>BSBK01003076.1:272500-1602500 GCA_027943335.1 Chamaecyparis obtusa
AAATCATTTCCAGGATCAGAGTAATAGAGATCAGAGAGGAAAAGGAAAAAGACAAGGATTTCGAAGAGGAGGCTTCCATGGAACATGTTTTCACTATGGAGAAGAAGGTCATAGGGCATTTGAATGTCTTCAGCACCAAGGTAGAACAGATAGGAGAAATGAAGGCCAGGCCAGAGTTGCACATGTAGATGAAGATGCTAGATCATCAAATTCTGAAGATGTTGAAAGAGGAGAAATACTAATTAACAGAAGAGTCTTGCTGAGTGGTGAGAATGAACCTAAACAAAGGAGGAGCGTGTTTCGCACCAGGTGCAAGTGTGAGGGTAAATGCTGTGATATGATTATCGATAGTAGAAGCACTGACAATTTGGTGTCAGAAAAGATGGTGACAAAGTTGAAGCTCAAGAGATAGAAACACCCACATCCTTATCGGATTGCTTGGGTGCAGGATGACCACAAGGTCATGGTCAGTGAATAGTGCTTGGTAAAGTTCAAGATCAGCAAGTACCAAGATGAGGTACTATGTGATATTATCTCTATGGATGCATGTCATATGTTGTTGGGTAGACCGTGACAGTTTGACAGATGTGCTGTACACAATGGTCATGCGAATACCTATTCCCTGACAAAGGATGGAGTGCAACATAAGCTAAAGCCATTGAAGGAGACCAAAGAAAAGGTATGTGGTAATGCAAGAATAACATTTGTTGATGGAAGAAAATTTTTAGATGATATGAGGCATGAGCATGTGTTCTTTGCTTTAATTCTAAAAGCTGGTAAAGAAGAAGTAGAGGATGTACCTATAGAGGTTGCAAATTTGTTGAATGAGTTTCAGGATATTGTCTCTGATAATGTACCTGATGGATTACCACTGATAAGGAAGATCAGTCATTAGATGGATTTGATTCCAGGAGCCAGTTTGCCAAACAAGGCAGCACATAGAATGACACCAATAGAAAGTCAGTCAGGAATTGAACAGACAAGTACATGAGTTGTTGCAGAAAAGATTGATCTGTGAGAGTCTGAGTCCCTGTGATGTACCAGTGGTATTAGCACCAAATAAGAATGGAGAGTGGAGGATGTGTACAGATTCCAAAGAAATAAACAAGATCACAATCAAGTATAGGTTTCCATTGCCACAAATGGATGATATTATGAATTGTTTGAGTGGAGCTGTTTATTTCTCAAAGATAGATCTGAAGAGTGGATATCACCAAATTCGGATCAGAGAAGGAGATGAATGGAAGACTGCCTTCAAGACAAAGGAAGGACTGTATGAGTGGTTAGTCATGCCTTTTGGGCTAACCAATGCACCAAGCACTTTCATGCGGCTCATGAACGAGGTTCTGAAAGAATTTTTGGGTAAGTTTGTCATTGTTTACCTAGATGATATTTTGATTTTTAGAAAGACATTGGAGGAACGTATGATGCATATTCGTATAGTGTTTGAGAAGTTGAGAGATGAGAAATTGTTGATTAATTTGAAAAAGTGTGATTTTGTGAAGAAAGAGTTAGTGTATTTGGGATTTATAGTTTTAGTAGAAGGTCTAAAAGTGGACCCAGAGAAGGTACAGGCTATCCTTGAATGGCCTACTCCAAGGAGTGCTACTGAGGTAAGATCTTTTCATGGTCTAGCTAGTTTCTACAGAAATTTTATCAAAAATTTTAGCAGTATTTGTGGTCCCTTGACTGAGACAATGAGAGGGGATAGAAAAGAGTTTAAGTGGACTAATGGGGCAGAAAGGAGTTTTCAATTGTTGAAATAAAAAGTTACAGAACAAATTATTTTAGCACTTCCAAATTTTAATAAGGTGTTTCAAGTAAATTGTGATGCTAGTGGTACTGCAATAGGAGTTGTTATGAGCCAAGAAGGTAAACCTGTTGCGTATTTTAGTGAGAAGTTAAATGATGCCAAGAGAAAATATTTTGTCTATGATCAGGAATTTTATGCTATAGTTCAGGCATTAAAGAAGTGGAGACATTATCAACTTCCTAAGGAGTTTGTTTTGTATACTGATCATCAAGCTTTGCAATATTTGAATAGTTAAGGAAAGTTGAATTAGAGGCATTTGAAATGGGTTGAGTTTTTGCAGAGTTATACATTTGTTTTGAAACACAGGAGTGGAAAGTCTAATAAGGTTGCGGATGCTCTTAGCAGAAGGGAACTATTGCTGACAGAGATGTAGATTGAAGTGGTTGGGTTCAAGGAACTCAAAAATTTTTATCCAGAGGATCCTAATTTTGGTGAAGCTTGGAAAGCTTGTATAGAACATGTTACTCTAGACAGGACGAAATGGCTGGATTTTATCATCCAAGATGATATGCTATTCAAAGGGAGTCAATTGTGCATTCCAAGAAGTTCTATGAGGAAGAATCTCATCAAAGAGAAGCATAGTGGAGGATTGGCTAGACATTTTAGTCGTGATAAAACCCTTGCTTTGGTTGGTGAGAATTATTATTGGCCACAATTGCAGCAAGATGTGAAGAAGTTTGTATAGAGTTGCAGAGTATGTCAGATGGCAAAAGGAGTGAAGTAGAATACGAGGTTGTATCAGGCATTACCTGTACCAAAGAAGCCTTGGGAGGATATCAGTATGGACTTTGTTCTTGGTTTACCAAGGACACAGCGGGGACATGATTCAATTTTTGTAGTAGTTGACAGATTTTTGAAGATGGCACATTTCATTCCCTACAAGAAGACTAATGATGATGTTCATGTAGCAAAATTGTTTTTCAGAGAATTGGTGAGACTACATGGTTTGCCAAAGACCATAGTTTCAGATCAAGATACTAAGTTTGTGGGATATTTCTAGCAAATATTGTGGAAGAAGTTGAAGAAAGATTTGAAGTTCAGTTCATCACATCATCCACAGACTGATGGACAAACAGAAGTGGTGAATAGAAGTTTGGGAAATTTGCTGAGATGTTTGGTTGGAGATAAGCCAATAGGATGGGATTTGATTTTACCACAGGCAGAATTTGCATACAATAATTTTGTCAATAGGAGCACTGGTAAATCACCATTCCAGATTGTATATGGAAGTAGTCCAAGAAATGCATCTAAGTTGAGAAAGATCAATAAAGGAGAAATAAGTAGTGCTGAAGCTGAGGATTTTGTAGAACATTTGAAGAACATCCATGAGGAGGTGAGGAAGCATATTACCAAGATGAATGTGTAGTATAAGACTAAGGCAGATGAGAAAAGGAGGCATAAGGAATTTTAGGTTGGGGCTGAAGTCATGGTTCATTTGTGGAAGGAGCGGTTTCCAGTTGGTACATATAACAAGCTGAAAATGAAGAAGTTTGGACCATGTAAGATACTGAAGAAGCATGATTCAAGAAATGCATATGAGGTAGAATTGCCTAGTGAGCTGAATATTTCACCAGTGTTTAACATTTTAGATTTGACAGAGTATCATGAAAGAAGTGTTGAAGATGAGATTGCAGTGGCATAGTGGAGTATTCTAGCAACCAGTTCAGATATCAAGGAGATTAAAGACATACTGGACAGTCATGTTGGTAAAAGCACAAGGAATAGGACATATGAAGAGTATTTGGTCAAATGGAAAGGATGACCTATTGAAGATTCATCATGGCTAACAAAGGAGGAGGTTAACCGTCTTGGTTTTCCTCTGCACACCTGAGTCGTGACAGGGTCACTTCTCAAATTACCCTAGGTGTCTGATGTAGGAGCATCCTGGGTGTAAGGGCAATCTTTCATCACCCAAAAATATTTCTATTTTTGTATTCAATAAGGGCTATCTTGTGCAGAGTTGCTATTTATAGAAACTTGATATTTTTAGTAAGTTGTTCTTACGATCTTGGAATGTCTGATTTTACATATGGAGGTTCATCTCAGTCATATTAGCCTACCAGTAAAGTTTCATGGCTAGATCAGGTCTAGTTTTGAAGATATTGAAGATTTTCGGTATTGGCAGCAGGGTACAGAAACTTCGAACTCAGTTTTGAAGGCTTTAGAGGCCCCATATGAGGTTAAAAATTTTTGTGACAGGTGCTTTACACAATTCAAGCTTGTAGAGTGCATTGTGGTGTTTCCAGAATGGGGTTATAATAGCCAATCGGGTCAACAAGCGATGACTTATGGTCTTCAGAAGTTGGGTCACCTGAAATGGCGGAAAATAATTTTTCTTCAAAATTTCTGTTTGGGTTTCAAAACTCATTTTGAGCCGACTTTGATGTAATAAATTGTAAAATAAAATCATTCTAAGTTTGGTCGGCCCTAAGGGCTAAATTTCTAGAACCTTCTCGGGCGGTGGAAATTGCCTATATAAAGAAGGCCCGTAGTGTTGTCTAGGGCAGTTCTGGGTAGTAGATCTAGGTATTGATTTGAGGCTTTGTCCTACAGAATATTGTAAGGGAATGCCCATGTGACTTTGCATATTGTAATTCTGAAAATTTGTAATTTCACATTATATATATATATATATATATATATATATATATATATATATATATATATATATATATATATATATATATATATATATCTACATATACATATATACATACACACACACACACACACACACACACATATATATAGACATATACATATACATATACATATACATATACATACATACATACATACATATATATATATATATATATATATATGATAGGTATTATATATTATTTATAAAATATTGTTGTATATATAATAAAATCAAGTATAGTATATATATAATATATATATATTATATAGGACATATTAATAAATAGGTTAATTACACCAATATAAGGCATCCACAAGGTTTCTAAAGGGATCATAGAGGGTTCCTAAGGATCCTAAGGCTTGAGAAAGTGTACTAGGACCTCTTAGGTCTCGGTGTAACCCCGACAATACATTAGAGCACTCAATTGTGTCCCAAGGGGTCGTACGACCCCTTAGGACACACTTTAGTGTTGAAATGTGTCAAAAGGGGTCATGGGGACTTCATAGGGGTCCTAGTACTCCTTATCACATGTTAGGACCCCTAAGAAGTCCCTATGACCCCTTTTGACACATTTCAACACTTAAGTTTGTCCCAAGGGGCCATATGACCCCTTAGGTAACACTTGAGTGTTCTCACATGTTGAAAGGGGTCAGTAGGAATTCCTACGGGTCTTAGTACACCATATCATTCATTAGGACCTCAAGGAAGTTTTGATGACTCCTTTTGACACATTTCAACACTCAAGTGTGTCTCAAGGAGTCGTATGACCCCTTATGACACATTTGAGAGTACTAATATGTCAAAAGGGGTCATGGGGACTTCCTAGGAGTCCTAACATGTGATAAAGCATACTAGGACCCATAGGAAGTCCCCATGACCCCTTTTGACACATTTCAACACTCAAGTGTGTCCCAAGGGGTCGTATGACCCCTTAGGACACACTTGAGTGTTCTGATGTGTCGAAAGGGGTCATGGGAACTTCTTATAAGTCCTAGTATGCCTTATCACACGTTAGAACCCCTAGGAAGTCCCGATGATCCCTTTTGACACATTTCAATAGTTAAGTGTGTCCCAAGGGGTCAATGAATCCTTAGGACAAATTTGAGAGTTCTATTGTTTCGAAAAGGGTCATGGGGACTTCCTAGGGGTCCTAACGTATGATAAGGCATACTAGGACCCCTTAGAAGTCCCCATGACCCCTTTTGACACATTTCAATACTCAAGTGTGTCCCAAGGGGTTGTATGACCCCTTAGGACACACTTGAGTGTGTGTATGTTTCAAAAGGGGTCATGGGGACTTCCTAGGGGTCTTAGTACGCCTTATCACGCTTTAGGACCCTTACGAAGTCCCCATGAACCCTTTCAACACATTTCAACACTCAAGTGTGTCCCAAGGGGTCATATGACCCCTTAGGACACACTTGAGTGTTTTCACATGTCAAAAGGGGTCATGTGGACCTCCTAGGGGTCCTAGTATGCCTTATCACGAGTTAGGACCCCTAGGAAGTATCGATGATCCCTTTTGACACATTTCAACACTAAAGTGTGTCCTAAAGAGTCGTATGACCCCTTAGGACACACTTGAAAGTTCTAATGTTTCAAAAGGGGCCATGGAGACTTCCTAGGGGTCCTAGTATGCCTTATCACGTGTTAGGACCCCTAGGAAGTCTTCATGACCCCTTTTGACACATTTCAACATTCAAGTGTGTCCCAAGGGGTCGTATGCCCCTTATGACACACTTGAGAGTTCTAATATGTCAAAAGGAATTATGGAGACTTCCTTGGGGTCCTAACATGTGATAAGCATACTAGGACCCCTAGGAAGTCCCATAACCCTTTTTGACACATTTAAACACTCAAGTGTGTTCCAAGGGGTCGTATGACGCCTTAGGACACACTTGAGTGTTCTAATGTGTCAAAAGGGGTCATGGGCACTTTCTAGGGGTCCTAGTATATCTTATCACATGTTAGCACCCCTAGGAAGACCTGATGACCCTTTTGACATATTTCAACACTCAAGTGTGTTCCAAGGGGTCGTATGACCCCTTAGGACACACTTGAGAGTTCTAATGTGTCAAAAGGGGTCACGAGGTCTTCCTAAGGGTCCTAGTATGCCTTATCATGCATTAGAACTCCTAGGAAGTTTTCATGACCCCTTTTGAAACATTTCAACACTCAAGTGTGTTCAAAGGGGTCGTATGACTCCTCATGACACACTTGAGATTTCTAATATGTCAAAAGGGGTCATGGGGACTTCCTAGGGGTACTAGTATGCATTATCACGTGTTAGGATCCCTAGAAAGTCCACATGACCCCTATTGACACATTGGAATGCTCAAGTGTGTCCTAAGGGGTCCTACGACCCATTCTGACATAGTTGTGCATTCAAATGTTTCAAAAGGGGTCATGAGGAATTCCTAGGGGTCCTAGTATGCCTTATCATGTGCTAAGACTCCTAGGAAGTCCCCATGACCACTTTTGACACATTAGAACCATCAAATGTGTCATAAGGGGTCCTACGACCCCTTTAAACACACTTGAGGGTTCAAATGTATCAAAAGGAGTCATGGGGACTTCCTAGGGGTCCACCCCTTAAGACACACTTGAGGGTTCTCATGTGTCAAAAGGGGTCATGGGGACTTCCTATGCATCTTAGTACACCTTATCATGTGTTAGGACCCCTAGGAAGTCCCTGTGACCCCTTTTGACACATTCGAATGTTCAAGTGTGTCTTCAGGGGTCCTATGGCCCCTTCAAACACACTTGAGCATTCAAATGTGTCAAAAGTGGTCATGAGGACTTCCTAGGGGACCTAATAGGCCTTATCATGAGTTAGGACCCCTAAGAAGTCTTTGTGACCCCTTTTAACACATCGGAACACTCAAGTGTGTCCTAAGGGGTCCTACAGCCCCTTCAGACACACTTGAGCATTCAAATATGTCAAAAGGGTTCATGAGAACTTCCTAGGGGTCTTAATAGGCTTTATCACAAGTTAGGACTCCTAGGAAGTCCTCGTGACCCCTGTGGATAGATTGGAATGCTCAAGTGTGTTCTAAGAGGTCCTACGGCCCCTTTGGACACACTTGAGCATTCAAATATGTCAAAAGGGGTCATGGGGACTTCCTACGGATCCTAGTAGGCTTTATCATGAGTTAGGACCCTTAGGAAGTCCCCATGACCCCTGTGGACACATTGGAATGCTCAAGTGTGTCCTAAGGGGTCCTACGGCCCCTTCAAACACACTTGAGTATTCAAATGTGTCAAAAGGGGTCATGGGGACTTCATAAGGGTCCTAGTATGCCTTATCACGTGTTAGGACCCCTAGGAAGTCCCCATGACCTCTTTTGACATATTGTAATGCTCAAGTGTGTTCTAAGAGGTCGTACAACCCATTTGAACATGGTTTTGCATTCACATGTTTCAAAAGGGCTCATGAGGAATTCCTAGGGGTCCTAGTATGCCTTATCATGTGCTAAGACTCCTAGGAAGTCTCCATGACCCCTTTTGACACATTAGAACCCTCAAGTGTGACATAAGGGGTCCTACAACCCCTTTAGACACACTTGAGGGTTCAAATGTATCAAAAGTAATCATGGGGACTTCCTAGGGGTCCACCCCTTAAGACACACTTGAGGGTTCTCATGTGTCAAAAGGGGTCATGGGGACTTCCTAGGGGTCCTAGTATGCCTTATCACATGTTAGGACCCCTAGGAAGTCCCTGTGCCCCTTTTGACACATTGGAATGCTCAAGTGTGTCCTAAGGGGTCCTACGACCCCTTCGGACACACTTGAGCATTCAAATGTGTCAAAAGTGGTCATGAGGAAATCTTAGGGGTCCTAATAGGCCTTATCGCAAGTTAGGACCCCTAGGAAGTCCCCGCAATGCCTTTTGACACATAGGAACACTCAAGTGTGTCCTAAAGGGTCCTATGATGCCTTCGAACAAACTTGAGTATTCTAGTGTGTCAAAAGGGATCATGGGGACTTCCTAGGGGTCCTAATAGGCCTTATCGTACGTTAGGACCCCTAAGAAGCCCTTGTGACCCCTTTTGACACATTAGAATGCTCAAGTGTGTCCTAAGGGGTCCTATGACACCTTCGAACATACTTGAGCTTCAAATGTGTCAAAAGGGGTCATGGGGACTTCCTAATAGTCCTAATAGGCCTTATCATGAGTTAGGACCCCTAGGAAGTCCTCGTGACCACTTTTGACACATTAGAATGCTCAAGTGTGTCATAAAGGGTCCTACAATGCCTTTGGACACACTTGAGCATTCCAATGTGTCAAAAGTAGTCATGCGGACTTCCTAAGGGTCCTAAAGGCCTTATCACCTGTTAGGACCCCTAGGAAGTCCCTATGACCCCTATGGACATATTGGAACTCTCAAGTGTGTCATAAGGGGTCCTACAGCCCCTTCAAACACACTTGAGCATTCAAATGTGTCAAAAGGGGTCATTGGGACTTTCTCGGGTTCCTAATAGGCCTTATTGCGCATTAGGACCCCTGGGAAGTCCCTGTGACCCCTTTTGACACATTAGAATGTTCAAGTGTGTCATAAGGGGTCTTATGGATCCTTTGGACACACTTGAGCATTCAAATATGTCAAAAGGGGTCATGGGGACTTCCTAGGGGTCCTAATAGGCCTTAACATGCATTAGGACCACTAGGAAGTCCCTGTGACCCCTTTTGAGACATTAGAATGCTCAAGTGTATCCTAAGGGGTCCTACGACACCTTCAAACACACTTGAGCATTCCAATGTGTCAAAAGGGGTTATGGGGACTTCCTAGGGGTCCTAGTAGGCCTTATCATGAGTTAGAACCCTTAGGAAGTCCCTGTGACCCCTTCTGACACATTACAAAACTCAAGTGTGTCCTAAGGGGTCCTACGATGCCTTCGAACACACTTAAGCATTCTAATGTGTCAAAAGGGGTCATGGGGACTTCCTAGGGGTCTTAATAGGACTTATCATGTGTTAGGACCCATAGGAAGTCCCTGTCAGGGATAAATTTAAGGAACCCCCCCTCCCGAAAAGTATAAAATTGTGGCGAATCACATGTGATTTGGGTGAAAAAAATTTAATAGTGTTGGCGAATTATGCGTCAATCTATGGATATTTGGTGGCGAATTTTTTAATAGTTTACACAATTTTTATAAAAAAATGGCGATTAAAATTTTTTTTTTAAATAAATTTATTAATATTGATGGTGAATTATGTTTTGAAATATGGGTATTGGTTGGCGAATATTTTAATAACCGATACCATTTTTATAAAAAAAATGGAGAAATTATTTTCCAAATAGTTGAATTAATTTATTTGTTAATTTATTTGTTATTGGAAATTTGAATACTGACACGTTGCATCAGGTCCCACAGTCCCAGTCCCATCACCCATGACTATGATAATGACGTCAAACTCAAATGACAAACGTCCATTGGATTTAATACGTATCAATGACCAAAGATGAATTTCGGGCATATTGCTGGTCTTTATAATATTTACTGAAAACCATCGGTGGAAACATGACACGTGTCATGTTTCCGCTGATAGTTTTCAGTAAATGTTATAAGGACCAGCAATATGCCCGAAAAGTATCATTCTTAATTTGGCATTTATTAGATAGAAATAAAGTAAAGTTTTAAGTAATGTACTGAGTATATTACCATTTACCATAGGCAATGTGTAGAATTAAAGCAATGTACTAAGTATATTTATTATCATATCGATTTGAAATTTGAATTAATTGTAGAATTAAAGCAATGTACTGACAGATATGTGTAATCTATTCATTACCTCGATAGAATAATTGGTTAGAGTTAAGACTTGAATGAAAAGTAAAACATCATCTCATCCAAGGAGTCAAGGACATTGTTTTCTGACCATTCGATGATCTTACATCAATGGTAAAGCTTCATTTCCTGCCGCCATTTCGATTCTAAACGTACAGGCTTATTATTTCTGCAGAGTGGGCACAGGTTTTAAGGGTTTTTATAATAAAGAATTGTTATGTCCACCTGTATGGAGCGGTCCTTTAGGCCTTCATTATTCCTGAGATAGAAAATGTCTTATCATTTCCAATTTCACCGAGTGTTGCATTAAATCTGAAAGATTTGGAGATTTTTGGAGTCCAAAATTTGGATAGTTACCATTAATGTTACGATTTATTAGAGCTTTAGCAGAAATGGAATGATTTTCAATGAGGTCTTATAAATAGATCGATCTATGCTCCTTAATTTACAATTGTGAAAGCATATTAGTCTATGAGTGCTAGGTTTTCTGTGATAGTCTGCGAGTGCTAGGTTTTCACTTCTCTGTGAGTGTGAAAGCATAATTGTGAGACTGAGAATGGACACTCCTATTCATTTGAGATGCCTTTCCTTTGAGGACCAGAAGGCTTTTTTGGGCCTGGTCAGAGACCCAATCCTGGCGTCTGTCACTACGAAGTTGGGAGCCTTCACCAAGGAGGCTATAAGGATGGTCCTTGGTCATGATTTTATTGAGAATGAAAATTGGTATAGAGTCAGAACTGACATTTTGTCTCACTTCTTGGCATCTCTGTTGGACCTTGGGGGCAAAAAGGTTGATATGTTAATGCTTCTAAGAAAATTTTTCAAACAAGACTACCTCGGCGACCATGTAGCGGTTGCCGTATTTTCAGATATTAGGGTTGGAATTCCTTGGGCAAATGATTTGCTTAAGATTCTACAACCAGACACGGTTGTTCCTAGGCAACCATTCCTACTTAACCTTGATGTCGAGCAGCTCACGCGTCATCGAAAGTGGGCACGAATTGGGAGGGATTTCCTCCGGAAGTGGCATTTACTGGAGGAACCCAGGGACTATCTGTGGCTAGAAGATTTCCTGAGCATTATCCTCACTTCAAAATTCCACACAGAAGGAAGGGAGTCAGATAGTCCATGAATCATGCTACTCTCTACTTCTACTGTCTACTCTCTAGTCTGACTGTCCGAGTCACCTTGATACTTATTCTATGTAGTCTAGTCTCCCTGGTAGTACCAAGGTTTTTGTAAAAAAACTTTTTGAAATGATATATATTGTAAATTTGTAATCGCAATGCAGATATGTATAATGTAACTATGTTAAAAAATATAATATGATAATGTTTTAAGAATTTCAAAGTGCTACTTCTATTCTTTTTTGTTATTATTATAAGAATCATTAATTATATTTTGCCAAATATAATATAAATTTTTTTTGTTAAATAATTAAATGTTTCCAAACTTCATCATTCAATGGCGACTGGGTAATATAGTTATAATATAGTTAATGATTAATATTCTTTTTTTTTTTTGATCGATGAAGGGCCGAAGCCAAGATTTTTATATATATAAATACAAACATAAATTAACAAAGTATCTATCATTAGTTCACGCCCACTATTGCAGGGCTTAATGTTCAAAATGAAATCATTTCAACTTTCAGTAACAGTAATCGGCTGATACCGATATTTACTTCTAAAACCATTAATTTGCAAATTTAAAATTAAAGAACAACGGTCATGTCTTGGCGCTTGCAAGGAATCGACAACCCATATTCAAACTGAGACCAGCTTTAAGTCCCAACCAAAGACCCTCTTATTTTTCCCAGGCTTCGCGACTTAACCTTTATCTTTAGTCGTGCAACTGCGATCACAAACTCACTCAGAAGTCTCCAGCCACATCACCAGTCAGCAGCCAACCATAATCAAGAAAAATAGCATCACTAGGGACCCACCTTAACTCTGAAATGGTGACATATAACAATTGTCGCATGATCGCATAGCCAGGAAATGGGCTATGTGAACATGCGACATACCTCCACGTCACCCTTCTACCTTGCCGTATGACTGCCACCACCAAAACACAAGGTTTGTCACATGATCGCAAAGCATGAAATTGGTTCACGTGAACATGCGACAAACTATCACACCAACCGTAAATCTTGAAACACGCTGGCCAACCCACAAGCCCCTCTGACCACGGCCCCATTGATAATTTCCATGTCTCTGCTACATTGACCAATCAGCAAATGCTGCATCACCATCTACCACCAGGCTGAGGAACAGGTGTCAACCAGTCACATAATCCCATGTCAGAAAACTCTGACATGCGATCATGCGACAGCCACCCACAAGATGCCACATAACCACCAGTGGGACCACTGCCCTCCCCTCCAACGGACCCAACACAAGAAGTAACCAGTCGCTTGGTCGCATGTCAGAAATTTTTGACATGCGATCATGCGACAACTGAACATTTTACCAGCTCAGCCAATCACAACCTAACACCTCAATGATGAATCATCACGTGGTCCCATTGTAGACAAACCAACGGCATATAATCAGATGGTGGGTGCATGATCACATGGGGAGAGAATATTCCATGTGATCACACGCCAACCATCGATCAAAATCTCTAGCCCAAGCCCCGCTGACCACACTCCATCTCTTTATTTCCTTCGGCTAATAGGGGAGTGCCATTTGTGCATACATGTCACCATGGCCCACAGTTTGAAACCCTACACCGTAAAGAAGAATCAATGGCTGGTGTGATTTTGCATATCTCTGGCAACTCCCTTGCGCTTTAGCGATCACCGTTGATGCTCTGACATGACAAGACCATCTGACTCATCTGAAAACCAGGCCCCACCATTGAGATTTAGCAATAAAGGAAAACTCCCATTCGCTGGAGACTTTCTGCATTCCCTGACCTAGCGACGACTAACATGATGAAGAATTGGGCCCCTCACAATCGTAGTAGTGCACATACTCAATGATGAATCATCACGTGGTCCCACTACATACAAACCAACGGCATCTAATCAGACGGTGGGTGCATGATCACATGGGGAGAGAATATTTCATGCGATCACACACCGCCCGTCAATCAAAATCTCTAGCCCAAGCCCCACTGACAACACTCCACCTCTTTATTTCCTTTAGCCAATAGGAGAGCACCATTTGTGCATACATGTCACCATGGACCCATAGTTTGAAACCCTACACCGTAAAGAAGAATCAATGGCCGGTGTGATTTCGCATATCTCTGGCAACTCCCTTGCGCTTTAGCAGCCACCGTTGATGCTCTGACATGTCAAGACCTTCTGACTCATCCAGACACCAGGACCCACCATTGTGTTTTAGCAATAAAGGCAAGCCCCCATTCACTGATTAGACTTTCTCCATTCTCTGACCTACCGACGACTAACATGATAAAGAATTGGGTCCCACACAATTGCAGCAGCACACATAGGAGATGCTGGTATCAGAGGTTTAATTGCACAGAGGTGAACGACCAAAAACAACCAAGGTTTTCAATGCTAGAAGATAACTCATGTCCAGATGCCGTCACTCTTCGATGTACAATAGGCATATGCTCCTCTTGTCCTAATCCACCTCCTCATTTAATGTTCTCAACTCCTACACGCATTATGCGCTATGAGAGAAGACGCTTGACTTATCACCACAAGGAGCCGTTCTGTCAACTTCTGAGGCAAAAATATATCAGTACCTGATTTCACCATTTTGATTTAGTGGTTAGATTCAATGAGCTCCGTTGAAACTCCACTGACGTCGGATAGAATTTTCAAATTTGTTCCTCTAGCTACCAGGTCAGCCAGCTCATCCGATTCATTAATATTCATTAGTGTATGTTAAATTATTAATATTTTAAAATCATGACAATCGTTAGATTATGACAGATGAACGGCTGAAGTTGTATTTCAGAAGTTCTATGGGTTTCAAAAAGATTTTCTGAAAACTCACTCCAGAAACGTGACACGTTGAAAGTTGACATGTAATGTTTTAGAAAGATTACGAACATTTACGTTACACATGTATGATGTAGAAAGATTACTTTACCATTTAACGAAAGGTTTTTAACATTTACTTTTTTAAAAACCTATCGACTCGTACTCCTAGCAGCAGAGTTAAAAAGAATTGTTGAACGGCAACCGTCACCAGAGATTTGGAAATCGAGACTATAATTTGTGAGAGCCTTAGCCATTCGAACTTATATCTATCCTAATTTCAAAATTCAAAGTTTAATTTTGGGTAAGTACAAAGTTTAACTTGATTTTGAAATTTTAATTCTTACATGTTCTATTGGGGTTTTCTTAAATTGGGGTTTTCTTCAATTGGGGTTTTCTTAATTAGTTAGTTAATATATGTGATATTATTACTATTAGTAAATATCTGTGAATATTTGTTTCTTAATTTTTTTGAAGAACAATGGGGAAAGCGAAAACTCAAGGCCTAGGGCAAGCAGAAGGGAAAACTGTAATGGACTTTAGAAAACTAGTACAAATCCCTAGTTTCGCCGATGAGTATCACGATGTTTATGATCCTGTTATCGAAGGTGAAAAGAGAGTTATAGCAATTAAACATACATTGTGCAGTAAGGCAACTGGGCCAAGGAGGTCTAAATTTATAAAATTTAATGCAGGGGTAGGTGCAATAACCAATAAAGTTGCTTCCTGGGATGTTGGTCTGGGTAACATGCTGTTACCCGAAGTTTTCCCTTGCCCAAAAATTCTCAAGATTTGTGCAGAAAATTATGATGAAGAAAAAAAATCAATTGTGAATAAACAAACTCAGGAAGAAATTTTAACAATAACCCAGGAAGAATTTGTCAGTTTGCTAGACCTAGGGTTTGACCCACAAAACTGTAATGCCAAAATCGACCTGGGAGTGCTGGCAGAGCAATATGAGGCAGTCCCGCAAGATGGAAAAAATTCATTTGTAAAGGGTCTAATAGTTGCAGAGGGAAAGGCTTCATTGGGTGAGAACCATAAGCCTCCTTATGATTTTAAGGTTTTTGTGCCATGGGTTCAAGATATCCTCGCTATCATTTTGCCTGAGACTGGAAAACAATAGGGAAGTGAGTGCCAGCATTCTTCAATTCATTTGGGATATCCATTGTCTGAATGAACCAGTAAGATATAATTTTGTTGGACACGTGGTTGAATCGATGCAAGAGCAATTAGCATTGATTAAAAGAGGCAATTCTAAGACATTTAGGTTCACAACCTACTTGTGCTATCTTCTGCTAGCCAAGAATGCTACAATATTAATGAGCAACGGCAACAAGCTTGAAATTCAGAGGGGGACAGGTACTCCAAATCCAATATATAACTAGACACCTCAGATAAGATTGTATGATAACAGAAGGAATTACAGTAATTTTGTAGACTTCTTTTTGGCCCCATTGTGCAAAGAAATAACAAGCACTCCAATGCCCAGATTGTCTGCTTCATGTAGGGATTGCATCCAACTTGGAAGCACAACTCAATTGGCTGACTGGTACTTAATGGAAGATTACACTATGCTAAGGTTTTACGGATCAGAACTGCAACCCCACAAACTTCCAATGCATGTGACAAACAGGGTGTTTGCAGTAGAATATGTAGTACAACTAGAGAGCATAGATAGACTCTTCTCTGGCCAATCGAAGAAGAGCATATTCCCTTCCTTACCTTTCTCAATTGGAGGGTTAACATTTGAGAGAAAGGCTTTCCAAGTGGCACAATTTTTTTTAGATAGTTTTCAATTTGATTTAGAGTGGTACTAGAAGTATGATTCACTCAACATCATTCAAGAAAGGCTTGTTGCTAATAAGAACTCTGCAAACTTATTTCAACATGAAAGTAAACCATTGCTAGAGAAGTTCAAAAACAAGGATAGCTAGGATGATGTTAGAAAAGAGATGGAGAAAGTTTCCGTTGAGGAAAACATTTTAGTTTAACAGTTGTCATCACAAATTATGACAACAATAAATCAGGGCATTGTACAGCCTAGGATGTCCTTCAATTTCTATGACAAAGCTGCTCAGCCATTAAACATAAAAATAACAAAGAGAATAGCAGAAGCTTGTAAGGATAGAAAATGGACTAGAACGAAAATGGATGATTTTTGGAGTATGAGAAAGGGTCTTGGTGAACCAAAGACCAGTGTAGATCTGGATGACATAGATGAGGATATAGATTTTAGCAAATTGTGGAATATGGATCATCCTAACTCCACATATGACACTGACAGCAGTGATCCAGATGATCATGATATTGATAATGCATGTACTCCACAGATTGGGAGTCACTGTGCAATCTCCGAGGACCGGAAAAATGTATATAGCAAAGGGGCAGTCATTCTTGAAAAATTGGGTTATAAAGGTGGTGGTTTGGGTCCCACAGGAGAAGGCGTTTGGAATACAATTCAGACAGAAAAAACTACTTATGATCGTGGTGCAGGACTTGGCTCTGATAGTGGACCTAGTGGTAGTACTAGTGGCATTTGTGGGACTGGCATTGGTAGGAGTGGGCACCTTATAGAATAAGTTCCCTCTCTAAAGAGGCCAATAGAATCTACACAAAATCCCATACAAGAAGATAGTGTCAAGAAGAAAAAGTTTTCCATTTCCAATTCTAGTTCCAGAACAATGACATTAGATCATAAAGAAGTGTTGCCAATTTCAGGTTCAGCAAAACCCTCTAGAAGTTCAAATCCTCAAAGAGCATTAGTTAGATCAACAGCTATTGAAAGCTCTGTCTCTTCTTCACCTTTCAAACATTCAAATCCTTTTGCAACACCAAATTTTCATTACAAGGATTTCTATAATAATTTTGCAGAAATAAAAACAAATAATAAGGAATCAAAGAAGGCATTGGAGTCTGGTGCCCTTACTACAGCTGCACAGGAACAACCTACTTCCAACAGGTTTTTTCCAACATATGACCCAAAGAGAGACATGATGGAGTTAATGGTTGTTATTCCACCAAACAAAGATGGAAACCCACCAGAGAGTCAGATAGATCACTCTAAATTTGAAGTTAGCACTCTCCAAATGGATTTTTCCAAAGTAAAAAATGTGGACAAAATCAATGTCTCAAAGTCTACAAACCAAGTGGTCTATAGTGCACTACTAAAGGTGGAAAGAGAGAAAAGAAAGCTCAAGAAAAATATAGAAAAGTTACAGGAAGACATTGGCAATGAAAAAGCAAAGAGGAAAGCTTCAGAGAACAGTTTGAAAGAATTGCAAAAAAAGATTAAAAAATCAGCACATACAGAGCAAGGACATGTTGTGGCGGTAGTGAAGGAACAGGAGCAGGAGCAGGTGAAATTGAATGAACAGGAGCTGAAGGAACTGAGGGGAAAATTGGCACAGGAGCAGGTGAAGGAACAAGAACTGAGGGGAAAATTGGCAGAAATGATAAAAAAACTTGACGAAGAAAGAGCCAGTTTAGAAAAGTTATTTAAAAATATGGAGAGTAATGCTACCTCTTAGGTGGATAAAGCCAATCATTGGGAACAAAAAGCAGTAGAAGAGAAAAACAATTGTGAAAAAATGGCAGAAGAACTAAAGAAGGCCAATTGTACAATTAAGACTTTAACAGATACTAGTCATAATTTAGTGAAGATTACAAAAGAACACATTTGGGGCCAAATCTTGGCGATGTCTAATAGCTTGTATGACTGGTTTGAAATGCTTCAAAGTATGAGAGTATGTTACTTGAAGCTCCAAAACAACATTCAACAGAACATGGATGTTGTCAACAAAGAAAAGACAGCAAAATATATTATGCAACAACTCTACAGTAAGAGTGATAGTTATATATCAAACAAGGGAATTAGCAACCGCCTTGATGCATCAGTAAAGGTATCAAGTATCATTCACAAATGTGAGAAGCTACGGGAAGCATAGGAATTGGATGACAAAGCTAAGTAGAAGATCACAAAGATGGAACAAAGGAAAGCGAAAATGGAAAGTCTTGGTTTGCCTAAGGGATTTGAAGCAAATCAGTTCATTGGATGAGAAATTACAAAACAAGTTTGCAAGACAAAATAAATACTGATGTACGCTTTCTCCCTGTAGACATATCTTGTGATGCATTCTTGGATTTCATCAAACCAGTGAGAACTTTGAATGGACTTTTAGAATCAACAGTGTTGTCAAGTCACACTTCCAAATATGAATTGCTAACGAAGTTGCAGGAGTGTGACTATACTATGAACCAAATTGTTCTGCCATCAGAGGATGTTTGGAGTGGCCTACAAAGATTGCTCTAAATTTTGAACTACTTTAAATTGTAATATATTGCAAATGAATACAAAACAAATTGTGCTCTATGATTCTATCTAATTTTCATGTTTTCCAATTCAATGTATGTTGAGTTACTCTATTTTATTCATTTATTCTTAGTTGAGTTTAACTAAGAATACAAAATTACTCTATTATATGCTATTGGAATACAAAATTTCATTCAGAAATTTCAAATTCAAATATGAATGATCATTGATGACATGATATAAACTACACTCTATAGTAATAATACTCTTTGTTCTCTAATTTTAATGATGAAACATAATACATTCTTGCTTTTCTAAAATGAACATTGAATGATAGGATATCATATAGTAGTTAATAAGTTCAAAAAATACCTATTGGTTGCCACTGCTAATTTAACAGAAATTTCCTAAATTTGCCAATTCATCTCTTTGTCGTCATCATCATCCAATTCTGGTATTGCAGTTGCTTCATTGTTCTCTTCATTTTCATTTGTGTCTTCTTCAAGTTCACTCTGACCTCCGCTTCTATGACTCCCAATCCCATCGCTAGTGCCACTACCAACTGTACTTGTCCCACTTGGAGTCGTTGTAGGAGATTGGTTAATGGTTTTGCCCACCCCTCTTCTTTTGCATCTTTTCTTCCAAATTTCCATTGCTTTTTGATAAGGAAAAGTATTGACATCATACCTAGATGTGTATACCCTCAAGCATGATTCCAAATTCTTGTCTAGTTTGTTTCTTATCTTTGATTTTAGGAAGTCCAAAGCACTGAAAACTCTCTCATCCTCCACTGAACCCAATATCATGGTTTGACATAGATCAGCAAGCTTGAAGTACTCTGAAATTTCTTCATGCAACATTGTGCTCTGTTTTAGTTCTGTCCAAAGCTTTTTTGCCGAGCCCTCTTCATGTGGGTTATGAATTAATTGATATTGATGCTTCATAGTCCTTGCAAAGGTGCCTGATTATTGTCTAAGAAGACCGTCATCTAATATTCCTTTGATAGTCACTCCATTGAATTCTACAAATTTGCAAAATTCCTTTATCAAAATCAATAGCCTTTTACGATAATCTTCCTTAGAGTTGAAGGACCAATATTGAGGAAACACAATTGCCATGGCCTCAAGCAGTTGATCATATGGGAATTATGATCTTATTTCAGAGGAAACTCTATAGGCTATGTCCCTTGCATTAGCTGTTATAGACTCGACGATCTTGGTAAACTCTTCCCTTGTAACTCTTGTAGCTCGCTTCTTTGGGGCACTGTTGTACATTGGTATCTGAAATCCCCTTACACAAACACATAAATCTCCATTTTCAACAATCTTTAAATAATTATCAGGATCATCAAAATCTATTAGTTTTCACTAGTGATTAAATCTATCATCGGATAAATTTAGGTCAGTACAATAGAAACTATCGAGGGCTTGGCATGACATTTTATGCAAGTGAGCATATTCTACAATATACATGGCTCTTTGCTAGGTTTTTTCATAATTAACGTCATTTCTTCTAGCATGGGAAGAAGAGATGCCAAAGTCAAAAGTGTCTCTAAATTTCTCAACCTCCGAAGCAGGTCACCAAATCTTTGATTTTCTGCATTGTCCTGATTTTCATACATCAGTCCAATCAATGATTGATATTCGGAAAATACTCAATGCGCTGGTCCATCCAAAGAGATCCATCTGGTATCAACATCTTTAAGAAGCTTGTTTCCATCTGTAATTCCATCAGCAAAGTGCTGAAATTCCCTAAAACATTTGGGACTTCGACAAAAATATGCGTACAACTCTCTTACTAAATCTTCAACCTTGTTTACTGAAGGAAACTTCTTCACAACTCTAAAAGCAAGATTCATCCTATGGGCCATACAGTGAATGCCAACAACATATGGTGAACAAGAAGGCTGAATCTTTGTGCAAAGACCATTCCTTTGACCTTGCATTACTGAAGCTCCATCTGCTCCAATGCAGATCAACTTCTTCTCTATTGTCAATTCATCCATAGCTCCATATTCAATTAAATGGCTCTTTACTAACTGAAATAAAGTTTTTGCTATCGTATTGTCTCTCAATTTAGCAATAGTTAGTAGCTGTGGTTGGCGGACATTATTCTATATAGTATAAACATGCATGCATACCCACGATGTATTATCTATTACTATAACTTCATCTAAGGATAATGCAATAAAGGTTGACTCTTTTATTTTTCTTTGTACATCCTCTATTTCAACCTGTGCAATACAACTTGCCCATTCCCATCCACTGTTTATCGACCAATGACTAACAGGATAGTTAGGAACTTTCAGAAAGTGTAACAAACCACTCATTTCTAGATAGTCTATCATTGGACGCCCTCTGCTCAAAATATGGAAAACATTACTTAATTGAACATCTTTTCCGCATTCTTCTACTTCACTTGCTTTTGCAAAAATAGCATTAATAGAACCTTGAACTTCACCAGGCTTCGTCTTAAATTTTTGAAACAAATAATATTCCTCAGCATTCCTTTTATGTTGACATTACTCCTTTATTTTATATCTTACCACTTTTATTTCCATTCCATCTACAGTTGAGGTTTCATAAATCTTACCAACATGTTTCTCTATGGTGTCTAGTTTAAGCTGCAACTGCTTTTCCTTTTTATACTTCCAACTAAAAATCCTACATCTGCATTCTACTAGCGGCTCACCTACAATTGGATTGTCCATGGGCTCAATGAATGGATACTTTGCTACCCAATCAAATTTAAATCTCCTAGCCATCTCCCATTGACGATCAGTTTTTTCTTTCGATTTTCCTCTCCCTTTAGTGTTACTGTTAATTGCACCATCATCATCACCGAAGTCGATTGATTCATCCTGGTACTGGTTATTTATTGGATATTCTTCATCAAGGTCATCTTCATTAGAGATATCAGGTTCTACAACTTCATCACCAGATTTATTAGGCTCCCCAATTTGTTGAATAGACTCCTTTGTAGGTTGAGATTATACAGGTTCCTCTGATGATGTACCTTCCTCACTTTGACCAACACTATTACATCTACCCCCGCCAAAGTATGAAGATATATTTTTGCATTTCGTTGGCCTCTCTTGGACATCTCCACCTTCATTAGTCCTCTTCCTGTTTAAATTTGACTATGACATCTCCATCAAATTAAGGCTGCAATAAAATACTATGAACTCGTAGTTGTAGTCATTTCGGTTTGCTACCGATCGCAATTGTGAGCTCTAAGCTCAGAATCAACTGAATTATTATGCTACTAAGTACTAAATGAAAATCTCTTGAAGGCTTCTTCTTTCTGGCATGTTTCAATAATGAAACTCATATATCTTAAATAGACAACTACAAATAAACTATTTTCATATCAGCCATCAGATTTTGCCTCATAATCGGCATTGTCCATTTTGGTGAATGCCATTTTGGTGAATGGGCCGACTATTACATATGATAAGAACTAATATTTGGTGAGCCCCGCGTAATTTCAAGTAATCGAGTGGGCGAATAGGGTGGAAACTTGGGACCCCATTGCGTGTGATGCATGGCAAATTGGGTCCTAGGACAAATAAAAATTTCACATAGGAAAATGGGAATTTGGCGAATGATGATCCTCGAAAGAGACACTCAATTTAATCCGTGGTGAATAAGAGTAAATAGTAAAGAGAAATATGGGCAAAGAACCCGACTACCAAACTGAAATTACATAATAATAGTGGTGAACATTCCGACCACTATATGACCATTTTATAAAATCTGGGCGAATGATCCGACCATTATTTGATGCCAATTTCTATCACCCGATCGTGACATATTCGCTAATTGGTGAATATTCACCACTAAACAAATTCCTGGTCCCCATGACCCCTTTTGACACATTAGAATGCTCAAGTGTTTCCTAAGGGGTCCTACGACGCGTTCGGACACACTTGATCATTCCAACCTATCAGAAGGGGTCATGGGGACTTCCTACGAGTCCTAATAGGCCTTATCATGAGTTAGGACCCCTAGGAAGTCCCCGTGACCCTTTTGACACATTAGAATGCTCAAGTGTGTCCTAAGGGGTCCTATGACACCTTCAGACACACTTGAGCATTCAAATGTGTCAAAAGGGGTCATGGGGACTTCCTAGGGGTCCTAGTAGGCCTTATTGCGAATTCGAACCCCTAGCAAGTCCCTATGACCCCTGTGGACACATTGGAATGCTCAACTATGTCCTAAGGGGTCCTACGACCCCTTCAGACACACTTGAGCATCCAAATGTGTCAAAAGGGGTCATGGGGACTTCCTAGGGGTCCTAATACACCTTATCATGTGTTAGGACCCCTAGGAAGTCCCCTTGACCCCTATCAACACATTGGAATGTTCAAGTGTGTCCTAACGGGTCCTACGACCCCTTCAAACACACTTGAGCATTCAAATGTGTCAAAAGGGGTCATGGGAACTTCATAAGGGTCCCAATACACCTTATCATGTGTTAGGACCCCTAAGAAGTCCCCATGACCCCTTTTGACACATTGGAATGCTCGAGTGCTACCACTCCTTCAGACACACTCTAGCATTCTAATGTGTCAAAAGGGGTGATGGGGACTTCCTACAGGTCCTAACATGTGATAAGGCATACCAGGACCCCTAGAAAGTCCCCATGAACCATTTTGACATATCTGAACCCTCAAGTATGTCCAAAGGGGTCCTACAACCTCTTAGGACACACTTGAGGGTTCTAATGTGTCCAAAGGAGTCATGGGGACTTCCTAGGGGTCCCAATGCATGATAAGGCATACTAGGACCCCTATGAAGTCCCCATGGACCCTTCTGACACATTTGAATGCTCAAGTGTGTCTGTAGGTGTCGTAGGACCCCTTAGGACACTTAAGCATTCTAATGTGTCAAAAGGGTCACAGGGACTTCCTAGGGGTCCTAACTCATGATAAATCCTATTAGGACCCGTAGGAAGTCCCCATGACCCCTTTTGACACATTGGAATGATCAAGTGTGTCCAAATGCATTGTAGGACCCCTTAGGACACACCTGAGTGTTCCAATGTGTCAAAAGGGGTCACGGGGACTTCCTAGGGGTCCTAATGCATGATAAGGCCTATTAGGACCCCTAGGAAGTCCCCATAACCCCTTTTGACACATTAGAAGACATCGTAGGACCCCTTCGAACACACTTGAGCATTTTAATATCTCAAAAGGGGTCATGGGGATTTCCTAGGGGTCCTAATAGGCCTTATCACGCATTAGGACCCCCAGGAAGTCCTCATGACCCCTTTTGACACATTGGAATGCTTAAGTGTGTCATAAGGGGTCCTACAGACCCTTCAGACACACTTGAGCATTCAAATGTGGCAAAATGGGTCATGGGGACTTCCTAGGGGTCCTAATAGGCCTTATCACGCATCAGGACCCCTAGGAAGTCCCCGTGACCCATGTAAACACATTGGAACACTCAAATGTTTCCTAAGGGGTCCTACGATGCCTTCAGATACACTTGAGCTTTCCAATGTGTCAAAAGGGGTCATGGGGACTTCCTAGGGGTCCTAATAGGCCTTATCGCATGTTAGGGCCCCTAGGAATTCCCCGTGACCCCTTTTGACACATTAGAACTCTCAAGTGTGTCCCAAGGGGTCATACAACACCTTTGAAAACACTTGAGCATTCCAATGTGTCAAAAGGGGTCATGGGGACTTCGTAGGGGTCCTAGTAGGCCTTATTGCGAGTTATGACCCCTAGGAAGTCCCCATGACCCTTGTGGACACATTGGAACACTCAAGTGTGTCCTAAGGGGTCCTACGACACCTTCAGACACACTTGAGAATTCTAGTGTATCAAAAGGGGTCATGGGGACTTCCTAGAGGTCCCAATAGGCCTTATCGCGCGTTAGGACCCCTAGGAAGTCTCCATGACCCCTTTTGACACATTATAATGCTCAAGTGTGTCCTAAGGGGTCCTACGATGCCTTCAGACACACTTGACCATTCCAACATGTCAAAAGGGGTCATGGGGACTTCCTAGGAGTCCTAGTAGGTGTTATTGCGAGTTAGGACCCCTAGGAAGTCCCCATGACCCTTGTGGACACATTGGAACACTCAAGTGTGTCCTAAGGGGTCCTATAGCCCATTTGGACACACTTGAGCATTCAAATGTGTCAAAAGGGGTCATGGGGAATTCATAAGGGTCCTAGTACACCTTATCACACGTTAGGACCCCTAGGAAGTCCCCATGACCCCTTTTGACACATTGGAATGCTCGAGTGCTACCACTCCTTCAAACACACTCGAGCATTCTAATGTGTCAAAAGGGGTCATGGGGACTTCCTAGGGATCCTAATGAATGATAAGGCATACTAGGACCACTAGAAAGTCCCCATGAACCATTTTGACATATTTGAACCCTCAAGTGTGTCCAAAGGGGTCCTACAACCTCTTAGGACACACTTGAGGGTTCTAATGTGTCCAAAGGAGTCATGGGGTCTTCCTAGGGGTCCTAACACATGATAAGGCGTACTAGGACCCCTACGAAGTGCTCATGACCCCTTTTGACACATTAGAACCCTCAAGTGTGTTCAAAGGGGTCCTACAACCCCTTTGAACACACTTGAGGGTTCCAATGTGTCAAAAGGGGTCATGTGGACTTTCTAGTGTTCCTAGTGCGCCTTATAACACGTTGAGACCCCTAGGAAGTCCCCATGACCCCTTTTGACACATTGGAATGCTTGAGTGTGGCTGAAGGGGTCATAGGACCTCTTCGAATACACTCAAGGATTCCAATATTTCAAAAGGGGTCATGGGGACCTCCTAGGGGTCCTAACGCATGATAAGGCATACTAAGACCCCTAGGAAGTCTCAATAACCTCTTTCAACATACAATTTAAATATTATGATCTATAAAGTTTATATATATATATATATGATATTTTTATATAAAATATATATCAATATATAATTATATCTATAATACATATTAAAATATATATATATAATATTTACATATACCCCTTAAACATTATATATATATATATATATACAATTTGTACATATAAATATAATATAAGTTCGTTAAATATATTTATATACAATACAGATTAATATATAAAAAATAGATTAATATAAAATATTATACTATAAAATATATATGACATACAATTTAAATATTCTAAGATATTATAATATAAAATATTTTACTATAAAATATATATTACTATATAATTATATATAATATATATTAAAAAATATATTAAAATATTTACATAATACCCCTTAATACCCTTTAAACGTTAGATATATATATATATATATATATATATATATATATATATATATATATATATATATATATATATATATATATATATATATATATATATATATATATATATATATATATATATATATATATATATATATATATATATATATATATATATATCTATATCTATATCTATATCTATATAATTTGTACATATATTTATATAATATAAACGTTAAATATAATTATATACAATACATATTAATATATATAAAAAAATATTAATTTATAAAATATTATAATATAAAATATATAAATTAATATATAATTATATATATAATACATATTTAAACATTATATATAAAAGTTCAATTTTTTCCTTTACTCCCACCATTTTTTCAACTTTGAAATATCGGGTACCCAATTTCAAATCATGTACCTAATTTCAAATCATGTACCCGATTAGGCTTGTGCTTTGGTGTCAGGTTTGCCCAGGTGTGCTGACACCCAAGCCTACTAAAAAGTCAACACACATTTTCATGCACTTTTAGACAAGTGAAAAGTGGATTTTTTTACATCGCCACTTTTTGGCCCCTCATGATCTTGCACATACCCTTTAGAGATACCCACTTGATCATTTGAAAAGCTAATGATGATGAAGTCAAGAAATCATGTTGAAAGAAGAAAAAGATTGTAAATGGACAAAATTGGAGGGAATATGGGGTTGCAAGCCTTAGGGTTGGCTACATGGGAACTTAATTCATATTCCAGGTTGAGAACTTATTCCTTCTATTACACATTGGCCTTTTCAATAGTCGGATTTTGATTTAGTTGGCTAGATTTACCCTAATTGATCTAGTGGATACAAATTCATAGCAATAGAATACTTCACAAAATGGGTTGAGTTTGTTCCTCTTTCAATTGGTATAGGAAAATAAGTATCTTTATTCATCCTTAATCACATCATTTGTTGCTACGGCATACCCTCCTCCATAGTTACTGATAATGGAGGAAAGCTCAAAAATAAGGATCTCAAACAGTTATGTAAGAAATTCAAGATCATGCAGCACAGATCTTCAATCTACTACCCTCAAGGTAATGGCCAGGCTAAAGCATCTAACAAAACATTTCTAAAAATCTCATATAGGACAGTGAACAATATAGGAAGGGATTGACACTTACAGATTAATCCTGCATTATGGGCTTAAAGAACTAGCATTCACACACCTACTAGAGCTACACCCTTTGCACTTCTTTATGGATTTGAAGATTTCTTGCCTCTTGAGGATGAGATACCTTCCCTAAGAGTTTTATTGAGAGATCATATCATTGATGATGACTACAAAATCATGTGGATATAAGAGTTATAACTTATAGATGAGTGTAGAAGAGTTGTGTTCAATCACATGAGGCTATATCAAAAAAGGATGTCATAAAGCTATAACAAAAAGTTTCATTCTAGAGAGTTTCAAGTTGGAGATCTCATCTTGACAAAGAATCCACAAATCAACATAATAGAGTGCAAAAGGGAAAATTTGAACCGAATTGGTTCAGTCCCTACATAGTTACTGCTACTTTCAGATATGGTGCTTATCATCTTTCTACACCTAAGGGAGAATAGCTCCCTGAACCTATCAACATCCTTCATTTGAAGAAGTTCTACATGATGCTACAAGAGCTTTGTACATATCTTAATGTCCTGAAAAATTCCTAAAATGCAGAAAAAGTATTGAAAAAATGATCATCTTAGTGAAAACCTAGCAAATAGGCACTTTGATGCATTAATATAAAATGTAAATATTCAAAAAATACAAAAAAAAGAAAGAAAAAAATCAAAAAAAATAGAAAAGAGAAAAAAATGCCTTGGCAGAAACCTAGAAACATGCGTCATGGTAGCCAAAAATAAATATTCTTCCAAGTGGTGAAAACTTGGAAATAGGTGTTACTCAAGACCCATGTGCTTATATCTATTAGCTTGTCACTTTGTGCTCTGAACCCTTTTCAACTTCCATCTCCAATCTCCTTGGTCTAGAATTGGTCTTTGTCTAGGGCTTGGGGATATGAACTGTATCCTCCTTTGGTGCATGATGTTGTCTTTTAGTGACTCAACCCAAACAATATTTCTCAACACTTCTTTTGACATTAAGTGTTTCTTAAAACTTATCTAATATGCTATCTTGAGTTGGTTCTTTGTTTGCTGTCTATGATTGTGCAATATTTCTCACTTACAAACATGAGTCCTTGCGATTCTATTGGTGCTTTTCCTTGCAAGACCAAACTTGAATCAAATGGTTGGGCTTGAAACATAGGTTAGGCACTCAAACTTGACAAGAAAAACAAACCAATTGATGAGGATAGAGAGAAATCCTCCTTCTTCTTTGAGCTCCACATTCACTCAGGTGGGTATTGCCTTTTCGGCACATTCAAGACACCTCATGAAAAACCAAAGGCCTAAAGATAGATTAATGTGGATTAGCAATCAATCTCCTATAGGTATCCTATACCCCAATGACAAAAAATCTCATGCAATAGCCCTACTTACATGGAATGAGACTGAAAGCTAGAAACCTATCCTAACAACAAGAAAGGGAAAGGGTGGAGCTGAAGGGAAATGATTTTAAAATGGAGTTTGAAGGGACCCCTGAGATACCCTAAGTCTTTCATAGACCATTTCTGTATCCAATGGGCCACAGAGTCAAATACAGCATTGCAAGGGACAACTATGAAACAAGAAAACAATATGCTCAATGTGTTGATGCCTAACATCAATCACACACCATGACCAAACCTCAACTTAACAACCACCTGTGCATTCAAGCATGTTACTATCCACTCCAAGGATTTTAACCCTCCCCTTAAAAGAGACCTATGAAATAGACAATACATTAACCAGCATCCACTGGAAGACAAGCATGACCTATCCTTGATATTTCAGCTCATACATACATGAATACTAACCCTGAACCAGTTGTCTCTACGAAGACAACTCCACTTGCAAACACATAGGCAATACAAGCAGACAAATCAAACACCCTTAATGTATGACTAATGGACTCATAATTCAAATGGAGATAGCTTGACAATAGTAAGAGTATATTAACTTCTCATACATAAGACAAGTCACTTACAATATGCATCATATTCTCTAAACCAGCAAGCGAAAGAGGAACACTCTATATGCAAAGAGAAGGAGAAAAATCTATAGGAAAAGGACCCTTCACTAGAACTAACAAAATTCAAAACCCTAAACAAGTCAAAAACTCGACATTATATACCACTAGCTGCCTTGGAAACCCATAATAGGTTGCAACAAGCTACGAATAGCTAGGGTATAGCCTTAACCACCAAACCCATCAAAATTTACTACAGGGGCAGGAAACACAGGCAACCTGGAGAAAACAAATCTCAAACAGATCTACAATCATGAAAACCTACGAGCTCAGCATAGTACACCAGGAATGCCATTAAAATCAGTCTAATCGGCCACTTGCAAACAGCTCCTTGAGCTTAAAAATAAACTCCACCAGGTACAAAATCACCTCTACAAATGACCACAGAGCCCCTGGACCACTTGGCAACCATTGGCGCCACCAAACCAATCAAAATCTGCCGAAGAAGCCATAAATTTTTAGTACTTCCTATCGCTACAAACCCTTCAGAAAATTTGAATTCAAATCCCAATGGTCACTTCTTTGGTGCCTGCAGAGAAATGACAGCCAAAATTTAAACCTTTACCAACTTTATATCCCAGCCGTTCGATCAATCTTTCCTAGGCTCAACAACTTAACATTCATCTTCAGTGGCGCAGTCGTGCAGTCACCAACCTCACCGCCACAGGAAATCAGGCTTCATATTATGTCTAGTCACATGATGGCATAGCCCACAAATGGGCTACGTGAATATGCGACAACCCGCAGACTTTAACCTTGCCGCAACCGCCACCGCAAACAGTTATCACAAAATGTCAGTCGCATGATCGCATAGCCTTGAAAAAGGCTATGTGAACATGCGACTAACTGTTAGCACTCACCACCAAATGTCAAACATGCTCAAGCACTGCAAACATAGGTCCCACCGCAAACCCCCTGACACCAGGCACACCGGCAACCAATCAGAACTCAGCACATCACCATCGCGGAGGACACATTACCACCTCTCACCAGGCCCCAGGGACACATGTCGACCAGTCGCATGATCGCATAGCCAAAGAATGGGCAATGCGATCATGCGACAGCCAACCATAGGCCACCACATGACCACCTCTGACAGCGGGCCCACAACGAACACACCCATCGGCACCAAATCAGATGGTGGGCGCATGATTGCATGGGGTGAGAATATTCCATGCGATCACATGCTGACCGTAGATCTTTTTATCTCTGACATTGGGCCCTGCTGACAAGTCCAACAAGTCACCACCACATGGACCAATCGGACATGAACTTTACCTTTTAGAGGATCGGACAGTTGTTGCAGAAGCATGAAAAATAAACCTCGTGCATCTTCACCATGTGAACTTGCGGCAACCACCAATCCTATCTGAACTATAACCATGCTGGAAACATGAGAAGAGACAAACTACCAAGCACTCAGTGACTACATGACTAACCGTTCGCAAGTTTGTGAGATGTTAGCCGCTAACCGCCAAGAATGAAGAGAATGTGCGACCAAAGAGAAAAGACCGCCCGCCAAGTCGCTGGATGCTAAGGGATTAACCGCCAGAAACCAGCAACCATAAGATAACCACAAGTCGCCAAGTCATGGAATGAAGACATTGTGTGCTAGAAAGTAGTCACACTTCTGTGAATCATTACATTCAAGAACACTCAAGAATGAGGTCTCAAACAGTGATTCACAGCTCTCTATTCGTGGAGTGCAGGGGTTTGTATATGAGGCCCTCAGATTGACCTAGTTATGCCCATGCAAGTACACCAAGAAATGAGAGATTCAAAGATGAATAGAAAGCATGCTAATCTCCATGATCATCAAGTTATTGCATGCAAATGAAACTAGTCTAGATGATAACAATGCAAGAAATAAACTATTCTATTGAAATGAATGCTTATACAATGTTAATCTATGAAAGGAAACATGAATTTAAACTATTATGTGAATGCAATAGTAATCTAAACTATGGATTGCCATAAGGCATGAGAGAAAAAGACAAGAATAAAGAAGTCTCAAATATCCAAAGCTCCAAATGTGCTCAACAAGCTTCTTCCAAGATTGCTCTCCAAACCTGCAGTATAACAATAACATGAAAATTCTTGGATCTGAAATGAGAAGGAGAGGGCTCCTTATATAGGAAAATGTGGAAGAGAATGCATCCTCAAGAGCAATGTGGGATAAATCTAAAAAGAGGAAATAAAGCTCATTTTTTAGAGAGTGTGGAGAGAAAAGGGATTTTATTTATTTTTAATTATTTGTTTCCCTTTTTTCATCACAAAGAGCTTTAAGAGGACTTTTTATTTATTTAAAAAAATGATTCTCTATTAATTAAATAAGATAACATTATTTAATTAAAAGAGAGATATTATTCTAAATAAGATAAAATCATTTAAAAAAAGATTTTATTTCATTTAAAAGATATTTCTTTCAATTAAATAAGGTTATTTTATTTATTTAAGAGAGAATATTTATTTTAATTAAATAAAATTATTGATGACATGATTAAACCTTAGGAGATTATTGAAATGATTGAAATAGTTATGATTTGATCAAGGAAATTGATTTGAATATATTGTAAAGCATTGATTCAGAAAATTGATATTTGACAAATTGAGTAAATGGGGCCCAAAGTCTAGGCGACCATTTTAAGGTGCATACATTTGCCCCTCTTTGACTAATGTGAGGTCGACTCGAGATCACATGCAGTCAAAGAATGGAATTGAAGCGTGAGATCGATTTGGGATCACAAAACAACCCAGATGTGTGTTCGACAGATGGGAACACATTAGGACATAGATAAGCAGACTGAAAAAGACAAGGCCAACACCTGTGAATAGGTAATTGTCAAGTCTCAAATAAGAGATAAGAATCTCAAGCAAGGTTACCCCAAGAGAAGCAATCGATAAATTTGATAAAGCTGAATCAAGCAATGAAGTTTGGTAGGTACTGCCCCCTCGTGATCGAAATCAAAATGAGATAGAGGAGAAATAATAAATTGATAAATTTGATCAAATTGAACTAAACATAAGGTTCTTGACATAAGATGAAAGATAAAAAAAATCACAGAACCAAGGTAGATCAACAAGAAAGATTATGCCCCAAGGTTGAATTAGAAGAAAAGAAGTGGGGTGAAAGTGAATGGAAGATAGAAGTTTGGAAGAAATGGAAAGAAATGGAGAGAAGAAAGAGAATTTGCCTCAAGAAAGAGGATGCATCAAAATCAATCAACTATTTAAGATAGAGAATTTTGATTGAGATCACGAAAGAAGGTAAGGAAATGAAGATCAAAATGTGACCACAGTTGACTAAAAGTCCACAAGAAAGACAAAGGAAACCCTCTCAAACTCATAATGTAGCCTAAAAGTGCAAATTGAACATGAAGTCTAAATAATGCAAGCTACATGAAAATGCAAAGGTGTACTTGCATGGGTAACATAGGTTTTTTTATGTTCATCATTCATTAGAGAATGTAAGAGAACTTATTTTCATCATTGGGCCATTATTATTGGACATCAGACAATCACACAATCAACACTAGTCACAAATGCAACTATGAAGATATGAATGTGATTAATATCAGATTGGAATGTGGAAAGATTCTAACATGAGCATCAAAAGACATAAAGGTCAAGATGACTGCAATGTTAGCTTACCCAATTTAATGTAGCAAAACCATGCTCGCATCAAGGCATAAATGTCAAGATGACCATGAGAATGGTTGTGCAAAAAATAGTCAAGGATGATGCCTTAAATCTCCTAAGTGTGTCAGGGAGACAATAAGAGACACAGAAGAGGTTCAAGACAATACCCACAAGCAGAAAGCAAATAAAAACATGCCCCATGCCCCAAGTCTTCTAGTGATGCAACATGGAGAGACTTATTAGACAAGGACACTCAATGAAAATCAATATCAGTCAGCACACAAAGAAAAGATCATGACATATCTCAAGCATTAAGTGTTGCATTTAAAAATTTTAAGTGTGTAAACTGATACTGAGTTCCGAGGATAAGGATCGAATGTTTGCTAGTAGGTAAGATCACATGACCAAACTAGATAAGACCAAACTGATAAGTGTTGAAAAACACTCGATGTCGGGGGTTGTGTTGAAAAACACAGTTAGGTTGGTGTTGAAAAACACTATTTGTGAGGTGTCCTAAAGAAAAGCATATCCAAGAGACCAAAGCTAACATAGTGATGCCCCCTGGACAAAGACAAAGACCAATTCCAAACCAAGGCAACAAGGACAAGATATGATGGAGAAAGGCTAAGTGTCGAGGACGCATGCTAAGAAATAGGGGTGCAAAGGCCTCAGGTAGTGCCCGTTTTTAGGTTTTCACCACTTGGAAGAATTTTTTCAGGACTTTTTATAATTTTTTTGTATTTTTGCTACCAAGGCGCCTGTTTCCAAGTTTTCACCAAGGCACTTTTTCTATTTTTTTTTGAATTTTTTATTTTTTTGGTATTTTTGGAATATATAATTTTTTTGAGATACATCAAAGTGCCTATTGCTAGGTTTTCACTAAGATGATAATTTTTTCAGGACATTTTCTAATTTTTAGAATTTTTTCAGCATCATATATGAATTTTTTTGGAATTTTTTCAGAATCAATAAGTATGTACAAAAGATGCCCCCAGACAGAACAGGCATCAAGGATAGAACTTCTTCAGGTGCAAAACATTGATAGGCTCAGGGAGCTGCTCCCCTTCTTTAGTAGATAGTAAATAAGCACCTGTACCAAAAGTTGTTGTGATAATGTAGGGTCCAAGCCAATTAGGTTTGAATTTGCCCTTTTGTTCTCTATTTTGTTGGTTTTTAGGATTCTCTCGCAGGACAAGATCTCCTACTTGGAATTCTCTAGGGTGAACCTTTTTGTTGAATGCCTTGGACATCCACTTTTGGTAGACCCTCATATGGTCAAATGATGCTTTACGCTTTTCATCCAGAAGTTCTAATTCTTGTAATCTCATGGCGCAATAGTCTTCATCTATAACTAGACCTTTGAGAGAGACTCTAAGTGACAGAATCTCAACCTCTAAAGGTAACACTGCTTCAGTGCCGTATGTGAGGGAAAAAGGAGTAGCCCCAGTTGGAGTATGAATACTCATTCTATAGGCTCACAAGGCCGGTTTTATCTGTAGGTGTCAGTCTCTACCATTCTTATGAACTATTCTGTGTAAAATCTTGAGAATGATTTTATTTGAAGCCTCTGCCTGACCATTTCCTTGTGGGAAGTAAATGGAGGACCAATGTTACTTTATCTTAAATCTTTGGCAGAGTTGTGTAAGGTCCTTGTTTTTGAACTGACCCCCATTGTTAGTGATGATCTCAGATGGTACTCCATATCGACAAATGATATGGTTTAAAATGAATAAAGATATTGTCTTGCCTGAGGCAACAAAAAGTGGAACAGCCTCTAACCATTTTGTGAATTAGTTAGTAGCAGTGATAATGAACTTATGTCCACCTGATGAGTTGGGATGAATCTGCCCAACAAGGTCAAAGGCCCATCGCTGAAATGGCCAGTGAGATATAGAAGGAATTAGCTCCCTACCTGGAGCATGTATCAGGTGTCCATGTTTCTAACATTTTTCACAAGACTTGGCAAAAGCTACCACATCTATCTGCATCGTAGGCCAATAATACCCTACCCTAAGAAACCTTCGAGCCATGGAAAGACCATTAGAATGTCCCCCACATATGCCCTCATGGATGTCAACTAGCGCTTGATTAGGTTCCTCCTTTTCTAAGCACCTAAGAAGTGGTCCCATCTAAACCCCTCCTATACAAATCACCAAAGATGAGGGAATGGCAAGAGGCATTAGGGACAAGCTTTCTTCTTTCAGATCAGTTAAATGTGTCGGGGATGATGCCATCATGGAGATATGAGTAAATAGCACCATAGCAAGAGGATTCATGATTGACAAGGGTACAAATGACGTGGCTTTCTTTAGAGTCATAAATGGGATAACGTAGCTCTTCCACCAGGAATTCATATCTGGACTCATGTTCCTCTAACTGAAGAAGTGAAGGAAGGGTGGCCATAGCATCAGCTGCTTTGTTCTCAGCCCTAGGGATTTGCTGAAAAGTGACAAAAGTAAAATACCATCTTAATGAATCAACCATTTTTTTGTAAGGTATCAACTTGTCATCTTTTGTTTGGTATTGCTCATTGACTTGATTAATGATCAACTGAGAATCCCCATAGATATGTAGTTCTGTGATATTCCACTCTATAGCCATTTTTAATCCATTTGTTAAAGCCTCATATTCAGCTATGTTGTTTGTGCATGGGAAGAGTAACTTGTAAGATTTGGGAATAGTGTACCCATGTGGAGAGACAAACAACACACCAACTCCAGAACCATTTTGCATGTAGGAACCATCAAAGAATAGTTTCCAGGATCTCTCAGTCATGTACATAAGATGTTCATCTGGGAAATTGACTTGAATGGGAATATTATCTTGAATTGGGAAATTAGCCAATTGATTTGCAATAGCCTGGCCTTTGATTACCTTGCGCTCAATATACTCTATGTCAAATTCAGAAAGAATCATCATCCATTTAGCAATTCTACCCGTGAGAGCAGCTTTACCGAGTAAGTATTTGAGAGGATCAATTTTTTCTATGAGGTGTATGGTGTGCACAAGCATATAGTGTCACAATTTTTGAGAAGCAAACACTACTGCAAGGCAATATTTTTCAATACTAGTATAATTGACCTCATAACCAACAAGAGTGCGACTAATATAATATATCGCCCTTTCTTTCCCTTGTTCATCTAATTGAGCCAACAATGCCCCCAGTGAAGATTCAGTAGCTGACACATACAAAATGAGGGGTTTTCCTAGAATGGGAGGCATTAAAATGGGAGGACTTGCCAAGTATTCCTTAATTTGATCCATGCTCTTTTGGCAATCCTCATTCCAGACACACGGAACACCTTTATGCAAGTTTTTGTTAAAGGGTTGTGCTCTATCTGCCAATTGTGAAATAAACCTCCTTATGGATTGAAGGCATCCTTGAAGACTCCTCATTTGACTGATATTTTTGGGAGGTGGCATGTCTATAATGGCTTGGACCTTTTCAGGGTCCACTTCTATCCCTTTGGCTAAAATGATGAATCCCAATAATTTTCCAGAAGTAACACCAAATGCACACTTTTTTGGGTTTAATCTTAGTTGAAATTGTTCCATGCGATCTAGAATTACTTCTAAATCAGCCAGTTGTGTTCCTCTTTTCTTAGACTTAGTGAGGGTGTCATCCACATAATCTTCCATATTCTTATGCATCATGTCATGGAAGATGGTTGTCATAGCTCTTTGATAAGTAGCTCCTACATTTTTCAATCCAAAGGGCATGACATTCCAATAATAAGTACCCCATGCGCATGTGAATGTAGTCTTTTCCTGATCCTCAGGAGCAATCTTGATCTGATTATACCCAGAAAAACCATCCATCAAGGAATAGATCTCATAGCCCACCATCATGTCCACTATCATGTCTATGTTAGGAAGTGGAAAATCATCCTTTGGGCATGCTCTATTAAGATCTCTAAAATCTATGCAGATTCGGATGGATTTATCATGTTTGGAAATAGGTACAATGTTGGAAATCTGGTCGGCATAGTCTATAGCTCTAATGAATCCTGCACCAAGGAGCTTTTCTAATTCATCTTTCACTAGAAGAGCTATATGAGGGTGCATTTTTCTCAACTTTTGTTTGACTGGTTTGACACCTGGAGCTATGGACAAATGATGCATAATGAGATTAGTGTCCAACCCTGGCATGTCTGAATATGTCCATGCAAAATTAATTTTCTTCTTTTGGAGGAACTCAGTGTAGGCTTTCTTTTCTTGAGGTGATAAAGATTTAGCCAAGTGTATAATTTTTGGAGCCTCTTTTGTGCCAAAATTAACATCTTCTGTAGGTTCAACCAATACTGATGATCTGTCCTAAAAATAGCTTGGGAGACTATCAAGTACCTCATCCGTAGGTGCCTCAGAGAGGTTTTCACCCTTGGATACATCTTTTATTTTTACTTTTTTTGGTTCTGACACCGCCACACAGTGGTTTAATTTCACCATCAGAACTCTTATTCTTTTTTTCTTTTCTTTTTATCTTGTGACTAAGGTACTTGATGTCAGGTTCTGTCATACTGGTAGCTGGTTCACTGGTGGAAGAGACTACAGGTTCAATGGCATTTAGATAGCAGGTGATCTCATAGTCAGTGTGAAATGTCAAGAGTTGAGGCTCTTGATAACATTGAGACCAATCAATAAGGTTGGGGTCAATAAGCGGTAGGTTAATGACTGGTTCAAGATTAAGGATATAGGTGATGTCATCTTCGGTGACTGTAGAATTGGAGTCTATCAAGCATCCCTCTAAGGTGTCTAAATCAGAATTTACCCTATCGAGCGAAGAATCATCTACTAATGCAACATGTGGGTTCCAATCTTCTAATCTGACACATGACTCATCAGCTACGTCCGGTTGAGAACTATAAGCATGGACAACATCCATATCCAAGTCAACTATTGCATCTAAGAGTGAATCCCATTCAAACTCATGAGAGTCTATTTCTGAATTATTGTTGGGGCCTCGTGATGTAGAAGAATCAAGATTTGGAAGAGTTTCCTCTCCTCTAGCAATTTTCTCAATCACAAAATTATTTGAATTATCACCATCCATTGTAGCTGGGATGGAGACACTATCCGTAGTCAATCTTGCATTCATATAGTCACTATCTATCATAGCTAGGATAGGAGGACTATCAATTGTTAAATCTCTAGAATCTCCCCAAAGGAGATTTGTTGAAGGTACCCAATCATCTGTCATGTCTTGTTGATTTGTCAAATCTGGTACATATTCTGTGTCATCTTCACTATCCTGCCTATCAAGAATGGGGACAGTGCACTTGTTATTCTTCATAAAGCCTAGGCCAACTGGTTTCTTAGATTTACGTCCAAAAAGATCATGATTAAGTGGTTCGGCTCTAGCATCTAACCTATGACTAAGAGGGCCATATCCTGGATAACCCATCTTCTTGACAAAAGTATATCCTCTCCCATAGGACTTAGGAGAGGGGGAGAAATTTTCATTGTGCTGGTACTTCTCCTCTTTGTATATCCAATCTCAAATAGCTACTTCCTCTTTTTCATCTTGTATTGGTATTGAGGATTCCACAAACTTGTCAAATAGTGTCATTACCGAAGAAGACGGTTTCATCTCCTGTGAAGGTTTTCCATAGGACCTAGGGGAAACAAGCATCTTTGCAAAAGAGTCAAGTTGATACCACCCCATGCCAAGGTCTATTGATTTAAACTTGTTTTGACAGTCTGCTAAAGTTGCTTGTTATCCTCTGCTTCTCGATTAAGAGGGACATGAACATTAGCTGAGATTGAATTAATTGATAAAGTGCTATCCCCTGGTATGCAAATTTCTACTCCATTGTAGGGGAACTTAACACATTGGTGGTAGGTAGATGGAACTGCCTGCATGTTGTGAATCCATGGTCTACCCAATAAGATGTTGTATGCAAGGGGTCCAGTATCAACAATTTGGAACAAGATATCTTTTTCAACTAGGCCAATCCTGACAAGAAGGACAGCCAACCCCTTAGAACTTCATTCTGCCTCATCATAGGCTTTTATAGTGATCTTCTTTTTAGTGTCGATCACTTCCTCTGAATAGCCCAAAGTTTTTAACAAACTTAAAGTACAAATATTTAGCCCAGCACCCCCATCTATCAACACGTGCCTGACACGGGTTTTATGAATCATTACTTCAATGTGAAGAGCAAGATTGTGTGGATGGATTAGGGATTTGTCAATATCTTCCCAGAAAGAGAGGTAATGTGGGCTAGTAATGTGATTCACCATGCCTTGGAATTGGTCTATATCAATTTTTTTGGGAACATTTTCTATGTGCAAAGCGTCCTCAAGGATCTGTTTATGTCTAGGGGACAACTCTAGAAGCTCCAAGATTGATATTTGTGCTGGAGTTTTCTGTAACTGATATACAAGATTGTAGTTTGGTTTGGGAGCAGTGGTGGACTTGGTGACATTCTTGGATGCCACTTGCTTGGGTTTGTTGGATGGACCTGAACTAGGACCTCTAAGAACAATAGGGCTTTGACTCCTGGTAACAGCATTAAGGGCTTGAGAAGATAACGTAGAATGAGGACCTCTCAGCACCACAACAGGTTCTTTTTCAAAGATAGGGGTAGAGTCATAACCATGCAGATCCTTACTCCTCATCATATTAATACTTGGCTCCACAACTTTAAGCATGTTTACCACATTTTCTGCCACTGTGTAACTGTAGTTGATTGTAGCCTTGCCATCCTTTGGTTTAGAGGTTTCCCCCTTGTCATACTTAGGCAACGGCTCTTTAAATGCTTTGTGATCAGCATTGGTGTTCAGTCCATCCACCTTAAGCTTTCCATTCTCAATGAGATCTTGGATAATGTGCTTGAGTTTCTAGAAATTCTCAATGGTATGCCCAATGCCATTATGAAACGTACAGAAAGCCTTCTCATCCCACCAATGTGGCTTAATGTCAGGAATGTAATGTTTTGTAGGATCCTAAGGATGTGCCAAGTTATTAGCAATGAGAGTTTTGAGAACATCCTCATATGAGTCACCCAATTTGGTAAATTGCCACTTCTCCTTTTTGGGCCTCTCCTGATATCTTGGTTTACTTTCTTGCTGAGGAGGTGCATTGAGCTTCATAGCTTGAACTGCACTGGACAAGTGAAGGACACCTTTATCTTTAGGTTGGGGAGAGTCTACAACTCCATCATTGACAACTTGTTTGTTCTTGTTCCAATTGTTGTTCTTCCCTTTATCCTTGCTGTTTTGTTGACCATTGTTGCCATTGTTGCTATGTTTGGTCAAAATGCCTTGTTCTTTTAAAATATCCTCAATGCGGCATGTAGTTTCAATCATGGTATCAAAGGAATTGAAGACTATCTTTTTGATCTCATATCTCATTTCAAGCACCAAGTTACTGACAAGTATGTCAATCTTTTCATCCTCATGGATCATCCTAGGATACCGAGAGCACTGTCTCCTCCACCTTTGCAAGAAGGTAACAAAGGGTTCCCCCTGATTTTGTTTCAAGTTGCATAGGTCCAACATAGTAATAGATCTTGACAGATTATATGCGAAGTGTTGAATGAATCGATGAACAATTTATCTAAAAGTCTTGACAGGGGGAGTGATGTTGGTAAACCATTCCATTGCTTGTCCTTTAAGACTTCTAGGGAATAACCTCATCAAATAGGAGTCATCCTGATGGAATTCAAAGCTCATAGTATACAACTGGCACACATGGTCATGTGGATCACCACTACCATCATATTTATCATATTGAGGGAATTCAACCCTCTTTGGAAAATCCTTCATACTCACACTCTTGTCGAATGGATTAGGCCAAATCGAGTCTAGTGAGAATGAGCTCTTAGGTTACATCATTTTCTCCATCATTTGCTTCATTTGGTGGATTTCTTCCTCTTGAGAGGGATTTTGCTTTTGTATTTTGTTGTCCACATCAAAATTATAAGGGACTTTGGCACCCTTGTTGATTAGACTTTCCAAGAATTTATCTTTGTTTTGTTCCAAATACCTCTCCACATATTGTTGGAAGATAGGCTCTTGTTGCATTCGCATGAAGTCTTGAGTATCAAGGTCCTAATGTCAGCTACCACCTCCATGTTGGGAACCATGATGTACATGTTGGGAGTGTGGTCTTGAATTTCTGGGAGGGGTCTACTGCCTATAGTGAGCATACTAAGAGGCCCTTCTTCCTCTAGGACTAGGAGATCTAGAAGGGGTTCTTGACCACCTTCTACTTCTTGGTGTTCTGGAAGGGGTGGAGGGAGAAGAATTATTTCCACTATTGGCACTCCTATTGTTCAATTGGGTATTAATTTGTTGGGCTAAAATCCTATCTTGCTCTTCTTGAGAAAGTTTCCTTTGTACTTCCAATAAAGCTTGGCTCTCTACCTCAAGCTGTCTAAATTTTTCTTGTTGTGCAGCTTGCTCATCTAAAAAGGCTTTCTTCTCGTGCTCAATCCTTTTAAGCCTTTCACTTGTATGCCTTGAGGTTGTTTGAAGTGGAGAGTTTGGTCTTGAATGTTTGTACAAATCATTGGTATATGTTGCATTGACATGAGCATCACCAGGTTCATTGTCTTGGTCTTCGTGTTGTGACCATTATTCTAGGTGATCTCATCTCTCATGCCTTTCAGCTCTTTGATGTGCATCTAGGTACCTAGTGTTGATGGGGGGTGAACTAGGTTGAGCATCATGAGAGGAATTACCAAAAAAAATCTTGTCTCTATGTCTTTCATAGATGTCATCAAGATTTTGATCCATGGCTTCCCTCTCCCACCTGGTGACAGTATAACTCATATCCATACTTGAGTGGGAAGGTGCTGAGGGGGTACTCAAATCACTAAAATGGCTCTTTGGGTCAAACCGGGTTTCAGACTTACTCCTAGGTGACTGGTCAAATATTGGTTCCTTTTCCTTTCTCTTTTGACGAGTCTGAACTGGGGGTAGTTGGTTGAAGACTATCTGAGGTCGATTTCCTTGGCTCACTTGATATCTTGTTATTACTGACATGAAAGGGAGAGTTTAGGAAAATAGACAATTCTAGGAAACGTCAATACTAGACTAGGATAGTAAAAATTTTCTCTTGTCCGAGAGAAATGGTGAAATAGAACTCTTGCAAATAGGTGCAAACCAACACTACCACAAAGGTGCTCAATTCTTGGGTGAATACTCGAGCATGTATGGATTAGGAGGATGACTTACACAAAGTATACTGAGTTTGAATTGTATGAAAATGGGTGGACTAAGAGATTACTGGCACTCTCCAAGTGTGTTATCAAAGAGTCTGAAAATTTATCTATTTGACAAGAACAGTTCCTGATTTGCCAATCTCAAGAAAAATCACTCATGAGATCAAGGATCACTAACTCAAAAGGTCAAGGACACAAGAACCCTAAATACAGAATAGGTCTCTAGAACTGGGACAAGTCACCTAATCGAAGAACTCAGTATTTCAGTTTGTTGTTCATTTTCAAAGACCAAGCAAGCATATCAATGGATTTGTATCAAGCACATAAGACAGCAATTAGGGAGTTCAAGCAAGCAATTGTCTTCAAACAATGAGCAAGAGGCAAAGCAACCTTTCATATGAACAAGAATAGTGACTTAGTATGCTACTCCTTAAAGATTCTACTTGTGTATGTTCTTGGATATGTTTTAGCAAGTACTCAGAACACAACAACATCCTAGCAAGCTGTCTACAAGGATATACATGGCTTTTCTAAAGGGTGTCCTCGATATACGCAAGGTATGTGAGGCCCAAATTCAGAGATGAGAATTATCAAAAATCACACAGCCGGGGGGAGATGGTAACCCAAATCTCCTCCTTCACTTCTCAAAGGTATAAAGTTCTTTGAGGCTTAGCCAAGAGTGAAATCTAACTCATTCCCAAGAGAGGTGCCTTTGGATTCACCTCCTGATATTTATACTCCACCGAAACACAGGAGTTAAGGTCATCCCTTGAGGTGATGAAATCCCCAAGCAAGCCTTCTAAAAAAAATGAAAAGTAAGTAATTCTCTATCAAAAAGTATTGAAAAGCACTAAAGGTGGAACACTTAACGCTTAAAGCAAATATGAGGTGAGTCCACAAGGTGGAACACTTAACACCCCACATAAGCTACAAACGAGTCCACAACCTAGACAACAAGTGAGTTCCAAAAAGCACAAAAGGGTTGCCTAGTGGAACAATTAATGCTTCTTTCCTATAGACCCCTCCCCTTTAATGTGGCGCTGAGATTGCAACCACAGGGTGGAAATGAGGGGCCGGTGGATTAGCAAGTCCAATAACCCAAGATAGAAATCTAAATCAATCACAAGTAATCTAAGACTGCTAATCAATACTACTCATAAGTGCAAGAAGGTTTGAATCATGGAATATTTAACTTTCCAAGTAAACATGAAGTGAGTCCACAAAGTGGTGCATTTAACTCTTCATGTAAAAAAGGAATGAATCCATGCCCTAGATTACTCAATGAGATTTTTTTGATATTGGAACCAAGAATTACTTAATGTTTAAAAGACAAATATGCACTTAAACACAAACTTCTATGAAAGCAAATCTATGTTCGTTTATTTCCCATTAAGAGAATAAAAAAATGTGTTCTATGAAAGCGTGTAACACTCAAGCCAAACACATGAGAGATTAATTTTATGCCCAAACCAAGTGTTATAGAGATTTTAAGAACTTGCCTTAGGTCAAAAGATCTGCAATCCAGCATTTAGCACACATCTGAAAGTACAAAATCAAGACAAATCAATGGCAAACTGTAAGATATGTAACATTGTTGTCTTCAAGACAGTCTTTAAAGATTGATTTATTTGACCCATAAAATCACAATATTAAAATTTTTGGAAAGAATGAAGTTTTTAGCCAACATCGAGAACTATCATTTCTCAAAATTACAAGGTCTTATGATTCAATTTGGTTCCTCAACCAATAACCTTTTCAGACTGCCATTTTTCTATCATAAACCAGATTTAAAACACCGGGCCCTGCTTAGGGAATCACATATCTTTCTCAAAAAGAATCCAAATGAAACCAAACCAATTTCACAGTAACTATTAATGAATCTAGTTTCCAAATATGTAAGCCATTTATTTTTTCCATTCATAAATCATTTTCTAAGAATAAATCATTGCCTGCAACTCCAATACAGATTGTTAAAAACCAGTTTTCACTCAAATGCCCATAACTTTCACAAATCTGCATAAAAATGACTCAAATCAAAAGGAAATGAAAGATAATTCATGTATCTTTTCAATTAATATTATTAGAGATACTATTTTTCACAATTTGTCCATACTAGATGTTTCAATCTGACTATATTCAGAGAATCTCAAATCTGCAAATACCCACTTTCACCAAAATGATCATAATTTATTCATTTCTTTATAAAAATGAACCAAACCAAAAGCATGAGAAAGAGGATTCATCATTCTATCCATCCATTATTATATTAAAAGGTTTCCAGGCTGTACATGGCTGTACAAGGCCTGGAACCAACACTAAAACTGAAAAACTAATCAAGAATGAGGCCAAAAATTGATCTTTTCTGCCCCACGGTGGGCGCCAAAAATGTGTGTTAGAAAGTAGTCACACTTCTGTGAATCATTACATTCAAGAACACTCAAGAATGAGGTCTCAAACAGTGATTCACAGCTCTCTATTCGTGGAGTGCAGAGGTTTGTATATGAGGCCCTCAAATTGACCTAGTTATGCCCATGCAAGTACACCAAGAAATGAGAGATTCAAAGATGAATAGCAAGTATGCTAATCTCCATGATCATCAAGTTATTGCATGCAAATGAAACTAGTCTAGATGATAAAAATGCAAGAAATAAACTATTCTAGTGAAATGAATGCTTATACAATGTTAATCTATGAAAGGAAATATGAATTGAAACTATTATGTGAATGCAATATTAATCTAAACTATGGATTGTCATAAGGCATGAGAGAAAAAGACAAGAAGAAAGAAGTCTCAAATATCCAAAGCTCCAAATGTGCTCAACAAGCTTCTTCCAAGATTTCTCTCCAAACCTGCAGTATAACAATAACATGAAAATTCTTAGATCTGAAATGAGAAGGAGAGGGCTCCTTATATAGGAAAATGTTGAAGAGAATGCATCCTCAAGAGCAATGTGGGATAAATCCAAAAAGAGGAAATAAAGCTCATTTTTTAGAGAGTGTGGAGAGAAAAGGGATTTTATTTATTTTTAATTATTTGTTTCCCTTTTTTCATCACAAAGAGCTTTAAGATGACTTTTTATTTATTTAAAAGAATGATTCTCTATTAATTAAATAAGATAACATTATTTAATTAAAAGAGAGAGATTATTCTAAATAAGATAAAATCATTTAAAAAAAGATTTTATTTCATTTAAAAGATATTTCTTTCAATTAAATAAGGTTATTTTATTTATTTAAGAGAGAATATTTATTTTAATTAAATAAAATTATTGATGACATGATTAAACCTTAGGAGATTATTGAAATGATTGAAATAGTTATGATTTGATCAAGGAAATTGATTTGAATATATTGTAAAGCATTGATTCAGAAAATTGATATTTGACAAATTGAGTAAATGGGGCCCAAAGTCTAGGCAGGGGGACCTAGAATGAGGACCTAGTTATGCTTTGCATGATTCAGAGAAGATAACCTAGAATGAGGACCTCTCAGCACCACAACAGGTTCTTTTTCAAAGACAAGGGGAGAGTCATAACCATGCGGGTCCTTACTCCTCATCATATTAACACTTGGCTCCAAAACTTTAAGCATGTTTACCATATTTTTTGCCACTGTGTAAGTCTAGTTGATTGCAGCCTTGCCATCCTTTGATTTAGAGGTTTCCCCCTTGTCATACTTAGGCAACGGCTCTTTAAATGCTTTGTGATCAGCATTGGTGTTCAGTCCATCCAGCTTAAGCTTTCCATTCTCAATGAGATCTTGGATAATGTGCTTGAGTTTCCAGCAATTCTCAATGGTATGCCCAATGCCATTATGAAATGTATAGAAATCCTTCTCATCTCACCAATGTGGCTTAATGTCAGGGATGTAATGTTTTGCAGGATCCTCAGGATGTGCCAAGTTGTTAGCAATGAGAGTTTTGAGAACATCCTCATATGAGTCACCCAATTTGGTAAATTGCCACTTCTCCTTTTTGGGCCTCTCCTGATATCTTGGTTTACTTTCTTGCTGAGGAGGTGCATTGAGCTTCATAGCTTGAACTGCACTGGACAAGTGAAGGACACCTTGATCTTTAGGTTGGGGAGAGTCTACAACTCCATCATTGACAACTTGTTTGTTCTTGTTCCAATTGTTGTTCTTCCCTTTATCCTTGTTGTTTTGTTGACCATTGTTTCCATTGTTGCTATGTTTGGTCAAAATGCCTTGTTCTTTTAGAACATCCTCAATGCGGCATGTAGTTTCAATCATGGTATCAAAGGAATTGAAGACTATCTTTTTGATCTCATATCTCATTTCAGGCACCAAGTTATTGACAAGTATGTCAATCTTTTCATCCTCATGGATCGTCCTAAAATACCAAGAGCACTGTCTCCTCCACCTTTGCAAGAAGGTAACAAAGGGTTCCCCCTTATTTTGTTTCAAATTGCATAGGTCCAACATAGTAACAGATCTTGATAGATTATATGCGAAGTGTTGAATGAATTGATGAACAAGTTCTCTAAAAGTCTTGACAGGGGGAGTGATATTGGTAAACCATTCCATTGCTTGTCCTTTAAGACTTCTAGGGAATAACCTCATCAAATAGGAGTCATCCTGATGGAATTCAAAGCTCATAGTATAGAACTAGCGCACATGGTCATGTGGATCACCACTGCCATCATATTTATCATATTGAGGGAATTCCACCCTCTTTGGAAAATCCTTCATACTCACACTCTTGTCGAATGGATTAGGACAAATCGAGTCTAGTGAGAATGAGCTCTTAGGTTGCATCATTTTCTCCATCATTTTCTTCATTTGGCGGATTTCTTCCTCTTGAGAGGGATTTTGCTTGTATTTTGTTGTCCACATCAAAATTATAAGGGACTTTGGCACCCTTGTTGATTAGACTTTCCAAGAATTTATCTTTGTTTTGTTCCAAATACCTCTCCACATACTGTTGGAAGATAGGCTCTTATTGCATTCACATGAAGTCTTGAGTATCAAGGTCGTAATGTGAGCTACCACCTCCATGTTGGGAACCATGATGTACATGTTGGGAGTGTGGTCTTGAATTTCTGGGAGGGGTCTACTGCCTATAGTGAGCATACTAAGAGGCCCTTCTTCCTCTAGGACTAGGAGATCTAGAAGGGGTTCTTGACCACCTTCTACTTCTTGGTGTTCTGGAAGGGGTGGAGGGAGAAGAATTATTTCCACTATTGGCAACCCTATTGTTCAATTGGGTATTAATTTGTTGGGCTAAAAGCCTATCTTGCTCTTCTTGAGCAAGTTTCCTTTGTACTTCCAATAAAGCTTGGCTCTCTACCTCAAGCTGTCTAAATTTTTCTTGTTGTGCAGCTTGCTCATCTAAAAAGGCTTTCTTCTCATGCTTAATCCTTTTAAGCCTTTCACTTGTATGCCTTGAGGTTGTTTGAAGTGGAGAGTTTGGTCTTGAATGTTTGTACAAATCATTGGTATACATTGGATTGACATGAGCATCACCAGGTTCATTGTCTTGGTCTTCATGTTGTGACCATTGTTCTAGGTGATCTCATCTCTCATGCCTTTTAGCTCTTTGATGTGCATCTAGGTACCTAGTGCTGATGGGGGGTGAACTAGGTTAAGCATCATGAGAGGAATTACCAAAAAAAATCTTGTCTCTATGTCTTTCATAGATGTCATCAAGAGTTTGATCCATGGCTTCCCTCTCCCGCCTGGTGATAGTATAACTCATATCCATACTTGAGTGGGAAGGTGCTGAGGGGGTACTCAAATCACTAAAATGGCTCTTTGGGTCAAATCGGGTTTTAGACTTACTCCTAGGTGACTGGTCAAATATTGGTTCCTTTTCCTTTCTCTTTTGATGAATCTGAACTGGGGGTAGTTGGTTGAAGACTATTTGAGGTCGCTTTCCTTGGCTCACTTGATATCTTGTTGTTACTGACATGAAAGGGAAAGTTCAGGCAAATAGACAATTCTAGGAAATGTCAATACTAGACTAGGATAGTAAAAGTTTTCTCTTGTCCGAGAGAAATGGTGAAATAGAACTATTGCAAATAGGTGCAAACCAACACTACCACGAAGGTGCTCAATTCTTGGGTGAATACCCGAGCACGTATGGATCAGGAGGATGACTTACACAAAGTATACTAAGTTTGAATTGTATGAAAATGGGTGGCCAAAGAGATTACTAGCACTCTCCAAGTGTGTTATCAAAGAGTCTAAAAATTTATCTATTTGACAGGAACAGTTCCTGATTTGCCAATCTCAAGCAAAATCGCTCATGAGATCAAGGATCACTAACTCAAAAGGTCAAGGACACAAGAACCCTAAATACAGAATAGGTCTCTAGAACTGGGACAAGTCACCTAATCGAAGAACTCAGTATTTTAGTTTGTTGTTCATTTTCAAAGACCAAGCAAGCATATCAATGGATTTGTATCAAGCACATAAGACAGCAATCAGGGAGTTCAAGCAAGCAATTGTCTTCAAACAATGAGCAAGAGGCAAAGCAACCTTGCACATGAACAAGAATAGTGACTTAGTATGCTACTCCTTAAAGATTCTACTTGTGTATGTTCTTGGATATGTTTTAGCAAGTACTCAGAACACAAAAACATCCTAGCAAGCTATCTACAAGGATATACATGGCTTTTCTAAAGGGTGTCCTCGATATACGCAAGGTACGTGAGGCCCAAATTCGTAGATGAGCAAAATCAAAAATCACATAGCCGGGGGGAGACGGTAACCCAAATCTCCTCCTTCACTTCTCAAAGGTATAAAGTTCTTTGAGGCTTAGCCAAGAGTGAAATCTAACTCATTCCCAAGAGAGGTGTCTTTGGATTCACCTCCTGATATTTATACTCCACCGAAACATGGGAGTTAAGGTCATCCCTTGAGGTGATGAAATCCCCAAGCAGGCCTTCTAGAAATGAAAAAGTAAGTAATTCACTATCAAAAGTATTGGAAAGCACTAAAGGTGGTGCATTTAACCCTTTAAGTAAATGTGAGGTGAGTCCACAAAGTGGTGCATTTAACTCCTCACACAAACTCAAAGTGAGTCCACACCCTAGAAAACAAGTGAGCTCCAAAAAGCACAAAAGGGTTGCCTAGTGGAACACTTAACGCTTCTTTCCTGTAGACCCCTCCCCTTTAATGCAGCGCTGAGATTGCAACCATGTGGTGGAATGAGGGGCCAGTGGATTAGCTTGTCCAATAACCTAAGATAGCAATCTAGATCAATCACAAGTAATCTAAGACTGCTAATCAATACTACTCATAAGTGCAAGAGGGTTTGAATCTTGAAATATTTAACTTTCCAAGTAAACATGAAGTGAGTCCACAAAGTGGTGCATTTAACTCTTCATGTAAAAAAAGGAATGAATCCATGCCCTAGATTACTCAATGAGATTTTTTTGATATTGGAACCAAGAATTACTTAATGTTTAAAAGAAAAGCATGCACTTAAACACAAACTTCTATGAAAGCAAATCTATGTTCGTTTATTTCTCATTAAGAGCATAAAAAATGTGTTCTATGAAAGCGTGTAACACTCAAGCCAAACACATGAGAGATTAATTTTATGCCCAAACCAAGTGTTATAGAGATTTTAAGAACTTTTCTTAGGTCCAAAGATCTTCAATCCAGCATTTAGCACACATCCAAAAGTACAGAATCAAGACAAATCAATGGCAAATCGTAAGATATGTAACATTGTTGTCTTCAAGACAGTCTTTAAAGATTGATTTATTTGACCCATAAAATCACAATATTAAAATTTTTGGAAAGAATGAAGTTTTTAGCCAACATCAAGAAATATCATTTCCCAAAATTACAAGGTCTTATGATTCAATTTGGTTCCTCAACCAATAACCTTTTCAGACTGCCATTTTTCTGTCATAAACCAGATTTAAAACACCAGGCCCTGCCTAGGGAATCACATATCTTTCTCAAAAAGATTTCAAATGAAACCATACCAATTTCACAGTAACTATTAATGAATATAGTTTCCAAATATGTAAGCCATTTATTTTTTCTATTCATAAATTATTTTCTAAGAATAAATCATTGCTTGCAACTCCAATACAGATTGTTAAAAACTAGTTTTCACTCAAATGCCCATAACTTTCACAAATCTGCATAAAAATGACTAAAACCAAAAGGAAATAAAATATAATTCATGTATCTTTTCAATTAATATTATTAAATATATTGATTCTTCACAATTTATCTGTACCACATGTTTCAATCTGACTGTATTCAGAGAAACTCAAATCTGCAAATACCCACTTTCACCAAAATGATCATAACTTATTCATTTCCTTATAAAAATGAACCAAACCAAAAGCATGAGAAAGAGGATTCATCATTCTATCCATCCATTATTATATTACAAGGTTTCCAAGCTGTACATGGCCGTAAAAATCCTAGAACCAACACCAAAATTGAAAAACCAATCAAGAATGAGGCCAGAAATTGATCTTTTCTGCCCCACGGTGGGCGCCAAAAATGTGTGCTAGAAAGTAGTCACACTTCTATGAATCATTACATTCAAGAACACTCAAGAATGAGGTCTCAAATAGTGATTCACAGCTCTCTATTTGTGGAGTGCATGGGTTTGTATATGAGGCCCTCAGATTGACCTAGTTATGTCCATGCAACTACACCAAGAAATGAGACATTCAAAGATGAATAGAAAGCATGCTAATCTCCATGATCATCAAGTTATTGCATACTTTACAATATATATTTTAAGGTGCATACAGACATAACCGCCAGCCAAGGTGACAACATGAAGAACATAGGGCAGAAGCACAAACCATGAAACAATTGCAGGGAGGAGGCCATTTTCAAAATATTTTTGCTATGACAGAAAAATGGCCTAACAGTGGCTCTGGTTGGGGATGATGGGTAACTTGTGCCCACATGAGAATTCAGGATTTCTTGGAGAGCAGACCACCCATAGGACAAAAAGGAAGGGACCTCAAAAAATGCAGGGAACAAGCCAGGAAAGAAACACACAGCAGGAAAGGGAAAGAATATTTACAAAATTTACAAGATTTACAACTTTACTTGATAGCCCCAGGCCACCAAAATGAAATCAATGACCCCCCTGAATTGAAGGTCTGATTTTCATCCACATATGCAACCTGCCACCTGAAAATTTCATGACCACCTTGCTACAAGCATATGTGAATAACCATGGGCTGAAGAATGAAGCTATGTTGATAACTACCCATGCTTTTCCAGTCACAACCACCATATTCATATTCAAATTCTAAGAAGTAAGGAATATCACTTACCTCCCCCTGCTGATTGGAAACAAAATTTTGATCTTGTAATGCATCAGAAAATGCAACATACTGAGCATCATGCATTACAATATAGTTACCTGGCTGAGAAGGACTTGAATCCTCTGATTTACCTTCATGCATTGCCTCAGCCACTAAGCAACTTGGTTCCTCCATGGTGTCATCACTGACTGCATCATGAACCAAGTGAAGGTCTTCTTCACTATCATATCTGGCAAAAGAAGGAAAATAACTTGAACAAAAGACTTGTTCATCACTGCAATCTTGATGATAGGAAAACACACTATCATGTCCTTCTACCTCCTCTTCTGTAGGGTCATTACAAGAGGGAAGATCTTATATACATGGGTCATCAAAAATAGGAGCAGCCTGATTGTTATCTAGTAATGTGGGGGCAGAAAAAGAATCAGAGGCACACATGTCAAAGTAAAAAATTATTGACTCATGCTCTCGGTCAAAATCAATGTGTGCTGGATGTAGGAACTCAAAGTCATCCCTCCCTGCATACCTGAGATATTCACAAGATAGGAGATCTGAAATTTGTTCACTATGAAGTGAACAACCGTCCATAAGAACACCCTCCTCTGACATACAATCATCAACAATATATTCATCAATCCCATCCTCTTCTTCATCTGACTGACTGCACAAATCTTCTGCCCCATATTGAGAAAGAGCATCACTTTCATGACTGCAAGAAAGAGTGTCAACACCTGACACATCTCCTTCATAAATTTCATCATTCTCAATATCAGCACTGAAGAGAAAAACCCCAAGTGCATCCTCAAGCTCAAGACTATCATCACTAAGTATCCAATCCCCGATACATCCATAATGCTCTTCCCACAAGGCATCTGACCAACTGGTTGACTCAGGAAAACAAAGCTCCAAGAATAAACCAATGAAGTCAAATTCAGGAAACTCAACAACCTCAAGAAGCTCATCATATACTTCACAAAATCTATCATGGAACAAGGATATGGATAAATCCTTTCTACTTCCTACTTTTAATCTTACTAATCTTATGCAATCCCTAAGGATGCCATGCTCAAGAAAAGCCAGCTCCTCCTCAAGCTTACCCATTACAACTTAGTACACTACTTCCATAAAATTTTGTAGAGATGCAACTAAAAACTTGAAGTATGCAGACCTCTATTCACACCTTACTCCTTTTCTTAGTGTTTGACCACTTAATAAGGAGACATTTCAGATCATTGAGAAATACCTGGGAATCTTGCAGCAGACGACCTTTGGCTGGAAGTAGGGCAGATCTAGAGCTCACCATGGAGCTCCATCAGATTCTTTGCAATGTAGAGTCACCACCTCCTTGAAGAGGAAAGTAATTAATTGTTTCTTCTTCCAACCTACACAAAACTAACCAGGATACACATTGTTTATCAAAAGGAACACTGATCAAATAGAGAAAGTCAGAGCCGCCACTCACAACTAGGTGAGAAAATTTTGCAAATGCTTATTTTTTACTTCAGACTCTATGATCTTTTAACCAGACTCTGGGATGATCCAGCCAAGCAGAAAAACTTGATGTCTTTTACTTCTTCCCCAGCAGAGTCACCATCTTGTTGGTGACTCAGATGGGCAAATCAATCTAGTCAATAAAGATCTTGACTTTACAACACAACCATAACTAGAGATCCTAACAAATATTTTTCTTTTTCATTGTTCTCCCCAGTGGAGTCACCATTTTTTTGGTGCTTTTCCTTGTAGGACCAAACTTGAATCAAATGGTTGGGCTTGAAACACAGGTTAGGCACTCAAGCTTGACAAGAAAAACAAACCAATTGATGAGGATAGAGAGAAATCCTCCTTCTTTGAGCTCCGCATTCACTCAGGCGGATATTGCCTTATCTGCACATTCAAGACACCTCATGACAAACCAAAGGCCTGCAGACAGATTAATGTGGAATAGCAATCAATCTCCTATAGGTATCCTATACCCCAATGATAGAAAATCTCATGCAATAGCCCTACTTGCATGGAATGAGACTGAAAGCTAGAAACCTATCCTAACAACAAGAAAGGGAAAGGGTGGAGCTGAATGGAAATGATTTTAAAATGGAGTTTGAAGGGACCCCTGAGATACCCTAAGTCTTTCATAGACCAGTGCCTTATCCAATGGGCCACAGAGTCAAATATAGCATTGCAAGAGACAGCTATGAAACAAAAAAACAATATGCTCAATGTGTTGATGCCTAACATCAATCACACACCATGACCAAACCTCAACTTAACAACCACCTGTGCATTCAAGCATGTTACTATCCACTCAAAGGATTTTAACCCTCCCCTTAGAAGAGACCTATGAAATAGACAATACATTAACCAGCATCCACTGGAAGATAAGCATGACCTATCCTTGATATTTCAGCTCATACATACATGAATACTAACCCTGAACTATTTGTCTCTGCGAAGACAACTCCACTTGCAAACACATAGGCAATACAAGTAGACAAATCAAACACCCTTAATGTATGACTAATGGACTCATAATTCAAATGGAGATAGCTTGACAATAGTAAGAGTATATTAACTTCTCATACATAAGACAAGTCACTTACAATATGCATCGTATTCTCTGAACCAGCAAGCGAAAGAGGAACACTCTATATGCAAAGAGAAGGAGAAAAATCTACAGGAAAAGGACCCTTCACTGGAACTAACAAAATTCAGAACCCTAAAAAAGTCAAAAACTTGACATTATATACCACTAGCTGCCTTGGAAACCCATAATAGGTTGCAACAAGCTACGAATAGCTAGGGTATAGCCTTAACCACCAAATCCATCAAAATTTACTACATAGTTAGGAAACACAGGCAACCTAGAGAAAACAAATCTCAAATAGATCTACAATCATGAAAACCTGTGAGCTCAACATAGTAAACTAGGAATGCCATTAAAATCAGTCTAATCGGCCACCTACAAATAGCTCCTCAAGCTCAAAAATAAACTCCACTAGGTACAAAATCACCTCTGCAAACAACCAGAGAGCCCCTGGACCACTTGGCAACCACTGGCACCACCAAACCAATCAAAATCCACCAAAGAAACCATAAATTTTTGGTACTTCCTGTCACTACAAACCCTTCGGAAAATTTGAATTCAAATCCCAACGGTCACTTCTTTGGCGCCTGCAGAGAAATGATAGCCAAAATTTAAACCTTTACCAACTTTATATCCCAGCCGTTCGATCAATCTTTCCCAGGCTCAGCAACTTAACATTCATCTTCAGTCGCGCAGTCACCAACCTCACCGCCACAGGAAATTGGGCTTCATGTTATGTCTGGTTGCATGATCACATAGCCCGAAAATGGGATACGCAAACATGCAACAACCAGCAGACTTTAACCTTGCCGCAACCGCCACCGCAAAGGGTTATCACAAAATGTCAGTCGCATGATCGCATAGCCTTGAAAAAGGTTATGCGAACATGTGACTAACCATTAGCACTCACCATCGAATGTCAAACACGCTCGAGCACTATAAACATGGGTCCTACCGCAATGCCCCTGCCACCAGGCACACTGGCAACCAATCAGAACTTAGCACATCACCACCACAAATGACACATTACCACCTCTCACCGAGCCCCAGGGACACGTGTCGACTAGTCGCATGATCACATAGCCAAAGAATGGGCTATGTGATCATGCGATAGCCAACCATAGGCTGCCACATGACCACCTCTGATAGCGGGCCCACAACAAACACACCCATCGGCACCAAATTGAACGGTGGGCACATGATCGCATGGGGTGAGAATATTCCATGTGATCACACGCCGACCGTAGATCTTTTTATCTCTGACATTGGGCCCCGCTGACAAGTCCGACAAGTCACCACCACATGGACCAATTAGACATGAGCTTTACCTTTTAGAGGATCAGACAGTTGTTGCAAAAGCGTGAAAAATAAACCTCATGCATCTTCACCATGCGAACTTGCGGCAACCACCGATCCTGTCCGAACTATAACCATGCTAGAAACATGAGAAGAGACAAACTGCCAAGCACTTAGCGACTACGCGACTAACCGTTCGCAAGTTCATGAGATGTTAGCTGCTAACCACCAAGAATGAAGAGAATGTGCGACCAAAGAGAAAAGACCACCCGCCAGGTCACTGGATGCTAAGGGATTAACTGCCAGAAACTAGGGACCATAAGATAACCACAAGTCGCCAAGTCATGGAATGAAGACATAACCGCTAGCCAAGGTGACAACATGAAGAACATAGGGTAGGAGCACAAACCATGAAACAATTGTAGGGAGGAGGCCATTTTCAAAAGATTTTTGCTGTGACATAAAAATGGCCTAACAGAGTCAATGATTATGTCTTCTTCTCACATAGCACTTAAATTGAAATGACTGAGACTAATATAGATCGTATTCATATTTTCATAGTTGTGTTCATACTAGTGATGGTTGTATGATCTTGTGATGTCCCTTAATAATGCTTGATGATAAAAATAAAGACCTATTAACCCTTGAAAATCACACTTCGCATTTTCATGGTAGCTTGCATTTCCTAGGTGCATTTCTAGTTTACATTTGAGTTTGGAGAGAGTCTCCTTTGTCATTATTGGATGGTTTTTCAAATGTTCTTGATCACGTATCTTCCTTTCTTCTATCTCGATCATGTCTTTATCTCCTCTTCAATATTTCTCTCTTTCACCCTTTCCTATTATCCTAAGGGGTTAATCATATCATCATATCGATTTCGATCCTGAGGGGTTAATAATAATTAATAATCTATCTCTTAAAGCTAAAAATTGGTTCTTCTTATCTTATATATCTTCGCTAGCTCTCGTTCGATCAAGTTCGGAGTCAGATCTATCTTATCTATCTCTTCTAGTTCTCATTCGATCAAGTTCAAGATTAGTTGTCTCTTTATGCTCTATTCGATCAAGTTTATGCTCTATTCGATCAAGTTCAGATTCATATCTCTATTAGCTATCTTGACATCATCATTCTTTGACTCAATATGTTTCCAGATCACTCACATATTAGTCAAAGAGGAGAAAATGTAATCACCCAAAATGATCTAGTAAAACTTGAGCTCCACTCTAACATTAAAATTTTAAATACTAGACTTCATCTTATCCCTAATCGATCTTTTGTATTCATTTAATCTCTTATCTCTTGATTGAATTAGCATTTATCATTTATTTGATGATATCCTAAACTTTGACCACTTTATCTTAAGTTTTATTTTATTAAAAGAATATGGCCCCTTTTAATTAAATAAAATCCACTTTATCCTATGTGTGTATATCAAAAAGGAATTTCCTAATTTAAAAAGAAAAGAAAAAGACTTTTTGTCTACACATTGATTGCACATTCTTCTAGGTGAGTGGAATCTTCTTTTGCCTCTTAACCATGTCCATTGATTTTTCCTCTTGAGAATATTGTGCCCAAAAGTCAAAATAGGGGTTATTCTCCACCTTTGTATTTTGCATCTTAATCTCTAACCGTCCATTTCTCTTTAACAAGAGAATTTTTGCCCATTCTTGCATACTATTCATTCATTCTAGGTCTATGCTATCATTTTGTTTATTTGCATTCTTAGAGAATTCTCTTGCATTATAGTTTACTTTCATTTTAGCCTAGCATTTCCTTATTGAATTTATCTTAAATGACATAACCTAATTAGGAGATATTGTAATCTTGTTAGATTATCTTTTCTTTCTTGTCCTTGCATTTGCATTCTATCTTAGTTCTCGCATCTCATTTACATCATCTCTCATTCTTGCATCCTCATTTGAATCTTCCATTCTATGGTGCACCTTGCAAAGCTTTCTTATTGAGGTTCATTTCAGAGTCACTATGCGTAATGTTTAAATTCCTGCACATTGTACATAGGAAGCTATAAGCCACTTCTTGAGATCTAGGACTCTTCCATGGATTTTCTCAAGTGTAATGTTTTATAGTAGTGTGTCACATTTCTATCACACAATTAGGAATTTGAAAAAACATCATATAAAACAATGGGATTGCAAAGAAAACCATTTTCAACATAACAATTCTGCCCTCTGAGGTCATCCATTTTCTCTACCATCCATTTGTCTTCCTAGTATCTATCTAATATATCCTTCCATACCCAAGCCTAATTTTCCCCTCGAAAGAGGGGAATACCCAAATATTTACTCAAAATTGACTTGGCTCTCATACCCAACACCCTACAAATGTCATATTGCTTTTGGAGTAGAGTGTTAAAGAATAAAATTTTAGATTTTCTCTAGTTAATAAACTAACCTTAGGCTCTACCATATAATTTTAAAGTCTCCTTCATAATTTGGGCCTCTCTCAAAGAAGCTTCCCTAACTAGAAAGTATCATCTACAAATTGGAAGTGTGAAATAAGATCGACCCTTCTTCCATCTTCACACCTTTCCACTATCTCAAAGATCTTTTTCTTGAAATCAGCCCTCCTAGCACCTTATCTATATAATAAATAATAAGGGTGATATGGGATCATCTTGATGAATCCATTTCTTAACTTCAAAAAACCCCTAAGGATTGTCATTGACCAATACTTAGAACCAAGGAGTTTGAATGTAACTTTCTATCCAATAAATCCACTCTTTATAGAAACTAAATCTCTCCAACACCTTCAGTAGAAGCCCCTATCAACTTCATCATATGCTCATTTGATAGCAAGTTTCACCATCATTTTCTTTTCCTTGGATAACCTTATGGAATGTACAGTTTCATGTGCTATAATAAATCCTTCAAAGATTGATCTCCTAGGGGAGAAACCACTTTTATATATTGAAATAACTATATCTAGCATCTTGAAATGACCTCCCATTATCAATTACTTTTGAAATGAATTTGTAGATAGTGTTACATAATGAAATCAATCTGAAGTCAGCAAATGATTTAATTTCATATCTCTTAGAAAATGAAGGTATGAAGGTGTTATTAAAGTCATAGTGAATGAAAGTATCCCTACTTGATTCTTCCACTACCTCCCATGAGTCTTAAGAAAAACACATTGCATAATTTTTTGAAAAAGAAAAGCTATAAATCAATCAATTCCAAGGGCATGATTCCCCCTTCCCTCCAAACCAAATAAATCCTTCTTAACTTCATGAATTGTGGCCCCTTTTATTAACATTTCATTTTGAGCATCAACTAAGCATTATGGAATAATATCTAACACTTCGACACCTATCTGTTTAAAATCAGCATCCCCACCCATACTCCCCAAAAAAAACCTTACATGCTCTTGATTAATTTGACCTGCTTCCATAATCACCTCCCCATTAGTATTTTTTATAGAGAAAATTCTATTATTTTCTTGTCTAATCTTGACTGATCAGTTGTGAAAAAATTTAGTGTTCCTACCCCCCTCCTTTAACCATGTTACTCTATATTTTTAGCTCCAAAAAACCTCTTCCCTAGAAAGAATCATTGTATATTCCTTGTTTAAATGCTTTTCTAGATTGAAATCAGCCTCACACATGCAATTTTTAATAACTTTGGATATAAATAGCTTGGGAACTATTCCAAATTAATTTTTTTCAACAAAAATGTTCTTATATTTCTCTCTATTTCATTTTTTGAGTTGCTCCTTCAAATATTGCAACTTCTAAAAGAATTATAAATCTTTCTTAGTTGAGCATCTATGAGCTTGGTTCCATCATTTCTTCACAAGATCCATAAACCATTTAGCCCAGAACCACAAAGCTTTAAACTTGAAAGAGTAGTGATCCAGTGTAGCATCCTCTTGCATCCTCAATCCAATAGGGTAGTGATTAGACCCCTTTTTTGGAAGGATCTCACATTCATAGGTCCAATGCAAAGTAAAAACATTATCCAATTTCTCAACTATGTTAAAAAAAATCTCCCCTCCTATTAATTCACGTAAATTTCACTTTCTTAAAAGGCAGTTTGATAAGATGATTATTTATAAAAGAAGATATTAGAATCTTGTTGGCTATGCCCCATCCAACCAAATCCACCTGATTTATTAGAGGTACTTATAATGGCATTAGATTCCCCTCCTAATATTTAAACATCTCACCATCATGCCTCCCCCCCCCCCAAATGCCTAACAACTCTTCCCATAGGGCTCATTTTTTAGCATAATTATTTAGTCCATAAATATTAATCACTAAAAAATATAATACATATATGTTTTGAACCTAGACACAACTATTTCCATAATCTCTCTTGTATAACCAATTCAACCTCTATCATAGATTCATTCAAAAAAACATCAAGCCCACTTGAGGCCCCTTGAGTACCAACCAAAATACATTTACACCTACAAAAACTTTTATAAAACAAATCAAATTCCTTCTCCTTAATATTTGTTTCCTGATGAAAAACAACATCAAGACTTGATTGATCAAAATGTATTTTGATTAAATGAGTTGTGTTAGGGGAATTGCAGTCCCTAACATTCCACAATAATATTTTCATGGTTTTTAGGAAAAGGAATAGCCTTTTCCTACTCTCAACCTACTTTGACCCTATGTATTGCTAGCCATTACCAATTTCATTGGATTTTTTTGTGGCCATTCTTCTTTTCCTCCCCCATCTTCACTTGGTTACTTTAAGAAATGGTATATTCCAAGGATCTCTTCTCTATGACACCCATACTAGAATTCAACCCCAAAAAGTCACCATCTTCTTGTTCATCTTTGGATTCAAAGTCGGATCTTGATTCTTCCACATTACCACTAGAATCCCTCACCCCTTTGAATGAGCTATCCAAATTCCTAATCAGAGAAATAGGAATGTCTTTAAAAATAACCTCTTCTTGATGCTTGCAAGTAGATGATGGTCCATCAAGTTCAATAATCTCCTTATTTTTCCCCAAATTTGTTAACTCCTACCTCCCCTCTTCCCCAGGTTTAACTAATCTATCTTGGAAATCTATCTCATTTTGATCATCCCCACCCATATTAGGCTAAGGGATATCTATAGAGCCTCCATTAGCTAGATCCCCTATCATCTCTATTTGGAATGATTTTGTGATCGTATGAGAAATTGGTGTCTATCCCATATCATTCCTTTGGTGACAAACATTAAATAGTTGCATGTCTTCACCATCCCCTACATCTACATTTAGCCTTGATGGATAATCCTTATCCATCCCCAAAATATGATTCACCTGAGTCATCTCATTTACAAAATCACTTCCCTATTCAAAGAGTTCATCAATTACCTTCCTTTGTGTCACATCCCATTTACCCTGATATGTAGCATTAGCCTTCATCCCATTTTCCACTTGATCTACAACAATCTATAAATCTAGTTGATTTCATTGTTCCACCCATGACTTAGATTATGTCATTTGGATCACCTCCTCCACCAATAAATTCTTATCCAACCCTTTCCATTTCCTTTTATCTATACAACCCTTCTCCCCGTGAGATTTACCCATGCAGTTTGAGAAAATCTCCAAATCTTCTTCCACTTCCAATTGTTAATGCAAAGTCCCTTCCATTGATTTTATTTCTATCATATCCATAAGAGGGTGCTATAACTACCATAAAATTCATATTAAAGGGAAATCTTAAAGTCAACCTTGTCTACTACCTCTTCTTCTTTCACAAAATCCCCAAGTTCATTTCCTATGGATCTCAGGGTTTCAATATTCCAATACTCATGTAGAATATTTTTAAGACTAATCCAAACTAGAATCTCTTAGATATCCTCTTTTTGAGGATAAAATTTTTGCTCCCAACCTTTTAAGTCAAAACCCTTACCATATAACATATAAGGACGATTCTTCAAAATCCAGCCCCTATCATGCTTGGATGAACATATACATAAAAAGAATATTTTTTTTAGGGTTTTCATACTACAAAATTCACCTTATTTCTTATCACACCAAACCTTCACCATTGAATAAGTTGGCCATTTTCCTCCCCATTTGAGAAAAAAAGAATGATACTTTAAGAAACTCACTGAATCATTCCATTTATTTCCATCAATCAACAGTGATATCATATTACAATATTCCAGTGTAGAGGTTACCTTCAGGGGATATGGTTGCACATTAATTTTTTTTAGCCACCGAAACTTTATTTCAATATCTTTGTTCAAAATCCACATTCCCTTCCAACCTTATTCATCCAAAATGGTTTAAGGGAATAACTAATATCCTCTAGTTCCTAAACCATCCATTTTCATTCAAGTTAGGGCCCAAACCCTTATAATCTAGACCCTTCCATGCTTGATAAAAGTTCCTCCAACATTATTCCTAATTCACACCTTCATTCCTTATGTTAAAGGGCCATCTCGGTCACTAACCATCCTCATAGGCCAATCCCTAGTGCATTCAAAAATCCTGCCTTCTCCTTTGATCCACCATTTTAACAAATAAATCATCATTGATAAGTTAACTCAAAGTATTCATTTTGAAACTCAATCCTATGTCATGGTAAATTAATTTTATTTATTTACTCTCTCTTTTTCCTTTTTCTAACAATTAATTAATTACCTAATTTATCTAAAATATGAGGAATTAATAATTCTTAATTATTTAAATCCCATTATTCCCAATTCCCACTAATTTGGCTTCTATCCCTCAATTTTGGCTTCCAACACACTACTTAAGCTTTCATTCAACCTTTCACTATTTAAACCTTCTCTGTATTTTCCCCTAATTTCTCCTTACACCTTCCCCTTGATTTCTCCCATTGATTTCTCATTTCTAATTGTACAATTCAATTTTCCATATGATAGTCATAATTTTTATTTTCCAAATGCAACTCAAATTTGTCATTTGATTTGTCATTTTCTAATTTTGAGTCCTTAAATGTGATCCTAACTATTGATTTGTCCTCAATCCTAACCATCAATTCAAGTTCCAAAAATCTATAAATTGGGCCTAAAATTCTCATTCTTGTAACCATGCATTCCTAGAATTATTTATATCATGCCTTCCATTTTCTTACACCATTTTGTGCACTTATTCATTTAAGAGCAATGTAGAAATATTAGAGAAGAAAGGAAAATAAATGAAGCTTCATCAAAGGAGAATTTTAGGTTTTGTTTGACGTATTTCATATTAATACTTTATTTTGATGGCTTTATTGGTTTTATTAGGAATATAGTTTACATGATGTTTTCATCTTTTTGGTTTCTTTAATCATGTTGTTTCTAACTTCCCAATTTCCTATTCGATATTCTAGTGAACCCAATGTGAAAAAATGCTTCAAAATTGTTAAGATTTTGAAGTGTTGATGTGCTATAGGTGTAGATCTATCTGACGTCAACATTCTAGTGAACCCAATGTGAAAAAATGCTTTGAAAAATTGAGCATATTTTGAATTTTTGATGTCTTATAAGTATCTATTTCTAGCACACTTCATCTCCTTTTCTATAATTTGAAATCCTTTTGTGCACTTGGTTCCTATGCACTTGGATATTTTTGGTGCACACTTGGTACTGAAGTTGTGTCCTTGGAAAATCCTAATGCACACTTGGGCATTGAAGTTGTTCACTTGGGAATAGATCACACACTTTGAAATTCCTAATTTTGTGTTCTAAAATTTTGCATGCATATTTTTTTTGTTAAATCTATTCATTTAAGGCATAAAATGTATCACAACTTGCATATATTATGATTTGGGGTTAAAATGAACATAAATTATCATCTAGCTAAAATTAGGAGGCATTAATTTACAACAATCTTCCATAAAGTTTACTAGGATTATGGAATGAAAAAAAATCTTTCAAATAGATTTAAATAGGGATTTAGTTAATCCTGTTCGATTTAAACTTTTGAGTTTTAGATCAAATATGGTAATAATACCTAGTAATAATCATATATATTGTGTCTATTTTTGTGCAATTGGGTTTCTATTGTGTACTTGGATAACTATTATGTGCTTGGGTTTAATGTTTCATAGTTGAGTTAGTTATTGCATAATTGGATTAACTATTGTGCATTTGGAAACTAATTGTTGCACACTTTGGTTAACTATTATACACTTGGGTTAACTATTGTGAATTTTAGTTAATAGTTTCACTATTGGGATACCTTTTGCGCACTTGGGTTAATTTTTGTGTACTTTGGCTATTTTTCATGCACTTGGAGTAATTTTTGCACAATTGGGAGGTAAAATCATGCTTTAATTTAGATCTTTCCTTTCTATTTTTCCATGTTTTATCATTTCAATTAGAATAGGGGTTTTTCCTATGTTACTGATGATATGTGCAACACATTGGAAATAGTGGTATAAAGGTCTTTTATTCAAACTACTGTCAAGTTTCTTGCAAGACAAGTGACAAAAAAAAAAGTAAAACCTTTCATTTTTTTATTAATTTAGAGCACATTTGATTCCTTAATGTTAATGAAATTTATCAGAATTGTTTGGTATTCTTTCACATCATAGGGTGGACCTATTTTATACAAATTATCCTCTCCCCTTTCACTATGTAGCCTTGGGTGTAAGAGAAAAGTGTTAGAGACACCTATTTTTTTCTTTTAAACTAGAGGGCATGTCCTAGTTGGAAAAAGAGGTATTCACCACCAAGAGAGAAACCTAAGTGGTAATAGGATAAATCTAAGCTCATTTGAATCACTATATGAAAATTTGGTTGTGAAGAAAATCATATTCAATGGGAAGTAGAATATGGTAGTCTGCCTTATTAACCTTGTGATGCATAAAACCCCTTACTCTAAAGATTGGGAGATCTGTTGAGAGAGTTTCCCAGTTTATCCCCCAAATTAGATGCCCTCTCTATGAACCAATATTTTAGAATCCAAAAACCTTATAATTCTAAGAATAGAAGGTCAAGATGACAAAGACACCCCATATGTACTATTCATTGCTGAGACATAAAATCCTCAAGGTCTCCAAACCTTTGAGATACTTGAAAGTCAATTGATTCATGTACCGTGTAAGTGGGATCTAGTGGTACTTGATTCTCTACTTGTCTATTGTGTTTGAGTATATGGAGGAATGTAATTGGATATTCAAGAAATAGTATCATTTCTAGTTGTGATTGTTTATTTAAGTCTATAGACATAATTCTTTTTTATGTTTCTTGTGTGATAATTTAAAAAAAAATCATCATTCAAACATTAATTCGCTCAAATAATCAAATAATTGTCCCAATATTTCAAGCATTGTCAAATCAAACATTTCAAAATATGGAGATTCAAAACAACAAATAACCTTGGAATCTTCTTTAAACCTTACATAATTAGGTGTCTCCTTAGGTTAAACCTTGCATTAGTCCTCATTCTCCCTTAGATCATGAATAAGGAATTCATTAATTTGTCCTTGTATTGTGCTCCTCATGTTTTACTTATTATCGCATTGTCTTCCTAACATTAGTTTATTGCTTCTCCATATTATAATTAGATCCAAAATTGGACATTGCAAAATCCAAAAATCTACATTTTATGGTTATACCTTACATTTTTTGAAAGAGAGTATAGACCTTGTTAACAATTTTATCATTTGTGTCACCACTATCATTATGTCAGTGCCCTAACTTACCAATTATGAGTTTTAATTTTTCTTGTATCCATTAGCTTGTCCCTTGGTCCTTTAATGTCTTGACCTCAATTCAATTTCCTAGTGTTATACCTTTATATTTGTATTTAAAAATCTTTAAAAGTATTAAATTTAAAAAAAAAAATAGTATTTCAATCCATATTTTTCATTCCTTTCATTTTTTCATCCATAGATTGCATTGTCATCCTTAAGTTGCATTCTGAAAATTTCCCAAAATCCAAAAACATAGTTTGTATTTTGTCATCCCTATTTTTCATTCCTTGCATTATCACTCTTAGTTGCAATGTCAAATTTCCTAAAATCTCAAAAAGAATAGGTTGTGTTGTAATCCTTAAGTTCACATTATTCAAAATCCCCCAAAATTCCAAAAATATAAGTTGCACTTGTCCCTCTTATATTTGAGTCATATTAGTCATTCGCTTAGGTGCATAATCATTTCATTCATGAACTTTAAAATTAAAAAAAATACTCTAGCTCATAGTAATCAAAATAAGATCCTAAACTTCTAAAAAGAAACAAAATCATAACATCAACCTAATTTCATCACCAAGAAATAACCCTCTTTAAAAATTCAAAAAATCATGATGACTTGGAATTATTGGTGTTATAGAGAAGGTAACCCTCTAATTGTAAAAGCATCACTGCAACATCAACCTTCCTACTCTCATGGGACTATATCCTTATAATTAAAAAATCAATCACATCAATCCAATTCATACATGTCCTAAAGTATGAGTCAATATTCTTATGTTCAAACAAATGTTATTCCTATTTTTGCATCACTAGAGGGAAGACTATCTCAAGATGTAGAGATCTTAGATCAAAAATTTAAAAATGTTGAAAAGAGTAGAAGTGAGATGTCCAAATCAAAACCTTGGTTAAGTGGACATACAATATCTCATTTCAAAATCAGGCATACTAGCCCTCATCCAATAAATAAATGTGACAAACCAATTTCAATCAACAATCAAAACTTTTAATATAATACCATTAAATCAAATCAAATTCAATCAAATCCAACAAAAGTCCAAGTCAATATTCATTCACAAAACTTCTTTCAACCAAGTCCCAAATCAAACCTTTCAGCTAGGGCACACATCAAAAAAAACTTTTGAATTCAAAGTAATAATATGAAAAATAAGCTAAAAGGTTTGACCCTCCATAGGTCATTTTACAATATATTTATAGCCTCCGGGATATTATAGTTCTTAGGAAACCAAAGTAATACTTAATCCACTCGGAAGTGAGAAACGGTTTCAAATAACTACTAATTAACTAAATCAACATAAAAATCCAAAATTCTAGCAACATGAGATTTTTTTGATTGGTCTTGTTGGACATTTGTTCCATGTACATGGTTCTCCACTCCATATGTGTGGTTGAGAAGTTCACGATCAACTGGTAGTGTGGCAGGTCAATGTGGATCATATGTTTCTTCTATACTTCTTTATCTTTCTTAACATGTGCAACTTTTTCCGCATGTGTCTCTAAGTGATCCTGGCATATTATCAGCATGGATTCAATCCACACAATCCTAGAGAAGTTATCAGTTGACAATTTCTTCATTTCTGTGATGGAATTGATCTTCTCTTTGAAGGATTTGATCATTTCACTTGCATCCTCCATGGTTTTTTCATCATTTTCAAGTAGTTATAAGTCAATGCACTTGAGGTCATTCTGCATGGTATTTTATAGTTCCTTCAACTCCTTGATTAACTTCATACATTCCCCATATGCTTTTTTAACAATAAAATTTTGCCATTTTGTTTTCCTAGGAAACATACAAAATTTAATCATCCATGTTATTCACTAGTTTTTTAGAAAGAAATTTCATAACCCCGCACTTCTGAACATCATTCATTTGTGTAACTAGAGTTATCCAGTTACTTCTTTCCTTGTCCCAAGCAGATACTTCTATATTCAGATCTTGGCATACTTCTTCAGCTTCACTATAAATCTTCCCAAGACCGGATATATAATTTGACCCCTTTTGTATAATCGATTCAAGCCACTCATTAAATACTTCATCAATTAGCTTGTTTTTGTGTATTTTATCTAGATACTTTTGATTTACTAGTGACTTTGGGTCAAAGGATAGTGCCATTCATAATAATGGTTGGGGGATTGGATGGTGAATAGCATCGATGTACTTTCTCATCTACTTAACTACCTGTTTTAGTTTTGTTTTGTCTTTTTCATCCTCCCAAGTCCTTTACAACATTATTTTAGTGGATGAATCCAAATGTTTAGCATTAGAGGCTCTTGTGATCTTACCCAAATCTACTTTTTCAATGACAAAATTTTTATTATAAGCCTCATCCAGGTCCATGTTTGTGACTGGACATTCTATTTATGTAAACCAATGTCCAGTGTTGTCATCAACTTCTACCATCACCTCTTTCTTGACACTTTTGTTCTTCTAAACCCTTCCTAGACATTTTCAGACCGTGTCCTCAATGGGACAAAAATCATAACAATGTTGCATTTATTACTGAGTGGAGATTCTATCTATTTTGGAGCTTTAGTAACCCCTTTATTTTTAGGTATTTGTACATAAGGCTGACCAATGACTACCATTATATCTTGCAGGTTTAACTATACTTATTCTCCTTTCTCAGTGTCTGTAATGCTCACAATATTATCAATAGGCACTTCAAAAGCTTTTCCCTCTATACTTTATAGAACTACTTCTACAGAGTTGAGTTCTATCACTATAGGATTATTTGAGACTTTTTTTTTTTTAACTCTGTAACCTTGTAACTCAAATAGGAGAAGGTTTGATAAGTTACCTCATGATTTTCTTTGTTGGAGCTTGCTCTGTTTTAGTTTTCTTCTCACATACAACATCACCATTTATATTAGTAGGGGAAGTAGGATATTTTGGAGTAGAGCCTAGATAAATGCTTGCAAAAGACTTTCTACTTGACTATAATAGATTTCCCAATCAATCCTAGAATGGGTTATGCCTCAACTTTTTTGTTGAACTGTAGATCTAATACATCCTCCTCTTCATGCTCTTCAACTCTGCTAATATTGATTTTCAAATCTAGAGTTACAATTTGGTTTAATGTAAACCATGACCAAACCTCCTTTTGACTTATAATTCATCTGGGAAATTTTCCCAATAATCCTCTAACTGAGGAATATGTTGAAAGTTAGAGGGCATGTTTAAGTGAGCAACTGCATATCCCCTACTATCAAACTATTTTCTGGTCACATGAGGCTCAAGCTTCAACTTTTTGAATTTCAACTCCAAATTTAAAGCATCGTAGATAGACTTATAGCTATAATGACCTAGTTCAACAGGAAACACGTTCTTGAACTTCTTCCTTTTTTGAATTTCTTATCAATTTGTATCAATTGTCTACACACTTCAATAATGATACGGTTGTCTCATGTGTATCTCATAAGTTTGAATGGCTCACCTTCAAAACCATCAATATGTATGTATGTAAACCTAGTGAAATGAATAAAATATCTCATGTACATAATTACGAACTCCATTTCTTCAGCAGAAATTATCTTGTTAATATTTCCTTGAAGCTCATATACCAATCTCCTAGAAAAATGATCATTCCCCCTTAGATAATCCTCACAGTACCTTTTTCATTGCAAGTGGGGATAATATTCATAGACTTTGATACTCAAAACCCAGGGTTCATGATGGAGTCCCTTCCACTCCCTAGTGCAAGACAAAATATAGAACAAGTATATAGACATGTAAAAATTCAGAAAGATGACAAACTTTTCCAATCTTTCATGTAACTTCTCATCAATTGTATGTCCCCAATCAAGGAATTTTACTCCTCTGAACATCATCTAAATGTGATATTACATCCAGTCTTTCGAATAAAATGTATGTGAATTATCTTTCACTTTTTTCAACATGATTACAATATTCTTTACTTCAAGTATTACGTGCTCAAGGGTCAATGGTCTGGGTAGCCTAGACCCTCCTTTCATAATTTTAAGCAACCAATTGATAGCAATAATGTTCCTACATACATTCTTCTTCTTAGAGAATATTGAGTAGGAAATTGCAATTGACCAATCTTCATAGGGTTCCTTATGAGGAATTCCCATGGAAGCCATATTTGTCTCATTGTTAATCTTTACTAGCTCACTCATGTCTACGTTAAAAATGCACATATTTTTTGCATCATATCTATTCATGCATTCCATTACTAGTTATGGACACATCACCACTATAGGAAATGTCCCTGCTTCAACTAGCCTGCTAATTTCAATCTTATCAATCATCGACTGCGGCTCTAAGTTCTTCACCTTTTGAAGGAATTCATCCAAATTGGCTTGAGCCATGGACTTATCGCTCATTTCTAGTAATGTGTTGATTAAGCATGATGTTTAACCCAAGTTCAGAAGACCAAGCCTCAGGATATCTCTTTATGAACTTAACAAATTTAATAGTGAAAGGGATTGAAATGCGAGAAATAAACAATAAATTAATAAACTAATTTGACAAATACGCAAACAAAAGATTTATCCTAGTTCACCACAAATTGTGGCTACATCCAGACTGCAGAGTATTGTATTGATTCCAAAAGTTATTTACAAATGAGCAGGAGCAGCAAATATAAAGGCGCCAGATTATTACATAAAATGAAGAGTCTTCAGAATGAAGAGTAATAATAAAAGAGATGATAAAACCATTATGATTCTTGGCCTTCATTCCTCAACAAACTCCCACTTGAAGGACAACCATCCTATAACTGATCATGCAATACCCTATTGAAGTGTTGACTTATCTTTTCTTCACAAGCCCAAGAGAAGTCCTTGCACAATCAAACTTCTCTTTGGCGACAACCTTGGTGAATATATCTATCGGATTGATCTTAGTATCAATCTTAACAACTTCCAACTTTCCTTCTTCAACTACATGACGAACAAAGTGAGCATCTGTGTCAACGTACTTAGAGTGACATTGTGAAGAGTGATTATGAGCCATGAAGATAGCAATGCGGCTGTCACAAAATAGTTTATACTCATTTTGATGAACTTTCAAGTCAACAAACAATCACTAAAGCCAAATAATTTCCCTTGCACCTTCGAAAAGAGCCAAGTATTCAGCCTCAGCTAAAGAAAGAGCAATGCAATGCTACAACCTTGAAGCCCAACTGATGGCAGCTCCAGCAAACATGAAGGTATATTTAGTGGTAGACCTTCATTTGTCCAAGTCTTCAACATGATCAGAATTAATGTAACCTTGCAGCTAAACCTGATTTCCTCCAAAGCATAATGCATAATCTAAAGTTCCTTTTAGATACCTTAGTATCCACTTAACAATTTCTTAATGAGCTTTCCCAGGATTGCTCATGAATCTACTCACAACTCCCACCGCATGAGCAATGTCAGGGCGAGTAGAAACCATCGCATACATGATGCTTCCAACTATAGATTTATATGGAATTTTCTTCATGAAGTCCTTTTCTTCTTATGTTTTAGGACACAATTCAGAACTTAAGCGGAAGTGACCAGCAAGAGGAAGAGGAGCAACTTTAGCATTAGCCATGCCAAACCTCTCAACAACTTTATCAATATATTTTTTTTGAGATAATATAATTTCCTTCTTCTTCCTGTCTCTTGTGATCATCATGTTAAGAATCTTCTTGGCTGCCCCTAAGTCCTTCATGTCAAACTTTCTTGCCAATTTCTCCTTTAACTCATTAACTATTCTTTTGTTTGTGCTAGCCACTAGCATGTCATCAACATAAAGAAGGAGAATGACAAATTCACCATAAGGAAGTCTCTTGAAGTAGACACATGGGTCTGATTCACATCTTGTAAAATTTTTTGAGGCCATACAAACTCTGATTTAGCTTGCAAGAAAGGTGCTCTTGTCCCTTCTTGATGAATCCTTGAGGCTACTCCATATATAACTCTTATTCTACATCATTGTGTAGGAATGTGGTCTTCACATCAAGTTGTTCCAACTCAAGATCCCATGCTACTGCTAATCCCAAGATTGTTTGGATAGTTGTCATTTTGACAACCGGTGAGAAGATCTCATTAAAATCTATCCCCTTTTCTTGATCAAACCCCTTTACCACCAATATGGCCTTGAAGCATTTTTTGCCTTCATCTTCTTCTTTTAACTGGTATACCCACTTGTTTCTAAGTGGTCTTCAATATGGTAGAAGAGATACCAAGTCCCACGTTTGATTTTTGAGTAAAGATTCCATCTCCTCATGCATCGTTGTTTGCCATTTATCACTATTAACATATTTGAGAGAAGCTTTAAATGTTGATGGTTATGTAAATTCTGAGACAAGAATTAAAGGTTTCGCTTCTTCAACGAACAATAACTCATAATCTAAGTATAATTTAGCTGGCATTTTTCTTTGTCTGGTGGATCTTATTAATTAAGGTTCGATGCCTTCTATTTGATCTTGGACTAACTCAAATGGAGAGCCATAAATTGTAGCTCTTGGATGTTTAATTCCTTGTTTAATACCCTATTTATCTCCCTATATAAGAGGTAGAGAAGGCATGATGCCTTCACCAAAGGCTCTACCTGTAACTCCCTCGATTCCTTCCTTAACAATTATCCCATGTTGTGAACTACCATCAGTGTTCTGCCTGGCATGAATGCCAGGGATGTTGTCCCTGTCGTGAGCAGCGAATGAGTCTTCATCACTGTCATTAGATGGCTGAAGACTACCATAAGTGTCTTCACTATGGTATAAAGGTAGGGGACTATCATTGTGATGCTGGAGAGTAGCTTCATGCCTACTGTGAGCACCTTTGTTGATATTGTCATGGGCTCTGAATGAGTCATCAACATTGTCATTTTACATAGGAGTCTGAGTAGAGCCAAGACCATGTGGTCTCAAGTAAACATGACACCCAACATCGATTTCATGGCGTGAGATAACTGACTGCTCCCTATCCTGACCAATTTCTTCTCTGTCATGACCAATTTCTTCTCTTCTGTGAGCTGTTTCATAATAGTCATGTGGTGACAGCAGATTGCCATGGGGTAGTAGAACACTGTCATAACATGCTCCTTGTCGTGAGTGCTCCCTATTTCCGTGAGTACCAATAAAATTTTCCCTCCTTTTGTGAGTGCCTTCCCTGTTGCCGTGAGCAGTGGATCTAGGGAAACAAGCTTTGGTGGAGTATGGATTCCAATCATGAATATTTTCCTTCATCAAGCTTTCTGATGAAGAACTTTGAGATTGTTGAGGCATTGAGGGTAGAACAGAGATTGGGGAATTTGATGTGGGATTAACATGTGAGTAGATGGAAGAATTTTGATTTTCATTATTCATCATGTCAAATAGGGGAATGTATTCTCTCATAGAAGTTTCATCTTTAGAAAGAGGAAATATGTTCTCATTAAAGACTACATCTCTACTCCTTATAATTTTCTTATCGGTTAAGCTCCAAAGTCTGAAGCCAAACTATTCTTCCCCATCTCCAACGAATATGCAAGGCTATGATTTAGGATCCAATTTTCTTCGCTTCTGCTTAGGGACATGTACAAAAGCCTAATAGCCAAAGACTTTTAGATGAGAGTGTGTGTGAATTTTGTACCTAGCTGTAGACACAAGACTTCAGTAAAACATTAGAGATTAGCAAAATCAAAATCTACAATGAAATGGAAACTAAGCTAACCAGGCGATTTACTACCTTCTAGTAGGTGCGAGTATGGTACTCTCAGATTAGACCAAGATCAGTGACAATGTAACACCTAAATAAAGGATTTGAATGCAAAAGATGAATGTAGAATGAATGCAAATTAATCTATATTTTTTAATTTTTTGTGCAATAAGATGAAAAACTGATAATAAATTAATCTAAATGGATTGAAATGATATGCAAATTAAGCTAACAATGATATGAAATATGAAACTAGATTGAATTGAAAACAAGATTGATCTCACAAAATGTCGATTCGCAAGAAGCTTGATGATTCCTCTGATGTCAATTCGCCACTGAGTAAGTATGCAAATTTTATGGATATGAGATGAATTATGAAAAGTTGAGCCTTGATTTTATAGAAATCCAGAGCTTGAGGGTGCATGAGAAAATCTATAAATCACTCTTGATGAACTCAGGTTGATTTTTGAGTTAACAAGAAATCAGAGATAATTAACTCACAAAAATATGCAAATCATGCAAAAACAACTTTTTAACTCAAAATAGAGTTTTAGTTCACTTTTTCAACTCATCATCAGATGTTGAGTTTAGAAAGTTGACAACTTGAAATTGATAAATGATTTAAAGTTAACTATTTTTCTGATTGTGCATGATAATTATGAATTAATTAAATAAATAAATGGTTTATCCTCATCTTAACTGATTTTAGAATTAAAAATAACAATTGATTTATTAGTTAATCAATTATTAAAATCAAACTTTATTCAAGAATAATATCATTAAATATGATAACTTGCTTTGATTAATTAAATAAGAATTTAATCAATTAATGATAGGAATTTTGATTTATTGTCAAATTTAAATAATAATAATTAGGAATAAATATAATTAAATTTGATTAAATAATTAAGTGGTAGAATTAAATTAATTAATCAAATATTTAGCATATTCAATTAATTAACTTTAGGATAAATATGATTTATCACCAAATAATTATTAGATTAAGAATAATTATGATAAATTAGGAATATTTCTAGGAATATTCTCTGATGCAGAATTTAGGATAATCAATTAAATTTGATAATGTGCAGATGTACCTTAGGTTAGGACTTTTGTATTGATTTCATTCAATTTGAAGATGTAGGAGGTTAATGAACCTATAGCCCATTTTTGGGGTATTACATTTTGCCCCTCTTTGAATTACTGTGCAAAGCGTAGTGGTTCAAAGATTAGTTTGTTTTGATGTTGAAATTGATTTGAAAGATTAACCGATTCAGAGATAGAAACTGATTGAAAGATTTAAAGATGTGAGATTTAGGACCTCGTTGGCCAAAGATAATGTTAACTATAACAACAATGAACCGGTGATTACAAAAAAGTGCCAAAATGCCTGATTCTGAACCTTATGATTGTGAAGAAGTGAGTGATTGATTCCAGACCTGATTGTCCAAAGAAAATCATATTGGTATCACATCCTAAACCCATCAGTTATGAAGAACCAAGGAAATAACACTAATGAACTGATGATTATGAAAAGCCGATACAGTTTACAAGATAGATTAGGATACCAAATTGATATAGATCTCAATGAATCTGATATGCCCCAAGCGATGATAGATTTTCCCCAAGCGATAAGGACTTTTGGTGAGTTAGCAACTAGACGTGGTTGTTGTCTTGATTACTGAGGAAAGATTGATTATAGATTTAGATTTACAGACTTGAATGATGTGCAATACCATGCCCCCTTCGGGATTAAAATTGAAATCTGACAAGAAAAGTCAGTGTTATAGTTTAGAAGCATGTTAATTGATTTGAGAAGTGGTTATACATGTTTGAGAACATGTTCTACATCGTTTGGAGGTCCTAGAGACCAAGTTTGACTAGGTTTGACCATGAGTTGACCATGGTTGACCAAGTTGCAATTTTGATAGTTTGATGTAAGATAATCAATTAAGTTGAATTCTAGATTTCTGTGATGTTTAGAAGGTCGATTATGCAAGTAGTCGACATTATAAACAATCTTAGATTTCAATTTTGATCCTGAAAATGGATTGTACTTGCTCTTTCATTGGATGGACCTTCTTCTAGGATTCAACTCTTTTTAGATTCAAAGATGTGATTGAAAAAAATTGTTTAAGTGTTCAAGCCATCTGTGAGACCATGCAAACATGTAGAATGCAAAGAGATATGCAAAATGAAATGCAAGCCTAAGACCTAGGACCTAGTCACTGATCATGTGTCGGTCATTCTCATCATTGAATTTGTGGGTAACTAGATAAATCAATACAATGCCCACTAGTTATGAAACCATAGACATATGAATATCAATTTGTATGCTCAAGGATCAATACAAAACCCACTGGTTAGGAAACCATGGACATGAATATTGATTTTATTTTCAGAATGTTGGATTAGATATAAGCACCAAGGCACAAATGCCAGGATGACTAGAATATCATGTCCATTTTGATATAGTAATTTGTATAAGCATTCTACAAACTTTTACTTTTTCCCAATTATAGATATAATAGATTATCTTTGCACATGCATAACATAAGAAGCTAAACAACATGCATAGCAATAAAACTAAAGAACTCATAACACATTATTTGTTCTTGAGGAAACCCTGGCCAAGGGAAAACCCCAGTGGGGATGGTACCCACAAAGATCCACTAATCAAAAGTATCTTGTCAAGGATGTTGACCCTATTAGGAGTCTATTACAAGCATATAGTGTATCAGTCCTGATTAAGGGACTATAGGCCTTGTTAGAAGCCTCAACCCTGTTAGGAGTTGGTAGTACAAAATGTGATTACCAGATGAGCCCACTGCCCAAACAAGTAATGTACAATATACACTGATTACAAAAGAAGGTTAAGGTACATAACCTTATACTGTTTGCATCAATATCTTTTTGCTGCTCTATCACTATCGCTATTACATATGCATCATATATTTCGCATCATATCAATACTTCATTACATTTCATTACTTCACTACAATTTCATTGCTTCTTTACATTTCATTGGTTCACTACAATTTCATTGCTTCTTTACATTTCATTACTTCACTACAATTTCATTGCTTCTTTACAATTACATTTATACAAATAAATTTATCTAAGGGTTAACATCTAGGATGGCATCCCTTTATATTGTTAAGTCATTATTTTGATAAACAAAATAATCCCTTAACTCTTTACCAATTCTGTCTTCATATTATGTCCTCTCGGTTTGACATTGTCTTTAGTAAAACTATCATAACTTCTTCCGTACATGTCATACTAACTTGCACTCTGAGATGGGTGTTCAATAGTCATCATAGAGTCTACATTCAAGTGCGCAAGCACCAAACTTACTCCAATCAACATCACAAACAAAAATTATGTCCAGGTACACTGGTGAAAATACTGTCTCATACTTAGACAATTTTGCATTGCGCTCTGTCATACTAGCTCTCTGACCTGTGTGATCTTCATGTGGATAATATGTTTCCATAATGACAACATCTATGTAATCAACTCAACCAAATTTCCAACAATCTCCCCCTTTGTCAATGGTGGCAACATATGAGAAAATTGGCTAAGTGTACAACTTCAAAATCTCAAAATTGTGGCCATAGTATAAAATATATACTATCCTTATAACTCCTCAAAAAATATTATCTCTAATATAGTACTCCCCCTAAGAGTATCAATCCTTATCATATACTATCAATTTTTTGCTAAATATCTCTCCCCCTTTGACAATAATGACAAAATAAAGGTAAGGAGGGTTACAAAATTGTATCAAACAAAAAGATTATACCTTAATTCAATTATTGCAAAGCCGGTAGGCTTGCAACACAATCTGCAAAATCAATCTTCATGGCTTCTAACTCCTTCTCCCATGATTTCTTAATGGAATCTACCACACTGAGTAGTGTGCTCAAACCATAAGATTCTATTTCACATGCTTAGAGGTTCTCAAAGTTAAACTTCTAAAAAGATGTCTTAGCTGACAGACATTCTTCCAACTGCTCTTCAATAATGCTTAACTTCATAGAAGTGTGCTCTCTCAAAAGAGTGAATCTTTTCATTTTTCTGTCTTTCTCATCTTGCAAAACTCTGATTTCATCATATAGCTTCCAAATTTTCTTCTCAACATCAAATACTTTCACATTGGGGCTAGAAAGAAGGTTAGTTTCATTTTGAATTTCTGCTTCCTTCATCTTCATCTTTTGATCTTCTTCTGTTGTCAAGGTCTTTGATTTTGTACACTAGATGTACAAAGATTTTCCTATTTCCAAATTCTTCCTCAAGTCCTTTATACAGATATCAAGATTGTTGATATCATTCCTGATATTCTAGCTAATGTTCAAAAGCATTCTAGCCTCATAGGCTGCTTGTGCTTTCACTTTTGAAATATCTGATAAGTTTGTGAATTCATTGTCAAAACTAATCATTACCTTCTTTGCTTTCTCCAAAGGGTCTACTTCTACAATTTGTGTAGTTACAATGCTTTGTAACTTCTGAGTAAGTTCCTTCATGCATCCTTCAAGAATCTTTACTTTCTTGTTTTTACCAATGATCTTATTCAAGGATATGATCAATTCCAACTGATCATCATCATCTACTTCCTTTCCCAAATGCTCAATCATAGATCCAATCTTATTCTTCTTTCCAGTCTCAAGAGTAAGACTGATATCTTCTTTAGTGGGAATGGGTACTTGTTTCTCTGCCACTGAGGGTTCTACAACTATTGTCTCTATTGTCTCTTCTCCTTTTGTAGTTTCATGTTCTTCAAAGGCCGAATTGTCAACAATGTTTTCCAAATTCTTGAATACATTATCATCAGTATCCAAGGTGATCTTTGTTCCTTCTACATTCATGGTTTCATCTTCAATGTTAATGGTTTGAGGAGAGGGAATGTCCTCTTATTATACTTCACCTGCTTGCTCTGCTATAACTGATGGTTCTCCAACATTCTCTGTCATAACCTTGATTATATCTTTCTTTGTTTCTAAGTTAACTTCTTCATATCTACCTCCCATAATCTGAATGGTTCTCCTTTTGGTTCTTAGATGGGTGCTTAAGGCTTTCATGATCTGACCAAAGTGTGCTTCATCTCTTACTACACAAAGCTTCCTTACAAGCTTTTCTCTTATAGCTGTGTCTTCCTCTAATGCTCTCTTCTTCCTATTCACAAGTTTATTGTACAAATCATCAGGTATCTAACCCTGAATTGTATCAAACTTCTTATTAGCCAAAATCATATGTTGTACTACTACATTTTCTAGATTTAGTCTCTCTGCATAATCATAAAGTTCATAATACTTATTCATTCTTGTAAAGTCTCCATTCTCAATGATCTTCTCATTAAGCTTCTCAACTTTAGGTTTCCAAGCTTTCTTCTTAATACAAGTGACATCATTTTTTATTTCTGCAATTTTTCTTGCAACTAGTTGCACTAAAGTTTTTTGTCTCTTTCCCGGTCCCGTAGCACTTTCCTTTACTCTTTTGCTAGGTGTGGAGGAAGTGGATATCTTTGCTTCTTGATCCTTCTCAATTTCTTCCACTTTCACCTTCACTTGTGTTACTTCATGTTGTGATGCAATTGATGATAAAGGTGGAACAGACAAAACTTCTTTTTGTCCAATATCTCAGATTGTTGTTGTTGTTTGCTTTGCTACCAAAAACTCATGCTCTGTCATCCCTGTATCTTTTAGAATTTTCTTTATAGTGCTCTCAACTCTCTTCTTAGACTATTTCTCTTCAAGTAAGGTCTTTGCAGAGTTGAAGTTCTCCTCAAAGGTTCCAAACCTATTACACTGAGTGTCCAATTTACACTTAAGTAACTTGCTAACATACTCTTCTGTCTCTACCTTAGATATCTCATAGCCAAGAGGGTCTATGAACTCTATTCTAGGTTCTACTACTTCAATGTAGGTAAATTCAGTATCAACCATGAAACATATGTCATTTTTATACTTCTCCACAAGAGACTGGGATCCTTGATCTACTAGACACAATATCCTGAAATGTCTTGATTACTAGTACTGCACTCTCATTTACTTTGTCAATAACAGGCCTTCTATACACTAGGTTAATCCTTTCCATTGTATTTAGGCCATCATTCTAGTCATTTCCTATGGTGTAAGGAAATCTTCTCAATAGATGACAAAACATATAGGTGATTAAGGATGAGAACCTAACCTGTGTATACTTAGTTTTCTTAATCTTTTCCAAGCTCTCAAATAGTTGAATTCTCATAATCTCACACATATCAACTTGTACTTTGTCAACACACATTAGATAAGCTGCATGTATCATTCTATCTGCCATGTCATCCTCTCTTGAATTTGCACAAAACTTAGTGGTTAAGATCTTGCCTAAGTATCTCACATCATCTTGTTTGATCTTACTAATCACAATTCCTCTACCATTATAGGATGAATTTGTGTTGTCAATGATTATTTTCCTCATATTTTTCTCATTTAAAGGAATAGCTCCAATTTTAGATAATCTAGTGACTTCATGAATCAAATTAGCTGTGATATCTATCACTCTATCTTCTAACCAAAACTTCCCATCATAAATTCTGCTTAAGATAATCTTAGTACATTCTTCATTATCAAATTCATACTGTAATGCATACTTAACAATTTCATTGTATTTCAAATGTTCAAATCCTTATTTCAATGTCATGTCCTGATTGTAAATCTTCTGATATTCATTGGTGAAATCACTATCACTAATAGTCTCTAGTTTGCATCCAAGATAACTTCTGACATTCTCTAGGTGTAAAACTTTGTCTAGTACGGATGATAAAGCTAACCTAGGATCATCTTCCAAGGGTTCTACTGGTTGCCTTTTCAATTTAGGTCTATTCTTATCTCTAACATTGTGAATTAAAGAAACATCCATGATTTCTTCTAGTTCCTTCACTGATTAAAGATCTATCAAGTAAAATACCTTGATTTCATGATTTTAGGGCTTGCATAGATTCGACACAAAATTCTTCTCCAAATCCTTGAAAAATGCTTCCAATCACTGCTCTTTGATCTCCTTAACACTTGAATTCTCTTTTATGATCAAATAATACCAATCATGACCTTTTTATTAATTCAATCTCACTTAGATCTGACATCACATTCAATTCTTTTGTTGCTTCTTTCCAAAAAGTTGTTTTTGCTAACCTGCAAAACTTAAAACTTCTTGCGATCTCGCAAAACATAATATTTTTCTTTGAACTCTTAACCATAGCATTAGAACATCATATACTACCTTGCATTAATTGTGCAAGACTTAGCTCATCATATATCTACTTCTACACTAATCTAAGTTCCTATTCTACTACAATTTTCATAAATTTAAGTACTTTGAGATGGGTCAGGTAAAGATTCATTCTTACCTTTTGATACTTCACCTTCTTGATTACCTTCAATGTTGAATATGTCTCCTTGATCTGTGCTTTTGATAAACTTCACTTCATCTGATTTACTACAGCATCCTTTCTGACTATTACTTGCATCTCCATTTCTTCTTGCATGATTTCTGGGATTAGGATTAGGATGAAAAAATCTATTGTTCATTCTGCAAAACCTTGTTGCATGTCCAATCTTTTTGCATATCTGACAAACAATTCCATTGTTTCCATATCTTGGTCCAGGCTGATTGATTTGTGATCTGTAGTTTCTAGCAATGTGTCCAACCTTGTTGCATCTATAACATATTACTCCATTTCTTCTATTCATATCTTTAATAGGTTTCTTATCTGCATTATTAGTATTCCTAAACATTCTACTACCATCATTATTCTCAATAAATTTAGGTTTCCTACATTCAATAGCTCTATATCCAAAACCATGACAATTATAACAATAACCATTAAGAGGTTTAAATTGCTTACATGTGCAATCTCTCTTCATATGACCAATAGTATTACAAGCAAAACATCTACCTTTGAATTCTCTTTGCATACCTTTGGGTGATTCCTCTTGCTTAGGTGATTCTTCTTCTTTAGGTGTATCTTTAGACTTGTTAATCTCATCATACTTCTTCTCATCTATGCTTTCAGATATTTTCATATTTGGTTCCTTGCATTCTTTATTTGCTTTAAAAGTGTTGAATCCAAGACCGGCCTTATCATAGAATGGTTTTTAATAAGATATTTGTTCATCAATCTTCTCACTAGTTGAATATAGCCTTTCAAATTTTTGTTTGGATTGAGTCAGTTCACCTTTCACAATCTTATTGTATTTCTCAAGTTCATCATACTGCAAATTGACTTTCTCAAGTTCAAATGTTACTTTACAAAGTTTAGATTTTAGTCCTTCATTTTCAGTCTTTAGACTTTCTTTCTCAGATTTTAGATTTGCTTCATTCTTTCCATTTCCATATTTCAAACTAAGCTTCAAATTTTCCATCTTCAATTCATGCTTAAGGATCTCATTTTCTTTTTCTAAATTGTCATCACAATCTTCAATAAAAAATTCAGATTCCTTTTCAGATCTCAGATCTTCCAACTTGTTTTTCAGTTTCTTAATGAGGTTCTTTGCATCATCATATTTTCTTTTCAAAGTGTCTTTTTCAATTGTAAGCAAGTAAATCTATTCAAGAGATTCTTCAAGATTCTTTTGTAGTTCATCCATATCCATAGAGATCTTACTCAAGCTACTAGGCTTTTCTTGAATGATTCTTTTCCGAGTAACTAAGCTCTGATACCAATTGTTAGAAATAGGGAATATTGAGAGGGGGGAGTGAATTAGTATTCTACAAACTTTTACTTTTGCCCAATTATGGATATAATAGATTATCTTTGCACATGCATAACATAAGAAGCTAAACAACATGCATAGCAATAAAACTAAAGAACTCATAACACATTATTTGTTCTTGAGGAAACCCTGGCCAAGGGAAAACCCTGGTGGGGATGGTACCCACAAAGATCCACTAATCAAAAGTATCATGTTAAGGATGTTGACCCTGTTATGAGTCTATTACAAGCATATAGTGTATCAGTCCTGATTAAGGGACTATAGGCCTTGTTAGAAGCCTCAACCCTATTAGGAGTTGGTAGTACAAAATGTGATTAACAGATGAGCCCACTGCCCAAACAAGTAATGTACAATATACAATGATTACAAAAGAAGGTTAAGGTACATAACCTTATAATGCTTGCATCAATATCTCTTTGCTGCTCTTTCACTATCCCTATTACATATGCATCATATATTTCACATCATATCACTGCTTCATTACATTTCATTACTTCACTACAATTTTGTTGCTTCTTTACATTTCATTACTTCACTACAATTTCATTGCTTCTTTACAATTACATTTATAAAAATAACTTTATCTAAGGGTTAACATCTAGGATGGCATCCCTTTATATTGTTAAGTCATTATTTTGATAAACAAAATAATCCCTTATCTCTTTACCAATTTTGTCTTCATATTCTATCCTGTCGGCTTGACACTGTCTTCGATAAAACTATCATAACTTCTTCCGTATATGTCATACTAACTTGCGCTCTGAGATGGGTGTTCAATAGTCATCATAGAGTCTATTTTCAAGTGTTCAAGCACTGAAATTACTCCAATCACCATCGCAAAAAAAATTGTGTCCAGGTACACTGGTGAAAATATTGTCTCATACTTAGACAATTTTGCATTGTTCTCTGTCATACTAGCTCTCTGACCTATGCAATCTTCATGTGGATCATATGTTTCCATAATGACAACATCTATGTAATCAACTCAATCAAATTACCAAAAAAATCTTCCATTGAATTTGACTTGGGATTCTTTAGCATTAGGTTTCACTTTATCTGAAGGTTGTCCATAAGATTTTGGGGACAACGGGAGAGATGTGAGAGATAAAATTGGTTCCATCGTGTATTCTCCAATACCATTTTTTGTAATTTTGACTTCTTTAGAAATTTCTTCGACCTTGGATGTTGATGCAATGTCTGATCACTTAGTGGAAGATTCTATGTTATTAGGGACAAGTTTGTCAGCACTTTCCTTCAAGGCATTACAAGTTGTAGATATATCTGTTGGGATGGTTACCTCTACTCCTTCATAAGGGAATTTCACACATTAATGGTATGTGGAAGGAATAGCTCTCATTTCATGTATCTAGGGTCTCCCTAAGAGAATTTTGTAAGCCAAAGGTAGATCAAGAACTTGACATGTGATATCTCTAATAACATGACCTGTTCTGATAGGTAAGACAATTGTTCCCTTTGAGGATCTTTCTTTCTCATCATATGCTTTGATAGTTATCTTCTTTCTAGGATCAATGGCCATCTCTAAAAATCAAAATTGTATGATCAAGTTGTAAGAACAAATGTTTAAACTAGCACCCCCATCTATCAACACACTTTTGACATGATGGTTTTGGATCAAGACTTAAATGTGCAAGGGCTGGTTATGTGGATGACTCAAGGAGTTATCATCTTCCTCTGAAAAGGAGATATACTGTGGAGATGTAAGATGACCAACCATAGTCTCAAATCTATCTAAATCAAGGTTGTTAGGAAAATTGGATCCGAGCAGAGCTTTGTCTAGAATGGCTCTATGAGATGGAGATATTCGAAGAAACTCAAACACTGAGATTTTGGCATTTGTATGCTGGAGTTGTTGAAAAATACTATATGAAGTAGGACTCATGTCTTTAGGATTTGAAGATTTAGATGTAGCCTTCTGTTTAGAAGTGGATGAAAGATTGAAAGGCATCTTAGGGATATTGGATGAATCTGGGATTTGTCATTGCAGATGCACCTGAGCTCGTGATCGAGTAATTGCGTTCACTGATTGATTTTCTCTATCTCTTCGTACAATTGTGATGACATTGCAACTTTCAAATAGGCATGGTTGAACCATGTTTATAATAGTATTGTTTCTAGAATAAGCATAATTGACCTTAGCACCCACTTTAGGTTGAGAAGACAAATCTCCTTGACCATGTTTCAGAAATGGTTCCATGAATGTTGTAAGATCATTATTACTTTTATGATTGTCAATCATGATTTCTCCATTATCAATTTTGTCTTATATAAGATGCTTCAAGTGTAAGTAGTTATTGGTTTTATGACCCTTACTAGGATGGAAGTCACAGAAATCATTCTTTTTCAACCATTTCAGTTTAGGTTCAAGATCAAATGGTCGGATCTTAGGCAAAGAAATGATGTTATTAGCCAACAAAGTTTTCATGGTAGATTCATAGGATTCTCCAAGAGGAGTAAACTTGCATTTAGGATCTAAAGACCAAGGTTTATACTCTGATGGATTTTTATTGGACTCTGTTGCTTTTTATTCAGAACCTTTTTTGGCTTTGGTGCCAACAATGAGATTGAAAGCAGGTGCCTTGGATGGGACACAGATAGTATCAACAACGCCATTTGTGACAACACCCTTATTCTTGTTCTAGTTTTTGTTCTTTTCCTTGGAGCTAGATCCAGATTCATACTTGTCCTTTTGAAGTGTGATGTCTCCTTTTTTCCAAAGTATTTTTTCAATTTTGATCGCATTATCCACCATCTTATCAAAAGATGTATGATTTTGCATCTGTAAGGGATAGTTGATTTCTGGAAGAAGATTGTTGATGAAGATTTCCAGCTTCTCAGTTTCTGGAATAGGTCTATCATATAGAGAAAATTTATTCCTCCATCTTTTGAGAAAAGTCGGGAATGGTTCTCCTGGCTATTGTTTCAAATTGCAAATGTCAATCATAGTGACCGGATGTTGAATATTGTAGGAGTATTGCTGATAGAACAATTTAATTAATTCCTCAAAGGTCTTGATTGTAGGAGGCATTCTAGAGAACCAATGAATGGCCGCTCCTCCCAGAGATTGAGGGAAGAGACCCATTAGATAGGTTTGTTTGTGCATGAACTCCATAGATCGAGTACAAAATTCCTTGACATGATCTTGAGGATCAGAGTTTCCATCATACTTATCGTACTTAGGCATTTCCACTCACTTCGTGGATGGTGGCATGTACAAGTCTTTGTCAAATGGAAAAGGGCATAGAGCCTCCATGGAGAACTCTTTAGGTTCCTTTTCTTTTTCAATTTTGTTAAGTTTGACTTGCATGGCATGCATTTGTTTCATCATAGTAGTGATTGGAGTGTCTTCCTCATGCGTGATAATATCTTTGACATTAAAATGTGGAGGAAGTTTAGCTCCTTGTTGAGCTAACTCTAGAAAGTATGCCTCTTTATCTTCCTTCAAGAAATACTTCATCATTTTCTTGAAATTATCATCATTTTGGTATTGAGCAATTTTAGAAGGTGTGGGTTCTTGATCTACACCATGTTGGGATTAATGTCCTTGGGATCCTCCTCCTTGAAACATGTTGTGATGAGAGCTACCAGGGATAGATTGATGTGGAGTGGTCTGATAGCTTTCATGAATCGAGAAAGGAGGATTTGGTGGTCGATTAGCTATGTGGATTGATGCAAGAGGGGTAACGTAACCACCTTTTAAGAAAAGATTGCCAAGAGCATCTTCTCCAAATTTAGTTGTATCATAAGATTGATGAATTGTCTGAGCAAGCACACAAGATGTCTCTAAAGAGATTGTGGGTTGTTCTCTTTGTTTTTGTGATGAAGCTGTGGTTTCCACCATTAACCTTAGGTGAAATAAAAGAGCAAGATGAAGACAACTGAAGAACAACTTGATTCAAGAAGATCGAATGACGTAACCTTGTCGAGATTGGATTTTGATTGAAGATAGATTGGATGTAAATGAAGGATACTATGTCCTAGTTGTATGGGTAGATGCCCAAAAGATAGTGGACACAAGCTCACAACACTTAGCCATTTTGATAAAGATTGATTAGAGATTGACAATCTGACAAGGTTTTGACACAAGATGAAAAAGACTCAAGTTGATTAAATAGAAGGCTGAATCAGACTCAAGAGGCCACTTTAGGAAAAATGATTGGATTCTTTCTAGTTTCTGCTCTGTTCCTGACACAGTGATTTGTTTGATAGATTTTGGAAATAGGCTGTAAAAATAGGGTCTCTGATAGTTTTGACAACTTTTTGGCAATTTTTCAAGATTTTCTCAAATGACTTTCTACAGGCTCGTACAATAGTGGGTATGCTCTAAAATGATAATTGTAAGACTCGTATGACAATTGATAGTAGATTTGACTTCTTGTTTTTTACTGGTGCCAAAACTCGTAGGACACTATACAAGCTGTCATACGATAATACAGGGGTTATGAAATGACAATTTCCAAAACTTGTATGACTTTCTGACCTTGTGAGATGACTTTTGACTCCAGAAAGGAATTTTGCTTCAAATTTTGAAAATTTTAGGTTTTTAGTTTTAGATTGTTCACAAATTTTTTTGTCCAGGTTTGAAAATTATTCTGGGATTGTTCATTTTCAGTAACCAAATAGATAAACAAGCACACAAAACAACAAGCAAGTGATTCTAAGCACATCTGGAATTAATGAACAGGGGACAAAGCAACCCTGCGCATGAACAATCAAGTGACTGAATGTGCTAATCCCTAGGAGTGCTAATTATGTATGTTCCAAAAAGTTTTTCAATAATGCACATATTCCTAGAAAAATGCAAATTTGGCCTCACGAGGGTTTGTAGTAATGGTTTGACTTTGCAACTTTTGTGATCTCAAGAGGGCGAAATGCAATCCAGGTGCACTAGGGTTTTGACATAGTCCAAAAATTTAATACATCAAGAGCTGCTAGGGAGATCTGACAGCCCGACAAGAGATCACACCCATGAAGATTTCCTCCACAAGGACATTTATATAGCAGTTGTCATTACCACAATGAAAATGGCTATTACCGCTTGAGGTTCCATCCATGTGGTTGACCCAATTAAGGGAATGTCCACTATGGTTAACCCTCTCTAAAGGTGACTCACAAAAGATACCGTAGGGGGACTAGATCACAGTCAAGGATCTGGGTTTTTGGTACTACCCAAAAAGGAAGTAGAGCATAATCCCCTAGCCTCTTCACTTCACCAAGACAAAGCAAACAAATTAATCTGACACACTAAGACTAAAACTATCTCACCAAGACTCGTTATGTCAACAACTTAGGATCTATCAATCTTTCCAGAGAGAGAATGTATCAATCCAAAGTTGAGGACTACAAACCCAGTAGAACGCAAGATAATCTCAGTATCCTTCCCTACCTATAAGGGGATCCTTTGTCAAGAAGAGCTTCACATGCATGAGAAAATAAATGAAGCCCACTCTCTCAAGATCATCCACAAATAGTGTTCATAGGGCCTATTTACTATGTGTAACAGATATGCTGAAAGCAAATCTATGTTCGTTTTATAGCCCAAAATGAAGTCTGTGATATGAAAGCAAGAAAAGTCACACAAGCTTGACACGTGAGAGTTTATTTTAATCCAAATCAAAATGTTATCAGCTTGAGGAGAATACCTGAGTTCCTCACAACGCACTTAGTAGATTTTACCTAATTTTAGCAATTTATTGTGCTTTTCCCAATCAGGATCAGTAGATATCAATCAAAAATAGAGAAATTCAATTGTTAGGGTTAGCTATTAGTCCAAATCTAAAGAACTGCCTAGAAATTTGAAATGACAATTGAATTCTAGTGTCATAACTCATATGACAGTGGGTTACCTCCCACACAACAGTCTGGAAACTCGTACGATAATGGGTGTCTATTCATACGACAATTGAGCTTCCAAATAACAATGCGTAGATTCTTATACGAACCTCGATAGAATCACCTATCGTACAATTGTGGGATCTTCTTGGTATGACTTTTGTCAAAAAGTCATATGAAAAATGTACGGACAGAGAATAAAAATCATATTTTTTACCAGAAAATGACAAGAAAATGATAGAAATTAATAGAAATTGAATGGAAACCCGTTTCAAGGCCCCATGGTGGGCGCCAGAAATGTGTGTGTGAATTTTGTACCTAGCTATAGACACAACACTTTAGTAAAACATTAGAGGTTAGCAAAATCAAAATCTGCAATGAAATGGAAACTAAGCTAACCAAGTGATTTACTGCCTCTAGTAGGTGCAAGTATGGTATTCTCAAATTAGACCGAGATCAGTGACAATGCAACACCTAAACGAAAGATTTGAATGCAAAAGATGAATGTAGAATGAATGAAAATTAATCTATATTTTTGTATTTTTTGTGCAATAAAATGAAAAACTGATAATAAATTAATCTAAATGGATTGAAATGATCTGTAAATTAAGCTAACAATGATATGAAATATGAAACTAGAATGAATTGAAAACAAGATTGATCTCACAAAATGCTAATTCACAAGAAGCTTGATGATTCCTCTGATGTCAATTTGTCAGAGTAAGTATGCAAATTCTATGGATATGAGATGAATTATGAAGAGTTGAGCCTTGATTTTATAGAAATCCAAAGCTTGAGGGTGCATGAGAAAAGTCATAAATCACTCTTGATGAACTCGGGTTGATTTTTGAGTTAACAAGAAATCAAAGATAATTAACTCACAAAAATATGCAAATCATGCAAAAATAGCTTTTTAACTCAAAATACAGTTTTAGTTCACTTTTTCAACTCATCATCAGATGTTGAGTTTAGAAAGTTGACAACTTGAAATTGATAAATGATTTAAAGTTCACTAGTTTTCTGATTGTGCATGATAATTATGAATTAATTAAATAAATAAATAGTTTATCCTCAACTTAACTGATTTTAGAATTAAAAATAACAATTGATTTATTAGTTAATCAATTATTAAAATCAAACTTTATTCAAAAATAATATCATTAAATATGACAACTTGCTTTAATTAATTAAATAAGAATTTAATCAATTAATGATAGGAATTTTCATTTATCATCAAATTTAAATAATAATAATTAGGAATAAGTATAATTAAATAATTAAGTGGTAGAATTTAATTAATTAATCAAATATTTAGCATATTTAATTAATTAACTTTAGGATAAATATGATTTATCGCCAAATAATTATTAAATTAAGAATAATTATGATAAATTAGGAATATTCTCTGATGCAGAATTTAGGATAATCAATTAAATTTGATAATGTGTAGATGTGCCTTAGGTTAGGGCTTTTGTATCGATTTCATTCAATTTGAAGATGTAGGAGGTTAATGAACCTATAGCCCATTTTTGGGGTATTACAGAGAGTATGAAACTCTTCTTCCTTTCCATTCCTCTTCTAGAATTTTGAAGTTCAACCTTGATGAGGGACTTCAATTTATCAAATAGACTGTTGTATTGCATGCTTCAGCCCAAAACTCTTTTCCCAAACCTGCATTGGAAAACATACATCAAGCTTCCTCAAGTATAGTTCTATTTAGCCTTTCCTCTGCCCCATTTTCTTGAGGGGTGTAGGGGACAACTTTCACCCTATGAATACCATTATCTGCACAATAATTACCAAATTCTAGCAAACAAAACTCCCCTCCATTATCCTTTTTCAAGCATTTAATCTTGTGGCCTCTTTGGTTTTCAACAAGAGCTTTGAAAACTTTAAATTTTGAAAAAACTTCAGATTTATTTGCCATCATGTATATCCAAACTTTCCTAGTACAATCATCAAGGAAAGTAACAAAATATTTAGCACCACCTAAGGAGCTTACCTCGGTAGGACCAAAGACATCCGAGTGCACAAGCTCCAATGGTTTTGCCTTTATTTCATGCCCATCTTTCAAGAAGATGACTTGCTTTTGCTTTTTGTAGAGACAATGTTCACAAAACTCCAAGTTTTTTGATTGGAGACTCGGTAGTGGATCCCTCTTGAGCATTACCTCTAGGCCTTTCTTGCTCATGTGGCCTAATCTTTGATGCCAAAGTGCCGCAGCGCTGCCTACAACTGTCATAGCAGCTCCCACCTCATTGATTGGTTTCACAATGTAGAGGCTACTGGTCTTCTCTCCTTTTGCAATAGCCAATGAACCTTTGACTATTTTCCATGTATCTGTGAGTTTTGTTTTAAATCCTTGGATATATAGTTGGCTGACTGAAATTAGATTCCTCTTTAATTGAGGAACATGTCTAACATCTTTGAGCAGCAATTTGGCTCCACCTTCTAGATGCAAGACAACATCACCTTTCCCAATGATTTTACATGCTTTGTTGTGACCCAAAAATACTTCTCCAAATTTTCCTTCTTGATAATTTTTAAAATAATCCGTACATGATGCTGCATGGAAAGAGGCTTCAGAATCTATCACCCAAGAATCTGATTTTGGGTCGCTTGTAGAAAGAACTAGAGCAGCTTCATTTGCTTCATAGGCTGTATTAGCTTCATGATTCCTCACTTTTTATTATGCTTTCTTGTAAGATCTACAATTTTGTTTTGAGTGGCCTGGTTTTCCACAAAACCAGCACTCTCCATTTCTACCTCTTGACTTTGATCGATTGGGTGATCTTGATTTTCTTTGATTGTAATTGTAATTATTATTATTACTTCTATGATGCCTTCTTCCCCTTCTTTTGGTGCTGACCATGGTAAGAGCATCACCGGATGGGTTATCTTTCTTACTTCTTCTCATATCTTCATATCTTCACTAAGTAAAGTAGCAACCACTTCATCATAGACCAGCTTCTTTGAGGAATTAGAAGTGCTAATGGTTGTAACTATGGGATCCCAACTGTCGAGTAAAGAACATAACAAGATGATGGCTTTGGCTTCATCATCTTGAGTCATACCAACTGAGCTTGCTTGACATAATAAAGTATTCAAATCATTTACATGATTTGACATCATAGTCCCTTGCTTCATTTTCATCTTGTAGAGTTTCTTCATAATGAAGATTTTATTCACAGATGATGTCATCTCATACATGCTCTGAAGTTTGTCCCAGACTTCTTTTTTTGTTTTTTCATTAAAGACATTAAACAAGACATTTTGTGATAGCAAAATAAAAATTGATGCTATTGCTTTATCATCAATCTTCTTCTAGTCTTCATCCGACATCGTTGCTGGTTTACTAGATTTTCCATCAATTGCGATTGCAAAATCTTGCTTGATCAACAAGGAATGCATCTACACTTTCCACAGGCTGAAGTTCTTGCCTGTGAATTTCTCCACTTTTGAATCCTCCATCTTTTCAAAAATTTAGCCCAAATTTCCAATCTGCACAACCTGTGCTCTGATACCAATTGAAAGGGATTGAAATGTGAGAAATAAATAGTAGATTAATAAACCAAGTTGACAAATATGCAAACACAAGATTTATCCTGGTTCACCACAAATTGTGGCTGCGTCCAAACTATAAAGTATTGTATTGATTCCAAAAGTTATTTACAAATGAGCAGGAGAAACAAATATAAAGGCTCTAGATTATTACATAAAATGAAGAGTCATAATAAAAGAGATAATAAAACCATTATGACTCTTGGCCTTCATTCCTCAACAAATAGGATACAACAGCACTTCAGGAAATAGCTAATTCCTTCACTAAAAGACTAAGATTTAACTTCACTTTAGGCAACAGCTAATTCCTTTGTGTTGAGGTAATTATTGAAAAGATAGTATTTTGACAAGTTAATTAATGTCATGTACCTCCCATATCAAGAGCTCATCCTTCCATGATAATGTTTTCATCATAAATTTTAAATGTGAGGCTTATTGAGAATATTCCTCCTATGCTTATTTCTCCAATTGTCTTTATAATGATTACCTTCATTGAGTGGATATGGATGAACTTTAAACTCTGAATTTTACAAGTTCAAAGGTTCAAGTTCATTGGAAGCTTAGAATGCAAGACTTTGAGTAACAAGAGACATCAATTTGTGACTTGACTTTACTAAATCCATCACACATGTGGTTACTCATTGTGAACATTTAACTTTGAACCCTGAACTTGACAAGTTCAAAGTTCAAGTTCAACATGACTCAAAATTGTTACAATCTCACCGTTCAACAAAAATAACCATGTTCTTCAGCCACGCTTGAACTTAGAACCGATGAACTATGGGTGGTTCATAGAAAAGGTTCAATTCATGGATATTGAGTGTATCACAAAACTATTCTTAACCGACTTGGATGAATTGTAATGGGGTTTTTTGACAAGCAAACAGGAAATTTTGCTAACAGGGAAAATAAAGAGCCAGCGAAAAGTTGGGGCTAACATATATGAAAGATGGCTTAGTCTAAAGCAATTTCATGTAATCCTGTATAATTAAAATCCTTTAAATGGAGTGTATTAAGGCTTAAATCACAAAATTTCAATGAAATGTGTGGTTGAGGAAAAATACAAGATGTCAAAAGTAGGACACAAAATTGTGCAATCGCAAACCAAATCATCAAGTAATGATGATAGTCAAATTTAGGCATCTAAATTTCCTATCGAAATGGAAGAATAGATATAATATTACTTTTTTGTTGCATAGTCTCCTCATTCTATCATCATAAAGAGAGAAATGGGACCTCTATTGCATAGGTAGTGGTGGGGTAGTATGTTGAATATTGGTAGCCTTTTCATAAGACAAAACTAAAGCAAGTAATGACACTTGAGAAAATTTGACCTCATTAGGCATCTCCACAAGAAAATACACATTTCCTCACATTTGGATGCATTATAACTATATTTTGATAGTCAAAATGGTTGGCCCCTCAATCTTGAGGATGGTTTCGTTGAACGTCCATTGTAACTAATAGTCTTCTCATTGTGACTTGCCATTGTAGAACACCATTTTTCCATTTCATAGGATGTAAACATCTATAAGTGAGTCGAGTGTTAGATTTAGAATGAAGAACAAGGGGAAATGGTAGATTTTATCCTTGGAATATTTGCACCTATAGAAATTGTTGACCAATTTTAAACAGAGGAAACATTAAGCATATCTCATTTGATTAATTTTGATATGATGTATCTACTTTAAATCCTTAGAGAATCCACTTTAATATAGTATCTCTTATACAAATAAGTCAATAGAAATGGCTTGATAAACACTGGACCCTAGAGTGGTTATTGTTTGTTTCAAAAAAAGTCTAACATGGTAAGGATAACCTAGGAAAGTCAATCTAGATAGTATAGGTAGTGCTTTCTCATTAAAGACATTAAAATCACTAGTATAGGGTGAGAAGATAAGTAAAGAAGAATTGAAAAATTGGGACCATCTTTGAGAATGGCTTGATTTAACAATATGAAAAAGAAAATTGTATATGTTTAGTAAATTTTTCATGATGTCAATGTGAGTCCCATGTGGGACCTACATAATGGAAACTCAGCTTTTTAGTATGCTTTTTGGAGACCCTTCACACAACAAATTTGATTAATGTAAATTTTTGACCAATGATATGCATTTACACATTCAAGAATGGGGATAACTGCATTATGGGGCTCTTTTGCAAACTTACCACATGCAACACCTTGGAAAGAAACTTCCTAGGTCTCTTGAGTGGGGTATCATTGTCAAACTTTCAACTATACTAGTGATTGTAGAGTAATGGAAGGTCACATGTCCATTTAAATGCGTAGAAAATTCTCATGGACATGACAATCTAAAAGACACCACAATGAATACAAACAAACAAAATCAACTTGTATTTTAAAAGAAATACTATAACATTAAAAACATACAATCCAAAACCCTAACAAATTAACCTAAATATTTATATATGAAATATTTTAATCATTATACAATGTAATGCACCATCTATTATATTTAATTCTACACTACTACAAATATTAAATATAGAATAATTGAACTGGATACATTAGTAAAAAGATTATTATAAAATTGAATTGTATGAATACATAAAGATAAGGATATCCTCATAATGATTGATCCAAAGATTGAGTTTTACCATCTCTTTTTATCTTTGAAAAAATACAAACTGGAAGATAGAAATATAATAGCTTAGAATATTAAAAAAATTACCAAAAGTAAATTTTGTCTTTTATATGATTTTATCATTATTGTACTCTGTGATAGAGAAACTTAAATACAATGCTTAATCACTATGTTTTAAACGTTGACTTGTTTAGATGATTTATCTTAAAATATAGTACTTTAAAAAGAAATATAATATTAGACAAGCCACTACATTTGTTAGGCATGATCTGTTGGGATTGGAAGGCCAACAGACATTTGTCTGTTGTACCTTGTCTTTTCAGCTACTCAGATTGAGCTTATAAATAAGACTCTTTGTGGTCATTTGTAAACATTCTGATTTGAGGTTAATACAATTCTTCGGCTCTCAGTGTGGACGTAGCCACTATTGTGGTGAACCATGATAAATAGTGTGTTCATTGTTTGTTTACAATCTCCTCTTTTATTCTGTAAATTCTGGTTTTAAATTTGAATTCTTAAATCTACAATTGGTATCAGAGCGAGGTTAATCGCTGGTTGAAGATTTCATTTTCAGAATTATGGAAGAAGTAAGAGTTTAGAAATTCTCTGGGAAGAATTACGGAATATGGAAGATTCAGATGAAGTCTCTGTTAGTGAACAAAGAGCTTTCGCTGGTACTTGAAGGAAAAGCAAAGAAACCCACAGCCATGTTGGATGAAGATTGGGGAAAGCTTGATGAGAAAGCCATGGCAACAATATTTCTCACATTAGTCGATAATGTGTTGTATAATGTTTCAGACAAAAATAAAGCCAAAGACATATGGGATAAATTGGCTTCTACATATGCGCAAGCATCCGCTGTGAACAAAGTCTTCATCATGAAGAAGTTATACAAACTTAAGATGAGGGAAGGTGAAGCCATGACAAATCACCTCAATGAATTCAACACCTTGATCAGCCAAGAAAATTCAGTTGGCATGACACAAGATGATGAGAATAAGGCTTTTCTATTGCTATGTTCTCTTCCTAATAGCTGGGATGGACTTGTGATAGCCATAAGCACTTCTGCATCAACTACTAAGAAGCTAGTTTTTGATGAAGTTTCAACCACCCTGCTCTCTGAAGATTTGAGGAAAAAGAATGATGACTCCTCTTTCGGTAATTCTCTCACAATGGTGAGCACCAAAAATAGAGGAAGAAGCCAATATAGAGGCAGATTTAATAACAATTAGAGGTCCCAATCTACAAGAAGATCGCAGTCAGAGGGAGACAAAATGGTTGTTGGTTTTGTGGGAAGGCTAGGCATGTTAAAAAGGATTTCAGAAAATATAAGAAGGCACAAGAACAAGTATTGGACAGCCAAGCAAACACAGTTTGTGAAAAGGATCCGAGCATCCTAATTTTGTCAACAAGTGATACAAAAGCTGATTCATGGGTAATTGATTTGGGAGCTTCCTTTCATGCTTCCTCTCTCACGGATGCATTTACAAATTATCAAGATGGTGAATTCGGAGAGGTATACTTGGGTGATAACAAAGCATGTAAAATTGTTGGGAAAGGAGATGTTGTCTTTCATCTTGAAGGAGGAGCAAAATTACTTCTCAAAGATGTTAGACATGTTCCTCAATTAAAGAGGAATCTGATTTCTGTCAGCCAATTATACACCCAAGACTTTAAAACTAAACTCACGGATACATGGAAAATAGTCAAAGGTTCATTGGCTATTGCTAAAGGAGACAAAACTAGAAGTCTTTATATTTTGAAACCTATTCATAAGGTGGGAGCTACTTTGACACTTGTGGATAGCGATGCTACACTTTGGCATCAAAGGCTAGGCCATATGAGTAAGAAAGGCCTTGAGGTAATGCTGAATTGTGATCAATTACCGGGTCTCAAATCTACAAATTTAGAATTTTGTGAGCATTGTCTTCATGGGAAACAAAAGCGGGTCAGTTTTTTGAAGGATGGACATGACAAAAGGACTACACCTTTGGAGTTAGTGCATTTGGAGGTAACCTCTTATGGAGGCGCACAATATTTTGTCACCTTTCTTGATGATAGCACCCGAAAGGTATGGGTTTATATGCTTTCTAGAAAATCGGAGGTATTCTCTAAATTCAAAATTTTTAAAGCTCTTGTGGAAAATCAGAGTGGTCATAAAATTAAGTGTTTAAAAATGGATAATGGAGGTGAATTCTATTCATTGGAGTTCGATAAATTTTGTACAGATCATGGTATAAGACGAATTAAGGTTGCTCCTTATTTGCCTCAAGAAAATGGGGCAGTAGAACGGTTAAATAGAACCATTCTTGAGAAAGCATGGTGTATGCTTTCAAATGCTGGTTTGGGCAAAGAATTTTGGGTGAAAGCCTGTAATACAGCAATCTATTTGATCAATAGGACTCCATCTCATCTAGATTTTGGCATTCCGGAAGAGGAATGGTTGAGAAAAAGGATTTCATATTCACACATCAAAATTTTTGGTTGTGAACCTCATGTTCATGTCCCAAAAGAAAAGAGGACAAAGCTGGATTTCAAATCACAAAAGGGCATTTTCGTTGGCTATGGTGAAGATCAATTTGGTTACAGAGTTTGGGATCTAGTTGAAGAATGAATCATTCATAGTCGTGATGTCATTTTTAATGAGCACAAATTTCCAGCTCTTGCAGACATTGATAAGTCTAAAAAGGATTACATTTCCTTCAAAATAACTTCAAGTGGTATTGATTATACTCAACAAGGAAGAAGTTCCCTTCAAGCGACTCCAACTTTTGTTCTAAATCATCCTTTTCAATCCTCATCAAGTGAGGATGATTACTCACATAATCTATTCAATGACAAACAAAGAAATTTGACTGATGATAGTCAAAGTTTTTCTGAAAACAAAGGAGAGCCCGTGCTCTTCCCCTCCTCTCCTCATAACAGTTCTTATCATAGTCCTATCAGCAACAAAGAAGACACTCATGATAGAGAACTAACCAATTCTCTGTTACCTCACTACAGTCTTCAATCTCCTCACGGCAATAGAGATCCTCATAAGACTAGTCACGGTAGAGGAAATACCAGTCATAAGACCAATCACCACAATGTGCAGTCTAAGTTTATTGAATGTGGTGATTCTTCTTGCCTCATAGGTCACCCCTGCTCTCACGATTTTGATGACAGAGAAATAGGCTTTTACGGCCTTGATGATAGCAATGGCATTAATTGCAGAGGCATTGATACTTGTCACCTGCTAACTGCTCATCACTCCCAAACCATTTGTAGAGATACTACTCCTCTCCATCTGATTGTAGCTCCTCACTCCCAATCTGCTCCTCTGTCACTGGCAAAAAGAACTTGTGCCAGTCCACTTAACAGTCATGAGCATGAATACGGCAGAGAGGAACAAGCAATTCATAGTAGGTTTCAAACTCATCCCAACAAGGATGGAAGAGCCCACGATAGTGATGATACACCTCTCGGCAGTTTTGAAATATCACATGACAAAATGCAAGCTCCACCAAGCATATCACATAGAAGTTTTCACAGTCCCCTGCTATCTCACGGCAGGGATAATAGAGCTAAAGTAGCTCATGATAATTTGTAGTCACGAGACCAAACTCGATTTGATAGTCATGATATAAGGGAAAGTAGTGACAGGGATAATACTCAGAACAGAGGAGTCTTATCATGCTGTAATAATTCGGGTATACATAGGACATGCTCCCTTCCCATTTCCAAGGGCAGTCCTCATGAATTACTCACCGAATCCAATACCAACATAACAGACTCTTCACTTGGAGAAAATAATAATCAATTGCAGAGAATTCATTCTCGTGAACCAGATCATCTTGAATTGAGAAGATCCTCACGCCAAAGGAAAGTTCCTTCAAAATTCTTTGATTATCAGCTATTATTTGTTGAAGAGGTAGAGCCAAAGCTATTAATTTTTGAGCAAATTGAACCTGCAAATTTTTTAAAAGCATGTCTAAGCAATGATAAAAACAATTGGTTTGTTGCTATGACAGATGAAATGAGTTCGCTTGAAGCAAATGACACCTGGGATTTGGTTGCTCTTCCACCAAATCAAAAACCACTCAAGAACAAGTGGGTCTATAAATTGAAAGACAAAGGAGGAAGTCACAAACAATTCAAAGCTCAATTGGTAGTAAAAGGATATGCTCAGAAATAGGGAATTGATTTCACTGAAATATTCTCTCCGATTGTGAAGATGACATCCATCCAAACAGTATTGGAATTAGCAGCCATTTGGGATCTTGAATTGGAACAGTTACATGTTAAGACAGCGTTTTTACATGGAGACATTAATGAGGAGTTGTATATGCATCAGCCTGAAGGTTTTGTGAAAAAGGGGCAGGAACATCTCTATTGCCGGCTGGAGCGTAGTTTGTATGGGCTCAAGCAAGCCCCGAGATAGTGGTATGTCGAGTTTGACTCCTTCATGCTTGAACATAATTTTATCAGATGTGAATCTATCCATGCATTTACTACAAGACACTCCCGAATGGTGAATTTGTTATTCTTCTTCTCTATGTTGATGATATGTTAGTAGCGGGAACAAGCTCTACAATTGTTAATGAGCTGAAAACTAAATTGGCAAGTACATTTGCCATGAAAGATTTAGGGGCAGCCAAGAAGATTCTTGGTATGACCATTACCCAGGATAAGAAGAAGAAAGTGATCACATTGTCACAAAAAGAATACATTGACAAAGTAATTCAGAGATTTGGTATGGCTAATGCGCATAGTGTTTCTACTCCACTTGGTTCACATTTTTAGTTATCAGTTAATTCATGTCCACAAACACAAGAGGACAAGGAATATATGGAGGACATTCCTTACAAATCTGCAGTTGGTAGCATTATGTATGCTATGGTTTCAACACGTCCTGACATTGCTCATGCGGTGGGAGTTATAAGTAGATTCATGAGCAATCCCGGGAAGACTCATTGGGAGGCTGTCAAATAGATATTAAGATACCTTAAAGGCACTTCAGATTTGGTATTATGTTTTGGTAGCAACAATGAACAGTTACGAGGATTCACGGATTCAGATCTTGTCGGAGATTTGGATAAGCGTAGATCTACTACCGGTTACACATTCATGTTTGCTAGAGCTGCTATCAGTTGGGCCTCGAGGCTACAACATTCTATTGCTCTTTCTTCCACTGAAGCTGAGTATTTGGCGCTTTTCGAAGGTGCTCAAAAAATGATCTGGTTGCAGCGATTACTTAATGAAATGAAGTATCAACAAAAGGATTATGTTCTTTTCAGTGATAGTCGCAGCGCCATATTTATGGCTCATAATCATACTTCTCAGCGACATTCAAAACATATTGACATCCATGCTCACTTTGTTTGGCACATGGTTGAAGAGGACAGGTTGAAGGTTGAAAAGATTGATACTAAGATCAATCCAGCAGATATATTCACTAAAGTTGTAACCAAAGAGAAGTTCGAATGTGCAAGAACTTCTCTTGGACTTGTTAAGCTGAAGTAGATCAGCATGTAGAGCAGGGGAATGCCTGATCAGCTGGATTATCCGTTGACTTCCGGTGGGAGTTTGTCGGGATTGGAAGGCCAATGGACATTTGTCTGTTGTGCCTTGTCTTTTCAGCTGCTCAGATTGAGCTTATAAATAAGACTCGTTGTGGTCATTTGTAAACATTCTGATTTGAGGTTAGTACAATTCTTCTGCTCTCAGTGTGGACATAGCCATTATTGTGGTGAACCACGATAAACAATGTGTTCATTGTTTGTTTGCAATCTGCTTTTTTATTCTGTAAATTCTGGTTTTAAATTCGAATTCTTAAATCTACATGATCTGTCCATTACTCATTAGTTACTTGCGTTGAAATAAGGCATCCAATGTTCTAGATGAAAGACAAGTGGTTACACCAAACATTGACTAGCCGTGACACAAGATGGTTAGGCTGGGATTATTTTTTCTCGCAGGTATCAATCATTGTTTGTCATGGAGTCGTTGAATTTTTTTTACACAACCAGGCTCCAGACGAAAAAGATAGAGCCTGATCTATTACAATAAATATACATCCACAACACTCATTTCTTCATTAGAATTCAACATGGCTCTGGCAGCTCTGTCCACGGCTTTTTCCTTCATGAAAGCAATGATGAACCTCAAGGAGCTCATGGCAACGGGTCAGGCAGGAGACGGCCGAGAGAAAGCATTGCTCGATCATGTCCTCAAAACAGCCGAAAAGGGTAATCCCCTTTCCGTCTTGAATGCAATGGACTCCTATGCAAAGACTTCTAGCTGGTTCATGAACATTGGGGATGATAAGGGACCCATTTTAGATAAGGCCCTTCAGAAATACAATCCAAGGGTAGTTCTTGAACTCGGAACATTTTGTGGGTATTCTGCTGTAAGAATTGCTTCGCAGCTGCACAAGGAAGGCAGTAAGCTTCTCACTTTTGAGCTCAGCCCAGAGAACTGCAACATCGCCAGGCAAATCATTGAGCACGCGGGTACCACCGTTAACTCTCTTAATTGTATAATGAAGTCTTTGCAGTTCATAATAATTGATATCATAAATTTCTGGATTTGAATCGTGTCAATACAATGGATCAAATTTTATAATGTGATTATCATCGATTTTTCTATGGATCAAACTTTATTATGTGATTTTCATCTATTTCTCTATACTAGATATCTAATTCTATTGATAGAAATTTGATCTTAAACATCAAAGTCATGAAAATATTCAACTTGGTATTGGATCACATTTGAATCTGTTATTTGAAGTGTCTATGTTTGACAGGACTGTCATCCAAAGTGGTTGTGGTTCAAGGAAAATTCAACGAGCGTCTTGAAGTAACCAAGAAATTTCTCCAGGAGATGAGTTCCCCTCATTTTGATTTTATTTTCCTCGACCACTGGAAAATCTACTATATGCCAGACTATCTTCTATTGAAGGAACATGCTTTGCTGGGCAATGGCAGTGGAGTCTGTGCAGACAACATGGGGGCTTTCGTGGGACCTGCCGACTTCAGGAAATATGTGAAAACAAGTCCGGAAGAACTTGAGACGACTGAATACAAAAGCAATGCAGAGTATCTTTGGTGGCTCCCAGACAGCGTCACTGTTTCTACTTTCAAGCTACCCAGTAAGTTTTAGTAAATTATCCGTTATGGTCCACTCTTTGTCTATAGTGTTTGTTGTTAGCCAGTCTAAATCAAGCTTGAAAAGCATGAAGTGCGGCCTTCTTTTTACAGGTTGGCAATGTAAAAGGAATCCAATGTTTTTAGTACCTCCATGACCTTTTCTAAAGTTCGACATTGAAACTTTTTATTGAGGTAAATGTTTTATTAATTCTAAAAGAACTAAACAGTTGTGTGCTAATGGGTGGGCAACAAACAACTGATAGGTTGTGTGAAAGGGAGAAATAATGAAAGTTGTATATGAGGTGATTTTAAAAAGTTGTGTTCAAGTATTGATCAGAGTATGACAAAAGGGAAGTTGTATGATCAAACAAATTTGAAGATTGTCAATGTAATCGAAGTTGAACTATCAGAAATATAGGACGAGTGGTTGTACAAGGAGAAGGGTGGAAAAAAAGTGTTGCATCTGATTAAATTGTTTGGTTGATTTTAAAATATTTATACATTTTCAAGAATGTGTTGGCTGAGTAGTTAATTTTTGGGCAGCGATTTTATCACATTCATGGCATAGGCAGTGTAATCGGACAATTTTAAAAGTTGTTTAGCAAACACATTTTCCAATATAGAAAAGTTTTAATTTTGATAGATAGTGTGACATTGATGGTAATAATTAATTGTATTCATGGCATAGATTGTCTAATCAGACAATTTACAAAGTTGTTTAGCAAACATCTTTGTTGACAAAGCGAAAGTTCAATTTTTTGAGGGATCATCCAACATCGAGGGTAATAAGTAGGGTATTTTTGGTGTGGCAAGGCAATGATTTATTCACATTAATTTCAAAAATTGTTAAATTTTTACGGATAGTCTAACATTGAGGATAATAATCACAATATTTTGGTTGTGTCATAGGTTAAATATTATATTTTACCAAAAATTTGTTGATTAGGGGGTTAATTTGAAAGCCGAAGAGAATAAGGAATATTTGTTAGTTGATATGGTAAATTATGTAGTGATGTCGAAGAAGTGAAAATAAAGCACAAGATAATGTTAATTAATTTTTTATAGTATTTAGATTTCATCCCCTCTTAGAAATGTACAAAAAGGTAGAGAGCGATAGGTTTTTGCATAGGCAATTTCAGACACAATAATGTGTGATCACAAAGAAAATATTCAAGTAATGATGATGTTCAATTTTAGGTGTCTAGATTGCCTATCCAAATGGAAGGCTAGATATAATCTCACATTTTTGGTACATCTTCTCCTTATTCTATCTTTGTTACAGGGAAAGGGGGCCTATGTTGCATAGCTAGTGGTGGAGCAATATGTTGACTAAAGGTAGCTTTTTTAATAGACAATTTACTAAAGTAAATAATTATAATTAAGAGAATTTAACCTCATTAGAGATCTTCACCTGAAGGGAAATAATACATTTCCTCACATTTGGATGAATTTAAATTGTATTTTGATATTTCAAATTATTGACCTCTTAACCTTGAGAATCATTTGATTGTAAGGTCATTATAACTAATATTATTGTCTTTGTCTCTTTCCATCATAGATCAATGTTCTTCCTTTACATAGATTGTGGATATCTAGAAATGGGATGAGTGTTAGATTTGGAATGAGGAACAATATGGGGAAACCTTAGATATTATGCTTAGAATATTTGCACCTATAGAAAGTGTTGAATAATTTAAAATAGATAAAACATTGAGTGCATCTTGTTTGATCAATTAGGATATGAAGTATCTCTTGTAAATCCTTAGAGGATCCACTTCTATATAGAATCTCTTATATGAATGGAGCAAGAAAAACCTATTATGTTTGATACACACTAAAACCTAGAGAGGTTATTGTTTGTGTAAAAAAAATCTAATATGGTAAGGATAAATTAGGAAAATCATCCTAGATAATACAAGTAGGGATTCCTCATCAAAGGCATTGAAATCACTAGTCGATGGTGAAAAGACAAGTAAAGAAGAACTAACAAATTAGGACCATTTGTAAACATGGTTGGATTTAACAAAATGAAAAAGAAAAAATAATATTTAGCAAAATTTCCATCATATCAATGTGAATCCAAGTAGAACCGAGACATTGGTGACCCAATTTTTCAATATGATTTAAGCGGACCATTTCTACAATAAATCCTCCTAATGTTAAGTTTTTTATGAATGATGTGCACTTTCATATTTTAAGAATGGGGATAACCACATTATGGAGCTCTTTTGCAAACATACCACATGCAACACCTTGGGAAGAAACTTTCTACGTCTCGCGACTAGGGTATCATTATCAAAGTTTCATTTAAACACTTGAAAAATTCTCATAGATATGACGATCTAAAAGGCACCACAATGAATGCAAACAAACAAAATCAAGTCGTATTTCAAAAGAAATAGTATAATATAAAAAACTTACAATCCAAAACCCTAACAAATTAACCTAAATATTTATATATGAAACATTTTAATCCTTATACAATGTAATGCACCCTCTATTATATGTAATCTTAGACTACTACAAATATTAAATATAGAATAATCGTAATGAATACATTAGTAAAAGATTACATTAAGGTGAGTTGCATCCATACATAAGATAACAATATGCTCATAATGATTAATCCAAAGACTAAGTTTTACAATCCCTTTTATCTTTTAAAAAATACAAACTAAAAAATAGAAATATAATTGCATAGAATCTTAAATTTTCTAGTTTTTGTTCTTTTATATTATTTTATTTTTCTGATACAAAAACCTAAATAGAGCTCTTAAACACTAAATTCTAATTGTTGACTTATTAAATGATTTATTTTAAAATATGCCAAAAAAATAGATCTTACTTAAAAGAAATATATATAATATTAGACAACCTTGATAATAACTGTGATATTAGATATAAGTAGCCCAAGCTTGACAATTGTTACTCACGCGACACTCATTTAGATTCCACGAGTTTAGACTTTTAATGCCTCCCCATTATGGTTGTCAGACATTATCTATCGAATACTCTAAATGTTGACTTGTTTAAATGATTTATCTTAAAATATAATAAGAAACAAATCTTACTTAAAGAAAGATATAATATAATATTAGACAAGCCACCTAAATAAGTGTGATATTAGAAATAAGCAGACCAAGGCTTGACTCAACCTAACCAATTACTGCTCGCACTACATTCATTTGGACTCCACAAGATTAGACTTTTGACGCCTCCCCAGTGTGGTTGTTAGGCATTATCTATCGATTACCCATTATTTAATGGCGTTGAAATCAAGCATCCAATGTTCTAGATGAAGACAAGTAGTTAGTACACCAAACATTGGCTTGGCGTGACACAAGATGCGTAGCTGGGATGATTTTTTCTCGCAGATGGTAATCATGGTGAATCATGGGGTCCTCGAAAATTCTACAATCGGGGCTTTTCTAATTCTTTCCACAAGAAAAACACAGAGCCTGATTTATTACAATAAATATATATCCACAACGCTCATATCTTCATGCAAGTTCAACATGGAACAGACAACAGCAACATCGCCAGGCAAATCATTGAGCACACAGATACCACATTTAACTCTCTTAATTGTGTGATGAAGTTTTCGCAATTACTATGATATTATAAATTTCTGAATTTGAATGTGTGATTTTATAGTGTCAATACAATGGATCAAATTTTATGAGGCGATTATCATCTATTTTCCTATATATCAAACTTTATGATGTGATTATCATCTATTTCTCTATACTAGATATCTAGTTCTATTGACAGAAATTTGATCTTAAACATCAACGTTATGAAATCGCATATGATCAATGTTATTCAGTGTGTAAATTCATCTTGGTAATAGATCACATTGAATCTGATATGTGAAGTGTCTCTGTTTGGCAGGGCTGTCATCCAAAGTAGTTGTGGTGGAAGGAAAATTCAACGAGCGGCTTGAAGTAGCCCAAGAAATTTCAGACAGCGTCACTGTTTCTAATTTTAAGCTATCCACTAGGTTGTAGTAAATTATCCATTAGGGTCCACTCTTTGTCTATTGTGTTTATCGTTAAACAGTCTAAGGCAGGCTTAAAAAGCATGAAGTACGGCCTTCTTTCTATAGGTTGGCAATGGGAAAGGTGTTGCCCCAATAAAATCAAACATGAATTGTGTGTAACTTATCCTTCAATGCTTTCAGTACGTCCATGACCTCCTTTTAAAGTGAGACATTGAAACTTTTTATTGAGGTAAAAGTTTTATTAATTTTAAAAGAACTAGCACTTGTGTGTTTGTGGGCATGCAACGAATAGTCAATAGGCTGTGTGGGAAAAGGGGAAATAATGAAAGTCATGTAAATGGTCATTTCATAAAGTTGTGTTCAAGTATTGACCAAGAGTCTAACAAAAAGGAAGTTGAGTAATCGGACAAATTTAAAGATTGTCAGTGGAGCTAAAGTTGAACTACCTGAAATATAGGATGAGTGGTCATACAAGAAGGGTGGAAAAAAAGTGTGGCATCTCATTAAATTGTTTAGCCAATTTTAAAATATTTATACTTTTTCAAGAATATGTTGGTTGAGGGATAAATTTGAGGGCGGCAATTTAATCATATTCATGGCATAGGTTGTGTAATCAAACAATTTTAAAAGTTGTTTAGCAAATAAATTTCCAATATAGCAAAGTTCTAATTTTGATGAATAGTGCAACGTGGATGGTAATAATTAATTTCACCATGGCATAGGCCGTCTAATCAGACAATTTACAAAGTTGTTTAGCAAACATCTTTATTAACAAAGTGAAAGTTCAATTTTTGAGGGATCGTCTGACCTTGAGGGTAATAAGTAGGGTATTTTGGGTGTGGCAAGGCGACGATTTATTCACATTATTTTTTTAAGTTGTTCAATTTTGATAGGTAGTCTAACATTGAGGGTAATAATTATAGTATTTTGGGTATACCATGGAACATATTTGTTAGATGCATTTGAAATATGTTTGCATGCTTTTAAAATATTTATATTTACCAAAAATATGTTAGTTGTTGGGGGGGGGTGTAATTTGAAAGTTGAAGAGAACAAGGAATATTTATTAGTTGATATGGTAAATTGTGTACTGGTATCAGAGAAGTGAGAATGGAGGATAGGATAATGTTAATTTTTTTAATAGTGTTTAGAATCCGTGACTTTTGAGAAATGCACAAAACGGTAGGGCACGAAAAATTCTCACACAAACAATTCTAACAAAATTTGCTAAGTTTTGGTAGAGGCATTTTGGGTAAAATTGGTAAGGTATGTATTTTGCAAAGCAATTTTTGTCCTTTAATTGCAAAATTTAAGGAAGGCGTAGAAACATGAAATTTAAGCATTTTAGGGTATGATCATCTTAATGGTTTAGAATGCATAGGTGGCAAAAAAGTTGATAACAATTAAAGTTATGTGGATCTAAATGAATTTGTGGGAAGGATACAACATCTTAAGCAACATAGAATCACAAAAAAATTGGCAGAGAGTGGATTAATTGAAATGGAACAATTCCCAATAGTTGTACAATGTATGGAGTTGGTAATGGAATGCGTAAATAGATATGATCCCAATACAAAGACAATCAAAACACATAATAGTCGAGTTGTAGTCAGTCTAGACTAAGAAAAAATTGAAAGCTTCTTTTGTCTCCCTATGAGGGGCCAATACATGCCCAATTGATTTTTGTGAGCTATCACATGCAAGTTTAACAACAAAATGAGAATGTACAGGAATCTAATTGCCACATAATAGTTTTGACCCCCAAGGGTGGGACAATGCAAATTACCTCACACAATATATAAGAGTTTTATTAAACTATAAATTAGCGACATTGTTGTTATGTTACATAGGCTTAGAGGTGATGAAGATTCCTCAAACCTAGACAAGTGGATGTTTTTCCTTGTTCAAGTAATTCATGGGGGATTAGATTACCTAGAGTGAGTTGGTTTAATTAGTGATTGTTTGCATGAGATGATCACTTGGTTCCCATTGAATAATTTTTTTGGAATGTCATCGTATTTGGTATATTCTCTAGCATGTACACAATATTGGGTAGGCCTAGGTTATGTTTAAAAACATTGAAGAAGATATGCAGACATATGAATTTTATACACACCTTCAATTGTAAAATAGCTATTCAAATTTTATAGAATATTGAATGACACATTTACAATAAATTTGGTAAGGGAAACTTAGGGTCACCCACAATGAAGAATTTCATGTGAGGCAGTTGTTGGAAAAATGTTCAGCGCTCCCCTCGGGATTCGTGACATGGTTTAATAGCCTCTTGTGTCTTCTATAAGTCTAGTGGTTGTATCAGGCATTAACAAGTCGATCTTTTGGTGCAACAGCAACTACTACTTGTAACAAGTGGTATCAGAGCTTGGTCACAGGTTCAAATCCTTAAAACCCTCGGGTAACACTGAGGGGGAGATTGTTGGAAAAATGTTCAGCGCTCCCCTCAGGATTCATGACATGGTTTAATAGCCTCTTGTTTCTTCTATAAGTGTAGTGGTTGTATCGGGCATTAACAGGTCGATCTTTTGGTGCAACAGCAACTACTACTAGTAACAGCAGTTGCTCTAATAAAAAATTAAGACAGTTTCTTCTTACAATTTCCAACTTTTACATATCTTAGAATCAAAGGTTTTGATGACTTTCCTTGGAAATTTTACAGGTACATCAATGACAAGATAATTATTGTTGAATTATTTAGGCAAATATGTGAAGTAAATAAAAAATGTAGAGGAAAGGGAAAGATAGGTATCCAATTTCTAATTCATTTGGGAATATATAGGTGTGAATAAAAGTTAAATGCTCTTAATATGATTAAAGAAATAAAGAAATATAAAATGAATAGTTATGACATTTTGAGGTTGCATTTTGATCTAAAGACTTTCTAAAAAATAATTTGTTTTTGGAATATTCTTACCATCATGTCCCACCATTAGAAGACTTATGGAAAAATTGTGAGGATGAACTTGAAGTTATAAAGAGGAATTGGTCAAGACTGGTCATAGTAAAGAAAGTAAATGATTATTGCCTCACAATTGATGTGTGTGGTATTAAAGATAATGAGTGTGATATACTTGATATTGTATATAGCACATAAATACAAAGGAAACCACTAGAAGCAATTGATTGGAATGCACCAAAATAAGATAATTTTGATAGGAGAACAATCATGATAATTAGGAGAACTAAAACGTGGGTGGTAGAGAAGAAAGGAAATGGTGAAGATTATCCATGTCTAGAACAACCAAACACCTAGATGATATTGGCCTTGAAAAAATAATTTTTTTGGTGCAGTTATTAATTTGGAGACCCCTATTTCAAGAAATGCAGAATCTTTTTAGAATACTAATTACACCCTTCCAATAAATAGGAGTCAATTTTTTAGTTCCAATACAACGCAAATATATACTAGAATGGCATCACTTGGATATGGGGATAATATTTAAAACATGTGTTTCAATTCCTCATATGTATTCATGGTTGATGATTTTATTAGTTCCTTTTCCTAGTTAAAAAATGTTCTAGACAAGGAAAGGAGATATAGGTAATTGGTGGATACAATAGCTAGGTTATTGTAGGGAACACCTGAACCAAAAAAGGATAGGAGGATGTATAGAATGATTAGTGACCCATCCTCAATGCATGCATTGCTAGAGATTATCTATCCTATCAAAGAAAATGATGAAAGCTAACTCAAAGATGTGGACTTTAGGTTACATTATCAAAAATGAATATGAAATACAGGATAATTACATGATAAATCAGTTACTAAGAACACACAGAAAGGGAGAGACTTGAATCAGAGAGCTAAAAAGATCGACTCCATAGGGACAGTCTACACTTGTAATGCTTTTATGTTTTATAGTGATTAAACATATTAAATTGTGAGCTTACCGAGCTACAGTGTTGTTGGCATGCTTTCAGCACCCCAATCTCAAAACTTCGAGATCAAGTCTCCTCAAAAGGTTTCCCTTAATTTTTTTTCCCCTAGTTTATGTTGAAAATGCTCTTGTAAAGAATTGTTTGTGAAAAGGCAATCTTCGGATGAAATTTTGAATCATTGAACTTCAAGTTCAAGTTCAAAGTTCAAATTCAAATGTAGGTTCAATAGTTCCAAGTTCATGATCCAAGTTCAGAGTTTGAAGTGCGAATTCAAGGGTCAAGTTAAGAACCATAGTCCAAATGTGTAGAGATCAGATTTGTGAAGCACAAATTGAAGGTGGAAAGAGAATGGTTCAAGTTCTAAGATGTTCGTGGTATATCAAATTGTGTTGCTAATTTCTTGGTGAATTTCAATTTTCAACACTTCAAAGTGCAAATGGTTCATTTACTAAGTTATTAAGCTCACTGCAAAATTGAAAGCAAAGCACAAACGAAAAATGTGAATATAAGGAAGATCACGAACACCCAATAAGTGACTAAGCCTAGAGATAATTCCTCAAACCAAATAAGAAGACAGTTGTAGTTGAAGAAAATATGTGCAATCCATTTGATAAACTACTATCACCCCATAAGTGGATTTGCATGAGGGGATGAGCTCTGTGATCTCGCCAACCATTAGGATTTTGACCAAGTTCTGATAACTCTTGGTGCCAAGATGATTTAGTTTGTGCCCTAAAGACATGTGAAGAGGAACAATACTTGCTAATAAAAGATCATCTTTTCATATGATAAATGTAAACATTGGATGGACATTCCATATCTACACATGGAGAGAAAAACATTATTTAAGAGTTCAGAGGAACTTGATTACAGAATGTAATGGTTTGAAAATGGCACAAATGATCGATCATTGGATCGAGTGGTGTGTAAGAAGCTCCTTGTTGCTCAACCAAGACCACCTTGCAAAGCAGGGGTCAAAGACTTTGAGAATATGGAAGATTCTCCTGTGAAGCTGAGGAGAAGAATGTCGACAAAGGGACGGTGCCATCATAGCATAAAGATGTAACATTTTTTTTAACTGAGCTCTTTGACTTCAATATTTGACTGCGAAATGTTTGACAAAATGCCCATGCAGTGAAATGGTTTATTGGTGACATCTGTCAATGAACAGATTCTATGTGAGAGGCATTGATTCTGGTAAAAGTCGCATATATATCTATGGTGTAGCAATGTGGTGGGATAGTGTGAACGTGTGCCAAGTGCTTCATGTGTTATGGCATGACTAATGGGTGAACTCTCAAGAAAATATATCTCATATAGTAGTATTTTGAAACATGGTCGAGCTAGTATTGAAGGAGACACCGAATGAAAATTTAGTGTTATTTTCAATTGTAAAGTCATGATATGTGTAAATGGAGTCAAAGCTTGAGAACCACCCATGAAGGAGAAAATATGGAAGAAACCGATCGAGGCCATGATTGAAGATGTGCAAAGGAGATTATTCCGATCATCAAGAGATGCCACAAGTAACTCCTAAAATTTTCCATGAGGCTCAAGCCTTACCAAATACCAATGGAAAATATGGTCATGGAGACACACAACCCCTTTGTTATGCTAAGATGGCTCCAAGTTGTTTGACAATGTTAGTGATGCACCTAATTCATGACGAGCATGGAACTGAGATGAAGGAACGAGCCCGAGCCTTAGCAAAGAAAAGCTAGTTGAGATCTTTCTCCCGAGCATCAAGAAAATAAAATGGCTAACATTTTCAAAGAGGTCGATGTGGGTATAATAAAATCAATAACTCATGCCAATAGTTACTATCAAGGAAGAAACATCAGGATTGCAAAATTTTGTAGAGTAGAGGCAGCTTTCTCAACCAATGTAACATTATCATTGCTAGCTTGCAATTTTAATGTTTGAAAAGTAATAAATTCCTTAGGAATTTAACCATCGATAAGAAGTGAAAAGGTTAAAGAAAGAAAATATGCATCTTCCCAAGAATCAGTTATGATGGTAACCAAAACATTACCAGAAAGGTCAAGTGTTAAATAGACTAAGAGAAGGGTTCTTCTTTCTACAGGAGCCAGTCGGCTACAAGGAGAGAAGAGTAGTTTAGAAATAAAATTTTTAACAAGGAAGGAAAAAGGAAATCTATTTTTATTTTGTAAATGGATTAAAGATGTGTAAGGATGAAATTATCTATTGGTTATTTTATCAAGTGTCCAAGAATAAAGGGAATTTTACATATCTAAATCCATGTGTTCAGGTATATGATTTCTTGATTGAAATTTATCTGTTCGTGGTTTCAATCATTCTTAAATACTATTTTGTATTACCTTTTGTTTAGAGTTATGTGTGCATCATAAGTCTATGTGCTTAGTGTCTCACGTACGTAAAATAGAATATCGAGATCTTCTTTGCTTTTATGTTTTGGGAAGATTGAATAGATGATCAGTTGGTCATTCATTTCTTTTCTCTGAATCTTTATATTGTAATCACATTCATTTCATTGTGATGAATGAATACTGGCAACCTTCATGTGTTCAGATTAAAGACATACTTTACATTTAATTCATTGAATATCTTTCTAGAAGGGAGTTGTACCTTTAAATTCAGAGGAGGGTTATCAACCAATGATAACTCGTCCAACTGTTAGTACATTTTGTTCTTCTTTTTGGGCATATTGAGTATTTGTTTACATTTCTTTTTGAGGGACAAATCTGTATACTAACAAGTGTTTTCTTACATAGTTGTAGAATACATGTTTGTTATGTGCATGGCATATTTTCATATTGCTTGTGTTTCCATCAATGACAAAGGGAGAGATTGATGAACTACAAATGATTAAATATCTGAATGAATTGAAGAAACAATGATTAGAGATCATTGAGTACTAAATTGATATGTAAGATGATTAAATCAATCAATATAATGACATTGATGTCAACTAGTCTTGATAGTAGTTATCATGTTAGTTAAATCATCTAAACATCTATCGGAGCAAGAAAAGATGAAGAGATTAGATATCTACATGACAAAAAGATGGATATGACAGATAAGGATAAGGAAAAAATTGGGTAACTTATTGATGAGTCTATGGCTCTATATTGTTGGTTTGATTATGTTGCATTAATCTATTATGAATAAGAGAACTGAAATTGAACAAGACAATTGTTAATCTCTATTGAGCATTCAAGGTTGTCATTACTATCAAAAGATGTCAAATAGATCGGTCGGTAACTTACATTGAGTTGGTTGGTAACTAGAAGCAAGACAGAGCAGTCGGTAAAGCCTTTACACCGAGCATTACATAGTATACCAAGCACCAGCAGACACTGACACCGATAGACAGTAAACACAAAGCATCATAGTATACACCGAGTAGTTGATACAGTGTTTACTAATGATCACAGAAAATGGAATAGTAATTAGAAATGGCACATTCCTCTATGCAGACGGTTACAATAGATCGTAAAATGGTTTACCAAGATCAAGGAGTGTGTTGTCATAGTTTTACACACCTTGGAGGCCTAGTTACTAGATGAGCTACATGTACCCTAGTTTGCATTATTAAGTGGTCTTGCTTAATATTTGCGTTCATTTCATTTTCAAAGTACATGAATGTGAAAAGAGATAATTACTACATCTAAGATTACATGTGTCAATATTCTGAATATGTTGTACAGAAAGAAAGAACTGAAAAGGAAAATTATATGAGCTCACACATGCCGTGAGCATAGCCAATACAAGAATTGCATAAATGAGTGCAAATATACATTATAAGGAGCATAGATGCAGGTGTACAAGACATTTCCTGGTAAGGAGTCTATCTCCACTGTGTTCCCAATGTGCTCCTGTGATCCTGAACCTACAAAGAGAGAGAAAAGAAAGGGGTTAGATCTAATAGATCTAAGCAATGCCTGGTATCACAGAATCTATCTACAGCACGCATACATGTACTCAACTATACACCTCTAGCATGGGCTGTGCTCAGGACAGGTGCATGAGAGAGGCTCTGGAAATAAAAGAAGTACCATTGTTTTCACTAATATGTTTGTTCCATGTGCAGAGATAGAAGAAGTTGATTCATAACAAATAGTAGAATACTAGGATATAAATGAATGATGATGCCCTGTGATGTGGGCTCTATCAGGAGGATCTCAAATTTCCTGGAGAGAGACCACATCACAGGCCAAGAACACCCATGCTCAACAGTGTAACATTAAGTGGGTAGTACAATATCAGTAGGACACTAAAGAACCATAGATCAGAAAGCAAGTGAAGCATGGTTGAAGCAAAAATAATAGAGCACTAGCACATGGAGGGCTTGCAAAACACATGCATTCAAGTCAGAATAGAGAAGTGAGAAAGTTCAAATCTACATATTGTTGGCATGAACATCAACAAATGAATCTACATCATGAATCAAATAATGAAGGGGCTACAAATGATCAAACCCATAGTTTCAAGAAGACAGAATAGAGCATCAATAAAGGCATCAATCTTAAAAGAATGAGAAGGGAAATAATGGAGGTTTGCAGGACTCAATAAAGTACATAATAGTTAAATAGTGAATCCACATGGAGAGATCAATAGTCCTAATGAGAAGGAATCAATCAAAGCAGGATCCCAAAGACTTAGTAATCCAAATAATGAATAAATCTACAATACAATATGTCTATGCCCACAATCATAAACCACATAGAACTACAGTATCGAGTAACAGGGTATTAGCCATGTTCAAAATAGTGAGCAAGCTCTCGAGCTGTTGAAACGATGTGATGCCCTCATTTTAACAATGCAATGAAACCTAAGCACCAATAGTAGATACAACACCCCAGTATGCTCTCGGACTATATACAATAAGAGAAACAATAGTGATAAAGATACATCAGGCTGTTAGAACAATGGACAAAGGCCCCAGTTTCAAATATATCAGAATGATGGAACAGTAAATGTGTTAATAATAGTCAACATGCAATGCCAATCAAGTGGCAAATGTTCATCAACAGAGCCCAAAGAACAATGAGAAATTATGGCACATGCAACAGCAAATGCTAAGAGATTCAGAATAGAGGAAGGCATGAAAACACAAAGCAAAGATCAATATTAAATAGCATAGAAGGCTTTCAAATATATAGCTGAAGCACTCCAGCAATCATTCATGGATACCTCAAATGACTACATTAGTGCCAAATATCCATGACCCTAAGTATATAATAGTAAGGAATATATCAATTAAGGTCCTAGAAATTGCTCACAGGTCATCAAGTCTCTACATTCAGCAAACATATAAATAGCAAGACATCCTGTCATGAAATAAAAGCACGATACTACAATGTTACAAACCTTCCAGGCAAGGTTGCGGGCAATGTAGAATAGTAAACATGGACGGTGGTGCCACAATATGGATAGCTAATAAGAATAATGAAGAAATCCATGATGCTTGATCATGGCATGTACAAATATCAAATATCACAACAAGGCAGTGGAATTGAGCATACAGTGCCCTCATTTTATAAAGAATTGATAACAAGCAACAATACTCAAGCCTCTCAAAGTGCACAGACCTGAGACTCTCCAAATAAGAGAGATTCAAAAGCACATGCATACAATTTTGTATGCCATAGAAAATCAAAAATTTGAATTCCTTAAAACCACCTCTACGATCATAGAGCACCAAGCATCAAGCCATGACAGCGGACGCCCTAGTCACAAGTTATAATCGGCAGTCATAGCAAATTCACGGGCACCATGAAATTAAAATAGCAAGTTCAAATGCCCTAGCCACAATATGAGCTATAATGAATACATCATAAATAGTGAGATAGCATATGTTCATGGATAATGCAATAGCAACTTGATGCCAAGCTCATAAAACCACATTGCCCTCAAGGAATTGACAGAGATATAATACATTAATTCTCAGCCGGAATACATGATACAATAAAATGCTTCATCAGTACCCTTGAGAATGCAAAGATACAAAAATAAACAAAAAATTCAAAAGAACCCGTGCCCTAGTTATGCAAAGATGGCAAGGAATTCAAATTGCAGAGATTCACAGTGCCCTCAACCAAGCAACAGAGCATGATTAAAACCAGTGATAAGGCAATATTATCAAATCAACATTATTGCAGTACACAGCATGGGAAAGTGGTGAATGCATCAAATAGAGAGCAATGTAAGCCAGATCAAATGCAACGAATAACCTACCTCAATTTCATGATTCCGTGAAGAGATAGATGTTTCCCAAATGGAAAATCAAAGACTACAGTGAAAGTGGTAACTTGGCATTTCTCGAAGATGGAAGTCATAGTGCCAGTGGCTTCCTCATTTTTAGGGAAGGGTTTTGGCATGAATATGAATTAATTTCATATCTCCCCTTCTAGGGTTGAGGTCTTAAACTTTAGGTTATGAATGATATTTTATTTTTATGGATATTCTCCTCATGTTGTGGGTTGACAATATTTGATATTCGCTTGTAACCTATAGTTTTGTCTAGGGCTTAGGGGGAAATTTTTATTTTCAATGTTATTATGTTTTTTGAAATGTGTCTCCCTTTTAGTTGAGGCCATTTTTTTAAAAAAATATAATTATATCTATTTGATGGTAGGGGGATTAAAATTCAAATGTAAAAAAGGTCATTGCTCTTGTTATTGTAAATATCGACAAGTGGTATTCTTATAAACCCTTGTCAGATATCATTTATAAAGCATGACTTAGTAGTGGATTAGTCTTCCTTTTGACTACCTATTTTAGGGACCCCACTTTTTTCACCCCCCAGATTCTCAGGAATTGGGCATCCAAATTTCAGAGTGGCATGATCATGGTCCTAGTGGTAGAATTTTCTAATTTTGGTGAAGTAGTGGACTTCAATGCAGATTCTACATATTTCCTATATATGCCTCTCACCTTTGGTGATTGAAGGCTACTTCTTCCTTCCCTTATTTTCACGAGGTGAATGTTGTAGCTCCAGGAGAAGCAAATTGATATTTTGACTCCTTTTATTCTAGTTAATAGCAATTGTCCTTCTTTTTCTACAGCTTTGTGAGTTGATTTGATGGATTTGCTGTCATGTATTGTGATTGAAATTTGATCCTTTACTTGATATTTTGTTCATTTTGATGTTTACAAGCATTGGTTTTTCTTAAAGTTTCAATCTGTGTGCATTTATATGTGTTTGAGCTGTGGAATCTATTTTCCCTTCTGATTTACAACCAGCACCTGATTATTTTCTAAGGGAAGAATCAGATTTGGGAAGAGTTGTGATGTTCAAATTATATGCTGGATTACATTGTGAGTCTATTTTTAGTTTGTGGATCTATCCAATTTGGTGAATCACCTAAGTTAAATTTTAGTTATTTCAATTTTATGCAAGCTCTCTCCCTTTCCCTTCAAGTTCAGTTTAGTTTTAGGTGATACAAACGGGGAAGCCGGCCCTTAATCCAAAGGTTTATTCTCAATGAAGTAGTCCCACATCCTGAGAGTATTCCCATGTTTCACGGGATTGCTAGGTTCCATGCTTAGCCATCACGGGTGCAATCCCTAGTGACAACAATTGCTGGCATGCCCTGTGGGACAACTTTGTTTCCTATCATTCAATGGGATTTTGGTGTGATCCTCAGTGCAATCAGGCTTTAAGAGGTGGTTTGTTTCAAGCACCATGGTGACTCTAAGAAAAATCTATTGGTTTGAGCAATTCAAGTGCTGATAAATTTTAGAAAATGTTTTTTTACTAGCTCATTTGATGAGCAAGCATGTCAATGCCTAATGCATATTCTCCCTATCACCCCCCTATCATGAGAAATCTACCCATGTTCCAGCATTCATGCCATATCAAGCTGGCCAAGCAGCAACATATGGTCAAAATGGCCCACCAATAGTAAATTTCTAACATGCACCACCATACCCTCCCATCCAACATCAAGCATCCTAGTAGCATTCCTATGAACCACCCCATGAGGGACACCATTGCAATCCCCAGAATCAGCCCCACGCCACTTCAGATTCAAGCTCCATATCCTCTTTGTTGGCAATTTGTCAAGAGGAAATGAGCTCTTTCATGAAAGATTATGCAGAGATGAGGTCTCGAAAGGAGGAGCTCTCAAGACAGTATATGGAGGTGGTGACTTTCTCGAGGAAGCTTGAGAGCCAGATAGCAGGTGCTGAGCATACCCTTGAAGAAAAGAACCAATTGATCTTGACACAAGAGAAGATTTATGAAGAAAAGGTTGAAGAATATCAAGAATTCATAAGGAGCATCTATCTTACAGCAATAAAAACTAAGGAGGATCTCCGAAAAGAGTTGGAACAAAATGATGAATTCCATGATCATGAATGGGAGACACTTGCCAAGCAGATTGCAGAAAAGGATCAATTGATTAAGAATCTATTGGCACAAGTACAGAGGAAAGAAGATCCAGAAGCCACTACAACCCCAATGCAAAAAATCTCACCAGATCTATCTGAGAGCAATAAAAACATAATGCAATCTAGGAAACCCTCATGGACTATGCATCTTGGTTTCGAGATGCCAGCTCTTTTTAAGGAGGAGATCCAAAAGAAGACACCTCGTGATACTGAAGAGAAGCTAGAAGCTTTGTAGACTAGATAGGAGAATCACAAGGTACACATCCCAAGCTTCTTGTCTGGTAAGTCAACTAGCACTCCTATTGGAATTCCAAGCTTCAAAATTTCTCCTTCAATTCAGAATCCTAGTCAACAGGAGCCTAATCTCCATGCATTTTTTGAGCCTACTCATGACCCTATCTCAGATTTCCAGCCACTTCATCCTCTTTCTATAGATTAGACACCTATGATGTTTAACTTCATATATGATAGTGAACCTGTCCTGCAGTAGATAAAGCCCTATAAGCCAATTCCTAAAGAGCCCCCTACGCCTCATAGCATTTCAAGCCACCAAGAAGAGGATGATTTTTTAAGTGTACTTTTTCATGATGATCACAAGGAGCAAGTAGACTTGTTATATGAAGATGGATTAGAGAATCCAAATAAGGATAAGAAAGAAAGTGAAGAAGGTGAAAGCCTAGCTGATTTGTTTGAAGAAATGTTTTCTTATATTGAGCAAAGAGAGATAGTACAGGACTTACTAGTTAGGCTCACTGATTGTGACAAGGAAGATGATGTAGTTGTTGCTAAACTAGAACAACAAGATGATGTTGATTCTATAAGTGATGTTTTCTACTCCACTCTTGTTGATGTTCCCTATCTTCCTGATAAAGATAATGGCTTGCATGTTCTTGAAGAAAAGATTGTGTTTCAAGAGGTTAATGTTGTACTAGTGATAGAATCTAGGCCTGTTTGCAATAAGGTAGTGGATGAATCTTAGGAATCTTATTTCCTAGACCATGAGGAGGGGCCAGTTATAGTTGTTAAGGACCTGATGCAATGTGATATCTTAGATGAGCTATTAGATCTTCCAATTGATGAAGAGGATAACCTTCTAACTGCAGAGGAAGAGATATTATGGAAAACTATCATGGAGGGGAAAAGTTTTGATTATTATGCTGGAGGTGATTGTAAGATGCATACTAAGCAGCAAGAGAGGCCTAGTTTTATGCTCTCTAGGGGGTGTCCTATCAAATACCTAGCACAAATGGGGTCAAGCAAGATATGCATACTCAAGGACTCATTGGAGGGTGATGTTGAGAGTCCACTCCTTGGTGACCAGGAGATTATTTAGCCTTATCAACCTCCTTGGGAGGACAACACCTATGATTTGATCAAGGTTAGTAGTCTGGTCTACCAGATTCAAAATTTGATATGCCAAGTAGTTCAGTACTTTTTTGTGTTCCATGTTCTTTTTTTTGGCATCAAATATGAAAAATATAATATTTTGAGGACAATGGGAAGCTATTTCAACAATCTAGTTACTGGATTTCTTTAACCAGTTTGCCGAGACTAGTTAGAGTAGGGTAGGATAGGAGTTTCTAGTTTTTTGTGTTTCCTAAGTGCCTTGGCATAGGTTGCTTTCATTTTTCTATAAGTTTAGCTTTTAGTTTGGTTTAAGTTGCAATAAGACGAAGAAGTTGTTTTAGGCAGTTGGTAATTTTTTCAGCAGAAGGAGGTTGTTTTAGTTTGGAGCCAGGTTCAGTTTTCAGGCTTATGACTCTATGCCCAATGGATCTATAAGGTAGCTGGTCAAGATGCTTAGCAGGCAAGCACTCCATAAAGGTCACCAGAATGTTGTCATATTTTTACACACCTTGGAGGCCTAGTTACTAGATGCACTACATGTACCCTAGTTTGCATTATTAAGTGGTCTTGCTTAATATTTGCATTCATTTCATTTTCAAAGTACATGAAAGGGAAAAGAGATAATTACTACATCTAAGATTACATGTGCCAATATTTTGAATATGTTGTATAGAAAGAAACAACTAAAAAGGAAAATTATCTGAGCTCACACATGTCGTGAGCATAGCCAATACAAGAATTGCATAAATGAGTGCAAATATACATTATAAGGAGCATAGATACAGGGGTACTAGACATTTCCTAGTAGGGAGTTTGTCTCCACTATGTTCCGGTGTGCTCCTGTGATCCTAAACCTGCAAAGAGAGAGAAAAGAAAGGGGTTAGATCCAATAGATCTAAGCAATGCCTCGTATCACATAATCTATCTATAGCATGCATACGTGCACTCAGCTCTACACCTTTGGCATGAGCTATGCTTAGGACAGGTGCATGAGAGAGGCTTTGGAAATAAAAGAAGTACCATTGTTTTCACTAATATGTTTGTTCCATGTGCAGAGATAGAAGAAGCTGATTCATAACAAATAGTAGAATAATGGGATCCAGATGAATGATGATTCCCTATGATGTGGGCTCTATCAAGAGGATCTCAAATTTCCAGGAGAGAGACCACATCATAGGCCAAGAACACCCATGCTCAACAGTGTAGCATTCAGTGGGTAGTATAGTATCAGTAGGACACTAAAGAACCATAGATCAGAAAGCAAGTGAAGCATGGTTGAAGCAAAAATAACAAAGCACTGGCACATGGAGGGCTTGCAAAACACATGCATTCAAGTCAAAACAGAGAAGTGAGAAAGTTCAAATCTGCATATTGTTGGCATGAACATCAACAAATGAATCTGCATCATGAATCAGATAATGAAGGAGCTACAAATGATCAAACCCATAGTTTCAAGAAGACAGAATAGTGCATCAATAAAGGCATCAATCTTAAAAGAATGAGAAGGGAAATAATGGAGGTTTGCAAGCCTCAATAAAGTACATAATAGTTAAACAGTGAATCCACATGGAGAGATCAATAGTCCTGATGAGAAGGAATCAATCAAAGCAGGATGCCAAAGACAAGGCATAGCATGGCTTAGTAATCCAAATAATGAATAAATCTACAATACAATATGTCTATGCCCGCAATCATAAACCACATAGAACCAGACTACCAAGTAATAAGGTATTAACCATGTTCAAAATAGTGAGCAAGCTCTCGGGCTATTGAAATGATGTGATGCCATCATTTTAACAATGTAGTGAAATCTAAGCACCAACAATAGATACAACTCCCTAGTATGCTCTCGGGCTGTATACAATAAGAGAAACAAAAGAGATACAGATACATCAGGTTGTTAGAACAATGGACAAAGGCCCCAGTTTCAAATATATCAGAATGATGGAATAGTAAATGTGTTAATAATAGTCAACATGCAATGCCAATCAAGTGGCAAATGTTCATCAATAGAGCCCAACAAATAGTGAGCAATTATGCCACATGCAACAACAAATGCTAAGAGATTCAGAATAGAGGAAGGCATGAAAGCACAAAGCAGAGATCAATATTATATAGCATAGAAGGCTTTCAAATATATAGCTAAAGCACTCCAGTAATCATTCATGGATACCTCAAATGACTACATTAGTGCCAAATATCCATGACACTGAGTATATAACAGTAAGGAATATATCAATTGAGGTCATAGCAATTGCTCATAGGTCATCAAGTCTCTACATTCAGCAAACATATAAATAGAAAGGCATCCTATCATGAAATACAAGCATGATACTACAATGTTACAAACCTTCCAGGCAAGGTTGCGGGCTATGTAGAATACTAAACATGGAAAGTGGTGCCACAATATGGAAAGCTAATAAGAATAATGAAGAAATCCATGATGCTTGATCGCGGCATGTACAAATATCAAATATCACAACAGGGTAGTGGAATTGAGCATACAGCGCCCTCATTTTATAAAGAATTGATAACAAGCAACAATACTCGAGCCTCTCAAAGTGCACAGACCTGAGACTCTCCAAATAAGAGAGATTCAAAAGCACATGCATACGATGTTGTATGCCATAGCAAATGCAAAATTTTGATGCCTTAAAACCCCCACTACGGTCATAGAGCACCAAGCATCAAGCCATGATAGCGGGCGCCCTACTCACAAGTTATAATCGGTAGTCATACCAAATTCACGGGCACCATGAAATTAAAATAGCAAGTTCAAATGCCCTAGCCACAATATAGGCTATAATGAATACATCATAACTAGTGAGATAGCATATGTTCACGGATAATGCAATAGCAACTTGATGCCAAGCTCATAAAACCACATTTCCCTCAAGGAATTGACAGAGATATAATACATTCATTCGCAGCTGGAATACATGATACAATAAAATACTTCATCAGTGCCCTCGAGAATGCAAAGATACAAAAATAAACAAAAAATTCAACAGAACCCATGCCCTAGTTATGCAGAGATGGCAAGGAATTCAAATTGCAGAGATTTAGAGTGCCCTCAACCAAGTAGCAGAGCATGATTAAAACCAGTGATAAGGCAATATTATCAAATCAACATTATTGCAGTACACAACATGGGAAAGAAGTGAATGCATCAAATATAGAGTAATGTAAGCCAGATCAAATGCAATGAATAACCTACCTCAATTTCATGATTTCATGAAGAGATAGATGTTTCCCAAATGGAAAATCGAAGATTGCAGTGAAAGTGGCAACTTGCCATTTGTTGAAGATGGAAGTCACAGTGCTAGCGGCTTCCTCATTTTCAGGGAAGGGTTTTGGCATGAATATGAATTAATTTTATTTATCCCCTTCTAAGGTTGAGGTCTTAAACTTTAGGTTATGAATGATATTTTCTTTTTATGGATATTCTCCTCATGTTGTGGGTTGAGAATATTTGATATTCGCTTGTAACCTATAGTTGTGTCTAGGGCTTAGGGGGGAAATTTTTATTTTCAATGTTATTATGTTTTTTGAAATGTGTCTCCCTTTTAGTTGAGGCCATTTTTTTAAAAAAATATAATTATATCTATTTGATGGTAGGGGGATTAAAATTCAAATGTAAAAAAGGTCATTGCTCTTGTTACTGTAGATATCGACAAGTGGTATTCTTATAAACCCTTGTCAGATATCATTTATAAAGCATGACATAGTAGTGGAGTAGTCTTCCTTTTGACTACCTATTTTAGGGACCCCACTTTTTCTACCCCCCTAGATTCTCAAGAATTAGGCATCCAAATTTCAGAGTGGCATGATCATGGTCCTAGTGGCAGAATTTTCTAATTTTGGTGAAGTAGTGGACTTCAATGCAAATTCTACATATTTCCTATATATGCCTCTCACCTTTGGTGATTGAAGGCTACTTCTTCCTTCCCTCATTTTCACAAGGTGAATGTTGTAGCTCTAGGAGAAGCAAATTGATATTTTGACTCCTTTTATTCTAGTTAATAGCAATTGTCCTTCTTTTTCTATAGCTTTGTGAGTTGATTTGATGGATTTCATGTCATGTCTTGTGATTGAAATTTGATCCTTTACTTGATATTTTGTTCATTTTTATGTTTACAAGCACTAGTTTTTCTTAAAGTTTCAATCTATGTGCATTTATATGTGTTTGGGTTGTGGAATCTATTTTCCCTTCTCATTTACAACCAGCACTTGATTATTTTATAAGGGAAGAATCAGATTTGGGAAGAGTTGTGATGTTCAAATTATATGTTGGATTACATTGTGAGTCTATTTTCTATTTGTGGATCTATCCAGTTTGGTGAATCACCTAAGTTAAATTTTAGTTATTTCAATTTTATGCAAGCTCTCTCCCTTTCCCTTCAAGTTCAGTTTAGTTTCAGGTGATACAAATGAGGAAGTCGGCCCTTAATCCGGAGGTTTATTCTCAATGAAGCAGTCCCACATCCTGAGAGTATTCCCATGTTTCACGGGATTGCTAGGTTCCATGCTTAGCCATCACGAGTATAATCCCTAGTGACAACAGTTTCTGGCATGCCCAGTGGGAAAATTTTGTTTCCTATCATTCAGTGGGATTTTGGTGTGATCCTCAGTGCAATCAGGCTTTAAGAGGTGGTTTTTTTGAAGCACCATGGCAACTCTAAGAAAAATCTACTAGTTTCAACAGTTCAAGTGCTGATAAATTTTAGAAAATGTCTTTTTACCAGCTCACTTGATGAGCAAGCATGTCAATGCCTAATGCATATTCTCCCTATCACCCCCCCTATCATGAGAAATCTGCCCATGTTCTAGCATTCATGCCATATCAAGCTAGCCAAGCAACAGCATATGGTCAAAATGGCCCACCAACAGCAAATTTCCAGCATGCACCACCGTACCCTCCCATCCAGCATCAAGCATCCTGTAGCATTCCTATGAACCATCCCATGAGAGACACTATTGCAATCCCTAGAATCAGCCCCACACCACTTCAGATTCAAGCTCCATATCCTCTTTGTTGGTAGTTTTTCAAGAGGAAATGAGCTCTTTCATGAAAAATTATGTAGAGATGAGGTCTCAAAAGGAGGACATCTCAAGACAGTATATGGAGGTGGTGACTTTCTCAAGGCAACTTGAGAGCCAGCTAGCAGGTGCTAAGCATACCCTTGAAGAAAAAAACCAATTGATCTTAACACAAGAGAAGATTTACAAAGAAAAGGTTGAAGAATATCAAGAATTCATAAGGAGCATCTATCTTATAGCTACAAAAACTAAGCAGGATCTCTGAAAAGAGTTCGAACAAAATGATGAATTCCATGATCATGAATAGGAGACACTTGCCAAGTAGATTGCAGAAAAGGATCAATTGATTAAGAATCTATTGGCACAAGTACAAAGGTAAGAAGATCTAGAAGCCACTACTGCCCCAATGCAAAAAATCTCAACAGATCTATCTGAGAACAATAAAAACATAATACAGTCTTGGAGACCCTCATGGACTATGCATTCGGGTTACGAGATGCTAGCTCTTGTTAAGGAGGAGATCCAGAAGGAGATGCCTCGTGCTATTGAAGAGAAGCTAGAAGCTTTGCAGACTAGACAGGAGAATCACAAGGTAAAATTCCCAAGCTTCTTGTCTAGTAAGTCCACTAGCACTCCTATTGAAATTCCAAGCTTCAAGATTTCTCCTTTAGTTCAGAATCCTAGTCAATAGGAGCCTAATCTCCATGCATTTTTTGAGCCTACTCATGACCCTATCTCAGATTTCCAGCCACTTCATCCTATTTCTATAGATGAGACACCTGTGATGTTTGACTTCCTATATGATAGTGAACCTGTCCTGCAGTAGATAAAGCCCTATAAGTCAATTCCTAAAGAGCCCCCTACACCTCATAGCATTTCAAGCCACCAAGAAGAGGATGATTTTTTAAGTGTACTTTTTCATGATGATCACAAGGAGCAAGTAGACTTGTTATATGAAGATGGATTAGAGCAGCCAGATAAGGATAAGAAAGAAAGTGAAGAAGGTGAAAGCCTAGCTAATTTGTTTGAAGAAATGTTTTCTTATATTTCGTAAAAAGAGATAGTTCAGGACTTACTAGTTAGGCTCACTGTTTGTGACAAGGAAGATGATGTAGTTGTTGCTAAACTAGAACAACAAGATGATATTGATTCTATAATTGATGTTTTCTGCTCCACTATTGTTGATGTTCCCTATCTTCATGAGAAAGATAATGGCTTGCATGTTCTTGAAGAAAAGATTGTGTTTCAGGAGGTTAATGTTGTACCAGTGATAGAATCTAGGCCTGTTTGGAATAAGGTGGTGGATGAATCTTAGGAATCTTATTTCCTGGACCATGAGGAGGGTCCATTTATAGTTGTTAAGGACTTGATGCAATGTGATAGCTTAGATGAGCTATTGGATCTTCCAACTGATGAAGAGGATAACCTTCTAACTACAGAGGAAGAGGTATTATGGCAGACTATCATGGAGGGGAAAAGTTTTGATTAGTATGCTGGAGGTGATTGTAAGATGCATACTAAGTAGCAAGAGAGGCCTAGTTTTATGCTCTCTAGGGGTTGTCCTATCAGATACCTAGCACAGATGGGGTCAAGCAAGATATGCATACTCAAGGACTCATTGGAGGGTGATGTTGAGAGTCCACTCCTTGGTGACTAGGAGCTTATTCAGCCTTTTCAGCCTCCTTGGGAGGACAACACCTATGATCTGATCAAGGTTAGTAGTCTGGTCTACCAGATTCATAATTTTATATGCTAGGTGTAATCACCTAAAACTGGACTAATATAACCTAGGGCCCTATTTGCCCTTAATTTGGTATGTAACCTTAATTATGCTAATTTGATCTCTGATTATTAGTATAAATTCTCAAAAATTCATTAAACCCCATCAATTTCTAGATCAAGCATTTATCACCAAGGTTCAAGCAAAAATCAAGGTTATTAACTCTAGGCCTATTTAATTACTTAAACCCCATCAAAAGTAAATGCTAGAGTTATTAATTATGGCAAATGCTTAAATATCTCCTAAATCAAACAAACACAACAAAAACAACTTAAAACAAGGAGGCTTGCACATGGATCAAGGATCAAGCCAAGATACATCTCAACCACTCCTCATGGATGCATCTCGACCGCTGATTCTCTTCCAAATCTTATAAAAGGGAGCTTTCAAAGGCTTTCATACTTCTTCTAGCTCCTTAGGTTTTGGAAGGGCTTCTTTCAACACATTGCTAATTGCTTCCAATTTTAATGTTTAGACTCTCATTTGCTCATGGATTTGAGGCTTCATGATCCATGATTATGAACTCTCATGCTTTGGAGAATTTGTGAACTAATGCTTGGATTGATAGTTGTTTTCCATGATTTCAAGCTTTTATTAAGTAGAAAACACTTCAATTTGGGTTTTAATGGAAGGAATTAGGATTTCATGCTCTCATTTAGGTTGTTTACATGCACTTTGAATCTCTTATTTTAGTGTAGATTGTCACTATTTTAAGGGTTAAATCTGAGAACAACTAACCCCTATTTCATACTCACATTAATTAGAGAGCAATAAGATGATTTTGCTTGTTAGTAGTTTCAATTGAATCTTCATTTTCCTCTAACAAGTGATGTTATTATCCTATTGAAGTGTTGTGTTGCAGGTCACAAACTCACACACACATTTCTAGCGCCCACCGTGGGGCTGAGCCCCTGATTTTCTATTTTTTTTTATATTTTAGACAAATTATCACCATACTAAATTTGATAGAGGATCGCATTTGGTAAGAACATCCACATACGGTATTTCTAAATCATATCTCGTATTCCATGATTGCATCTGGTTACAAGGTCGCACCTATTTGAAATATATCATTGCATCTTGCAGATCCGGATCACTTTTAGGAAATTGAGTCGTATGTGGTAAATAGGGTCATTTCTGGTAATTTGGGGGGAAAATCTAGGATCGCATCTGGGGTATTTTATGGCATTTTTGGGTTTTCTGACACTTGATTAATTGCATTATTGATGTCTCTGGTTTTTGGCAGCTTGACTGTGGTTTTGCAGGTTTAAAATGATAGGAAGTTCATAAATACTAACTTTTGTCTTTGATTTGTTTAAAGGATAAATGAACAATTGGGCTTTTGTTTTCAAACATCTAATGACAATTTGATCTCATTTTGTAAATCAGTTAGAGGATTATGCTCTTTTCTCCTTGAGGGAAAATCAAAAACTTAAAAATTGGCTTATATTTTGGAATTAAGTTGAGAAATGAAGACTAACAAATTTGCATGATTATTTTTCCTTAAAAGCATTATCTTCAAATTTTGAATTTTCTAACCCTCTAATCAGCTAATGGGTGATCTTGGTTTTCTTGATTGATTTTGACAGCTTAACAAGTGTTTGCAGGACGTTTGTCCAAGACTCAAGAAGGGAAACAAAAGACTACTAATGCTCGTTATTGTTAGAGTTTTAGGTGACTCTACAACACCCCCAGGATTGAATGCAAGACCAAGATAACTTCCACAAGAGATTGGCAAGACAAATGCATTAAGATGCAAGAATGATATTATTGATCATGGACATGATTAAAATGTACATAATAGGCCTCTTTAAATAGGAAAGGAGATAAGAGACAATGATAAGGAGTTGATAAGCTATTACCTATGCTAGGTGAAATCACATGTCCACCAAATGTGGATCATCCTCCATTATGCAATAAAGTATGTGCAATGGGTTAGGATGATAATGTGATAGGATCATGAAAGGTGGATCTCACACACAAAGAGGTATGTGATGACAACTATCACACCTAAAGTGGAAATTCTCCTACACCATGTGCTTGAATGAGGTGCACACTCCTAGGTGTCTCAATCACTAACTACTATGCAATGCATTATCCTAAGTAAGATTAAGTTCAGTGTAATTAAGAATATTTAATTACACCAACACCCCCCCTTGAGTGCAACTTAGGGGAATGCACTTAAACTCACAATGCAAGATGGGTCCCAGCTACTAGGCCATGTTAGGTACCCATGTACAAAATGCAATACATGAAATGCATAACTCTCATAAAGTGGAGAAAGAGGGAAAACCTCATGGGAAAAACCCTCCCCCAAAAAGAGAGAAGAAAACAAGATGCATGGATGGATGGAGTGCTCAAGACCCCCCAAGAACTACATACATCATGTATATACAAATAAGTATCCCCCCCATAATGTAGAAGCTCCCATGTTGATGAAGAGTACTTGCAAACAATAGATCAACCAATGCTTACAAGAAAGATGTCTCCCCTTAGGAAGAAATAGATACATCAAATGATGAAGAAGCCAATCCTTGTGCAAATGGAATGAGGAAGAAGATGAAGGTCTCCATGAATGAATCTCTGAAGATTGATTAGGAATCTCCAAGCTCAAAGAATCTATCACATCATGTGACAAATCAAGTGAAGATGGAGAAGAATCAAGTACACCAATCTCCAAAGAAGTTGAAGAAGTGTCCCCATCTATGATGAAACTATCATCAAGGGAAAGAGAAACCCCCTCGTGTATGTCTTCCAAATCTGCATCATGAGAATCAACAAATGCTGAAGATGCATCCAAGTAGTCATCACACTCTGCAAGATCTGAAATACTATGATCATCCTGCTGAATAGTAGAGCCCATGTCTGAAGAAGTAGGAGGTGGAGGAGTGGGAAGATCAACACTTGTCTCAACAAAAAAATGATTCAAGTCCCCAAAATTCTCCTCATAATTATCCCTTAGCAAAGGGATGGGTACATCATGAATATCATCATCACTATCAACAAAAGTGGAAAAAGAATACAAGTGTGATGTATGATCAACAACTCTCATAGAAATGACATCTCTAGTCTCCATGTCCCTAATGTAGACATAATCAGGAGTGAACTCAATAATTTTACCTTGTGCCCCATGTGTAATTTGGTAAATAGAAAGAAGATTAGTGGTCAAGGATGGTACACAAAGAACATCATTAAATGTCCCTTCTCCCATAGGAATAGAACCTTTCCCACAAACTCTCATGAATGTGTTGTTACCCATCAAAATAGTAGGAGAATTACAAGGCTCAATAGAAGAAAACATATCCATAGAAGATGCCATACAATGTGATGCACTTGAATCAAGAAGCCATTTACCTTGCTCAGGATGTGTGGAAGCCATGAGTGCTTGTCCTTTACCTTTATCTTTGGATGATGATGGAGATGTAGAAGCTGCCAAATGTGTAGAAGAAGGAGCAGACACTGATGAGGGAAACTTAATGTTGTGTTTCTGAATAATGTGAGTTATTTCATCAATCTTCTTTTGAAAACACTTATGCTCATCATGTCCTAACTTTTGACAATATGCACATTTATCTCTTTTTCTTCTAGATGATTCCTCTCTTGAAGAGGACTTGGATTCAATACTTTTTGGTGAAGAAGATTCATTACCTTTGTCATGAGGCTTAGGATCCTTATTGTGTTTCTTTCCTTTTCCATTAGAAGCCTTTGATGTAGACTCACTTGCAATCAATGCTTGATGTGTGGAAGGCTTCGACTAACCCATGTGTGCCAACTTTGCTTGTTCCCTTGTGAGCTACGCTGCAAATTCATCAAGAGAGGGCAATTTGTATGCACTACCAAGAGCATCCATAGTAGCATAGAATGTAGAAACAAAGATAGAATAATTAGGACCAAGCTTGGAAAGAATAGAAAAGATCAATTGTTCATCCCCTTTAACAATGCCACATGAAGAAAGCTCCAATCTAATAGTATTGAACTTAGAGAAAAAATCTTGAATATTCTCAAAATCCCTAGGATTGAGACCTATGAGATCATTCTCTAATCTAAATATTCTCATTCTATCAGGTTTACCAAAGAGTCCTTCCAATGTGATCCAAGCATCATGAGGATTTGTGCAAGATTCAATATGAAAGAGCATGTCGCGAGAGATGGATGATCTAAGAGAGCCAAGTGCTTTATCCCTTTGATCAAACCATTTTCTCCTTTCTACAGCACCTATTTGAGGTTCTTGATCCTGCCCAAGAGTCATTCTAAGAAATCCAAGACTCAACAAATGATCACTTAAAGAAACTTTCCATTCATGGTAGTTATATGGAGTGAGGATTTTAACCTTTGAATTATCCATATTAACACCAAATGATGACTGATAACTACTGATAACTCCTTCAAATGACTAATGCAAATTAGAAAACTGAAATCCAAGGATTAACCAAGTGCAAATATAGCCCCAAAATGACCTATTGCTAAAAGTGATATGTATACCCAAAATCACTCAAATGTAATTGTAAATCTGGAAAGTAGATGAAAAATCATGCACTTTCAAAAAAAATTTCACCTAAAAATGTTACCGTATGTGCCCAAATGAAGCCCTGGAAGTTGCAAAAATCAGGAATAGATAGGTACAGTCATCAAGATCTACAATTTCTAACAAATGCGGCCACCAAAACACCAAAATAATACCACCACTAGAAAATTTAGGAAATTCTACCCAATTTCAAAAAAAATTGCACCCGATTTGGAGCCTGGATGACCAAGTTATGGCCTCTCAAAGTTGGACTACAAAATCAAAAATGCAAATGGTGAAGGCTGATAATTTCCAAACTCTGATGACGTCAGAAAACTACAGGGTTAAATTTGATAGTCATACAGTTGTCAAAAGACCCAATTTTTCCATGTTGTGACGGCTGGATGGCCGTCAATTTTAAGACAGTGAAAGGCTGACGCAGGCAAAAAATGGCCCCACAAGCTGATGTGTCTAGTGACTTGACCTACTGTACAGTTCCGTACGGTGCTGGCATGGCAGTGTGGTGGGTGTAGGGATGTCAGACGTGGCCTATGCCATGTGTCATCATTTGGTTGGCTGTCTCTGTCTGAGGTGGCAGCTTATTGGAGGCCGCGTGGCGGTGTTTGTGGGGTCACGGCGCTGCTGATGGGGCTCCACATGGCATTGCTACCGTGTGGAGGACCGCAATGGTGAGAGGCCTATGGGTGGCAGGATCCGAAGGTGGAGCAGCCCACAGCAGTGTTTTGAGGTGGAGCGGCCCGCGACAGAAGTTTTAGTCCCACATTGAGTGGGTAATGGGTTTGTAAGCCCTTTATATATTGAAAATAGTGCATGTGCTTGGGCTTGGTGCTTATTGCCTCCCATCATGATGATGTCACACTATGCACAGAGAATATTCTCTGTACAAAGAATTGAGGGCACGTACCAGCTTGAAAATAACCAATTTTTTGCACAAAAAAAATTCTGAGAAAAATTACAGAATTTATTTTTTTTTAAATTTCAAAAATCGTACCAGAGAGGGTAGATCGGGTCGTACGGTCCGATTTGCAAAAAAAAATTGCCTCACATTTGACTTTCACCTAATATAGGTGAATTTATAGTCGATCTTAACCGAAATAGCCTCCCAGATGCAATGGTGAGGTCAGATATGCTCCAAGATGCCTGTATCACATGCTAGTTGCCAGATTTGAGATTTGGACCTTCAAAGCTTGCATCAAGCTCTCTTCAAATCGGCTAATCAAAAACACTCCAATGGATCTGATACCATGTTAGAGTTTTAGGTGACTCTACAACACCCCCAAGATCGAATGCAAGACCAAGATAACTTCCACAAGAGATTAGCAAGAAAAATGCATTAAGATGCAAGAATGATATTATTGATCATGGACATGATTAAAATGTACATAATAGGCCTCCTTATATAGGAAAGGAGATAAGATACAATGATAAGGAGTTGATAAGCTATTACCTATGCTAGGTGTAATCACATGTCCACCAAATATGGATCATCCTCCATTATGCAATAAAGTATGTGCAATGGATTAGGATGATAATGTGATAAGAGCACAAAAGGTCGATCTCACACACAAAGAGGTATGTGATGACAACTATCACACCTAAAGTGGAAATTCTCCTACACCATGTGCTTGAATGAGGTGCACACTCCTAGGTGTCTCAATCACTAACTACTATGCAATGCATTATCCTAAGTAAGATTAAGTTAAGTGTAATTAATAATATTTAATTACACCAATAGTTATGCAGGTTGCCTCTAAAGAAAATCGACAAAAGAATTTTGTGTTTGTTTTGTAGGAACTTAAAATAATTTGAGATCAAGTTGCAAACTAACTAGAGGATTATGCTCTTTTCCCCTTAAGGGAAAAATAGAAACTCAAACATTGGTTTGCCATTTGGCATCAAATTGGAGTAATTAAACTCTTACTATGCATGATGTGTTTGGGACTTGTGATATAAGTTAGGAGATTATGTTCTTCTCCTTCTTGGAGAACCAAAAATCCTGAGCTTACTATCCCTTGTTTATTTTATTTATTGTACACCTTTAGAGGGCCTGCCGGTTGAGGAAAAAATCTCCCAGGAATGACCCAAGTGGGGATAAGTCTTTCATCGACTCTTCCACCCCACTATAAAATTTGATGCTCCTTTCAGGTTAAAACCTTGGGAGACATGGTTCATCTTGTCTTGGGAGATTGATGATCAATCCCAATGATTGACTTGGATTTGGTGTAGAGTGGAGCCACTTTAATCTCTCTTCTCGAGACTACACACTTTTAGGTTCCTATAGGTTTAACAGCCTCAATCCTACTTGTGAGACTATGGGAGATGGTTGTGAATGAATGCCTTCATTAAAAGATTTTTGTTAGATGCTACTCAGATCACCCCCGAAAGGTTGTTATCACTTGTGCGAGGCAAATAGTAATTGCCCCAAGACATTCACCATATTGAGTCCCCATCAATGTTAACACTTGGCAAATATGGCCTCCAATATCCATTGCGTGTTATTGGACTGCAATATTCTAAGGAGTCTTTTGGTCTGTTCCTAAGTCAGTGAACAAGTGGTTTCAATCTCTACCTATTATAAGGAAGGTTAGGTGTGTTTTCTCTAAAAATGGTTGCTTGATGTGTCTTAAATACAAACTCAGTTAATTTCCCCCAAATGAACAAGCACACAGCATTTTTCAAGCACTTACAAACACCTGACAGTCACTAGAATTTGACAGACATGACACATTTTCTAAGAAACACTGAAATTGTAAAATCCTGGTCATCATAAAATCGTATCCGATATTCCTACATCACACCCCATATCCTAGATCGTATCTATTCAAAATAGGGTCATTTCTGGTATCTACACCATTTCTTGAGTTGCATATGGTTACTACAACATTTCCTGAGTCGTATACTATAACTCTTGGATCGCATCTGGTGTTCCAAATTATTTTCCAGTAACTATTTAGGATCACATCCGGGACATGGGGCATTTCCGTACATCCCAGAAGAAAAATTTTTACATTTCCAGATACCCATTTGGTCAATTAGTAGGTTCCTGTTGCTAAAACATAGTCATTTGATGTCTAGAATGAGTGATCTTTGAGAGCATATGGTTACCTTACATAGTCTAAATCTACATTGTCTCCTTGTGAAGTCAGTTAACCCAATCAGTCACAAGCAAGTTCTCAGCTCATAAATAGGGCACTTTGACACCCTATTGATGTTGAAACTTTCAAATCCACTTGTACTTTGGTTCCCAACTCATAAGTAGGGCATTCTAACCCCATTTGACATTGGATCCATAAAAACATTTCAAACCCACTTTTGCATCCTTGAATTCACAATCAGACATTGCAAAATTATCAGACTCTCCTTTTAAACACAAGACTCTCATTGGTTACTAAATCCAGACTACATGGTTGTTACCAGAAACAAGACTTACGATTTGAAAACAAACCCGCTCTTAGGAAGAAAACCTAAATTCACATTGGAAATGGGAGAAACTTCAAAACCCAATCCATTACATGGTACTACCCCTAATACTACTCATACAACAATACCCAAATCTACAAACATGGATGATCAAAAGGAATACCAATGGGATGAAAGATTTCATGCACAAAAAGAAGAAGCAGAACATGAGGAACAAAAACAAAAAGCCCAATATGATGATGATGATGATGAGGATGATATGGATGATGATGTGGACCCTACAGAAAAGGAATACAATAGAGCTTTGAGCAGCAAAAGATTTCACAAAATACTTGAAAGAGCCTTGGAAGAAAACAAAGAAAAATACTTCTTAGAGCTTGCCTCCTGAGGTGTGAAATTACCCAAAGACTATGATGTGGAACAACTCAAACAAAAGGTGGATATAAGTCCTATGTCAATCCTAAATAGACAATTCCTTGCTATGAAAGAAAAAATTCAAGAAGTTAAGGACGCAAAAGACAAACCAAAACAACAATATTCTTTGGAGCACATATGTCCTTTCCCTTTTGATAAAGGACTCACAATGATTCCATTTCCTAAGAATGTTACGATACCAAAATATGACAAGTACATGGGAGATTTTGACCCTCAAGATCATGTGAGGGAATTTTGTACAACTAGTATGGAGTTCATGCATGAACAAACCTACCTTATGAGGATATTTCCACGAAGCCTAGGTGGACAATCTATAGAATGGTTTTCCAAATTGCCTATTGGAATCAAGACATTTGATGATTTGGTGCAAAAATTCATACAACACTACTCCTACAACATCCAACACACCATCACCATGCTAGATTTGTGCAATACTAAACAAAAAATAGGAGAGTCATTATTGAGTTTCCTACAACGATGGAGAAAGATATTTGCACGATATGCTAGAGACATTCCTGAAAATGAGAAAATGGACATTTTTGTTAACAATTTGGTCCCAGAAATGAACTTCCCAATTCAATTACAAGGACCACCAAGCTTTGACAAAATGATTGATAATGCTCTCAAGATAAAGGAAGTTCTAATCAAGAAAGGTGAAATTACCATTCACAAGGAACATAAAGACAAGTCTTATACCACTCAAGACAAGTACAAATATGCAAACAAGAATAAACATGTGGTTAATGATGGAGTGGTTGATGCTCCTAATTCAAAACCCAAACCAGAGGCTTTTAATCTAACCACAAGTCTCCAAGAAAACAAGAGTCTGACTCCTACTGAGACTCCAAAGATGAACAATACTTTCAGCAAATCTCAAAGAGAACCTTGGGCACCACGGCCTAGGAGAACATTTACTCCATTGGGAGATACCTTGGAAGTGATTATGAAATCACTTGTGGACAATAACATTATTACAATCCCAGAACTAGGTAAGCCTTGGGATCCAGAAGATAAACCTAAATGGTGGAATGATAATGACTATTGTGATTACCATCATAATATAGGACACACCACTAATAATTGCTTAAAACTGAGACATGTTATTCAGGATCTTATTGAACAAGGGAAAATTAAGGTAGATGGACATCACATGAATAATGATCACAAGGCATTTCAAACCCCGCTACCAAACTATGAAAAAGGAGAAACTTCTAAAAATAGTAACGTTCACTACACGTACACTAATAGTGACAATATAATCAACATGATGGAACCATGTGACTATTCCATCAACATGATCACTCTCAAAGGGTTGAAAAGAAAAACTGAATCTACCAATGCCGTAACATGAAGCCAAGCAAAACTTACTCTTAAAGGCATCTCAGCATCTAACACACCACCTACAATAGCAACGACTTCTAAACAAGTGGTTCCATCTCCAAAATTCAATCTTGTGGAACAATTGCAAAAGACACCTACATAGATATCTATCCTAGAATTGTTGAAAATTTCCCCTAGTCATAGGGAGATTCTTGATCATGCCTTATTAAGCACACATGTACCAAAAGACTTAGATGTGGATAGATTCTAGGACATGGTTGGCCACATGAGTTCACCACATTAGCTATATTTTTTAGAAGAGGATGACAAGTTGACAAATCAACCACATAATCAACCCCTTCATTTAGAAGTTCTTATTCATAAACACCAATTCAAGCGTGTCTTGATAGATGGAGGCATTGGTTTGAACATCTGTACTTACAACTTGGTACAACAACTAGGTTTCTTTGAGCACACAATTGATCCTAGGAGAAAGATAACAATCAAGGCATATGATGAGGAAGAGAGATCCTCCAAAGGATTGGTTATCTTACCCATCAGAGTAGGGCCTGTAGAGAAAGATGTTCTTTGTCAAGTTCTTGATTTACCCCTTCCTTACAACATTCTTCTTGGAAGACAGTGGATACATTCAATGCAAGCAGTGCCTTCTACATATCATCAATGCCTAAAGTTTCCTCATAATGGAGTGGAGGTGACTATTCCAGCAGATACCACACATACTTGTAATAACCTCAAACAAACTAAAAGCATGGTTCCCCATAACAAGGAAGGGTCCCCCAAGGTAGAAACATCTAAAGACATGGTCTTGAGAAGCTTTGCTCAGAAGATCAATATCCAAGAAACCAACATGGGAGAGTACAAAATAGATCCTGCAACATCTTTGACAGATCTACCTATATCTCCTAAGACGCAAGGAATGACCTCATCTACATCTACACCTTCAAATGGTAGTGCTCTAACTATACATGAAGGAACTGGAATGGTAAAAGCAAAAATATCCTTAGAAGAAGAGAATGAAGAAAAGGCTGTCTTGCAATGGCTTTACAAAGAACCTGAAGCAGATGGGAATGTGAAACATGTTGAGATCTCTTCGAGAAAATATGGGAAAGGATATGACCTTATGAAACAAATGGGGTACAAAGGAAAAGGACCACTAGGACAAAATAACCAAGGACTAGTGGAACCCCTACACATGGATTTCCAAAATCCTAAAGACAAGACTGGAATAGGCTTCGGAGAAGCTAGATTTCACCCTACAGCAAGAAAAGGTCCAGTATTTGATACATTAGGAGATTTAGATGATGAAGAAGTAGTAGGACAGCCCATTCCTTATGAAAGGTTGTTACTCTTACAAGGAGACCCAGAGGCTACATTCCTTGGTTCAAGTATTAGACAAGAATTAGAAGGAGAACAAGAAGAGGAGCCTGATGAAGAACAAGAATGAGAACTTCTTATCATGGATACACCACACTTTGATGAAGAGCTTGAAGCAATGAATCCACAAGAACCATTGCAAGAAGAAGAGAATCATGTTGATGAAGAAAATGAGGTGCCTATGACTATTGCCAACTTTTTGGGAGTCTCAGATTACAACCAGGTGGATTCACATGAGTATGAATGGGATGTCCTTTCTGATGCAACCATGGACATAGAAATAGATGTGATAAACAAGTTTTCTCCTAGAGTCTTGATGGAAGAAGGAGAAAGTTCTAATGTTAGACCACTAGAGTTAGATCCATATAACATTAACATAAACTCTAATAATAATGAATCTGACTCTAATAATCCTAACACTTATCTAGAAGAAAACTTAGTAGATGACATTTTTCAAGTTATAAGCAATGATAACAATGCGGTGTTGTCTCTTGAACCTATTGTATCTTTGTCCTTAATAGATCCTGACTTGATAGACTGGGATGAATCCACAAACACAAGCTTGTTATCCTTTGACAATGACTATTCCATAGCCTGCTATCTTAATGCTTGTGAACCATTCCATTCTTCCACCAGTGCAATGAGTGAAATCATGACTGAGGAGGATATCAAGTTTCTCAGCCTCAAAAAGAAAAATAAAATGAACAAGAGATCTGATGGTGAAAACCACTTAGTGGCAGTATCAGATCCTAAAAGAGAAAAAGAAAAAGATGTATCCAATGGTGAAAAGCCCCTTGGGGCACTAAAGGATGGGATGTGTGATATCCTCCCAAATCATTTCCAAGAAAGGTCCTCAGTTTTGATTGAACCAACACAACCCATTAATTTGGGAATAGCAGAAAATCCTTAGTTAATTCACATAGCTCAATCATTGACAGAAGATGAGAAAATCCAATTCACCAATTTCTTCAAAGCAAAGAAGATCAACTTTGCTTGGTCTTACTCAGATATGCCTGGATTGGATACAGATTTGATTATGCACCATTTGTCTATTTCACCAGATGTGAAACCTGTCAAGCAAAAACTTAGAAAAATGAATCCACATGTGGCATTACTAGTGAAGGCAGAACTGGAAAAACTATTGAAGGCCGGATTCATTAGAGCAATTGATTATGTAGAGTGGATCTCCAATATAGTTCCTATTTCAAAGGTAGACAAATCAATAAGAGTGTGCACAGATTTTACGGGTCTCAACAAAGCTTTTCCTAAAGATGATTTTCCACTCCCAAACATAGACATGATTGTGGACTTAACAGTAGGTTATGAGATGTATTCCCTAATGGATGGATTTTCAGGATATAATCAGATCAAAATTGCTCCTGAGGACCAAGAGAAAATAGCATTCACTTGTGCATGGGGTACATACTGTTGGAATGTGATGTTGTTTGGTCTTAAAAACACAGGTGCCACATATCAAAGAGAAATGACCACAATCTTCCATGACATGATGCACAAAAATATGGAAGACTATGTTGATGATACTTTGGAAAAATCAAGGATGAGGTCTACACACATAGAGGATCTGAGGAGAATCTTTGATCGAATGGAACAGTTCCAATTAAGACTTAATCCTAAGAAGTACACATTTGGTGTATCATCTAGAAAACTCTTAGGATTTATAGTTTCAGCTAAGGGAATTGAGGTGGATCCTGCAAAGGTGAAAGAAATCCTAGACATGAAACCCCCAAAGAATATTATTCAAATGAGAACCTTACAAGGCAAGCTACAATCTATAAGATGGTTCATATCTCAGTTGGCTAATAAAGAACAACCTTTCACAAAGTTGATGAGGAAAGGAACCACATTTACTTGGGATGCACAGTGTGAGGAGAATTTTACCCAAGTTAAGAACTATTTGATGACTCCTCCAATTCTAATGGCACCAATTTATGGAAAACCTTTGTTGCTCTACATATCAGCCATAGACACATCACTGGGTGTGCTTCTTTCACAAGAAGATGAGACCAAGAAGGAATGAGCCATATATTACATCAGTAGAACATTGGTCACATATGAGCTAAACTATTCAATGATAGAAAAGGCATGCTTAGCGGTAGTGTTTGCATCCCAGAAACTAAGACACTATATGCTAGCACACAAGGTGAAACTAATGGCTAAAATTGATCCACTCAAGTACTTATTGAATAAAGCAATTCTTACAGGAAGACTGGCTAAGTGGGTTTTGATTCTAAGTGAGTTTGATATTGAATATGTGGACAGGAAGGCTATTAAAGGGCAGGTGATTGCTGATCAACTTGCCGAGACACCATTGACTGATAATAAGCCATTATTGATAGAATTTCCAGATGAATCAATTATACATCTAATAGAACACCCCTGGAAAATGTAATTTGATGGGTCCTTCACACAACAAGGATAAGGAGTTGGTTGCTTATTCATTACACCACAAGGGTATAAGATCCCAAAAGCTTATAAGATGATATTTTCATGCACCAACAATATGGCGAAATATGAAGCTCTTGTGAATGGTCTCAAGATTGCAATAGAGTGGAAAATCATTGAATTACACATATACAGGGATTCACAACTCATCATCAATCAAGTAAATGGTGATTATCAAACTAAGGATGAAAAGCTTATGCCCTACAAAACAATGGTGGATGACATGAAAAAGTATTTTGTCTTCATCACTTTTCAACAGATCCCAAGGTCAGAAAATAGAGCAGCTAATGCAATGGCTACTTTAGCATCTATTACAATTGGAAGAACAACAATTTCACTATGACTTCCTAGTGGAAGAACTCCCTTTCCCAGCTTATGATTCCCCTGCATGTCAAATTGTCTACGCCCTTGAAACCCAAGTGTTGTCCAGATATGCCTCTATCTATTCTTATCTCACAGACCAAATCATTCCCAAAGGCTATTCTAGAAATGAAAAAAGATCCCTTATAAGAGCAACATCTCGCTATGTGATCATCGCTAATGACTTGTTTAGACGTAGTCTAGATGGCACGCTTCTTAGGTGTTTAGAACATGAAGAGTCTAATCGTGTATTAAAAGAAGTTCATGAAGGTGTGTGTGGATCACAGTCAAATGGTTTTTCATTAGCCAAGAAACTCCTAAGGGTTGGATACTATTGGCCCACCATGGAAAAGGATGCTATTCATTTTGCAAAAACTTGTAAGAAATGCCAGATTCATGGTAACCTCATACATGCACTAGCTAGAGAGCTGATTCCCTTTATAACACATTGGCCATTTCAGCAATAGGCCTTTGATTTAGTTGGTCAGATCTATCCCAATTCATCAGTCAGACACAAATACATCATCACTGCAACTGAATATTTCACAAAATGGGTGGAGGCTATCCCATTGTCCAATGCAACAAGAAAACAAGTTTCAATGTTCATCTTGAATTACATCATTTTCTGTTATGGCGTGCCCTCATCAATTGTGACTGACAATGGGGGACAATTCAAGAACAAAGACATAGATGAGCTATGTCTTCAATTTAAAATCACTCAGCATTGCTCCTCAATCTATTACCCTCAAGGTAATGGGTAGGCTGAGGCATCCAATAAGAACATTCTAAAAATCTTGCGTAGGATAGTAAACAAATCAGGAAAGGATTGGCATTTACAAATAAATCCAGTCTTATGGGCTTACAAAATGAGCATAAGAACTCCAACTAGTGCAACTCCATTCGCACTAGTTTATGGGTTAGAAGCAGTCTTACCAGTTGAAGTAGAGATTCCATCACTAAGAGTATCACTGAAACATTTAGTCACTGACGAAGACTATAGAATCTCTAGATTGTAAGAACTTGAATTACTAGATGAGCACAGACAATAGGCATTTGATCATCTCAAAGCTTACCAGAAAATAATGTCAAGAGGATACAACAAGAAAGTGAAACCTAGAAGCTTTCAGATTGGCGATCTAGTTCTTAGAGAAAATCCTAAAAACCAACAACATAGAGAACAAAAGGGAAAATTTGAACCCAACTGGCTGGGTCCCTTTGTCATTACAGTAGCATTTGGATCAGGAGCCTATTAGTTGGCTACCCCTGAAGGAGATGTGTTGCTAGATCCTATCAATACTTTGCATCTGAAAAGGTTTTATGCCTAACATTCTTAAGGAAGCCCCTGTACAGAGAAAATGGATTCTGCAAAAAATCAAAAATAATGGAAAAAGTCTTAAAAAATGACCATCTTGGTGAAAACCTAGCAATAGGTGCCTTGGTGAGTCCAAAAAAAAAAATGGAAAATCAAAAAAACAAAAAAAAAATGAAAAAGAGAAAAAAAGTGTCTTGGTGAAAACCTGGTAAACAGGCACCATGATAGCAAAAATAGAATAAAACTTTGGCCAAGTAGTGAAAACCTGGTAAACAGGCGCTACTTGTAATCAACGCTCTATCTATCAAGACAACGCTTGCACATTTGGCCAATGTAAATATCAGCTTGTATATATTTTCCAGTCACTTTTGTGATGCGCCAAGTCCTAAAAGAACTTTTAGACAATTGTACCTTCCTAAGACTGGAATCTATCCACATTAGGGTCCTAGGTAAACTATTTTTCTAGGGGGCATTGGATCACACTCACAATCACATTTGTTGACACGATGATGCATACGCAATGACAATAAACTATGAACACCATTATTTCTCAATACCACTCTTGTCCACAACTGACTATAAACTATGACAAACAATGTTTCTCAACACCCACCAGCTAGATCTCAAAATGTGTTTCTTAACGCAACGTCATGATGAAAACAATGTTTCTAAACACTACAACAGGTGAGACACTTATCAATGAAGACATAAATTGTTGGTAATAATTCTTAAGCATGTGTTTGCAAAAATGAATCAAGAGTGTTTTTCAACACTATAATCACAATTGTTTGTTTATATTCTATAAATACGATGACCATGCTAAGGGATAAAGAATCTTTCTTTTTCTTATTATCAATTGTTGCTAAGTTATGCTTCCATGAGTAACTCGATGATGTTTTTAGACTAAGAGAAACAAAGACGGGGGGCATGACATTTTCTTTGTTTTCTGTTTGTGGTAATAAATCCAATGATCTAAGGTGATCATGGGGAATGGGTGTCTACTTATAAGTGCCTCCACCTTGTAGTGGAACACCATGTATACCTCAACCTGTTTCCTATGAAAGCCTTAGTGAGGTTGGATCTATTTCCTTGCCTGTTTCGCAACTAACAAAGATACATCAAGAAGTAACTGACAACATTTATAGCTGAGTGCTTTAATGTTTAGGTTGTCTTTCAACATGGCAAATGATGAGGAGGTATTCATATTTTTAGAATTTCTAAATCTATTCATGAAAATTGTACTATCCTCTAGAGGTCCTGCTAACACAAAGGTTCTATGATGAAAATAACCCACTTTGAATAAAACAGTGACTGTCCTAGGTGTCTAGGTGCATTTCATATTAATTGCATTTCATTTTAGTTGCATGTCATATTAATTTGCATTAGGATTCATTTAGATTCATTTCATTGTCTTTAGTTGCATTGAAGTTCATTTTAATACTTGCATAAGCTTGAAAATGTGGATTCAACTATTAGAGGCAATGTTATCAACTAAGATTTATTCTAAAAGCAATGATGTAAGCTGAACATATATCTAAAAGCATTCATGGTATGAACTGAAAATACTTAAAAATTAACCATTTGACCAAGTGCATCATGGAATCATAAGCAATGGAATAAAAAAATGATGGAGTACAAATCACTGATATTCATTTGCATTCATAAATCATTTCATATCATAAAACCACTTGCATTTTGCATCCACATTGATCCATACATAAATAAGATTGAAATGTCCATACATAGTATCACAATACATCCATACATCCATACATTCATGAAGCTTTGAAAATAACAAAAACATGAGCATATATCAGTGAAATGTATTATGACATCATTTAATCATCACTTTATCTACTCTAGACCAAGCATGACTATCACATCGAAAATCTCAAGCATAAAAAAAACATCATATGTCACGTGCAACAATTGAAAGCATGAAAGATGAGACACATCAAATAAATAATACCAATGGCAGAATCAGTATGAGCATCAGTATATAATCAAAAATTTCCATGAGCAAGGGTATCTATCAGAGGTCACCAATGAATTAGAGTATCAACATATCAAAGCATGAAACAAAGTATCAAAAGCATGAAATAGAGTCCAGGAGATATCACAGTACAAGTGATACAAAAAATGGTACAGATACGGGCTATGCCATGATATACAAGGTGTCCAAAAATACAACATAAGGAGTCTATGTCCCACTAGCCCCCTCATCCTCTACAGGAGGATTGGGAGGGTGTGCATTTGATCTATGACATGTTGGTGGTGGTGGCATGGTACCCTCTGACTGTTGAGCAATGACCGAATACAATGGAGCTCTCTGTGCAGCAAGAACCACAACATAATACAAGGTGAAGTAATAAGTGGCCCACTGTCCCTAATGGGTGGCTGTATGTGCATATCTATCTCTCTCAGCTCTCAACTGTGCCAACTGAGTATCCCTATCACCTCTTAGCTGGGATATTTGTGTATCTCACTCAGCTCAAACTTGGGCTAGCTGTGAGTCCCTCTCTAATAACTGTGCTGTGAGGGTAGCCACCTGTAATCTCAACATAGCCCTCTCCTGCTCACACTGTGAAAGTCTGTCACCATCACCACCTCCTGGAGGATCTTGTCGTGTCTATCGTCGGTCCTAATCTCCTCTAGTAGGTCTTTGTGCATGCTAATCCCTATGTAATAGTGGTCCTGTATCTCTCTGGGGAGGGGTGACCCGTACTCTTTGCTAAAAATGACTAGTGTCACCTCCTGAAGCCCATCACCGGCTACCACCCACTGCTCCATCTCCACCACCTCTGTCATCTCCTCTATCTCCTCCATCTCCTCCACCTTTGTGAGCTCCACCTCCATCTCCTCCCCCTCTTCCAGCACCTCTGCCTACATCTCTCCCACCATGTCCGTCGTGAGCTCGCCCAACAACATCATCCTCAAGATCATAATCAAGAGCATCCTCAATGCATGGAATAGTGTTATCAAGAGCAGTGAATCAAGGATAAGGATACCTCATGTAGTGGGTATGATACTCATCTGTCACCCCAGCATAACAAACACCAACCTGATAGTCCCAAGTTATAGCCCGCATCTATACAATCTCATGAATGGCTATCTCATATACTAACCAGGCTCCCCACTGAGCCTCCTCACTCCTGATGCATGCATATCTGCAAGACTCCTATGACATGCCCTATACACATCCATACTAATGGTAGACTTGAGTAACCAAAAACTACTCAATCACATAGTGGGTCCACCTGACAAAGTACCGACTTTGAAAGAAAAATGGCATCTATCTGACATCTGAGGGCCAAGCCTCACAATCATGGTATAGTCACCACTCTACCTCAATCACATCATCCAATAGATGGTGCCAGTACTCTAACTTTCCTAGGTGGGGCTACTGAATGAATCCTAAATACATGTAAATATATGGTAGACCAGCATCGTGGTGCCTATCAACAATAGGATGAGTCACAAGGATGTGCTCCCATGCCCAGATTTGTAATACAACGCTCCCTACAGTCATAGAGTGGGAATACTAATAAACTACCTCATGTAACTCATGATACAGGTGAGCTAGTATGCAGCTACCCCAGGCATACCTTCCAAGACTCTAAATCATCTACCCTATAACACGGGACCAGCCACACATAAAACCATGCTAGCCCCTATCTGGCATCATGATGCCTCCTATCAAACCAACTAGATATATAGGAAGAGGGGCATAGTTGGTGACCATGTGGTCCCAACTTAGATAATGACCATCAATAGTATCATCTCTAAAGAGTCTCCTAGCATCAACAATCACTGCAGGTCCAAAGGCCTCATACTCAATACGGTGTCCCATCACGTATACATGCAAGATCCTACACATTTCCTTAGGTGTAACCATCATCTCACCAGTCGGTAAATGGAAGGTGTTGTTCTCTGAATGCCATTGCTCCACCAGCACTGTGAGTAGACCCCGATTTACCTGAATGTGAGGTAAATCGGCTAAGCTCCATAAACTGCAATGTTGTACTATCTGCTGCTCAGCATCACTCAACTGATCCAAAAGAGCCAACACCTAGGCCGGTCATGGTGATCTAAAGGATACAACTAGAAAATTGACCTACACAACAGAAAATAGGGGCACTATGTCAGAGTTAAACCAAAGGCAGTTGATGCAAAAATGCTCAAAAAGATCCGAAGGACAAGTTAACTGAACTTAGAAACCAGAAAAATTGGATGCAATTCTGAACTACCGGATGCGATTCAAGAAATCCTATATGTGACCCTAAAACTAAATGTGATTCAAGAAATACTAGGTGTGATCCATGAAATATGGGGTGCGATCCAGTATACCGGATGCAAACCTGTCCTAAACTTTGACTAAAAACATTTGAAATTTTCAGACGCGACCCGATGGGGTGCAATCCAAGAAATACTAGATGTGATCCAAAATTTGGGAGCTAACAAGGGTTGGACACAATGTGATCCCGTATACGGGATGCGACACAACACTAGTTGGCCTATAAAATGCATAGAAATGCATGAAATTGAAAATTTTCAAATTGAAAAGGTTCATTTATTGAATACTCACAGGTGCCTCATAATGCCTCAGGTGATCATGTCATCTGGCCCTTTCAAATCGATGCCTCTCTATAGGTAACACCATGTCTACTCAGAGCTCCATGAATTTCTAAGGGGTAAAAGTGAAAATGAATAGTTAAAAGTCAATTTTTGGCCTATTTAAGCCTCTCGGGGGCCTTGGGGCCTTAAGGAACTTTCTTCATTAAACATCACAGAGGCCTAATCTCAGACCAAAATTGAAATAGGTGATTTTTATCATCTCAATGCCGTAAAAATAGAGTTACACAGCAAATTTAATATCCAAAATAGCACAAGTCAAAATGGTCACAGCATGGTCAAACAGGGGCAAAATGGTGTGAAACTGATGTAGTGGACAAGGCAAATCAGTTTATATGCTGGGATATCATTTCAACACAAGTCAAGCTTGGTTAACTTTCTCAAATTCTTGGTCAAACTTGGTCAAATAGTGCTTCTGGGGCACTTTAATCAATCTAAACAGGTTGAAAATTCTTTCTAATCCATCTATGCTTGACCTGCGGTCAATTCAATCACTGTAATTCTTGAAACTAATTAGTTTATTCCAATTCGTTCCACTTTTGGTCCCAAGGGGGCATAATCATACCAAAATCTAATGCTTTGAATCAAATTTTTCAACACCAGGGGCATGACAGTTCTCTTCAATCAAGCTAAGACTATTAATTTTAATTGAAAATTCTTTTCAAATCTCATATTGACCTTCGTTCAATCAAGCTCAGAGTCGGTATTGTCAATTCCTATTCAATCAAGCTCAGAATTGATAGTTTCTAAATCAAGCAAGAATTCATTCAATCAAGCTCGGAATTCTTTTATCAGTTTTCATTTGATCAGGCTCAGAATCGATATTGTCAGTTTGCGTTCAATCAAGTTCAGAATTGACAGCTTTTTGGAAACCAAGCAAGATTTCATTCAATTAAGCTCAGAATCGGTATTGTCAGTTTGTGTTCAATCAAGTTCAGAATTGACAGCTTTTTGGAAACCAGGTAGGATTTCGTTCAATCAAGCTCAGAATTCTCAATTTCAAAGCACTTCTCACTGCTCTATAAATCTCCTGAATCACGCTTTGAATAAGATTTTCTTTGAATTCCTATTTTATTTGCAAAACAATTCAAAGAGGGGCAAATGTAATCACCTAAAACTGGGCTAACAAAACCTAGGGTCCTATTTTCCCTTAATTTGGTATGTAACCTTAATTATGCTAATTTGATCTCTGATTATTAGTATAAATTCTCAAAAATTTATTAAACCCCATCAATTTCTAGATCAAGCATTTATCACCAAGGTTCAAGCAAAAATCAAGGTTATTAACTCTAGGCCTATTTAATTACTTAAACCCCATCAAAAGTAAAGGCTAGAGTTATTAATTATGGCAAATGCATAAATATCTCCTAAATCAAACAAACACAACTTAAAACAAGGAGGCTTGCACATGGATCAAGGATCAAGCCAAGATACATCTCAACCACTCCTCATGGATGCATCTCGACCGCTGATTCTCTTCCAAATCTTATAAAAGGGAGCTTTCAAAGGCTTTCGTACTTCTTCTAGCTCCTTAGGTTTTGGAAAGGCTTCTTTTGACACATTGCTAATTGCTTCCAATTTTAATGTTTAGACTCTCATTTTCTCATGGATTTGAGGCTTCATGATCCATGATTATGAACTCTCATGCTTTGGAGAATTTGTGAACTAATGCTTGGATTGATAGTTGTTTTCCATGATTTCAAGCTTTTATTAAGTAGAAAACACTTCAATTTGGGTTTTAATGGAAGGAATTAGGATTTCATGCTCTCATTTAGGTTGTTTACATGCACTTTGAATCTCTCATTTTGGTGTAGATTGTCATTGTTTTAAGGGTTAAATCTGAGAACAACTAACCCCTATTTCATACTCACATTAATTAGAGAGCAATAGGATGCTTTTGCTTGTTAGCATTTTCAATTGAATCTTCATTTTCCTCTAACAAGTGATGTTATTATCCTATTGAAGTGTTGTGTTGTAGGTCACAAACTCACACACACACACTAGGTAGTTCAGTACTTTTTTGTGTTCCATGTTCTTTTTTTTGGCATCAAATATGAAAAATATAATATTTTGAGGAGAATGGGAAGCTATTTCAATAATCTAGTTAATGGATTTGTTTAACCAATTTTCTAAGACTGGTTAGAGTGGGGTAGGATAGGAGTTTCCAGTTTTCTATTTTTCCTAAGTGCCTTGGCACAAGTTGCTTTCAGTTTTCTGTCAGTTTAGCTTTCAGTTTGGTTTAAGTTGCAATAAGCCGAAGAAGTTGCTTCAGGCAGTTGGTAGTTTTGTTAGCAGAAGGTGGTTGTTTTGGTTTGGAGCCAAGTTCAGTTTTCAGGCTTATGACTCTATGCCCAATGGATCTATAAGGTAGCTGGTTAAGATGCTTAGTAGGCAAGCACTAAGAGACAAGGTAATTCATATGTTTGGGATTATAATACATGGGCTAACTATGTTGTGTGTGGTCGGTATGGACACATTGCAGCAAACTGCTACAGAAAGAGTCAGATCGGACAATCAAGAAGTTGGACTAACACTGGAATGGCATGTATGCACTATCACAAGGTTGGTCATTTAAGCAAGAACTTCAGAGACTGAGCACTTGATGAAAATCATATATTTGAAAGTGGATATAACATTGCAGAGATCACAAGATTAAGGAACACTATGTGGGAAAAGGCATCTAGTGAGAATGTTGAGTCAAGTAACACTGTCGGTGAAACCTCATCCAATAGATTAGTTGACATCGGTACTTCCACTTAAAGTGACAAAGGTATGTATGGAACTGATATTTCAAATGATCACATTTTACATACAGTTCTTTATATATGATGTGCAAATACCAAATCAGCATGAATAAAGATGCCCTATGGTTTATGTGTTATGAACTAACAATGTCATATAGTCGGTAAAAGAAGAAATGAAAATTGGCTACCCATCGATAATCACTATAAAAGGTTAACTGACAATAGTACAAACTGATGAAGAAATTCTATATTAACCGAGCAGAGAAAATTGTAGACATCACCGAGCTGACAACTATTTCGTACTAAAAGTTAGGTTGAACATTTAATGCATGAAAGTTTGAGCGGGAATATCGAAATGGTCTATAAATATGTGGAAACAAAGTTTATTGTCACATTGTGATTTCGAAGAGCAAAATTTCACAAAGCAGAGTTTGAGTTGAAAATTTCACAGAAAGATTAAAAGCAACTGCAGATCAAACTGATGACATTCTTTGACTAAGCTGAGTAAGTTCATCTGTTATCAAATACCTGTTACTCATTTGCTTGCCGAAACCCTATATTTGATTTATGGCATCGACATCATCTACAAGAAAATCAAACATTATTGAGGAGGAAGTAGAATTAATTGTTAGAGCTAATTTTGTGGAGGCAAAGTTTAAACCGCATCCTAGGATAGTAGCACAAACAGATGATATGGGCACATTTTCTAGTATTTTGAATAGGGTTTTGTTGATAGAAGATGTCAGGTCATACATTCACTACAAAATAGGAGAAGTTGGTGATTTTGAAACCCTTGCTACCTACCAACAAATTTGTGGACTAGATGGGAAGCTAAAACTTGAAAGTAAAAGGATTGATGAATCTGGGTTGTCACATTTTGCGCACTTCCCACAAAATTTTAACTCAGAATGGATAAGAATAGCTTTAAGAAGATTTCATGATGATAAGTTTTGGCTGGATAAACCTATGGAAATCACTAAAAATATTATTAGTAGGGTTATTGGTTACCCCACTACCAACAAAGCCAAATCATTTCAAAGTTTGTCACACCCCGACAATGAGAAGAACACTGGAGCACAATGGGACAGAAGGGCATTGAAGATATCAACAATCAGAGATCCAACGGTAAAATTCACTACTCATTTCATTGGGTATAAGATATTCTAATCTAGTCAATTAAATAGTGTACCCTGCAGCACCATGGACATGGCATATAAGATAGTGAAGAAAGATCACCAGATTGATCTTGCCAAAATTATACTACATCAAGTACAAGAGAATATGAAAAATATTCATTCAAAGAAATCTAACACATGTAAGTATGGTTCCCTACTTGTGTGCACATTTCTCTATCTACAGAATTTCATGCCCAGTATCAGTAAAGTAACATGGAAATCAGATAAACCGATAATAGCCCAGATTAATGAAATGATGAAGAGTTTAGGACAGAACATGAATAAGGAATTTGATGCCTACTTTAAAGAGTTCAAGAATAGAATGCATCAAAGAAGTAGAATTCCGAGGGAATTAGTTGGTAAATTTGAAAATGACATAACTTTTGTAGTAAGTACAGATTTTACTATGATCAAGGTAGTTGAACCTAGAATCAAATGGCTGGCACCGATGGGATACGAGATAAATAGAGATTTCACCTTGAAATCTATTAATGCACTCTTGGCATTACTAATAGACATCACTACCACTAGGTTCGAAACGTATGAAGAAGCAAAATCTAGAATAACAACTGATATAGAGATCGATAAAATGTCTAGAAGGGCAAAGAAAATGAGAAAAGATCTCACAGCTAGATATGGTAATGCATCAGACTCACCTAAGGAGTCACTGGTTAAAGAGGTAACTGAAGGTTAGTTAATGTTAGCTAACAAGCCCTATGACAGCGACAACAAGGAAACCAAGTCAGACAAGGAAAAGGATACTACACCGGTTCCTCCTACTAAAGATGAACCAGAACAGAAAGGTATGAAGACAAGATCATCTATAGAAACCTCATCCCCTCCTACAACAAAAGAAACAAAAGCTCCTAAATTAAGGGTAGCTACACTGATGAGAAAATACACAAAAAGAAAGACCAAGAATGTAGCTGAGGCACCAAAGAAAAGAAGAAGATTAATAAGAAGTAAAGAGGATATTGAAGAAATAGATAAAGAAGATGACACTAATCAGTTCAAGATGGTCAAGTACAAGGCTGGTACAATTGATGAGATAATTGAAGATATAATTGAGAATGGCAATCTTACAGATCTAGGCATAGGCAACTTTGACACAATGACATTAGAAGATAAAACAAAGATAGAACATGCGGTCATCCAGATGATGATCAAATTCAAAAGAGCTCCAATGGAGTTTTCATGCCAATTACAGAAGGATTTAGATAATAAAATCAATGAATGATGGACCACTGCATTAGATATAGAAAAGAGGAAGCAAGAAAGGTCTTTAGTTCGTACAGCCACAACTAAGAGCTATGATGAAGTCAGTGAATATCTGACTAGATACCATGCACGATTTTTGGTGAAAAATAGAGCATTATAGATATTGGATGAGAATGTGGGTGACATGGATGTTCAATGTGATTCATTGTGGACATCAATTTTAAAAGCTGAAGAGAAAGTTGAACAAGAAGCATTCCTAAAACTGTCTAAGAAGAGACACAATTCAAAAGGTAAAGGAATTTATATTGAGGATGATAGAGGAAAGAAACCAAAGGACACCAGTATATCGATTACCAAGGTGATTGATATTACCAATAAGAAGAAAGACATACAAGTATCACAGGATGCACCAGATCTAGTAGAGATCCATTTGCAAAAGAAAACTAATGACAATGTACTCATTGAGGAAATTACTAGTGGTGATCCTGCTGACAAAGATGATGCAGATGTGATTATAGAAGCATACAAAGATGAAGCAACAAACATAATTGATAGTGTGCTCACATCTTTATGAGGTGAACTACCAATACTTGTTGAGGCAGTTGAAATTCTTTCATAGGTACAACCCGATGCATCTATCCCTAAGCCAAGCAAAGATACAACAGAAATCCAAGTGCCTACACAACCTACAAAGACAAATCAGCCTGATAGTATAGAGGCATAGTTTACTAATTCTAAAGCAACCGAAGAACAAAAAGGAACTGAGGAAAAAAAGACAACCAAGGTGAACCCCTCTGACACTACCACCGAGACTCCTACACCTTCAACCAAGGAGCAAAAGAAAGAAGATACAGTGTCAATTGGGAAGAATACACCGAAGAGCGGTGAAAGAGCCATTTTTCTTACTGAGAAGAAGTCACCTCTTGGACAAAAGAAGAAGAAGAAAGGAAAAGGACCAGTCACCATTGATGAAGTGATAATTATTCCAGAATGTGACCCAAGAACCCTGAGCCCCGAAGATTTAATGAAGTATGGGGAGTTATGTTCAAGAAAAGCATCACAAGAAAAGCTAAAGCAAGAGCACAAAAGAAAAGAAGTTCTAACTGATGTACGAGATATTCTCCAACAGGTAGTACCTAAAGTGGACATTGATGAGAATACTCCTATTTTAGATCAACTTGCTTTGCTCCCTGATAAGATAAATACACCTGATGTAGATGCTAATAAGAGAATTGAAGAGAGGATAGAGTCTAGAATTCAAGACAAATTGGCAAACAGGATCAGCCAAGAAGTGGCATTAAAGAAGGTAAAATTATCTGAGGTTATCACCGAGGCACAATCAATCACTCAGATAATCTATCAATTGTTAGTAAATTAGTGTACTTCAGAAACCTTCACTATCGAAGTTAGTGAAAAGATTAAAGGTTTAGAAGTAGAAATTAAGTTGAGTACACAAGTAGCTATCATAGAGCTAGATGCTTTTCTCAAGCATATTCATCGAGTACAAGAACTATGCCGGCTAATAGTAGACCTAAGGAAACAAGAAGAGAAAATCATAGATTAGGTCATAGAGTTACAGCAAGGACTCATACCACACCTGAAGATTTATGAGGCACACATTGTCAAAGTTGAACAATTAGTGGCAACACCATAGATTTCGATGTTAGAAAATATCTTTGACATGAATTCGCAAGTTGGTCTTGAGAATATTGCTCTTACTAACTTGAAAGAGGAGTGGGACAACCTCTTGGCCTCATTGGAGAAAACCCATCCATCACTTTTTGCTAAGTTCTAAGTATACAAAATATTTTTTTTGTATTTGGCATTACTATCAAAAAGGGGGAAACCATGTATATATGCCAAATAGGTTACAAATTTTGCTATGTCTACTATATTCTACCAGTAACCATGTACCGAGGGGGAGTACTTATGGAGTACTTAGAAAGTTTTTTTTGAGGATATGTATGTGGCAGAGATATAAGGATTATATAGGATATTTTGTCTATATACATTTGAAGTTTTGATACTAATGCCAAAGGGGGAGATTGTTAATCTCTATTGAGCATTCAAGGTTGTCATTAGTATCAAAAGATGTCAAATAGATCAGTCGATAACTTACATTGAGTTGGTCGGTAACTAGAAGCAAGACAGAGTAGTCGGTAAAGCCTTTACACCAAGCATTACATAGTTTACCAAGCACCAGCAGACACCGACACCGATAGATAGTAAACACCGAGCATTGCAGTATACACCGAGCAGTTTATATAGTGTTTACCGATGATCATAGAAAATGGCATAGTAATCAGAAATGGCACATTCTTCTATGTAGATGGTTACAGTAGATCATAAAATAGTTTACCAAGATCGAGGAGCATTTATTGTAAAAGATATTCATTAAATGCAATGATTATCTTATTTGTAATAGTTGATCTAGGTTAATTTTGCACCGTAGATCTTAGGGTTATGATTTTTTTGTAACCTAATTTTTGCTTAAGCAGAAAAATAGAACACTATATATTATGTTCATTCACACCACTTTATGTGTGGTTGCTGAATTGATATATATGAATCACGGAGCACTTGAAGTCATTGCCTAGCTTCAAGTCAATTAGTTTGGGAAAATAGAATAGAATACAGAGCAGATTCAGAGAAGGCTACTGAACAAAATAGAGCAAAGATTCATCACAGTCAAGGTGATATTTTATCAGAGAATTATAAGATCTGTTTCAGACAATTGAGTGTCAATTAGCAGATAATATTCCATATTACTTTCTGACAATTGTAATAGAGCTTTGGTTAAATCTCTTAACAGAGTAGACTTAACAGTCTTTTGTAAATCTCTTAACCGAGTGTACACTTCAGTAGTGTTGTTAAAATCCTATAACTAGGTAGATATAGCTAATCTAACTTGTCACTCCTAACAGGGTGAGATCAACAGAAGTGATCAAAACTTGTAGCCCTAACAGGCAAACCTTTTCTATCTGCAGTAGTGAAGAATTTGTGGGTGTCATCCCCACCGTAGTTTTTACCTTCTAACAAGGGTTTCTACGTTACCAAAATACTTGTGTTATGTGATTGTCATATTGATTTCATGTTGTTTACTTTCTTAAAAGTTAACTAGATGATTGATTTATGCAATTAGATCCAAGTCAATTTGGTCGGTTATTATAGATTGCTAATATAGATTTGAAAAGTATCACAAGTGAAAGTTTTTGTAGAGACTAATTCACCCCTCCCCTCTCAGTATCTACTCTCCTAATTCCAACAATATGGTTGATAATTGAAGATTTCTGTATACACTGAGCTACTGCAGTGTATACTGACTGACAGTATCAATCGAGCTAGTTTAACTAGTTATCACTGATGCATTTCTATATTAACCGGCGATAGATGAAAACATTAAATTATAAGAACAGACGACTGAATTTGATGAGTTGGATACTATTATGATTTAAAATTAAGGATTAAGTTTTTTAATGAGATCCACGACTGACAAAATTTGGAGAAGATCTAAAGGATGAGATTGAAACAAGTTAATGACACATCTGTTGAGGAAGGTTTAAGAGGCAAAATGGATGAAGGAGATTAGACAGGAAAATCTAATGGCTGAAATGAAAATGATTTACTTGTCTATATAGGATATATGAGTTTTATTGTTGAAACTATGTCGAAGGAAGAAGATTATAGAGATATCATGTGAAGACTATTCATGCATGCTTGATCAGACTCGTTATTGAAAGAAATGAACTGTAGAGTTAACCGAGCATCAGAGAACTATTTATCGAGGATAGTAAGTTGGTGAATATTGAAGAAGTGAATTTTATTATTGATCATAGGATTTGTATGGGCTTTAGCATAGATTTGAATATTTGCAATTGAGTTTTATTTGAATCAGATCATATTGTATCAATTTAACCATTGATTCAAAAAATATCTTAACCAAGTGGACTTAACAGTCTTATATTCTACCCTATGTCATTCTAAGAATACATTACATTGTTATCTTATTGACCCCATAGTGAATGCTAGTCAAAACTTAACTATTAGTTTTAAATACTCTAACAAGATCACACCTAACAATGTGTTTTTAATCTTTAACAGGGTGGGCTATTCACCGAACTCACTTCAGAAGAGTGAATTATTTTGGGTTACCACTCCCAGGTGGTTTTTCCCTTAACGGGGTTTCCACATTAAATCATTGTGTTACATGTTATTTGTGATGATTATTTTGCTATCATACTTTACATACTGCATACTTGATTTGGTTGGTAATCATAGTTAGCTATTTAACTGGTAATCGGTAAAGGGAATAGACAGATTGATATGTTATGTTACCAAGTTGCATAATTGGTTGGAATGATTTGATAAGATACATCTTTGTATTTGGGAATGTAGGATAACTGATCTAACTAATTCCCCCCACCCCCCCCCTCTCAGTTATTCTAACAATTGGTATCAGAGCGTATTTTTTGCTTGGAACAGAGTTTTAAGGACTTGAGTAGAAAGAAATTACAAGATGTATAAGAGGGAAGTGTCAAAGCTAAACAAGGATAACTTTACTATATGGAAAATCTGGATGAGACTTCACATATTTGGAATTGGATAATATGCTATAACTTTACTTGACAATGGCTACATACAACCGACTGGTCCTTTGACTCTTGATTAGTTGAGAGACCGACATGAGCACAATATTACTATGATAGAGATTGTTGTTGCTTTATCTGATGTTGAATTTGAGGATGTTAAAGCTTGCACTACTACAAAGAAAATGTGGGATAAATTTTATCTAGTCCATGGTGGTGATACAAATGTGAAGAGAGCCAGAGTTGAAAGCCTAAGAGGTAGATTTGATTATATGAAAATGAAGGAAGAAAAAAACATTACACAATACACAAATCGAATCAAAGAAGTAGTCAATGCTATATGAGGAGCTAGTGGTGTCATTGATCAAGATACAGTGGTAAGTAAGATACTAAGAACCCTATTGTCTACATATGCAATCAAAATATATGCTATTCATAAAATGAGGTATACACTTGGTAGCACTCTTATTCTTGATAGTCTGATTAGAAAATTAACAACTTTTGAGCTAAACAATTTTGATAATAGTGTTGTACCATCTATTGAGTCTGCTTTTATGTCTTCTTTGAAGATCAGTAAATATAGCAGTACACATAATATAAGGAATGACAGTGATAGTAATACTGATGATGAGCTTGATGAACTTGAAGCTCTTATGGCCCAAAGACTACCTAAAGGTAAAGGTAGATATAATGAAAAGTTACCTTTAGTTTGTTTTAATTGTAAAGAATTTGGCCATATTGCTGCTAGACGACCCAACTATATGCACCCTAAAATGGTCGCCTAGACTTTGGGCCCCATTCTTGCAATTTATCAAATCCCTGAATCAATATTTTTAATTATATCAATTTCTTTGATCAAATCCTAATTCTATCATTTATTCGATTATTTTCTATGGGTTAACCATTCTATCCTAAGCCTTTATTTAATTAAAAGTAATTTCCTCCTCTTTTATTAAATAAAAAGTCCCCACTTTTCCTCTTATCCTAAGTTGCACAAATAAAGCATTATTCTTATTTTATAAAAAGAAGAAAAGGTCATTTTGTCTCATATGGGACACAAAAGTCAACTCTTATTTTCTCATTGGAGGAGATTGGTGCACATGGATTGTTCCTTTTTCAAGCTCCACCCTTGATTAAATCTTTTGCCTCTTAATCTCCATAGTCCATTCCTTTTCAATTCCTTTAAAAGGAGAGCTCTCTTCTCATTTTAGGATCCATCTTTTGAATACTAATCTTATGCTGTAGGATTTCTTGGAGACTTTAGAGCTTTTGGAGATCATCTTACATTTTAACTTTTATTATTGCATCATAGCTTCATGTTTATGCTTTCTTAGCTTAGTTTGTTTTATGTTATAGATTAGCTCACATAGCTTAATTAGGAAGGTCTTGTAATACTCTCATTTCCTTTCATAGCTTAGCTTGCATCTTCACTTCTAGCATAGCATTACATTGCATTCTCATCTTGATTCTTAAGGATATTGGCATTCTTTCCCTTGTCTCATTGAATCTCCCATTGTGTGGTTTACTAGCAAGGTTATAGGCTTAATAGCTCTAGCTGAGAGCATTCTTAATACCCTTGTGACTCCATGCCTAGGGAGCTCTAGGTCACTTTCTTAAGGTTTTCAATCCATAGATTCCCTTAGAAGTAATGACTTAGAGAAGTGCACATCTTAGTGTGTACATTTTTTTGGCACCCACCATGGGGCAACCCACCTTTACATGCTTTTTTTGGTTATTTTATGAGCTAACCCCCTTGTGCAGATTTGCTTGGAGACTAAAACCCTAGATTTTCAAATATTTGATCATATATCCCAAATGGCTTGTATTTTTGCTCTAAAAAAATTTTTGTAGATTGGCGACATATCAGAGAAGCTTCAGTAACACATTTAGAATTTTCCAAGGTATTTTTTATTTTTTATAATTTTTTCTTGATTTTTCATTAAAAAATAATTTTTGGCACAAATTAGCATATTTCTCAAAAAATTTTATATTTTCAGAAATCTCTTCAAATTCTACAATGGGTCCATTCTTTGTGTTTTGAATTTGGATGCAATATCATGGCTCAAATAGTTGATTTACAAAAATTGGTATGTTTTGGTAAAATGGGTCTCTAGGGCACAAATGAAGAGAGCTTTATGAAATTTTTACATTTTTGGAAATATCTCTATTTTTTATTAGGGGTCTTTTTTTTTCATTTGTATTTTTATGGCAAAAATCATATAAAAAAATCAGATCTTGTTGACTAGGTCAAATGCAAAAAAATAAAATTTTGTGATGAGTATGCACTTATTTTTCATGGTTCAATGCATGATATGAGTTGTCATTTGGATTATTTGCTAGATATTATTTCTTCTAACAATTTATTTTCAAATCTAACCCTAGGGTTTGCATAAGTTGGATATACATTGCATATCTTGTTTGCTTGTTGGAGAGTTCGTGGCTTGCTTGCACAAAAAAGCTCAACAAAAATCTACTAAGCGTGTTGCTTTAGACTTGAGGTATTTTGTTCAATCTCTATAAAATTTGGATTTTGGGAATAAAATGAATCTCTCATGTGTTTGGCTTGAGTGTTTATTGCTTTCATAGATCACACTTCAAAGTTGGGCTCTAAAAAAGAACATAGATTCACTTTCTTGCATATGTGTTTCACATAGTAATTAGGCCCTATGAACACTATTTGTGGCATTCTTGAGAGTGGGTTTCTTGTGAAGCTCTTCTTGACAATAGAACCCCTTGTAGGTAGGGATGATATTATTACTATCTCATGGTCTTACTTGGTTTGGTCCTCAACATTGATCAGTATGTTATCTCTTGGACCCACTTAGAGAGCTTGGTAGACATTGTTGTTGACATTACAAACCTTGGTGAGGTGGTTTCAATATTAGCATGTCAATGAATCTATTTGCTATGTTTTGGTGAAGTGAATAGGCTAGAGGATTATGCTCTACTCCCTTTTTGGGTAGTACCAGAAACTCAGATCCTTGAATCTAAGCTAAGTCCCCATGTGGTCCTTTTTGTGAGTCACCTTATTAGAGAGGGTTAACCGTAGTGGACACTCCCTTTATTAGGTAAACCACATATACGGAACCTCAAGCAGTAATGGCCATTTTCATCGTGGTAGTGACAACCGCTATATAAATGTCCTTGTGGAAGAAATCTCCACGGGTGTAGTTTCTTGTTGGGTTGTTAGATCTCAGCATCTTCAATTGATTAAATTCTTAGAATGTGTCAAAACCCCGGTGCACCTGGATTGGAGTTCACCCTCTTGAGATTACAAAATTTGTAGAGTCAAACCATTACTAAGAACCATAGTGCAACCAACTTTTTCTTTGCTAGGACTATGTGCATGATTGGAAAAATATTTTGAGAACATACACAAGTGCAAGGTTGCTTTTTCCCTTGCTCATTGTTTGAAGACATTATTTTCTTGAACTCCTTGATTGTTGTCTTATGTTCTTGATCAATGATAAAAATTGGTTGATGTGTTTACTTTATCTTTTAAAATGAACAAATCTAAGTTCCTGAGTGATAAAAACTTTAAAGATCTCCCCAAAAGTGCTATGACATGTTTTCCAAATGAACTTAAATGGTATCAAGTTGCACAAAATGACTCTTGGTCTTCTTTCCTCCACATCTCCCATGTCTTCTTGGTCTCCCATTTTCATTCCTTTCTCTTCTTCCTTCACGCTTCTTCCTAAACTCTTCATGTCTTCTTGATTCTTTTCCTCTTATTATCTAGTCTACCTTCTTCTATTCATCTCTTTTGTTACATCCATGCTTGATTCCTCCTCTTCTAGAATCATGAGTTTCAACTATCTTGTTATGGAACCTCTCTTGCAAATGGATGATCTTGAACCCATTTCTCAATTTTAAGAATTTCATTCCTCCAAAACTCTCATTGATGATAAATTTATGACAAAAATACAAGAGAAATCGAGTGGATCACCCTCCTTTGGTAGAATCATACTCATGATCTTGTCACGATGTCCTTCTTCCAAATCTTCTTCATCATCTAAGTCTTCTCATTCTTCCTCATCTTCCAAGTCTCATCATGAACCTTCTAAACATTATTCACCTTCTTCATCTTCCAAGTCTCATCATGACTCTTCTAAACATTACTCACCTTCCTCATCTTCCAAGTCTCGTCATGATTCTTCTAGACATTATTTGCATTCCTCATTATCCAAGTCTTCTTCCTCCACTAAGTCTTCACTTTCCTCTTATTCACAGTCTCGTTCCTCTTCTAATTCTCCCAAGAGTCTTACTCCTCAATATGAGCAATATAGTAATCCTTGTGATACCTCTCCCACGAAGAGTGACACACCTTTCTTAGATGACCATGATGACTATGATGGCTATGATGATGAACCATATAGTCATACCTATGAAACCTCTATTCCTAAGAGTCCTCCTTGTCATGTGCTCATGCTTACTAAAGGGTCATCCCATTGGATAGATTGTGATGGTGATCCATATGATTCTGATTTTAAAAGAGACTTCAATGATTTCTGTGAACAATACCTCGATGATGATACATCTACTACTATTGAGGAATATAAAATGCACCACACTGATTTGAAATGTAAATACTATAAGAATCCTTCCTCTAAGAACTCTCATGATGAAAATAAAGATTACACTCTCAAGCAAGATCATGTTAATGTTGGACCTTTGTCTTGTGATGGATCCCTTCCATCCCCTACTTCCTCCAATACCCATACATTTCCTAAAGCTTCTGAGTCTTCCAAATCTGTCACAAATCCTTCATCCAACAAAGATCCTAATACTTTTCATGTGGTTCCCTATAGTTATCCTCAAGGGCTACCTCTTAAAGAAACTCAAGCTAAACTTCACTTGGTTACAAATACTTTCAATAAAGCTAAACCTAAAGATCCTAAGCCTTTATACGCTATAATGCCTACTTCACCATCTTTTCCAAAGTCTTCCATAAAATTCCAACATGCTTACTTGTCCTTAGAAGTGTCTCTATGTCAAGAGGACTCTAAAAATGATAAAGAAAAGAACATAAAGAAAGATCAAGAGCAAGAACCCTCCATGTCATCCAATCCTTTTCATGATGTCTCTTATCCATTTCATGGTTCTTTTGATCCTCTACACCCTTTCTCATTCATTCCACCATCTCTTAAGTCTTCTCCTAAGCAAGATCAAGCTACTACTTACACTGTTGAACTTATTGACAATCAAAATAACCTTACTACACTTGCGCTTTCCAAATATGATACTTCCATTAAGGTTATTAAAAATAGTGTTACTACTTCCAATGTTAAGCCTATTGAAAATTAAGAGAAAAATTATACGCTTATGCTATCCAAAGCTCCTTGTCAAGATCAAAGTCTTCCATCTTCTTGTTCTACCACTCCATGTTTGCTTCCACTTTCTACTCTTCCTAAGTCTTTTCAAGCTCCAAATAATCCTATCAAAGAAGTTGCTCTTATTCAAGATGTTCATGATCCTATTGAAAATCCTAATGCTCACTCTAAAGATGCTAATGTCCTTAGTTGTCATATAGATGTTGATGAACTTATTGATTATCCTTTTTTATCTTCCACGTCCATCCTTGGACCTCCTCCACCAATACTAAGGGCTTCACATCTTCCTTCCATCTTGGGCCCTTATGTCCCTTCACTTTCCTCTCCTAACTCTCCTAATTTGTCATCCATCTTGGGTGCTTACATCCCTCCATCTCCTATCTTTCCTCAAGATCAACATAGATACATATCCTTGAATATTTTTCATCCACTCATCCATCTAAACCAATCATATCCTCCTTCTTCTTTCACAAGTCCCAAGTCTTTTGGAAGTAACTTGAATGTTCAATACAAGAAAAAGAAGAAATACAAGAATCCATAAAAAAAAAAAACATCACTATGTCTCCTCTAATCGACATGGAGGCATAAAGTCAAAAGAGATATCTAAGAAGAAAACTAAAAGACAAGTATGGGTTCCAAAATCCATCATTGAAGATATTCTTTATAAATCATCAAAAAGAAATGAAAAGCCTACGGCCATATGAATTCCAAAATCTCTCTTGAAAGATTATGATGTTTAACAACAAGTGAAGTTGACATTCAAGCTTCCAAAGGCTTCCACTTCATCTTCTTCCAAAAACATTCTTCCATTCCATACGCCTAAAGCACAACCTCTTCTATCCATTCACCATATTCCCTCACGTATTTCTTCATTCATGTTTCCTCCATCCTCTCTCCACCCTTCAAGGTGTGTGTTGATGTTGATCTTGTCTTGCTTTTCATCTACCCTTTCACAATCTTTCAATTTATTATCCTTCTACCTTCTATCCTTTTTCCTCATTTGCTTATTCCTCCTATCTTCCAACCTCACTCACTTTACATAAAACCTTACCCTCCATTTTTCTCTTCCATCTTCTTTTCCCTATCAACATCTTTGAGCATATCATTTTGAATCTTTGGCATATCATGGTTTATCCTTTCAAGGAGCAATTAAAAAGTTTGCCTTCTTCCAAAAAAATTAAAAAATTAAAAAAATAGAAAAAAAAAATTAAAAAAATGAAAAAACTGAAAATGTGCCTTGGTGGAAACCTGGAAACAGTCACCTTGGTAGCAAAAGTAAAGAGAAATAAATTCATCCTATGGTGAAAACCACTCCCTTGTGGCACCTTGGATAAGTACCGTGATGAAAACCTGGCAGTCAGGCATCATGTGTAGCTCTTCTACATATTTCATCCATTTCGTCTTCTCTCTTTGATCTTGACAATGTTGAGCTATACACAAACATTTGGCTATCGTGTGAGCTATCTTATGATGATCTTGTTTTCATTCCATTCATGCTTAACCTTCATATTTATTTGCCTTCATTCATTCTATCATTTCGGTATCCTTTTCCCATTTGGTCTCGATCTAATAAAAAAGAGTAAAAAATGATGCTATGAAGCCTCTTGACATGTCTCCTCCTTTGGACTGCATCCTTTCCTTCTTTTTCATTACACTTTTGTGACTTATCCTATGCTGGCCTTTCATTGCTTGTCCAAATGTTCTTTACATGACAATTTTTCCCTAGCTTGGGTACTCTTGAGGAGTCTACCTTTGAGGATTTCTTCCCTTCATTCTCCTTCATTCTCTTATCTTCCATCTCTTCCACCATTTTGCTAATCCCTCTTGTTCTCCACCTTGCTAGACATTGGACTAAATGATGTGATCTTGCTCGAGAGTTTGATGCCCATTTTGTCTGGGGGCATCCTTTGTAAATATTTATTGATCTTGAAAAAAAATTCCAAAAACATTCATATATGATGCTGAAAAAATCCTACAAAGCATATAAAGTCCTAAAAAAATATAAAAAATTCAAAAAAATTCAAAAAATTCAAAAAAATAGAAAAAATGCCTTGGTGAAAACCTGAAAACAAGCGCCTTGGTAGCAAAAAATACAAAAAAATTAAAAAAATCAAAAATCTGTCAAGCGGTGAAAACCTGAAAACGAGTGCTATTTGAGGTCTTTGCACCCTTGTTTCTTAGCACATGTGTCCTCGACACTTAGCCTTTCTCCATCATGCCTTGACCTTGTTGCCTTGATTTGGAATTGGTCTTTGTCTTTGTTTAGGGGACATAACTGTGATAAACTTTGGTCTTTTGGATATGTCAATCTTTAAGACACCTTGCAAATGGTGTTTTTTAACACCACCCCAACTGTGTTTTTTAACACTACCCTAGCGTCAAGTCTTTCTCAACACTTATCAGATATCCTACCCACAGTCTACCATGATGTGATATTTCTCACTGGCAGATGAGATACTCAAAGTTTGATTCTATGACCTACACACACGCACTTAAACAGTCCACTCACTGAGACTTTTTTGACTTTATTTCTTTGTGTGTTGTCTATGATGATTTCTTTGATAAGTGTTCTCTCCCTAATATTTTTTGATGATGTCAAGCTAGAAGACTGGGCACATGAGGACATGTTTTATTTCTTTCTCTGCTTGTGGGTATATCTTGTTGATCTTCATTATCATGAGCATTTATGCTTGTTCCACTTGACACTAGGACCTACAAGGTGTTATCTGTGACTATTTTTTGCAAGTGCATGCTTATAGTCATCTTGACTTTCCTTGTGTCTCAATGCGAGCATAATCTTGCTATACCAAACTTAGGAAATCTCACTGCACTAGTCATCTTGACTTATATGTCTTTGATGCTTAGGTGGGATTCCTACATACCTATCTGATATAGATCATATTTAGATTCACATAGTTATACTAGTGTGCATTGTATGATCTTGCAACGCTACCAATAACGCTTGATGATGATTATTAGAGACTAATGGTTTTGTAACCTTGCAAGTAAACCACTTTTCATAGTAGCTTGCATTCTTAGGTTCATGTTAGATTATTTTCACATCTTTCATATGGAGAGAGCTCTCCTTTTATCTTTCATGGACTTGTCGGAAAACTGCGCTCATCTTTCACTTCTTCTCGATCATGTCTTCCACTCTTCATCTGTCACATCACATCCTTTTCCTTCATCTTTATTTTGGACTTTTAATCAACTGTGGTCACGTTTTGATCTTCATTTTCTTATCTTTTTTCGTGATCTCAATCAAAATTTTCTATCTTGAACAGTTGATTGATTTTGGAGCATTCTCTTTCTTAAGGCATATCCTCTTTCTTCTCTCCATTTCTTTCCACCTCTTCCAAACTTCGATCTTCCATTCACTTTCACCCCACTTTTTTTTCTTCTAATTCAACCTTGGGGCATAATCTTTCATCCTTGATGATCTACCTTGGTTCGGTGATCCTTATATCTTTCATCTTACAGCAAGAACCTTATCTTTAGTTTTATTTGATCAACTTTATCAATTTACTATTTCTCCTCTATCTCATTTCAATTTCGATCATGAGGGAGTAGTACCTGTCAAACTTCAATTCTTGATTCAGCTTTATCAATTGAACCTTGAGATTCATATCTCTTATTTTAGACCTGACAATTACCTATTTACAGGGGTGTTGGCCTTGTCTTTTTCAATCAGCTTATCTTTGTCCTGATGTGTTCCCATCCGTTGAACACACGTCTGGGTTGTTTTGTGATCACAAATCATTCTCACACTTCAATTTCATTCTTTGACAACATGTGATCCCAAATAGATCTCACATTAGTCAAAGAAGGGCAAATGTATGTACCCTAAAACAGTCGCCTAGACTTTAGGCCCCATTCTTGCAATTTATCAAATCCCTGAATCAATATTTTTAATTATATCAATTTCTTTGATCAAATCCTAATTCTATCATTTATTCAATTATTTTCTATGAGTTAACCATTCTATCCTAAGCCTTTATTTAATTAAAAGGAATTTCCTCCCCTTTTATTAAATAAAAAGTCACCACTTTTCCTCTTATCCTAAGTTGCACAAATAAAGCATTATTCTTATTTTATAAAAAAGAAGAAAATGTTTTTTTGTCTCATATGGGACACAAAAGTCAACTCTTATTTTCTCATTGGAGGAGATTTGTGCACATGGATTGTTCCTCTTTCAAGCTCCACCCTTGATTAAATATTTTGCCTCTTAATCTCCATGGTCCATTCCTTTTCAATTCTTTTAAAAGGAGAGCTCTCTTCTCATTTTAGGATCCATTTTTTGAATACTAATCTTATGCTACAAGATTTCATGGAGACTTTGGAGCTTTTGGAGATCATCTTACATTCTATCTTTCATTATTGCATCATAGCTTCATGTTTATGCTTTCTTAGCTTAGTTTCTTTTATGCTATAGATTAGCTCACATAGCTTAATTAGGAAGGTCTTGTAATACTCTCATTTCCTTTCATAGCTTAGCTTGCATCTTCACTTCTAGCATAGCATTGCATTGCATTCTCATCTTGATTCTTGAGGATATTGGAATTCTTTCCCTTGTCTCATTGAATCTCCCATTGTGTGGTTTACTAGCAAGGTTATAGGCTTAATAGCTCTAGCTAAGAGCATTCTTAATATTCTCATCTTGATTCCTTTAAAAGGAGAGCTCTCTTCTCATTTTAGGATCCATCTTTTGAATAGTAATCTTATGCTACAAGATTTCTTGGAGACTTTGGAGATTTTGGAGATCATCTTGCATTCTAGATTCATTATTGCATCATAGCTTCATGTTTATGCTTTCTTAGCTTAGTTTCTTATATGCTATAGATTAGCTCACATAGTTTAATTAGGAAGGTCTTGTAATACTCTCATTTCCTTTCATAGCTTAGCTTGCATCTTCACTTCTAGCATAGCATTGCATTGCATTCTCATCTTGATTCTTGAGGATATTGGCATTCTTTTCCTTGTCTCATTGAATCTCTCATTGTGTGGTTTACTAGCAAGGTTATAGGCTTAATAGCTCTAGCTGAGAAAATTCTTAATATTCTCATCTTAATTCCTTTAAAAGGAGAGCTCTCTTCTCATTTTAGGATCCATCTTTTGAATACTAATCTTATGCTGTAGGATTTCTTGGGGACTTTGGAGCTTTTGCAATCATCTTGCATTCTAGCTTTCATTATTGCATCATAGCTTCATGTTTATGCTTTCTTAGCTTAGTTTTTTTTATGCTATAGATTAGCTCACATAGTTTAATTAGGAAGGTCTTGTAATACTCTCATCTCCTTTCATAGCTTAGCTTGCACCTTCACTTCTAGCATAGTATTGCATTGCATTCTCATCTTGATTCTTGAGGATATTGGCATTATTTCCCTTGTCTCATTGAATCTCCCATTGTGTGGTTTACTAGCAAGGTTATAAGCTTAATAGCTCTAGCTAAGAGCATTCTTAATATCCTTGTGACTCCATGCCTAGGGAGCTCTAGGTCCCTTTCTCAAGGTTTCCAATCCATGGATTCTCTTGGAAGTAATGACTTAGATAAGTAAACATCTTAGTGTGTACACCAACAGGAAAGGGGAAGATAAAGACAAAGACCGATCTGGTGATAGAAGCTATGGAAGAAGAAACAACAAAGGTTACTGACACTACAACAGAAATAATTGAGATCACAAGGATAAGGGAAAAAAGGCATGTTATTTGGTTGGAGATGAGGACATTGACACTGACACTAATGATGACATTGAGGTAGTGTTTGTTGCAATGAAAGATGATTCTGAATAAGAGGAAAGGTATGTAGAAATATCACTCATTTCTAAAGTTAGTAAAAATGATACTTGGATCATTGATTATGGTTGTACACATCACATGCTTGGTGATGAAGATAAGTTTGATCATCTTGAGTATTATAATGGAGGATCAGTGAAAATGGATAATGATACACCTTGCACAATTAGAGGAAAGGGATCTATTCTATTGAATGATAAAATTAGATGTGACAATGCATACTGGGTAAAAGGACTGAATTACAATTTTTTGAGTGTGGCACAGCTTAATAACTCAGGTGACCAAGTGGCATTCAAAAGCAAGAAGGTAAAGATCTATGATGAAAATGGGAAGCTTGTCAGAACAGAAGGACAATCAAAAGGTAACTTATTTTATCTTGACAATGTTGAGACTTCTTGTTTACTGGTGAAAAATGAAGATGCATGGTTATGGCATAAGAGGTTATGTCATGTAAATTTTGATAACATGATTAAGATCAGTAAAAAGAGAAAATTTAGAGGGTTGTCTAGTCTAACCAAACCTGATCATGTTATGTGTCATCAATGTCAAAAAGGGAAGATGAAAAAATATAGTTTTAAAAGTAAGGACTACTCATCTAAAGGTATTTTGGAGTTGGTTCACACCGACTTATGTGGTTCCATGAGAACTCAAAGCTACTATGGAGATAAATACTTTATTTTGTTTGTTGATGACTATACTAGATTGATGACAGTTATGTTCGTAAAAAAAAACCACTTAGATTGATGACTATACCTGAGATAGTCCTAAATTAGATAGAAGGACTAGAGAACCACTTTGAGTATGATGGAATCATAGAGGCTCAAAAGGTTAAAGTGGCCAAAGCTAGATTGAGAGGTCCTGCACTCACTTGATGGAAGTTTCTACAAGATGAGAGGGAGAAAGAAGGTAAGAATCCAATTTCTACATGGAAGGAAATGGTGACCAAAATCAGGGAGGTATATGTGCCAAAGGATTATGAAATCCAACTCCACAAGAAGAGGAAAAGTCTTAGACAAAAAGACTTCGATGTGAACTCATATACCAAGGAGTTCCAAAAGCTTTGTATGAGATCCCGAGTTGCAAAGGATGAGAAGTTGAAGGTAGCAAGGTACCTTAATGGGATTAAGTGGAACATTCAAGATGAGATGAGTCTTATGACTCCTGACACCATAAAAAAATGTCATCATCTTGTTGTCAAGGTAGAGGAGAAGTTGAGAAAGAAACAAGATTCTAGTACCTCAAGAGGTAGAGGTAGAGGAAGAGATAGTAAAGGGAAAAGAAGTGGTTATGGTGGAAGGAGTTCAAAGTCAAAGGATCAAGGAAAAATCAAGTACACTGAGTAGCTAGAGGGAAGCTCTAGTAGAGGTAGTAGAGGAAGGAGCTCTAACTTTAGAGGAAGGAGTGATGGACAAGGAAGAGGCAACTACTTTGCCAATATGAAGTGTTACCATTGTAACCAAATGGGACACTCTGCCTATAGGTGTCTAGAGAAGGGTATTACTTCTCAAGGAGGTGATAAGAGAGTCAATATTGTTCATGATGAGAAAAATGCAAAAATGAATCACCCTGAGGTACCAGTAACATCAGAGGAAGGTGAGAACCTCATGATGAGGAGAACCTTGATCAAAGAGCCAATGGAGGAGCCAAGCCAAAGAAGATCCATGTTTAGGATCAAATGCAAGATGATGGACACAGTGTGTAGAGTCATCATTAACTTAGGGTCTATTGACAACATTGTGTCAAAGAAAGAAGTCAGCAAGTTAAATATGACAAGGATACCCCACACTAGTCCTTACAAGGTCACATGGCTGAATAAAGGACATCATGTCTTGGTAAATGAGCAGGCTTGGGTTGGGTTTTCAATTGGAAGGTATAAGGATAAGGTACACTATATGATGTGTTACCTATGGATGCATGGCATTTTCTCTTAGGTAGACCATAGCAATTTGATCACCAAGCTATGCATGATGGAGTTCAAAACTCTTATAATTTCGAGAAGGATAATGTGACATTTAAAATTCAGTCATTATTAGAGGATGTAGAGGTGAAGACAACAGGTCCTAATGTACTCATGGTTGGTGAAAAAGAGTTCCTAGAAGCCATGGAAGAAGGAGAAGGAGTTGGATTTTCATTGGTGTTAAGGCTGAGAGAGGTTGATGAAGGTAAGGCAGCCAAGAAGCCAGAGCTACCTAAGGAGATACAAAGTATGTTGTAGACTTATATGAAGGTATAGTAAGTGATGGACAACCATCAACATTACCCCCCAAAAGAGATATAATTCATAGGATAGACTTCATAGCATGAGCTACCCTTCCCAATAAGGCAGCCTATAAGATGACCCCTCAACAAAATGAGGAAATTTCTAGACAAATCCAAGAACTCATAAACCAAGGACTTATTAGAAAGAGCATTAGCCCATGTACTGTACCCACTATCCTAGCACCTAAAAAGGGAGGAACTTGGAGGCTTTGTATTGATTCAAGGGCTATTAATAGGATAACCATTAGGTATAGGTTTCCCATACCTAGAATTGAAGACCTAATGGATTGTCTAGGAGAAGCTAAGTATTTTAGCAAGTTAGACTTAAAAAGTGGTTATCACCAAATAAGAATACATGAGGGAGATGAGTGGAAAAAAACTTTCAAAACCAATGAAGGTTTGTATGAATGGCTTGGCATGCCATTTGAACTGTCTAATACCCCCTCCACATTCATGAGACTCGTGAATGAAGTTCTTAAAGAATACATTGGAAAATTTTTAGTGGTATATCTTGATGATATAATGATTTATAGCAAGACAAAGGATGAGCATCTCCAACACCTAGAGATTGTTATCAAGAGGCTACATGATGAGAAGTTGATGATCAACTTAGAGAAGTGTGAGTTCATCAAGACAAAGCTGGTATACCTTGGGTTTTTACTATCTCATGGAAATATGAAAATGTACATTAGCAAAGTGGAAGCCATCATCAATTGGCCTACTCCAAGGATAGAAATAGAGGTAAGAAGTTTTCATGGCCTTGCTCAATACTATAGGAAGTTTATCAAGCAATTGAGTGCTATTCATGCTCCTATGTTGGACACCATTAAAGGAGGCATGAAGTGTTGGCAATTTGGTTGAGTTGAGTACATAGATGTTGTCATTATGGAAACATATGATCCTCATGAAGAGCACATAGGTCAGAGAGAAAATATAGCAGAGCGCATTGCAAATTTGTCTAAGTATGAGACAATGTTTTCCCTAGTGCACCCAGACATAGTTCTTGTTTGTGACATTGACTGGAGTAAGTTCAGTTCTTTTGCACTTTAACATAGACTCTATGATGTCTATTAGACACCCATCTCATAGTGCAAGTCAGTATGACATGTAGGGAATTATGATAGTTTTATTGAAGACAGTGTCTAGCCGACAGGACAGTTTTGAAGACAGAATCGGTAAAGAGTTAAGGGATTATTTTGTTTACCAAAATAATGACTTAACAATATAAAGGTATGACATCCTAGATTTTAACCCTTAGATAAATACATATGGAAGCCAACCATGTAAATTTATTAGCCTTAATAACTTGTATAAATGTAATTGTGAAGAAGTAAAGTAGAGACTGTAATTTTAATGATATGATGCGAAGCATGATAGCAGCGAAAAGATATTGATGCAAGTATTATAAGGTTATGTACCTTGACCCTATTTTTGTAATCAATATATATTTTACATTACTTGTTTGGGCAGTGGGCTCATCTGGTAATCAGATTTTGTATTGACAACTCCTAACAGGGTTGAGGCTTCTAACAAGGCCTATAGTCCCTTAACTAGGACTGATACACTATATGATTGTAATAGACTCCTAACAGGGTCAACATCCTTAACAGGATACTTTTGATTAGTGGATCTTTGTGGGTACCATCCCCACTGGGGTTTTCCCTTGGCTAGGGTTTCCTCGAGAACAAATAATGTGTTATGAGTTCTTTAGTTTTATTGCTATGCATGTTTTTTAGCTTCTTATGTTATGCATTCATAAAGATAATCTATTATATCCATAATTGGGAAAAAGTAAAAGTTTGTGGAATATTGATTCACCCCCCCCCGCCCCCTCAGTATTCCCTATTTCTAACAATTGGTATCAAAGCTTAGTTACTCGGAAAAGAATCATTCAAGGAAAGCCTAGCAGCTTGAGTAAGATCTCTATGGATATGGATCAACTATAAAAGAATATTGAAGAAGCTCTTGAACAAATTGATATGCTTACCTGATGAAAGAGTCATTCTGAAAGGGAAATATGATGATGCAAAGAACCTCATTGAAAAACTGAAAAACAAGTTGGAAGATCTAAAATCTGAAAAGGAATCCAAAATTCTTATTGAAGATTGTGATGACAAGTTAGAAAAATAAAATGAGATCCTTAAGCATGAACTGAAGATAGGAAATCTAAAGCTTAATCTGAAAGAAAATAGCAAGAATGAAGAAAATTTGAGATCTGAAAATGAAAATTTAAAGATTGAGAATGAAGGACTGAAATCTAAACTTGGGAAAGTAACATTTGAACTTGAGAAAGTAAATTGGCAGTATGTTGAACTTGAGAAGTACAATACAATTGTGAAAGGTGAATTGAATCAATCCAAACAACAACTTGAAAGGCTATATTCAACTAGTGAGAAGATTGATGTACAAATGTCATATCAAAAACCATTCTATGATAAGACTAGTCTTGGATTCAATGCATTCAAGATAGATGATGGAAGCAAGGAACCAGATCTGAAAATATTTGAAAGAATAGATGAAAAGAAGTCTGATGAGATTAACAAATCTGAAGAAACACCTAAAGGAGAAGAATCACCGAAGCAAGAAGAACCACCTAAAGGTCTGCAAAGAGAATTCAAAGGTAGATGTTTTACTTGTAACACTATTGGTCATATGAAGAGAGATTGCACAGGTAAGAAATTTAAACCCCTTAAAGGTTATTGTTATAATTGTCATGGATTTGGACATAGAGCTATTGAGTTTAGAAAACCTAATTTTATTGAGAATAACAATAATAGTAGAATGTTTAGGAATACTAACAATGCAGATAAGAAAATTACTGAAGACATGAACAGAAGAAATGGAGTAATTTGTTACAGATGCAACAAGGTTGGACAAATTGCTAGAAACTGCAGATCATAGATTAATCCACCTGGACCAAGATATGGGAACAATGGAATTGTTTGTCAAATATGCAACAAGATTGGACATACAGCAAGGTTTTGCAGAATGAACAATGGAGTTTTTCACCCTAACCCTAGAAGTCATACAAGGAGGAATGAAGATACAGGTAATAGACAAAAAGGATGTTGTAGTAACATAGATGAAGTAAAGTTTATCAAAAGCACAAATCAAAGAGACATTTTCAGCACTGAAGGTAATCAGAAAGGTGAAGTATCAAGTGGTAAGAACGAATCTTTACCTGACCTATCTCAAAGCACTTAATTTATGTAAATTTCAATAGATTAGGAACTTAGAATTAGTGTAGAAGTAGATTTATGATGAATTAAGTCTTGCACAGTTAATGTAAGGTAGTTTATGATGTTATAATGATATGGTTAAGAGTGCAAAGAAAAATATTATGTTTTGTGAGATCGCAAGAAGTTTTAAGTTTTGCAGGATAACAGAAATAGCTTTTTGGAAAGGAGCAGCAAAAGAATTGAATGTGATGTCAGATCTAAGTGAGATTGAAGTAATAAAAGCTTATAATCAGTATTATTTGATCAACAAAGAAAATACAAGTGTTTAGGAGAGCAAGGAGCAATGATTGGAAGTATTTTGCAGTGATTTGGTGAAAGATTTGAGCGCCGAATCTATGCAAGCCCTAAAATCGCGAAGTTGAGGTATTTTTCTTGATAGATCTTTGAATCGGTATAAAGGATTAGAAGCAATCATGGATGCATCTTTAATTCACAATGTCAGAGATAAAAATAGACCTAGAATGAAGAGGGAACTAGTAAAACCCTTGGAAGATGATCCTAGGTTAGCATTATCATCCGTACTAGACAGAGTTTTGCATTTGGAGAATGTGAGAAGTTATCTAGGATGCAAGTTGGAAACCATCAGTGACAATGATTTTTCAAGTGAGTATCAGAAGATTTACAACTAGGACATGACACTGAAACAAGGATATGAACATTTGAAAGACAATGAAATCATTAAATACGGACTGAAATATGAGTTTGACAATGAAGATTGCACTAAGATTATCTTGAGCAGACTTCATAATGGAAAGTTTTGGCTAGAAGATAGAGTAATTGACATTACAGCTGACTTGCTTCATGAAGTCACTGGATTATCTAAAGTTGGTGCTATTCCTTTAAATGAGAAGAACATGAGAAAAATAGGCATGGACAACACAAGTTCAACCTATAATGGTAGAGGAATTGTAATTAGTAAGATCAAACAAGATTATGTGAGATACCTATGTAAGATCCTAACCACTAAGTTTTGTGCAAATTCTAGAGAGGATGACATGGCAGTTGGAATGGTACACATAGCCTATTTGATGTGTGTTGACAAAGAACTAGTTGATATGTGTGAAATTCTAAGAATTCAATTGTTTGAGGATTTGGAAAAGATTAAGAAGACTAAGTATGCACAGTTTAGGTTCTCATCCTTAATCACATATATGTTTTTCCACTTATTGAGAAAATTTCCCTACACCATTGCAAATGATTGGAATGATGGACAAAACACTATGGAAAGAATCAATAAAGTATACATGAGACATGTTATTGACAAAGTAAATGAGAGTGCTATGTTGGTATTGAAGACATTTCAAAACTTGGTATCTAGCAAATCAAGAGACTGTAGCAAATCAAGGATTCCACAGTCTCTTGTGGAGAAGTATAAAGATGATATATGTTTTATGGTTGACACTAATTTTACTTATATTGAAGCAGTGGAGCCTAGAACAGAGTTTATAGACCCTCTTGGCTATGAGATATCTGAGGTAGAAGCAGAAGAATATATCAGCAGGTTACTTAAGTGTAAGTTGGACACTCATTGTAATAGATTTGGAACCTTTGAAGAGAACTTCAACTCTACAAAATCTATAATTGAAGAAAAGCAGTCTAAGAAGAGAGTTGAGAGCACTATAAAGAAAATTCTTAAAGACATGGGAATGATAGAGCGTGAGTTTTTAGTGGCTAAACAGACAGTAGTAGCAATCAAAGATATTGGATAGAAAGAGATCTTGTTTGTACCTCCCTTGTCATCTACTGCAGGATAGCAAGAAGCTACACAAGTCAAGGTGAAAGTAGAGGAACCTGAAAAAGAACAAGTAGCAAGCAAACCAACTGGATCCACCTCCTCCACACCCAGAAAAAGAGTTAAGGAAATTGCTACTAGACCTGGTAAGAGGCAGAAAACTATGGTGCCACCAGTTCCTAGAAAAGTTGCAGAAATAAAGGATGATGATACTACCATCAAGAAGAAAGCTTGGAAACCTAAAGTTGAAAAGCTTAATGAGTAGATCATTGAGGATGGAGACTTTACCAGAATGAACAAGTACTATAATCTTTATGATTATTCAGACAGACTTAATCTGGATTATGCTATTGTGAAGCATATGATTTTGGCAGATAAGAAGTTTGATTCAATTCAAGGTCAGATACTTGATGATTTGTACAACAAACTTGTAAAAAGGAAGCAGAGAGCAATTAAAGAAGACAAATCTATCAAAGAAAATCTTGTGAGAAAACTTTGTGAGGTAAAAGATGATGGACACCTAAAGCAGATCATGAAATCCTTAAGCACCCATCTAAGAACCAAAAGAAGAACCATTTTGATTATGGGTGGCAGATATGAGGAAATAAACTCTGAGACAGAGCAGGCAATCATCAAGGTTATGGTAGAAATTTGGAGAGCCATCAGTTGCAGTAGAGCAAGTAGAACAAGAGGATATTCCCTCTCCTCTAGAAATAAACATTGAAGATGAAACCATGGATTTAGAAGGTATAAAGGTCACCTTGGATACTGATGACAATGTATTCAAGAATTTAGAGAACATTGTTGACAATTTGGCTCTTGATGAACCGGATAGAACTACAGAAGTATAATAGACCCAATATATCAGTGAAGTACCTAAAGTAATTGAGATTCAAACCCCTATTCCCATCAAAGAAGACATTAGTCTTACACCTGAGACTAGAAAGAATCCAATTGGATCTTTGTTTGAGGATTTAGGAAAGGAAGTTGATGATGATGATCAGTTGGAATTGATCACATCCCTGAATAAAATTATTGGCAAGAATAAGAAAGTGAAAAATCTGGAAGGATGTCTAAAGGAATTAACTGAGAAGTTGCAAAGTATTGTAACTACACAAGTTGTTGATGCAGACCCCTTGGAAAAGGCTAAGAAGGTAATAAGCACTTTTGACAATGAATTCACTAACCTATCTGATATTGCAAAAGTGAGAGCCCAAGTAGCCTATGAGGCTGGAATGCTTTTGAACATCAACCAGAATATTAGAAATGATATTATAAATCTTTACATTTGTATCAAGAACTTGAGAAAGAGTTTGGAGATGGGAAAGTCTTTGTACATATAGTGTACAAAATTAGAGACCTTAATAGCAGAAGAAGATCAGAAGATGAAGCTGAAAGAAGCAAAAATTCAGAATGAATGTAACCTTCTTTCTAATCCTAATGTGAAGGTATGTGATGTCGAAAAGAAAATTCAGAATCTATATGATGAAATCAGGATTTTGAAAGATGAGAGAGACGGAAAAATGAGAAGATTCACTCTTTTGAGAGAACATACTTCTATAAAGTTAAGCATAATTGAAGAACAGTTGGAAGAATGTCTCTTTGCAAAGACATCTTTTCAGAATTTTAACTTTGAAAACCTTCAAGCATGTCAAATAGCAGCTTATGGACTGAGCACACTACTCAATGTGGCAAATTCTATTAAGAAATCATGGGAGAAGGAAATAGAAGCTATGAAGATTGATTTTGTAGATTGTGTTGCAAGCCTACCGGCTTTGCAATAAGAAATTAAGGTATAATCTTTTTGTGATACATTTTTGCAAACCCTCCCTACTTTATTTTGTCATTGTTGTCAAAGGGGGAGAGATATAGAGCAAAAAATTGATGTATATGATAAGGATTGATACTCTTAGGGGGAGTGTTGTATTAAAGATAAGAATTTTTTGAGGAGTTATAAGGATAGTATATATCTTATACTATGGCCACAATTTTGAGACAATTTTTGAAATTTTGATGCTGTACACTTAGCCAATTTTCTCATATGTTGCCACCAATGACAAAGGGGGAGATTGTTGGAAATTTGGCTGAGTTGAGTACATAGATGTTGTCATTATGGAAACATATGATCCACATGAAGAGCGCACAGGTCGGAGAGCAAGTATAGCAGAGCGCATTGCAAATTTGTCTAAGTATGAGACAATGTTTTCACCAGTGCACCCGAACATAGTTCTTGTTTGCGACATTGACTGGAGTAAGTTCAGTGCTTGCGCACTTGAACATAAACTCTATGGTTTATATTCGACACCCATCTCAAATCGCAAATCAATACGGCATGTACGAAATTAGTTATGATAGTTTTACTAAAGATAGTGTTTAGCCGACAGGACAGTTTTGAAGACAGAATTGGTAAAGAGTTAAGGGATTATTTTGTTTACCAAAATAATGACTTAACAATATAAAGGGATGAAATCCTAGATGTTAACCCTTAGATAAAGATATATGGAAGCCGGCCATGTAAATTTATTATCCTTAATAACTTGTATAAATGTAATTATGAAGAAGTAAAGTAGAGACTGTAATTTTGTAATGATATGATGCGAAGCATGATAGCAGTGAAAAGATATTGATGCAAGCAATATAATATTATGTACCTTGACCCCATTTTTTTAATCATTATATATTGTACATTCATTTTTTGGGCAGTGGGCTCATCTGGTAATCAAATTTTGTATTGACAACTCCTAACATGGTTGAGGCTTCTAACAAGGCCTATAGTCCCTTAACTAGGACTGATACACTATATGATTGTAATAGACTCCTAATAGGGTCAACATCCTTAACAAGATACTTTTGATTAGTGGATCTTTGTGGGTACCATCCCCACCAAGGTTTTCCCTTGGCCAGGGTTTCCTCAAGAATAAATAATGTGTTATGAGTTCTTTAGTTTTATTGCTATGCATGTTGTTTAGCTTCTTATGTTATGCATTCATAAAGATAATTTTTTATATCCATAATTGGGCAAAAGTTAAAGTTTGTGGAATACTGATTCACCCCCCTTCCCACTCTCAGTATTCCCTATTTCTAACATGAAGACTAAGTTTGTGTGAAATGAAAAAGCTACCAATAGTTTTGAGTTGTTGAAAAAAATAATTTCTAGCCAACCTATCTTAGTTTTGCCAAGATTTGAGAAGCTATTCACCATAGAGTGTGATGCAAGCAATGTGGCTATTGGATTTGTTTTAAGCCAAGAGGGTAGACCAGTGGCTTTTCATTCAGAGAAGTTGAGTGAAGCTAATAATAAGTATTCTTCTTATGAGCTAGAAATGTATACTTTAGTTCAAGGCTTAAGGAAATGGAGGCATTATTTTCTTCCCAAGGAGTACATAGTCTATTTAGACAATCAAGCACTAAGTTTCTTCAACTCTCAAGAGAAGTTAAGTTATAAGCACATGAAGTGGATTGAATACCTGCAAGCATACACATTTAACATCAAGCACAAGAAGGGAGTGCTAAACAAGGTGGCAGATGCCTTGATTAGGAGGGCTCTCACTATCCAAGAGATACAATTGATGAGCATGGGAATAGATCACTTCAAAGATCTATATGTTGATGATGAAGAATTTGTAGACATCTATAACTTGTATGTGCTAAATATAAGAATCATTTTCATAGAAAATATGTTGAATATACTTTGCAAAGTGATCTCTTATTTAAGGGAAATCAATTATGTGTCCCTAGAGGATCTATTAGAGATAATTTGATTTAGGAAAAGCATAATGGTGCATTGAGTGGTCACTTTGGGATCACAAAGACATAAGAACTTGTTCAAAGGTTCTACTTTTGGCCAAGAATGAACCTTGATGTGAGGAAATATGTTTAAAGTTGCATTGTGTGTCAAAAGGCCAAAGGTACTTCTTCAAATGTAGGCCTATATCAACCACTGCCTATTCCCACTAGGCCATGGGAATGCTTGAGCATGGACTTTGTAGTTGGGTTACCCAAGACAAGACAAGAAATGGATAGTGTTTATGTGGTTGTGGATAGATTTAGCAAGATGGCTAACTTTGTGCCATGTAAGACAACCAATGATGCTAGCCAAATAGCCTCTCTCTTCTTCAAAGAGATAGTAAGAATACATGGGTTACCTATGAGCATTGTATCAGATAGAGACACCAAGTTTATGAGTCACTTTTGGAAGACTCTTTGGAAAAGATTGGGCACCAATTTGTCCTTTGGATCTGCATACCATCCTCAAATAGATGTTCAAATCGAGGTGGTAAATAGGAGCCTTGGAAATCTTTTAAGGTGCTTGACCAAAGAATATGGTCAACAATGGGATAAATTGATTGGACAGGTTGAGTATGCATATAATGACACTATGAGCAGGTCCACAGGGAAGAGTCCCTTTGAAATTTTATATGGCCTACATCCTAGAGGAGTCTATGAGCTAAGAGACTTAAAGGATGGAGTTAAAGGAAGTGGATATGCTGATGATTTTTCTTATGCAATGCAAGAGATTCATGACATAGTCAGGAATACATTGACTAAGAACACCATGAAACATAAGACTAAGGTTGATGAAGGAAGAAGAGAAATCCAATTCAATATTGGAGACTTAGTGATGGTGCATATAAACAAATCTAGACTACAAAAGGGAGTCCCTCACAAGTTGCAAATGAGAAGGATAGGTCCATGTCCTATCTTGGCAAAGTATGGAGATAATGCTTATTAAGTGGAGCTACCGGAGGATAGTGGATTGTCCCCTGTTTTCAATGTTGTAGACCTAGTTCCTTACAAAGGACCACCACCTAATTTGGATCAAAGCTTGATTGAATTCATCCAAGATGTGGAAGAACTCAAACTACCTTCTACCACAATCAAGAAGGCTGACAGCATACTCGATTCAAGAGTCTACAAGAAGACTAGAAAGAAAGAGTACAAGGAACGCTTGATCAAATGGCATGACCAATCTGATGCAGATGTAGTATGGATCAAGGAAGCTTATTTTAAGAAGTTGGGAGTTGGTCCCATATTACTCAATCCAAGGGTGGATTGAAGTCTTTTGTTTAGGGGAGGATGGTGCAGGAGCACCTAGGAAATCCTCAAAGTCCTTAAGTTTTGGCTTGTATCTAACATTAACCAAGTCAGAGTTTGTGTTTAATTTAGACCTTAGGAGGCCATTTCAAGTGTGTGGCTAGGTAGATTGATAACTATTATCTAATATAACCTAGTCTAGTTAGCTATTTTTCTTTTTCCTTAGTTTAATGTTTATTTTGGCTTGATTAGGGAAATGGTCTAAATGTGTCCTAGACCCTAGCATAGTACTAAAGATGCTTTCTATGAATTTAAGAGGTTGGTTCATCAAGTTATAGGGTTAGAGGCCCTAAAAGATAGGATGGAGGCATAAATGTAAAGATGCCAAATGTTGGTTAAAAGTTGTCATGACAACATTTGCAATTTTTGCAAATGTTGCATGCAACTCAATAACAATAGAATCCCCTCATTTGAGGAGTGGGTGACTAATGAACTAATCCTATAAATAAGGGAGAAGCATCTAAAGGATGTATATGGCTCATTTCTCAAAAAAAGGAGATAATGTAAGCATGTTTGTGAATAGTGAAATAGCTCTACAATTCTGGTTTTGTGAGCACACCAAGCTTTCTTGTGTGACAGTGCTAATGTATTTGGATTGAATTTACTTTGTTTTAGTGTTGGATTTGTGTTGTTGGAATAGTTGGAAGGATTTTTCATTCTTTGTGCAGGTAGCTTAGAGTTGTTTTAGTGTCTTAAATAAATTAATTAGAGTCTAGAGTGTTTCCTAGTCCTATCCTAACCAGTTTCTATTTCTATGGCTCCCCCATGAAATCTAGCCACAAGATCTTCCTAAGGGTAGATAAATTCTTTAGGGGAGCCATTATTTTGTACATATTTAGAGGTAGGAAGTTGGAGGATTTGATTTTCTATTTTTAATGCTAAGCCCTAGGCGAGCTTAGTATGCTCGGTTAGAGGTTTGATAGTGAAGGATTGAAGAATGCATGCAGGGGAATGAAGCATTGAAGCACAGTACGGAATAGTAAAAGTTCAAAATGGGATATGATGATATCATTTCATGTTAGGAAGATTGAAGATTTATCAATCCATTTGGTTGAGATTTGAACAAGAAATCAGTCTAGTCCTATAAATCAGGCCTATTAGCCCTATTTGACCTAGATAATAGGGAGCCTGTGTAGGGATGCCATAGGAACCCAAAACCTTATGAATCTTTCATAAAATCCAAAAGGGTACTCGAATGTGGAATTTATTTTGTGATTCTTTTGAAAAATTTTGGTAGGAAATTGAGAAAAGGCCCTATCAAGGGCTACAAGGAATTGGGCCTAATTACCTCTTCAAGGTTAGGTCTTGAACTCGATAGAAAAGGGCTTGGATATCCTTCAACATGGATCCAAATGGAAACATATGGAGTGTTTTCATGATGTTTGATACCTCTGCAACCAATTTGAAAGTTTGTGAGAGAATGGCATTTGGAGTCTTCTAAGTGTAGGAGAGAGCATTGGAGAACTACAAGGTGATTTTCCTTCAAGGTTAAGAAAAAAGTGTTTAACTCTTAGAGAAGAGTTTGTAAAGGTTTTATTTAATCATCTAAACCTATTAAGATCCTAGAGGAGAGTAGGATCCTGGAAGAAGACAAGCAAGGTCTTCTTAGCACTTGTGCAAGCACACCTAGAAGCACATACACCACTATACCAAATCTTCACTTTCAAACATCAATGGAAACTAAACCATTAAGGGTTAAAAGATGATGCAAACTAGTTATTTGTGAGATTACAACCTAATTGTATATTAAACAACATTTTTAGAAAATGACATATTATGTTGTAATGCATTATTTTTTAATGAAAGGATATAATTCTAGCTTTCAAAATATAGATTTCTCATGCTATTATATATTGCATGAACATTTTTTAATAATTTTTTTGTTCTATATATATTTTAAATTTATTTCTTTAATGTCTATTTTTCTATTTTTCCACATTTGTGAAATAAAGACATTAATATTTGGTAAAAACTTACATTTAAAAGAAATAAAACAATGAATAAAATGATGAGATTAGATATACTCAATATTATACATTTTGAAAAGCTTATAGTAAGGGCTACAAAATTTCATCTCCTAAAAGCTAAAAAAAAACTATTTTTTGTCATTATTTTGAAAGTGTATAGGAGAATTTATTAAAGGTATGATTTAACATTAGAGGTGGTATATGAAAGGGGATTTGATCTAAGGAATTTTAATCTAGCCCTCTTTAATCAAAATCCTTTAAATAGAATCTCTCAAGGCTTAAATCATAATTTTTCTAAAAAATATGTGATTCTAGGCAAAAATCAAGATGTTCCAAAAGTGGTACACAATATTGTGTGATCAAAAAGAAAATAGTGAAGTAATGATGGTGGTAAATTTAGATGTCTATATTTCCTATCCAAATGTAAGACTAGATATAAGATCACTTTTTGGTACATATTCTCATTATTCTATCTTCATTAGAGGGAAAAGAGATCTTCATTGCAGAGCTAGCGGTGGGGCAGTATGTTCAATAATGATAACTTTTTGAGAAGATACAATTAAAGGAACTAATGAAACTTGAGAAAATTTAATCTCATCAAACATATCCACATCAAGGGAATTAACTCATTTCATCACTTTCTAATTCATTAGAACTATATTTTGATATTTCAAAGTATTATCCCCTTGATCTTGAGGATGATTTTGTTGAAGGGCCATTATAACTAATATTCTTATCTTTGTGACTTGCCATTATATATCACCCTTATTTGTTTTCAAAGCATGTAGATATCTACAAATGGGTTCAATATTTTATTTAGAATGAGGAACAACAAGGGGATATCTTAGACCTTATGCTAAGAATATTTGCACCTATAGAAAGTGTTGACCAATTTTAATTAGAGGAAACATTGAGTGTATCTCATTTGATTGATCTGGATATTAAGTATATCTCCTTTAGAGGATCCACTTCTATATAGAATATCTTAAAGGAATAAATCAACTAAAGTTATTTAGTTTGGCACATGCTTGAGCCTAGAGATATTATTGTGTCTCAAAAAATAACTAACATAGTACTTGGATAAACTAGGAAAGTAAATGTTGGTAGTAATATGTAGGGATTTCTCATTAAAGACATGAAATATATATTCTAGAGTGAGAAGATAAGTAGAAAAGAATAGAAAAATTAGGATCACTTTTAAGCATGATTGGATTCAACAAAATGAAAAAGAAAGCATAGAGTAATTTTTTCTTGATGTCAATGTGAATCCCAAGTGGTACCTAGACATTGGTGATCAGAAGACCCTTCCCATAACAAATCCTATTAATATAAATGTTTACCAAGTGATATGAATTTTCATATTCAAGAATAAGAATAACCACATTAGAGGGGCTTTTTATGCAAACATACCACATCAAATCCTTGGGAAGAAACTTCCTAAGTCTCCTAAGTGGTCAAATCATTGTCAAGCTCTATCAAACTTTCAAATATAGGTATAGTAAATGTTAAGTAATTGAAGGTCATATACATTTAAATTCTTAGGAAATGCTCGTAGACATGACAACATAAAAGGCAACACAATGAATGCAAATATTTGAAAATAAATTATAGGATATTAAAAAAATACTATCCATAACTATACCAAATAGCCTAAATATTTATGTATGTGATATTTTAATTCCTATACAATATAATGCATTATCTTTTTTTTAATGTTACACTACGACTATATTAATTATATGATAATCATAATGAATACATTAGTAGAAAAATTATAATAAAGGTGACTTGCATACATACATAAAGATAATGATATGTTCATAATGATTAATCCAAGGAATCAGTTTTACAATCCTCTCTCTCTTTGAAAAAATATAAATTAGATTTTAGAAGTATAAATGTGTTGAATATTAGAGAGTTTGTTAAAAAGTTTTTTTTTTTCCTTTCTTGTGATTTTATTTTTATATTATATTTTATGATACATAAATTTAAATAAAGATTAGTGCTTAAAAATTACATCCTAAACTTTATCATGTTTAGATGACTCGTCTTAAAATATAGGAAGAGTTGGATCCTATTTAAAAAGGAAGTGAGATAATAGACAAGGCACCTAAAAAAGAGAGTGTGATATTAGAGTGCCACCTAGACAAGAGAAGGTGATAAAAGAAGAGCCAACTAAACAAAACAAAAATTAGAGTATTCTTTTTATATCTTACTATCACGAGACCATCAAATGTAGCCCCAAGCTTGACTCAGCCTAATAATGTCAATTTTTGTGCATACAACATTTATTTGTAGTCTATGAGATTGGACATTTTGATGACTATCCACTACATTTTAAACTTTGACATATTTAGGTGACTTCTCTTAAAATATAGTAAGAGATGGATCTTGCATAAAAAGGAAGGATGATATTGGACAAGCTGCCTAAATAAGTGAGTGTGATATTACATGGGCCACTTAGACTTGACAAAGTGTGATATTAGATGAACCACCTGAAAAAGTCAAAATTTAGAGGATTCTATTTAGATCTCACCATTATGAGACCATCAAATGTACCCCTTAAGCATCACTCAACAAATTAATGGGATGACAAGGAACACATTTTTAGATGAGGCACTTCAAAAATATAATCCACACAGTTCTTGAGCTCGACATGTTTTGCAAGTATTATGTTATGAGGATTGCTTCATAGCTACACAAGGAGGGCAGTAATATTCTTAGTTTTGAGATGAACCCAAATAACTGCAACATCCCTAGGAATCATAGAGCATGTGGGTACCGCATTTAACTAGATCTTAACTATGTATATTAAAAGTATGAAGCTTTTATAGGTCATGATAATTAATATAATTAGTTTTTGGCTTCGATTCTATATAATTTTATAATATGTATGATATCGATCAAACTTCATGATTTGATCATCATGGATTTTTCTCCTTTCTCTCTAATTCTAATAATAGATCAAGAGATTTGATCTAAAAGATCATCAAATTTAGAATTTAGTGATATCATTGTTTATTATCACCTCGGTAACAAATCACATTGTGATATTTGAAGTGTCTCTATTTGGCATGGCTCTCATCTACTGAGGTTATGGAGGAAGGGAAATTCAACAAGCGTGTTGAATTTAAACATAAGATTGTAAACATTAACTTATTTACATGACTTGGCTTTTCTATATTTTTCCAATAAGTGTCTTGTAAACTTTTTAATGTCACTAGCGGCGTCGACATGACACGCCCTCTAAGTCCACCTAAAACATTTTGACCTGGAGCTATGAACTAGTGAGGCTTCGAACGAGGGAACTCATATCCATTAAACAAAGCTGAGGCCCAAAAGTGTGAGCATGTTGGCTTAACGAAGGCACAAGTCCACAATCACAATGGCCTAACAAAGGTTTTAACCTTGATAGGGACAACAACACCACCACCACCACCACTTCTTAACCAACGCACTAAGTGGTGAGACCCTATATGAATTATCTTGAAATATAATAAGAAATAAATCTTATTTACAAGAAAAGTGTGATATTAGACTAGCCACCTAAACAAAAGTGTATGACATTAGAAAAGCCACCTAAACAAAAGGGTGTGATATTAGAGAAGCCACCTAGAAAAGAAAGAGTAATATTAGACAAGCCACCTAACCCAGTCAAAATATAAAGGCCTTACCGTCATGGGACCATCAATCAGAGCGCAAGCTTGACTGAACCGAGTGAATGCAAATGCTTCTCACACGACATTCATTTTAGACCTTCCGTGGCCTCCCCACTGTGGTTGTTAGGATTATCTGTCAATTATTCATTACTTAACTAGGTTCAAATCCGGCCTGTAATGTTCTAGATGAAAGACAAGTGGTAGGTACACCAAATATCGTTTGATGTGACACAAAATGCGCAGGAACGCGCAATGGCTGTGATGATTTTTTTCTCGCGGTGTTAATCATGGGGTCGTACTCCAATTTTTTTCACAAGTAAAACACAGAGCCTGATTTACAACAATAAATATACATCCACAACATTCATATCTGCATTGAAGTTCAACATGGCTCTGGCAGCTCTGTCCACGACCTTCTCCTTCCTGAAAGCAATGATGAACATGAAGGAGCTCGTTGCCACGGGTCAAGCGGGAGACGGCCGAGAGAAAGCTCTCCTTGACCATGTCCTCAAAACGGCTGAAAAGGACAATCCACTTTCGGTTTTGAATGTAATGGACGCCTATGCAAAGACTTCTAGCTGGTTCATGAACATTGGGGACGATAAGGGGCCCTTTTTAGATAAGGCCCTTCAGAAATACAATCCAAGGGTAGTTCTTGAGCTCGGAACGTTTTGTGGGTATTCTGCTGTGAGGATTGCTTCGCAGCTGAACAAGGAGGGCAGTAAGCTTCTCACTTTTGAGATGAGCCCAGATAACTGCAACATCGCCAGGCAAATCATTGAGCACGCAGGTACCACATTTAACTCTCTTAATTGTGTAATGAAGTTTTCATAAATTTCTGTGATAGTTTTTGTAGTTCATGATAATTGATTATAAATTTTTAGATTTGATTGTGTGATTTTATAGTGTCAAATACAATAGATCAAATTTTATAATGTGATTATCATCTATTTTCGGATGGATCAAACTTTATGATGTATTTCATCTATTTCTCTATGCTAGATATCTAATTCTATTGGTAGAAATTTGATCTGAAACATCAAAGTTATGAAATCGCACATGATCAATGATGTTCAGTGTGTATATTCATCTTGGTAATAGATCAAATTGAATCTGATGTGTGAAGTGTTTCTGTTTGGCAGGGCTATCATCCAAAGTGGTTGTGGTGGAAGGGAAATTCAACGAGCGTGTTGAAGTGGCCAAGAAATTTCTGGAGGAGATGAATTCCCCTCATTTTGATTTCGTTTTCCTCGACCACTGGAAAGTCTGCTATATGCCAGACTATCTTCTATTGAAGGAAAATGCTATGCTGGGCAATGGTAGTGGAGTTTGTGCAGACAATATGGGGCCTCTCATGGGACCTGCCGACTTCAAGAAATATGTGAATACGCATCCGGAAGAACTTGAGACCACTGAATACAAAAGCAATGCAGAATATCTTTGGTGGTTCCCAGACAGCGTCACTGTTTCTACTTTTAAGCTACCCACTAAGTTTTAGTAAATTATTCATCATGGTCCACTCTTTATCTATTGTATCCGTCGTTAACCAGTCTCAGTCGAGCTTGAAAAGCATGAAGTACGGCCTACTTATTATAGGTTGGAAATGGAAAAGGGGTTGCCATAATAAAATCAAACATGAATTGTGTGTAACTTTATTCTTTAGTGGTGGCACATTGTGAAAGAAACCAATGAACTTTAGTACGTCCATGACTTCTTTTTAAAGTGGACATTGACACTCTATTAGTTTTTTTTAACTGGCAGACATGCTATTGTATCTATTAGGGTGTTAAAATGCAATTAATTTGATCAACAAGATCTTACAGTTTTTTTAAATGTCTGAAAGTATACTATAAAATTTGAAATTTTGGACATACTTTTAAAATTATAAAAATACAATTTATTTGAGTTTCTATTGGTTGCAACAAAAAAGAGCAAGGAGAAAAATAGATTTTTTAAACTAAAATTGTGAAAAAATATAAATTAAGATCTAACTATTGCCAAACACTTTGGGCACAACTATCATTGAGTTGAAATATTATTCGCATTAACTATGCATTAATGCAACAAGTGGTTTGTGCTTTTCTGGTTGTGTGTTTTTATTTTGACATATTGCAAAGAGAGTGCTAAAGTCTAGAGATGTTTTGGCTAGGGATCCTACATCTTACACTTTGTATGAATGGTGCTTTGTATCTACAAAGGTTTGTTTACTTGTGTCTTCTATTACCACTACAAGGTTTGTTTTCTATTATCTTTTCTTAACCCTGGAAGATTTGTTTTGTGTTATTGTCTCTACGATCTTTTTCTTGAAAGGGTAAAAATATGAACATTATCTAGTTTGAGAGCTAATATCATCTTTTTTTGGTGCACTTGTAGCTAGGGGACTTAAAATTTTTGAAAATCTTATTGTTTGAGGTGAAATTTTAAAGCATTGGATTAGCAAGGGTTTTGGAAAATATCTGAGAAGTTGTTTGTGAGAGGCATTGTCCACAAGCTTTGATTATGATGTTTTCAGCAATATTTGGAAGAGAGTTTTAAGTTCTATGTCATGAAAAGCTAAAATGGCTCTGGTTTGTTAAAAAATTATGTTTTGAAGGGTTCTTTTTCCTTCATCTTGTGCATATGTAAGCAGGGAACAAAGTTCTATGTTATTGAAAGTTGAAATGGTTGTATTTTTTTGTTTTATGATATTCACAACTAAAATTGTTCTTTCTTTAAACATTTCAAAATGGGGAAATCTAATTTTCTAAAAATGTTTGGATAATATTTTAAAAAAAATTAAAGCTTCCAATAGTTATTTCTCCTTTCTCTTGTGAATTTGTAACTAGGAAAGCTTAAACTATCATTCTTTAAGTCGCGTCTAGAAGTAATAGACTTAAGAACTATGTCATCGAAAGCTAAAATAGGAAAGTTCTTCCGAAACTTGTTTTATTTCTTTTCAAAATATTAAATGTATCAATATGTTTTGTTCTGCAAGGGTTTGTTTCAAGTCATTTATAGGTAAAATTGTTATTGGTTTGTACATTTTGAAATTGAGAAGTCTAATATTCTCTAATTATGTGGGCTCTAAAATTTTAAGATTTCGACAACTCTTTCTCCTCTCTCTTGTACATTTGTAACTAGAAAAGTTTAAAGTATCATATTTTAAGTTGCATTTGGAAGGAATAGGTTAAGAGCTATGTCATTGAAAGCTAAAATAGGAAATATTTTGTTAAACTTATGTGGTTTTATTTTAAATCTTTAAATTTGTCAATAACTTTTGTTCTACAAGAATTTGTTTACTTGTTTTTTTCATAAAGTTGAAGTGGTTGTAGTTTTTTGTTCTTTGTTATTCACATGTAAAATTGCTATATTTTTTAAAAGCTATCATATTTTAAGTCACATCTAAAGGGAATAGGTTTAAGATATATGTCTTTGAAAGCTAAAATGAGAAAGTTTTGTAGAACTTCTCTTATTTTTGTTTAAATCTTTAAATTTGACAATATTTTTTTATTTTGTAAGGGTTTGTTTCATTTTATTCAAAGGTAAAATTGCTATTGATTTGTACAATTCAAAATGGGGAAGTCTAGTTTTCTCAAAATTATAGCTATTTTTTAAAAAATTACTTAAACTATCATATTTTAAGCCACATCTAGAAGGAACGGGTTTAAGATCTATGTCATTGAAAGCTAAAATGTGAAATATTTTATAGAACTTCTCTAGTTTTTATCAAATCTTTAAATATGTGAATATCTTTCGTTCTACAAGAGTTTACTTACCTCTATTTTTCATTAGTGTGACAAGGTTTATTTTGTATTACCATTTCTAAGATATTACTATATTGTTAAGGTGCATTTGTCGTTCAAGATATATTAGCAAAATGTGCAAATCTCCTTATGTGGGTTTGTTCCGAAATGTTTTCCATTTGTGAGACTTTATGAGCTTAAATTTATATGTCATCCAAATCTAAAATTGCTATAGTTTAAATTCCATTGTTTATTTTTTATAGCTAAAATTGAATTTTCTTTGTTCACATTTTGAATGGTGAATTCTAAATCTGATTAGGAAATTCAATATTTATAAAAAAAAAATTGAGGACTTCTGAGGTCGTTTTTCGTGGAATGCTTGCCTAATATTTTTATGAAATTTCAAGATAGTATTTGTAAAATAATTCAAGCTTTCAATGGTTCTTTCTCCTTTGTCTAAGTGTGCATTAATGACAAGGGAACTGAAAAGTTGTCAATTTTTTTCTATTTTTAATTTTAAGCTTTGGATGACATATATACTTGCACTATTTGAGAATTTGAACTACAGAAAGATAATAATCATATATATAATCTTTCCATGACGTATATAAGCTTGTCAAACATTTTTTTCATATGTTATGCATTAATGGAGCAACTTGTTTGTCCTCCTTTTTTACAAACTAAAAATTAAATTCTTTATATTCATGAGGTAGATTCACTACATTTTCTCCTTTGTATGAATTTTTTGAAGTTTCTATAAAGGTGTTGGAAAAGGAGTAAATTTGATTAAAACCCATTTTTTAGAACTTTCTATATTTTTATTCAAAATCCCTTGCTAGCATTTTTTGGGAATTTCAAGCCTTGAAGGTCATATATTGTTGGAGTATTCCATGAAAAACTAGTTGTGAGGGCTTGTGAAAAAATATGAGAAGCAGGGATAACTTTAGTGGCGAATATTCCCTAATGGTGAATATTTCACATCCGCGATGTGGAAATTGGCAAATATATTGTACTGATTGGGGGTGGCTAGATCTCCCTGACTTAATAATTTTTTCTCAAATGAAATTCAATTCGCCATTATTTTTATCAATTAATTTAATCTATTTTATAGATTTTGGCAACAGAATCTATGTCTTACACATGATTTATTTAATATTTTTCCCTACAATTTTGAAAGTTTCTTAATTGACGGCCATATTCACCAATGTGTGGTTAATATTTAAGGTTAGGGAATGGGTTAAGTTGACATGTGTCTCTATTTTAGATACTTTCTATGTAACTTTTTATCCTTTAAAACTTTGGCCCAAAATAGATTTGACAATGGACATGTGTCTCTATTTTGAACTTTGTATCCTTTAAAAATTTAGCCAAAATAAAATTTATACCATTGATCTAGGATCATCTAATGGTTATGAAAAATAAGGTTAGTATAAGTCAAATAATATAAAATTAACTTGTGATGCCTTAATAAAATAATAAAAGTTGTTTTTGGCTTCGCAGGGCGCTTCTCCTTGACCCTAGCCTATATCGTGATAAGGAGCACACCAGAGGCACTGCCCCTTGACCTTGTCTTGGGGGTGCTACCTCCAAAACCCCATTGAATAATTTGGGGGAAAATTACACCGATAAAAGGGGAAAATTTAACCTTCAATTCTGATAATTGATTAGGCTCCATATAATAATAGTGAAATGATGGTTGCTAGGTATATGTGTATGTTCTTATGGCCATGATTTTCTTTAATAATGAAAGATTCACAAGGTTTTATAGAATTTTCATATGATTAAAAAAAATTTGCCAATGCAAACTAATATTTTTTCCTTTCAAACTAAAAAAATTCACTGACAATTTATTAATTATTTTTCCCCAAAATAATGTAGGATTCGCCAATATTTTACACCTTTTCTTGGGAAAGGGTTTCTTTAAGTTATCCCTACTGAGAATTTACTAGTCCTATCATCTGAAACACAAATTGCACAATTTTTTTTAAAAATCTACTTTTGTGAATAGCTTTTGGCACCGATATCATTGAATGCAAAGTCTATTTGCATTAAATTTCCATTTATTGAAGAGTTGAGTTCCATATGTGTTTTGAGTAAGTGCACCAAGATGGTGTGCAAAAAAGTGGCCACCCACTAAAAAAAAACCCAAAACACTAATAATGAGCAATCAAGTTTCTTTTAATTCAAATAACTCAATTGAGTTATGGTTTGGTAATTATCAAGCCTAGATTCAAAAAAATCTAATCACATTTTTAATGTTAAACATTAAAAATGTAAATGTATTTTTAAACATTAAAAATATGATCATGTTTTTAATGTTTAAAAATGCAATCGTATTTTTAATGTTTAAAAATATGATTGTATTTTTAATGTTTAAAAACATGATCATGTTTTTAATGTTTAAAAACATGATCATGTTTTTAATGTTTAAAAACATGATCATGTTTTTAATGTTAGAAAACATGACATGTTTTTAATGTTAGAAAACATGACATGTTTTTAATGTTTAAAAACATGATCATATGTTTAATGTTAAAAAATGCGATCATGTTTTTTATGTTTAAAAATACAATCAAGCTTTTAATGTTTAAAAATGTGATCATGTGTTTAATGTTGAGAGAGAGAGTTGGTATGGTGAGATGAGGGAAGGGAGAGAGTGATAGATAGGAGTAATTAGGGGGGAGAGATGAGATCGAGATACTCCTAGGATGTCTTCAGGGGTCTTAACTACCTTGAGTTGTCCTAAGGGGTTTTCATATGTAATAATGGATCATGGGATATATTAATGGGTCATAGGATACATCAATGGCTCCTAGAGGATCTTAACATACATTAATAGGTCTGAAAGAGTCCTATAACACATTGATGGGTCAAAAGGTATCCTAGGATACATTAAGGGATCCTAGGATATCTTAAGGGGCCCTATGTGGCTTATGTAGAATGAATGGGTCCTAGGATACATTAAATGGGTCCTAGGATGTCTTAAGGTGTCTTAGGTGTCATAAGTGGTCCTAAGGAGTCCTAGGATACATAATTACATTAATTTTTTCTAGGATGTCTTAAGGGGCACTAAGTTTCTTAACTAGTCCTAAGGGGTCCTAGGATACATTAATGGGTCCTAGGATGTCTTAAGGGGTCCTACAGGGTCCCTGTATATGTTAATAGCTCCTAGGATATATGGATAGGTGCTAAATTATCCTACAATATATTAATGGTCATTTAGAATATATTCATGGGTTCCTGGGCATTCTATGATACATTAATGGTTCATGGGGATCCTAAGGGGTCCTAGGTGTCTTAAAGGGTCCTAAGATATGTATTAATGGGTCTTAGAATGTCTTAAGGGGTCCTAGGTGTTATAAGTTATCCTAAGGTCTATCTTAGGGTGTCTTAAAGGGTCTTGTGTCTCTTAATATGTCAGAAGGGATCCTAGGATGCATTAATAGGTACTAGGGTATCATAAGGGGTTCTATGTGTCTTACAAGATCCTAAGCTATCTATGTGCATGTATTAATTTGTTCTAGGATACATTAATGGGACTTAAGGGGTCCTAAGGTACATTAATGGGTCACAGGAGTCTTAAGGGGTCCTAAGGGTCCTATGTGTCTTAAGAGGTCCTAAGAGGTCCTAGGATACACTAATGGGTCTGATGATGTCTTAAGTGGTCCTAAAGGGGCCTAATATAAATCAGTGGGTCCTAAAATGTCTTAGAAGGTCCTAGATGTCTTTAAGGGATACTAAGGTCTCCGCATGCATGTATTAATGTGTCCTAGGATACATTAATCAGTTTTGGGATATATTAATGGTTTGTAGGAATCTTAAGGGGTGCTAAGGAGTCCTATGTTTTGTAAGATATCCTAAGGGGTCCTAAGATACACTTATGGATCCTAGGATGTCTTAAGGGGATCTAGACCTATTATAGTTGGTCATAAGGTGTCCTAGGATGTCTTAAGGGGTCATAGGTATCAAAGTGGTCCTAAGGGGTAATGAGTATTAGGATTTCTTAAGGTGTCCTAAGTGTCAATAATTAGGGGGGAGATGGGGAAGAAACATGAGAGAGAGAGAGAGAGAGAGAGAGAGAGAGAGAGAGAGAGAGAGAGAGAGAGAGAGAGAGAGAGAAGTGATGGATATGGTAAGAGAGGGAAAGGGATGATATGGTAAGAGGAGAAGGGAAGGGAGGGAGTAGGAAGAGTAATTAGGGGGAGAGATATGTGAGAGACAGGGTGAGAGAAGGGGGATAGGGTGAGAGACATGAGGTAAAGATAAAGGGTACTCTAAGAGAGAGAGAGAGAGAGAGAGAGAGAGTATACAAAGATGGTGATAGAGATAGAGGGGGTAAATGTGAAAGAGTGAGGGAGAGAACATGGAGAGGTTGAGAGGCACATGTGTGTGTGTGTGTGTGTGTGTGTGTATTAAGTTTACATACATATGTTTTTTATTCTACAAAATTTGATCAGGTTTTAGTGTTTAGAAATTTGATCGGGTTTTGTAGAACTAGAAACACATAGCTATAATGTTAAATAACCAAATCAATTTTTTGAATAGTTAAAAACTTGATTGTGTTATGCTTAGGTAATAGGCTTGGATAATGACCCTAAGGCTTGGGAGCTTTATTTCCCTCTATTTCTCTCATTTTTCATGCCTTTTGTTCTTCCAAGATAATTTTTCAACTTTCTCATCATCAGGTTTGCACATCATCAATTGGGTATTTGTAAAATTACCACCATAATTTCACATATCTTTTGAGATTTCTAACCATATAATTTTTTTATTTTTAGATAACATTAGCATATTAAAGTTTAATTTTCTTTACAAGTATGTCCATAGTTCTCAGAGACATATCTATACCATTTTCTTAATAACTTTTGATCTATTTGACCAACTTTTCAAAAAATTACATATTATTGTTCTACACTTTATTCTATACACTTTTTAAAAAATATATTTTCAATTATTTTAATGCTAGTCATGTTTAGCGCATGAATAGACACCTGATTTTCAAGATGTGACCACTTCAAAAAATCATAAAAAATACTCAATAGAAAAATAGAAAAAAAATACACAACTTCTAAATCTCACTCTTACCTATCTTTCTACCAAAGTATTTTTCAAAATACTAAATCTAATTATATGTGTTTTTATGTGCACCCCACACACTATGCTATATTTTTCTAAAAAAAATTAGGAACATTTTTTCATGTGCAAGTGATTTGACCCTCTTAATATTATCCATTTTTTAAAAAAATTGGTAGTTTAGAAACTAGATTCGGAGTACTACAATTCTTGTTCTTTGCACGTCTTCTAATTTTGAGTTCATGACTCTCAAATTTCTCTTCCAAGTTTAGGTTCACCCGATTTTTGAAAAAAAAGGGTGGCCACTTATACCCGTCCCCTCCCTCCCTCGCTCCCTCCCTCCCTTTTGCACACCATCTTTGTACATTTACCCTTTCAATTTGTCGCTTTGCCTATATGCCTAAATTATTTTTAATTGCATATGCAAACTTATCATATTGCAAAATTAAAGCTTCAACATTGAGATAAGCATTATGTAAAGGCATTTAGTTTCAATCATGTCATATTGCACCAATTCAAAGTGAGTTGTAACTATGTAACATGCTTCAACACTAAAAATGTCTTTATATTCATGTCTTTCCATTGATTAAATTACATGAAAGTTAATTGTCAATCAAGATCCTATTAGCTATGATAGAAAAGAAGGAGAAAAATAAGTTTTCAAAACCAAAATTGCAAGTAAATTTATACAAACTTACTAAATTGTTGAGTTCTTTTTCCATGAATATCATTGACACTGTGCACACTCCCTCTTTGGTTTTATACTTTCAATTTGACATATCGTATCTTTTGCACAAATGTCATTGAATTGTAAGCTTGTTTTCATTAATTGTATATTCAAAAGGTTGTGTTTTTCACATTTTTAAATTGTTTAGATATCAATCTTATTTTTTTACCTATCATATAAAGTTTGATAGCATGAATGTAATAGTTCATGCTTATCGGTTGTTGTCATTGGGAAGTGTCAAAAAATAATAAATCTTTTGCATTGAACCATGGGTTTTTCAATATTGTTGAGGTAGTAAGTTTGTTGCTAATAATGCCAATCGACACTCCCAAGACTTTGCTCCCTCACTAGTGGTGTGTGTTGAAAAGTTCCCTAGACCTTTCAGCCTCACATCTATGGTTGTTATGAGTCACAAGAGAATCTTCAACTAATAATGCCAATCAACACTCCCAAGACTTTCTTCCCTCACTAGTGACGTTTGTTGAAGAGTTTTCTAGACCTTTCAGCCTCACATCTGTGGTTGTTATGAGTCACAAGAGAATCTTCAACTAATAATGCCAATCGACACTCCCGAGACTTTCCTCCCTCACTAGTTAGGTTTGTTGAAGAGTTCCCTAGACCTTTCAGCCTTACATCTGTGGTTGTTATGAGTCACAAGAGAATCTTCAACTAATAATACCAATCGACACTCCCAAGACTTTCATCCCTCACTAATGACATGTGTTGAAGAGTTCCCTAGACCTTTAAGACCTCACATCTGTGGCTGCTATTCCTAACGTCATTTATTCTTCGAATGACACAAGATGTGTAGAAAATGCACATAAAAGACAACGATTTTGATGAATTATTCACGTCAGGCCTTCAATCATGAACGGCAGAAATTGCACACCAGCATGTTTTCAGAATATTTTATAGAAAGAGTATATTATCAGAACTTCAAGAATTGACAGAATGGTTTATCGATTGATTTCTTTTCAGCCAAGAGGAATATTTTGGGGAGTATTTTTTTTAATAGAATGATTCTGAGCAACTATTGAACAGTGGCGAATGGACCTTCATCCACATTATTGACACATTAGAAATTAAACCCTATGAACAGTGTCTAATGGACCTTCATCGACATTATTGACAAATCAGAAATAAATCCTCTAACAATGTCTAGTAGGCCCTTATCCACATTACAAATCTTCATCCATAATCAGAATTTAAACCTTCTGAACATTATCCAATATACCTTCGCCCACATTACAGATCTTCGTCCACACTAAGACAAATCGGAAACTAAACCCTCTGAACAGTGTCTAATAGACTTTCATGGCTCTCGCCGCTCTGTCCACGGCCTTTTCCTTCATGAAAGCAATGATAAACATGAAGGAGCTCGTTGCCACGGGTCAAGCGGGAGATGGGCGAGAGAAAGCGTTACTTGATTATGTTGTGAAAACGGCTGAAAAGGGCGATCCCCTTTCAGTCCTGAATGCAATCGACACCTGTGCAAAGACCTCAAGCTGGCTCATGAACATTGGGGATGACAAGAGACCCATTTTAGACAAAGCACTTGAAAAATATAATCCAAGGGTAGTTCTTGAGCTCGGGACATTCTGTGGGTATTCTGCTGTGAGAATTGCTTCGCAGCTGCACAAGGAGAGCAGTAAGCTTCTTACATTTGAGATGAACACAGATAACTGCAACATCGCCAGGCAAATCATCGAGCACGCAGGTACCACTTTTATTATAGAAATTGTGTATTACTCACATAGATCAACAGAATATCTGTATGTGTGATCTCGAATTTTGAGAGATGAAAAGTATACCCTAAATGTTAATAAATGCAAATTGCATACAATTGCCTATTTCCCTTGTAGAGGCCAAAGCTGAAGCTGCAGTAATAATTCTCAACAGTGTAGCAACAATTATATTGGTTAGTTTCCTCTTGCCATGACCCTCCTTTTGTGTCCTCTCAGCGGCCTCTTGCCTCCATCCTTCTGCATAGTGTCTTGTCAGCCATGAGATTGATTTTGTTGGAAATAAGTCATATTAGATTAACTGGTCAGAAAAGGGTCAGTAACTTAGGCAGAGAATTTCAGCAGGAATTGAAGGTTTTAGTTTCGAATTCCAGATGATCTATGAAGAAATATCAACATGGTATTAGAGTCAGGTAAGGTTAAGAGTTTCACACATTTATAAAGTGGTTTTGTTGGGTATATGAAGTCTAACGGTCACGACCTTTCATCTTCTCCTATCTTTTCATTTGATAGTTGCATAAATTTATATAAATGACTGTGTACTGTCATGTATATGGTGAATTGGTTAAACATCAATAAGAGATTTCTCTGTTTTAAGAGTGGATGTAGGCAAATCTACCAAACTACTATAATCTTTTGTGTTATGTGTTTTATTCTATTTTTCTATTGCTGTCTTATATATGTTTATTAAGTTTATCTGCTCGATTAAAACTTACAGATTTTTAAGAAGTGTTAAGAATCAAGCCACACAGAAATTTAGTCACAAAAGTGTCTGTAGTTCAATGATAGAATGCTGAATGGAAGATTCAAAATACAAATCTTAACTGATTCTGAAAAGCTTAACAGACTCATTCAAATATCTTTTTCTTATTAAATAGAGTGTTAACGAAGAGGATCCATCTTAACTTGCCGAACAAGATTAAGCCTTGGTAATTTCAACAGTCCCCTGCTGCATTCAACAATTATAAGAATTTTCAACAACGAAAAGTAAGTGCAACTTAAAAATCTGAGATCTTTAGTTTCAAAGATTTAACAGCTTGACGATTCTTCTTATTACATATATTTAAAACTGGTGTTTACAATTAACAATTATAACTGATTATAATTCAGCATTAGACTAACATCTAAGAACAATTAATATTCTATTCTCTACTTTCATCCTTATGATAAATCATATAGTACAATCCAAAATGTTAATGAAAAAATTTTAAACCAACACATTTCAAGAATCAATTACATAACTAAATTCTTTTCTCAATTATAGAATAGAAAATGTTGATTAAGGAATCATCTTATCTTAAACCTAATGATGTTGAAGAGCCTGTAAGATACCATTCACTATACTGGGGTAAAACTTAAGGACTGGACCAACATCCCACAACTGATGTTTTAGTGTCTCTGTGCAACTTTTTCAATAATTTTGCAGGAATTTAGTTTGTTGAATTTAGCTTTTATTCTGTCCGTACCTATATGCCTTAAGCTGGTCTAATTTTCCTTGATTTTGGAGCTTATTTAATTAAAAATACAGTTTTTAAAGCTGATCTCACATTCAATTAGTTATACTTCAAGTTCAAATTGAAAATTTATAGTAATTAAACTTCAAAATGAAAATTTATACTAAAAGAGTGTGTGTTTGGCAGGGCTGTCGTCTAAAGTTGTTGTGGTAGAAGGAAAATTCAACGAGCATCTTGACATAACCAAGCGATTTCTAGAGGAGATGAATTCGCCACATTTTGATTTCGTTTTCCTCGACCACTGGAAATTTTACTATATGCCAGACTATCTTCTATTGAAGGAAAATGGAATGGTGGGAAATGGTAGCGGAATATGTGCAGATAACATGGGGGCCGTGGGTGGGCCTGCCGACTTTAAGAAATATGTAAAAACGCATCCGGAAGAACTTGAGACTTGTGAGTACAAGAGCAATGCAGAGTACCTTTGGTGGTTGCCAGACAGAGTCACAGTCTCTACCTTTAAACTATCTACTCAGCTGTAGTGAATATTCTGTGACAGTCTGTACATAACATATTGTATCTGTTCTATAGTAACCTCATTCAAGCAAGAAAAACATACAGGCTCTGCTTTATGCCGATTTGTCATGAAAAGGGGGGCTTCTCATGATTAAATAAATTATGTTTTTTCCTGTATTGAATTGTTATTTTCAGGTTTCTTGGTGTGGAAATGTCTCCTCTGGATTTCTTTTTTTCCTGTACATTCTTTTTTTAACTATTATATGCATTCGCTCAATACAAAATGCATTTTATGTGTTTTTATCTCTTAATGTTTTTAATACATCTGTCAAATATACTGTATTTATCTTAAACCAACCTCAGTCAAGCAAGAAAATATTCTCAGGAGTTTGCATAGTAAATTTGATGCTATAGTTGCAGCCATTGAAGAATCAAATGTTTGGCACAATTATCAGGAGCTGAATTAATGGGATTTGTGTTTACACATGAATCTACTGTGAATAAAAAGAGAAGTAGTTGTTTTGAGAATTCTTTCAGTCTCACGTATTATCTAGTAGAGGAAGAGGAAGGGCAAACTTCAGAGCAAGAGGCATAATTAGAATTTGAATAGTAAAAGATGTGAAAACAATCATTTTTAACAACATTCATAGAGGTTTGATAAATCTAACTTTCAGTCTATTATGCTTATGAATATAGAAAGAAACAACGACATGTCAATAAGAAGAATGCTAATTATAGAAATGAATCTAGATTTAATTATTGAAATCTATTGATCGCATGTCATGTTTCTCAAAAAAGTACTAGAAATATTTGGTCTTTTGATAGTGGGTACAGGAATGAGGAATATTAAATTGTTTGTTAGTCTTGATGCTCACATAAAATCTAAACTGAAATTTTAAATGATACAAAGTGAGTGTAATGGGTTATGGAGTAATCACTGTTTTAATAAAAAAAATATGAATGAAGATTTATTCTATAATTGATTTTTGGAAAACTTTTCAAGTTTAAATATCAAAATTCAAACTTTAAGATTGCTGTTAAGAAATGAAAAAAAGTATATCTCTCAACTAGAAGCTCATTCTTTTATGAAAATTGGACTTAGATGATATGTAATAAATCCGAAGCATAATCTGTCTTTATTTTTGCTCCAAATTATCTAAAATTTTATATTTATATTTTTTTGTAACTTCTTACACAAAACTTGAAATTTTCAAAAATTTCAAACAGAAAAGAATTTATGCATAAAGATTTATACCATATCTTTAATTGGGAATACCGAAGAGCATTTAGTTTCTTCTTTCTTAGATCTTAAAATTTAACTATTTTCTTGACTTTAGTAGGTTAAATCATGTAGTAGCATATTGGACCATGGTTAGGAAAAGAGACATAATTTGGTTTAGATGTTCAATTGACATAAGGAATTCAGGTCTCAATGTTGTAGGGTGGGGAGCCGGAATAAAAATTGGCTAGGTTTACAAATATGGACAACACTAATATACATCACTTAAGAGCTTGGGATTCATTCCAATGAGTGTACTAGTTAGTAGAAATTGTTATGAGCTTATGTGTAGCAGAGGAACTTGGATTGGCTAAACCATAAAGTATGATAACCATCTAGAAAAGAGATGTGCCACTAATACTGTTTTTATAGTTATATCTACATGCATTTTGTGGTTAATGTGAATTTAATGGTCTTAAATTTATATAGTGCCCATAAAATTCGATGCTCCATTCCAAAACCATGTCTCGTTCTACATGAATTCAACCAATCTTCAATATTATAATATGATGAGAATTAAATGTAAACATGCAATAGCATAAATAAATGGAATGAGAATGTAATGTAAAAAGGAATTAATACACAATATCATCTCTATATAGCTATGTTTGTTGTTAAGAAAATCGACATGATAATTTTAACAAAGCCAACATTGCATGCATTGGAGGACCATAATAGCATCTATGAGGAAACCATAAGAAATGGGCCACATCAATCAAAGAACCACTAAATCACATGAACATAATCAATATGAAAATTCAACTTACAATGAAGTAAAAGAGAGGAATCAATCATGGTATACAATCAATTTTCGTATTGAAGTGCAAGCTCACCCTTCTAACACCTTATTCATTCAATACAACTTGACCAAAAAATTTTAATTCAACTATTGATAATCCAAGCATACCATTTTATAAATATTAGGACCTTGACAACAACATGTTTTGATTTACAAACACATTTCATGAATATTTTGATATTATCATAGCAAAACTTCAAAATTTCTAAAGAAACACATCTTTTAAAAGTCTGAAATTTAAAAAATATACAATATCTCTTCAAAATGTAAATTCGATGGATATTTCTATATAAATTATATTCAAAATATCTATGATGAAAGCTAAATCTTTAACTACTTGATCTCAATCTCTCATATAGAAATAGCTTTATTCTCCAAAACACTTGCATTTATTTACATTAGAAAATGTAGAACACAAAAACTGTACTGTTTTCAATTTCATATGTGTAATACCCTTCCTTATAGTGATATTGCACTTTTATGTGCATATATTGTGATTTCATAGCATTAGATGATGTTTTGTCATTTGAATAATTTCTATTTTGGATTATTCTCATATCTGTGGGTGTGTGAGTTATTCATTTGATATGCTTGGTCTTTTTGGTGATTACCTGATTGTGGGCTAAGCGGACAGAGACTGTAGACAAATGTTCCTTCTTCGTGCTTACTCTTCATTCGAGGCAGGCTTCTCTATGTTTCTTGTATCTATAAAAAAAAAATTTGGAAAAGAAATGGTGAAACTTCTTATGATGATTTGGAGTTTGAAATTTCTACCTCCATTTGCCTGTGGCATTTTCAACATGTCCTTTGTGGCTATCTATACTACATCTCTACTTTCTTTCAGGTGTTGCCTTTTTAATGTGTATGCATTTTAAATATAGTGGTCTTGGGCATTATTTTGTCAAACCATTTTTATTATTCTTATTGTTAGTCCATTTTATATTTCTACTTTGGCTGCGTATTCATTTTATGGCTGTATAAATGCTTTATTAGTCCCTGCCTATTTATAGGCAGAGACTTATGTTTTCATGTGAAATATGTGCTATTAGTTTGCATTTCTTTCTCAAATATTTGAATTTATTTCGAATGTTATGTGTAATGTTTTGAGCAGTGAAATTTATGTTTTAAAAAAAATACAAAATTTTAAATTTTTGATTGGAAGAAAGCATTTTTTCTAGGGGTAAAAATAATTTTAAAATTGATAATTATCAATAAAAATGAAATGTGCACAGCTGTTCTGTTCACATGGCTTATGTACCAGAGAGGACAATTTCTGACAAATTCTTTAATACAAATTTAAGATTTGCAGTTATCTAACTCTGCAGTTGGTTTTTTAGATTTTGTTCCCCGGTATTACCCTCTTCTGCAAATTTTCTCTGTAAATAGGCTGTTCGTAAGTGAGTCGAACACAGTCGCAAATGAATTCTGGACAGAAGTTGAGGTTATCAGCGGTGTGTCGCATCCGTTGCTGGGATGCTGTACTTTACAAGACGAAAGGTTTCTCGTGTTCGAATATATAGCAAATGGAAGCCTCGACAGACATCTCTTTAGTATGGATCCCATATAGCATTTAATTTAGTTTTCCTACCCTTTTTTCTTCAGAACAGTTAGCAGGTATCAGAGATTAAAAATAATGGTGCTTTTATGAAGCTCAACAGCACTACATGTCAAAATTTTCTTTACTATTTTATCTTTGGGACTCCACAATAGTGAATTTACTTGATATGGCAGGTAAAGGAAGAATTTGCCCAAGATGGGAAGCACGATTCGACATCATACTGGGTACAGCAAGAGGTTTGGCTTACCTCCATGAGCATTCTCATGTACGCATCGTGCACAAAGACATTAAACCTGCTAACATTCTGTTCGATGAGAAATTGCAGCCCAAAATTGCAGATTTTGGATTGGCAAGGCTCTTCCCTCATGACAGAACCCATCTCACTACAAGGGTTGGGGGAACACAGTAAGAATATTTTGTTCTTTATGAGCCCTGTTCTCTTCCTTTTAGATCTTATAATCCTCAAATTAATCAATTTCTCTCAATCCCCTGTATTGCAGAGGTTATACGGCTCCCAAATATGCAGTCCATGGTCAATTAACAGAAAAAGCCGATGTGTACAGGTATGGAGTTGTCGTTCTGGAGATCATTAGCGGTAGAAAGTCTATCCAGACAAGACTTCCATCTTATATTCAGCTTCTACTGCCCTGTGTACAACTCTAATGATAGTTTCGATTTTACATTAAAAGAACAAGAGTAGCCGTTCTAAAGGATTTTATTATTGCAGACGTGGAGACTACACGAAAGAAATGAAGGGTTGGGTATCGTGGATCCCAGGCTAGAAGGAAGTTTCGATGCAGATCATGTGTTGAAAGTAATAAATATTGATCTTGCGTGCATGCATGACTCTCCATCATAGAGACCGTCTATGTCAAATGTGGTATCAATGCTCGCCCCAGTGTCAGCGGAGGCAAGACCAGTAAAACCTTCGTTTATGGAGATTGAAAGTGATACGCAGCATGTGTTTTCTGGCTCTACATCACAGTTTGCATCCTCCTCAGCAGCAGGGCCATCGAATATCTCTGCATCTATCACCCACTCTTTACAGGCTCGCTAAAAATAGAAGTGTCAAAGAGGTAAAAATACTTTTGGGGCTATGCTACATCTATATATGAAGTCTTGGATAGTCCTTAGAGCACGTTTAACAAGAAATTTATCTGAGTGAGGTGTGGCTTCGATAAAACTGTGTGTTGCATCATTCTAAACTCAATACAGTCTTTTCCAAAGTGGTTTCTCTAAAGTTTTCATGGACTGTCAAAACCTCTTGGCTCTACTAAATTGATAGTGAAAGCTGAATGTTTATTATAAAACAATAGCTGATCTACTTGTACTGTTCTTCCCAAGTCTATTGAGGGGCGCTGTTGAACAAACTTCAAACATTGAGCTTGCTAGAATGGTCAGGCCTGTCTCAGGTCAGAATTCAATGTGTAGCTTATAAATAAAATCCAGAAAACTTATTTTGCATTACTAATGAATTGTGGAAATCTTATGTTGTTAGCTTATAAAAAACTTTGCTTTTTGGAATATTGGAATGGCTTATCATGTGTACATCTCAGATGATACTAGAGGAGCTAGATACCTCCTTACCTCCATATAATAGTAACATATGCTTATACCAATAGGTTTTCCCCTACGAAGAAAAGCGAGCTCCCATACAGTGTCAGTCTGGATTTAATGGTTTCCCTCTTAGCATGGGTACAATATGATCAAAAAATCTCAAACACTCATGTCAATACCACTAACAGTGTTAACATCAATTTGCAGCAGTAGTAAGTTAGTTGTTTGTGTCTACTCAATAGTGAAGCAAGGTGGTTGTAATCTCATTTTTGCCAGTTTTGATGTTCCTTTGCTAGCGAGTGGCATTTGGCTCCCATAGAAAGATGATTGCCATGGCAATAGCATTGAATTTAAGGAAGTCTCTCTCTGTTATTATTTCACTTGAGATGTGTTCGTTTTTGCTGCGAATGGTATTCAAATATGACACTGTTATCATGAATCGGGTTGTGCCTACAGGCACAAACTGTTTGAACATGCGTTTTTTCTTGCCTATTGGATTTAGTATTGAAATTTTATGTTTGTTAATTGATTTGATGTCAAGTTGGGTTGCGGTCCAGTTGTGGAGTTGTTTGGCCAATTTTTTTTGGAATGTTCTCCTGTTGAGGAATAGTTCATAGTTTAGACACTTTTCTGTCTGCAAGATAGTGATATGTCATTGATTTGAGTAAAAAATTGTGAATAGTTTTTCTAATTTGAGGTTTCTTGGCATTTCTATATTTTTATATCTACCGTATCCATGAAATTTGTGTTTGGTATTGTCTGCAGTGTATGAAATTCACGTTTGGTATTGTCTACAATATTTTCCTCACCTCATATGCTCTTTTAATTTCTCTTCCTGCCGACGCTTTAACCTTACTGCTACAACTTTTTTAATTAGTATAAAGATTTAGTTCTTTGTTTATCTAATTGTTTCCGCATGGTGTAAACCCTTCCTTGTCCCTGTTCTATGAAATCTTCTGACAAAAATTAGAATTCACTATTTTTAATTGAATATAACTGTAACAACCCTTAGGTTGTCGTAGATTTCCTCATTGGCAAACCCCAACATCCATCCGGGTATAGAAAAATCGTACTGGGTTTGTGTTAAGCCTCATCGACAGAATCCGGACATGCATGAGTGATAGAAAAACTTATTGCAATGGTAACAACCAAACAGGTATATGAAGCGTTAAGAATTACAGTATTAATATGTGATATTGTGTTTGCAAGTTTTTCCCATTTTCTCCTTCACATTCCTGATTTAGGTTGTGTTTTACATACAGCTTTTGCTCTGAATCGCAGATTTGTGAGGATACAGAGCACATTGGTGGTGTGCGTTGAGTGGGGTTTTGTGCGATTCGTAAGCCCCATCTTAATATTTGCAAAAATCTATAATGTTTTGACATGAATTCTGTAAATAACTGGTTTTCGGTGGAAATTTGGTCCATTAACCTGTAAATATGCGTAAAAATACGACTAATATTCTTAAATTGGTTTCTTATCTCTTATTTTGGCTTTGATTTGTTGGTCTGTTTTGTGAATATCCAAAGGTGGTCTTCAATCTGCTATTATTTTGGCTTTCATAGACATTCTTTTGGCTTTCATCTCAGTCAGATTGTCTCTGTATGCACAGGCCAAAATTTTAGGTAGCATAAATCCTTGTTCAAAATCTAAATGGACTTGCATTTGGATGAAATCCCTGATCTAAATCTACTGGTGTGCCAAAATCTGCTATTATTTTTTTTGTAATTGTAAAAATTTGCAATTATTTATGGAACTCTACAAAGAAAGTTCATTTACTGTTGTATGGCATTTCCATGCTCTGTTTTAGCATTATCCTCCTTCCCTGTTTCCATCAATTATGAAGTGCCACATTGGCTTGATTCGCAGTACAACAATCCATGGTTTCTTTGCGGAAAAGTAGCGAAAGAAGTCAATTCTGATACCGGCCGCAACTTCCACGAATTTATGGAAATTGTGGCCAAAGAATATGCCATTTTGGTGCAACTTCTTCATTTTCCCCCTTCTGCAAGTGTCGAGCAGAGCGTTTTAGTACATTTGACCCGTACTCCATTTGATTTCGCTTGACCTGGCTTATGCAAATTGACAGGAATTTGTCCTTAGAATCTGGAGAAATTTACTTTCCTTGGTAACGCCTGAACCTGCTATATTTGCAATTTATTCCATTGATCTACAAAGAATCGCTATTTAGCACAACTATTTACATAGACTAGTGTTTGAAGGCATTTTGACCAAGCATCAACTTCCAGTCCTAGTGATTCAAAAAAAAACAACTGTAAACGACCTGTATAAAGTTGGCTTGATCTTAAGCGAAATTTGCATTCCTTCTGGCATTGATTAGCTATATTTAGTACCGATTTGAATTTTCCACAACTTGCTGCAACTTGACCTATTTTGGATATTTGGCAACTGATTGGAATCTGATAGTAGAGGTGGACCTACTTTTTTCCACTTTTATTTTCACTTCAGTGCTGTATTTCAACCAATATATGCACCTTCAAATCAAGAATTTAAAATTTGCATTCAAAGAGGCAAGTCGAAGGGAGAAATCAACTCTCACCTATATAAATTGACCTGCCTGTGAATATAAATTTAAATTGTCCTTTGAATGTGCCAACTTTGGCGTCTTATTTCTTTCACATTTTGGCATCAAATCTCAGATTTGACTAGTAATTTGTGTTCACATATTTTTCTATTTCCATTCAGCTGCCAGCATGTGTTGAACTATATGTGGTAGCCCGTGTTTGGTAGTTTAGAAAGCCGCGAGTTGAAAGTTCAAATTGCCATTGCAAGATGAGGGAATTTGACTGAATTTGCATATAGATTCAAACCTGGATGCTTCTTATCCTGTGCATGAAATATTTTTAATGGACTTGGTAAGACTTGAACCTAACTGCCTTTTGTGGTCTAGAAAGTCACTTTTTTTTCTTGTATTCTGCCCCCAATGATCCACTATTTTTATTTGGATTTCTACTTTATTTGGTTATTTGCCCATCTTTGCTCCATTTTGATCTCATTTTCTATTGACTTGCTGTTTTTATTAAATAAAAAGTTTCGTTTTTGTTCATTTCAATTCGACAACATTTTAATTGTGTTTCTTAGTCTCCGCATTTAACTGGAAAATACAAGCATTCATTAGCTATATTAGATCTTTCTCTATAGTAGATAGAATATTTTATAGAAAATTTTAAACCTCGTCTAGCTTCTTTGAGCCCTAGCCTGAGAACAAAAAGACAGGCTTGTCTTGTTCTTTTGTATTGTATATTTGAATTTCTTAGGTTTTAGGTTTTATAAATTGCAATGTTAGGAAATATGTTGGTTACTTCACTCTTTTGAGAAGGGAGCTTTTCCTCATAATTCGAAGAAAGCTATATACTGTACAAGCAGTTCCATTTCATTTTGTCACTCTGAATGATGCAAATTAAGATGCCAACAAAATATTTTAGATTTCTTTTTCTCCAAGTCCTTGGTCCTTCTATGGAAGAAGAACCATTTAGACTGGTGGTCGTAATATACTTTTCTGATCCTGATGTGGCATTAATAAAATTTCCGAATTGCCACATTCATTAGTTTCACTTTCTTGGTGATAGAATCATGCATTCCCAGGTTTAACCTGAATTTGTTTTTGTCTCAGAATCCATTTATTAATAAAGATTACCCAAAAAATTACAATGCAATTATTGATAAAAGTTGCCTTTCAGGCGTCACCTTTAATAGTCGTTGCAACAAATTATTGAATCAATTATATCATTTTATTAGAACGATTAATGGCAATGTTGATGTTATGCAAGTTACTCTATTGAAGTTTTAAATTTTTAACAAAGTTTATGACCATAGTTTTCTACAAGACATTAGTCAATTGACAGTGATCATCCAATATATCAATTTATTCATCACTACCATTGTACATTGTGAGATCCTTTATTTTCATTAATGTAAGACACTAAGAAACATATATTCGCTAGTGGTCAGAATAAAATTTAAATATTATTGGATTGATTGTATGTCATTAAAATTGGAAGATTTTATTGTACAATTGATTGGTTAATTTTTTAATGGGTTTGAACTGGTATTGTTAAGTAGATTGAATGATCAATGTGTAAGTGACATTTAGAAATCATTGTGAAATTGTTTCCTATATTTTATTAATAGTGGGTACTTCAAAAAGCAATTTGGGAAGGCTACTGCGCTGCAAATATCCTCAAAAGAATATTTCATGGCTGATCAGTTGTTCTACGTTTCTGTGTATTTCTGGATGCTTTTATTTCCAAGAGACAAATTACTTCTATTGAAATTTTCTATATAGGCTCTCTATATGAAAATTTTCATTTATAACATTCAAAAGGCCGTTTTTTTAATGCTTTTAACTTCTTTTTTTGCATTTATATATGTTTCTGCAGGTTTATAGCAGCTCCTTAGCATTTCAAATACCATTCAAGAAGGATTATCATAGGAAAGTGTCCTAAGATTTATCATTAAGGATCAGAGGTTGTGCACTCATAGCTTTGGACTGATGGGGTGCAATATAAAGCTAGTTACTCATTGAGGAATGTTCTAAATGCTATGCACTATTTTGAATCTGCGGATGTTTTAGTCTCCAATCACACAGTGCTGTCATTTTTTGGCCTTTCACATTTTATATAGAGTTAATCATTGTTATTATGGACATTTCATATATAGAGTTAATCATTGTTATTATTGACGGACTTGTAGATGTCATGTGGCTCAAGTTGATCACATATAGGTCAAAATTATTCATTACCGCCCCTTATTCTGTTTCCTGAGATAAAAAAAGAAGTTTGATGTGGCCCAAGTTGATCATGTATAGGTTAAACTCATTAATTATTGCTATTCTTTCATTCTGTATTCCTGTTCTTCCTATTTTTTGCACAAACTATGTGTGTGTCTAGCAAATTGTTCATTCCCTGCTAAGTTTGTTGGAATCAAGACGCACAAGAAATAATAAACTAGGCATTGCATAGTTCTAAGTTTATTTATTGTCTGCTTTGTTTACGCTTTTAGACTTCGAAGGCAATTGTGACTAGAGCTAGATTTAAATTGATACTTGCACTGTACACATTCCACTCTAAAAAACATTAAGCTACCAATTGAATGTCATGGGCTAGTTGTTGGTTCTATTGACATTTTACTTCCTTTGCTACTCTTATACCCTTGAGATTAACTACTAATCAATGTCTTAAGGATGCCATGTTCCAAATTATCAACATCTCTTTCATAGAAAATATTCAAAGATTTATCACTCCAAACCTAAATTTTCATCCTCTAATATCCATGTATCCAATTATTTATTTCAGGGGATAAGGAAGATACATTCCCTACCTCTTGTAACAAAGGAATGACTTCAAAATAGCATCTTCACCCAACAATCTCTTATCGTGCAAACTTCAAATTGTTTGTTCTTCTATAGAATCATACTAGGAAAACACAAGTAGATACAATTAACCATAATATTGTCATTAACTTTATGCTTACACTTTCTATTGAATCCTTCCCCTTTTTCTACCTTATTGACCATACTTTTAACCTTTCCAAATATCCTCTTTTTACATAAGGCAGGGACTAAAGCTGTAACACAGCTCTTGTTTGTGTAGTTTCTCCCCCCTATAACGATCGGTATGTTATATCATTTTACTTAAATGTATGTTAAACCTTACATTGTTAAGTTGTGTTTAAATTAGTGTAGTTGAATGGTGTCTTAGAAGTCAAAATTTTAGATTGAGTTTTGTTCTATACGAATAGCGTAAATACGGTAATTTAAATATAATTAAGAATTGTAACTCTTTGATTGAGAGTTAAGATTTATTTCCATGGGAATTATATTATGTAATAATCTGTAAATGTAATTAAGTTGTTATAAGATATTTTAAATTAGGTTTTAATTTTAATTTAGGGAGTTTGTAGAATAGCTAAATAAAATTTGTATTTTGTTTAAATAGTTGTAAGGATTTTGAATATAAAATGTGATTTTCAAATTGTAGATTAAAAGTAATTTGAATGTAGTTTAAATCATGGTTTATATAGTTTCATTTATTGTCAAGTTGGATTTGTCAATTAGATTAATTATTAAATTAGGAATATCGTTGTTTTGTTAGGAATTAAGTTCTTCCATTTGCTGGGAATGATACTTTATTTAGTTAGGTATGACATTTCAAAGTAGATAGGAAATTATTTCTTGGTGTCACTTATTTAGAAAGTGTTGATGAGAAACTCGTGAGAAGGATTTTGTTGATCTTAATGTTTAATTAAAATATAATTAAAACGGGGTTTATATGTTCATAAAGTTGTTATTAATGCTTTGGATTAAAGGCAAAATCATGTTTCGAAGGGGCCCCAAAACCCTTTACATCCAAATTAAAAAAAAAATTTCCATAAAGCCTGCTACATAAAATGCTACCAAAAGACCAAGCAGACACCCAAAAACCAGAACTAAAAAATAGAAAATTACCCTTTGGATCCTTTCGTATGGGATCGAAGGGTCGTTTCGAAAGGAGGAGGAGACTTCCTGGAATGTTTACCTTGGACAATAATCCAACCTTCTTCAACCTTAGAAGCCTCCTCCTACCAAGACAATGAATCTAACATTGAAATGCCCGAAGAGAGGCCAGCGCAAAGTAGAGAGCCAGCAAAAGCAGCGTTAAGACAAAAGCCATCAAAACCAGCGAGTCATTGAGAACCTGAGCTAGAGACACCCGAAGAAGGAGGGATCCGTGTAGAGATAGCACTAGTAGATGCTCTAAGAATGACCCTGATAGAACCAACAGCAAGGACAGATCCAGTCAAATTAGTTGAACCAACAGGAGGGATAGTAGACTCGGACTGAGAAACTGGACTACAATCTGAAGCAATAAAAGGGACAACAACGTTCACAATATCATCAGAAGAGAGATCGAAAGAAGGAACCAATATGTGTACTAGTAATTTTACTTTATGAACATATAAACCCCACAATATCACTGAAAGAGAGATCAAAAGTTGTTATTAATGTTTTGATTAAGGGAAAACAGGTTTTGAAGGGGCCCTGAAACCCTATACAAAATGGTCAGAAAGGATATTCAAAAAAGCATTCAAACATGGGACAGATCAAGACCACACTGAGGGTTTTACAACAAGCTCCCACAACCTAGAATAAAAAATAACCAGAAAAAAGGATCTGGATCCCCAACAAGAACAACCACTACATAAAAGAATAGAACAATTAAGTCCAGTAGCCCTAAAAATTTCAGCAGACAGCAAAGAAAAATACATCCAATAAAGGTCCAGCTGTCCGGAAAGAGAAAACCCAAGAAAAATTATTTCTTTCCCGACTGGGAACGAAGAGACATATCAAAAGAGGGCAGATGTTTAGATTTTTTTTTTCCTTTCACAAAAGTCCACCCATCTTCCGCTTTCTTAGCCAAATCCTGCCAAGAAATTGAATCAAGAATTGAGACACCCAAGTTTTGAGAATCAAGAGAATGACCCAAGATAGGGCCAGAAGTATCCAAAGAAGTTGATTCAAGAGATGAATTAGTAGCATCCAATCCAGAGTGAACCAACGAAGTATTGACAGTAGAAGGGGTAGAAGCCTCACAACCATCAGAGCCCTGAACAACTAAATATGTACAAAGAGGCGATCCAAGGATGGTATCAACACTCGGGGAAGAGCCAACAACAGTCCCAAGAGGCACATTTGCCTCGGCAATCTCCTGAGAAGAGGAAACAACCTAAGAAAAGCTCCTGATAGACGAGACCTTCACAACAAAGTAATGTTGGGAGGAGGCCCCCTTCCACCAAGAAGCAAGTTTCTTAACCTTTTCCAATCCACACTGATCCGCTAAGTGGCTAGTTTCAAAACATCTCCTGCATCTAAAGGGGAGTCCCTCATAATCTAAGGATTGGACCTAGAATCCTTTAGGATGCTTCAACATAATATTTTCTAAAAGACCCTTGGAATCTAATCCAAATCAATCAAAATCCTAGCATAAGTAGAATAAAAAATATCATTAGATTCTTCATCAACCATTAGAAAGTCCCCAAGAGCCTCACCCACAGCCTCAAGCAGAGAGTCTACCCAAAAATGTAGAGGGAGGTTGGGAAGCCTCACCCAAGTAGGAACCTTGGAAAAAGTCTCAGAAGAGACATCAAAGTTAGGATGCCAAGGCTTCATCATGAGCATGAACTGGGCATCCCAGTTGAAAAAATTATCACATAAAATAAGGTTGGACTATCAGCAGGATTTTCAAACTTAGCAATGAAACAACCCCTCGCCAGAGGGAAAATGTGAATAATTTCAAAAATGATGGGTTCCCACTAGCGAGTAATCCAAGCATGCATATCAGAAAGACTCGGCCAGAAGTCCTTAAACCTGCAAATAAGACCATGTTTAGAGAAAATAGAGGATGCCCATTCAATGTCTTTCACAACCTCGTCATCCAGAGAACAAATCAAAGGGTTAGAGACACAGAAAGGGGCCACACCCCTCTGTCCAGGAGCCAAAGACTATTTTAGAGTGGAAGCTTTGCACAGAGAGGAACCCCCAAGAATGGATTGCTCCCCAATACTACCCGAAGGAGCACCATGGGAACTAGCAACCCCAGCTGTCGATGACACCAAAACCCAACCAGGAAGGGGCGGTGTTGAATTAGGAGCAGCATGTGTGGGAGGCAGAGAAGCATCCTCCACACACCCAATAGGACGAGCAGACTGCCGACGACCAACATTAGCAGCGGCAGCAGAGATCCTGATCACAGCAGGAGGAGAGGCTGGACCCCTAAACACAACAATAGTGGCAGCATTCACAGTAGGTGGAGAAGAGGCTAGAGCCCGCAACGTAGCAATGACATTTGCAACAGGTGGAGAAGAGGTTGGAGCCCGCAGTGCAACAGCGACTGGAGCCCTAATCGCAGCAGCACTGGGAGACATCTTTCTTAAGTTGTTATTAATGTTACCTTGATATGTGTATTAGTAATTTAATTTGAGAATGTATTGTGTTATAAGATTATTCGTGTTTAAATTGATTTTTTTAATAATGTCTATGTGTTTATATATTCAATGTGATGGTGTATGTGTTTAAGGTTTAGATTTCCCTTATAGAAATTTGGAGGTGTGGAGGATCTGTTTCTTGGTCATGCAATGTTTTCTTTCGAGAGTTAAGTGGATCTAGAATGCTATTTCATGTTCTTTTCTATTGTATGTGTATTAAATTTTATATGAAGATGTCGGCTCTATATTTTGTTATAGTTATAGCTATAGTGGTCTTTGGCATTATTTTGTCAAACCATTTTTATTCTTATTGATAGTCCATTTTATATTTCTCTTTTGGTTGCATGTTCATTTTATGGTTGTATATATGCTTTATTTGTGTAGTTTCTCCCCTACAATGATTAGTATATTGAATGGTCTCTTAGAAGTTAAAATTTTAGATTGAGTTTTGTTCCTTACGAATAGTGTAAATGCGAATTAGGAATTGTAACTCTAATTAGGAATTGTAAAACCTAGTTAGGAATTGTAACTCTTTGATTGAGAATTAAGTTTTATTTTGGTGGGAATTATATTATGTAGTATAATCTCTAAATGTAATTAAGTTGTTATAAAATATCGTAAATTAGCTTTTAATTTTAAGTTAGGTAGTTTGTAGAATAGCTAAATAAAACTTGTATCTTGTTTCAATTGTAAGGATTCGGATATAAAATGTACTTTAGAATGTGATTTGAATTGTAGTTTGCAAGTAATTTGAATGTAGTTTAAGTCATGGTTTATATAGTTTCATTTATTGTCAAGTTGGATTAGTTAATTAGATTATTTATAAAATTGTTAAATTAGGAATATCATTATTTTGTTAGGAATTAAGTTCTTCCATTTGCTAGGAATGATACTTTACTTAGTTAGGTATGATATTTTAAAGTTGATAGGAAATTGTTTCTTGATGTGACTTATTTAGAGAGTGTTGATGCGTAATTCATGAGAAGGATTTTGTTGATCTTAATATTTAATTAAAATATAATTAAAGAGTGGTTTAAATTGTGGGTTTTCTATGTTCATAAAGTTGTTATTAATGTTAGCAATATGTGTATTAGTAATTTAATTTGAGAATGTATTGAGTTAGAAGATTATTCATGTTTAAGTTTATTTTTTTAATAATGTAGATCTATGTTTTTATATTCAATGTGATGGTGTATGTGTTTAAGGTTTGGGTTTCCCTTATAGAAATCTAGAGGTGTGGGGGTTGTGTTTCTTGGTCATGCAATGTTTTCTTTTGGATAGTTAAGTGGATCTAGGATACTATTTTGTGTTCTTTTCTATTGTATGTGTATTAAATGTTATATGAGGATGTTGGCTCTATTTTTAAATGTTCTTTTCTATTGTATGTGTGTTAAATGTTATATTAGAATTCACTAATTCTCTTCTTTTTAATTCTACCAATCACCTTTAATCACATGAATTAACTCCACAAATTTTGATATTGTGACACAAGACACTTGTCTCTTCATCTGACTTTTCCCTCTAAAGTCAATATCCTCTACCTACAACTCCATCTCAACCACTAATTTCATAATGCCACTTAATATCTTTTATCATAAATAATGTCTCACCCATTCTTCAATCCTAGCCACTCACCTAGAACTTCTTAATCCTAGCCCTTAATTTTCATGAGACTTCTATAAAACATGATTTTATCCTCATATTTGAATCCTATCTAGTGAACTTGAGCTTTTGGAGAACTTATGCCCTTTCATATTTGTGATCTTTGAGAATCCACATCCATTATCATTTTTATATCATAGCCTTTGTACCACTATTTTTATAGCTTTGCATCAATCAACTAGTTTCTATTCTCTCATAGCCTCTTGTGATTGTGCTAACAAAAAGAGCACCCACATTCTCAACACAAGACCTTGAAGATAAGAATACAATGGATTCAAGTACCTCTTGAGTACATTTGGTATACTTGTTTTGGTTGTTTGTTTCATTTATTTATGCATTCTTGAGGAAGATCTCTATTGGATGTTGTTAGTATACTTTTTGTACCTAGGGATTATGGTTGGACTTGGTGGTTCATAAGATAAGTTGTTCTAATTCCATCATCATCACTAAATATGAAGAATTTGATGGAGGTAAGGTATACTTGGGTGATAATTCACATTTAAATATTGTTGGTCATGGTAAAACTAAAATTTAGTTTTATGATGGTAGAATAATAAAGATTCATGATGTGCTTAATCTCACTAGAATAAAATTTTAAAAAAAATATCTATGAGAAAACTAATATAATAGATGTGTGTATGTAGTATTTTATAATTAAGGATCCAAAATGATGAGACATGTTATGGTGATTGTTATAGGTGTCAGATTTGTCACATTGTATAGGCTAAAGGTATACACTATTGAGTGTAATAGTACTTCTATGAAAAAAAAAAACTTCAAATAGTTCATTGGAATAGGGAAGGTTTTCACCTTTAGTAAATGATCATTTAGTGTGTGTACCTAAGAGTGCTCTTTATTTTGAATCAAAGTTGCTTGCAGATAAGACTATCTTATGGGATCAAAGACTTGGCCACATTGGAGAAAGGGGTCTAAGGGCCTTAAAAATAAAATCCTTGTTGAAAGTTTGAACATGATTATATTCTTGACTTTGATTTCTACAAGCATTGCATTTATGGAAACAAAACTGCATTTGGTTTTACTCGATTTATCATAAATCTTGAGGTATGTTTGATCTTATCCATTCTAATGTGTTTGATCCTATGGATTTATATCCATTAGAAAAATCCACATATTATGTTTCATTTATCGATGAGTATAGCAGAAGGACATGAACATATATTATAAAGACTACATTAATGTTTTCAATCAATTTAACGAATTTAAAGCAATGTTTAAATTGAAAACTAGAAAGAAAGTAAAATGTTTGAGGATTGATAATGGTGATGGATTTTTCTCTAGTGATTTTAATATATTATATAAAGATTATAGCATTCACAGAAAAAAAGACAATTCTATATTCTCCACAGCATAATGGATTTGTCAAAAGAATGAATAGGACATTGATGGATAAGGTTAGGAGTATGATAAGTGGTGTTGGTCTAGAAGAAAACAATTTACATTGAAGCTATTTCCATTTCTTGCTACCTGATTAACAGGGTTCCTATATAAACCCATGTTCATAAAATGCCTATGGAGACATAGTCGGGTCATAAGCCTTCATTGAGGCACATTAGGTTTTTTTTGATGTGAGGCATATGGATATGTGCCAAAAGAGAAATGAACAAAGTTGGAGAACACGAATGTGAAATGTATCTTCTCGGATACAATTTTGATGTGAAAGGATATAAGCTTTGGGACCCTATTTCACAAAAGGTAATGCATAATAGAAGTGTTATTTTCAGAGAAACTAAGCCTCTTTTATTATATTGTAGCCTAAGAAAATAACAAAGGAAGATATGATTAAACTACGTTTTACACCTAATAAACTTGAATCAAGATCCCTATATAGACAAGATGTTAAGGAGAGCTCATCTAGCTTTGAATCTTCAAAAGAGTATGAAGAACATCCAACTCAACTTGTTTGAAGGTCTACAAGGCATAGAAAACCACTTAAAAGGTATTCACTTGATGATTGGAGATGTATTTTTTCTTTGAATGCTAATGTGGATGAACATAGATCTATAGAAGAGGCATTGAGTGTGAATGATGTAGAATCCTAGATAATTATTATGGTTAAAGATATCTATAGTAGCTTTAGAAAAGAGTGATGCATGTGATCTTGTACCATTTCCTAGAGGACAAAAACCTTTAGGTTGTAAATGGGTGTTAAAGAAAAAAATGTTTTAAATGGAGGTATTGATAAGCATAAAGCAAGGTTGACTATGAAATGTTACTTTCAAGTTGAGGGTGTTGACTATTGTGAGATATTTTCTCTTGTTTCAAAAATGACATCTATTAGATTTTTCTTTCTATTGCTACTATTGATTTTGAGGATGAGAAAATGGATGTGAAAATTTTTTTCCTTCATGATGAATTTGAAGACACTTATATGACATAGATAGAGGACTACATGAGAAAAGATAAAAGTAATTTGGTTTGTAAATTGAAAGAATCTTTTTATGGCATCAAGCAAAGTTGTAGAATATGGTACCGCAAATGTTATAGATATGTGTCAAGTTTAAGATGAATTTTTTAAATCAAATCATTGCATTTATTATAAATCTAATGGTGGTCGGTCATTTCTTATACATTACATTATATGTTGATGATAGGTTATTCATTATTAAAGGGAAAGACATGATTATAGAACTCAAAATTGACATGACAGAATCTTTTGTGCCATAACCAATTGTCGTCTACCTTCACAACAAAATAAGAAGCTCCAGATGTATTTAATTCAAACACATTACCTCTAGATTTAGTATCGGTTGCAATCAATTTTCATGTCTTACTTCTAATAAAACACTTCCCATCAATGAATTTAAATTGATACTCTTTGTCCATTAGTTATCCAACACTCAACAAGTTATGCTTAAGTCCATCAACAAGTTATGCTTAAGTCCATCAACAAGCAATACATTGTCATTATTAGTCTTTCCATCCAAAGTAATAGATCCTACTCCTATGATAGGTTTAGAAACATTGTCTTTGAATCTTACAACACCACCATCATACTTCATTAGTTTAAGAAACTTATTTTTGTCTCCAGTCATATGGTGTGAGCAACCACTCTCTACAACCCATTCAGATTTCTTATCAACATGTGATACTAAAGCTTTTTCCTCATGTGCACCGGTTTTTCATCTTTAATAGCAATAAATCCAATCTCCTCATAATCCAAATCATCATCATCAGAAATACCTTCACTAGCCTAATAACGTTTCTTATCCTTTGAATACTTAGGTTTGTGCTTACGAACTCTTGTAGGACATCTAGATGCAAAGTGACCTATCTTATTGCATGAAAAACATTTCAAAGGTAACTTTCCTTCAAATTTACCCTTACCTCTCTTTTCTCTTCTAGCTATTAGTGCAAAAATTTCATCTAGCTTTCTTTCCTCTTCTTGTATCTGCTCCCATTCCTCAGCATACTCACCAAGCTCTTCTTTTATGTTCTCATTGTTGGTGCTCGGAAGTGCAGACATTATCTTCATGTGTGTAGATGCTTTAAATATTGTTTCAACTTTAGGTACAGAATCTCCCATTTATGTAGCTTCAAAGGTAGTTAGCTTTGCAATCAACATTTCTCTGCTAAAGTTTGGAGTCAAAGGTATAATTTCTTCTATAGTCTGAGCTTTGGTCTTGTAGACTGGTGTCAATGATCTAAGGATCTTCACAATGACTTCTTCCTCTTCATAAGTGCCTCCAAAATTTTTGATTCCAATCACAACCTCTGTAACCCTTTGTACATAAGCCCTAATGCTTCCATCATCCTTCATTTGCAACTTCCCCATCCTTTTTTTCTAGTTCTATAACTTCGCTTACTTGGTAAACTTGTCTACTTCATATAGTGCTTCTAATATTACCCAAATCTTGTGTGCCAAATCCAGATCTTTAACTTTAGTAAATTCTCCTTCAGAGAGTGCACTGATCAGTGCTTCCCTTGTGACCATGTTATATGAAAATATCTTATTTTCATCATTAGTAGATTTTTCCAATTCATCATCAGCCTTCATAGCCACCTGATTCTTCATAATCATCCAGTAGTCAATGCCCAAACATAGCAAATGGGTTCACATCTTGTTCTTCCAACTGTCAAAGTTTTCAGGATCAAAGTTTGGACTATCCTTCCTATAGAATGCCATCACCAAGTTCACCTCAAGTTGTTAAGCTTTCTCTCTAAGGACTAGTAGCACTGATACCAATTGTTAGGAATAACAGTCCACCAATACAACTGAGAGGGGGGGTGTGAATCAATTGTATGACAAATTATTAAACTCTAAACTTTGAATAACAACAATATCAAATCAAATGAACACAATGAATGCCAACACAATAACACAATATTTGTTGTGAAGGAAACCTAGTTAAAGGTAAAACCCTAGTGGGAATTAACACCCACTAATGATGTACTGAGAGTATAGTATCCTTGTTAGAAGATCTAGCCATGTTAGGAGCTACTTAAAATATTACAGTACATAGTCCTTGTTAGAGGACAGATCCTATTAGGAGTCAAGAAAAAGAAGGGTAGGCTCGCTACCCAAAGAAGGTTATGTCCACATTCAGAACTACCTATTCGCAACAACTGTATGTAAAGAGATACACAATCTTTGAACTGTCTGATAGAAACTGTCTTTGCTTGATCAATTCCAATGAAGTATATAATTTATCTTCTTCTCTACATCCAGCAGACACAAGCTCGTAGCTTCCACAATACTCTTTTACGTCACATACATTCTACCATTGTATCTTTTCAAAAGAAAAGATCTTACATATATACCCTATTACATAACAAATGATCAGGTTGACCAATTAGGCTTTCCTAATATACAAATAATTACATAAATCCTTGCTAAGATACACACAGTATCTAAAAGAAGTATACAACAATTACAATCCATCAATTAAGGATCGACATCCATAATTCATGCTCACCATTCATGCAACACACTACAACTCTCAAGTCGGCTTCCAAATAGGTATTCTTCAGAACACACACCACATCTGACGTCATCCTGCTTATGTACCTTGCACAGATCATCAAACATTCTTCAATACCCTATCTGTCATCCCTTAAACTCGCATACACTAAATCATCATTGCCTATAAGATGTACCCAAAACTCAGAGACTTACTCTGTCAACTTCCATTGTCAATGTCCAGTAACTAGTCTTCACTAAATCTTCTGAAACTCAGCCAATATGTAATATTACATCATGCAATCTTAGATATAAGATCAAAACACCTTCCTATACACACAACTGACTTTGCACATTCTAAAACATCCGTACAGTATCCATACACTATAATAACCAGCTTGTTCTCTTCATAGACACATGTTGACATCAGTGACAAAACATGAATGACAACATCAGTAATTCCAACATCAATCAACATAGTGATTAAACATAGAAAATGTATCCAACAATCTCTCCAATGCATTAACAATATCCAACAAGTTTATTGTGACAGATTGTGATATGCTTAGCAAAGAACCCATCTTTCCATGCCCAAACCAAGAACATTAATATTCAGTATGATTTTATTAGAGATATGGTTGAGGATGACAAGCTAAAGTTGGTTAAGGTAGATATGTTGATGAATGTTGTAGATTATTTAACTAAGACTATGAGCACAGAGAATTTCAAATGGTGTTCAGAGTCTATGGACCTCTTGGCCCCTAGTGGTTGAACAATGATGTTGGTACCCCTCTTGTTGCACTTTCAAGGTGTTCAACAAGTGGAAGATTTATTATGAAAATTGTGTCTCAATGGTGTAATAATAAAAATATATTATTAATAAAAAGGTTACGGTTGATATGTTAGCACGAGGGGATGAAAAAGGGGAGTACTCCTCTTTTGGGCTCTTGTCCTCTAACTGATTAGGGGCCAGGGGCAATGTACCCTTGCAAGGGTTTTTGAGGGAAATGCCCTTGAAGAAAATTCATTTATAATTTATCATTGTAAATCCTAACTGTTAATCATTAGGTGATAGATCTAATAGTGGATATTTTGTGCACTTTGTTTGGTGTAGAAGGAAGCCCTATTTTAAGATGGCATTGTATTATGACTGGGCATTGTTATGTATCTTCGCTTACTTGGTAAACTTGTCTCCTTCATATAGTGCTTCTAATATTACCCAAATCTTGTGTGCCAAATCCAGATCTTTAACTTTAGTAAATTCTCCTTCAGAGAGTGCACTGATCAGTGCTTCCCTTGCAACCATGTTATATGAAAATATCTTCTTTTCATCATCAGTAGATTTTTCCAATTCATCCTCAGCCTTCATAGCCACCTGATTCTTCATAATCATCCAGTAGTCAATGCCCAAACATAGCAAATGGGTTCACATCTTATTCTTCCAACTGTCAAAGTTTTCAGGATCAAAGTTTGGACTATCCTTCCTATAGAATGCCATCACCAAGTTCACCTTAAGTTGTTAAGCTTTCTCTCTAAGGACTAGTAGCACTGATACCAATTGTTAGGAATAACAGTCCACCAATACAACTGAGAGGGGGGGGGGGTGAATCATTTGTATGACAAATTATTAAACTCTAAACTTTGAATAACAACAATATCAAATCAAATGAACACAATGAATGCCAACACAATAACACAATATTTGTTGTCAAGGAAACCTAGTTAAAGGTAAAACCCCAGTGGTAATTAACACCCACTAATGATGTACTGAGAGTATAGTATCCTTGTTAGAAGATCTAGCCATGTTAGGAGCTAATTGAAACATTACAGTACATAGTCCTTGTTAGAGGACCGATCCTATTAGGAGTCAAGAAAAAGAAGGGTAGGCTCACTACCCAAAGAAGGTTATGTCCACATTCAGAACTACCTATTTGCAACAACTGTATGTAAAGAGATACACAATCTTTGAACTGTCTGATAGCAACTATCTTTGCTTGATCAATTCCAATGAAGTATATAATTTATCTTCTTCTCTACATCCAGCAGACACAAGCTCGTAGCTTCCACAATACTCTTTTACGTCACATACATTCTACCATTGTATCTTTTCAAAAGAAAAGATCTTACATATATACCCTATTACATAACAAATGATCAGGTTGACCAATTAGGCTTTCCTAATATACAAATAATTACATAAATCCTTGCTAAGATACACACGGTATCTAAAAGAAGTATACAACAATTACAATTCATTAATTAAGGATCGACATCCATAATTCATGCTTGCCATTCATGCAACACGCTACAACTCTCAAGTCGGCTTCCAAATAGGTATTCTTCAGAACACACACCACATCTGACGTCATCCTGCTTATGTACCTTGCACAGATCATCAAACATTCTTCAGTACCCTATCTATCATCCCTTAATCTCGCATACACTAAATCATCATTGCCTATAAGATGTACCCAAAACTCAGAGACTTACTCTGTCAACTTCCATTGTCAATGTCCAGTAACCAGTCTTCACTAAATCTTCTGAAACTCAGCCAATATGTAATATTACATCATGCAATCTTAGATATAAGATCAAAACACCTTCCTATACACACAACTGACTTCGCACATTCTAAAACATCCGTACAGTATCCATACACAATAATAATCAATTTGTTCTCTTCATAGAAACATATGTTGACATCAGTGACAAAACATGAATGACAACATCAGTAATTCCAACATCAATCAACATAGTGATTAAACATAGTAAATGTATCCAACAATCTCTCCAATGCATTAACAATATCCAACAAGTTTATTGTGACAGATTGTGATATGCTTAGCAAAGAACCCATCTTTCCATGCCCAAACCAAGAACATTAATATTCAGTATGATTTTATTAGAGATATGGTTGAGGATGACAAGCTAAAGTTGGTTAAGGTAGATATGTTGATGAATGTTGTAGATTATTTAACTAAGACTATGAGCACATAGAAGTTCAAATGGTGTTCAGAGTCTATGGACCTCTTGGCCCCTAGTGGTTGAACAATGATGTTGGTACCCCTCTTGTTGCACTTTCAAGGTGTTCAACAAGTGGAAGATTTATTATGAAAATTGTGTCTCAATGGTCTAATAATAAAAATATATTATTAATAAAAAGGTTACGGTTGATATGTTAGCACGAGGGGATGAAAAAGGGGAGTACTCCTCTTTTGGGCTCTTGTCCTCTAACTGATTAGGGGCCAGGGGCAATGTACCCTTGCAAGGGTTTTTGAGGGCAATGCCCTTGAAGAAAATTCATTTATAATTTTTCATTGTAAATCCTAACCGTTAATCATTGGGTGATAGATCTAATAGTGGATATTTTGTGCACTTTGTTTGGTGTAGAAGGAAGCCCTATTTTAAGATGGCATTGTATTATGACTGGGCATTGTTATGTATTCTGAGAGTTTGATAATTATTTAGTTGCCTCTGGATCTATGTTAGTGATACTCATGTGAGAATTTTTCTCTGCAAGTATATTGTACTATGTTATTAATTTTTTAATAATATATTGGATGACTTTTGGAGTGTGGGTTTTTTCTCCAAAAAGGGTTTCCCTGCATAAATCACTATATTGTCTTATGCATATTAATTATTTTATCTCTATCAAGTTTCTATAATTTTTGTACAATTTTGAGAAGTTTTTTGCATAACCCAAATCTTAAGGTTAGTCTAGGAAGTTGTTCCACTGTCTTAGCTTCCTTACAATAATTGTCATGTTTGTGAGCATTCGAACTCTAAAAATATAAAATTAAGTAGAGATAGTGACCATTTATAGAGCAATGACTATGATTATAGTATGCCAATAGTTTTCTTATAGTTGGGAAAGATCTATAACATAATTGTGACAAAGAAAATCCACTTAGGTATACAACAAATAATAGTCTTTGAATATGTGGCAATGTACAAACGTTAAGGTTATATAAACAAATTCTTACGCTAAACCTTTGAGAGGAGATTTTTTAAAAAGAATCATTTAATTGTTATAAAAATAATGTGTAAACACATTTTTAAAAAATAATAAGCAATCAAAATTTACAAAGTCATTTATGTGGATAGAATTTTTTGAAGGAAAAATCCACTTAAAAGAAGTAGAATATATTATTGAATAATCTTTAAGGCCAAAATATACATGCAAAGAAAATCTTCGTAGGAGTTTCACAAATATATAACGAGTAATATTAACAACAATTGTATATTCACAAACTCTTAAGATATAAAATACTATATCAAAGGCTTAATATATAGACAAATATAATACAATATATCACAAAAGCTATTTCAAACCAAGAGCCAATACTAAGGTAAAAAAATAGTTGCAAAAATATCCATGCATGCCTTAAAATAACTCATCTAATGGAGGCACAAATGATTTCAATCCATATATGGAATTTTAAGGAACAAATGATTTCAATCTATTAATATGTAATTTCTAGGAATAATCCATGCATAACTCTTTTATGCCCCCTTTCTAAAAATAGAAACTTTTTAAATATAGTAAGCTCAATTGATCAAAAATAGAAAAAATAGGAGCATATAAGTCAACTCAAGAAAATGACAATTAATTTAATACCTTATGTTTTGGATATAAATCTCATTTCTTCAAAAGATATTAAATCTTTTTATCTATTCTTTTGGGTGTGGCTTTTAAAGAGTTTCCATAAGCATATTGATGTCATCCTTTGACATTTGGTGGCTATCTTTGAATTGACGGCTCATTGATTGATTCTCATGGGTTGTAATGATACTTTTCATAGAGAGAACACTCCCCTCACATGCAAGATTCTCCCACTTCTTGGTCATTGAATTTGGGCACCCAAAACTCATTTGAAAGTGGTTTTCATTTATGTAAATTTTGGCTTTCTAGCATTTCATTCTACATTTGTAATTTCTAAAGTTAAGCTTATGTTTATTCATTAGTGGTTGTCAAACCAATGAAGGAGATCATTGGACAAGATGTTCATAACTTCTAGGTGTCCTAAAGAATGGGAATCAAAGATTATCAAAGTGTAGTCTCGTCCATAGATTGCTCATATGCTGAATGGTTGAAGATTAATGCAAATTTCTTTGTATTTTAGTGTAGGAGAGTTTCCAATAGTTTAGTGTGTTATATTGGATTTTGAGTATTACAAATATTTATGGAAGTTTAGTGGTCATGGCCATCTTTTATTTAAGTGTACTTTTACTTAAATTTTATCAAATAAATTGTTGGTGTAATAAAGTATTCACTAATTACACTTTACTTAAATTTACTTAGGATAATGCATTTTCATATTAGTTGTCATTGAGAAACCTAGGAGTTTGCATTTCATTTTAGCACATGGTGTAGGAGAATTTCCTCTTTAGGTAGAGATAGTTGTTATCTCATTCCACTTTATGTGTGAGATCTACATTTAGTGCTCTTATCACATTATCCTCCTCTCATTGTTGCACATACTTTGTTGTACAATGGAGAATGATCCACCTTTGGTGGACATGTGATTACATCTTTGTCTAGTTGATAGTTTATCATTTGCATCTCTCCTAGGTATCATGCATGGCCTTTATATTCAAACACATCTTTGTACTCAATCAATTGGCTATAATCAATTATTTGATCATTTTGTCTATCTCTCTTGTTGTGCTATCTATTGAGCTTATAGATCTTGGCATTTTCATTCTTTGCCTTAGGCAAATTCTTACATAAACTCTTGGTGTCAAGTTGAGAGAGTTTTCTTGAAAGTGGGTGTAGTTTAAAGTGTGTGTTTGCATTATTTTGCTCTTTGTTTGAAATATATTTAGAAAAAAATGTATGGACAAATTTTAGAAAGATATTCTAATAAGAATGACATGTTTTCCATTTCAAATAAAGACATGTAAATATATTTCACAAACACATTTCAATTTGATAAGATAATAGTAAATTTTGGTTATTGTTCTCTCACTCTATTATTTTTAATGATTTTGATGTTTTCATCAAATTATTTCAAAATAGTTTTTAGACCCAACTTATTATATTAAAGGGGAGATTATAGTGGTATCAAAGATGTGGTGTTTCCCACTTGAGGGTTCCATTAATTTATACAACTCAAAGAGAGATAAAAGAGGTGTACTTGTAGCATGAGAATCAACTATTTACAAGTTGTTCATCTTTAGAAGAAAATACAATGCATGGAAAAAACATTGATATTGAAGAGTTACACAAAACTAGTGAACTTGATATTGAAGCAAACTAAAAGAAGACTACATAAAGCCTCGTGGAAACAAGAGGGGCAATGAAGCTTCTAGGAGAAAATTGCAAGGCTTAGTATCTACACAAGAGAAAGGAAGTTCTTCAAAGGGTTCCATAAATTCAAATAATTCCTCTTCTAAATGATTATAAACTATTTTCCTTCCTACAAATGAAGTACCCACATTAAATCCAACTTCTAGTCCTTTGGTAGAAACTGCAGGGGATTTGGTTGTAATTAGAGCCATCTATAATATTCTTCAAAATGAATAATTCAAAAATTTAGTTCCATTCATAGAATATGTGGGACTTATTAATACCTTGATTCCAAAAAATAGTTATAAGAGAGACTAAGATTCAAGTTGGGAAGAGTTAAAAAGAAAATTGAATAAACTATTAAAGTTCTAACCTTTGATGGGATGAATAAAATTTTAGCAAGAGCTTGATTGCAGAAGCTTCAAAATTTATTTATTTTCAATCCCATGAAAGAAAAAAATGTTATCCAGCATGCAACCTTACATATTGAGGGTGTTGCTTATGAATTATGGTGTCACAAAATGGCTACTAATGGCCATAACAAAGTAAGTACTTTTGACAAGTTTAGCCAATGTAATGTACTAAATTATACCCTTCACAACTTCACACTCACTTTGGGGGTTGTGCTTGATGTGTACCTAATTTATGTCTGCTTGTGCTTAGTTTCAAGCCTATTTTTGGAAACTTAGTGCAATCCTCTATTCGCGAGCTTTGTTCTAGCTCAAATTGATAGGACTAGGGTATCCAATGCCTTATTCAAGTAGTTTACCCCAAATTTTAAATATAACAATTGACTTTGTAAGTAGTATTAAATTGCTCTCTAATGTTTATCTTCCTTGAAAACCAAATTCAAAAAGGGCGTAAGTTGCATATAAATACAACTCCCTCTCTCATTTAAACTTTGAGTGATCCAACTCCTATTATGAACATTGTACAAGCAAGGCAATTAAGCACAAATCTACAATCAAGTAGTGAATCATTCATGTGAACATCTTTGTTTCAACAACCATGATCAATCATAATGTGTTTCTCAATGATGAAGGAGTGCATTAACATCATTGAAGAGATATAAAGTCTTATTTGAGACTTCAAGAAAAGGGTTTCATATCTAAGGTAGGATTTGTCAACTTAAGCATTTCCATTACTATTTCAAACTCTATCCTTTCTAAGACAAGATCTCTCTCTATCAATTTATATCAAGATGAGAATGCCAACACAAAATTTGACCTAGAAAAGCCCTTTTACAACATGTTAATAAGAAAAATGAGGACAATATAATTTAGAGATTTGTACCCCAAGATATCTTATGTAATCAATTTATATCACAAAGGAAACAAAACAAAAATTAAGCATTTGCAATAAGAATAGATCAATCATACTTCATCATAACATTCATCCACAACATGCATATAAAGAATCCTCAAAACCTTCTATTATATCTATAATGCCCACAAATCTCAATCTATTAAGAAACTATTTATCTTTATTTCTACATCTCAAATGAAGAACAAAAATCATTCGTGTCACATGAGACATCTCAAACTGGTAGTTTTACTCTCAAACACTCATTTTATTTTTGTAACTTTTAAATTGTTTTCCAAGATCTTCATTCTTCATCCTTCCTCTTGACCTCATCAAACAATTTCATTTTTTCTTCTAATTCTTTTTTTTCATTCATCAATTCTTTTTCAAGTTTCCCCATTTCAAACAAATATTCACATCTTTTTTTTCATGACACGCTATCAACTTTGTAAATTATATTTCTAAATTTCCATCACTTCATCCTTCAAAACATTTTTTTTTAAATTTCCCCGTTCTTATTTTCCTCATCGCAGCTTGTGCTTTTGACTGCTACAACATGAATTCTTTAACCTCTTTCCAATTTCACACGTTTATCTTTCCTTCAACTTCTTTCAATTTCACTCACTTGTCTTTCCTTTTGCTCCTTCCTTCGTGCCTTATTCCCTATGGTGAACTCACCTTGCGAATTCCTTAACTGGCAGCTTCTACTTGGCGGCAGTAACAACTAACATGCAGAGGCCTATTTATTTTTTGAGGGCTGTGATTCTCCTCTTTCAGGTGAGCTCAATTCTGCAACAAACCCTATTAATCTTCTCTAATCTAGTTTTACATGCACATATGCATAAAGTCCAGCAATCTAAACTAAAATAATAATCTCTTTCCTGACAAAGAATGCGACTTAAAACCCTCGACTTTGGCTTTCGAGGCGTGGTTTGCTCCTTCCTCTACAGTTTGCAAAATACCATTCCCTGTTTGTGGTTTTCTTCACAAAAAGACAGGCTTTGAAATGTTTCCGCAGTTTCTCAAATAGCGGCACAAGCTTTCTACGATTTTTGTATTTTACGCGGTGGGCTTCACCTTTAATTCCTTTTTCTCAAACAGAAAATCCTTATTTTCAAACAACATTAATCTACCTTTATTTTCTCCTTCTGGCAGCTTTTCTATCTTCAAAAACTACGATCCTTACTTTCTCAACAGTGGCTTTATCCCCTCAAACAGCGACAGCTTCAACATGAAAAAAACTATGATCTTCAATATAAAAACTGGTGGAATTACCTATGATCAAACTACAGCTTTATCTTTGGGCAAATTCTTTACAAACCGGATAAATCAATAAACAACGACTTCTTTCTAAAGGCAGCGGCTTCTGCTTTATTTCTGCATTCTTGATTTGGAGTATGGCTTTTATATATTTCTGTGCCAAATAGCCTTAAACCAAAAGACTCCTTCCTTACAGGGGCTGTAGTCAAACCGTCTTACAATACAACTTCACCTGGCAGCCAGGGTGAATTGCGTGGCAGTGAGATTCATGCATCACTTCTCAACAATTGGAATGTACAAACAAAAAAATGGTGCACTCTTTAAAATAAAATGTCTAATGCTCAAAACATTTTGGATGAACTGAATTCATAAGAAAATAAGAATTGCAATGCAGCTGGATTCCTGCCTAATGAAAAGATAGGAGAAAGTATCAACTAGCTAGCATAAAACACTGTTCTTGCTCAGTGCAATTATAAATGACTATATAGCAAAAACAGTTATAGTTCTTATACACGTCAATTAATCTGTGGCTACTAGCAGCTGATTTTACAAAACCTGAAGGAAAAATTAATGCATTTTGCTTAACAAAGCTTAGTATCTTCTATGCTCAAACCCAGAAAAGGTCAATAAATGGAACTTCTAACCCCGTAGTGAAGGCATAGTATTTCCACCACCATCTTCGGTTTCATTGAGATTATAGATGTTACATTTATCAAGTTGAAGAGAGCCATGTACAGTTGACCTGCATTATGCAACATCGCTACCCACCTCCAGATGTCAGAATTCCATGTTCATGGAGAGACCATGTAATGGCTTTTACTGTAGATATGTGTTAACTAAATTATGGTTGTAATGAAATATGTTGGTTTTTCTAAAGTAAAAAAAAAGGGACTCAAGCCTCTGAAATTTAACCGATTATAAAGTACATAAACAAGGAATGCCTATAACACAATCAAGAAATAAATCACTGCAGATTTGTGTAAAAGAGTTCAGCTCACTCAACTCCAGAGACTTGGCAATTAGTTAAGAAAACAGAGGGCAACAAAGACAATAGTAATATAAAAAATTATGAAAAATAAAATAAATAAAAAACTAAAACTACAAAACTTCTCCACTCTCCTTTCTTTTAACATCAAAATTTCTATTTTGTAGCACCCAAACGGAAAATATAAGATTTGAAGCATGGAGGTTTGATTCTTTGTTGATTATTTTAATTTTTAAATGATCTTGATTGAGTTTCAACTGACTAATTTTCATAAACTTTTTTAGCTCAGATCCAAGTGCAAAATGGTCTGGTGAAATCTAGTTCGAATTTCAATACATTCTATTGAATATCCCTCGAATCAGCAAAGAAAGTCCTTAGTACTTACAGACTGCATTTTTATTGGGATTTCGAATAAAGGGAGAAACCCCAAAGCATTGTTAGTTGCTTCTTTGATACACATTCAAAGAACATAAAGATTTGACAAAATAATCAAATGCAGCTATGCATAGGCCTCTATAGGGGAAATAGGATAGCAAACAAAGTAATTACTGCTCTACATACAGTTCTTAGGGTTTGTAGCTTTTCCTTGGCACTCTGTCATTGGCAGAAATCCTTTGTAATCTCTGTTTATGTAGCACTCTATGTTCTTTAAATTGAAAAAAATATTACGAAGCTAAATATTTTTCAGATTCCTGTATGCCATAGCAATTATTTTGTTTCGCCTGTTCAATAATATCTCACCTTATTTAATTCTTGTCACTGTTGTCTCAGTTAGATATGCATCTCAGTGAGTTTTCTTGGTGATGGTGACTCAGATGCATATCCTTCATTCATTTCTTGTATCTCTTTGGCTGTAATTATAGAATGGTATTTGTCTGACACATCTAAAAGAAAATTGACACTATTTTTGAGGTGTGTACTCATTCTTTGTAATAGTATTTTAAGGATACATGCACCAAGTTGTTGATTGTCGAGAATTTCATAACAATGGATACAATATGGTTTGTAATTATCATGTTGATTTAGTATATGCACAATTGATTCATGAAGATTAATATTATGTTATTGTAGCAGCGCTTTAGAGAATGAAGCTGATCACTGAGATATATAACTGCAAGCAATTCATACTATAAAAGTGGTAAGAATGCATTGTCTGGTTTCACAGAACTGTATGGGTCAGTGAAGGACCACACTGAAAATATCAGTTGGTTGTTTGGAAATCTACTTTTTAGCTGTCTTATTTACTTGCTTCTGACTGAAATTCTAGGAACATATATTGGCCTAGAAACGTTTTCAATTGAGTGTATTTTTTGTTATTTGATTTGCATACATTTCAGTGTTGGAAAAGGATGAAAAGAAGTATTGATATTATGAAAAGGAATGCTCCTTGAAAGTATCGGCAAACCTGTTCGAAAAATAATGTTAGTTTATTAGGAAGTTTATTTTCACTGAATAAACTTATCTAGTTCTAAATATTTATTGAATGACAAATTGCATTTACATAAGTGATGTGAGCAATTTAAAAAGACTCATTATGTATTTGGCACAATTGGTGTCTTCCAAGATGATTTATATTAAGTATGCATGGCAAGGGTCCCATGTCAATAATGGTTTTGTTTTTATCAAAGCACAGCTTGAATTGTAATTTGTTTCTTAGTTCTATGAGGTTAAATGATTCATTTTCTATTCATATAGGCACTTGCCAAAAAGAGAGGACCTTTAGGTACTTGAGTGACAAAAGGACCTGATCATTGGGAGAGCTCTCAGCTGCTAGGCCCATGATCTTTAGGCACTTGATCAACAGGGAAGATTCAACTTGTGCAAGCAAATGTGGACTTAAATGCAACTATTTTTATGATTAACAGTTAGAGAATTAAAGAAATCATACTCACAATGCAGACTCAGAATCAGATAAGGTTATTATTTGAAAATGGCTCACAAAATAGGGATTTATCTGGATTCTGGCTTTGCTTTGTGAGTATGATTTCTTTAATTCTCTGACTGGCCATTTTTTGTGACCCTTTTTGGCTAACCTAGAAATCTTCTGTGAGCCATTTTTTACAGCTACGATTTTCACACCTGATTTTTGGCTCAGCTGTGGTTTTCTTATGTGATCTTCTCTAATTCTCACTATTTTCTCCGTGTTTTTAGACCTTCTCTTTGGATTAATATTTAACCTACATATTCTTTGTGGGTTTTTCATGAAGATTTCTAGGTCTTCATAAAAAAAACTTGGGTTTGCACCCGAGGATTTGTGTCAGCCGTACTTCATCTTTCTTTAAGTTTGTATCTGAATTTGCCTCTGTTTGTGCATTGGTATCCATGCCTTGAGTTCGATAATCTTTTTGTCACCTCTTCAGAATTTCTTGGTTTCCGTGTCTTGGAAAATGTGCAAATGACATCTTTGACCAACATAATGTTGGAAGGCAATCAGTAATGCAACAACAAAATTTACAACACATGGAAGCAGCGGATGATGATTATCTTCAAGTATCTTTGACTTGATGGACTCGTTTTGGGTAAAGAGTTCCGTCCTATTGGCCCTAGACAAGATTATGATAAGTTTGACAAGCGCAATCGAGAAGTGGTCATGTTTATCAAGCTTTCAGCTACTGATGGTTAGCTGCCCCAAGTACCATTCGGCAAAACAGCTACAAAGATCTAGACCATTTTGAAGTATCTCTATGAGACATCAGATAAGAGTTGTGCGTTCTTCTTGAAGAACAAGTTATTTTCTATCATGATGGATGAGTGTATGTCGTTACAGAAGCATCTAACAAAGATTAAGAATATTTCAGATCAGCTAGAGGTGATTGGATAGAAAGTGGAGGAAAAGGATATGGTAGTCATAACCCTAAAGAGTCTACCAAAATCCTATGAGCACTTCATATCAATGCTCAACTTTACTACAACTAATGTTGACTTAAAGTTTCCAGACTTGTGCACGAAACTTCTACAATAGGATCATTGGAAACAACAGTTTGGTAGTAGTGCCACTTCATCCTCCTCAAAACATGCTTTCACAACCAAATCATTTTACAAGGATAACGGCAAATCTCAATCAGCTCAATAGAAAATCTCCAATCAGCTTCAAGAAAGCTCGAAGAAGAAAAAATTTCAGTGTAACTATTGCCACAAATTTGGTCACTTGATAAAGGTTTGTTAGAATCGGATTGCTCCTAAACAACGAAAGCAGGGAGGTCTCAGCCTAAGGCCAATGTAGCAGAGCAGAAAGAATTGCATTGTATGCTTTCATGGCAAAATGCCCTGTAGATCATGTGAAGTCTTTTGATTGGTACAAAACATAGTTATAAGACTCATACTTGCCTCGGAATCGAAAAGCCGATTTTTGACTCAAACTTAGCATTCAGACTTGACAAAAACTCGGCAAATTGGAAAACCCAAGAAATTCAAGGATTTTAAAGGATTTAAAACTTTTTTCATGCATCATTTAATAAATTAACATCAAAGACACAATAATTGAGATAAATAGAAGCTACTTTGCACATACATAAGTTTACATTTATTACATAAGTATAAATGCAATTTTTTGAAGGAAATAGGTTAAACTAAATAACACATTAGAAATATAAATAGTGTCACTATCAAATGTCTACAATAATCATGGAATATGAAATCCATGGGTTCTAAAGTTTAAAACATATATCAAAATAAAAGCTAGAGCCTAGAAGACTAAGACTCGAAGTAGCCTATATTAGTGACCAGTCAACCCTGTAACCTTTCTACATGTACACCTAAGATAGGTCATGGAAAATTATACAGCCATCTTCTCTCCCTATGTATGAGGCTCAGCCTTAGTGGCATCCACATCATTAGCCTCATCATCCTCATCATCCTCAAATCCCTCACTCTCAACCTCAAGGTCCTCCAAAGGGTCTTCTTGTGCTCTAGCCTCCTCTATCATTGCTACTGCCTCTGCCTGTTGACCCACCTGATCAACCCATTCCAAGTCTTCATCACTGAAGAGAGGATCATCAACCTTAGTGTTCCACTCTGCCTGTGGATCAACCTCCTCTAAAATGATAAGAGACATGTTAATGCTGAAGATTTGTTTATGACAGAGGCGAAGGTTGTAATGAAAAAACCCAAGTTCATTCACCCTTTTCACTGCCAACTTGTTGCATTTTTTTGAATGTATATGCTCGAACATACTCCAGTTACGCTAGCATCCTGAAACACTACATGGATGGCCCAAGATACGAACTGCAATCCTCTGTAGATTTGGCACCTGAGTACCAAACATCTCCCACCATGCATCTAAAACAAGCCAAATAAAAAATCAATTCTATAATATATTCTATAGCTTTGACTTTATCAACGTAAAATGGTAATAGAATTAGGATCATAGAAAAGTTTAAGATTTAAATTTTAAATTATCCCCTCTGTAGATTTTTACCTAGCATCAGTAGTGTCTAATTTTTCTTGCATAAGTCTCATGGGAATAAGTTTCCTTGTGAATTCCTATACATTTCTATCTCACGGACTACGTTTGCTCCAACTAATGAATCCGGTGACATTCTCTCTACAACAGCATAGAGCCCACTCCACACCTCATCATTGGCCTTGAAATCTTGGCTAAATTGGAATGTCAGATTAAGGTAGTGGGTAGCTTCATGTATAGGCCTGTGAAGTAGATTGTGCCATAGTCGATCAGTGACATCCTATATGGGACCATCTTTAGCCCGATTCTCTATGTAAAAAAAATTGATGGCCTTTTTCACCCTATTCATGCCCTCATAAATGCATCCCATTGCAGGTTTCTCTCCATCAACAATTTGTAGGAAAACAATAAGAGGCTCTATGAACTGCAATCATTATGAAATTTGAAACATTAAGCTTTAAGTTTTAAGTTTTACTTTTAAATATGAACAATGAACATAAAGAAGTGTGAACAAAACTAATGAAATGAAATGGAAATGAGGACAAAAAGAAAAATTACTTGCACAATATCCTTGGCCGACTACCAAAAGCCACTCTCATCAAAAACCCAATCAACCGTCTCAATCTCTACATTGCTCTTTGCATATGATGACACAGTCCACTCCCCACTTACAAACATGCATTTCAAACCAGTCTTGGACTAAAGCAAGGAATGTAATATGATAAAATTTATTGCAAATTGGGTAACCTCTAGTCAAGCCAACTCTTTTTTATTTGTGAAATTCCTCATAAGGTTGAGGACCTAAGTATAATTATATATGAGTTTACAAATACTCCTTTCGTGCTCTACACATGTTTTTACCTGGGATCGTTTGCCAAGATCCTCCAACATGAGGTCAATGCAATGAACAACACAAGGGGTCCAAAACAAAGTGGGGTGCCTCTTCCCAAGAAGTTTACCTACAACAACATAATTTGCTACATTATCCATGACTATCTATACCACATTCTCCTCACCCACCTCCTTCAACACTTCCTCCAATACCTCACAAAGATACCATTTTTTATTTTTCCTGAAGCATCAATTGATTTCAAAAACATTGTGGCACCTAAAGAAAAAGGCAATTTAGTACAATCAAATTTTAAAAACATCGTGGCACCTGAGGAACAAATCAATTTAGTACAATCAAAATTTTAATCACTAAATCAATATTGATTCTTGAATATAGTTTACAAAGTAGTAAGTACAAGTTCTACAATAACCTGATGAGGACACAAGAAAATTCAATCCTCTCTTGATATAAGGTCATCTCTCATGCTAAGCTTGCAAAGTAAGATCATGAAATGACTTCAAGGTTCCTTCTATTGTGAACACTCGCTCAATGAAATAATGTGATTCATTCAATGGATATCAACCTCTTGCACTTCTAAGGATTTGGCTTCACAATGCGCAACGAAAATATAGTTTTGATCTTTAAACTTCCAATTCACCTTAAACTTAAACTTAACTTCTACTTCTAACTAGGAATGGAAGGAATCATGAATGACTTGGACTCTACTAGATGCAATCTCACCAGCGACTCCACCCATCTAGTGCAAGCTTCTAAGGAACACTCAAATGGTTTTCAAATCAAAATTTTACCCTCTTTAATCCCATCAAATGGATGCAAATTAAAGATTGAATATCAATTGAAGTTAAGTGCTTTCAATCATAGGCTTACCACACAAGGCACACTCACAATCAGCAAGAGGCTAATGGCCCAGATTTGTTTGAGTCAAGCAAGTAAACATCAACAATTACTTTCATTCAACTAACTACTTCAACAAGAAATGAAATCTACTCCAAGTGAAAGATTGAGGAAACCATGCAACACTCCAAAGCAATATCAAGTAATTCACCATGAAGAACCAACAATGAATTATCTATTACTTCAATAGCATCATTGCAACAATTTGATCAAGTCTCTCCCTTAGCTAGCCTAATCTAATCTCCTAGCTCTCTACTACCTCCAATATCCGAAGCTAATGAATCTAACCCTCTACAAATGAGAAAGGTCTTGGCCTTTTATAGATGTTTAAATACAATGAAGGGCCAAGATCGATTAAAGATCAAGGGCCAGACCTAATTAGGGTTGCCAAATTTACAACCAGTTACGTGAGGGCAGTAATTCATGGGCCAATAAGAAAATTAAAAAGCTTTTGCTAGCCAATGAGAAAATAGGACACTTGGTATTATGTGATTGACTGTGCTTGAATCTTGAGTTTTCTGATTGGAGGAGACAACTCAATGCCACCTTATCACCCTATCCTATAGATCTACTTAATCATGTGCTTTGAATCCTGGCTTGTAGAAGGTGTCTGCTAAAAGTGCAAATATTTCTTGCTCAATTGTTAGAAAGTAACTCTCAACAAGTCAAACTTTGATTAACTCTTCCAAAACTATTAGCTCCTCTGGATGAATGTGATGACATTTTCCCAAATGGTCTCATCTTTTAATCTTCTCCATCTTCTAAACTTTTCTCATGGCTTGACTTAAATTAGAATTTGGAGTTGTAAATTTGATCGAACTTGATTGCCTTTGTGAACTTGGTAATATCTTCATGGGATTGGACCCTTTAAACTTCATTGAATTCCACCTTGATCTCAATTGGAATAGCCTTGATGTTGAACCCTTCTCACTTTGAGTCCTCGAGCTTGAACTTCAAGATGGCCTTCCTCCTGTAGCTTGCGCTTGGAGCCTTGAAGTTCTTAATCATCATCTTTCCATCAACCTCCTCCCGTGAAGCTCTTCCTTTTTAAGAATGACCTTGCAAAACAAGAAGAGAAATACATTAAGCTTGTAGGATCATGAGAAGAGACGAAATGAAGAAACTTAGAATTTTCATGCAGCAAAACTTCCTTTAAATTCCACCTCCCTCCTGTCATTGCAACTCATTGATTAGACTTTGGAGTTTAATCTTATGCTATAGATTAATCTTAAATTCAAAATTGATAAGCTAGACTCGCTAAATCCCTTGCATGCCTCATCAAATGTTCTAGTGATAATCCCAGTATTTGAACTTGCTAGTTTCTCCCCTCATGATGACGTTTCAATTGTTTCCAAAAACTTAGATTTACCATGAAGCTCGTCAAAATGAGTTGCAACTAAGTCAATTCACCTCCTTTGTTAGATTTGGATTGATTGAAATCAAATGAAGGCTCAAATAAGATTTTAAATTGCGACTAATCTTAACCATCTTAAATGACTCCATCTGATTTTCCTTTCACACAATGTTTAGCATTTCTGTCTTAGGAAAAATGGAAAGTATTATATAAGAAATTCATGCCTTTAACAAAGAAAACAGAATCTGGAAACCATATTATTTTGCATTCACCTCACCAATTCCCAAATCCTGTTTTCAACCTCATACATTACCTCAATACCTATTGATCTGCTAATTCTCTTGAGAAAATTCGCTGTTAAAGACAGGTTGCTGCTAGTCTGAGATGATAGCTGCTAAAGGGAGAACGCAGATCACTGCCAATTTGAAGGAATTCACAGTTTAGGGCGGGGATAATTCACTGCTTAAGCATAACCAAATTTGTTGTTGATTTGGCATGCAAATGAAATGCTTTGAGCTCCCTTATATGTGTGATTTGGACATGAAGAGGCATGTTCTCCAAGAAGGCCAATCCAGGCCTCAACGACCAATAAAAAATTAATTGAATTCAATTCGTTTCTGCCCTTACAAGTCCGACCTGTATAAAGAAATTGCATTTTGTTTTTTGTGAATTTCAAAACCTCCTTCAAGGCTGACTTTCTGCTACTTCAGGTGCTGGCGGAAATAACACAAAGATGGGAAAAAATTCCCTTGAGAGGGCGGAATTCACCCTCTCTTGGGAAAAACTCTCAAGCAATAACTTCAAACTCGCCTCCTCCTTGTTCAAACTTCAAACAAATCTCACCTCGTCTTCCTAGTTTTGACCATACTCCAAACGAAATTTACCACCACCCAAACATTGCAATGAAAATGAGCTCGCTGCTGGGAAACATAGCTTGTTTATAGGGGGCAGAAATGGCCAAGACTTGGGAAAAAATTCCCACGATAGGGTGGAATCCACCCTCTCTTGGAAATTACTATCAAACACAAAATCCAAACTCGCCTTCCCCTCAACCTTTCAATCAGATTTCAATCCAACATCATGCACCCTTATCTAATTTAGATCATGTTTCAATTCTCTTGCCAAGATCTTATGTCGAAAATTCTAGGTTGATGGGAAATTAATTTTCAAAAAGGATCGGATTCCTACCTCTAATGGGAATTTATTAAAACTTGATCATTTCCATGTAAAACTCCAGCCAGTTGAGTCATTACCTCCCAAATTTCTGCTAAGTCTTCAATAATTTTGATTGATGCCAAAAGATTTTGCTATTTAGAGGGGTCAAAATCTGTCTGGTTTGGGAATTATTTCCCGAAGAGGGTCAGACTATGACACTTGGTGGGAAATTTCCTTCAAGACCTGATCATTTCCACTTAGATTCCAGAATGTGCTAAGTTTTCAACAAATTTTGATGGCGCCAAGAGATTTTGCTAAAAAAGTAGGGGCAAAATTTTGCATAGGATGGGAATTATTTCCCAAAGAGGGTCGGATTCCAACACCTGATGGGATCACTTCATCAAAGAAAATTCAAGTGTTAAAATCATCAAATTTGCCCATCCCATGCATCGTTCAAATCTGCAATTTCTTCATTGCGTTACACCTTAATAGCTTGATTGGAGGGATAGAAATGAGAGTGCATTCGGGACCGAATTCACAAAATTTGCCACTTCAGACTAAACCTTTCAGCCCCTTCAAATCCCTTAACCAAACCATGACCAACTCCATTCAAATCATGGCATCTCGACTTCTTGACAACCTCACCCTAAGGCCTAAGACTTGAAAATTGCTGCTATTTAAGGACCCTAAAACCACCTAAGCCTACTGCTGAAATGAAAAGAGGGGCCCCCAATTGCAATGGGGCGATGGTGTGGAAACTACACAAGTGTAAGGTGTGGTTAATTGGCATTTAATGTTGTGTGTATCATGGAAGGTGGAGAAAGCAGTAGAACAAAAATCCCCCTCATTATCTGACCTAAGAGTGACTATAGGACAACCAAACGAACAACCAAACCCGTTTTCTACTAAGGCCTTAAGTTTCTAAAATACAATAAACACATCCGATTTCTGCCTACGAAAGTACACCCACATTTTACGTCTAAAATCATCAATAAAAAACATGAAATACCTGGCACCAGTAACATAAGATGTATTCATTGGACCACATATATCAGTGTGAACCAACTACAATACCTTTGAGGCTCGCCACGAGTCACCATCCTTGAATGGTGTCTTGTGCTAGTTCCTAGCTTGACAAGCTCCACAAACTTGGTGATGCTAAGTTTGAATCTCAGGTAAGCCAAGGACTAGATCCTCTCAAACAAGCTAAGCAAGATAGTGAATGTTTAAGTGGTCGTATTGCTAATGCCAGAGACTACTAATGAAAGATGATTTAGCTGCAAAAGCATGCTCAAGAGAACACCTGAATCCACAAGTTATACAGACCATGATCCTCGATGCCAACAACCACAATAGTGCGATTTGAATAATCAACAATTGAACACTTGTGTGAAGTGAATACCACATCAAGCTGAGGAGAATGTTGCATAATATGGCTCACAGAGAGAAGATTTAGTTCCATACCAGGAACGTAGTATACATTGAGGAATATGAGATTCCTCCCACCAGACTGTATCTGCATATTGCTTTGCCGACAACTGTATACTCTTCTCTTCCAAAAATGACTAAATCAGTGAAAGGTGAGAAGTTTGTAAACCAATCACGTCAATGAGTGAAATGTCGAGAAGTACCAGAGTCTATTTACCATAGTTATAGGACTACATGAGTCCTAGCAGGACTCTGCAAATCCAAGGTTGAGTCGGCCAAATCGATTTTTTTTGCCCTTGGACTTAGACTCAATCGGATCAAACTGAGTTCAGGCGAACTCACAGAGTCAACGAGACTCGGTTGACTCGTCAAGTCCTGAGCCCAGGACTCGGTCGTGGTAGTCAACATGATAAAGTGAAAAAAAACAAATTTTTTAAAGTTTTTCTTTGACTTTTTTTATTTATAGATTTCTCTAAAACCTAAAAGGAGCATCATTCATTTGCAAACACAAGGAAGAGTGAAAAAAGGCTTGAGAGAAGAATATTGGGGTTTTAGAAAATAGACCAGCAGATCGATTAGCTCTCAGATATTGATTGTTGATTGTTTGTGCAAGTTTGTGTCTTGCATTCGTGCATTGGGAGGAGCTATGTTGATGAAAAGCTTTAAAAGTAGGAAGCCCTAGTTTTGGTTTTTCTTTATTTTATTTATTTCAATTTAATTATAATGTGTAGAATTTGTAGATGCTTAGTTTTTCCATTTATGATATATTGCAGCAGTAGCATAATGTTTGAGCCTGGGAGTAGTTCATCTAAGCCTAAGTGTAACCCAAATGCAGATTCTGTTAGAGTCCAAAGGGATAAGGCTTGGAAACATGTCATCCTCAGATCAAAAAAAGAAGGTTACTGAGAGGGGGGGGGGTGTGAATCAATAAAACTAATCTACCATCTATTAAACTTTGCAAACAGTTCTTTGAATGAAAAGCAGAAAGTTAACAATTATTTTCTTGCAGAAACTAGAACTACTCAGATCAACACAATTATTTATACATGGAAACCCTTGGTTAGAAGGAAAAAACCATGGTGAGACAGAGCTCACAACTTCACTACTGTAGAATGAAGGCGCCCTGTTAGGAGCATACTAATTTGAGAATCTTGGCAACTCTGTAATTTGTATCTAAATTCATAGATGCATCTTCCAAAAGAAGCTTGATACTTTTATCACTTAGACCAGGTCTAACTTTCTCTAGTGCTTCTTTCTTGATTTGTGAGTTCCTTTCCAGACCGGTTCTCCATTTTGCTTGGAGCTTGCCATTTAATTCGAGAGTAAACTTGCCTCTATAGTCCCTAGGAGTTTTCATAAAGTCTAGTAGACTTTCAACAAAAGCTTTTTCTATTTCCCATTTGTCTTCCTCAACTAACACGCTATACCATTTAGTTGCATTATCTATCTCTCCAAAATTTGTAATTTCAGCTACAATGTCATTAACAGTCATGGTGTGAGCCTTACTTTTTTCAAGAGATACAAGAAGAGTAGGGTTTGTCGGTTCATCAGTTACATCAACAATGACCGATTTGTCTATTCCAAGTATCCCCTTTCTTTTCCCGGTGTCACGAACCGGTGGGGTTGTCGCCTTTTGGCATGCTTCCTCTGCTTGTTGTGTCCGAAGTAGGTTGCTCCAGATGGCTACTCCTTCAGTATGGACTTTCTCGGTCTCTCCAATCAACAAGAGGTTTGTTCTCTTTCTTTACCAAGAAATTCTGCTGGTGTAGTTCAGCTTGTTGGCTCGCTTCTTCTAGAGTGAGATGATTTTGCACTTCTAGCAAAGCTTGAATTCTTAGCTCTTTTTCCTTTTCCATTGAAGCTTTCCACTTGCTTTGAAGGATATTCAACAAATCCCTAGGCAGCACTTTCTGAAGTTCTGCGAGGCTCAGATTGAACTTATGCAGGCATTCAATAATAGCATCTTCAGTCTTCCTTCTGTCTTCCTCATTTGCCAAAGTGTATCTTCTACTAATGTTTCCCATTCCTCTAGTTTCTTTCAGTCCTTTTATAAATTCGTCTAACGTTAGTTTACCTTTTCTTGGTGGATCTAACTTTGCTTTCTTACTGATCTTCTTCTTTCTTTCGCTTAGCGGAACTGTATCCTCTAAATCGGTTTCTTCTGCTTCTTGCTCCTGTGTGCTTGGCTTCGGTTGAGCTTTTCCCTTTTGTGCTTCTGGTGGTGCAGATTCTGGTTTCTTCCTTAGCGTGGGCGATCTTTTGACATAAACAGTCTTAATTGTTGCCTGCTTCAAATTCTTCACTATTTCTTCATAGGTTCCAAAGCGTCAGGCACCAAGATCCAGATGAGCGTTTTCCAGGGCCTCTATATACCTCGTTGCAAACTTTGATGTGATTTCATATCCAAACTCGGGTGCATACTCGACTCTCAATTCTACTGCTTGAATGATACAAGAGTCAGTGGATACCAGAAAACATACCTCCTTGTACTTGTCAACGATAGTTGATGGGATTCTTTCCCTTGCATGCATTCTTTGTTGAAATGCATTGAAGTGATCGGTCATTTCTTTGTCAAACTGGTCTCCCAGTTCGTTGGCCATATCACAGATTTGCATCATGACCGGTCGATCTGATGTCCATGTTACTTTTCCTTTTCCCGAAAAGAAATTTGAATAGTAGTAGAGACAAACCAAGAGTGTTCCAAATTTCAATGATTTCTTCTTGACAATGCCCAGCTTCTTCATATTCTCAAAAATTTGTCCTCTTAGCATTTCACACATATCATATTGTGCATTGTCATGAACAATTCTGTACACTGCATGTATGCCTCCTCCCAGTATGTTGTTGAGGTTACTTGATTGATACACTTTGTAACCAATTACCATGGATGCAAACCGTACAACTAGATCTTCGATGTCCATTACGGTCATCAATCGCTTGTCGGATCTTGATTTTGTCAGGTTGGCCACCACTGCATTAGATATGGTTCTTAGAGTAAGTGCTTCTCCCTGATTGCAGAACCCAGTTACTCTGTGAAGGTCATCTTTCGTGATTGAAGTGCAGATTCCTTTCATAAGCCAAAATCTTGGATCATGCACACGACTAACTACCATTTGAATCCACTCAAGTTTGAAGATAACTAGATACGAGACTCCATTTATGATTCCCGATGATACTAGCTTTGCGTAGCCACTGAGATGATTACCATCTTAGCATAGCGATCGATGCTCGCTATGTAAGTACGTTTCTCCTAGCTCTTCTTGCTTAGCATGAATGAATGCAATTACGTCTTCTGTCAGGAGCACCCCTTTAGGTACTGAGGAGAGCGCACCAGCCATGTCGATCTCCCTGTCTTGATTTGGCAAGATGTCGAAGGGATTACGATCCACTTGTTTTGCAGGAACAAGCTTTGCCTCGTGTGATGAGGATGTCATTGCTCTTACTCGGTTGAAAGAGATGATTGGATCAGTCTGATAGATAATTTCACTCTATGATTGAGTTGCAAGAGTCGCTCGAGCAAAGATTAGATAATAGAAAATCCCAAGGTAAAGAAGAAAAGAGTAATCCTTCTCCTCTTTTATAAGATTAGGGCATAACGGTAATTACCAAACGGTAACTATTTGTTAAACGACTATAGTAATAAATGCCTTACCTAACCTTTCTTGACGCTTTTGTGGACCGGTGATCTGGATTTTTCAATTCGGCATGTCTCAGTTGGTCACCTCCTATTTTTCGGTCTGACTTGTAGCCTGAGTGAGATAGGACTCACCAGTTCTACCGGGAACGATAGTTGTACTACCGGTTCCCTCTAGGTCTTGAAGACTCAGTTAGCAAAAGAAATATCACCATCTTGTGATGATGATTTTGCCTCCTTTGCAGAGTTCTTAGATTCTTTGACAAACCATATTTTCTTCACTACTCTCTTGGTTTCATTGTCTTTGTAGTTCCTTTTATCAGAACTCAAGATTTTCACCATCGGTCCATCTGATCCTTTGTTTCTGTTCCTAATCTGGTTCCAGCAGTCTTTGGCTAGATGACCGACTCGGTTGCAGTGATGGCAGACTATACCGATTGCTTTCCATGGATTCATCCCTCTCGGATTAGGTGGTTCGCTCCATGATTCTCTGCTGCAATGCATCCCTTTCTTTTGATGAGTAGTTGCATTTCGGTTTCTACCCCTTTTTGAGAATACCGGTCTGGGTGATCTGAATGCCATAGTCTTTGATCTGCATTCTTCAGCCTTGTGTCCGAATTTGTTGCAAGCATAATAGTATCCCTTGAAGCTTCCCCTATTTCTGTTGCACACAAATGTGGGACAGGACCAGCACTCATCGGTCTTGTGGCCCTTTTTGTAACAGTTTTTACAATAACTGTTATTGGTTCCTCTTTGTGCTAGCGTCTTCTTTTTGTGCTTTTTTCTTGGCTGAGTGCTAGATGACGCATCGTTCCTCTTGGTGACTCCACTGGTAAATTCGAGACCGGCGTGATCATTGTGCCTTCGTTGAGCATTGAGTTGCTCATCGAGCTTAACCGAGCTTTCATTGTATCTTCTTAGCATTTCATTCCTTCTTTCAAGGATTTTCATTTGTTCTTTGAGTTGATATATCTCGATTGCCAGCTTCTTGCATGCTTCATCTCTAACCTGCCATGCTTTGTGCATATTTGCATTCTCCTAGGTGGTAATCAACAAGTTTTCTTGGAGTTGCTCAATGAGGAGTTCATTGGCTCTTGCAGCTTCATCTGCCCGGTTCATTGCCTTTTCAGAAGCTTTGTTGTCTTGACGGTTGTGTTCCTTTCACTTTCAATTTTTCATTTCTGTTCAATCAGTTCAGTCATTCTTAGAGCATTTGCCTTCTGCTCTTTTTTGAGATCGGCAATCTAACCGGTTAGGATCTAATTCTTTTCCGTAAGCTCGGAGACCGCTTCCTTAGCCTCATCAGACCCACTCTGCCCAGAGAGTTCATCGATGGTTTCATTGCTCTCATTTAACTGCAGAGCTAGCTCCTTTCTCTTTGCAAGAGACTTCCTTAGTCTATTCTCCAGCGAGGCAATAATGTTGTTGGCTTCCTCTAGTTGTTTCTGGTACCGGTAACCCTCCATGATCTTTTTCTCAAGTTGTTAAACTTTTATGTATAGAGAACAAGGCTCTAATACCAATTGATAATGCTTTACTGGTTACTGAGAGGGGGGGGTGAATCAGTAAAACTAATCTATCATCTATTAAACTTTGCAAACAGTTCTTTGAATGAAAAGCAAAAAGTTAACAATTATTTTCTTGCAAAAACTAGAACTACTCAGATCAACACAATTATTTATACGTGGAAACCCTCGGTTAGAAGGAAAAAACCATGGTAAGATAGAGCTCACAACTTCACTACTGTAGAATGAAGGCACCATGTTAAGAGCATACAAAGCACCGGTTAAGGTGCTACCCGGTTAAGGGGTTTTTACAAATGATCGATTAAGATCTAAGCCCTATTAAGAGCTGCCTGGTTACAGGACTTTGGACATCAACAAAGATGTCACCCTGTTAGGGGATTTTTACAATGAACCGATTAGGTTCACCCTTTTAAAGGGATTTGTGTATGATGTAACACCTTTCAAAAGCAATGATCTATAATGACACTGATTGTCTGATTAGATCATACCTTTAGATCTCTTCCCCTATTTGTCTGGCTGTTGATCTTCCTTTCTTATTTCACCTTGGTGCCTGTAGCACTTCTTCAGAAGATATCTTTCCTTTGCGCTCTGCAATCACCAACTCTTCGCAACAACACTTTTATTTGCGTCCTATATCTAATATTTATACAAGAGTGATCTTCTTTCCTCACGGAACCGCCAGGAAGTAAACTTGACCATAAAATATGCAACGCATGAGAACTGTGCGTTGTGATCAAGAGTTTATCTTGAGATCATCTGTAGAATTTAAAGCTAACTCTTGTTGAAAGGTTAACTTCTCATTAGAGTAACGAATGTCTCACATAATCAAGTTCTTAACTCAAATTGTAACTCAAATTGTTCCACAAAATTTGGATCTGAGTTATCTAACAGTTAGATCGGTATCGGTTTGTGGTTGGATGCTGGATAAGACCAATACTGAGTAGTCGGTTTAGCTATCTATTTAGTTGACCAGTGTATACATTATGTGCTTCATCTATCGGTGTCATCTGGTGATCTGTGACTAGTGGGAATGGTTTTGATGAAATACACTTATGACAATTAAAATTGCTAACAATTATGTGTTGGCATTGCAGTGTTAAATATAGTGGGGGAGGTATTAACCAATTGAAATATCACATTGCACATATATTAGGGCATGATGCTAAAGCATGCAAATGAGCACTTCAAGATGATACATGAAATGCAAGCTCATTTAGAGGAAATTGAAGAGAAAAATGAATTAAAACAAAAGAAATGGCAAACTTTGGTGGAGAGACTTCTTCAAATCATCATTCTCCATTACCTCCATCTAGAAGTAGTACTGCGAGTTTGAGCATTGGGCCTCAAATTCGTAAGAAGAAATCCACATTAGATTCCCTTTATTTTCCACGCATGACTCTAGGTGCCCAACCATCACTTGAGAGCATGGGTTGGAATAAGGAGAAGCATAAGACTAAAAATGACACTTGGAGAGTTTTGGTTCTACAACAACCTTCCATTTAATGCAGCAAGGTACTTGTTATTATTTTAATTTCTATGTCCTGATTTTCTTGCTTTCAAGACTCAAAAGTATGTCACATTGAGTTGAAAGTAAAACTTAATAGTATACTTATTCTATTTATTTAATTTGTTTTAGGTCTCCTTCTTTGCAAATTGTGATAGATGTTGTTATTGTTTTGGTTGGTTCAAAGCCCCTAATGATGAGAAGCTAAAAGGTCCTATTTTAACCTGAAAGGTGGCCAATGTCAAAGTCACAATTGTCGAGCAGCATGAGGTATGGGGGAAGAAAAGTTGCACCATCATGATTGACGTTTGGACTGACAGAGGAAGTAAAACATTGCCGAAGCATTAAGTATTTGATTCCGCATGTTGTAGTGGAACAAAACTCACATCAACAACACTCCACAATAGAACAGTGTTGTTGAATGTCAAAACCACACTATAACTGAAATGGCTAGGTCAATGTTGGAACACATGAGTGTTCCTAAGAAATTTTGAGCAAAAGAAATATTCACTACAGTCTATCTCCTTAATCGGTCTCCCATATAGGTTATTAAGGGGAAGACTCCTAAGGAACCCTGGACTGGTCGCAAAGCCAAGATTAGTCATCTAAAACTTTTTTAGCTCTTTAGCATATTTTTGGATTCCATATGCCCAACACTCCAAGTTGGATTCTAAGAGAGTCAGAAACTTATGTTTGCAAGGTACAGTGACAACCACAAGGCTTACCGACTGATTGATGTAGACACTAGTCATTTTATCTTCAATCGTGATGTTGTCTTTGACGAAGAATGAGGACCTTTTTATCTGTCCTCGTCTGTATAGAATTCTGAGGATCAACTTTTGAAGGCTACTAATTTGGGTGTTAATCTTCCATTTGGCTCACTTGATGGGAGGGATGATGTAGACTCTAAATTTGATGACACACTACCTAATTTTCCTTCGGATGATGTTCCTCCTGTTGAGCCTATTCCAATTATTCCTCTTGCATGTGATGTTGGCTCTTCCACTCTTCAGCCTAAATGGTAAAGCTAAAACCATCAATGATTTCCATCCTAATGAGCTCATTGAAGGTAGATCTTCCTAAAACAAGAGAAAGCAACAAAATACAGTCAACTTTTCTCTCATGACCAGCATTCATAGTATTTTTGAGCCTCAAACAAATACTGAGGCTAAAGGGATTCCTAAGTGGGAAAAGGCTATGGAAGTTGAACATCATAGTCTTCTGAAGAATAACACTTTGATTTTTTTATCTTTCTCCTAGGAAGAAGCCCATTAGTTGCCAATGTGTGTTTAAAGTCAAGTACAAAACCGACAGAACCCTTGACAAGTACAAAGCTCGTCTCATTGCTAGGGGGTTCTCACAGAAAGAAGGCATTGACTATGAGGAGACTTTTGCTCCTACAACCAAAATGAGTACCATACGATTCGTTCTTGCCTTACCAGCTCAGTTTGGTTGGAAAGTCCATCAAATGGATGTTAAAAGTGTCTTCCTCAATAGTGAGTTACAAGAAGAAGTCTACTTGACGCAGCCTCCTGATTAAAAGGTTGTTGGAAAAGAGCATCAGGTGTACAGACTGGTGAAAGCACTATATGGCTTGAAATAGGCTCCTCGGGCTTAGTACATCAAAATTGACAAGTACCTTATAGATAATGGCTTTCAGAGGAGTCCATTTGATTCTAATTTGTATGTCAAAAACACTGGTGATGGTATTCTTTTTGTTGTTGTCTATGTTGATGACCTAATTACCACTAGTAGTTCGACACTTTTTATCAATTAGATCAAACAAAGTTTGTGTCAATCCTTTGACATGATAGACTTGGGACTTTTGAAGTTTGGCAGACTACAGGTAGTATCTTCTTATCTCAATCTAAGTATGCCCGCAGTCTATTGGACAAGATTCAAATGCAAGATTGTAAACTTGCATCCACACCTATGGAGAAAGAGCTAAAGTTGACAACCAAATCAGATTCACCTGTGGTGAATGAATCAACATTCAAGCAATTAGTGGGCCATCTCATCTACCTTACTGCTACTAGGCCCGATCTCTGCTTTGCAATGAGTTACATTTCACACTTCATTACAACCCCCAAGGCTGGTCATTGGGTAGCAGTGAAGTGTGTACTACATTGTGTGAAGGGCACTTCTGATTTTGGCTTTTTGTATGGCAAAAGTCATGATCCTAGACTTATTGGTTTTACAAACTCAAATTGGGGAGGTTTCATTGATGATAGAAAATCAACATCTAGGTACGTTTTCAATTTGGGATCTGCTGCAATCACATGGACTAGCAAGAAGCAGCAGGCGATGGCTCTTTCCTTGACAGAAAATGAGTATAGAGGAACAATTAAGGCAGCATGTGAGGCAGTTTGACTTTGGAGGATGCTTTCAGACATGCAGCTGTCTCAAACAAATCCTACTCCCCTTCACTGTGACAATCAAGGGATGCTCAAACTGACCAAGAATCTGGTCCTCCACAAGAGAACCAAATTGTTGACCTTCATTGTCATTTCATTCGGTATTTGGTTGAAGATGGATCAATTCAGTTGCTGTTTGTTCCGACTGCGGATCAAACGGCAGATATTCTCACCAAGTCTCTGAGCCCGGATAAGTTTGTAAAATTCAATGGTGTAGTTGATAGATTGACCATGAAAGGAGGGTATTAGAATAATATATTTATTATTTCTTATTTAATAGTCAATATTGTAACTTACATAAATATTAGATACTTACTATTTTACAATTGTTTCTTTATAGAAACATCGTCTTTTATAACTCTATAAATAATAATTTGATCATTCATTTAATGCATTCATTATTTTACCAACAGAAATAACTACAGACCATGCGAAAAAAAGATTTCTCCTTGGTTGACAGATTTGTCGAGAAACAAACTAACTGCAATTGGTGAGATTGAAAACATAAAAGTTTCTGCCTTATGAAGCAGGGACCAACAAGTCACCAACGAGTCAAATCTCAATTGAAATGTTAAGAAATAACTAAAACCCTTGTGAAACAAGGAATTGGTGAACTCGAGATTTTGCTGCAATGTTAAGATGTTTAAAAGCTAGGAAAACAACGACTGCACGAGAAAGAAAAATCAAAGTGGTTTCTCAATTACCACATGTTCTTTATTTTATCACCTTAACGTTTGCCTGATTAGATGAATGCTGATTTGTCAGTCTTCCATTCATACTATAAATTTCCTCTGATAAGAGTGCAGCCATGTGTTATTTTTAAATTTTGTTTTGTTTTCAAAAGTTTATTAATTTGTAGTATGGAGGAGCACGAGTAAAATTGCAGGAAGAAAACATGATTATTACACTATCTTCTCAAATGCATTGAATCCCAAACAACCTTTGATGACGCCTATAACTAATCCTCTAAGTGTAGTCTTCAGAATATTATCTGCCACAATTGATTCCATTTTTCATTTTTCTCTATATTTGTGACTACATTTATAGAGAGCTTTGGCAGTGATCTACAACAATATTCATAAATCCTTTTTTTTGCAGTCAGATATTTTTTAAGTAAATGCATTTACTGGCTTCAAAAATTGCATTTATAGCAAATGGAAGAAAGAAAACAAGTATTTGATTGCAACTATCAAATTAATGCCAGTTATCATGTCAAGATAACGAGGAAGGAATTTAGAGGACATTTGAGAAGACAGTTCATATGATGAGTGATCTACAGTAGTTGCATCAATCTATTCACAACAAAAAGAAAGTAGATCTTAAAATATTATGGTTTTGGAGCTCCTACATTCGTGAGATGGAGATGAGATTTTTGCAGGGTTTCAATAGGAAGATTTGTCGCCAGTTAACGCTTGTTTTCAGACATGAGGTGAACTCTGTGAACTTTAATTTTCCCAGACCCCTACAGCATTGCAAGACAATAAGAATATTTCTCAACATGAAAAATACTTAATTCCCACCAAATACTCACACAAGATAACCTCTCAGCTAAATACTAAATTCATATATAAATCATAGAGAAATATTAAAAAATTTATACAAATGTAAATATTGTTTACATCCCCAGAATCGTAGTAATTTGCTAAAAACATCCAGAAATCTCTTGAACATCATTAACAGTCCCCTCGCTTTACCTAGCGAGCTCAACTTGTGGGAACTTCATTTACTTAAGCTTTACTCTCCATTCACTTCAATCCCCAAAATATAGCAGTAATTTGTGAAAAGACTCCTCAACACTCTGTTGCTCGCCCATCACTAACATTCCCCTCACTTTGTCATCAATGAAGCTCGATTCAGCTTGGAAGCCCCGCCGCTCTTTGCTCAATTGGTACTCCTCTGCTATTAGCCAGTTGGAAGGATGTGAGAAAACACCTAAGAAAACCCACATCCCCTCTTTCATTTGGCCAAAGTCCATTTTCATGTGGGAGCTATCATTTATCCGATGTCTATTTTTATTCTCCAAGGTTAGAAAGGTATTTGCTGAAGTAGAATTTAAGGCAAAACACACCATCACTGCCATGCTAGAAGAACGCCTCTGCCTGCATCTTAACTTCAACATACTTCTGTATTTGTTACTTCCAATCTCCTCCACACATGAATCAACCAAAGTGAGACCAGGGAAGGCAAAGGAATTCACAACTGATTCCACACCTTGCTCTGTCCTAGCACATATTATACATTCATATGGCCACTTCTGCAAATAATATAAAATTTAAGATCAGCTAAGTAAGACTCAAGAGAACAATAAGTCGATGAATCTAAAGACTTACATTACCTTCATAGTTTGAAGGCAAGGCCCGACTGCTGATATGTTGCATGCTGCTGAGAGCTCTAGCCTCTGCAGTCTCTCCATATGCTCCAAATTTTTAATGACTGGTACGTTGCAGCAAGTTAGTGCTCTCAACCTCTCCAATGATCTGCAATTTTCCAAGCCTTCAATTTGCTTAAGCTGAACAGTAGTTTCTATTATTTCAAATTCTTTAAGCAAGAATAGATCTGCAAAACTAGGAAGCTCCTTTAACTTATCCCCACAGTTTTGTATAGACAGCGTCTCAAGGTTTACCATGTCGCAAATGACACATATGTCCTTCAGCATTTTACATTTTCTCAATTTTATAGCCTTGACTGAAACTGGCAAAGTTTCAATCTCTACTAACTGGTTATTACTGCAAAGGTTTACAGTTTCCAGGCTGGGGCAACATTGTTGAGAGATTGAAATCCTTGACAAAGGAGTGTATGTTAAATGTATCGATTTGAGGTTGCAGAATGAAGAAGAAAAGGACCCCGACAGGAGAGACAATTCTGTGATTGGGCACCTCTCAATAATCAGAATTTGAAGCTTGCCAAGCTGCTCACTTGTTTTTGGAAAAGACCCAATGCTCAGTTCTTCTGATTGATCAAGACTTCCCACAGGCTCAGGTAAAGATCCCAACTTCTTACACAAGGAAATACAAAGACTAGTTAGGGAGGACAAATGCCATATGTACTTGGGTAAAGATTCCAATTTCTCACATAAATCAATTTTTAAATCAGTTAAGGAGGACAAATGACTCAGAGACTCAGGTAAATATTTTAATTTTTTGCAGACCAAAATTTGAAGATGAATTAAAGACGACAAATTTCCAATAGATTCAGGTAATCTTTCTAAATTTTCACATTTGGAAATGTTAAGACCAGTTAAGAAAGGCAAATGACCTATAGACTCAGGTAAAAGTCTTAACTTTTTCAACACCGCAATCTTAATATTAGTTAAACAGACCAAATTTCCAATAGACTCCGGTAAAGTTTCAAATTCCTCACACTTCAAAATGTCAAGATTGATTAGGGAGGACAACTGACCCATAGATTCAGGTAAAGATCTTAAATTTTTGCACTCATTAATTTGGAGATTAGTCAAAGAAGACAAATTTCCAATAGATTCAGGTAAAGCTTCTAACTCATCAAATTGAGAAATGCTGAGACTAGTCAAGGAAGACAAAAATCCTATTGACTCGGGTAAATATTTTACTTTTTTACACTTTGAAATCTGAATATTAGTCAAATGGGACAAATGTCCAATAGATTTAGGTAAAGTTTCTAACTTCCCACGGTTACAAATGCACAGACTAGTCAAAGAAGATAACTGACCTATAGACTCCGGTAAAAATTTTAAATTTTTACAATAATAAATTTCAAACTTAGTTAAAGAAGACAAATTTCCAATAGACTCGGGTAAAGTTTCTAACTCTCTACATTGATAAATGATAAGACTAATCAAAGAGGACAAGAAACCCAGAGACTTAGGTAAAGTTTTTAACTTCTTACAGAAAAATATTTTAATCTGAGTTAAAGAAGCTAAATTCCCAATAGACTCAGGTAAAGTTTCCAACTCCCCACACTCTAAAATGTTAAGATTGGACAAGGTAGACAAATTCCCAATAGAAGGTGGCAAGCTTGTCAACAGCTCACTTCCTATTTTCAGCACTTCCAATTTTCTCAGTCGACCAATGTTACTTGGTATCTCCCTTAATCTGGTGCCTTCCACATACAGATGTCTAAGCGACATCTGATTTGTGATATGCAGAGGTAATTCCTGCAATTTTGTACATTGTGAAAAAATCGCAGTGTCCAGCATTGTCATATTTTCCAAAATGAAATTGTTCTCTGACATTAAGGTGAGCTGTTTGCAACCATAGAAATTGATATACTGTAGATGTATGAGCTGCTTAAAAGATTCAGGCAACATCCTTAGCTCCCTGCAATAACTCAAATCTAGATGTCGCAGGTTTTTCAAAAGGCCAAAATTGCTGGGTAGTGATGTTAGCTTAACGCATCCCCTTAGTTGAATGTGCTCCAGCGATTGGAGAAGACAAAACCCTTCAGGAAGATGGTTGATTGAGTCATATATGTTCCCAGTCAAGGATATCTTTTTCAGATGTTTTAGACATCTTATTGACCTTGGAAATCTCAGAAAACTTGAGGCATCTACAAGATTCAGCTCTCTCAATTCCGAAGGAATCTGCAGCCACGTTGCATTTCAATTCAGAATATTATACCAACAATTGAAACATATGATTCTATAAATATTAAATATTGATAAAATAAAGGAAAATACTTACATCGGCATTGTCACTCCACAGTTCTTCTATGTGTTCAGCATCTAGAAGCTCTAAAACTCTTAAATTTTTCAATGAAAGCCACGATGGAAGAGCTCTCTGTCTAAACATGATCCACCGCAGCCAGACAAGGCCTGATGATAGTGTTGCTAATTCTTCTGTAAAATAATTCTCCTTAACAACAAGGATAGAAGGTGCAAGGCGCTTAAACCTTCCAGGACAGCCCCTTGCAAGCTCCATGCACTCTTCAAAAGGTGTAGCATAATGGGATTCTTCATAGAAATCATCAGTTGCCGCTTTAATCCCCCGAATCAACACTCTTCCCTGAATGGAAAATACAAAAGCACAAAACCTTATAAAATGAGCCAACTAAGATTGTATAGCAATGAACAAACAAGGTTTCCATAAGAGACACTAGGCAGCATATAAAATAATATATTAAGCTCACCGTGGCCTGTTTCTGAATGTTGGTGATTTGTTGTGTTGACCAAACACGGAAGGGTGATCTCCCCCTTGCAATGTCTTTTCCAAGATCCCTAAGTTGATCATGCATTTTGATCCGCTTATTCTTATCTATCTCAACCAGACACTTATTCTCAAGCACTTCCCAACTATGTTTCCCATTCCATCTGGATCCATCCCACACTACAATAGCCACACTTTTTTCTTCTCCTATGAAAAAACAAGCTACATCTAAGAATATCTCCTGTTCCTCCTCATCTAATGCATCGAAGCTTATTTTGAGGCTCTCCTTAATGTCATTGGGCAATAATCTTGAAGCCTTATTTAATTGAGAATCCCAGTAGTCCTTAGGCTTTCCATAAAGCAGTCCTCCAAATACCTTAAGTGATAAGGGTAATCTATGGCAAATTTTTACAAACTGTTCAACAAGACTTTGAAATTCATTTGGCGGAGAAGATTGTAGAAAAGCATGCCAGCATAAAAGCTCTCTAGCATTTTTAATATTTAATCCTTTCATTGGGTAAATGGAGGATACCCCCCATGATTTAAGGACACCTAATTCTCGACTTGTGACAATAATTAAACTACCTGGCTGAAAGTTGTCAATTCCAGGCAATAGAGCATCTAACTGTTCTGCATGATCCACATCATCTAAAACAATAAGAACCTGAAAAGATCTCAAACGATTTCTAAGGATTGCCTTCCCTTCTTGTACATTATCAAATTGCAATGCACTGAAACCAATGTCCTGCATAAGCTTTTTTTGCTTGTTATGTAAATCATTCTTGTATGCTGCATCTCGGACATCAAAAATAAAACTGCATTTATCTATGGAGGGACTTTTCCTATTATATATTTCTGTTGCAAGTGTTGTTTTCCCAGAGCCTCCCATGCCAACAATCCCCACAATCTGTACTTTTTGAGAAAAATCAAGTGCACTTCTTTCAAAGTCATGTATTGCCGCATCAAGACCCACTGGATGTTTGGCAACCTCCAATTGCAATGACTTTTTCATGTGCTTCATCACAGAATTTACAATACTTTTCAACAACCTGCTTTCATCACTAACAAAAGAAAACCATAAAACAAATCATCCAGATTAATTTCATAAAAAAACAAATTAAAACTAATATAAATATATTCTAACAGATTTTAGCTATAGACAAAATCAATTGTTCATACCAGAGAAGATGAATGGAGGATAAATAAATGAATATTGGCATGCCTTAGTTATTTGGAAATAACTTTATATTGCATTAAAAACAAATTTAAAGAGACAACACAACGGGATAAAAGTCCAATAGAAATGGAACTAATATTTACAAATCAATTTCATTTTTTAAAATATTTTATTCCAAATGATAAAATTATGATCATTATATAATATATTTATGTATGTAAGCATGTATATCTTGACCATAAAATATGTCACAATCAATTAAAGCCCAAAAGGCAACAGACATTATTATTTTGAGCAATATTCAAATAAATCATGTATTGATGTTATTAAAGATGCTTCAATAGTGGTAAAAATAATAAATCTTTGAGGAATTTAGATTAATTAAGTAATTTTATGTCAATTTGAGGTTTACTATACAATGAAGGGGTGTTATTGATGATTATTTTGTGTGTATTTTATTATCCTGTAATTTATGTGTAATTAACAACTCAGAATTTTCAAACAATAACTCCAAAAGATGTAAAATGGAAAGTGATAATTTGATAAAATAGAACCCTTATTTGAGGTGTGTTGATGCCAATTATTCACTGTTGAATCATTGAGTAAAGCTAATTAGGCTAATGTTAGAATCTTTACCTTTTAATTGCAAAACTATAATCTGTTTTGATTTTACAGGAATTATTTAATTAATCTTATGCAAAATTAGATTGATTCTCTTAGCTCTAACATATCCCTAGAAACATACATTCCTGCAAATGCATCCTCCTCCTTATCCATACATGCTAGCATCTTGGGACATCTGCCCTTTATTACACCTATTTATTCATTCATCCCAACAAACCACAAGAATCTAAACACTTTCATGTCTAGTTTCATTTCCATGAATGTGATATTTACCCCCACCCATCAATTTGACCTAAAAGCCTTCCAAATCAACATTCAAACAGGTCTGATCCTTTCCCATTCCACTATGTTATAATTTTTTAAAGTATCCTCTCAATTTTAAATCCTTAGGATGTTTTTGAACACTAAAGTTTTTCAAGGTTGAATAAGCATAACATATCCTTTAGCAACATAGCATTAATACCTTTAAGGTATTTTGCAATACCACTATCTTCATAATAGAGTAGAGATAAAAGAAGTATATGAACTAGGCAAGCTATTGAATCAAGGTACACACTAAGCAAGAGTGTATCTATACATGGAGGAGAGATCTTGTAACATAGAAAAACCCTAAAGAGCCACAAACTCAACCTAGTATAGAGCTCAAGTCTAACATACAGAATCTGAGGCATTACACTTAAAATAGATGTAGCATTTCTAGATAAATCATAATTTAAAGTTCAATGCCATTTCAAAATAATTCATTTATTCTCATAGAGCTAAGATGTACCTAATTCTTGTTGAATTTAATTTTTCTACGACAACATTATTGATGTCAGTTTTGTACCACTACATAACATATAGCAATTGAATACTTGATACAGCGTACCAAACACTCAACCCTCTCTTGAAAAGTATACAAGGATACTCCAAGGTTCCTTACACTTGTGAATACTAACTCAGTTATAAAAATGTGATTTGCTGGTAATCACTTTGGCGGGCTTACGTTGTTCACTTGAGGATGTCAAATTCTCGCTATGATGATGATGAGATTTAGCTTTGCAATGTATATTCAATGACTTTCTCTAATTTACCACTTTCAACTTTACTTCTCAAACTTTTCACTACTAAACTACTTCTTGCTTCAATACTACTCCTATAGAATGGAAAGATTGGCAAATGGACGGGGATCAAACCAAATGAAAGCTTGCCAGCGGCGCTACTTCCATCGGTGCAATGATTCTAAGGGATATTCTTAGGATTTTCACACTAACACCTATCTTCCAACCCAACTTGAAGTACAAGCGGAAAGATGAAATGCAAGTAGAACTTGGGAGCAATTGGACTAGATTACCACACAAGGCTTCTTAACAAACCGCTAGGATGCTAGTGGCCTAGTATATAGATCCTCATCAAACATTCACCAATATCACCATTGCAACTAATCATTTACTTCTATTCTACCAACATGAAATGAAATCCTACTTTAATTTGAGAGATGAGAGGAACCATGCAATACACCAAAATGATCATGTCTATCCACCATGCAAGTCACAACAATGAATAGAGAACAATTTTGATAGTATTTTGGCAACAATTCTCCAACATAACTCCTTTTACAAATGAGAACAAATGGCCTTATATAGAGGCTCAAAATTACAACGAGTGGCCAAGATTAAGGGGCAAAATCAAGGGCCAAGATTAAACCTTACAAACCCTAATTAGGGTTACCATATTTCAACCAATTACATGAGGGCACCAACTTTGTGGGCCAATGAGAAAATTACAATAATCTGTCAACCAATGAGAACATAGGACACTTGCCATGATTTGATTGCATGCACATGAAATTGCCACCTCATCAACCTTATCTTATAAATTTATTTAATCTTTGAGATGAGGTGAAGCCTTGGATGCTTGAACTTGTCTTTAGAAACTTTCTCATCACCACTTGAACTTGCTTGTACTTGATGTCCAGACCTTGAAAGGGTGAGGTCTCCATGCACTTGGGGTAATCCTGCCTTGGCCTCGGTGGCTTGCTTGGATGTGAATCTCTTTGCAATTTGAGAGCCTTGCTCTTGGCCACCACCTTGAAATTGAACTTGACCCCATCAACCTATCTTCTCGTTTTCCACCTTCATTATCCTTGCCTTCTTTAACCTTCATGGCCTTCATAATCCTCAAACCTCAATTGTAACCAAACTAGCTTGCACCAAGGGCCAAGCCCTGCCTAGCTGCACCAAATCCACTGCTGGGGTATACTGAACTCCTCCTATACAATTCCACCCTTATTGATTCTTCCTGCCATAGAGGATTGGCCTCTTTCAACCTATCCCTCAATTGTATCATGTCAATGGTACCGATGTTAGTGTCTCGGACTCGCTTTAGTCTCGAGAAGAAAGTGGTCTTGGGCATCATAACTTCCTCATCAGCTATTTTGGTATTAGTCCCTTTGGATTCTTGCTTGTACTAGCATCCGCTATGGAGTGATTCATAGCAAGCAAGAAGAGGGGAAAAATCCAATCACGACGATCGAGTAATCAGCTTAAAGAGCCAACTCTCTCTCTCAACGGAGCTTGTCTCCGACACCCAAACAATCGAGTGACCAAAGAAACAATAACAATTAAGGAGAAAAGGCTAAAAGACACCACTAAAACATAGTTTCTCAATTAAAATCTGAGATCCTCTATGAAAATTCACAAGCCATCACAATTCAGAATTTAGCCTTAAAACTACCCCCTTTAACATATTAGCTCATATACAAACATGGCCTCAAACTTGGATCCAAGCCCCAAACAAAACAAATTCTCCTCTTAAACTTCTCAAGTTCTGCTCTCCAACTTCACACACCAGATCTGATCCCTCGCTTCTCAAATTCAGATCCCCCTTCTCAAATATCAAACTCTCCCTTCACCAAATACAAATCAGGCCTGATCTCTTGATCTCGCTGTCCCCCACAATGCTCCTATTTCGGCCTGCTATCAACTAGGGCCTGCTACCTCCAATCTAGGGCCTACTACCTTCTCTTTATTGCCGCCTTGAAGCTGCCTGTTCCTCCAAATTTCGGTGCCCTAGACCACTGATTTCGCTGTCTTCAAAGACTGACATCGGACTGCCTTCAAACTGCCTGCTCTTCATATTAAATTCGGGCCCTTGAGACTCAGGCCTGCTAAACTCGGGAGCTGCTCCCATACTCCAAATTCGCACCTGCTCCTTGACATTTCGCTGGCCCTGCTCCTAAATCCAGACCTCCACACTAAACTCAGGCCTTCCCACACTCCAAACACGGGCCTTCTCTTAAAATTTTACATGCCATGCAACTGATTTAGGACTGCAGCCTCCAGATTCGCTGCCTAGACTGCCTGCTCTCCAATTTCGGCCTTCCAAATGATATCGCTGGCCCCCTCTATTTGGGCCTGTTGCTTGACCTCGCTGCCTTAGACTGCATTCGCACCCTCTGCTCCTACTTGGATGCCGCGGCCTGCTTCTTTAGACTGCTGCCCTCCTAATTTCGCACCCTTGCTTCTTGACCTCGAGACTGCCTGCTGCTCTGACTGCTCCCAATGCCGTGGATGGAGAAGAAGGAGAATGGTGTGGGGAGAGGAGGGAGGCGCTCCCTTTATAGGTGTCTTGGAGGAGGATTAAGAGGGCCGACCCTCTTCCCTACAAAACCGAAAACCAAAACAATTAAATCAAATGCCATTTAGAGGGACGACTAGGAAATAGGAATTAAATGCACAATACAAACAATTAATTCCCTCCATTAATATTTCGAAAATTACACACAATAAAAGATTTTTTATTTAATTTTTCAATGCCATCTGATTTATTTTATTTTTCTAAATGAAATTTAAGCCAAATAAATATATAATTAATTGCTCAAAATCGATTTTTATAACCAGGGTTATATTTTCAATTCAAAATTGAAATATTTAGGCTTAAATTTATTTCATTTTAATCCCAAATTTATTTTTTTTCAATGCCAATTGATGAATTACCCAAATTTATCCTTGATGATCGAAATTATAACAATTTATTGCCCAAATTAAATGTTTTCAATGCAAAATCGAAATTAAGGCCAAATCTCTATACTTTCAATGCGAAATTCAAATAAAGGCATCTAGATTTTCGAATTCACTAGGATGATAAGTATAACTTACCTCAAACCTCATTTTGGCAATTTTGATCGAATTCAGGCCACTTAATTAACTCATCCAATCCCAAAATTTGCAAAGACTCCAAAAAGAAGACCAAAACAAAAATCAAATTCGAAAACCAAGCCAAGCATTTCAATTCCAACAATCGTTTCAAAAACCAACACCAAGCGTCCAAGTCCAACAAATCGCTTAGTCAAGGGCAAAGATCCGAAAAAAGGCCATGTCTAGTTCGAAAAAATGGGGGTCCCCAAAATTTGGGGCGATGTGTGAAAACCTCACAACAAACATTAAATTCATAAATGCATTAGACTACATTTCTTACTTATTAGTCTAGGTTAATTGGTGTTGATATGTAAGTATCTTATTTAATTAGCATAAACTAAACCTTTGCAAAAGATCATTTTCCTTTGTATTCTAATTATAACTCCTGCACGATCTAATATTACATCCTACACTTCACCATCATCATTAAGCTCCTTACTTTTGTTCTCTAGTTTGCAACCTATTTTCACATCTAATCTTTATTTTTTTTAATGAATAGGCATTCCATTAATTAAGTTTAGAAGTACACTAATCACAAAAAAAAAAGCAAGACACAAGATCACTCCTCCAGAGTCACTCAGGCAATGCCCAAAAAAACTTTATTAGAAACACAGTAGAGCCTAGAAGCAAAAGCAAAGACAACCAACTGCTAAGTAGCTAAAGCAGTGGTTGATGGAGGCAACACATGATCTGTCATCTTTTCGAGTCCATACATCAACAGGGTCAACAGTGTCGTCCAAAACAGACCACCCCTCCTCAACAACAATATTTTCTTTTCCCTTATTCTCCTTGGCCGGAGACAGCCACGAAAGCCATTTAGATGAACTTGACCAACCAGAATCTCCACCGGTGTCTGCCACCACCAATCGAAGGACCAACGCCTCTCATGTTCCAACTAAAAACAGAGCCACCTCCAAGTAGAGAAGCAGAACGTCGGTGTTGTAAATCTCTTTTGTTGTAGACTAGTGGAGAGGGGCCTAGGAACGCACTATGTGCGAGCACTACAAAGAGGGGCTATAGTCACACCGCCTGCCACAAGGCGGAGACCAATCACCGGAAGTAGAAGGGTCCAACGACACCCTGACAACTGTACAAAGGGCATTTCCCCAATGTTGCAGAAGTTTCTGCAAGTGAGCCACTCCAAGCACAACTTTGTTGGCTTGCACTTGAATCAAAAGCATCACATTGTCACAAATACAAGCTTTGAAATAGGCAATAAAGAAGCAGATTGTTTGTCTAACTGGGCTTTAACTTTTGAACACAAAGGTGACGTTATAATAGAAGATTTTAGATCATGTAATTTGAACTAAAGACCATTACCTTGCATTAAATGTAAGTCATGTCAAGATTAGCGGCATGCATTGGCGGCGATGTACGAGAAAAATGGAGTTATGCTTGAGGTGGTGGCCAATGTGACAAGAGCTTTGTGCAGGACATCGCATTAATAGTGGGGGACTATCGAAATTTTTGGCTTAAAATTGGTATTTGAAGTTCATTGATGCAAAAGCAAGTGTTATTTGGGAAATGTGCTCTGGTCTGGGTGTGAGGATGGAGACAACTTTCATTGTCACTACAACAAAACAACACCCATTTCATGGACAGATTACAAAGAAAAGACTGGAGAAAAAGTTTTTATTTGAAGATGAAAAGTTGTTGAAGAGTGTGATGATAATTTTAGGGGAGATGTTCAATGAAGTGGAGAACCATCATAGAACAAACACATGTATTTTCTATGATGAAGGCATGGGGGCTTAGAGATGGGAGAATCTAAAGAAACGGTGCGTGAGGTGATGGTGGCCATTGTTCCACAAGAATTTCCGGTTGGCATGGATGACATTCTTCACCAGGTGATTCCAGGGTTTAGAATTATTTTGGGTGACAAGCAAGGTGGTTTAGAGAGGATCGAGGGTTGTAAATGCACTCCATTTGTATGAAGGTTTGATGAGAAGCGACGTAGACATAGATTTAAGGAGGCTCGTCTTGGGTGGACAATGTTAAAAATGGTGGTGGAAATTCACAAGTTAGATGAAGAAATTATGGTGATGAAGCGTGCAGCTGGGTGGACAGCAGAAGATGAAGAAAAGCTGAATAAAATGCTTCGAGGCAATGGCAGTGATCCGGACGAGAGTAATGTGGCACCTATGAGCTAAAGATGGGCGGGGTCTCCGGAATTTTTGATGCATTTTCAATAAATCCCGAGTGACTGTTTTTGGCTTCTTTTTTCTCTTAATGATTAAAATGGGTATTGTTTATGGCTGTAAATGATGTGCTTATTCATGGGCAAATGGTTGAGTTGAATGCCCAGTTGTTTTCTAGAAATGTTACTATAATTGAACTATAATTGTAGGTGGGATAGCAGGTGGTGAGTTCGTTTTGGTGTTTCAGGAAACGGTTGCTATGTGTAATGATGTTTGGTGGTGTAGGATGGGGTTAGGGTGAAGTTTCTATGTTACTTTTATGTACTTTGCTTTAAAGTTATTAATAAAATTAAAACTTGTTACTGAGAAAAGAATACAAGCTTTGAAATATAAAGATACATGAATATCAAGAGTTGTGAGAAAAAATAACAGCATTTCTATCTTTCCTCAAAGTGAAGAGGATTTCCACCTTTAAAGCATGCCAAACTTGCGTGAACTTGAAGGGAAGCCAAGGGGAATCCACTAGCAAAATCAAATACCAAGAAAAAGGCTCAGGCCAAAAAATTCATGTATCCATGTCCACAACTATTGGGCTCTCCTACAATACCAAAAGAGGTGTATGAAAGTCTCAGGTTGCCCACAAAATGGATAGTGGGGGTTTGGAACACCCAGATGCCATAGGCGAGAACCGAGCAGCAAACCTTGAAAAAGAATACACCAAGCAAAATGAGCCAGCTTAGGCTCAACAATGGCAGTCCAAATAGCGTGAAACTTGTGATGCCATGCAAACTGAGAGGATTTGCAAATGCCACCTGAGATTCAAGGTTGGTACCATAGGCAAATGTAGAACAAGCCAATGATAGCCCAACCCAGGCTTGTAGTTACATGAGGTGTTGGGAAACCACTGCCAATCCTTCCATCATAGTCTAAAAAAGTGGATGCTTAGCTTTTGAAGCATATTTAGAGGCAATACCGACTCAACCATGTTAAAAGTCTGACAATCTGATCAGTTGACTCGAAATTGGGCCTACAAATCTTCCCAGGAACGAAGTTTCATAGTATCTCTACAAACAAAAGATTTGGAGTACAAATGCCACGCTTAGAGCACAAAGCAGAAATCCAAGGATATGTGCCAATGAGAGCCCTTGAACCTGAATGAGAGGTGACCACCATAGATTATGTTGATTAAAAGAAAGGTCGTCTCTAAAACCAACCACATCCCAACAAATCCAAGGCTTAACAACTTCCCAAGCCCGTCAAATGCTTTGAGCAACAAAAGTGTCTTGAATATGCACATCCTCCATCAAAAGAAAGGTTTGAAAGCCAATCCCCTTCCAGACTGGCTTGTGTACGAGAAAACCTAAAGAAATGCAATGCCTAGGAAGAACTTTCCAGGCCTCATTGCCAGAGATGGCACAAATCACCCATTTGGCACACAAGGCAAGACCTTATTTCTAGGTGGAAGGCAAACCAGGACCTTCAAAGTCTCTCGGAAGACAACAGAACTCTTAGGCAACCCTATGAAAACCATTTTGGTTAGCTCCTAAAGCTCACAAAAAATCTCGGAGGAGTTTTTCCAATTTGTTGTACAAGGCCTTTGAAGGTGCCCAACAAAATGAATAATACACATGGGTGGCAGCCAACACTTTAGAACAAATCTGCAATTTACCAGCCAGGGAGAGTGGCTTGGTAATCTAGTATGCAAGCTTTTTCTCAATTCGGACAAGAATCACATTCCAAAGGTTCATTTTCAATCTCTATGCTTCATTTATATTTCTTTATTTAAAGGTTTGCTTCTTATTTGGTTATTCTACCCTTTTACCACCCTATCTACCCTTGTTATGGGTCTAGAGTTTAGAGTTTACATCTATCCTTCTCACTTCCATAGCCACTATTATTATATTATTTCTTCATCTTGATAACACCATCTCACCTTCTCATCCCATTTCAAATACCCATCATAATGTATCTAACTCATTCACAACTATGTCTATGCCTACATAACATTCCAACCTCTCCATAGCTCCTCCATTATCTCCCCATTCTTAATACCACTCGTGTCCCTGCTACCACCTTTGAATACACTACTGAAAGATCTAGGGAACATAAAGAAAGAAATGAGAACAATAAAGATACTATGGTATATAATCCTCTATATCCAACACCTTACTCCTTTGAGGTTGCTGCATATCCATTGCTTGCAAGATGTGTGGCTCTTGGATTTGAAATGTTCAGTGTGTTGGTATGTGATGCATCACATGCACAATGCATGATTGGTGATATTTTAAGGATTCTTAATTTAGGAATCTAAAAGTTAATCTACAAGTTATAATTTTGCATGATAAATGCATGGAGGAAAACACTCTAGTTTAGTGTCTATTTTTAAGGATGTAATCTTTATAAAGGATTGTTCTTGTGCTGTTTGAAGCTGTGTAATGAATGAGGAAGACCTCTGTAGCAAGGCAAGATGTAATTCATTTAATCAATGGAAAAATTATGTGTAAAATTAAATTGTGTTTGTTGTTGCAACTTTCTCTTTGTTGTACCGATTTGTATTTATTTGTGTGCATTTCAAAAATTACATTTGGTATCAGAGCAGTAAGATCAGGGAGTGCTGGCTGTTGAAAGATTCAAAAGATCATGAGAGTAAGTCCATTATAATTTGTGACGCACTTGGATGTATCTGCCTGTTCAGAAAAAAAGATCAATCTTATCTGTTTCCACAGTAAAGAAAATTTTGCAACCTTTGAAAACGCAATTGAGGAGCTCAGCAGTAATATGTATAAGTCAGTTTTAAAAGTTTTCCCAGTCAAAAGAAAGTACGATACATCCTGCAAAATATCAGACAGCCATAGTATATGTCACCTATTTGAAAAGGAATTTAAAACATTTTCATGACAAATATTTTTAAAGGGGATCTCTGATCTTCAATTGAATCTGATATGGATTAGGAACCCTTGGATTTCAATCCTTCACCATCTGGAAAACTGATCTGGAATCCTTTGGAAATGTCTGATCAAATTTGAAAATACACTAATCTGCTTCAGTTCACCCCCGAATCTGAGTTACTCTTTGGCACTTGAAATCTGATTGAATTGCTGGAGTTTGTTTGTATCTGATTGAATTCACCTACAAGGTCCTTACTTCTGATGTATTTTCGCTTTGAGTTCTGGGAATTTCACCTTTGTCTAATTTGATTTGCCTCCTTTCATCTAATTATCTGATGCAATTCACCTTCAATTTGATTGAATTTCGCCTTCTGATGTTCATACAGTCCTTCGAATCTGATTTTTCTGGGGCTTCACTTGAATTCTGATTCCCCTTTTCGCCCTCTAGATCTTAGTTCTTGAAATTCATTCTTATTCTGACCTCAATTCGCTTTTACTGGTAACTTGCCATGGTTTTGATCCTAATCTTCTTGATTCTGATTTTTCACTGGTAAGGCCTGCCTAAATTTGCCCTTAACTCTGATCAGATTCACTCAGGTGTGCTGGGAACTCACTCTTGCTAATATTCCACCCCTTGGATGTGATTCTTTCTGCTTGAATCTGCTCCCAAATTGATTGAATTTCGCACCTTTCTTCCTGTATTCGCATCTGATCTGCTCTCAAAGTTAACAGAAGGATTTTCATTCACAATCATAATCCATGATGTTTTGCTTTTCTCTCTTTTGCAGAAATAATTGCATGGAAGATGATGGTGAACAAGAAAGAAAATGCCCCAACCACATGAAGAAGTCAAGTCATACAAGGAGATGGGTGGAGTAAGATTCAACAATGCAATCATGATATGGAGGGTTCTACAATGACAAGGAGATCAAAGGACGTCAAGGCCAAGAACATCATGAAAGATTCCAAGATATTGAAAAGGAAGATGATAGCGAAAGATGAAATAAGTGTGTAAGGGAAAGGAATTCAAGCCCAAGATATTCAAAGAATGAATTGATTCACAAATGAGGGATACCACTTTTATCTTGCATTTCAAATCTGAGAATCAACATGAAGAAGACATCAATCAACATGAAAGACTCAAGAAGTTTATCCTTGCAACATGGAAAATACAAAACATCAAGGTAAAAGGAAGAAAACAAAGAAGACATTATAAATAAAGGATTCTACAACAACAAAGATATTGAGGAAGAAGATTATCCTATGATGAAGAACTTAAAGATCGAGGCAAGATATAAAGACACCCAAGAAACTGAATAAGAAATCAAAGAACAATGAAGAAGTCTAAAGGATGAAGAAGAATGTTGATGAAGATGAAGCAATTTGGGAATATGAACTATAACAATCGTTCACAAGAGGTGGATAGTTTCAGAAGAGTCAAAGTGATGAAAGATTAATAGCCAAATTGGCAAACCATGTTAAACCTTGTGTCTCTTTTTCTCTTGTTGTGTGGTTCTCAATTTGCTTATTAATTTTACAATTGGTATCAGAGCTTCGGAAAGATGCAGGAGAGCAGAGTGGTGCAACATGATGCAAGGGAGATGAAGAGGCATTTTGTCGATGTTCTGTTTAGATAGAGAATGACAGAGAAATTGGAAGCGGTGCAGCACTGAATTACGAGGGGCTTCTCAGGAAAGCGGATCTGAAATTGAAGATCTGATTGGCTGTAGAGGATTGGCAAGTGCCCGTTTTGAATTATACTTTAGGCACAACATTCGCTCTACTGGGAGTTGTACAGTCACATGGGAATCCATATCATGGCCTTCAATAAGCTGAATCTTTGATACAAAGTCATAATTAATGGTGATGGAACCTCTCGAGGTCGCAAGTTCGAACCTTAATTTACCAAGACAGATTTTAATTTACAATAGATGGGACCAAATCTGCAAGGTTTTATTTTATTTTCTATGTTAGAAGGAGAAGGTGAACGACAATGACCAATCCACATGGTCGGTTAAGGTTTGTTTGGGAGTTCATGAAAATCATCGGCCATATTCAGCTCTATTGGGTTTTTTTTAAGCTCTAACTCCAGTTGTTTATATCTCAAGAGAGTTTTTCTGGTGGTATATGAATGGGTGCCATCATAGACACCTTGATGGTTTTCTTGTTTATACCGTAGGGTCTGATCTCTCATGAAAGGAGTTGACAAATTGAAGGAGCTGCTATATCCACGGCTTCCCAAATTCTTTGCGAGATTTTGAAGGCATCTGTTAGACGTTTCAAAAAAGAGTAAGGATAGAGGCGGAGGCTAGAAGTGCATGAGGAAGGGTGAGTAGCGTCATTGGCTGAGGAAGCATGCCTTAAACAAAATAGAAAAATATGTGGGCTATGAAGAGGAGGTCGCGCAAGGGAGAATGCACTATCTTTTTGCATAAAAGATTAAGAAATGTGTGTGGGTGTGAACATAAGGAAGAAAACCGTCACAACGATAACCATGCGACAATGATCAAAGATTACATTGGAAGAAGCAATGGACCTTTGCAATAAATGGTGGATGTGTAGATCTCTTGAAAGCTCGTGATAGGTGGAGATACCTCAAGTTTATTATCTGTATCTATTGATGAATCAGCCTCCAATTCTCTGTCACATGTTTTAGAAGATGAAAAGTCCTAAAGGAGGACAGTTTGTTGGCATTATGCTTAGTTGTCATCATTAGCAAACATCAAACACACTGGTCTTTAAGTTAGAGCAGCAGTGGTAAACTGGTAGTTGTCCCAATCGACAACCATCAAACTTGCTAAGTAACCAGTGTAATTACACCGGTCACAACAATACCGCTCTTGGCCAACCGGTCTAGTAGAAAACCACAGAAGGCAGATGACTCAACCGGCAACACACTTGTTTTTGCACAACAGTATAAGAACTACCGGTCTGTGCTTATATGATTTCCTATCTGGCTTTAATGGGAATCCGATCTGGTTTTTGGGGAGCGGTTTAGGATGAACTAAAGCTTTGTATGCAAGTGTTTTGGGATGAACTGGAGTTCTATATGCGAGCATTTTGGCTTGAACTAGAGTTTTGCATGCAAGATTTTTGGAATGCTTTCCAGAGCGACGTTTTTTAAGGATTTATTCCTTGGTGCCACAATTCCATTGAGTAATATGAGAATCATTTATATATATGGGCCATCATGCATAAGTGATGTGTGGTTGGAGAAATCAAGTGTGCAGAGATAAAGAAGAGCAGAAGAGCCGAGTCTTTTGAGAAGGGATACAGTTACCACGAGTGAACAACAGAGATTGAATAGCCAAGTTGAGCGAGGAATAAAACAGATATGATCTGAATGATAAATTAAGTGTCTACAGAAGATCGTTTGTCTTATTGTTTGAAGCTCGTAAAATTCCCTTTATCAGGGTGAACCCTAACAAGTTCTTTTGTATAAATCCCTTCACCGGGTGGCATCTTAATTGATGTTCTTAAGTCCTCTGACGAGGCAACTCCTAACAGGGTCAAGATCTTAACCGATCTATATCAAATCCCTTCACAGGGTAGCACTCTAACAAGTGTTGTTGTAAGCCTTTAACAAGGCAACTTTATTATTGCAGTAGTGAAGATTATGGGTTCTATCCCACCGTGGTTTTCTCCCTCTTACAAAGGGTTTCCACATATAAATCTTGTGTTAGCTTTTGTATGTGATTTATGTTCAAGTTACTTAAATATGCATTGCATTTTCATTATCACACAGTAGCTATTTAGTTTCATAGGATAATTGAAATTAGTTGAGTTGACTGATTCACCCGCTCCTCTGTCACCGGTTAAGATTAACAATTGGTATCAGAGCCAAGATCTCAAGTAAAGAAGCTTAACCGCTTGAGTAACGATCATGGGGGTTACTGATATCAGAAGTAGTTAGAGGAAGCAAATGAAAAAATTGTTGTTGTCGGGTATTCTGGGGTAGTTAGACGATTGGAGTCTGGAGGCATTACACGGGTGCAACGGTTTGCCTCATAGCCCTTCAGATGTTATATGTATGAACTTGTTCCTTTAATGAGGACGTGATTGTTATGTACGGAAACTCTTGTGAGTATATCAATACAATAGTCTTTCATATTACATGCTGAGTATTTGACTGTGTCTATGCAATTTCTGTCTGTTACCCCACAAGGGTAAACATCTGGCGCCATTGCCTAGACGCACTCGGATGGCGTGTGGACAGAATGGGCTTACCCGTTGGTGAGATAAATCTGAAAGCAAATGATGCCCATACAAAGTTGTACGAAGGGGAAGATATCCAAACATGAGAATTTAGAATCTTATTCCAAGTAGCAATCGAAACCTACGTTCAACGAGAAGCCACGAGCGAGAAAGTTCCAACAAGCGCCGTGTGGGACACGATTGGGGCCAACCCTGCAACCAATCGACTGTTGAATCATCTTCTTCGGTTGCTAGCACAAGCAGCATTGGCACAACGCACTCGCCAGGAGGACATTGCCCGAGAGGAACACCGCCAGGAAATCCTCCGTGCATACCACGCTTGGGAGCACCTCCGCCGTCAGGAAGAAGGCGATGGCAACAGTCGGGGCCTTTGAAATATGAACGAAAGAAGGGAACACATAAACAATTGTAATGCAATTGGAAATGTTGTAAATCAACATGAATAAATAAAAAATAAGTATTCTTTTGATTGTAAGGCAATGTTTTTTTGTTCAGTCTTGATGCCCAATACTTTAAATAAGGATAGAAATAAGAAAGTCATAGATGACGAAGGGGAGGCCGCACACACGGCTTTGATCTTCACGCAGCAACGTGAACGTCGATATAAGCTAAGGCAACTTGCCAAGACCAGCTTGCCGGAGGGTTGCCCGAAGGGAACCCCGGAAGTGGTACGGAGGGTGCACAGGCCGACAGAGAACAGTTGCTTCTCTTGAAAAAGGACTAAGAAGATCTCTTGCCAAGAGAAAAGAACTGGCTTTGCAGTTGAGTGAATGCCAAGACACGATAGATGAACTATCTGAACAAAGTAGTTCAAATGAAGTAGTTTCTGAACTCATGGAGAGAAACCAGAACCTGACCAATCAAATCTCTAATCTGAAAAGAGAATAGGAAGGTCGTGCATTGAGAATGACTGAACTCATCGAAGCAAGCAAAAATGCTAAGGATGAGAAAAATAGTGTTGAAGAAGCACTACAGACTGCTGAGAGAGCAAGGAACTTAGCTGAAGATGCTCTAAGAGAGAGTGATGCACTCATACTGCAACTACAAGCAGATATGCAAGGTATAACTCAAGAAAATGTCATCATGCATGAACACTTGCATGATAAAGATGAAGCAAGTAGAGAAATGGCTGCTGAAGTTGAAAAACTAGAAATGTAGCTGAAAACTTTTGAGAGAAATGAAAAGCTCAAAAAATACAATGAGTTTTGAAAAGTTGGATGAACAACTGAAAGCTCAAAGAAGGCACAAGGACCCCACAGGACTTGGTTACAACGACCAAGGCACCAAAGAAATCGGTGAGTCCTCAAATCTCAAAAGAATCAAGGAGAACAAGAAGAAACCAACCAGAGAAAAAGGTAAGAGACTCCAAATCATCTTGCAAACTTTGTGGCAAATCGAGTCATGAGTCTAATGATTGCAAGAATGCACCGGTGAAACCCTTCACCGCCAACAGTTATTGCAATAACTGTTATAAGTATGGACATAGGACCTTTGAATGCAAGTCACGATCAAACAGTGTATCCAGTGGAAGCAGAGGAAACTTTAAAGGCTATTAATATACATGCAATAAATTTAGACATAAGGCTAAAGAGTGTAGGTCTACAACCATGGCATTCAAATCTCCACCAAGACCAGTATTCCATAACATGAATGCAAACCAGGGCACGTCTATGTGTGCTTCGTGTGGACAATCAGGGCATAGAGATACTAAGTGTCGTTCACCCATGGACAAAGGAAAAAAAGTAAATCCATGGAGAGGAACCAAGATGACTTGTTACAATTGTAACAAGATTGGGCATCTGACCAGAGATTGCAAGAACCGGTCAATAAACAAAGGAAAAGGACAAGTAAAACCGGTCAAGAGGAACAAGACTCCCAATCAAAAGGGAAACATAACTGGAGAGACCAAGAAAGAAGTGAAGAAGATATGGTCCAAAAAGGGGACAAAGAGCTCTGAAAGAGAAAAATTAGAGACAAAGTCATCATCTACCGATGATGAAATCTCTTCATCAAATTAAGCCATCACGGCTTAAGGGGGAACAAGTAGAAATGCTACTATCCTCAGAGTAACTAGTGAGATTTACTCTCACTAAGTGGAAGTTGTTACTGAGAAGCACTCACCGATCTAAGACTAAAGTACCAGTCAAAGGAGTATGTAGTGTGCTCTGGTTAATTACCTTCTCAGTGATAGGCTTATGTAACATGGTTGTAGTATCAACCAAGGATGTTGCAGAAAAACAGGTAAAGCAATGATTATTGATGAACCAATCGACAAAGGTGAAGTAACAACCAGTAAGGCTCATAAATGCGATAACCGTTAACAAAATGTTATCGTTTGCTAATTACTGTTGGAGCCTGAGAATATAAAAGGGAAAGTGTATTACTCATTTCACTACTTTTTGTGTAAAATTTTCTTTAGGCTTGAGTAATCTATCTATCTGTGATCGCGATCTTTGCTTTTCAAATTCCGCAAATTCAACAGAGTTTTGTGTGTTTTCTCTTACCAACAAAATGGCATCATCATCATCAATTGCAACTCTTATTGACATCAATCAGCAAGATCGACCTGATTATGATGTAATGCAAGTTCAGAATAGGTCAAATGATATGGTTGGAGCCCTATCATCAATACCAGACAACGTGCTATTGACTGAAGACGTAACTGCCTCCATTCACTGTAAACAAGAGTTGAGTGAAACTTTCATTCAGAGCGAATTTTAGGGCTCCGCAAGGACGAGAAGCTGAAGGCAAATTATGCTCAACTCGAAACGAATGGATTGACCAATGGGGTTAAACACCCTACCGTGTTTCAACCCGATTGGATTCGAATGGCACTCAGTTGAGTATATGATCCAAGTATGTGGTTGGGAAAGGGTGTTGTTACACCTATTACAAAGGAAGACCTAAGGAGAGTGACAGGGTTCAATGCCACAAGGTAAGCCCTCACCCTGAGAACAATATTCAATAGTGAAGTCGCCCGACTCACAAAGTCGAGGTATGACAGTCGCATGATGACTTACAGATATTGAAGATGAAGGTGTCTGGTTCGTTGCTGCGGTGATTGGTTACAAAATCTATCAATTGAGTTGTCTCAACAACATACCTAGAGGAGTTATTCATGCAGCTCACAGAATCATGCATGACAACGCCAAATACGACCTACGCGCAATGTTGAGAAGTCAAATCTTTGAAAACATGAAGAAGCTCGGAATGGTAAAGAAGAAATTCTTGAGGTATGGAACGCTAATGGTATGTTTCTACTATTATCAAAAGTTCTTTCCAGGGGTGGGAAATGTTACATGGGTAACAAATAGACCAATCATGGTCCAAATAGGAGAAATGATCAATAATTTGGGAAATCGCTTTAATAAGGTTATGTTAGATTACTTCCAAGATTTTCAATCTAAAATGCATGAAAGGGAAAGGATCCCATCTTCAATTGTAAACAAATACAAGGATGATGTTTGTTTCCTTGTAAGCGCTAATCACTGTTTAATCCAAACTATTGAGCCAAGAATAGAATTTGTACCAGAGCTAGGTTACGAAATATCATCTAAGACTGTCAAAGCATATGTTGAAGCACTTCAGGAGAGCAACCTAGACCTATCAGCCAACCGATTTGGCACTTATGATGAGATAATTGCAAATTTGAAGAAGAGTGAACCTTCAAAGACAACGAAGAAGATAACTGCTAAAGTTACCAAATGGTCTCCTACACCAAAGAAAAGAAAGGTAGTTGTACCTGAACCTAAAGTTCAAAGGAAGAATGCGCAATCGGTCACAACTGAGCAATCTCAAGAAGTAGACTCAGAAGAAACTAAGACAGAGCAAACCACCACTTATATAAGAAGAAAGAAGATTGGGAAACCGGTAAAGAAGGAACCAAATCGAAAGGCCAACTATTGGTGAAATGGTTGAAGGCATAAAGACTACAGGTGCGATGGCATCAGTTGAGAGGAGATATAATTTGTCTAATGATGAAGACAAAAGGAAAATAGAAGATACTATAGTATACAACTTGTACAAATTCAAGAGAATGCCTACCGAAATCCATGGCACGATTCCTGAAGAATTACATGAGCTTATTGAAGGAAGGTGGAAATCCTCAATAGCAAAAGAGAAAGAGCTCAGAATCAAGGCACTACTAAAAGTGCAAAGCCACTTAAGCCTTGAAGAAGCAACCAATTAGGCAGATGCTCATAAACAAAACTTTCAGATCAAAAAAAGGATTGGTCAAGTTTTAATTGGAGAAGTTGAAACCGTTCATGACAAAGGAATTGCCATCTGGACAATCATACTTGAGCAGCAACAAAAGGCTAAAGCTAAATGTCAGAAGTCCTTGGTAAAACCAGAAAAGGACACCAGGAGAGGCAAAGGCATTCTGGGCATAGATACACCGGTCCAGCAAAAGCTAGCAAACGAACTGATTATTGTGAATATCACTGAAGACGTCGGTGCTGATCTAACTCCACCAACTATTCTAGCGTCTCCAGTAAAAGGTAAGGCTAAAACACTTACTGTTGATGATATAGTTGATGAAATATTAGATTTTGGTAAAGTTAGCAATGCTGCAAAATGGTACAGTGCCTTAGGTGTTGATGATAAGGCTAAATAGAACTAGCCATGTTAGAAAGTTTTCTTGAGTTCAACCACAGACCCAAGGATTACAGGTCCATCTTCCCAGCTGAACTTAATAAAAGGCTCCAAACAAAATGGAAAGGAGTAGAAAAAGATGCAAAAATTGTAAGGGAAGTTCTAGAACAAGTAGAACCAAGTCTAGATGAAGAAGAAATCAAAATTCTCATTGAAGGAGAAGTATTGAACTTGGACTCTAGAAATAGAGTGGCCAAAATCATAAATGGCCAAGAACAAGAAGTTTATGAAGAAACAATGAAATTATGGAAAATCATGATTTCACCACTCCACCAGAGGCAAGAAAAACTGACATCAAAACAGGTATCTATTGAGACACCTCATTCAATAGGTCCACAAGATAAATCTCAAGTTCAACAGGCAGAGGACACGGTCCTACCAAAAAAATCAATGGACACTAAGGTATCTAAGGAAAAAGGTGATGAGACAAAAGTCACAACTGGTAAGCGGGTCACAACCGGTGAGGACACAACCGGTGAGCAAGTCAAAACCGGGGAGCAAGACACAACCAGTGAGCAGGACAAAACCGAGGAGCAAGACACAACCGGGAAGCAGACCTCAACCGGTGAGCAAGCTACACCAATCAAACCGAAAGAACAAGAAACGGTTGAAGGAAAAGACACAAATATCGCCCAGAAGGACAAAGTCACCTTACAGGTCGGCAAAGAGGTCAATAGAGAAGATCAGAAGCAACAAGAAGCCAAAGATGACAAACAGGTAGAGGAAGAGAAGCAATAAGAAGGAAAGGAAGAAGAAGAGCAACAACAAGAAGAAAAGGTAGAGGAAGAGAAGCAACCAGAAGAAGAGCACAAATCAAGAGAAAAGGACACTAAACAGAAACAACCAACAAATATACCAAGTTCCTCTTCATTAAAAAGGAAGTTATCCTTCACAGCAACTCAAGTTGCTCACAAAGAAGAAACAAGATATGGTTCTAAATAATGTTAAGAATATTTTTTACAATTTTGGTCCAGACGCAAATATTGATGAAGAAGAACCGATAATAGATGAGCTATAAATTCTGGCACAGACAATCAAAGAAGACATAACTGATCCAAAAGTCGTAGCTATTGATCATTATGAAACAAAAAGAATCAATATCTTACATGACCAGATTGTTGCCATCAAAGCGTCTATGTCTACCAGCACCAAGGAATTGAAGAAACAGGTTCAAGACACAAGAAAATTAACAACAAAAACATCAAATTTTGAAGATTTTGTCAAGGATATCACAGAAAGAACCAATTGGACAACACAAGAGCTGAAAGAGACAACACGTTTCAATCCTCAGACCTCTTCAGCAACACAATACAATTGTGAGCTCACCAATTTAGCACTCACACTGAGAAAAGCATCTAAGGAGCATACCAAGAGAATCCAATATCTCATTGGATTTCAGTTGTACATAGCTCCCACTTTTGATATGATGCAGAAAGCTCAAAAGACGTTGACACACTTTAAGTGAGCCAGATTACAAAACAATTGAGGACATGCAAAACCTTATTATTTCTCTACAAGAAATGAAGTATAACATTGACAAAGTCATAGTTGCATAGAAACCATTCCTCGTTTCAACGAGAAAAATCTACAAGGGCATCTTTAACTGGCTTCAATTATGAGTTTTCACACCCTTTGTCCCTTGGAGGAAAAAAGGGGAAGATCAATGTCTTTTGATATGGTAGAGACTGGTCAGTAGAGATAGACACAGGGGTTGCCAATGCACATGGGAAGTAATGGCACTACATACCAGTTGACAGGATGATACCTGACAATGGAAGTATTATGATGAGAACTTCATATGTCTATACTCTTTTGCAAGTCGTGATATGTTTTGCCACCAATGCCAAAGGGGAAGATTGTTGGCATTATGCTTAGTTGTCATCATTGGCAAACATCAAACACACGGGTCTTTAAGTTAGAGCAGCAGTGGTAAACCGGTAGTTGTCCCAGTCGACAACCATCAAACTTGTTAAGTAACTGGTGTAATTACACCGGTCACAACAATACCAGTATTGGCCAACTGGTCTAGTAGAAAACCACAGAAGGCAGATGACTCAACCCGCAACACACTGGTTTTCGCGCAACAATATCGGACCTACCGGTCCATGCTTATATGATTTCCTATCTAGCTTTAATGGGAATCTGATCCGGTTTTTGCAGTGTTTTGGGATGAACTGGAGTTTTGTATGTGAACATTTTGGCTTGAACTAGAGTTTCGCATGCAAGATTTTTGGAATGCTTTCCAGAACAACGACGTTTTTGAAGGATTTATTGCTTGGCGCCACAATTCCATTGAGTAATATGAGAATCATTTACATATATATGGGTCATCGTGCATAAGTGATGTGTGGTTGGAGATATCAAGTGTGCAAACATAAAGCAAAGCAAAAGAGTCGAGTCTTCTGAGGGGTTGCAGTTGCCACGAGTGAACGACAAAGATTGAATAGCCAAGCCGAGCGAGGAATAGAACAGGTATGATCTAAATGACAAATTAAGTGTCTACAGAAGATCATTTGTCTTATTGTTTGAAGCTCGTTAAATTCCCTTTATCAGGGTGAACCCTAACAAATTCTTTTGTATAAATCCCTTCACCGGGGGGCATCTTGATTGATGTTCTTAAGTCCTCTGACAAGGCGACTCCTAACAAGGTCAAGATTTTAACCGATCTATATCAAATCCCTTCATAGGGTAGCACTCTAACAAGTGTTGTTGTAAGTCTTTAACATGGCAACTTTATTACTGCAGTAGTGAAGATTATGGGTTCTGTCCCGCCGTGGTTTTCTCCAGCTAACCGAGGGTTTCCACGTATAAATCCTGTGTTAGCTTTTGTATGTGATTTCTATTCAAGTTACTTAAACATGCATTGCATTTTCATTATCAGACAGTAGCTATTCACTTTCATAGGATACGATTTGAAATTAGTTGAGTTAGCTGATTCACCCCCCTCTCAGTCATCGGTTAGGATTAACACGGTCATCCATGGGATTGAGCTGATTGTATGACTGTAAGGAAGATTTTGGTAAGAGTTAGACTAAAAAAAAGCGAGTGGATAGAGCTAGCTCAATTGCTAGTAAAATTTTTATCTGTAATAGTGATTTTGCTGATGCGCTTACCTAAGTTTGGTCTAAAGAATTTGAAGTTGGAGTTGGATGCCAGTGATCATATCTTTGAAGAACTGTTTTGGATGGTTAGTATTATGCAGAGATTGGAATTGGAATGCTAGCTCTGACTTTTACATTAATATTGACACGTGGAGTTTCAATCATTGAGTGCCTTCATCTAAATGTTATTTTTCGTTGGCTTGTTATTTTTAATTCAGAGTATAAGGATTGGTCGTACTGGTTATGCTCTGACATTACCACAAGGGAGTTTTGTGGGTAATAAGAGTTTTTTTTTCTTTTGTTGTCGTGAGATGGTTTCCTCCATGTGATTAGAGATGTTGGTTATTGTGCTATGGTGGGCTCTTGATTCTAGATTGGAGCGTTGGCATGATGCAGGTTCTCTTGACAAGTTTTGCTCTTTGGAGCACGAGTTTTTCATATGTGGAGATCAAGTTGTCATGTTGTGTTCCCAGCTAATGCAGACGTGCAGTGGGAGTTTTGACAATTGGTCTGGTTAGTGCTCTTGGTATCGAATACTTTGGCGGATTGACTATGAAGGTGCTCTTGAAAACTAAGAGGCTTGGGTGAGGCTACAGTTTTCTTGGTTTAGAGAACATTTGTTGAGACAGTTTATCTTAAGAGGTTTCAGCATGAAGATCGAGGAGCCTACACCCGTGGAGACGCAAGTTCATTATGGATCTTGAGGAGATTGTTCTTGGAGAAGAGTCATTGTGACTTGGTGTAGCCTGGAGGAGCATTCTCACTCCCCACTCTTGATCTACTCAGCATATTTATCTCCTTGTGCATTGAGTTTAGGAGATGGTTGAGATGGTTCCTAGTTTTGGAATATTTATCTCCCTTGCATCATGTTACGCCACTTTGCTCTCCTGCATCTTTCCTAAGCTCTTAATAGACAAATTGAGAACCACACAACAAGAGAAAAAGAGACACAAGGTTTAATGTGGTTCACCAATTTGGCTATTAATTTTACAATTCCTATCATCACATAATGTTGATATCACTTCTTTGTGATTTTAAGTGATGAAAGATTACAAGATGTGCAAGTTAAGGTGGCACCTAGTCATCTTCAACCAATTGAAGAAGTCTAGGTCAACATGTCCAAATTCATCCAACCTAACTCATTTACAAGTGGACATGTGGAAGGCATTTAATGTATTACTACGTTCAATTTTATCATTGGTTCATCCTTGAAAGGTTATGTGCTTAAAGATTTGTAATCTCCTCATTGGATGGTATTAAATGTTTGTAGGTTGTAATTGTAACTACCTTGATTATGTTTTCAATTGAATCAATTTGGGCCCTTCACTTGTAATTGGGAGGGTCTATATAAGGCTTGTCCTTCTCATTCGTAAAGTTAGTAGTTGTAGAGTAGAGAGCAAGTAGCAGTAGCAGTAGGAGGAGAATAGAAATTGTTGCCAAGATTAGGTTGATGTTAATATACAATTTTCATTGAATATATGGTGGATCTTTGTATGTTGTTTCAACATTTTGGATAATTTCTACTTCTCAAATTTTAGTTGAAATTCATTGATTTTAATGGAAAGTGTGGCAATATGTGATGAAATCCTTAGTTCATACCATTTGTAGTTAGTTGATTGCAAATTGAGTGCATGGTTAGTCTGAACCCACTTAAGCACTAGTTTAATAGTAAATGTTCGTTTGGAATGTGTCTGTATTGGGTATTTGGATGAACATGTATATTATAAAAATCTTTTGTTACCTTTCGAGATTTCATCAAGTTTTGTGTAGTTTCCTCATGGCAAAGAAAAGCTAGGTTTAAGGAATTTTAATATGGCCATTTTGGTGAAGGCTTCCCTATTTGACAGTTTTTGGTGAAGATAACAATCTGCAAAAATGTGTGGTATAGACATTTATGATATAGTAAGAGCCTAAAACCAATTGGAAAAGTTTAATAAATGATTCTAATTAATCTACAAGTGGTTTGGAGAAGTTTCATTAATTCTTTCAAAAGTTATAAGCAATTTGGTGCAGGTTGCTTGGACCCTACCTAGGGTTAGCAGTTTTGGGGAAAATATCACAACTTTTGTTTCTACCATTAGATCTCAATAAAAAATGGAGGAAATGTCTGTCATTAGATGTTCTTAAATATCACCAAAGATATTGGCTTAATTTTTCTTTTGTTAGAGTTATTAATAATTGTTCGCAAGTGGCATATTTCTGTCCTATTATGTTGATATGGTTAAAGGGTTACAAAATCAATCCATTATGTTGAAGTGAATCCCACCTCTGCATCAAATTGGTATTAGAGATAGAAGACTCTGGGAAAGGTACTTGTGTAGTAGTGGTTGTAGCATCCTTACATTATTTTTTCAAGTTTTACACTAAAACATGCCATTGTATGGCCTTTTATGGCATAATATTAAGGACTTTAATACATGGATGCAAAGATATTTGTGTCTAGTTTCCAAATCTTTTTGTCTTGTTAAATTTGATTTAATTTTGTGTGAGATAGGACCATTTTGGTGAAGGCTATCCTGTTTGACAGTTTTTTATGAAGATAACAATTTGCAAAAATGTGTGGTACAGACATTTATGGTACAATACGACCCTAAAACCAATTGGAAAAGTTTAATAAATGATTCTAGTTTAATCTACAAGTGTTTTGATTCAATGTCATTAAGTCTTTCAAAATTTATAAGCAATTTTGTGCAGGTTGCTTGGAACCCTACCTAGGGTTAGAAGTTTTGAGGAAAATATCATAACTTTTGCTTCCACTATTAGATCTTGATAAAACTTGGAGGAAATGTATTTCATTAGATGTTCTTAAATCTTACTGAAGTGATTGACTTCATTATTTTTTTTGTGAAAGTTATTAATGACTATTTGCAAGTGGCAGATTTCTGTCCTATTATGTTGATATGGTTAAAGGGTTACAAAATCAATCCATTGTGTTGAAGTTAATCCCACCTCTGCATCAACAACTATATTTACTGATTATTTAATTTTACCTTTGAGAAGGTAATTTGCATGAATTTTACATTTGATTGCAGTATGCCCTACCTTTTTACATAAGTAACATTCAATTTGATTCTTACCAGACATTCTCTTTTCCATATTTTCAATTTGATGTGTCTGGCAGCAACTGTACACTTCTTTTTTGTGGCTTCCCAATGATTCAGTTTAGTATTACAGCTCTCAGCGTCCATAGGTTGAAAATTCAAATCCTCTATGCCTAGTTGTCTTACCACATTGTTTTCAAGGGAATGAATTGCTATAAAAAACACTTAACATATTTTAATTTGAATATTAAAATATTTACAAATTGGTGGATGTAGAGTCAGCATGTAGACCTTTTAGGATAAATTGGCTCATAGGCTAGTAAATGTCCATGATCAAAACATCAAAATGACAATCTTGTCTCAAACTACTGCTTGTCACTGCTAGGAGGAATTATATTTCTGCGAGTAGTAAAGCTGACAACATGATTATTCAAACCATACAAAGTCTACTTCAGTTGCTTGCATTTGCTTTGGCTAGAAGGTGGCTTTTATCTTCATTGAGCATCTAATAATATCCAAACATCCCTCTGCTAATCCTTGACATGCAATCCTATGGATCTCCATGACTCTTTTGGGAATGACCAGTGAAGACATCCTCACTAGGATGCACATTGCAGTCATCTACTGCCTTGATTGCAGTCAATCTCCTGTTTTATGTAAGACATTTTTATTTTAAAACTTTAATGTGATCCACCAAACTGAATTGACTCTTTTCTCTGTACAAAATGAGTAGATACTTAAATGAATTGTTGTGTATTAAAAATTACTAATTGTAGTTAATGAAGAGCCTTAAAGAGAGTTGGATTTGTTTTTGTTGGATTACAGCCACTGCTATGCACAAGGACTGTTACATCACAACCTTTTCTATTTTTTCTTTGGCGAATTTTTTTAAAACTTTATTCTCTATCTGCTCACCTCTAAGTATTAATATGCTATATTGAACAATATTTGAGTGGTTTGTGTAACAAATGTAATGGATAGCTATTCTGATTCGGGTAGATACCTTTCTATAGTCTGAGATTGAAATAATTTGGGCATGCATGAAATTACTTATTTTCTTAAAGCTTGATTTAAAAAATGGAAAAATCAGTTTCTGACCATTGACAGAAATTTTGGACCTCTAATCCTAGACTATTTTGTTGGTAGAGTTCATTTGGCCCTTCCACCGAGCATCATTTGGCATTTTCAAGTGAGAACATAAATGTTGTTTTGACAGATACTACTTTTTTTTAAAAAAAATTGTTTGGTTATATCTCAGTATTTCCTACAGAATTTTCACCATGGCACTGTCTTTTTTACTTTTGTTTATTTCTGGGTGTTTTATCTGTCTTGTCCATGCTTGGTAACAGAATGAAATTAGTTTGAAAATAATTTAAATGAGTGGTTATGCAGGAGAATCAGTCATAGGACTCATTATCAGAATCATGGCATGTGGATAATGACGAATCATGGCATCCTGTAAGCATTTTAACAGAATTCCTCCAAATTGCACATTGTTGTTTACGGTTGTGTACTCTACTATTTGGCTGTAATCACCCATCTGGTTTTTGGGTATTTCAATTATTAATATGATGAAGTGCAGAAGGGTTTCACTTTAGAGAGACATAGGTAAGATGAAGATCATAACTTCTAAAGGTCATGAAGGATGAGATATGCTCTGACAACACATAGATAAACTAAAGTCTAAAAGTAATTTCTATCTATTCTAGAATCAACATTGGCAGAAACACAGCTCAGGAAATAAACCTGTTTTTTTAGTACTTTTTATATTCCATTTTGAAGCTATGAAGATACCAATGTTTGAGATTTTGATCCATTTTCTTTAAGATGTCTGAGAAGATTTTTAGTACTTTTAATATTCCATTTTGAAGCTATGAAGATACCAATGTTTGAGATTTTGATCCATTTTCTTTGAGATGTCTGAGAAGATTTACAATACTTTGGATGAAATAACAAAGATGCAGTTTACCATTTCTTTTCCTCTCTTTGCATATCCTTTCTACCTGGTAGATCTTATTGGACTTGCAATATTCATTTTACTATAGAACAAAATACAGCTAGTCATGATAATATTTTCAAACTTTTGGTGCAGCCAATTGTGTTTTGTAGGTGAGGTGTGTCTGGAAGTTTTATGGGCTTGAATGGTTTGGTTTGAAATGGGTAAAAGTAATGGTTTGAGGTTCATCAAACAATGTTGTTTTCCTTTCTTCATGGCAACCTACTCACCAGAGAGCCAGGATATCATTATCCTCTTTTCTGTTACTGAACATTGAATAAATACTGTCATGGGCCTTGGCGAGGGGCTTCACAGCCTCTGCATATTATTTCCAAGTCAATAATCATGGCTTTTGAGTAGACCCCTTCAGAAGTTCTGGAGCCCATTCTTCGAGAAGATAATCAGAAGGTGAGCCTCATTATTCATTTCTTTACTTCTTTCCTTGGAATTCTGTAGGTTTTTTAAGACTTTGTACTGATCAATATACCTTTTTGTATAGAGAAACCCCACTAAGTGAATTCTTCAATGTAAGTAGGTTATTTGATAACTAGTTTAGTTGGTTTGAACTAAAACATTATTTCTTCATCTGATGATTTATTCCTTTTATATGACTTACTACTTTGAATTCCTGCATGCCTTTTCTGATAAAATAGGTAGAAGTGACAGCTTTGTCTAGCTATGAAGAGAAGCAAAAGCAGTTCAGAGAGCAGGCAAATCTGCCATAATTGCAATAGTAGAATTGTAATAAATTTGCTGAAAAAAAGATGATCTGAATATTTTAGTGTAATTGAATTGAAGCTGAATTTAGTGATGTTTTTATGTTAGAACCAGCAGAAATATTTGGCTGATTAGTTTGTACTGTACAGTCAACACTTGGTTTAAAATAACCAAAAAAATGTTAATAGTTGCACTATCATAAATTAAATTTAGTTCTGTAGATAATGGTATCTCTTCATTGGATAATGTGTCTGAATGCTATGACAAACCCATTTATTTCAGTTTTAGAGCCAGGAAGTAAAAAGATGTTTAGATTTCTCATTTGGATGTGATCGGTTTTGAAATTTCAAATTAGTATTCAACTGAGATGACTAATATGATATCCATCATATTTCATTTTTTCTTCACTGAGGTCACACTAAATGAAGTTGATCTTGTCCACTCTTTAACTTTGAAAAAACACATATTTCTCGTGGCTTTTGATTTAAGTGCTATTTTGTGTTCATTGTCCTCCTTGCCATGTTTTTACCAAAGTACATGATACTTTGAAGTAGTGTAGTCAGACAAGAACCTTTCTGTTGATTCTTGCATCAGTACTGTCTAAACTTAAAACCAAATGGATTTTAGATCTCACTCCAATTATAGAGCAATGCATAAACTTCTGTTTTTATTCATCATAATTGACGATTTATACTAACGTCTTTTCCACAAAGCAGGGACTCTAACTCCGCAGAGCTCTTGTTTTCTATTGTAATAGCTTGTGAGTTAAAGATTGAGAAAATTAATGTAAGACTACTTGCTTTGAAGGTGATATGGAAGGTCTTATATGACACAACTAGAAAACTGTATAATAAAATGTAAAAATATTTTTTTTTATAAATTAAAGATGTCCTTGTTTGTTGTCAAATAAAGTCTTTTGATTTGATACAATATTTTTAGTAATAACATTCAATATGGTTTTATACATATCATTGAGTACTCATTTATATTCTTTAGTCATCTCTTCCTTACGAAGAGTCTCCAACATATTTTTATATAATCTGTGTTTCCTCTCTGATATCTTCCTTACCAGATATATAATATAGACTAATACCTCCTGTACAGAATATATATATATATATATATACTTACTAAAACATTCAGATATACAATTCTGATTGTAATATATATATATATATATATATATATATATATATATATATATATATCTCTTATCCTATAACAATTTTGATATTCACTCATAGATACGTTACAGCACAATTTGTTGTCACACAATACTTACCAGTATTGTAAATGATTCATTTCCTTTCTCATCTCTTCCTTGAAGACTAATCATTATGAATAATTATATTTATTCCTCCCTTCCGAAGAGTAACAATTATATTTTTCTAATCCTTATATCTTCCTTTATTTTCTTCTTTCTTATTCCTTGCTGATATCAAGTGTCAAACCTCCAGTCTGATCTGTTTATATTCTCGCACTTATCTCTTTCTCCTTCCCTTTAGAGAATACCAATTATACATAATACTTCTGATTTCAATATGTATATATATAAGCTATATATATATATATATAAAATATAATTCAAATATATATTAGATATATGTATATAATGTAATTCAGATGTATGTAATGGACCCTTCATAAATGTAAATACATGTCATAGATATATACATATATAATAATATATATTTCTGAATTTATTACCAACTATATCCATAATCTAATATATATTTCTGAATTAATTACCAACTATCTCCATAATCTATGATCCTTTGATTTCCTGATTCAGACTCCATCTGATCAGTCCCCAATATGTATATTTAATAATATTTTCTTCCCTTCAATGTTTGGACCCAGTATATCATTTTCTCGCTGTTGCTGCCAAACGTATTTTTGTCAGTGCTGAGTTCCCCTGGATGGTTCGATGCCAATGCATATTAATATTTCTTCTACTGAATGGACGTGACTTTGGAAGTCAATATACATGCCTCACACCCATTCAAGGACTATGTTTGGTATATTATTAATCTAATGTTATAATGTCGATTCCTAACAAATCGTAGATTCTGGGTGAATATAATGGAGTATTAAATATTTATAATGATTGTTATAATTTGGTTTTATTATTAATTGAAAAGCTGGTTTTGAAGGGGTTTTGAAACCTTGTACAAAAAGGTCGTTAAAGATATTCAAAGACAATCCATAACAAGGACCGGATCAAGACTAAAGCGAGGGTTTTAACATCAGGCTCCCTCAACCTGGAACAAACAATGCATCAGAAGAACTACATGCAAACTCAAACTAGAGAAAGGATCCAAAATCCCAACCAAAACCTATGATCATCCAACATTAAGATTTACCTAAGCCCCCCTTCTTATGGGTCCGAAGGGTCATATCAAAAAAGGGTGAAGACCTCTTAGGGTGTTTACCTTTTACTGTGATCCAGCCTTCTTCCACCTTTGCAGCCACATCTTGCTAGGCCATTGAATCCATCACCGAAATCCTGACACCCCTAGGGGGGCAGCACTCTGCTCTGGCGCAGCCAACTAAGAGCCAGGGCCAGCCACGGCCCCAGAGACATCCACAGCTAAAGGGACAACACCAACAGCCATACTAGCAATAACCCTATCACAATCTATTACAGAAGAAAGAGAGCAAACCAATAGAACCCGCTATAATTTGTTTTATGTTTATTAATAAAAAAATATAATTACTATAATGGGTATTTTACTATGTGTATATAATTAATATATTTAATCTTGATTGTTTTATTAAAACATTTACATAAGTTAACATTATTTATTATCGTTATAATTATTATATTATTTATTATTGATTATTGAGAATTTAATCATATATACAAGGTAATGTACATTTTGCCACAAATATATCATCTATTAAAAACTGTATTTTACACTATATATATCAATTCATTGCTCATGACACAAATAGAAATTGTGATTGTTGTGAGATCATCTTGGTGGCTAATATCCAACTTCATATAATACACAATACAATCAATACATATTAAAAAAATAGTGTTTATAATAACTTATATAGAAATTCAATTAAACTAATCCGATTTAAATTCCTTTACAACATCTTTTAATTAATTAATTAGTTCTTAATTAATCCGTACACATATAACTAATTAAAAGAAATCAATAAATAGACAAACCAATTATCCTCACTCAGATTCCACTTCATGTCAAACTATTTCATACTAGTTCCTATTATACTTCTCACTCATATATTACAATTAATGATACATAACTTCATAAGAACATAACTAAATGGGCTCTGTCTAAATTAAATCATTATTTAGTATTGTAAATAAATATTATAATTAAATTTATATTAGATATAAAACAAAAATATTTATATAAGTGATTAATGTAATATAACTCTATTATAATAATTTTCAAATTTCAGTTTCAACTTCACATTTTTGTTAAAGTTATAGTTGTTGAAAAATGGAAAAGTAAATAAAAATCATCATAACTATTAGATTTGGAAATCTAATAACATATTAAAAAATTATCAAATGTTGTTTATTGTTAAGAAACAGTTATATATAATTATAATTATTAATTTTTATATTGGTTAACTAATCTAATGTTATAACTTATAATTATATGTTACTACATCTACTATACAATTAATTGGGTCTAATTCTAGTTCAAACTAGATCTAGTCCACTTGCAAATACAACGGATGTAAATAAAACGCGTTGAGACGAATGTATGTGTGGAGAAACACACAACACACTTATTCTAAGAGGGAGGGGATAAATTAGTATAAGAATAACTTCTTCAATTTATAACTTTAGCAATATTAAACAATAATCAAAATATCCACAAGTAGGATCTAACAAATTAGAACACAAGATGCACACACTATTTTACATGGAAATCTTTGTAGGAGAAAATCATGACAAAATTGCCTTCATAGAAAACTTCTTACAACTTCATAAACATCAACCTACAAGAAACACCAATACCCGCCATCGAGCACCAACCTTTGAAATGCAAAGTGCTTGTAATGTGGTTGGATCTGCCCTAGATCTCCTCAAGATCTTCAACAAAATCTGTCAACAATTTTCCTTGAACTTCTTCTGCTCTTAAACCTCCATTTAAATCTGTAGGATGACCTTCAAAATGAGCTCACAAATCTGCACAATGTCTACTCCAATTGTCTCCGATCTCTGCTCTCAAATGCATGATTTTTACTCTTAGATCTACTCTGGAATGATATTCAATGAATCGTTGAGTTAAATGTGTCTCAACATACTTCTTTTTATATTCATGAAGTGCCCCTTCAAACCAACTGTTACAACTCTTAGATTATGTCAGCCAACAACATATATATTTTTATTAAACTAAATCTCTTCGCTCAAATTGTGCGCTAGGAGGTCGACCAAGCACAAATAATATTATTTTTATTCATTAATTACCTTATGCAAAGTTGGGCACTTCAATTTAGGAGGTCAGACAATAGGAGGGGCACCAAATATTTTAAATGGCCATTGTCAATTATTATATCTTTTCAAAGAGGTCGGCCTTTTTTTTGGCATATATAAATTAATACATATATATGCATACACATATATATACTTCAATTATTGTTCTTGCTTAAGAGGGGTCATCCACAATTATCTTTGACATGAATGATAGCTTAAAGCAACATCTTCCCCTTTGTCATTGATGGCCACCTTTGTAAGAATAAACTTTTGAAATCAATAAGCTGACTATAATGCTCTGCCTCTACTTCAAATGATGAAATAGATGTTTGTTTGTTTCTTGCTTAGCCAAGATACAAGACAATTTTCAAGAAAGAATGCACCTCTACTAGTGCTTTCACGATCATCAATACTACCAGCCAATCCATGTCCGTGTATGTTGTAAGAGTGAAATCTTCACCTCTTGGGTACTATTGGCTATTTTGGCCACCATTAGCCCATCATAGATAACCAATCTGAGATATCAATTAATCATGGGCTAAAAATGGTCAAGGCCAACATGTCATGTTATCCATGTTTCACCATTTTGCAATTCTCTTCATCCCGCTCATCGCGGGTAAGTGCGAAATGACAATTTACCAATTAGGTTTTGCCACGTGGATCTGATAATTTACCAATTTACACACTATTTTACATGTAAATATTTGTAGGAGAAAATCATGGCAAAATATTGCCTTTATAGAAAACTTCTTACAACTTCATAAACATCAACCTACAATAAACACCAATACCCACCACCAAGCACCAACCTTTGAAATGCAAAGTGATTGTAATGTGGTTGGATCTGCCCTAGATCTCCTCAAGATCTTCAACAAAATCTGCCAACAATTTTCCTTGAACTTCTTATGCTCTTAAACCTCCATTTAAATCTGTAGGATGACCTTCAAAATGAGCTCACAAATCTGCACAATGTTTGCTCCAATTGTCTCCGATCTCTTCTCTCAAATGCATGATTTTTACTCATAGATCTACTCTTATAATCTGCTCTGGAATGATATTCAATGAATCGTTGAGTTAAATGTGTCTCAACATACTTCTTTTTATATTTATGAAGTGCCCCTTCAAACCAACCGTTACAACTCTTAGATTATGTCAGCCAACAACATATATATTTTTATTAAACTAAATCTCTTCGCTCAAATTGTGCCCTTCACATGAGGAGGTCGACCAAGCACAAATAATATTATTTTTATTCATTAATTACCTTACATAAAGTTGGGTACTTCAATTTAGGAGGTCAGACAATAGGAGGGGCACCAAATATTTTCAATGGCCATTGTCAATTATTATATCTTTTCAAAGAGGCCGGCCTTTCTTTTTTGACATATATACACTAATACATATATATACATACACATATATATACTTCAATTATTGTCCTTGCTTAAAGAGGGGTCGTCCACAATTATCTTTGACATGAATGATAGCTTAATTCAACATCTCCCCCTTTGTCATTAATGGCCACCCTTGTAAGAATAAACTTTGAAAGCAATAAGCTGACTATAATGCTCTACCTCTACTTCAAATGATGAAATAGATGTTTGTTTCTTGCTTAGCCAAGATACAAAACAATTTTCAAGAAAGAATGCACCTCTACTAGTGCTTTTCCAATCATCAATACAACCAACCAATCCATGTCCGTGTATGTTGTAAGAGTGAAATCTTTACCTCTTAGGTACTATTGGCTATTCTGGCCACCATTAGCCCATCATAGATAACCGATTTGAGATATCAATTAATCATGGGCTAAAAATGGTCAAGGCCAACATGTCATGTTATCCATGTTTCGCCATTTTGTAATTATCTTCATCCCACTCATCACGGGTAAGTGCGAAATGATAATTTACCAATTAGGTTTTGCCGCATGGCTCTGATCTACACAACTGTCGGGCATGTGGGTCAGTGCTAATTACCATGTTTTCTCAAATTTTAAGCGATGCATCTTCATGATGATTGACGACCCTGGTTTCTTTTGTATTTTCCCAATTATCTTAGACAACTTGGGTGAGGTGCGAAACCACGATGTCAACAGGTCAATGCCATAGGGTGGGATAACATGTCGTGCTTTCCCAATTTTGCGATTTTGCAAGGGGCGAAATGACACCTTGCAAAATAGTGAATTTTTGCCATTTCACAATTTATTTCATCTTTCTTAGTGTTGTTAGTTGCGGAGCTGCGCTAGCCATCCGATCAAGGGAATCTTCATCAACGGTTGTGTTTTAATCTTGTATTGGGGGATTTCGGTACCGCATCTTGACCACCCATTCTGATCAGAATCTTCATCAACGACTCACATTTAATTTGGTGGCCTGGGTCTAATTTCCACGCATGGAGGTGTTTCTTACAAGTGTGCAGGGTGGGTTAACAGGTCATGTTTTTTGCCTCAACAATCTCTTTTCAACATCATGATTTGATTGTTTGCGACCATTATATGACACTAGTAATGAATATTTAATGTCAAACGACTTTTTCGGCTCTGTAAACATGACGCCAATGTATCCCCATGCTTATTTACTATTTGTAGGGATATGATTGTCCCTTCCATCCACCAAATGCATTCATTTGGCCCTTTCTATCACTTCCATGAATCAAGTTGTAACAGAGATCGGATTTTTATTTGACATTTATTTCTTTTCGAGTTTTGTAACCTAACTCTAGTCTAGTTGGGATTTAAACCTTCAGGTTATAATCTAAGTTATGCCTGATCTATAAAGGCAAAGTTTGTACATATTTTTTAGTTTGTTCTCTTTTGTTCATTTGCAATAGCTATGCTCTATGACTGTAAAATGCTTTGCCTTCTATTAATGAAATCTCAAATTTTACCTCTTATTGCCATTTAGTTATCATTGCATATTTCTTGTCCGTTGTTAAATATTTCGTTTATATTCTTTAAGTTCATAGGTTGTGTCAAATATACTCATGAATGTTGAAATGTGAATTTACTTTCTTTACAACATCTCATTGGTTTTGATCTACATATGAATCCTTAGGGGATAGATTAGAACGAGAACTGTGTAAGTTGAATGCTTGTTAATGTTATATGCAATCATAGGCAGGGAGAGTCATCAAATTCAATGTGGTGCATCACTATATTTCCCTTTCAGCACATCCTTGTCCCTTTTCCCTCAAAAGATTAGTTTTACGTGCATCCTGATTGTAAGGAAGTCAACCTTCTCCAGAGACTCAACCTCACACTTCAAGTCCCGCACTTGGAGGTTGTTTCCATGTTCCACAAGGTTGTTAATGTTATGTGCAATCATAGGCAGGGAGAGTAATCAAATTCAATGTGGTGCATCACTATATTTCCCTTTCAGCACATCCTTCTCCCTTTTCCCTCAAAAGATTAGTTTTACATGCATCCTGATTGTAAGGAAGTCAACCTTCTCCAGAGACTCAACCTCACACTTCAAGTCCCACACTTGGAGGTTGTTTCCATGTTCCACAAGGTTGTTTAGGTCATTAACACTCACCTAAGCAAGGGTGCAAACTTTTGTGACAACAAGTACCACAATCCAAAGTCCATAGTTCCCTACAAATGTTTTAATATTTGATTACATTGACATGGCTTTCCTCTGGGGTTGTCTAAACCATACTACCAAACCAACTATTTGTGTAATGTCAAACCTCATAGCTATGAGGCATATCAAACTTACGATCATAGATCGATACATAGATTGATTTGCCACAAGGGATTCATCATCTTTGCTCATTTTGCACCCATTAATCATATGAGAACTTATTGGATTACAATCCTCCACTCTAAATCCTTCTACATTTCCTTAGCATATTTGGTTTGTGAAATAAAGATCCCTTTATTTGACTTTGAAATTTGCAATCCAAGAATTAGTGATAACTCACCTAGCATAGACATGTCTCAAATTCCTTTTGTGTGCAAGAGGCAAAGCCTTGACTCGTCTTATCACTGTTAACCCCAACAATGATGTCATCGACATATACCACAATAATTAACAGCTTATCTCCTTCATTTTTCATATATAGATTACTCCTCTTTTGAAACCTTGCTCTTGAAGAAACTTGTCTATTCTTGAATACCAAGCCCTTGGGGCTTGTTTGAGTCCATAAATGGACTTCTTTAGTTTGAACACATAATCTTAATTCTCAAATAGAATAAACTATTCAAGTTGTTCAATATACACTTCTTCGTTGACAGCTATTTGATAAACTCTGAAATTCCTAAAACTTGCAAGAGCTAAGAACATTTTGATAGTTTCTAATCTTGCAACAAGGGAAAACGTTTCTTCAAAATCTATTCCTTCAACTTGTGCATAGCCTTTGCATACAAGTATTTCTTTACTCACTGTGACTTCTCCTTCTTCATTCAGCTTGTTTTGAAACCCAACTTGGTCCCAATAATGTTCTTGTCCTTAGGTCTTGCGACAAGCTCCCAAGTTTTATCCTTCGCTACTTAATTTAATTCTTCCTCCATAACCTTGATCTAGTGCTTATCTTCACTTGCTGAACTAAAAAGTTCTTTGGTTCAATTTTAGAAAGCAAACATAGGTTTTCATGCTTTATTGTATTGGCAAGTCTTCTTCTACTTTTAACTTTTTAACATGTCTCCAATAATCAAATCTTTAGGATGTTTCTTTTGAACAAATCTAGAAGGTGGTTGGTGTCTTGGATGTTTTGATTTCCTCACTCAACCGAGCTTCAATTTCAATTTCTCCTTCCATCTCTTATTCTTTGCAAATTTCCACCTTTTGGTAATCAATTTCTTGCACACTAAGGACTTTTGATGCTATTCTTTGTCAATCCTCACATTGACATTTTCAACAACTTTATGCAACTCTTGTTATTGCACTTGTGATCTTTGCTTCTTTTGGAATATACAAGCAAGATACCTTCATTGCTTCTAGAATCAAATTTCCCCAAATCTTCCTCATCCCTTCTTATCTAGCATTTGCTTTTGAAAACCTTGAAATAGTTCACTGATGCAAGTGTTCCTTTCCAAAGGATATAAGGAGTCTTGTTGTTATTTACCTTGATATGTGCTTGGTTGGAGATGTATTCAACTATTCATACCGCTTCTTTCTGAAAGGTATCAGCTATCTTTGATTCATTGAGAATAGCTCTTTCCATACCTTGAATTGTTCTATTTTTCTCTGAACTACTCCATTTTGATGTGAAGTTCTTGCAGATGAATATTGTCTTTTTATCCCCTACCTTTCACAATATTAGATTCAAACTCATTTGAGGTAAGTTCTCATCCTATGTCAAATCTAAGGCATTTTATTTTTAACCTTGTTTCACTTTTAGTAAGGCTTTGAATGCCTTGAATTTCACAATTGGTTCAGATTTTTCTTTAAGAAAGGCTACCTCCATTATCCTAGAATAGTCATAAATCAACAACATGAAATATCACCCACATTACAAACTTTTTTTCCTCACAAGTTCACACAAATCAACGTGAACAAGTTCCAAAGGCTTTGATGTAGAATACTCCTTTGATTTGAAGCATGTCCTTGTTGTTTTCCCATATTGACATTGGTTGCCAATGGTATTTGAAGGTCTTTCTATTTTCGGCATGTCCCTTATAACACGTAGAAAGTAGGCAACGATATTTTCTCCATGGACTTCATTTTCAAACTTATAAATTGTCTCTTGTGGGTTTGGAGCTTAGCCTTTTTTACATTGTCATCTCCTTTATAAGTATTTTGAAGCTTATCCAACATTTCTTTGGTCGAGGTGTAATGCATGACTTTGACAAATTTAGATTCAGTTAGGCCAATTAAGATTACATTCATAGCTTTAGCATTGTTCTTGCTTGTCCTTTTCCAAACTTGCTCAATAGGTGGAGGAGATGGCGCCACATAGCCATCCAAAATTGATTATGATATATCAAATCCATAAGCCATCAAATAAATGCAAATTCTTACACTTAAAACGCATGATTGTTCCTGTCAAACAATGGAACTCAGCTTGAAGAAAACCCTTTATGACTCACCTTGTGTGATCTTAAGATCTTTCCTTCAAATAATTAGGCTTTTTTGAAGGGACATGCTTTGCTACTGATTTAAGAAACACGCATACACATACTTACACTAAGCAGATTTTAATTTTTTTATTGTTTTGGAGGGAGAGGGGGTGGTCAGTGAATCTGTATAAGAACAATTCTTTTTATTTATAACTTTAGCAATCTTAAACAATAATCATAACATCCACACAAATAAGAACTAGCAAATAAGGACTATTGAAAATGTTATCATTGATGTCAACAAAGTAAGAAGACAATGTCATAATCAAGTTATCATTAATGTTGAAGTTAAAATTATATGTGTAAGAGTGATTAAAATGTTATCATCACTTACCATTGATGACAAATGAGATCTTTATCGAAGTGAGAAGATGAGCAAAAGAGAAAAGTCAATGATCCTTACTATTGCTAGCTGACTTCTTGATTATCTACAAAGGTTTTGCATTCATACAACATATAGTTGTTCAATTGAAAACTGGGGCCCACAGCCTTTTCACAATTACTACAGTGTACCAGAGGAGATATTATCTTTGGTGTCCCTAAAAATACGAGATTTATTGAGGAACAATTAAAAGATATTAATAAGCATCAGAAATTCAACTAATACATGAAGTGATTCATAAGGGAATGAGTGAGATGATAAACTTCATTTAGAGAAGAGATGGAGTAAGTGAAGTGATTATTACAAGAGGGTACAAAATTATTTTCATCAAGCCAGCAATATACTATGCTCTAAGGCTGCAATTACATATGAGATAAAAAGCAGCTATCAAGTTTATTGGTATAAAGCAGTGAATATAATTATTTGAAGTCAGCGATTCCTAAAGGAGCAAGGAGTAAGCTGTAAAAGACGAAAACAAATGGGACAAAAATAGAATAAGAAAAAAACATAATAACACATAGCTTGACAGAAAAGAAAATCGAATATGGAGGCTCTAATCATCTTGGAAACCGATGATTTCAAGTCAGAGATTTTATCAACAATAAACTAATACCCAGCGACAAAAACAATGATTAAAGACAGCGCTGTTGAAGTTCAGAATTATGAAAAGCCAGCGATCATAGAAAGTGCAGCGACTTGTTTAAAGTGAACCCGATCAAAGTAATATTAAAACAGCGATTTCAAATGTGAAAGCAACGAAAGACACGTTGATGCAACTCACTTTATGTGCAAACCGACTCGAAATAAAAAATTTGATGAAGGCAGAGAAGAATTAATAAAGGCGCTGAAATTAAGGAAGCGATCAGATATAATAATTTAAAAGAAACGATTCATTCTTAAACAAAAGCGATTAATATTGATTGTTAGAACACCGACCATACTTGGAAGGCAACGAATACGATTAAGAAAACAAGTACTATTAAAAAATCCGGGGCTGAGAAGCTGCATGTGGAAGATTGAGGCTGCTGGTACAAGGACCATTGAAATGGAGTTGACGACAGTCTCAAGTAATCACCACGTGGAATTGAATCCTAATGACGTGGGTTTCTAAGATAAATATGTTGTTCAAGAGATTATCAAAGAAATGGCCAAGAGTAGACCCATCGATATAAATGAAAATAAGGGTTACAAAGTATTGATAAACTTCCGAAAGAGGCTCAACGACTCTCTTCGACGGGCAATGGAACTGTATAGTGGAGCCTGCTGAATAATTTTCTAAGAATGTAAGATATAAAAATTTCATATTTATTTTTGAAGTACCTACACAATCTTATAAAAAATGAAATGTATTAAGAAATTAAAAATTAAAACAAAATCATTAGACAAATTAACAAATTTTACAATAAATACTAATTCAATTTCATTACTGTTAAATTTTACTATTACAAACCACATTCTATTATTACAATATACCAGAAAATAAATAATAACCATTATAAATAGTTTTTAAATATCTCACAAATTTAAATAAATCAAATATTTTTACCATATATTTAACTTATAAATATTCTCATCAAATATAACAGTCAACAATATTTAAAAATTTTATTAATTAATTTCTAGATAAAGTAATGAAACAATTACTATTTATTAGCAATATTAAAACAATTAAAACTAGACTTTCCCCCAAAACAAAAAAGTTCTATATAAATAAAAATTAAATTTTATAATCAATACCCTACATGACAGAAAAATCTTAAATGAGTATTTTAAAATAGTTTCAGAATGGACGTATTTCCACTCTCATCCTTACAGAACAAAAACATTTCATTCCATTCTGTAATGAGAAAATTGGGTGCATAAAATTCCAAAAGATTTGACAAAGGGTACAGAATGATTAGCACTTACTCATTATCGTTGAGGATTTGGCCAGAATGAAATGAAACGTTGTGGAGTGCATCTTTCCAATCCTTGAGCTTTTCTGGAGTATATCTCTCCTTCCTTTCGTGCTCGGCAAATGCATCAGCAAAGGATCTTTTCAGGTAGCGGGCATCAGCGGGATCAACATTGTAGAACACAGGAATGACCGCATTGCCTGTTTTGAGCATAAACGACAGCTCCGCCAAGCACCAGGGGGACTGTGCATAGTTGGGGGAAAGTATGGCAATGTGTAACAGAGAAGTACGCATGGCCTCTTGAATTTCAGATGGTATGTTATCGCCCAGTTCAAGCGCCTCTTTATCCAGGAAAACTTCAACTCCCATGGCATGGAGGGTATCGTAAATAGAAGAGGCCAGCGTGTGTTTGGTATCAGTACCACGATGATTAATGAATACTTCAAAGGGCACCTTCTTTGAAGCAGATTTAGATGCGGGTGCAATTTCTTCAAAAGCATAGCTTACCTGCTTTGCATTTGCCATTGGAATAAAATGGAACAAGGAAATGAAAAAAACAAGATTAGAAAATGGAAGCGGGCTAGGGTTTTGCCACAAATGCGTGAAAATAATACACAGGAGCGGCTAGGGCCGGGAAAGAACGGTGAAGGAGGCCTTTGTACGAAAACGCGTAAGGGTAAAAAAAAGACCAATAAATTTTCTGTACGAAAGTCATTTCGAACTTTACTTTTCTGTGACCGCTGACGGGTGAGAAATGCCGGTTTAGAAGAGCCCACAGAATTTTCTGTCATCGCAGTTTTTCTCCCCCTTCCATTGAGATTTAGCTGAGAAAACGGAATTGATAACTGACAACTTTAACCCCACAGTACCAAAAACTTCTTGCGGAATCTGCAATTTTATCTTCATTGTGACGTTTGTGCCCACTCATTCAACTTTACCTTCTGCATCTGGCCAAATTTGCGCTATTTTTCTTCACCTAATAGGAATTCTGTGCAATAACGCTCCAGTAGACAGAAAGTACTCGAGAAATATGCTTTCGACAAGACATTTATTGAACAAAATCATCTTTAAGTATTTATCGCTACTTACTAATTTTACGTCTCTGATAGGTGGTGAATATTTGTTTTATTCGATTTTAAAATTTTATTTTTTGATTGGAACTTAAAATTTAATAAGTCTCATCAAAAAATTCAAGAACACTTCTGTTTTTGGGTTTTAGTTTTCATATTTTTGAGATTTTATTTCATTTAACAAAGTAAAGGAGATTTTTTAAATTTTTGTTTGAATTTTTTTATGGGTAAAATTTATATTGAATAAGTATTTCATGTTTCAAATATCATCTAATTATCATTTTTTTTAAATAAAAAAAAGATAATTATAAGTTCATTAATAAATATATTATCTACTAATAGCACCTACTTGTACTCCTTCTACTTAGAATATGTAGTTATACAAAATTAGCTATAATGGTGATGGGTGGAGGCATTTGAATATGTTTACACCTAAAAAAGAAGGGAACCTTATAATATATTAAGTTACTAATTTTATTTCCCATGATTAATTTTAAGAATATGTCATCTCAAATTATTATTAATTTAATTTACTGGTAATAGGTCGAAGCCAATATCAACATGGGGCTCGAGTAGGCTCGAACCCAAGACTTCTCAAAGAGACTTGCAACTTACTATTACACTCTGATGCAAAAGCAACAAATCGCCAAGATTAGAGTTCTAGAAGATAATTCTCCTGGACTATTTTAATCTAATTTTTAATTTGATAAGATTTTAGATAACTAGTAATTATGTAAAGTTGGTAATTAGTTCTAGATTTTGTGGATTAGGAAGTTCCAAATTTTCATATATTTAAATATTCTAAGTTTGTAAGCTTGTAAGACAAATTTGGACATGTGTAAAATTGAATAAAGTGAGTAGTTTTTGGGTGCAAGATAATACCTTCAGATTCAAAGTATTCTAATTTTTTTTCTGTTGTGCACCATTTTGTGGTATCAGAGCCTGTAGATCACTAGGGAGGATCATGTGATCTCCCTGTGATTGATATTTGAGTCGAATCCTTTGGTTGAATTTTATTTTCTTATTTTTGTGTTCAAATTTGAATTGTGGGTGTATTTAGCAATGCCACCCTATTAGCACGTCAAAACTTGCAACCATAAAAGAATATGTGAATGTTGAAGGTTGGAAGTGAAAGTCAAAGTCATCTCCATGAAAGCATTGAGCTCTATTATGGAGTCCGAGAGGTAACTGTGTTGCTTCCAGAATTGATATCCAATCGTTGTTGTTGTGTGAGATTGTTGGAAGTTGCATGTGTGAAGTTGTAGAGAAGCAACCCATCTATCCAAAAATAGAAGGGAGCAGACCTAGCACCTATTGTTATGAATAGAAGATCTTTAGTGACATGTTGAAGGCTTGAGAAAAATTATTGTTGCTATGGAGAAAAATTGTTGCTACTATGGAGAGAAATTTGGTGGAGTCATTAGAGTTGTTGTATTGAAGGTTGTAGCCTTCATATAAAATTGAAAGGAAACAAATCGCTAGGAACTGCAGAGATTGTTGGGAGTTGTTGTTCAAAATAAAACTCACTTGAAGATTGTAGAGGGGCCAAAGTGGTTGTGCAAGATGAGAAAGAGTTGAAGATCATTGACTGTGTTCACAGAGAACAAGTTGAAGTCTGTGAAAAAGGGTTGTTAGTGTTCAAGCCACAATGAAAAAAATACAAACCATTGTCAAGGTCTTGTAAGTAAAGACTAAAGCATATTTGTTGTTGTGTTTAAAGGATTGCTCAAGCTTTTGATCATAGATTTTAAAAGCTGCTAAAGGACAATAAGTCCTTATTTTCTGGTTTGATTTGCAGATTACATCTTTTAATTTTCCATTAAGAAAACCAAGCAAATAATTGGTAGGGGTTGATAGGAAAGAGATTTGAGGATGAAAAAGTTATTTTTTGTTATAAAAAAAATCCAAGTATCTTGTTTGAAAAGGAAGAGCTGAGCTATTGTTTGTGTAGTTTATTATTTTCAAGGATCAACATTTTATGAAAAGAAGATTATTTTTCAATCCTATACCATTGTTGGTAACTGAAAGCAAAGAAGCCCTAGTCAACGCAAGACAAGACCTTCTTTTCCAAGAGATGGCACTCAAAGATCGAGGAGGAGGAAGAGGAAGGGGTCAAGGAAGGCAAGTTGCCAATGTAGAAATTTTAGAAGGAATGAGATGCATGGAGGCACAATTGGAAGCTGTGGAACTTGCACAAAGAATAGGAACTGACATAGGTGATCTGTCAGTGATGAAGAGGTGGAACCTCAAAGAGAGGAGGAAGAAGAAGGGGTTGAAACAAGAATTGTTAGAGCGATTTTGGGAGCTAGTTCCAAGCCAAGGATGGGAGTGCCTATGTATGAAGGAAGCCTAATTGTCGAGGAGTTGATCAACTGGATCAATGCAATGAATAAGTATTTTGAATATGAAAATGTTGCTAATGACAAAAAAGTGAAATTCATTGTAACCCGCTTGAAGGTGTTAGGAATAGTTCCAAGAGATAACTTGGGGGGTGTGAATCTGTTATCTACAAGTTTCAATTCTTTATCCAATTAAGTATATTTAAACTTTAAGCATAAACACAATGAAAGAACACTTGAACACAAAACCAAGATTTTGGTTACAAGGAGACCCAAATAGGTAAAAACCCCGATGGAAATTGACACCCACTAAGAATTGCACTAGTGTATTATGATCCTTGTTAGAAGACCTTACAACCCTATTAGGAGTTGATCTTTACAATGCATTAAGTACAGTGACCTAGTCAAGGGTCGGACCCTGTTAGGAGTTTTTTACAATTAACCCTATTAGGGGTGAGGACACACTATTCGAGAGCACATTGCTCAAAGGGGTGAAGGTTGCAACTTTCTAAATAACAGATACACACTATATCTAGGTCTTGGTGAACTGCGAGGTAGACCTGTTGTCTTGATCAATTCCAATGAATAGCACACTCTATCTTCTCTGTCACATAGACCTCTTCTTGATGGCACAATACTTCGCACTCTCTATTCTGCTCTAATCTTTCATCTCAAATGTCACACACCTAGCGATCACAAATAACCAGCTATAAGTATCTTTTCTCTAAATGATATAATCAAGTCAGCCTGTTAGAACCACCTTGAAATCATATTAGAGAAGCAATAACACTCTCTAATAACATCTCAGTCGGCTCTACTAAGCATGCAACATAAACTGGGACCTGTCCAAATAAATAAGTATAGACGCACACTACACACTATTGACTCTACCAAATTAACTGATACTTTCTCCTCAAGCTAAATTACATCATGCACTCTTAACCAAACATTCTTAACTCTTCTCCAATCACTAATCCTAGCACGCATACCGAAATGATAGGCGCAACTCCTGTACTAATATAATCTCTGTCAGCTCTTCTGGATAAACATAGGAAACTGCAACTGGTGAATAGTGACTGCATAACTTCACTTCTACTACACATCAGACTCTGTGTCCAAGAATGTAACAACAATAACATATCTCCATCACATATCCAAATGCACAAGGCTCCATGATAACTGTACGAACAATCACTCATAGAACACTGCATGTAACTCTATCAGGAACACTACTGACACAAGCTGCTACATAACTGTCTATACTAACAATTAACCTCTGCGTCCATGATATCATGCTGATAACATGTCCATGATACATATACTCAAAGCTTACTGCATAAGTATTCCATGCATGCTACTTACCATATGTTGTCGTCAATGACAAACATACAGTTAGCACTGGCTTGCTAGTAAATCTCCAACAGAAGGGTCATGCATCCCTCTAGTGGGATAGAGTATAAGATGAAAGGATGCAATAAGGAAAGGCCAATATCAATAGTTGGGACAAAATGTTAGCAAAACTACAAGGTAAATTCTTGCCCAAATATTACCAACTTAATATTTTCAAGAGATTACAAAATCTTAGACAAAAGGACATGTTAGTTAAAGATTACACAGAAGAAATTTATAGGTTGACCATTAGAGTTTTCCACATTGAAGATGATGCTGAAAAAGTGGCTAGATATCTCAATGGGCTAAAGTATAATATTCAAGATGAAATTTACTTTTTTTGTCCTAGAATTATGGAGGAAGCATACCAATATGCTCTTAAAGCTGAAGAGAAATTATCCAATAAATAGACATAAAGCTCAAGAGGGAAAAGTCAAAGTTTTAGCTCAGAAGAGGATCACAAAGTGGTAGAGGACAATTGAAAGTGTAAAATGAAGAAGCTAGTAGCTTGCATCAAGAAAAACAAACATATCAAGGTCATGATTCTTGTAGAGGAAGACCCTAATCAAGAGGTAGAGGTAGATGATTTTTTGGAAAATGTTTTAAATGTATTGAATATGGACATAGGCCTTATTACTGTCCAAATAATCCTACCACAAGTCAAAGGAGTGCACACATTGGTGAAGGTGAAGAGGAGGAAGATGTACAAGAGCCTATGATATACAATGATGAACCTGAAGTTGGTGAATCCCTCTTAGTGAAAAGGGTGTTACTCAAAACCAACAAGGAGGTGATAAAACCACCTCAAAAAAGCATTTATTCAGAACAACATGCAAGAGAGGAGGAAAATGTTGCAAAGTCATCATAGATAGTGGGAGCACAAACAATCTAGTTTCAATAGCTTGATGGTGGAGAAACTAGGCTTGAAAAAGGTAACACATCCTACTCCTTATAAAGTATCATGGTTGCAAAAAGAACATCAACTCTTGGTTAGTGACAAGTGTAAAGTGGATTTATAGATAGGAACTTACAAAGATCAAATAGTGTGTGATGTTATGCACATGGACATATGCCACATTTTTCTTGGAAGACCTTGGCAATATGACAAAAAGGCTATGCATGATGGGCGAGACAATACCTACACTTTTGAGAAGAAATACATTCTTACACCCCTGAAGGAGGAACATGTTGTTGAACCAAGCTCTAGATTGATGCTAATGGGTGGTAAGAAATTTTTACACCAAATTAAGAAGGAAGAGGTAAACCTTTCTTTGATGGGAAAGCTTAAAAGTGAAGTTACTAGCACAAAGATAATTGATTTTCCTGAAGAAATTCAAGATATGTTGGAAGAGCATAAAGACATAGTAGTGGGTGATCTTCTTAATGCTATATATCCACTAAGGAGTATCATCCATCACATAGACTTGATTCCAGGGGCAAATCTTCTAAATAAAGGTGCCTATAGGATGACACCAAGGGAGAATGAAGAAATTAGGAAACAGGTGCAAGAATTGTTGGAGAAAGGATTGCTAAGGGAAAGTTTAAGCCCTTGTGCGGTTCCAATTGTTTTGAGTCCTAAGAAGAATGGGAGTTGGAGAATGTGCACAAATTCCAAAGCAATCAACAAAATCACCATTAGGTATAGAATCTCTTTGCCAAGGATTGATGATTTATTGGATTGTTTAAGTGGGGCTAAGTATTTTTCTAAAATAGACTTGGAAAGTGCATACCATAAGATTAGAATAAGGGAAGGTGATGAGTGGAAGACAACCTTTAAGACAAATCATGGTCTCTATGAATGGATAGTTATGGACCATTTGGCTTAACTAATGCTCCAAGCACTTTCACATGCCTTATGAATAAGGTGCTTAAATATTTCACAAGTAAGTTTGTCATAGTATATTTGAATGACATTCTGATATATAGTTAATCAAAGGAAGAACATTTGAGACATTTAAGGATGGTATTAGATAAATTGCATGAAGAAAAGCTACCAATCAATCTCAAAAAGTGTACTTTCTTGAAGACAAAACTGGTTTACTTGGGATTTGTTATCTCACAAGAAGGACTAAAGATGGACAAGGACAAGATAAAGGCAATCATTGAATGACCTATTCCTAATAACATCTTTGAGGTAAGAAATTTTCATGGGTTGGCCAATTTTTTATAGAAAATTCACAAGGAATTTTAGTGGGATTTGTTCTACAATAGTGGATACCATTAAGGGAGATGAAAAGACATCCTATTGGATAGAAGCCGCTAATAAAAATTTTCATATGCTTAAAAAGAAAATTACACTGGAACTTGTCTTGTCTTTGCCTAATTTTACCAAGCCTTTTCAAGTTAAGTGTGATGCCAGCGAGACTGCTATAGGTGTTGTCCTCAATCAAGAGGGAAAGCCTATTGCTTACTTCAATGAAAATCTTAATGATGCAAATAAGAGATATTCAACATACGATCAAGAGTTTTATTCCATAATACAAGCATTAGGGTAAAAGCACAATTGAGTGTCACCTTTTGGGCTAACTCAAATCACTCGGCCCAGTTAGACTCAGCTGAGTCTAACATGGTTGAGTACATGTAGGTACCACGTGATGCTGAATGGCATCTATGTGGCCCAATAGACTAGGCCAAGTGGTACTCGACCGAGTCTATATGATATTTTAAATATCAAAAAACATCCCAGGCCCCTCATCTGCACATTATTTGGCTTCTTATGGGGGGCGACTCCTAAGGGTACTCAGCCCAGTAGGCCTCAGACCAGTCAGACTCAACCCAGTAGGACTTGACCTAGTCAAACTCGGCCCAGTAGGACTTGACCGAGTCTACCTAGGTGGCATGCCATGTTGGCAGCCAACTCTCCAAAAACACAAAAAAACCAAAATTTTGCACTTTTGTTGTTCCTTTCTCTTATCAAAATAGAAAATGTTAAAAAACTAAAATTAACCTTTTCTAGATTTCGGAAGTATGATTTTGGACATATAAATTTTATATTGTTTCAACTATAAAACATTAAACAAATTTGCTAAAAACTACATGTAGGTATATTAAACTTTGAGAAGACGTTGATTCAGAAAATATAGAAAAATGCTAAATCAATTCACAAAATTTTTTAAATTATATATGACACTAGATGAGAGAGTCCTCTTCAAGAATATGTAATTTATTTGGATTTTGGTATTGTTTTGATAGGGGAAAAGTGACGGGAGACAAAAACTGTTGATTTTAGGTAAGTTTGACTTTGAATACTTATAACGGGTAAACTATAGATCGAAAACACTTCTTTCTTTTTTCTTACACTAGATATACATGTCATCTAAAATATATTCTAAAATTGGAGGGAAAAATAATGCTTTACTTATAATGAATTGATGGGAAGTAAACTCCCTGATTTGTAATATTTTTTAGGATATGAAAAATAGACCTAAAATTTAAAAAAAACATATAAATTTTTGCTCAAATTAATTTTTAAAAATTATAGGTATAAAATTCATCCTATTTTACATATTTCATCAATTTACATCATCTTCAAATTCTCAACAGAAATGTGACTTTTATGCCCTTGAAATTTTTCAGTTTTGGTGTTGTTAGCCTCTTCCTTTGTAAAAGGGTCACAACTTATTGTGCTTTTTCCCATTAAATAAATGGAGGCATTATCTTCTGCCTAAGGAATTTGTTTTGTTCACTAACAATCGTGCTTTGTAATTTATCAATAGTCAATATAAGTTGAACAAAAGACATATCAAGTGGGTTGAACTTTTTCGAAGTTTTACTTTTTTCATCAAACATAAGAGTGGTCAATCTAATAAAGTGGCAGATTCTTTGAGCAAGAGAAGTTTGATCTTGCAAGAATCTCAAGTAAGTATATTGGGATTTGATGACTTGAAGGAGATGTACAAAGAAGATAGGGACTTCAAAGAATCCTATGAAGCTTGTTTAAATCTCCTTGGTAGTGATAGAAGTCCTTGGATGGATTAAATGATACAATAGGTTTTACTATTCAAAGGCAACCATTTTTTCATTCCAAGACATTCCATGAGAGAGAATCTATTGAAGGAGAAACACAGTGGAAGCTTACTGGCTCAATTAAGCTCACATTATTATTGGCCAAGTATGGGAAATGATGTTAAGAAGTTTGTGGAGAGGTGTAAAGTATGCCAACATGCCAAAGGAAGCAACCAGAATACAGGTTTGTATCAAGCACTACCAATCCCAAATAGGCCATGGGATTCAACTAGTATGGACTTTGTACTTGGTCTACCAAGAATGCATAAAGGACATGATTCAATATTTTTATTAGTTGATGGGTTTTCTAAAATGGCTCATTTCATTCCATGTATAGATATAAGTGATACTACTAATATTGAAAATTTGTTCTTCAAGGAGATAGTTAGATTACATGGACTGCCTAGGATTATTGTCTCTGATTGAGACACTAAATTTGTAGGAAACTTTTGGAGGACTCTATGGAAGAAATTGGGAACTACCTTGAGTTTCAACTCATCTTAGCATCCCCAAACTGATGGTCAAATAGAAGTAGTCAACAGAATTCTTAGAAACATTTTGTGAAGCTTAGCGAGTGTGCATCCAAAACAATGGGACTTGGTGCTTGCACAAGCTGAGTTTGCATATAATGATTCTCCTAATAAAAGTACGTATATGAGTCCTTTTCAAATATTGTATGGTATGCATCCTAGACAAGTGTATGAGCTAAGAAATCTAAGTTAAATTGAGACAAGGAGTGTTATGGTGAGGATTTTTCCAATGTAATTCAAGAATTGCATGGCCAAGTGAAAAGGAAACTTGAGGAAAGTACCATTAAGTACAAAAGGAGAGCTCATATGAAAATGATAGAAGTTAGTTTTAATGTTTGGGATATGGTCCTAGCTCATCTTAGAGAAGAAAGATTCCCAAGAGGAGAATATAACAAGTTGAAAGCAAAGACAATTGATCCCTGTTGGGTTGTACGGAAGTTCTCAAGCAATGCATATGAGATTGAGATTCCAAAAGGCATTGGGATTTCTCCTATATTTAATGTCATGGGTCTATACCCTTATAGGGATGAGGAAAAAATAATCCAAGATCTTGAAATAGTTGAAGAATAGGTCATCGAATGGGAGCAACAGTTGTCAAAAGCCATGCCAAAGAAACCTGAGTCTTGATCTTGGACACAAAAGTCATCATGAAAACCAAAGGTAAGGAACATTTGGAATACTTGGTCAAATGGAAGGGGCACCCACCTGAAGATTCCACATGGATGACAATTTCTAATCTATTTTTAAGTATGGAATTAATATTGAGGACCTCATGGATAGGAGCCCATGAACAATTCTTTTGTTCCTTGGGAGTCAGATGCAGAAGCAACAAATCGCCAAGATTAGAGTTCTAGAAGATAATTCTTTCGGACTATTTTTTTATCTTAATTTTAGTTTGATAAGATTTTAGATAACTAGTAATTATGTAAAGTTAGTAATTAGTTCCAGATTTTGTGGATTAGGAAGTTCTAAATTTTCATATAAATATTCTAAGTCTGTAAGCTTGGTAGATAGATTTGGACGTGAGTAAAATTGAATAAAGTGAGTAGTTTTTGGGTGCAAGATAATACCTTAAGATTCAAAGTATTCTATTTTTTTCTATTATGCACCACGCTGCAAGGTATTCCCTCATCTCAATTTTTTTTTATTGATTATTAAAAATATATTTTAAATAAGAATCTAACAAAAAAAAAGGTATAAAGAAAATTTATTTCAGCCATTGAAAATAATATCAATTTTAAATTTGTATTAGACAACGAGCACTTATTTTGTCTTATATAAAATTCTTTTTTAATTTTTTATTAAATTTAAAACTCAAGAATTCTCAAAGTACTATTATTATTATTAAATTTAAAACTCAAGAATTCTCAAAGTACTATTATTATTATTATTATTATTATTATTACTTTTAAATGCCTTTTCATTTCTCCACTTCATTTGATCCAAGGAAGGTAATTGAAGATTCTTGATTTTTGTTTTGAACTATTTGTGGTATAAATTTTGTGTGATATTAGATGGGTGGACATATTTTATGTGTGTTATAAATGATCTTAACAATAACAAATGAAAGGAAAAATGTTCCTACTACGTTGTGTGCACGACAACCATAGATATCATTATCTTTGATCTTTCAAACTTAGTATTTTCTTCAAATATAAAGGTATAATTTTTATAAAGTGTAGAGCATTTCCTTCAAATTCACTTTCAATATTGTTTATAATGGTTTCACATATTAGAATGTGGTTGATAATCATTTGCAAAGAGTTTATCTACAAACAATAATGAAATTGTAAATATTAATTTAAAATCAAGATAAAACTACTATAATAAAAATTTATCGTGTATTAATTTATTTTTGATATTGATAAGCAGTTGAAACAAGGGCGTTGACCCCTTATAATTCTACAACCCAAGGGTGTACAATCACAACACACTAACAACATTAAAGAAAGCATTGCGAGTTGTCAAGAGATCAATAAAAAATTACAACAGATGTCGATTGTTACATGTCAAAGGCACAAAGAGCATACTATCAATAGATTATCTATTTTTCCTAAAAAGACCTTTTTATAGAAAATAGGCCAGGACTAGCCACTTACAAAACAAAGACCATTAATAGAAGACAACCAACACTCAGACATGTGGGGCTAAATAATATAGGGATTTTAAAAGGCTCCCTGAGCCTTCACAACGAGAAATAAAATAGTATGAGAAGTTACCTTGTAGTAACAAACAACACCCCTCTAATCGAAGAACCATCCCCCATCTATAAAAATCCTTTCGACAACAATAAACAAGGACCATACCTCAATAAGAGCATAAAAATAATAGAATAATAGCCTGGTAAACGAACCACAAATCTATCCCACACCCCAACAACCATAGAAAGGGGAATACCACCTAAATTTACAAACCTCATCCTTTATGAAACAAGTCCCCACCTCCATAGGAGACTCTTCCACCTCCATAGGACCATGAAAAAGGATAAAATGAGATGAATAAACAAAGGCCTTACCATGGTCAACAAAGAACAAACCACCACAACAAGGATCAACATAACCTCAAAGTCAACTACAAATTTCCCCCATAAATAACCAAAGACCAGGACGAGCCCTTGAAAACTATCAACAATACACTAACCAAAAAAATAAATAAAATCACTATCCATACCAGCTAAAATGGACAGCCCAAACAAAAAAGAAAAAAGAAACTCCATATCCATCATAGCCCAGCTATAGGGGGTAAAGATACCTAACCCTTGACACTTGGGTAGGCACCATATTTGATCTCCTAGCAGGGAGAAGCAAAGAAGAACTATAAACATATATAAGTCCCTCCAAGAGCTGGAGTAGCACCCTTATTTCAACCATAACATATCCCATCACAGCTTCAGTCACCACAATAACATTCTTTCCACCAACATATTAACCCAGTGAACCTTGATAGAAGCCAAGAACCACTTTTTTTCCCTACAACTCCACCCTTATTGGAAAATCTTATCTTAATCCCTGGCCAACTTTGTTGGATAAAATTGTCTGTAGTAGAGTAAGGGGTATAAGAATTTAGATGTGCAGTAGAAGAACTTAAAACCTCTTCAATGGAGCAATTGATTCTGAAGAAAATTATGGATAACGACTCTGTCTTATCTTGAAAGATTCTCCTATTTCTCTCCTTCTAGATTTCCCAAATATTCAATCACGAGTTTCAAAGATCCTTGATGTCACTTTTATTATTTCACATATGAACCTACACTCTAAATTCTAACCAAAATTATATTGATCCCATTAAAAAGTGCATCTACACACAACACCATGTAAATAAATTGAAAGTGGATGTAGGAAATGTAAAATGATGTATAAAAACACCATCCATTTACATCTATAAATAAGACCTATGATATCATTGAGACTAATAAATATATTCCAATTGTCATAAATCATCAAATAATAAATCCAAGGATAAAGTTTTATAGAGATATGTTCATGAAAATTTAATGCTTTGACTAGTAGAAGAATCACTAGTTTGTGACCTTGTTCCCCAAATGCATCTAATTATACTATACAAATTATACAAGAATAATAATAACGATAAAGAACAATTGGGTTTTTAACCTAATTTTTTATTGTAAATATCTCATGCTAGTTCTATGGCACTAAGAGATGCAAATTTAGTATATAAGGAGACATGATACATTTTATAAACAAGGGGAGAGCATTCAATGAACACAATACATGTCGGTATATGCACAAAGATGGGGGACCAAAAAGGTGCCACTTCTCTTTTTGGTCCCCCATCGACCATAGTGTGTACGCACTAAAGCGCATGTGCCCTATAGGGCGTATGTATTTTTTAAAAATACTAAACTATAGCACGTGTGCCCTATAGGGCGCACGCACTTTGTAAAAACACTATAAAGTATTTTCTCCATTTGGGAAAGCCCATTTGCTTTCCACAAACCTGCGTTTGCAACTAAAAAGGGCTTCCCAAGTGCGTACGCCGAATCCCTTTGCTTGTTCAATCCATTTCATTTCATTTCTTTTCATTCATCCATCAATTTTCATACAGAATGGCTCCACGACGTCGTCAAGCTCGATTTGGAAGAAGAGGTAAGTATTTTTACAACCCATGCCTCTTATTTGTATTAAAATTTCAGTTTTGAAGCAATTTGTTTTGTTAAAATTTATTTTCTTAGATTTTATTTGTAATTAAGATTTTAAAATCTAGTTTTTTTAATTACCAAGAAGAAATGATCTCCCTGAACAAAACCCTCAACTAAACCCTCTGTCTCCTCATGAAGCAATGAATAAAAAAACAAATGAAGAAAATGAACCTCAACTACCTCCACCAATTGAGAAACCTCCTCCTGGAACACAAGAAAATTTGATCAACCAAATTGAAAGAGGGAAAAAAGAATTAGAATCTTTAATTAGGAGGTTAAAAGATTCTATTGGTACAAATCCTGGAAGGGAAAGACTTGCAAAATCATTGGAAGCAATCTTGACCCACATAGGCTCAGTTAGTGGGAAAATTAATTTATGGCAGGATAAAAGAGAAGAACAAAAATAATATTAAGCAAATAAATTATCTTATGTGGACATAAAAAAGAAAAAAATCACAAAAGATGACATTTGCAGACTCTTTAAAAAACCAGGGGACACAGATACTCTTAGAACTACAACAAGGAGGTTCCCAATTCATTGGTGCTTAAATGAAGACATTTAAAACAACTTTTTGGAGAGATGGTGGATGGTCTTTGATTCCCCTCCCTGTAACAATCATGAGGTTCCTATATATTTTTTGAAGAAACTCTATTGCGAGTTTGTAATCAAGGAGGTGCCAAATTATTTTGACTATCTAGATTCTTAGGGTAGAGGAGGGGGGTCATCATTTGATAGAGCGGGGGCACATCGTGACCCTAACACACCTAGGGTTCCTATTGGCAAGCCACAAGTGCATCATGTTAGTATTCCTTCCATTGTGAAGGAACATGTAGAGGTGGACACACTAGGCACGATTAGTGATCTGACATAGACTCTCATTCAGTGTGCCACTCCTTTAGTTGAGGGTGACCATGGTCAATCTTCGAGGGGGCATATTTTTCGGTCATGTGGATCATTGTGCACATTTGGTACTACCAAGAGAGAGAAAGAGGATCCTGGAATGATGACTGATGATTTTATAAATATGACATTTGGCATTGACACACAGGTAAATATTTCCAAGTTCATTAAATTTCTTTGATCATATTTCATTTATAAAAGAATAACTAATTAATTTAGTATCTATTGATTATGATCAAATTTCAGGGAAAGAGTGTCGGTGGTAGTGGCAGTGGTAATGATCCTCTTGTCCCCTTCTACACATCATCATCAATTCCACAAGTATGTATTAAATACAACATTTTAATTAATATATTTGATTATTATGTAATTATATGAATAATTGTATCATAACTTATTGTGCATGTGAATTAGTTCACTGGTGGACCATCGACATTCACAACAAATAGCGAAGGGCATCGTGCCACTTTCCTTGAGGTATCTTTATTTGCATGTTAATTTGATTTACTTGATTATATTTAATTAATAAATGAATGAATAACTAAATTACTAGACAAATTATGATCAAAATCCAAAGGCAAAGTGGTCATTGCAGTGATCACATTCTTTCACCTGGCTTTGTGATGTCATCATTGAGTCCCAGGTATATATGTAATAATGCATTATAATTAACATGTCAGTAGTACATTCTTATATGAATGGTTATCTTATAATTTGCCATGTACATGTGCACTAGTTGAATGTTGGAGCTTTGACATCGACACCACACACTGAAGGACGCGGTGGAACCTTCACAGAGGTATCATTTATTCATTAGCAGGGTTGTAAAAAATATATGTAATCTTGATAACTACATAATATTGTTGTTGTTTCATTCTCAATTATTGACATCAGAAACTCCTCCTTCTGTTTGTGATACTTCGGATCGTGGAGTAGCTGCAGCAGTAGCTAGTTCTGAAGCACTGACTGAGGTATGAAAGAGATCACTTAATTTTAAAATTATTATTTTTTGGTAAAAGGCCGAAGCCAAGAATTATATTAATCAGATTAAAGGTGTTATAAAAAACCCCACTTAGTGTAGGCGCTGGTAGGAAAGAGTGGGGCTAAGAAAACCTCCAACCTTGCATGGGACCTTAGTCTAGATAATGATACAAAAAGATCAAAGAGGGCATACCCTCAAATTTACATAAGATTCTTCTATACATAAAGTATTGATTTTTATTGCTCAACCTTGTCCTTCATATGTAGAAGATAGCGATCCTTCCTCTGAATTAGACGATATCTGCTTTAACTCGGTGCTCAGTCTTTGTGTTATCATCCATCCATGACTATGTTTGTAGGAAATAGAATGTAGTGTATTTGATATACGAGTCTAACTTTCACTTAATTTTAATTGTTATTTTAATAGTTTGTATTAAATTTTGTAATGATATTCATGTATGTATTTTAATTATTATTTTGATAATTGTTGTAGGGACTTATTACTCCAGATCATCAGCATGCGCCTTCGGTGGATGTAGATAGTGACTATTTGCTAGCGGTAAGCGAATATTCTATTTTATGTCATTGTATAATTCAATTTTGATGTATATTAGTTATTGATGCTTAATTTATTTTTTATCAACTCGAGCTACAAAAGAGTCTAGACATGAGGACTAGTGAGCGCACTCGGAAGACTACTGCATCTCCATCGATGCGACAATCGAAGATAACTCAAGATTTGTTTTCTTCCCCTAGTGGGAAAGGACTAGATTAGGGATATAGATTGTATGCCTATATGGCATTACTAGACATATTTTTTGTATATTGTATAAGTGATACGTTGTACATCCATTTGGCTTTGAGGAACCCACTTTAACTATATTTAATATATTCAATGTATGACATTATTGGACATATATATTTGGCTTCATGCCCTACGAATATATATTTTTTATATTTTAGGTATGCAATTCATGTGTTTGGTGTATTGATGTATACTAATTTATGTTTATGTGGATGTCTTATGATTTGTAAATTTCCCATGCCTTATAGTTATGCTTGTATGTTTATCAATGTATATTGTTACTGTATGATTTATACTTTATTAGATCATGAATGATGCACAGGTATTGTGTAAGACACTTTGAACTTGTACCATTTTATTGTAAGGAAACTCAGGTGTGGAAACAGCTTCCTACGCTAATCTCTTAAAGAAAGTATTGTGCAAATTCTTATAAATCCTTACAATTTCAGATTCGTTAACTACTTTAACAAAGATATTGCAACCACATACAATGCATATAGAAAAATAGAGAATGACACAATGATATACCCTGGGGAAAACCTTTCGGTAAAAAACCCCAGCACTCCAAAACCTGCACAATGTATTATCTTCAACACAAAGATTACAACACACTTGAAATGCAAGTTCTTTCAGGAGATGAGAGACAAGTAAAACTTATCAAACTTGTGTCTCTCCCAAAGAAGCAGCATCATATACATAGACTCCTCTGGACCCAAAAATAGGCACAACCACCAAGACCCATGCACAAAGCCACATGTACACAGTTGTTACATGCAATCCCAAGAATAGGCGTCCATCCCTAGAATAGACTATGACAGCTTGTCATAGAATCCACCAAAAATAATGGTCATAAGAGAAGTGTAAGAGAATCTGTCATACCAACCTATTTTTGGCATATTCTCTTACACACACCAACCACTTCTTCTTGGGCGCCCAAATAGGCCCAAGTCATAAGATGCTCTTACACCTGTCATAGCACATTCCTTAAATAGTTCTTACGCGTCATAGGAATCTGTCATGACCGTTTCAGTCATGATCTCCTTACGCACAAGATGCTGACACATCAAGTGGAGTGACACATCAACATGCCAACTAGACATGTACACTCACACTTAATTACATTATTTGCAAAAAATACATTTACAAAATAAATAATAAGAATAGGAATTATCCAAGGTTGAGACACCTTATTCCTAACATTCTCCCACTTGTCGAACACCTTGTAAGAGCAACAAGAACATAACAGGAACTTTAACTGCTATAGGCCAAAAGGCCCATAGACTCCGAACACCATCTGAATTTCTCAGTGCCCACTAGTTTCGTTAATGCATCTGCAACATTCTTCACAGTATCTATCTTCTCCAAATTTACCTTTCCATCTTCCACCATATCCCTCACAAAGTGAAACTGCACATCAATGTGCTTCGTTCTGGCATGGAAAGTTGGATTCTTTGCAAGGCAAATAGCGCTCTGACTATCACACCAAATAGTAATTTGTTCTGCATCAACACCAACATCAGAACACAATCTTCTAAGCCAAATGGCTTCTTTACAAGCATGAGTAGCAGCCATGTACTCAGCTTCTGTAGTGGACAAAGCAACCACAGGTTGTCGCTTACTCATCCAACTAATGGCACCACCAAACATAGTGAACACATAAGCACTGGTGGATCTCCTGTTGTCAATATCACCTGCCCAATCTGAATCCACAAACCCATGAATACAAACTAAATGCGAAGATCCAGAAGAGTTACCATGATAACATATGGAGTAATCTGATGTACCCCTCAAATATCTGAATACTCGCTTAACTGCATCCCAATGTACTCATCCAGGGTTAGCCATAAACTGACTTAGGACTCCCATTGCTTGGGCAATGTCTGGTCTGGTACAGACCATAGCATACATAAGACTGCCAACTGCACTAGCATAAGGTACTCTACTCATGTCCTCCACCTCACTAGGAGATTTTGGACAATCATCTACAGATAACTTTGTTCCCATAGAAATAGGAACACATACTGGTCTACAATCTGCCATGTTGAACCTGTCCAACACAGACTTCACATACTTACTCTGACTCAACCAAAGTTTTCTGTTAGACCTGTCTCTACTGATTTCCATACCCAAGATGTACCTAGCTGCCCCAAGATCTTTCATCTCAAACTGTGCTGACAACTGAGATTTAAAATCATAAATCATACCCTTACCCTTCCCAAACAACAACATATCATCAACATATAATGCAACAATAAGAAGGCGATCATTTTCAACTCTGAAATAAACACAATGATATGATTTTGATCTTACAAATCCAATTGACAACACAAAGGCATCAAACTTAAGGTACCACATCCTAGGAGATTACTTCAAACCATATAGAGATTTCTTTAATCTGCAAACTAAGGATTCTTTACCTTTAACAATTTAGTGCTTAGGCTGTGACATATAAATCTCTTCCTCCAAATCACCATGAAGGAAAGCTATCTTCACATCCATCTGTTCTATTTCTAAATCATATGATGCAGCAAGAGATAACAGAAATCTAATGGATGTCAACTTTGCAACAAGAGAGAATATTTCACCATAATCTATTCCCTCTACCTGTGAATACCCCTTTGCAACCAATCTAGCTTTATACCTTTCAACACTGCCATCTGCACAGAATTTCTTCTTGAACACCCATTTATAGCCAACAGATTTTCTCCCTTTAGGCAAAGGTACAAGGTCCCAAGTTTTGTTTTTCTCCAATGAAGCCATCTCATCATTCATAGCCTCAATCCAGGAACCTGTATCTTCCATGCCCAAAGCCTCTTTCACAGATCTAGGCTCATCAATGTTAGTAATCAAAGCAAAGGCACAACTAGAATCTAACATAGAAAAACCAAACCTTTCTGGTTGCTTTCTTTCTCTCGTGGATCTCCTCAAGGGCTGCGGTTGAGGTTGTTCTTTCTCTTCTTCTGAACTATCAGAGCTGCTAGAGCTCTCCTCATCATTAGGCCCAACATGGTCTCTCTGTTCAGTCTTCTCAAGGGTAGGAGGCAACTGAACAACATCTTTTTCCTTTTCTTTTTCATCTGGTTGTAGCACAATAGGAGAAGATAACTCTCTGAAAATAACATTTCTACTATACAACACCTTACTAGTCACAGGATCCCAAAGCTTGTATCCTTTCACACTAGCACTGTATCCGATGAAAATACATTTAACAACTTTGTTTTCCAACTTAGATATTTTCTCCTTTGGAACATGTGCATAAGCTTCACAACCAAAAACATGAAGATGTCTAATTGAAGGCTTCTTACCAGACCACACCTCCATGGGTGTCTTACCAACAAGGGCTGATGTAGGAGATCTGTTAACCAAATAGCAAGCAGTGGCCACAGCTTCGGCCCAAAACCTTTGTTCTAAACCAGCTCCACTAAGCATGCTCCTAGCCTTCTCCATTAGTGTCCTGTTCATTCTCTCTGCAAATCCATTTTGCTATGGGGTATAAGGAGTTGTCTTATGCCTCTCGATACCTTGTTCTTTACAGAACTGTTCAAACTCTGCTGAGCAAAACTCACCACCATTGTCAATTCTCACACACTTAATCTTCTTACTAGTCTGATTCTCTACAAGAGCTTTAAATTCCTTGAACCGACTAAAGACTTGTGTCTTAATTTTAAGGAAATAAATCCATGTCCTTCTACTGTAATCATCTATGAAAGATACAAAAAATACAGACTTGGAGATTGAAGGAACTTTTACAGGACCAAATACATCAGAATGAATAAGATCCAAAACATCAGAAGATTTGTGAGAACTAGAGTAAAACTGAACACGATTTTTTTTACCATAGACACAGTGTTCGCAGAAGTCAAACTCGAGATTGCAATCATTTAACCCCTCAACGAGATTTTTATTTTTTAGGGTTTTGAGACCCTTTTCACCAATGTGGCCAAATCTCATATGCCACAACATTGTCTTTTCTGTAGGAAGCTTACCTTCCAAAGTATTTGTACTACCATCAGAACCAATAGCCATAGACTTCTTCACTGCTTGTTGAGATGGTGAGGATGAAGAACTATTACATAGAGGAATACATGCATCTAGCTGAAATAAGGTACCTCTCCTAGTACCCCTTGCAAGCACTATCGATCCTCTCATCATCTTGCATCCTTCTTTCGAAAAAACAACTTGCACACCTACATCATTCAACATACTTACAGATAATAGGTTTCGTGCCAAACCCAGAATGTGCATAACTTTGTTGATTCCCTTTACTCGTCCATCAGGAAATTTGATAGTGACCCTTCCGCGTCCAACTATCTTTAGGTGAGAATCATCACCCAAGTACACCTTTCCACCATCGAACTCTTCATATTTTGAGAACCAGTTTCGATGAGAGGTCATGTGAAAAGATGCACCCGAGTCAACCAACCACACATCATCAGATGCATGGGCTGCCAAAGCTACGATGAATGCATCACCATCTTCTTGAGATCTTTCTAAAGCTGAATCTGAACCTTTCTTCTTCTTCTTCGGCTCTTTGCAGTCTTTACGGAAGTGCCTAGATTTATCACAGTTCCAACATTTTGCCTTGGAGTTATTGGAAGTCTTTGACTTCCCATGGGATTTGGATCTACCCTTATTGTCAGACTTATTGTAATTTTTCTTCCCTCTTTTAGTGGATCTCCCACGAACAGCAAGGGCTTCTTTTTCCAAAATGGAAGCCTTTCTCCGCATCTCCTCTAATAGTAGCGAAGACACCACATCATCCATTTTGAAGGTGACTAAAGTGCTTCCGAGAGCCATCACAAGATGGTCCCATGAATCCAGTAAAGAACACAAAAGTGTGTAGCAACGATCCTCCTCCTCTAACTTGACACCAGCTGATGTCAATTGTGCAGCCAGTAGATTAAATGCATTTAAATGATCCGTTAAGGATCCACCTTCCTCCATTCGTAGAGAGTACAACTTCTTCCTCAGGAACAACTTGTTCACCAAAGATTTGGCCTGATACATGACCACAAGTCTTTCCCACAAACTATTTGCAGTTTTCTCATCTACAACATTTAGAAGAACTGCATCGGTTAAACAGAGTCTTATGAGACCCTTAGCTTTACGGTCTTTGATATCCCAATCTACTTGAGCTATAGTTGCTGGTCTTGTAGCACTTGAAGTTGCTTCCCATAGGTCACGATCTTCCAACATGTCTTCCATCTTGAGCTTCCACAACTCGAAATTAGTGCCATTAAATTTCTCCACCTCCATTCTTCCATATGATGAACTTGCCATCTCAATATGCAAATAAGATTCAGAATGCTCTGCAAAAAACTCCCACTCAAACTTGAGATCAGCTCAAAAAACCCTACCCAACAACTAGGATCAAAAGTTGATCAAGCTCTGATACCACTTGTAAGGAAACTCAGGTGGGAAAACAACTTCCTACGCTAATCTCTTAAGGAAAGTATTGTGCAAATTCTTATAAATCCTTACAATTTCAAATTCGTTAACTACTTTAATAAAGATATTGCAACCACATACAATGCATACAGAAAAATAGAGAATGACACAATGATATACCCTGGGGAAAACCTTTCGGTAAAAAACCCCAGTACTCCAAAACCTGCACAATATATTATCTTCAACACAAAGATTACAACACACTTGCAATGCAAGTTCTTTTAGGAGATGAGAGACAAGTAAAACTTATCAAACTTGTGTCTCTCCCATAGAAGCAGCATCATATATATAGACTCCTCTGGACCCAAAAATAGGCACAACCACCAAGACCCATGCACAAAGCCACATGTACACAGTTGTTACATGCAATCCCAAGAATAGGCGTCCATCCCTAGAGTAGACTATGACAGCTTGTCATAGAATCTGCCAAAAATAACGGTCACAAGAGAAGTGTAAGAGAATCTGTCATACCAACCTATTTTTGGCATATTCTCTTACACACACCAACCACTTCTTCTTGGGCGCCCAAATAGGCCCAAGTCATAAGATGCTCTTACACCGATCATAGCACATTCCTTAAACAGTTCTTACGCATCATAGGAATCCGTCATGACCATTTCAGTCATGAGCTCCTTATGCACAAGATGATGACACATCAAGTGGAGTGACACATCAACATGCCAACTAGACATGTACACTCACACTTAATTACATTATTTGCAAAAAATACATTTACAAAACAAATAATAAGAATAGGAATTATCCAAGGTTGAGACACCTTATTCCTAACATTTATAAATACAAGAACAATCAGTAACAAGTGAGACAATCTTCTCACATCAAACATCCTTCATAAGGATCCACTATCTACGCTTCACCCAATGCACTTGCATTTGTTGGCTCCAAACTATCAAACTATCATTCTAGGACTAGTCCTAGTAACCTTCACTAGTCATAAAATGGCATTTTTCTCCACATCTTCCCAAAAGACTTCAAAAAATAATCAATGATTTGGATACCCTTATGGAAGTTTTAAAACATATCCAAAATGTGACCCAACTTGTTTTGAGACAAACTACTTTAAAATTGCTGATTTCATTTTGCTAGAGAGGCCTAATTCACCCATTTAACAACTCTTGCCTCTAGTCCACACAAATCTTGTCCCCAGTCCATACAACTCTTGCATCCAGTTTGTCCCATCTAAAATAGAAGACCTCAAAGCACTTAAATAAAATCCTATTGATGTAGAGGTGGTGTGTATTAGTCTCTTTCCCATACCCTGATTGCATTCTATCAAATGGTGAGATAACTTCTTGTTGGCAAGTTGTCTATACTGAAGTATATGACTTGATATAGTGTTGTCATTGTAGACACCTAAAAATCCTTTAGAAAATAAAGTATTTTTATTTTCTGAAAAATCTTTGATGACATCATCATTTGTTAATTAATTAATTAATTAATTTTTATGTCATTAAATCCCTTTACCTTAATTAAAAATATTTAATTAAGGAATCCCTCCCAAAAATGTTTAAATCTTATTTAAACATTATCTCCTTATTTATTAATTATTTAATTAATAAATTGACCAAAAATCTTAAAATAAATAATTTATTTATTTTTTGCCCAAAACTTGGCCAATTTCCTTAAGACCACTAACCTCTTCTAGAATCTTCTAATCCTTCTTTAATTTCAATTAAAGACTAATCCCCTCATTTCCTAACCCTAATCCCAACTCAAGAATATTTAATTAAGATTAAATATTAATCTTCAATTCTTAATTTACCCTAGGAAAACTCTAGACTCTTCTAAAACTTTCCTAATCCTTCCCTAAACCCATTTAGGGGAAATTACCTACTTTCCCTAAGCTAATCTAAGTCTCCTTTGACTCTTAGTCAAACCCTCCCCCTAATGAGCCTCAAACTCATTAAAGCCTTTGAGATAAATAAAACTTTATTTATTTCCTAAATTCCATGTTTATCCTAAGGAAATTCTAGACTCTTCTAAAAAGTCCTAATCCTAATCCTAATCCCCCCCTAACCTTGTCACATTCCCTAACCAAAGTTAGCCAACTCCTAAGCTTAACCCAAAGTCAACAAACTTTTAGAAACTTCTCTTACATGCATTAAATGCATTTAAAGGCTCCTTATCCCTCTTACATGCATTTATGGTGCATTTAAGAAGCCCCTCACCCCTTTCTTACACCCTTTGACCTTAGGCACATTTTCTAAATTATGCACATCCCTCCCATCTTTCAACCCAATGCCCTTGTGACACTTGTCACAAGGAGGTGGCCCTGAACTAGCACAATCCATGTGCTCCCCTTTGAATGAATCTTGGCCTCTCTTAAAGATTTTGATCCTGGCCACTCATTCCCCCTTAGGAAATCCTATAAATACCCTCATTTCTAAGAGCATATATACACCTTCTATTTCATGCATTGTTATCATGCTCATTTAGCTCTAGACATAGCATAATCAATACTAATTGTTAGTTTTTCATCATTTTCAAGCTTTCTTAAAACACATCTTAGCATAGATTTAATGGATTAACCTAGTTTTTTTTATTGTTTTGCATAAGCATATAGCATAATATCACATCTCTATTTGGTTAATAATCAATTTTAGCATAAGCATCATGTAGCTCAAATCTCCATTAAAACATTCTTGAGTTTTTGAGGCCTTAGGGGCAATTTTGGGTGTTCTACCCAATATTGTGTCATTTTTGAGGTTTTCATGAGTCTCAAATCATCTTAGTATGCATTAGAATATGCTCCAAGCGCTTAGAGAGCATACCCACATCTCCTTAAGCAAGAGCAAATCAAACAGTGCTTGGGTGCACCTGTTTTAGCTCAATCTGAGGTGGCTTAGCTTAGAGTTTCCTTGTTTTGGATTGATTTCATGTTAGGTTAAAATTTAATCTTTGTTTGGCTTGAAGCTTTCAAAACAGGTATTCTCAAAAGCCTAGTCCACATTCTGGAATGCCCGGTGGGACCCCTGTCCTGATTATCTACATCAAAATCAACATTTCATGGCTGTTTTTCTCCTCTATTTTTGAAAATTCTGGGTCTTAACATTCTGTTTTTGGTTAAGCTGCGCATACATCCTAAAAAATTATGCATACATCATTAAAAACTATGCATTTGTCAATATAATTGCGCATCTGTAACACTTACTGCGCATTCATCAAAATTTGTGGCGCTTTTATCTCAATTATTTGCGCATACATCAAAAAGAGCTGCGCATGTACACTTTGTCAAAATGGCAATTTTGTAAAATCACATTATGACAGAATCATTTGTAACTGCGCATACATGCCATATTGTTGCGCATTTGCGCAAAATCTATTTTTATGTTGTTGCGCATCTGTCATGATTTCCTGTGCATTTGTTCTCTGTAACTGTGCATTTATTCCAGAAAGAGGTAATCTAATGTTTTTAAAGTTTTTGAACTTTTATTTTTCTTATAGGATCTAAACTCTGTGTTTTGTAGGTACTTCTTGGAGGGAAAGGAAATCACCAAAATGATAAAACCTTAAGGCTCATGAACCTTCTTGCATGTTTTAGGAACCTCAAACTTTCATTTGGTTGGCTTAAAATAAACTTCAATGCACTCTTGAAAGCCTTAACAAAATCTTGCAAAAATCTTTGTTTTTTCATGCATCAAAGCTAAACTAGGAACTTGTCTTCTTAATCAAAGCAAATGGTCAAAACAAGTCTTGAATGAAACTAAAAAGGAATGAACTTAAGTCCTAAAGCGTCATTATCATTTTGAAAATCAAACACAATCTTGAATGATCTAAATTGGAAAGAAAAACATCCCTATTCTTTCTTCTTTGAATTTCAGTTCAAACAAACTCAATCTTGAATGATCTAAGGATAAAACAAAGCTCTTTTCAAAGTTCTAAATCAACACATCAATCTCAATCTTGAATGCCCAAAGGAAAGAAATTGCAATCGCTCAAATCGTTTACTTTTTGGAGAAAGAACAAATCAAATCTTAAACACTTGTGTCTTCAATTTCAAAGTTCAAATCACACTTAATCAAATTGGAAAAAAGAACAAACTTGTTTGATGTGCATTTAGGAGTTTTTCAAATTCTTGCAAAATCCTATTAAAGTAAGCAACGTAGAACATTTGGACTCGGACAAGTTCACTTGTTTTACTTTTAGCGAGGCCTGTCCAGGGAGAAAAGTGCTTCTTCCTTGGAGAACGACCTCAAACCGGTATCCCCCCCGGCCGGTATATAAATAAAGTGAAGGCAAAAATTACTCACTTATATCTCCTAATCCATGGGCGTTTTGTGCCAAATGCAAATGTTCTGGGGACAGGTAAATATTCCTCCCCCAGCGTTGTTGGCTAGGCTCTTAAGTGAGTCACAGGCGGTCAACATAATCGGGTATGGAGACTCCATGGAACTATTAAAAACTTGATAAAATAGAGGCTACCCTATCTACATTTGAAAGTATCAAAATCCTTGTGCAAGGACCGATTCCAAGGGATTTACCGAGTCGCCTCAAAATTACTCACCATTTGTATTCCCTTCTAGGGGTACTGAGCTGTGGGCAAGCGATTTTGATACTCACCTTCCTTAGGTAGATCTGTTTGAAGTGCTTGAGAGTCAATACTCCATGAAAACATTGTTGGAACATACACTTTCAAAGCTTTATCAGAGTCAGTTATCTTGTTTGTATCCCACAGGGTTGCTTTGTCCCTTGTGGAGATTGCTTTTTCAAAAATCTTTGTTGAAATCTATCCTTTGCCATTGGAAAACATCAAAATTGATCAACAAACCCAGTTCAAGATACTCAGAACATTTTTGCAGAGAAACCCTTGGAATCAGACATCAAAAAAACCTTTTTGTCTCAAACCAACTTATCAGAATTTCCCCAAGTTATGCCAAATTTGATCAAACATCCGAAAGCTAAGTTGCCCAAATCCAAAGCTTATCAAGAGAAGAAAGTTGCAAAAAGAAACCTTAAGAGCCATCAATCCTCTATCCAAGCAACCCAAGCAGAAGAAAAATATAAAGAAAAGCTTGATAATATTAGCTATAACGCAAGAGTCAAACAATTTGCCTACCGATTCCAAGTGAACCATCGCTACGTTAGTCTTGATAGAGAAGATTAGCTAGGATCCATCACATGTCCATTCTACCTTCAGATCTCAAAATCCTATCTTGGCAGTCCTTCATCCTAGTCTCATCCTAGTTTCATCTCGGCATCATCACCAAATCCTTAGTTGCATTCTAGAGTCCTTAGCTGCATTCATCATCATCTTCCTAGCAGCATCATAGATCATCCATCTTAATTGCATTTGCATCATCCTTTTAGAAAGAGCATTGTTCCATCATCCTTCACCATCTTTCCATCAGCAATCCACCAATCAGAATCCCATATCCTTCATCCAAATCCAGTATCCAATATCCAAATCAGAACCCACCATCCTTTACACCAAATCCAGAGATCCAAATCCACAAGCACTTAGTGTTCAGAACCTTTGAGTTGTTTCCATCCCTTATCCTAAATCAAAAATCATCCCCTTTTTGACAGAGCATTGTCTAAAAGAAATCCAACTTGTCCTTGCACAGCCTCATCATTTCAAGCAAGAGATTGGCTTGCATTGATAAGAATCCAATTAACCGAAGATCATTAGTCTATCCTAGGTTGGCCAAATCCTATCACTGATCCTCCATTGGGAAAAATAGCAGCTCATTGTTGACACTTAGTAGTCTTCCACCAGCATCCCACCAATCTTCCACCCAATCTTGACCCAAATCAGAGCATCCCATCAAGCCTCCATCATTGCCAAGCCTTTTTTTACCAATCTCTCACCATCTTCCATCAAAATCTTCCGCCATCTTTGATTCATATCCGAGCATCCCATCCATCCTTGCATTACATTTTAGAAATTCATCATCCTTAGAAGTTCCTTAAGCTTGCATCTATCATTCTTTAGAGTCTTTTAGGAAACATCTTGCATTCATCTAGCATTTGCATCTCCATGCTTGTCGAGACAAGATTTGGATCTAGGAAGCGAAGGAACATGAATCCTTATCCAATCACCAGCTCATCTAATCCCAACATTTTTACCAGTGCGATGGTAGCCTATGATCCCCAAAAACAAACTAGAAATACATGGGATGATCCCAATATCCCCTCAGCTCCTCTGGCAATAGAAACATTTGTGAATCATCCAGAGAATCCACCACTAGTCAATACACTCATGGCCCAAAACCAACAAAGCATGTTCACTAACTTTGCACAAGTGCATACTTCCATTTCGCCATATCTCCATCATCGCATTCCCATAAGTACTATCCAAATCCCAGCACAAGTATATTCCCCATTCACCCAACCATTCCTTGATCCAACCTTGCAAACATCACAAGAAACCTCTGCCATTCCCCTTCTTCTGCAAGGAAGCTTTGCAAATCCTGTAACACAAGCTATAACACCATCTGCTCCATTCCCTATCACAGGTACTTCATGATCCACCATGGCTGCTCAAGCTCTTGCACAAATCCAACACTTGTCCCAGAATCAACTCCCACCTCTTACACAAACCTTTGCACAAGAAGTTCCACCATCTTCCATAGGCCAAGTAGCACCTTTGACTCCGGGAGGGATGCAATCATCCTCCCCCTTCACTTCACAAGCTTCCACATCCACACCTTTTGTGCTAGGAGGGACGCAATCATCTTTTCCTTTCAATCCCCAAGCTTCAGAATCCACACCATCATTTCAGGGGTCAACGCAATCATTTCCCTCTTTCACCCAACAAACCTCTACATCATCTACTCCAGGGGTAGCGCAATCATTCCCCTTTCAAAATTAGCAAACTTCCACATCACCTTTTTCATGGGGAACACAAGCGTCCTCTTCATTCTCCCCCCAGCAAACATCTACCCAGGCACAAGCCCAACAAAATGGCTTCACCATAGGAATGCCTTCCATGGGTTTTTCAAATCCACCATTCATGTCCCAAACTCCCATCACAGCTACCTTCCTGGCATCCGCTGCAACATGATTCCCACCTCACACTGGTCCTCGTTGGGGTCTCACTCAAGAAGACATGAAAGCCTTTGGAATACCAACTCACTCTCCTACATCTGTATTTGCAAACCAACAAGCCACCTTCTCACAAGCAGCACAATAGCAACCATCTCAACTTCCACCAACCTCATCCTTCACAAGCTATCTATTCCCAACACCTAGTGCTTTTCAGCAAGTTCCTCCACCTCAGTAGCAAAGTTCATCCCATTTCACAAGTTATCTTGCCCAGCCATCCTTTTCTTCAAGCTTCCCTACATCAGTTCCACCCTTAAGCAATATGGGAATGCACCTGACCTATATCGGTCAACCACAGAGCCAAGTTCAACAAGGACCATCTTACCAACAAGCTGCATCATTCCACCAGCCACCCCCATAGCCACCATACTTCCAGTCACAACAACAAACCCCCATCATTCCCCAACAGCAACAAGTTTCCTCCTTTCAGTCACAACAGCAAGTCCCAGTCATCCCACAACCCCAGCAAGCAGTCCCATATCCTCCACTGCAATATCCCCCTGTGCTGCATCAACAATATCCCCAGCAAACATCACTCCAAAATCCACTCCAATCTACCTATCCCGTTGGGCCATCTCCATATCCCACTCAACAATACCCACCTCAAATGGGAGTACCCGCTCAAACACCAATCAATGCTGAATGGGAAGCCATGAAGAACGCTCTTAAAGAGCTTCAAACCGATACTAAGAATAAAACTTACAAGTTTGAGGAGGTGTGTCCTTATCCATTTTACCAATCCATTGCTGCTATACCTTTCCCTAAACACTTTGAGACACCTAAGTTTGATAAATATCAGGGGAAAGGAGATCTAGTCAATCATATTAAAGAATTCTATATGGCATGCCAAGAAGTGGCTTATAGTGATAACTATCTCTTACGCCTATTCCCCAAAAGCTTGGGAGGAACCGATGTTGAGTGGTTCTACAAAATACCATGTGGGACTATCACAACCTTTGCTGAACTTTCTGAGAAGTTCATTGCCCACTATGCCCACAATGTTGAGAATGAGTTGACCTTGTTAGATCTCTACAACTCAAAACAGAAAGAAGGAGAAAGCCTAGCAGAATACTTGCAACGATGGCAGAACCTTACCACCAGGTTATCATACCAGCCACTTGAAAAGCATTTGACCAAAATATTTATTGATAATCTACATCCTAAGCTATCCCCCTTCATGAGGATGAATTGTCTCCAAACCTATCAAGATATCAAGAGCAAGGGGATAGGTATTGAAAAGGCCCTCCTAGATGAAGGCACAGTCCGACACTTCAAAAATGATGCCCAAAAACCCAGCAATGATAAATCCTGTTATTGGAATCGTAACAAGAATGTTGTTACTGATGGCGCCACTGATACCAAGCATGTTCAATTTGTTGTGGCTAGTCCTACACCAACTCCCGCATACCAACAACAACAAGCACCCATCTATCAGCAACCCCCTCAAGTCCATCAGCAACCCATGCAACAATATCATTCTCAGAATAATCAGCAGGATTATCAGCAACCAGCCCATCAAGCTTATCAAGGAAATCCAAATAATCAAATCAATACTGCTCCCACGTAGAATAAACCCAGAGCTCAAAATTATCCAAAAAAGACCTTCACACCGCTGGGTGAGCCTTTGGATGTTATCTTTCATCGGATGGCCAAGGCCAACTTGATTACATTTCCACCAATCCAGCCAGTTGATGATACCACTCCCAAGCTTGATTGGTACAAAGATCATGAGTACTATGATTATCATCGTGTCAAAGGACACACTACCCTGAAGTGTATGAGACTCAAAAACTATATCCAAGATCTCATCAATCAAAAGGAGATCCAAGTAGATACACCTGCTCAAGCCTTGCCAAATGCTAATTTGCAAATTTATCAGAATGTGTTCCCACAACACAATGCTGGGAACAACCAAACTAAAGCCAATCATCCCCAGAACCATGGCAAGGGCAAACAAGAAGATCACACTACTACCTATATCAATTATGACAATATTGTTGGATGTATAACCCAAGTTGAGCCCAAAGTCAATGCCATCCATGTCAGAGGAGCAGATCGTCAATGTGTTGTTACTACCCGCAGAGGCCGGATCACTGTTGCTGGTGCCCAACCAAGGCCAACACATAATGCACACAATGCATAGTACAACCTCATAGAACATCTTGGGAACACACCAGCCCAAATATCCATCTTGGACCTTCTTCGCACTTCACCTCTCCATCAGGAGATCCTTGACCGAGCTCTCAAAGAAGGACATGTCCCCACAGACATTAACACCACCCAGTTTGAGACCCTTGTGGGACATCTATCCATAGCCTGTGCTTTATCCTTCAAAACATCTGACATACTAGATGTTGCACCTGACCATACTCTCCCTCTCCGCATCATCATCATGGTCAGAGACTTTGCCATCAAATGGGTCTTAATAGATAATGGCTCAACCTTGAACTTGTGTACTTTGAAATTCATTCGGTAGATTGGGTTCACCCAGGCTGATATAGCACATGAAGTAATCACTATCAAAACTTATGACAACTTGGAGCGTACCTCTGAAGGTACCATTACTTTTCCTATTTAGCTGGGCCCAGCAACACAGGATACTATTTGCCATGTTGTTGATCTTGACCTACCATTCAATATCCTCCTAGGCCGACCATGGATTCATTCCATTAGGGCTGTACCATCTACTTACCATTAGTGCATCAAATTTCTGCATCAAGGCACTGAGGTTACCATCCATGTTGACCCCCAACCCTTCACATACTATCGTGCGATGGAAGCATCATTCCCTCACTCCACTCATTGTCCTGGAACTAACATTGGTACTTCTATTGCCAGCTCATCCCGATCCCATTGCGATCCAAAGACTATCCTCGCCTCCACCCTCTCTTCCATCAAGATCAATAACCAGGGTTGTGGTGAATATAGCCTACATGATGCATTTGCTATAGGGGCCCTCCCACGTGATCCACATACCCAAGGGGGCCCGAGTCACCAAAGCAAACCTGTTGAAGAGCTTCATGAAATCAAGAGAATCAGATCTATGACTTTTGAATCCCATGGCAACATAAATAGTCAAGAGATGGATCCTGACATCAATAGGTGGTTGTATAAAGATCCCCCACCACCTGACACTCAACTTCTTGGCTATTTCAAAGATAAATATCCAAAACAATATAAGTATACCACTAAACAATGGAACTATCAAGGCGGTGGTCTAGGACCACAAGAAGGCGGCAACCAATATCCCATCACAGCATCAAAGAATCCTAAGCATCAGGGTCTTGGCTTTAATACCCCTCGCCTGCATATACAAGGGCCCAATACTACAACTGGGGGCACCAACATGACTAGCGTTCCCCTCTTGAATAGTGAGGATGACCTCGTAGAGATCAAAGACATCCCTGAAGAGAAAGAAATCAAATCCTATGATGATATCTTTGACGATGACACCCTCCTGGGGACTTATGTCCTCCAACAACTTGCCATCAATCTCATAGAACTTCCCCTCACCCACCTTGAACTCATAGAATGGGACCAACCAAGTGTCACACACATCGATGAGTTCCAAAGCACAGAAGCATTGGTAGAATTCATGGGGGCATCAGGCCCACACTCAGTTCAGGATTCAGAGTCAACTCACATCTGTAAGCTTGACCCAGAAGGATACTTTGGAGAGGAGGCAAGCTTTAGCTGCAAAAGAGAAATAGAAAGAGTAAAACATGAGTCCTTATGTGAAAACCCTTCTGGGGCACATTCTGATTCCAAAAACGTAAAAATAAAGAGCGTATCTTCTAGTGAAAACTTGGCAATTCAAGCACTAGAAGATGAAGACTTGCCTCTTCCTCCCATCTAGGATTACCAACCTGAGCAATCACCTATAATCATAGAAGAAACCAAGCCAGTCAACTTGGGTATAGAGGAATGTCCGAGGATCACCTCCATTGCAGCCAACATGACAGAAGGTGAAGAAATGGCTTTCACTGCGCTACTTCAAGAAGCTACTAGGAACTTTGCATGGTCATACGCACACATGCCTGGACTTGATCCTAAACTTGTTGTTCATCATCTAGCTGTGGACCCCAATGTTAAGCTAGTAAAGCAGAAGCTACGCAAAATGCATCCCAAAGTAGCTCTATTGGTAAAATCAGAACTAGAAAAGCTCCTAGATGCAAAGATTATCAGAGCTATAGATTACTCAGATTGGATCTCCAACATGGTACCTGTCACAAAGCCCTCCGGCGACATCCGAATTTGTATAGATTTCAGGGACCTAAACAAGGCATGTCCTAAAAATGATTTCCCGCTACCTAACATAGACATGATTGTAGATCTTACAGCAGGCCATGAAATGTTGTCACTAATGGATGGTTTCTCTGAATACAATCAGATTCATATAGCAGTAGAAGACCAACACAAAACAACATTCACCACTCCATGGGGTACCTTTTGCTATAACATGATGCCCTTTGGTCTAAAGAATGAAGGAGTCACATATCAGAGAGCGATGACAACAATCTTCCATGACATGATCCACAAGATCCTAGAGGACTATGTGGATGATATTCTTGCAAAATCAAAGACACACCATGAACACCTTGACATTCTTGAGAGTGTGTTTGATCACCTGCAACACTATGGGTTACGACTCAATCCAAAGAAATGTTTCTTTGGTGTTACATCTGAAAAACTCCTAGGTTTCATAGTATCACGATGAGGCATAGAGATTGACCCTAAAAAATTCAAAGCAATAATAGAAATGCCTCCACCAAGAACACTCAAACAGCTCAGAAGCCTACAAGGAAAGCTTCAATCAGTGTGTCAGTTCATTTCTCAACTAGCAGACAAGTGCCAACCTTTCACGCATCTCTTATGCAAAGACACAAGCTTCAAATGGGATCCCATATGTCAGAGAAGCTTTGATAAGCTCAAGGAGTATCTAGCCAATTCTCCAATCCTAGTACCACCAGTTCCAGGATGCCCTCTCATACTCTACATCTCGACAACCACTATAGCATTGGGGGCACTCCTAGCTCAACATGATGACGAAAACAAAGAGAGAGCCATCTACTATATTAGTTGAACTCTTGTTGGCTATGAGCTTAATTACTCACCCATGGAAAAAGCATGCCTTGCAGTGGTTTTTTCCACTCAAAAGCTTAGACATTACATGCTCAGTCACACAATCAGGCTCATTTCAAAGGTGGACCCCCTCAAATACCTACTATCAAAGACAACTCTCATAGGTCGTATGGCAAAATGGGTCATGTTACTCAGTGAGTTTGACATCCAGTACATAGATCAGAAAGCAATCAAAGGGCAAGTCATTGCCGATCAGCTAGCAGAAGCACCACTAGTGGATGCTTATCCACTAATCATGGAATTCCCTGACAAACACTTATGTCTGATCAAAGAACAGCCCATGTGGAAACTATACTTTGATGGCTCCAACACATCACATGGATCAGGGGCAGGAATCTTATTGGTCACACCTCAAGGTGACTACATTCCAAAATCATTCAAATTGGGATTCCCATGTACCAATAACATTGCAGAATATGAGGCACTCATCTCAGGTCTAAAAATAGCCATTCAATGGAATATCACAGAACTGCAAGTGTTCGGTGATTCACAGCTAATTATCAAGCAAGTCCTAGATGAATATCAGATGAAGGATGATAAGCTGCTACCCTATAAAGAGTTGGTGGACAGACTGAAAGAGCATTTCCTGAATCTACAGTTCACACAGATACCAAGACTTCAAAACAAAGTGGTCGATGCAATGGCAACCATTGGATCCTTGTTAGAAATCCCATGTGATGCATCACAATATGAATTCCTAGTCGAGCAACTACATATACCAGCTTATGAGAACGCCGATGCAGAAATGGTGTGTGTCTTGGTTGGTCCCCAGTCCCAGTGGTACCACGACATCCATGCATATCTAAAGACTGGTATCATATCTCCCCATCTCACCAATAACCAACACCAAAACCTTATTCGTAGAGCTTCCTGCTACACTATTGTAGCCAACACCCTTTATCATCGAGGGTATCACAATATCCTCTCTAGGTGTTTAGATTCAAACGAGGCCATCCTAGCTTTACAAGAGGTCCATGCTGGAATTTGTGGTGCCCACATGAGTGGCATGGTTCTAGCTAAGCAGTTGCTTCGAGTTGGGTATTATTGGCCAACCATCGAACATGATGCTTGTGAGTTTGTCAGAAAATGTTTACCATGTCAGCAGCATGCAAATTTGATTCATGCACCAGCACAAGACTTGCAACCCATTGCGCTACCTTAGCCATTTTCATGTTGGGGCTTTGACCTTGTCGGCTTAATCACTCCCCTTTCCTCAGATGGACATAAGTACATAATAACTGCCACAGAGTACTTCACCAAATGGGTTGAAGCAATTCCACTCACCCTAACTACTGGCATCCAGATCTCCAAGTTCATCCTTTACCACATTATTTGTCACTTTGGCATACTATCTACCATCTTCACTAACCATGGCACACCTTTTGAAAACCAGCATGTGGATGATCTGTGTGCCAAACTCCACATCCATCACCATTTCTCCAGTCCATATTTCCCTCAAGGAAATGGCCAAGCTGAGGCAACCAACAAAACTATCCTGAAAATCCTCAAAAAAGGTTGTCAATGATTCTGGTCGTGACTGGCACCTCCAAATCAATCCCGCCCTTTGGGCCTACCGTACTTCTTATCGCACTCCCATAGGAACCACCCCATATTCCCTTGTATATGGTGCCGAAGCCGTTCTATCGATTGAGGTTGAGCTCCCATCATTGCGAGTCTCCATGAAGAACTACACCACTGATGAAGACTATCGTGTGGCCCATCTCACACAGCTAGACCTGTTAGATGAAAAGAGACAACAAGCATATGATCACCTGGTTGCATACCAGAATCGACTCAAAATAAGTTATAACAAGAAGGTCCATCCCAGACAATTTCAGGTCCGTGACATGGTCCTCAAAGAAAATCAGAAAGTCCAAGCAAATAGAGAAAAGAAAGGCAAGTTTGAGCCTACTTGGTTAGGCCCCTATGTTGTCACATCATGCTTCAGCTCTGGAGCTTATCAGTTATCTACACCAGAAGGTGAGCCTTTGAATGATCCAATCAACATCATACATTTGAAGAGGTTCTATGCCTGAACCAGATCTACATATTCAGAAAATCCATAAAAATTGAAAAAAGCAGAAAAATACAAAAAAAGCAAAAAATGCAAAAAGAAAAAGAAAAACAATCGTCCAATGGTGAAAACTTGGCAATTCAAGCACCTTGGACAAGTATGTTGGTGAAAACCTGGCAAACAGGCGCCATACATAGTGGACCGAGTCATTATTTCTCAAACTCCCATCCCCCCATCCCAACATCTCAATCCTTTTTCTACCATCCCCATCCCCATCCACCATCCCCTAGCATTCCTCTTTTTCATAATCCTCCATCAAATCCGCAATCCTACCTGCACATATCTTGTACCATATCTTGTCTATCCTGTATAGCGCCATCCTTCTTGTACCATATCTTGTATAGTGAGATCTTCCTATCCCCAATCCTAAGCTTCTGTACATATCCGTTGTATCTCTTTTTCTCATTCATTGTACATATCCTCGTGTCTTGTTGTACATAGTTCTTGTCAGTCCTGCAGCAACATTTGATCAGCACTCTTGTCCTACCCAACCTTGTACTTTAGCAATATCAATTGTCAACTATTCTTGATCCCTGTGATTATTCTTTGACTTCATCATTTGCCAGCAAACAACACTCATTCTCCCATCAATCAGCGGGTCCTTGAGGATGTATCCTTCCTCTTGTCAGATCCAATCTTCCACCAATCACACTCGGTCAGTGTCGATGCATCCTTCCACATGTTCAGACCAATCTTCTCACCACCAATCAAATCTGTCACATCACATCTTTCTCCTTGGCAAAGGATGTCTTTTTGGAGTTCTCATTTTGGTCTTGGATTTTGTCCTTTGGATCTTGTTAATCTTTTACAGCTTCTCGTTGTTCTCTCCTCAAAAAGTCCCCACGATCCTTTATATCATGGTGCACTGTGAATGAGGATAATTTGGGGCAAGGTCTTTTGGTCTTTTGATTCTGCCTGTGAGTCAGTCGGCTGTGACCCTTGCATGGTTCACATGTGATCTTCTGGGTTACATGGTGCACTTGGGAAATATCGTTTGTTTGTGGTTTCTCCTGCATCGTTTCCACCATGCTTCCTCTTGGGCTCATGCGTGATGCTGGGGCAACCCTGCGTGTCTTTTTAGCATCAGTCCTATGCAATGCTGGTGACAAGGCCTCGTGATCCCAGTATCCTTGGCAGGTCTATAGCATTGCTACATAAAACTAGGTTGTGCTCTCCACATTTGCACTTGGAGCTCCCCAAATCCCCTGCATTCTTGCATCATATAGATTCATCTTGTATCTCTCATGTAGCTGCATCTTGCATTTTGCATTCCATCTCATCTTGCATTCACTCATCTTTGCTCTTGGAAGCTTGGTTATTTATCTCCCCTTCTTCTTAGGTCCTTCCTTCTCTGTTTCCTTTCGAGAAAATTCCACAACGTTTACTCCTTGCGTTATTTTCTCGAGGGGGCACAATCCCTTATTCCTCTAAATTCTAGCCTTGGGCATCTTATTTTCTTGTCTTTGACGCCATGCCACTTGCGGCATCACATCAAAAAGGGGAAAAATGTAGACACCTAAAAATCCTTTAGAAAATAAAGTATTTTTATTTTTTGAAAAATCTCTGATGACATCATCATTTGTTAATTAATTATTTATTTAATTAATTTATTTATTTTTATGTCATTAAATCCCTTTACCTTAATTAAAAATATTTAATTAAGGAATCCCTCCCAAAAATGTTTAAATCTTATTTAAACATTATCTCCTTAAGACCACTAACCTCTTCTAGAATCTTCTAATCCTTCTTTAATTTCGATTAAAGGCTAATCCCCTCATTTCCTAACCCTAATCCCAACTCAAGAATATTTAATTAAGATTAAATATTAATCCTCAATTCTTAATTTACCCTAGAAAAACTCTAGAATCTTCTAGAACTTTCCTAATCCTTCCCTAAACCCATTTAGGGGAAATTACCTACTTTCCCTAAGCTAATCTAAGTCTCCTTTGACTCTTAGTCAAACCCTCCCCCTAATGAGCCTCAAACTCATTAAAGCCTTTGAGATAAATAAAACTTTATTTATTTCCTAAATTCCATGTTTATCCTAAGGAAATTCTAGACTCTTCTAAAAAGTCCTAATCCTAATCCTAATCCCCCCCTAACCTTGTCACATTCCCTAACCAAGGTTAGCCAACTCCTAAGCTTAACCCAAAGTCAACAAACTTCTAGAAACTTCTCTTACATGCATTAAATACATTTAAGGCCTCCTTATCCGTCTTACATGCATTTATGGTGCATTTAAGAAGCCCCTCACCGCTTTCTTACACCCTTTGAACTTAGGCACATTTCTCAAATTGTGCACATCCCTCCCATCTTTCAACCCAATGCCCTTGTGACACTTGTCACAAGGAGGTGGCCCTGAACTAGCACAATCCATGTGCTCCCCTTTGAATGAATCTTGGCCTCTCTTAAGGATTTTGATCCTGACCACTCATTCCCCCTTAGGAAATCCTATAAATACCCTCATTTCTAAGAGCATATATACACCTTCTATTTCATGCATTGTTATCATGCTCATTTAGCTCTAGACATAGCATAATCAATACTAATTGTTAGTTTTTCATCATTTTCAAGCTTTCTTAAAACACATCTTAGCATAGATTTAATGGATTAACCTAGTTTTTTTTATTGTTTTGCATAAGCATATAGCATCATATCACATCTCTATTTGGTTAATAATCAATCTTAGCATAAGCATCATGTAGCTCAAATCTCCATTAAAGCATTCTTGAGTTTTTGAGGCCGTAGGGGCAATTTTGGGTGTTCTACCCAATATTGTGTCATTTTTGGGGTTTTCATGAGTCTCAAATCATCTTAGTATGCATTAGAATATGCTCCAAGTGCTTAGAGAGCACACCCACATCCCCTTAAGCAAGAGCAAATCAAATAGTGCTTGGGTGCACCTGTTTTAGCTCAATCTGAGGTGGCTTAGCTTAGAGTTTCCTTGTTTTGGATTGATTTCATGTTAGGTTAAAATCTAATCTTTGTTTGGCTTGAAGCTTTCAAAACAGGTATTCTCAAAAGCCTAGTCCACAGTCAATATGGCAACAAAGTCATATAGCAGTTTGGAGTCAGTGCACTTAGTGTAAAGATCAAAATTCAGTTAAGTGTTGAAGATTGGACAATATACAGAGTTCCAACAGCTCAAAGCATCAACGCACGTGTGTACGGATGAATTATGGTATGTGCCCTAGAAGTTAAGTTTGTTAGAGTATACTTATGCTTAGTCTATGAGCGCATAAGTAGATATGCAAAGATGTGAAAGTTACAGTCAGTTAAAGTTGCATAGCCAGTGTTTGCCAACAGAGAACAGAGCATGGAGCCGACAATTAGCATTTAATTTTCAATTGTAATGTAATATTTTTAAGGTCATGCACCTATTGTATTTAGGTTGCTGACATGTTTATATGTGTAATTGTAAGTACGCTTAAGCCAATTCATTTGGAAGCGTTGTTTGTAATTAGTTATAGGGCCGACCTATTTATGTGTTTTGTATGAGTGCATAAATATAAGGTGCACCCAGTGTATTCGGTATGGAAGTTGTAATAGAGTTGTGGTAAGTAGAGCATAGGTATGCAAAGTTAGCATAAGATGTATTAGAGCTTTGCTAGAGGTCAAAGCATCAGTGCACCAAAGGAACTGATTAGACAAACAGTGTCAAGTAACAGTTCACCAGCAGATATAGTGTGTATCTGAATTCAGAAGATTGTAGCCTTCACCATTTGAGCAGTGAGCTCTAGGACAGTGAGTCCACTCCTCTAATAGGGATCATTGTAAAAGACTCCTAACAGGGTCCAACCCTTAACAAGGTCTACTGTACTTAAAGCATTGTAAAGCTACTCCTAACAGGGTAAAGGATCTTCTAACAAGGATCACAAAACACTAGTGCAAATTATTAGTGGGTATCAAGTCCCACCGGGGTTTTTACCTATTTGGGTTTCCTCGTAACCATATTGGTGTCATGTGTTGATTTCATGTTTCATGTTTATGTGAATGTTTAATTCAGTTCTTAAGCATTTATGTTCAGCATAAAGATTAAAGTAAAAAGTTAAAATACAATGAACATTGATTCACCCCCCCTCTCAGTGTTCCCATTCCTAACAATTGGTATCAGAGCTCTGGTCCTCAGCAAAGAAGTTTAACCACTTGAGGAGACCATGGACAAAGTAGATATGAAACATATGAAGAAAAATCTTGAAGCCGCTCTTGAAGACCTGGACAATTCAGAAAGAGAAATTGAAGAACTAAAAGAAAAAGTCAGTGATGCTCAATTAGTTATCAAAAGACTAAGAAAGGATTTGAAAGGATGCTCTAATAGTGATCTTGAAGAAAAAGTCAAGAAGTTGAGTGAAGAAAATGCATCCTTATTAAGTTAGCTTGAAGAATTTGATGACAAATTGATGAACAATCAAGATGTCTACAATGAACAAGTCAAAGAAAACCTTCAGCTGAATGAAGAACTAAGGCAAGAGAACATGGAAATCTTGGAGCTAAGGAATAGCAAAGAAAGCTTGGAGTCTAAATTGAAAAAGGCAAAGGATCATATTGAAAAGTTACACACCAGTGTTGAGTTGGTAGAATCACAGTTGTATGCAAGAAGAATCAAAGAAGACACTAGCTGTATTGGTTACAATGAAGCAAAAAATTAGATGGACAATATGCAAGCAAGAAAGGATTCACAAAATAACTCTACTGATGATGAGAAGACTAAAGATCAAACCAAAGACAATGGTGGTCCTCCTAAGAATGAGCACAAGCAAGTGTACCTATTTTGCATGTAACAAGCATGGGCACATTGTAAGAAACTGTACAAAGGTAAGAAATTTTAATGGCTACTATTATTCATGCAATAAGTTTGGTCATAGAGCTATTAATTGCAAGACTAGTAAAAAGAATAGAATTCAGCAAGATCAAAGAAATCAGTAACAGACAAATGTAAGAAATTCTCAGAATGTTACATGCCAGATATGTAACTATATTGGTCACACAACAAAGCAATGCAGAATGGTGACTCATGTCAATGCGCTGAGGAATATGAGACCTCCAGTCATTTGTCACTCTTGTAACAAGGCTGGACACATCTCAAGGTTCTGTAGATCAAGGATGCATGGTCAGGAAAGCCTTAAAAAAGACCGAAGAACTAGCTTTGGATCCTGAAGTAGAAGTCAAGTTTGTGAAAGCCTCAGATGATGCAAGCATGATTTGGTCAGAGAAAAAGGACACAGCTGATAAGAATGTATTGGATGCATCCCCAGTGGATGCACCCTCTACATCTGCATGAATGGCCCTCAGAGTCATAGGGGGAGCTAATTTAGCTCTAGACCCCTGCGTGGCTGGTATACTCATCCTCAGAGTACGCGCCTTTAGACTTAAGCTTTTGGAGTGTATAGGAACCTTCGTGCAAAAGGGCACATGCTGATTCTTAGCACTTCTCGAGTTTGAAAATTTGAAGTGATAGCCTAGTTTATACGACGCGCATTAATAGAAAATTTTTCACTTTTAAAGTACACAGAAGTTATTTGATTGCTCATTGCATTCAAATTCACAGTGATAGAGAGCAGAAGGAGCCTTGGAAGTTGTTGTGAAGTCTAGGTGATTAATCTATTAGTGATTTGCTGTAGTTATCAGTGTATTTGATCAGTTGCAGAAACCCTAACTCATTGCATAGATTCAAAAGCCGTCAGATCATCTCTAAGTTCAGTTGGAAAGCGATTAACAAGTAAGTCATGGCCACACCCATTGTTTATGATGTCATTGATAAGAAAAGATATGTTTTCAAGAGGCACCCAATTTAAATCCACCCTAGATGATTTAGAGGGAGCTTTCTCTCACATGCTTATGGGTGTCATGCATGTGGAAGACATAAGGGCTTACATCTACTGTAAGAAAGAACCTGTTGGACTAGATAGGTTAAGGGAACACATGGATACCATGTTGAAATAGGATAAAACATTCATGGATAAATACGCCAAATAGAATGATCACCCTATTGTTGAGTATGCTACGACATATTAATTCTATGAGACAGAATGGATAACGATCTTATTGAGAAGAATCCAAGATGATTTGTTTTGGATTGGAGATGTTCTAGTTAGAATCACAAATGACTTAATTCATGAGATGACCTGCCTCTCTAGAACAGGCGTCATCCTTCCTATGGGCAAGGATGTTAGGAAAATGGTAGAAAAAGTATGTAAGTCAAGGAGCGATAGGCGCAGTATGACCATCGAGCCTATTGAGCAAGCAGACATCAAATTGATGTCAATGATATTGGGTTACAGGTTTCATCACATCGACAGGGTGAATAGTGTGTTTGCGGGCACTATTATAGTAGCTATCAGGCTTGTGAAGGAAGATGAGGAATTCAACTTGTGTGAGATCTTGTGCACACAATTGATAGATAACATCAAGGCCATCAAGCATGACAAAACAAAGATATTCAGGTTTGGGTCCCTAATAATCTACATGTACCTTCATATTGTTGGGAAGATATTAGATTTATACTTGGACAAGTCCATACCTGTGTGTGTGAAAATTGTACCTGATCTGTAGACACAACACTTCAGTAAAACATTAGAGGTTAGCTATAATCAAAATCGTGCAAAATTGAAATCTAATCTAACCAAGCATTTACTGCCTTCTAATAGGTGCGAGATTGATGTTCTCATATTGTAATCGAGATCAGTGACCTAGACGACACCTAAATGAAGGATTTGAATGCCAAACTGATATGAAATATGAATGCAATTAATCTATATTTTTGGTATTTTCTATGCAATAAGAATGATAAAAACTGATATGAAACTAATCTATATGAAAAACTTGATATGAAACTATCTAAGAATGATATGCAAAAAAAAAAGATTGATCTCACAAAGATGTTGATTCGCAAGAGCTTTGATTCTCCAAATTCCAATTCTTCAAAATAGTTGTGCAATTCGTAGATGACTTTGACAAAGTAAGCTTGCAAAATTATGAGATGATTTATGAAGAGCTGAAGCCTTGATTTATAGAAATCCAGGGCTTTGGGGGTGCATGGGAAAAAGCCATAAATCACTCAAATAACTCAGGTTGATTTTTGAGTTATTTTTAAATAAAGGATAATTACCTCACAAAAACATGCAAAAGCTAAGTTTCAACTCAAAATAGAGTTTAGCTTTAATTGATAATTGATAGTTGTCTGCTTTTATGATTGTGCATGTTTTATTTATGAATTAATTTAATAATAAAGTGATTTATGCTCAACTTAACTGCTTTTTGAAATAAAATAATTAATTTATGGGTTAATTAACTATTTTACCAAACTTTTATTAAAAATTATATTATTAAATAATGACAACATGCTTTAATTAATTAAATAAGAATTTAATCAATTATTTATAGGAATTTTGATTTATTGTCAAAATTAAATAATACAATTAATAATAGATAGAATTAAATTTAATTAAATAATTAAGTGGCAAATATTAAATCTAATTAATTAAATATGCAAAATATTTAATTAATCAAATTTTAGGATAAATGTGATTTATTGCCAAATAATTATAAAATTAAAGATAATTATGATGATTAGGAATATTGCTAGGAATATTCCCCGATGCAGAATTTAAGATAATCAATTATGATTCGATGATGTTTAGATGTGCCTTAGGTTAGGACTTTGATGTCAAGTTCGTTCAATTTGTAGATGTAGGAGATTAATGAACTTATAGCCCATTTTTGGGGTATTACAATACCTACCATGCCTCAGATATCCAACAAAGCATCCATAGAAAGCACACTAAGAGATTACATCACTTTGGAATTGAAGACTTTTAGAGCTAAGATGTAGATGAGGTATAGGATTCCAGAAAGCATTGTAGAGAAATATAAGGATACAATATGCTTTATGGTGGAGACTAATACTACATGTATGGAAGTCGTTGAGCCTAGAACTAAGTGGATTCATCCACTTGGGTATGAAGTAGAGGAATAAGTTCTCGAAGCTTATGCACAGGTACTTTTGTCAGCCCCCAAAGATCTTAATGAACCTAGGTGGGGAACCTATGAGGAAAAGACCAGAGAAGTTGATGCAAAACTTAACAGTGCTACAACTAAAAGAAAGGTTGCAAATGTCACTTCTAAGATCTTGAGAATACATGGTGTGTCTCAAGCAAACCTTGATAAAGCAAGGGATGAAAAGATTTCCCTAGAATTAAAAAGCGCAACAGCAGAGGAAGAATAAGATCCTAAGTTGAAGAAGATGAAAACTGAGTCAGATGACAGTCAGAAGGGTAAAGAAGATAATACTCCTTCTGTGCCCATAGATACTATTGATCTTACCACTCCTCCGGAGTATAATCCTATATTCAAGAGGAAGAAAGAAGCTAGCACTAGTCATCCATCCTCGCGAGCATTAAGGAGCAAGAAAAACATTCAAGCACCTCCTAAGGTAGGATTCAGACCTAACCTTAAAGTATTGAGCACTAGAATTGTTGATGAGGGCATAATTGATCAAGTAGGGAAGTTCTATGAATCTTACAGTGAGATTGAAAAATCAGAGATACATGAGATGATTGTCAAACATATGATAAATTTCAAGAAGACAGTTCTTGAATTGAAAACAAAAATTCCAGATAAGGTGTGGGAAATAATGGACACCTTAAAAATATAAGCCACTGAAGAAGATCTAAGAATAAGGGAACAAATTCTTGATTTCACTCTTCCAGTATGTTCTATTGAAGAAAGGTCATTGTTACTAAATCTAGCGAAGTTGCACTTAAGGACAAAGATGAGAACTCTACACATTATGAACAAAGACTATGAGCTAATAACGAAGGAAATAGAGAAGGCAATTGAAAAGGTGTTATTAGAACAACACATAAAACCACCTACTGTGCCCATCACTCATGCACCTAGTAATCAAGACAAAGAAGCAGAGACCTTCAATGTACTAGTGATAGGTCCTCAGGACTCAGCGACCATAGCAGAAACTCAAAAAGAGGCAGACAAGTCTATGCCCATCTCAAAATCACACGAATGCAGCACTATTTTCATAGATAATGTGGAGATGGCCATGGTGGCTATTGATAAGGATTTGGACAAGTTTGAGGAAGCATTTTTTAGTACTGAAGAAGCAGAAATCTTATGCAACAATACAACTCCCACTCAGCAAGAAGAAGTACTCATAGAAGATGTATCTGATAATAAAGAAGAAGAAGAGGTAGAAAAGAAAGAAGATACTTTTGTTGATCTTGCAAAGGTAAAACCAGAAGTGATGGAAAACACTCCCATCACTCCCTCCTCAACATTGTTGTCAAGTTTGAGACCTGACACAAGTAGTTTAGACTCCTGGAAAGAAGAAGACCTGATCAAGTTCAACGTCCTGGCTATGGAGAAGGAAAAGGAGAAACAAGTTATGAGGAATCCTCTCCTAATAGAATCAGTAAATATTTTGAACAGTTTGCTGCCAGAGGATAAGAAAGTGCTAAAAGTACATTCGGTTGATGATGTGAGTTCAGTCCTCTCACAGTTCAAAAGAAATTTTTCCAGCCTAGAAGAATTTGCGTCCATAGTAGCAAAAGAAAAGTACTTAAAGAAGAGACTGAATGAGTTGATGAGAAACTTTGCACTAGACTTGAATTCTCTTAAGTCTAGTCAAGCGTCCTTGAAAGAATTTGCTGATGAAGGAAGAAGGATCATTGTAGCATACATGGATCAAGACAAGCTAACCAATGATCATTTCAAAAAGATAAAAGAAGCAGAAGATATGATTAATCAGGTAAAGAATTCAATGTTAGACACATCCATTGATGTGATCATGTGCAACAATGTATACCAAGGACACATAGATAAGATTGAGAAGGAAGAAAAAGAGATAACAAGGATAAGGTCCAGACAAAATCAGTTGAGGAATGGTCTTGTGCCTCTTTAGACATCCTCAATCAGAATTTAAAGGAGATTGATGCCACCATGGTAACTTATGATCATGGTCCCATTAGTGACTTGGAGAAGATTGAGAAGCTTCAATATGCATTATGCGCCCATCTCCAGATAGTTAACTCTCTGATAACCTTTTGGAAGAAGGAGATCCAGAACCTCAAGATTGCATATCTGGATGTTTTCCCTCTGTGAGTATGTATAGATACAATTTTTTGATGCACCTTTGTAATTAATGTCAAAGGGGGAGTTGTGTATAGAATATGGAGTATATATATGTATAGGGAGATATAAGATTATGTATAAAAATGTATAGAAGACAAAGATTTTGTGTTAAGGGACAGATAGCAACTTGGCCATATTCCTTTATTGCCATCAATGACAAAGGGGGAGATTGTTGGCAAGTTGTCTATACTGAAGCATATGACTTGATATAGTGTTGTCATTATGGCAACAAAGTCATATAGCAGCTTGGATTCAGCGCACTTAGTGTAAAGATCATAATTCAGTTAAGTGTTGAAGACTGGACAATATACAGAGTTCCAACAGCTCAGAGCATCAATGCACATGTGTACGGATGAATTATGGTATGTGACCTGGAAGTTAAGTTTGTTAGAGTATGCTTATGCTTATTCTATGAGCACATAAGTAGATATGCAAATATGTGAAAGTTACAGTTAGTTGAAGTTGCACAGCCAGTGTGTGCCAGCAGAGAATAGAGCATGGAGCCGACAGTTAGCATTTTGATTTGCGATTGTAATGTTATATTGTTAAGGTCATGTACCTATTGTATTTAGGTTTTTGACATGTTTATATGTGTAATTGTAAGCACACTTAAGCCAATTCATTTGGAAGTGTTGTTTGTAATTAGTTATAGGGATGACCTATTTATGTATTTTGTATGAGCACATCAATATAAGGTGCACCCATTGTATTCAATATGGAAGTTGCAATAGAGTTGTGATAAGCAGAGTAGAGGTATGTGAAGTCAGCATACGATGTATTAGAGCTTTGCTAGAGGTCAAAGCATCAACACACCAAAGGAACTAATCATATAAGCAGTGTCAAGTAACAGTTCACCAGCAGATATAGTGTGTATCTGAATTCAGAAGGTTGTAGCCTTCACCATTTGAGTAGTGAGCTCTAGGACAGTGAGTCCACTCCCCTAACAAGGATCATTGTAAAAGACTCCTAACAGGGTCTGACCCTTAACAAGGTCTATTGTACTTAAAGCATTGTAAAGCTACTCCTAATAGGGTAAAGGATCTTCTAACAAGGATCACATAACACTAGTGCAGATTATTAGTGGGTATCAAGTCCCACTAGGTTTTTTAGCTATTTGGGTTTCCCCGTAACTATATTGGTGTCATGTGTTGATTTCATGTTTCATGTTTATGTGAATGTTTGATTCAGTTCTTAAGCATTTACGTTCAACATAAAGATTAAAGTAAAAATTTAAAATACAGTGAACACTAATTCACCCCCCCCTCTCAGTGTTCCCATTCCTAACACTTCTCACTTAAAATGTCCCCTCAAGGACTCACCTTCTAGGCTGCCCCAAATGCACCTAGAGTGTGCCATGCACCAAATCTTCACGTAGGCCTTCCATCTTCATTATAACCCCATACAACATCTTATCATGGTCTAGACACCATGTTTCACCAACCCACCAAACCTGGACAACCTATTCTCTTAGCCACTAAACCCTTGTTTCTAGGGTCATACACCTAGGGTATATTCAAAGAGACCTTCAAAATAATCTCCAAACTAAACCAATTGTTCTAACACTTAAATATATTCCCATACATAAATAATCTACCACTAAACACTTCCATTCTCAAGGAAATCACCTTTCATTATGACTGGTGTAAGACTGGCCTCCCTCAATCATAAAATTGCCACCATTTGTGGTTCTCCAAACACACCTTTGCAAGTCCATGCATATGATTAGTATTATACAAGGATGATGTTACATTATTGTACTCTCCCACCAATCATAGTGACCACAGGGGTGGGAGAGTCACAACATTTTCAAGGCTTTAGACCCAAAATATGACTGTACCCTGAACCAGTCCCGGTTCCAAGAACACCAATCTATTCCTAGACTTCAATACCAAAAAAAATATAGAAATAATTGCATAAATAAGTAAACACAATGAAAGGAGTATCCTTACATCAAAACCAATCAAAAAACATGTTACAAATGATCATTAGAACTTTATGTTCCCTGACTGTACCCACGGGATAGTGAACAATATGCAGAGAAAAGTTTATTTTATTGAATGAAAACTTCTTACAATGCTTCCTCAATACACATCCATCTCCACATGCTTCCAATACTCACCTACTCCCCATCAAATAAGCCTTTCAAGGCTGGTTTTACCATGCACAACTATAACAATCAGTTACAATGATTATTACCGGTTAGTTGGTTGTCTAGTTGACAACAAGTTGTCAACTTCGACAACATTCCATCTCTTAGGCATGTATAATATTTCCTTGAACATTTTAAAGGTTTAACTTACCTTTAAACACCCTAACACACAAAAAAACCTCATACAAGCCTTACTAGACCAGTTTTGCCAACATGGGCAAATCACACACTTTGGCACTTCTTAGTGCATTTACAACATTTAAAGGTTCTAGTGGCCAAATTACATTCATTATAGACCTTATAGGTCTTTAGATCACTCTACTAAGCTAGGATCAACATAATGACCCCTAACGACCCCCCAAGTGCACTTTGACCTTATAATGTTATTCATTTCCTATTATATGCCTTTATACATTTAGACTTATTACATTATATTGCATCAAATTTCAAAATGGACTACAACCCCTTTTGCATCTAAATACATTTTTGCAGTCATCCTCCTACTCACACCTTAAGGGACACTTTAACCCAGAGTGCTCAATAGAGTTCGAATGAATGTGTGTGTCAAACAAGGTTGTTAGTAGCATTTAACTGACCATTCAAAGCTATTCTAATATATGGTTCAATGCTATGACTGACGGTTTGAAAGATACGCAATGTTGCCCATTTTAACTAAGGAACACTACGAGTTTTGACATTGATCGAGAATGTGTTTCCAAATATAAATGAACTTGAATCTCTAAAAATCAAGACAAGTTATTGTAGGCCTCTATAACACGGTCTAGTAGTACCTGATGGTTTGATGCTACCTCACATGAGATCCGAGATATAACCCCGTAAAGATCACCAATTTCATGCTGAAGGGACCTTAAGGGACACTTCGGCATGGAGTGGTCGGTGACATTCAAGTGACTTTGTGTGCCAAACAAGGTTGCCACTAGCGGTTACCCAACCATTTAGAGCTGTTGGAATAGACAATTCAATGCTACGACTGACAGTTTGAAAGATACACAATGTTGTCCATTTCAACTGAGGAGCACTTCGAGTTTTGACACCGACCAAGAATGTGTTGCCAAATATAAATGAACTTGAATATCTGAAAATTGAGACAGGTTATTATAGGCCTCAGCAACATGGTCCCGTAACATCTAACAGTTTGATACTACCTTGCATGAGCTCTGAGATATGACCCTGTAAAGATTGCAAATTTCATGATGAAGGGACCTTGAGGGACACTTCGGCCTAGAGTGGTCGACGGTGTTTGAGCAACTGTGTGTGCCAAATGAGGTTTCCACTAGCACTTACTCAACCATTTGAAGCTATTGGAATAGATGGTTCGATGCTATGATCAACAATTTCAAAGATACACAATGTTGTCCATTTCAATTGAGGAACTCTTTGAGTTTTGACATCGACTAAGAATGTGTTGCCAAATATAAACAAACTTGAATCTCTAAAGATTGAGATAGGTTATTGTAGGCCTCGGCAACACGGTCCTGTAGCACTTAACAACTTGATGTTACCTTGCACGAGCTCCAAGATATGACCCTGTAAAAATCATCAATTTCATGTTGAAGCGTAAAGATCATTGATTTCATGCTGAAGGGACCTTGAGGGACACTTTGGCTCGGAGTGGTCGATGATGATTGAGTGACTGTGTGTGCCAAATGAGGTTTCCACTAGTACTTACTCGACCATTCAGAGCTGTTAGAATAGACGGTTCGATGCTACGACTGATAGTTTGAAAGATACGCAATGTTGTCCATTTCAACTGAGGAACACTTCAAGTTTTGACATCGACCGAAAATATGTCACCAAATATAAATGAACTTGAATCTATGAAAATCAAGATAGGTTATTGTAGGCCTTGGCAACACAATCTTGTAGCACCTAACAGCTCGATGCTACCATGCACGAGCTTTGAGATATGACCTTGTCAAGATCATCAATTTCATGCTGAAGGGACTTTGAGGGACACTTCAGCCCGGAGTGGTCGACGGTGTTTGAGTGACTCTATGTGCCAAACAAGGTTGCCACTAGTGTTTACCTAGCCATTCAGAGCTTTTGGAATAGACGGTTCGATGCTACGATTGACAGTTTGAAAGATACGCAATGTTTTCCATTTCAACTTAGGAACACTTCAAGTTTTGACATCGACCAAGAATGTGTCGCCAAATATAAATGAACTTGAATCTCTTAAAACTGAGAAAGGTTATTTTAAGCCTCGGCAACATGGTCTTGTAGCACCTAATAGCTTGATGTTACCTCACACGAGCTCCAAGATATGACCTTGTAAAGATTGCCAATTTCATGTTGAAGGGACCTTGAGGGATACTTCAGCCCGGATTCGTCGACAACATTTGAGTGACTATGTGTGCCAAATGAGGTTGCCACTAGCATTTATCCAGTCATTCAGAGCTATTGGAATAGACGGTTTGATGCTACGACCAAGGGTTTGAAAGATATGCAATGTGTTAAATTTCAACTGAGGAACACTTCAAGTTTTGACATTGACCAAGAATGTGTCACCAAATATAAATGAACTTGAATCTCTGAAAATCAAGATAGTTTATTGTAGGCCTCGGCAACACGGTCCTGTAGAACTTGATGGCTCAATGTTATCTCTCATGAGCTCTGAGATATGACCCCATAAAGATTGCCACTTTCGTGCTAAAGGGACTTTGAGGGACACTTCGGCTCGGAGTCGTCAACAATGTTCGAATGACTGTATGCACCAAAAGAGGTTTCCACTAGCATTTACCCGACCATTTGAAGCTATTGGAAAAAATGGTTTGATGCTATGACCAACGGTTTGAAAGATACACAATGTTGTCCATTTGAACTGAGGAACACTTTGAGTTTTTACTTTGTCCGAGAATGTGTCACCAAATATAAATGAACTTGAATCTCTGCAAACCGAGACAAGTTATTGTAGGCCTTGACAATAAAGTCCTGTAGCACCTGAAAACTCGATGTTACCTCACACGAGCTCCGAGATATGACCCCATAAAGATCATCAATTTCATGTTGAAGGGACCTTGAGGGATACTTTAGCCCAGAGTGGTCGGTGATGTTTGAGTGACTATGTGTGCCAAACAAGGTTGCCACTAGCATTTACCTGACCATTAGGAGCTGTTGGAATAGACGGTTCAATACTACGACTGACTGTTTGAAAGATACGCAATGTTGTCCATTTCAACTGAGAAACACTTCAAGTTTTGACATTGACCGAGAATGTGTTGCCAAATATAAACGAACTTGAATCTTTGAAAATTGAGATAGGTTATTGTAGGCCTTAGCAACGCGGCCCGTAACACCTAATAGTTTGATGCTACCTCACACGAGCTCTGAGATATGACCCCATATAGATTGCCGATTTTATGCTGAAGGGACTTTGAAGGACACTTCAGCCCGGAGTGGTCGGCGGCATTCGAGTGACTATGTGTGCCAAACGAGGTTGCCACTAGTGTTTACCTGATCATTCAGAGCTGTTGGAACTGTAATACCCCAAAAATGGGTTATAGGTTCATTAACCTCCTACATCAACAAATCAAATGAAATTGATAAAAAAATTCCTAACCTAAGGCACATCTGCACATTATCGAATCCTAATTGATTTTATCCTAATTCTGCATTGGGGAATATTTCCTAAATATTCCTAATTTATCTAATTATCTTTAATTAAATATTATTTGGTGATAAATCATATTTATCCTAAAGTTGATTAATTGAATATGATGAATATTTAATTAATCAGATTTAATACTGCCACTTAATAATTTAATTACATTTAATTATATTTATTCATAAATTGTATTATTTAATTTTGACAATAAATCAAAAATCTTATGACTAATTGATTAAATTCCTATTTAATTAATTAAAGTCAGTTGTCAATATTTAATAATATAGTTTTTGAATAAAAGTTCGATTTAATAATTGATTAACCCATAAATCAATTGTTTCAATTTTAAAATATGTTAAGTGGAAAATAAATCACTTTATTTATTAAATTAATTCATATTAAATCATGCACAATCAGAAAAGCAGTTAACTTTAAATAAATTTTTATTTTCAATTTGTTAAATTTCTAAACTCAACATCTGATGATGAGTTGAAAAAGAGAACTAAAGCTCTATTTTGAGATAAAAATTGCTTTTTCATGATTTTATGAGTTTATTTATTCTTAATTTCTTGTTAACTCAAAAATCAACCTAAGTTTATCAAGAGTGATTTATGGCTTTTTTCAATGCATCCTAAAGCCCCGCATTTCTATAAAAATAAGGCTCAGCTCTCTCAAAATCTCTCAAGATTTCAATCTCTCTAAATCCCTCCAGCTTTCAATCAATTATATCTCTCAAGCTTTCAATATCTCATATCTCTCGAATTTGGACAATTACTCTGGCGAATTTACAACTGAAGAACAAAGATTTTGCGACAGGCAATTTTGTGAGATCAATTCATAGTTTTTCATAGCTTTGTATATCAATTCATATAATTCTTAGATTAATTTGCATATCATTCCAATTTCATTATAGATTAATTTCATACAGTTTTTCATCCTATTGCATCAAAAATTCAAAAAAATAGATTAATTTGCATTCATATTGTTAATGTTTTGTAGCTTCAGTCATATGATCTCTTAGAATACATACAATACTTAGATATTGATTAATAATATATATATATATATATATATATATATATATATATATATATATATATATATATATATATATATATATATATATATATATATATATATATATATATATATATATATATATATATATATATATATATATTATATTATATTATATATATAATATTATTCTAATATATGATTGATTAATGAAACATTATAATATGAATAGACATGTCCCATGAAGGGACATGTCTCTTATAGCCTCATTCCCAATATAAATAAGAGAGATTGTTGCATTTGGAAAATACATACCAAAAACACAATCAAGGCAGTGCTATTACATTTGTAGTGATCTAGAAAACTTGATATGGTATCAGAGCGGGACTGCAAATGTGAAAGAATAGAAATGGCATGAGAGGAAACCCTGAGAGATGAGATGTAATATTGTCATTATTTTATATGTTTGAATATCATTTTCAGATAACAGGTGATCAATCTACCGTGAAATATTTATTAGAGGCATTAGGTCATCCAAACATTAGAGTTCACCACTTACATTATCTCGAGCACTGGCTCTCTCTATATTGGTTTGATTACGTGATATTTAAAAGATTATCCTGAAAACTATTTGTGTTTCGACTTCATTGATGCGACAATATTCTTCTAATCTTACTGTCGTGAATACACTCAATTTGTAGGGGGATAATATAATATGAGTTAGAGATTCATTAGACAAATGGAGGCATTGAGAAGGTGCATAAGGTATTTGGCAAAATATCCAGAGTATGTGAACCATTTAACAAAATGCTCGAATGAGAAGTCATTGCATTGAACACAATCGTAGCAGGATATACACAATTTTTAGAGGTTACAAAAATGGGCCTGGTCTCAGTGGAAGGGAGGCCATTCCCAACAATGTCGGTGTCCCAAAAGACCACCTACAAGTTGGTGACCACTTCCAGTGGGCACATAGGCATCTCTAGCATGTTAACGCAGAACAAATCACGGAGGATCTCATCCACCAACAAGATTCGATCCCCCACCTCGTCTCCATGTATACGCACATTGTCTAATTAACCGATGCAGCACAAGTTACCAAAATGAAGTCAGGTATCTTGGACAAGTGTAATCATAGGTCATGCACAAATACATTTGTGGAAAAGTCTTTAGAAGCTTTCAAGTTTCAAGAAAATGTGTCTGGCAGGTACCGTGATGTGAAAGCACATACAAGGCATGATAATTATTTGAGAGAATGATTTAAAGAGCTTTCATGTGCTATTTGAAATGGTAGACATACATGAAAAATGGAAGCTTCGAAACATGCTATTTTCCCAAGGCCACAATTGATATGAATGTGGAGTCATAAAGAGTGCACACTAATTGTTTGACAAAGTGCTTCAAATAGAAGTAATCTCATGGAACAAAATGATTGTAGAGATTGTGCATAATGAATCAAGTTGTTGAATTGATTTTATTAACTTTCAAACTAATGTAATTGGATGGTGTAAAGCCAAATCCCATCTTTCCTCAGGACAAAATGTGAAGGATGTTTTTTATAGAAGTTGCAATTTCCCTAGTGAATACGCACAGAACATGGGAGCGTAGATAAATCCATGAACTGTTTGTCAGAATGCCTCGGAGATGATGCCATCATAGGAAATAAAATGAAATGTTTGCATCATATGTACATAACAGTTATGTAAACTTTTCAGTGAATGCAATTGGCACGCTTATGGCCAAATTCCATAACCTTCGCTAGATTTCCCCCGTTGTGTCAAGATAAAATCTGAAACATGGTGTGGACATGTATCAAAATGTTGAATTTAATAGGGATTATTAATATATAATTGCGCTAGTTTTGGAGCATCTTGCATAAAAAAGAAGAAGAAGATGTTGAGCATTTTATCCTGAATATGAAAGAGATGTTGATGAGCATTTTCTCCAAAATAATGAGACAGTAAAAGAGCAAGGTTCCTTCTTTAAAAGCCTAACCACTTGAAGGGAGATCCAATCAGATTGAAGGTTTTCATAGTGTATAGAACCTTTAGATATTCAAGGTAGGTCATGTGAAAAATTTTGCACAAGAAGATTGCATTCAAAGAGAAAGAACTTAATGCCTCGAGTTATGGAATTGAGTAGAGAGTTGATATTAGATTAAGAGGGAGTCTAACAATCTATCAGAAGCAACCTTGGATGAGAAGGTCAAGAGGTTGATGCATGTACTTGGAGCTTCAAATGGAAGCCAAATTATCATGAATGTTTCGTGTTGCCAAGCATGGGGATAAATCCACAGTTTATTACATTCACTCATGTTATTATGGAATCAGACAAGTACATTTGTGTATGAGAAACTACTCCTACAAATAATGTTATGATCAAAATTTCAACATGATCATGTACTAGATGGTGAGAGTCTCTTGGAGCAAGATATTTTCATGATTGGGGCCATGTATGTTTTGTAACAAAGGGAGCTACTAGAGGATCTCCCAAAATTGATTTTCAAGGATCTCAATCATTCTGATTTAGAAGGGCATGCCATATCGAGATGGTTTCCCTAGTGACCAGGAAACTATAAAAGGCCAAAGGATTCCAATTCAAATGATGCAGTACCATGTAAGTGGGCTAGAAGTATCTTATACAAATATCTAGGTCATTATATTTCTAGATAGATGGACAAGTTTTTGGATCAAAGGGCACTCAAGAAAAGAGCTTGATACAGACAAAAGAACAAATACATGACCTGTTGGTAGAAGGCTAATATTAGATTCAGAGGGAGTCTGATAGTTCATCTAAAAGAAACCTTGGACAAGAAGGTTAGGAGGTTGTTGCAAGACCTTAAAATTTAAAGGGAGCATCTAGAGGATCTGATTCACTTTGATCTTCAAGGAATTTGGTCATATTGGTTCAGAGGGAGTCAACAATGGAGATGCAAAATATATAAGAGATATAGTACATAAGTATGCTATTCAAGGTACATTATCACTATAGAATAGATGGCTGATATTCTCATCAAGTTTCTTGCTAGAGGGAAGGTTGTGTACCTTCGAGACAAAACTGGTATGTTGGAGAATGAAGCCTTAGATGAAAATAAGTTTCAATATATGTGATCTACTATCTTGTATGTTATTGCATTCTTCTCTTTGAGAGAGAAGTCTAAGGTGAAAGCCCTTGTTTCATCCTTTGGGATGAGCCATGATGGATCCACCCTATGACATGAGTCAAGGTGGATTTTACGTGTGTGACTCCAGGACCTATGGGCCCTCCTATGAACATTGGAGAAAGGTGATGACTTTTCGACAATGAACACTTGTATTTGGTATTACAAGGTGACGATCTTGTAATAGAGATTTGTTATCGTAGACTTTTGTCTGTGCACATACCATAATAGGGTTATATGTAAATGGAATGTAATGTTCTTATTTACTATATCCTTGTATCATGCTGAGGTGATATGAAAATTAGGTATCACAATCTAAGGTGATTCCTCATATCAAGGTGATATGAAAATTGGGTATCACATATCAGGTGATTCCTCATATCAAGGTGGTATGAAAATTGGGTATCACATGTCAGGTGATTCCTCGTATCAAGGTGGTATGAAAATTGGGTATCACATGTCAGGTGATTCCTCATATCCCATGTTAGGTGATATTGAAAACTGGGTATCATATGTTAGGTGATTCCTCATATCACATGTTAGGTGATGTTGAAAACTAGGTATCACATGTTAGGTGATTCCTCATATCACATGTTAAGTGATATGTAAAAATTGGTATCACATGTTAGGTGATACTTTATATCACGAATTATGTGATATATGTTACTCTATATCACAAGTTAGGTGATACTTCATATCACAATTTATGTGATATGTAATTACTCAATATCCATATGATAGACAACATGAGACGTATTGTCATTAGACACACCATGGATATTTATGAGCTATGGTGAACATCATGTGACTTGATATTCTTGCATATACCATATCTCCTGATATCACAATGGGGTGATATCTTCTCTCTTTCAAAACTAATGATTTATTACCTTGATGGATTTTATCTTCTCTAGCTCAGAGGGAGTACTGATGTTTTGTATGGCTATAGTTAGGGTCATATGTATTGACAAGGGAAACCACAAAACATTATGTTTGATCATCCTTCCTTGCTAAGAGGGAGTATTAATGTTTTGTAGCTTCAGTCATATGATCTCTTAGAATACATATAATACTTAGATGATAATAATAATAATAATAATAATAATAATAATAATAATATATATATATATATATATATATATATATATATATATCTGTGTGTTATATTATTATTAATATATATTATTCTAATCTATGATTGATTAATGAAACATTATAATATGAATAGACATGTCCCATGAAGGGACATGTCTCTTATAGCCTCATTCCCAATATAAATAAGAGAGATTGTTGCATTTGGAAAATATATACCAAAAACAATCAAGGTAGTGCTATTACATTTGCAGTGATCTAGAAAACTCAATACATATTTCATTGCTTTCATCATTTTAAATCTTTCATTTAGGTGTTGCATTGTCACCGATCTTGATTTCAATCTAAGAACATCATACTCACACCTACTAGAAGGCAGTAAATTGACTGGTTAAATTAGTTTCAATTACTTGCAGATTTCAATTTTTGCTAACCTCTAATGTTTTACTGAAGTGTTGTGTCTACAGCTAGGTACAAAATTCACACACACATTTCTGGTGCCCACCATGGGGCAACCCACCTTTACATGCTAGTTTTGGTTATTTTTTTGGAGCTAACCCCCTTGTGCAGATTTACTTGGAGACTAAAACCCTAAATTTTCAAAGATTTAATTTTATCTCCCAAACGGCTTGGAGTTTTGGTCTGAATTTTTTTTTGCAACTTGGAGACATATCAGGGAAGCTTCGATAAAAACTTCAAATTTTCTAAGATGTTTTGAATTTTTAATAATGTTTTCCTTATTTTTCATAAAAAATTAATTTTCGGCAGAAATTAGCATATTTTTTTGGAAATTTTTACATTTTCAGAAAACTCTTTAAATTCTACAGGGGTCCATTCTTTTTGTTTTAAATTTGGATGCAATATAATACCTCAAATAGTCAATTTACAAAAACTGGTCTATTTTGGTAAAATGGGTCTCTAGGGCACAAATGAAGATATTTTTCTAAAATTTTTACATTTTTGGAAAGCTCTATGTTTTCTAGCAGGGGTCTCTATTTTGCATTTTTATTTTGGTGGCTGAAATCATATCAAAAAAATTAGATTTTGTTGACTAGGTCAAATGCAAAACAAATAAAATTTTTGTGATGGGTATGCACTTATTTTTCATATGATTCAATGCATGATATGATTTGTCATTGAGATTATTTGTTGGTTATTATTGCTCCTAACAATTGGTTTTTAGATCTAACCCTAGGGTTTGCATAAGTTGAATATACATTGCATATCTTGTTTGCTTGTTGGCTTGTTGGAGAGTTCGTGACTTGCTTGCATGGAAAAGCTCAACAAAAATTGCTAAAAATTAGGTAAAAATCTACTATGCATGTTGCAAGGAATTTAGGTATTCTACTGTGATCTGATAACACTTCAATTTGGACATTAAAATGAACATCTCATGTGTCAAGCTTGTGTGACTTTTCCTACTTTCATATCACAGACTTCATTTTGGGCTATAAAACGAACATAGATTTGTTTTTTGCATATGTGTTACACATAGTAAATAGGCCCTATGAACACTATTTGTGGATGATCTTGAGAGAGTGGGCTTGATTCGTTGGTTTATGCATGCGAAGTTCTTTTTGACGAAAGATCCCCTTGTAGGTAGGGAGGTTACTAAGATTATTTCATGATTCTAGTGAATTTGGATCTCAGCTTTTTGATCGATACGTTCTCTCTCCGAAGAGGGCAATAGACATGAGTTGTGGACATCACAAATCTTGGTGAGATAATTTTTGTCTTAGCGTGTCAGATTTATTTGTCTACTTTGCTTGTGGTAAAAGTGAAAAGGCTAGAAGATTATGCTCTACTTCCTTTTTGGATAGTATCAGAAACTCAGATCCTTGAATCTGGACCAAGTGCCCATGTGGTATATTTTGTGAGTAACCTTTAGAGAGGGTTAACCATAGTGGACATTCCCTTAATTGGGTCAACCACATGGACGAAACCTCAAGTGGTAATAGCCATTTTCATCATGGTAGCAATAACTGCTATATAAATGTCCTTGTGGAGGAAATCTTCACAGGTGTGATCTCTTGTTGGGCTGTCAGATCTCCCTACTAGCTCCTGATTGATTAAATTCTTGGACTATGTCAAAACTAGGTGGTGCACCTGGATTGGAGTTCACCCTCTTGAGATCACAAAAGTTGTAGAGTCAAACCATTACTAAAAACCCTAGCGAGGCCAAATTTTTCATTTTCTAGGTCTATGTGCTTGATTGCAAAACTTTTTGAGAACATACACAAGTAGCATTCCTAGGGATTAGAACAATAAAGTCACTTGATTGTTTATGTCCAAGGTTGCTTTGTCCCTTGCTCATTTTTTTCAGACATGCTTGAAATCCCTTGCTTGCTATTCTATGTGTTTGATATGTAATTGGTTATTTGAAAATTAACAAATCCAAGCATCAAAATCAATCAACAATTTGGAAAATTTGGAAAATTTGAAGAAAACCAATCCTTTTCTGGTGTTAGACTAAATATTCTATCAGAGAACATCTAGCACTGTGTCTCAAAATTTTTTCCTACCTCAAAAAATGATGTACCAAAACTGTCAGACTTTTTCCTTTTCTCGCGCGGACCTATCCTACAGTTTTGTCAAAATAGTGAGCTGATTCCTATCATTTCTAGTCTTCCTTGGTTAGTCTGAGTCAGATCTTAGGTGCTATGACATGTTGCTCAACATCCAAATGAATGTAAATGGTATCAAGTTGCACAAAATGACTCTTGGTCTTCTTTCTTCCACATTTCCCATGTCTTCCTAGTCTCCCATTTCCATCCTTTCTCTTCTTCCTTCACGCTTCTTCCTCTTCTTCCTAAACTCTTCACGTCTTCTTGATTCTTTTCATCTTATTATCTAGTCTATCTCTTCTATTCATCTCTTTTATCACTCCTATGCTTGATTCCTCCTCTTCTAGAACCATGAATTTCAACTATCTTGCTATGAAACCTCTCTTGAAAATAGATGATCTTGAACTCATTGCTCAATTCAAAGAGTTTTATTCCTCCAATAGTCCTTCTAGATATTGCACAGATGATAAATTTATGTCAAGATAAAAAAAATTTGATTGAATCAGATGAATTTTCTAGGATCATACACATGATCCTGTCACAACCTCCTTCCAAACGTCTTTCATCTTCTAAGTCTTTTCATTCTTCCTCATCTCCCAAGTCTTCTTCCTCCACTAGGTCTTCACCTTCCTCTTCTCCATGATCTCATGCCTCTTCTACTTCTCCCAAGAGTCTTACTTCTCTTCTCAAGACACACCATAATGAGCAACGTGACAATCCTTATGATAAATCTTCCATGAAGAGTGACATACCCATCTTTGATGACTATGATGATGGACAATGTAGTGATACCTATGACACCTCTATCCCTAAGAGTTCTCCTAGTCGTGTGCTCGTGCTTACTGGAAATGTGTCATCACACTGGATAGATTGTGATTGTGATCCATATGATTCTAATTTTGAAAGAGACTTTGATGATTTTTGTGAACAATACCTAGATGATACATCTACTTCTATTGAGAAAGAGAAAGATTACCATGCTGATTATAAACATAAACACTATAAAAATCTCTCCTTTAAGAACTCTCATGTTGAAAATAAATATTACACTCTCAAGCAAGATCATGTTAATGTGGACCCTTTTTTTTGTGATGATTCCCTTCCATCCTCTACTTCCTCCAATACCCATACATCTCCTAAAGTTGCTAAGTCTTTCAAATCTTTCACAAATCCTTCGTCTGACAAAAATCCTAATACTTTTCATGCGGTTCCCTATAGTTATCCTCAAGGGCTACCTCTTAAAGATACTCAAGCTAACCTTCACTTGGCTACAAATACTTTCAATAATGCTAAATCTAAAGAGCCCAAGCCTTTATACACTATAATGCCTACTTCATCTAGTCCTTCATCATCTCTTCCAAAGTCTTCCATACAATTCCAACATGCTTCCTTGTCCTTAAAAGTGGCTCCATGTCAAGAGGACTCTAAAAATCATAAAGAAAAAAACATAAAGAAAGATCAAGATCAAGAAACTTTCATTTTATCCAATCCTTTTCATGATGTCTCTTATCCATTTCATGATTCTTTTGATCCCGCACACCCTTTCTCATTCATTCCACCCTGTCTTAAGTCTTCTCCTAAGCAAGATCAAGTTACTACTTACACCGTTGAGCTTATTGACAATCAAAATAACCTTACCCCACTTCCAATTTCCAAAGATGATACTCCCATTAAGGTTGGTAAAAATGGTGTTGTTACTTCCAATGTTAAGCCTATTACAATCAAGAGAAAAATTATGCGTTTATGCTATCCAAAGATCCTTGTCAAGATCAAAGTCTTCCATCTTCTTATTCTACCACTCCATGTTTGTTTCCACTTTTTACTCTTCCTAAGTCTTTGCAAGCTTTGAAAAATCCTATCAAAGAAGGTTCTCATATTCAAGATGTCCATGATTCTATTGAAAATCCTAATGCTCACTCTAAAGGTGCTGATGTCCTTGGTTGTCATATAAATGTTGATGAACTTGTTGATTATCCTTTTGCATCTTCCACTTCCATCCTTGGACCTCTTCCACCACTACTAAGGGCTTCACGGCTGCCTTCCATCTTGGGTCCTTATGTCCCTTCACTTTCCCCTCCTAACTCTCCTAATTCATCATCCATCTTGGGTCCTTACGTCCCTCCATCTCCTATCTTTCCTCAAGATCAACATAGATGCATACCCTTGAATCCTTTTCATCCACCCACCCATCTAAACCAGTCATATCCTCCTTCTTCTTCCACAAGTCCCAAGTCTTTTGGAAGTAACTTGAATGTTCAATACAAGAAAAAGAAGCAATACAAGAATCCATCAAAAAAAGAAGATCACCATGTCTCCTCTAATCAACATGGAGGCATAAAGTCAAAAGAGATATCTAAGAAAAAATTTACAAGACAAGTATGGGTTCCAAAATCCATCATTGAAGATATTCTCTCTAAATCATCAAAAAGAAATGAAAAGCCTACAACTATATGGATTCCAAAATATCTTTTGAAAAAGTTTGATGTTGAGCAACAAGTGAAGTTAACATTCAAGCTTCCAAAGACTTCCACTTCATCTTCTTTCAAAAACATTCTTCTATTCCATGCACCTAAACCACAACCTCTGTTATCTATTCACCATATTACTTCATGTATTCTTTCATTCACATTTTCTCCATCCTCTCGCCACCCTTCAAGGTGTGCATTTATGTTGATCTTTCCTTCTTTCCATCTACCCTTTCACAATCCTTCCATTCATTATCCTTCTACCTTCTATCCTTTTTCCTCATTTGCCTATTCCTCCTATCTTCCAACATCACTCATTTTACATAAAACCTTATCCTCCATTTTTCTCTTCCATCTTCCTTTCCCTATCAACATCTTTGAGCATATCATTTTGAATCCTTGGCATATCATGGTTTATCCTTTCAAGGAGCATTCTCTAAAAAGCTTGCCTTCTTCCAAAAAAAAATAAAAAATAAAAAAAAAGAAATGAATTTTTTTTTGAAAATGTGCCTTAGTGAAAACTTGGAAACAGGTGCCTTAGTAGCAAAAGTAAAAAGAAATAAATCTATCCTATGGTGAAAACCACTCCCTTGTGGCACCTTGGATAAGTACCGTGATGCAAACCTGACAATCAGGCAACATGCCTAGTTCTTCTACATATTTCATCCATTCTATCTTCTCTCTTTGATCTTGACAATGTTGATCTATACATGAATATTTGGCTATCTTGTGAGCTATCTTACGATGATCTTGCTTTCATTCCCTTCTTGTTTAGCTTTCATATTTATTTTCCTCTATTCATTCTAGCCTTTCGCTATCCTTTTCCCCTTTGGTCTTGATCTAATAAAAAAGAGTAGAACACGATGCTTTGAAACCTCTTGACATGTCTACTCCTTTGGAATACATCATTTCCTTCTTTGGCATTATACTTTTGTGACTTATCCTTTGCTGACCTTTCATTGCTTGTCCAAATGTGCTTTACATGACAATTTTTCCCTATCTTGGGTACCCTTGAGGAGTTTTCCCTTGAGGATTTCTTCTCTTCATTCTCCTTCATTCTCTTGTCTTCCATCTCTTCCACTAGCTTTCTAATCCCTCTTGTTCTCCACCTTGCTAGACATTGGGACTACACGATGTGATCTTGCTTGGGAGTTTGATGCCCATTCTATCTGGGGGCATCCTTTGTACATATTGATTAGTACTGCATATTGAGGTTGAAATCCCATCACTAAGAATCATAATACATGGTCTAGTAACTGATGATGACTATAGAGTGTCTAGGTTGCAAGAACTTGAACTACTGGATGAGCACAAACAAATAGCATATGATCATCTCAGAGTATATTAGAAGAGAATGTCTAGTGGCTACAACAAGAAAGTTAGACACAGAGAATGTCAGGTTGGCGATCTAGTCTTGAGAGAGAATCCTAAAAATCAATCACATCGAGAACATAAGGGGAAGTTTGAACGCAACTGGTTGGGTCCCTTTGTAATCACTACTACTTTTAGCTCTGGTGCCTATCAACTCTCAATGACTGAAGGAGAACAGCTCTGAGAACCAATCAACATGCTGCATCTAAAGAAATTCTATGTCTAAGGCCTTCAGTCTATGGTAAAATATCCTGAAAAAATCTTAAAAATCTTAAAAAGTCCTAAAAAAATGAACATCTTGGTGAAAACCTAGAAATGGGTGCCTTGATGATTCACAAAAAAAATAAAAAAATACCAAAAATGTCAAAAAAATTGGAAAAATGAAAAATACAAAAAAATGAGAAAAAGAAAAAGTGCCTTGGTGAAAACTTGGAAACAGGCGCCTTGGTAGCAAAAATAGAATCTCTGCCAAGATGGTGAAAACCCGGGAAACAGGAACCACTTGTTCAAAAAACTCCATCTATCAGTGCAATCTTGGTCTTTCCCAGATTTCAGTCTTGCTTTAGTTTGTACATACCTCCCAGTTTGTTTCTACATTCCTGTTTTCAATAAAGTCGGTATGTGCACCAATCAGCTCAAGCATTTGTATCCTATCAATGCCTAACACTTGGGGGCAATCAAAGTTATATCCTACAGTCCTCAGTATGCTTTAGATGTGTCATATCCAGTCAAAGCCCTTTGAAGCTTCATCTAATTCGGTTTGTCTGTCTCCTCTCCAAAAAGGATTTTGCATCTACAACAACACAAACAATCAAACATTACCACAAATGAAAACAATCTATGTTGTTACATGCTTTTATCTCCTTATATGCTTACTGATTCACATTGAGATTTTTACATATTGTGTCTTTTTGAGCTCTTCGATGATGTCCTTTACAAGATTTAGAGAGTGATGACTAGGGGCATAATCTTTTTTTTGTCTTCTGCTTGTATGTGAAAATTTAACAACTTTGAAAATTCTAGATTGAAATGGTGTCCATCTGTAAGAGTCTCTATCTCAAATTGGATGGCCATGTGTACCTCGACCATTGATACTTGGAAACTTCAAAGAAATTTGATCTAACTATTGTCTTTTTGAGTGATTTCTTACTCCTACTATGAAACATGATCTTGCCTAAGGATGTGAATGATAAAGGGTCACTACGGGTAATTCACACCGGATTTAGAATGATCTCTTGACTATTTGATGTGTTTGAACATAAGGCGTATTTAGGTCATCATGACATTTATATTCTGATACTTATACAAATTGCTATATCAAAAGGGACATGATATTCAGGTCATCCTAGCGTTTGTGCCTTGGTGTTTATATCTAATCTGACATTCTGAAAATAAAATCAATATTCATATGTCCATGGTTGCCTAACCAGTGGGTGTTGTATTGAATTTTGAGCATACAAATCAATATTCATATGTCTATGGTTTCCTAACTAGTGGACATTGTATTGATTTATCCGGTTACCTAAAAAGTTCAATGATGACAACAAATCAACACATGATCAGTGACTAGGTCCTAGGTCCTAGGTTTGCATTTCATTTTGTACTTTGCATGATTGCATGATCTCACAAATTGCTTGAACACTTAAATGATTCTTCAAAACCAAAAATGCTAAACATGACATAAGGACTGAGCATTGTATGAAGGTTCCTCCAACAAAACAACAAGTAGAATCCTTTTTTAGGGTCAAAATCAAAATCTGAGATCATTCATATTATTAACTACTTGCATAATTGACCTTCAATCATCACATAAATCTAGAATTCAACTTAGCTGATTATCTTACATCAAACTATCAAAATTTTAACTTGGTCAACTATGCTCAACTCATGGTCAAACCTAGTCAAACTTGGTCTCCAGGACCTCTAAACAATGTAGAACACATTCTCAAACGTGTATAATCACTTCTCAAATCAATTAACATGCTTCTAAACTATAACGATGTCTTTTATTGTCAGATTTCAATTTTAATCCCGAAGGGGGCACGGTATTGCACATCATTCAAGTCTATAAATCTAAATTTTTAATCAATCTTTCCTCAGTAATCAAGACAACAACCACGTCTAGTTGCTAGTTCATCTAAAGTCCTCATCGCTTGGGGAAAATCTATCATCTCTTGGGGCATATCAGATTCATCGAGATCCATATCAATCTGGTATCATAAATCTATCTTGTAAACTATATCATCTTTTCATAACCATCGGTTCATTAGTGTTATTTCCTTGGTTCTTCATAACTAATGGGTTCAGTATGTGATACCAATATGATTCTCTTGGGACAATTAGGTCTGGAATCGGTCACTCACTTCTTCGCAATCATAAGGTTTAGAATCAAGTGTTTTGGCACTTTTTCATAATCACCGGTTCATTGCTATTATAGTTAACATTATCTTTGGTCAACCAGGACCTAAATATTGCATATTTAAATCTTTCAATTGGTTTTTATCTCAGAATCATTTCATCTTTCAAATCAGTCTCATAAATCTTTATCATACATAGATTATTCTTTGAACCACTATGCTTCACACAGTAATTCAAAGAGGGGCAATGATGAACTACAATTGATTTAGAACCTGAATGGAGTATCTATAATTCAAGATTAATGAGAAGTTGCTGATTAGATATGCAAGATGATTAAATTAGTATTATGTTGTCATTAATGTCAACTAGCTTGAGAGTACTTATCTTGTAAGTTACTATATCGACACATATGAAGAAAGGTGAAAGAGATGAAGAACATAAATATCTACATGAGGAAGATGTCTATGTCAAATGAGGATAAGGAATACACTGAGTAACTTGTTGATGAGTCTATGACTTGATGAAATTGAATTTATTATGTTGCATTCATATATGATGAAGGATAGAGCTGAAAGACATAAAGTAGTGTTGTTGGTAAATAAAGCATTCCAGTATACACCGACGAAGTGTAGTGTATACCGAGCGTAGTGTTAACCGAGCTTGTGTTCACCGATGCATTTCTTTGTTAACCGAGCAGAACATAAAGGAATTAAATGATCAATTTAGCCGATAAAGTGATGAGCTGGAAAGTGTATGAAATCGAGGTAACAAATAAGGTTTGCTATGAAGATCGATGACTAACATAATTCAAGGAAGATCTAATGGAGCAGATTGAAATGTGTTATTGACACATTAGTCGAGGAAGCTTAAAGTGGCAAAATCTATGAATAAGATTAAGCGATAAAATCTGATGGAGGAAAAGAAAATGATTTACTCATCTATATAAGAGACATTGGTTTCATTGTTGAGAGAAGTCAGAAGAAGAAGAAATTGCAGAATTATCGCGTGAAGGAGCTTTTCATGCATTCTAATCATACTGGTTAGTAAGAACCGAGTTGCAGAACAATTATCAAGCTACAAAGAGTAATTACCGACGAACAATAAGTTGATATCATATTGAATCTGAAGTGATATATTGATCAGAAAGATTTGAATGAGCTAAACATTGATCTGTAAATTGCAATTGAAGTTGTTTTAAGGTAGATCATCTATTATTACATATTTAACCATTGTAAACAGTCAAATCTCTTAACTGAGTGGACTATGAAAGTCTTTTGATGTTTCATTCATAGAGTGAACATTGTTATCCTGTCAACCCCAGAGTGACTGTTGGTTGGACGATAATTTCTGGTCTAAAATCCTCTAACAAGGTCACACCTAACATTGTGTTTGTAACCTTTAATAGGGTTGGGTCTTCACCAACCTCACTTCAGAAGAGTGAACAATTTTTGGGTTGTCGATCCCAAGTGGTTTTTCCCTTCATAGGGTTTCCACGTTAAATCTCTTGTGTTATGTGTTGATTGTGATATTTGTTTGTTATCATACTTTGCATATTACATGTTAGATTTGATCAGTAACTACTATAAGTTTTAGACTAACAATCGGTAAAAACACAGATAGTGAAAGTATTTTATGTTTACCAAGTAGCAGAAGTTGAAGAATTTGTTTTGGATTATACAATTTATTTTGGAACACTGGATAACTGATTCACCCCCCTCTCAGTTATTCTAACAATTGGTATCAGAGCTGTGGTTGCTTAGAATAGAGTTTTAAGGACTTTAGCACAAAGGTGTCAAGATGTATAAGACAGAAGTACCAAAGCTGAACAAAGATAACTTCACAGTATGGAAAAGCTGGATGATGTTGCACATATTTAGAATTGGGAACTTAGCACTAGAATTGATGAAGAATGGCTACATTGAATTGACCTCTGGTCCCTTAACTCTTGATCAACTGGAGGACAATCATGAACACAATATTACTATGATGGAACTTGCTATTGCCTGTACCGATGCCAAAGTTGAAAACATCAAGGGATGTGATACTGCTAAGAAGATGTGGGACAAGCTAAATCTAATATACAGTCGAGATTTGAATGTTAAGAGAGCCCGAGCTGAAAGCCTAAGATGTAGATTCGATGATATGAAGATGAAGGAAGTTGAGAACATTGTGCAATACACAAATAGACTAAAAGAGGTAGTACATGCTATTAGAGCATCCAATGGAGTTATTGACGATGAAACAATGATAAATAAGATTCTCAAAACTTTGTTTCCAATTTATGCAATCAAGATCTCTGCAATTCATGAAACAAGAGCTACATTGAATCTTACTCTTGACACACTGATCGGTAAGCTTACAACCTTTGAATTGAATAATTTTGACAATAGTGTTGTACCTTCTGTTGAATCCACTTTCATGTCTTCTTTGAAGATTGGTAAGTCTAGTAGTAGGAATAATAAAAATAATGATAGTGATAGTAATACTAATGATGAACTTGATGAGCTTGAAGCTCTTATGGCTAGAATATTGCCCAAAGGTAAAGGAAGGTATAGAGGCAAGCTACCTTTAGCATGTTTTAATTATAAAAAAGTTGGCCACATCGCTACTAGATGTCTGAATAAGAAAGATGATGATAGATCCAAATACTGATTCGAAGGAAGCTATGGGAGAAGAGTCAAAAGAGGCTATTGACACAACAATAGAGATAACCAAGATAGCTATGACAAAGGGAAAAAGGTATGTTACATAGCCGAAGAATTTGAATATGAATCTGACACTGGATGATGTAGAAGTAGTATTTGTTGCTATGAAAGATGATTTAGAGGAAGAAGAGAAACATGAAGAAACAACACTAATCTCTAAAGTAAGCAAAAATGATACATGGATCATAGACAGTGGTTGTACACATCATATGATTGGTGATAAAGAGAAATTTGATCTACTTGATGAATATGATGGAGGATTTGTAAGGTTGGGAAATGATGCACCTTGTATGGTGAGAGGTAAAGGTTCGCTGATGATTAATGATAGAATAAAATGTGAAAATTCATATTGGGTAGATGGATTGAACCATTATTTTGTTAAGTGTGGCACAACTAAATAACTCAGGCCACCGACTTGATTTTGAGAGTAGAAAGGTAAAAATCTATGATAATGGAGGAAGACTTGTCAGAACCGGTACACAATCCAGAGGTAATCTATTTTATCTTGATATTGATCAATCTTCTTGTTTATTAATGAAGGATGAAGATGCATGGTTGTGGCATAAGAGGTTATTCCTTGTGAATTTTGATAACATGATAAAGATTAGTAAGAGGAAAAGAGTTAGCGGGTTGCCTAACTTGTCAAAACTAGATCATGCTATGTGCCATGAATGTCAAAAAGGTAAGATGACTAAGTCTGGTTTTAAGAACAAAGACTACTCAACAAAGAAGATACTTGATTTGGTTCATACCGACCTATGTGGTCCTATGAGAACTCAAAGTTACTATGGTGATAGATACTTTATTCTTTTTGTTGATGACTATACTAGAATGATGACTATTATGTTCTTGAAAGAGAAATATGAAGCATTTAAAATGTTTAAGTGGTATAAGGTAAAGGCAGAAAAAGAGACTGGAAAAGAATTAAAATGCTTAAGATTTGATAGATGAGGTGAATTTATCTCTGATAAATTTACTAATTTTTGTAATGAGCATGGTATTAAGAGATAGGTCTCTACACCGAGAACACCTTAGCAGAATGAGATTTCTGAAAGAAGGAATAGGTTTATCATTGACTGTGCAAGGACACTGATGATACAAAAGAATATTTCTTAGACATATTAGAGGGAAGATGTCAGCACAACTGTATATATGCTTAACCGAGTAAAATTGAAGGACACCAACCAGACACCTTATGAGCTATGGTTTGGACACAAACCTACTGTGAATTATTTTAGGATTTTTGGAAGCAAATATTTTATTTTAAAAGATGAGAGAAATGAGAAATTTGATTCTAAAGGTGATGAAGGAATATTCTTGGGATATTCTACTAAGAGTAAAGCATACAAATGTCTGAATAAGGTTACAAATAAGATAATTGAAAGTACTAATGTCCGTGTTGATGAGTTTGATGACAAGAACATAGAGGAAAGAAAGGAACCAGAAGACTATGGTAGATTCACTTACATTGAACTTCCTGATTATCTACCGAAGTCGCAACCTGCGATAACCGATCAACAGGAAAATAACCCCGAAGAACAGGAAAGGGAAACCGACGAACAAGATGGTGCTACCGAGCAAGCACATGAACCTAAATAGGATGAACAAGAAAGAATAAACTGAGTACTAGCTAGTTTTGTCAAAAGACATCATCCTGAGACACAAATTATTGGAGACAGACAAGCTGGCATGCAGACAAGAAGCAACACAAGACAAGGTACATGCCTAGTTTGTGAATTTGAACCAAAAAATGTGAAAGTTGCATTAGAGAATGAAGAATGGGTTAATGCAATGAAAGAGGAAATAGAGAAAATAGAGAAAAAAAAACCTGAAGCTTAGTACCCCGACCAAAGGACAAGAATGTTATCAGTACTAAATGGATATTCAAGAACAAACTAAATGAAAATGGTGAAGTGACAAGAAATAAAGCGAGATTGGTATGCAAGGGATATGCACAGGAAGAAAGCATTGACTATGGTGAGACATTTGCACCTGTTGCTAGATTGGAAAGAGTTAGAATGCTACTTGCATATGCTGCACACAATAAATTTAAGATTTATCAAATGGATGTGAATTCAACATTTCTAAATGGTATACTTGAAGAAGAGGTCTACATAGAACAACTTGAAGGATTCGTTGATCCAGACAACTGAAAAATGGTATGTAGATTACAAAAAGCTTTATATGGTTTGAAGCAAGCACCGAGAGCATGGTATGAAAGGCTGCATACTTACTTGTTAAGTATTGGATTTGTAAGAACTAGTGAGAACAATAATTTGTACATGAAAGGTGATACTGATGACACTATTATTATTGCTAAAATCTTTGTTGATGATATTATTTTTGGAGGTCAAGATCATGTATGTAAATATTTTATTGATGACATGAGGAATGAGTTTGAAATGTCTATGCTTGGAGAGATTAAATTCTTTCTTAGATTACAAGTGATTCAATAGAGTGATGGGATATTCATCACACAGTCTAAGTACATAAAAGAAGTCTTGAAGACATTTGGCATGGAAGATGCTAAACCTATGGGAACACCGATGGCTACTAGAAGTAAATTGACAAACGAAAATGAAACTACAGAGGTAAATCAGACACTTTATCGATCCATGATTGGTAAGGTAATGTATGTAGTTCACAGTAGACCAGATATAGCACATGTTGTGGGAATTGTTGCTAGATATTATGCTAATCCTAGAGAATCACACATGATTGCTACTAAAAGGATCTTAAGATACCTAAAAAAGACAAAGGATTATGGATTATGGTATCCTAAGGAAGGTAAGTTTGTGCTGAAGGTTTATACCAATGTTGATTGGGCTGGAAATGTGGATGAATGAAAAAGCACCATCGGAGGAGCATTTTTCTTTAGTGAAAGACTTGTAACCTGGACAAGTAAAAAGCATGCTTGTATTTCTTAGTCTACAGCTGAAGCAGAGTATGTTGCTACTACTACTAATTTCTCAAACATTGCATATATCAAGCAAGTGTTAGAAGGAATGGATGAGGTAATCACTGACCCGATGATTATATACTGTGACAACACAAGTGCTATTAATATCTCAAAGAATCCAGTGATGCACTCTAAGACAAAGCATATATCAATTAAGTATCATTACTTAAGAGAACAAGTGCAAGAGAAGCAATTGAAGTTAGAATTTGTTACATCCAAAGAACAACTTGTAGATATCTTTACAAAGCCTCTACCGAAGGACACATTTGAATATTTGAGGACTAGACTTGGGGTTCGTCCCCTGTCTATCGGTCACTAATGTGATTTGGATGTTGTATCAGCCTAATCTTATCAGAAGATCATTCATGTTGATGTAGCATAGTTCACACTTTGGATCATGTTCAAGGTTGTGATTAAGTTTGGAGAACTGAAACAGATTGGGATATCAGTATACTAAGATACAGAGAATGTAATGCACAACAAAGAGTTACTTAGCTACTGAAGAGCTGTATGTTTATTTGTTTCTTTGGAATTGTTTGTAAGGAAACTCAGGTGCGAAAATAGCTTCCTATGCTAATCTCTATAGGAGAGTATTGTGCAAATTTTTATAAATCCTTACAATTTCAAATTCGTTAACTACTTTAACAAAGATATTGCAACCACATACCATACATACAGAAAAATAGAGAATGACACAATGATATACCCTGGGGAAAACCTTTCTATAAAAAACCCCAGCACTCCAAAACCTGCACAATGTATTATCTTCAACACAAAGATTACAACACACTTGCAATGCAAGTTCTTTCAGGAGATGAGAGACAAGTAAAACTTATTTTCCTCCCATAGAAGCAACATCATATATATAGACTCCTCAGGACCCAACAAATACCCAAAAAAGGAGTTTGGCGTCCAACCACCAAGACCCATGCACAAAGCCACATGTACACAGTTGTTACATGCAATCCCAAGAATAGGCGTCCATCCCTAGAATAGACTATGATAGCTTGTCATAGAATCTGCCAAAAATAATGGTCACAAGAGAAGTGTAAGAGAATCTGTCATACCAACCTATTTTTGGCATATTCTCTTACACACACCAACCACTTCTTCTTGGGTGCCCAAATAGGCCCAAGTCATAAGATGCTCTTACACTTGTCATAGCACATTCCTTAAATAGTTCTTACACATCATAGGAATCCATCATGACCATTTCAGTCATGATCTCCTTACGCACAAGATGCCGACACATCAAGTGGAGTGACACATCAACATGCCAACTAGACATGTACACTCACACTTAATTACATTATTTGCAAAAAATACATTTACAAAACAAATAATAAGAATAGGAATTATCCAAGGTTGAGACACCTTATTCCTAACATTCTCCCACTTGTCGAACACCTTGTAAGAGCAACAGGAACATAACAGGAACTTTAACCGCTATAGGCCTAAAGGCCCATAGACTCTGAACACCATCTGAACTTCTTAGTGCCCATTGGTTTTGTTAATGCATCTGCAACATTCTTCACAGTATCTACCTTCTCCAAATTTACCTTTCCATCTTCCACCATATCTCTCACAAAGTGAAACTACACATCAATGTGCTTCGTTCTGGCATGGAAAGTTGGATTCTTTGCAAGGCAAATAATGCTCTAACTATCACACCAAATAGTAATTTGTTCTGCATCAACACCAACATCAGAACACAATCTTCTAAGCCAAATGGCTTCTTTACAAGCATGAGTAGCAGCCATGTACTCAGCTTCTGTAGTGGACAAAGCAACCACAGGTTGTCGCTTACTCATCCAACTGATGGCACCACCAAACATAGTGAACACATAAGCACTGGTGGATCTCCTGCTGTCAATATCACCTGCCCAATCTGAATCCACAAACCCATGAATACAAACTGAATGTGAAGATCCATAAGAGTTACCATGATAACATATGGAGTAATCTGATGTACCCCTCAAATATCTGAATACTCGCTTAACTGCATCCTAATGTACTCATCTAGGATTAGCCATAAACTAACTCAGGACTCCCACTGCTTGGGCAATGTCTGGTCTCATACAGACCATAGCGTACATAAGACTACCAAATGCACTAGCATAAGGTACTCTACTCATGTCCTCTACCTCACTAGGAGATTTTGGACAATCATCTACAGATAACTTTGTTCCCAAAAAAATAGGAACACATAGAAGTCTACAATCTGCCATGCTGAACCTATCCAACACAGACTTCACATACTTACTCTGACTCAACCAAAGTTTTTTGTTAGACTTGTCTCTACTGATTTCCATACCCAAGATGTACCTAGCTGCCCCAAGATCTTTCATCTCAAACTGTGCTGACAACTAAGATTTAAAATCAGAAATCATACCCTTACCCTTCCCAAATAGCAACATATCATCAACATATAATGCAACAATAAGAAGGCAATCATTTTCAACTCTGAAATAAACACAATGATCTGATTTTGATCTTACAAATCCAATTGACAACTCAAAGGCATCAAACTTAAGGTACCACATCCTAGGAGATTGCTTCAAACCATATAGAGATTTCTTTAATCTGCAAACTAAGAATTCTTTACCTTTAACAATGTAGTGCTCAGGCTGTGACATATAAATCTCTTCCTCCAAATCACCATGAAGGAAAGCTGTCTTCACATCCATCTGTTCTACCTCTAAATCATATGATCCAACAAGAGATAACAGAAATCTAATGGATGTCAACTTTGCAACAAGAGAGAATATTTCACCATAATCTATTCCCTCTACCTGTGAATACCCCTTTGCAACCAATCTAGCTTTATACCTTTCAACACTGCCATCTGCATAGAATTTCTTCTTGAACACCCATTTACAGCCAACAGATTTTCTCCCTTTAGGCAAAGGTACAAGGTCCCAAGTTTTGTTTTTCTCCAATGAATCCATCTCATCATCCATAGCCTCAATCCAATAACTTGCATCTTCCATGCCCAAAGCCTCTTTCACAGATCTAGGCTCATCAGTGTTAGTAATCAAAGCAAAAGCACAACTGGAATCTAACATAGAATAACCAAAACTTTCTGGTTGCTTTCTTTCTCTCATGGATCTCCTCAAGGGCTACGGTTGAGGTTGTTCTTCCTCTTCTTCTGAACTATCAAAGCTGCTAGAGCTCTCCTCATCATTAGGCCCAACATGGTCTCTCTATTCAGTCTTCTCAGGGGTAGGAGGCAACTAAACAACATCTTTTTCCTTTTCTTTTACATCTGGTTGTAGCACAATAGGAGAAGATGTTAGCTCTCTGAAAATAACATTTCTACTATACAACACCTTACTAGTCACGGGATCCCAAAGCTTGTATCCTTTCACACCAGCACTGTATCTGATGAAAATACATTTAACAGCTTTGTTTTCCAACTTAGATCTCTTCTCCTTTGGAACCTGTGCATAAGCTTCACAACCAAAAACACAAAGATGTCTAATTGAAGGCTTCTTACTAGACCACACCTCCATGGGTGTCTTACCAACAAGGGCTGATGTAGGAGATCTATTAACCAGATCGCAAGTAGTGGCCACAGCTTCCGCCTAAAACCTTTGTTCTAAACTAGCTCCACTAAGCATACTCCTAGCCTTCTCCATTAGTGTCCTGTTCATTCTCTTTGCAACTCCATTTTGTTGTGGGGTATAAGGAGTTGTCTTATGCCTCTCGATACCTTGTTCTTTACAGAACTGTTCAAACTCTGCTGAGCAAAACTCACCACCATTGTCAGTTCTCACACACTTAATCTTCTACTAGTCTGATTCTCTACAAGAGCTTTAAATTCCTTGAACCGACTAAAGACTTGTGTCTTACTTTTAAGGAAATAAATCCACGTCCTTCTACTATAATCATCTATGAAAGATACAAAAAATATAGACTTGGAGATTGAAGGAACTTTTACAGGACCAAATACATCAGAATGAATAAGATCCAAAATATCAGAAGATTTGTGAGAACTCGAGTAAAACTGAACATGATTTTGTTTAAATTCTCTTACACACACCAACCACTTCTTCTTGGGCTCCCAAATAGGCCCAAGTCATAAGATGCTCTTACACATGTCATAGCACATTCCTTAAATAGTTCTTACACATCATAGGAATCCGTCATGACCATTTCAGTCATGATCTCCTTACGCACAAGATGCTGACACATCAAGTGGAGTGACACATCAACATGCCAACTAGACATGTACACTCACACTTAATTACATTATTTGCAAAAAATACATTTACAAAACAAATAATAAGAATAGGAATTATCCAAGGTTGAGACACCTTATTCCTAACATTGTTGTCAAAGGGAGAGATAAATAATATGAAAAGGAAAGGGAAAGATATGCACTGATGAGAACTATCTAATGGAGAGATAATCTGAAAGAAACAGAACACTAAAGATCTGTTACTGAGAACAAAAGAAGTAATCTGAGAGCTGAAAAGATCATATTTACAGAATGTCAAAGCTGTATTTTTTAATGTTATTTAGTAATGTAGTGATTAAACATATTAAGCTAGGGAGAGCTTACACAACATTTGTTCATAGAGTTGTAGAATACATGTTTGGTATGTGTATGGTACACTTCATATTACTTGAGTTTCCATCAATGCCAAAGGGAGAGATTGATGAACTACAACTGATTTAGAACTTGAATGGAGAATCTGTAATTCAAGATTACTGAGAAGTTGCTGATTAGATATGCAAGATGATTAAATCAGTATTATGTTGTCATTGATGTCAACTAGCTTAACAATACTTATCTTGTAAGTTACTATACCGACACATCTAAAGAAAGGTGAAGGAGATGAAGAACAAAAATATCTACATGAGGAAGATGTATATGTCAGATGAGGATAAGGAATACACTGAGTAACTTGTTGATGAGCCTATGATTTGATGAAATTAACTTTATTATGTTGCATTCATCTATGATGAAGGATAGAGCTGAAAGACACAAAGCAATGTTGTTAGTAAATAAAGCATTCTAGTATACACTGACAGAGTGTAGTGTATACCGAGCGTAGTGTTAACCAAGCTTGTGTTCACCAATGCATTTCTTTGTTAACCGAGCAGAATAGAAATGAATTAAATGATTAGTTTAGTTGATAAAGTGATGAGCTGGAAAGTGTATGAAATCGAGGTAACAGATAAGGTTTGTTATGAAGATCGACGACTAACATAATTCAAGGAAGATCTAATGGAGTAGATTGTAATGTGTTATTGACACATCAGCTGAGGAAGCTTAAAGAGACAAAATCTATGAATAAGATTAAGCGATAAAATCTGATGGAGGAAAAGAAAACAATTTACTCATCTATATAAGAGACATTGGTTTCATTATTGAGAGAAGCCGGAAGAAGAAGAAACTGCAGAATTATTACGTGAAGGAGTTTTTCATGCATTCTAATCATACTGATTAGTAAGAACCAAGCTGCAGAATAATTACCGAGCTACAAAGAGTAATTATCGATGGACAGTAAGTTGATATAATATTGAATCTGAAGTGATATATTGATCAAAAAGATTTGAATGAGCTGAACATTGATCTGTAAACTGCAATTGAAGTTGTTTTAAGGCAGATCATCTACCATTACATATTTAACCATTGTACACAGTCAAATCTCTTAATTGAGGGGACTATGAAAGACTTTTGATGTTTCACTCATAGAGTGAATATTGTTATCCTGTCAACCCCAGAGTGACTTCTGGTTGGATGATAACTTTTGGTCTAAAATCCTCTAACAAGGTCACACCTAACAGTGTGTTTGTAACCTTTAAGAGGGTTGGGTCTTCACCGACCTCATTTGAGAAGAGTGAACATTTTTTGGGTTGCCGGTCCTAGGTGATTTTTCCCTTCACAGGATTTCCACATTAAATCTCTTGTGTTATGTGTTGATTGTGATATTTTTTTGTTATAATACTTTGCATATTACATGTTAGATTTGATCGGTAACTACTACAAGTTTTAGACTGACAATCGGTAAAAACATAGATAGTGAAAGTATTTTATGTTTACCAAGTAGCAGAAGTTGAAGAATTTGTTTTGGATTATACATTTTGTTTTGGGACACTGGATAATTGATTCACCCCCCTCTTAGTTATTCTAACAAGCAAAATGTAATACCCCAAAAATGGGCTATAGGTTCATTAACCTCCTACATCAACAAATCGAATGAAATTGATATAAAAAGTCCTAATCTAAGGCACATCTGCACATTATCGAATCCTAATTGATTTTATCCTAATTCTGCATCGGGGAATATTTCCTAAATATTCCTAATTTATCTAATTATCTTTAATTAAATATTATTTGGCGATAAATCATATTTATCCTAAAGTTGATTAATTGAATATGATGAATATTTAATTAATCAGATTTAATACTGCCACTTAATAATTTAATTACATTTAATTATATTTATTCATAAATTATATTATTTAATTTTGACAATAAATAAAAAATCTTATGACTAATTGATTAAATTCCTATTTAATTAATTAAAGTCAGTTGTCAATATTTAATAATATAGTTTTTTAATAAAAGTTTGATTTAATAATTGATTAACCCATAAATCAATTGTTTTAATTTTAAAATTAGTTAAGTGGAAAATAAATCACTTTATTTATTAAATTAATTCATATTAAATCATGCACAATCAGAAAAGCAGTTAACTTTTAAATAAATTTTTATTTTCAATTTGTTAACTTTCTAAACTCAACATCTGATGATGAGTTGAAAAAGAGAAATAAAGCTCTATTTTCAGATAAAAAATATTTTTTCATGATTTTATGAGTTTATTTATTCTTAATTTCTTGTTAACTCAAAAATTAACCTAAGTTTATCAAGAGTGATTTATGGCTTTTTTCAATGCATCCTCAAGCCCTGGATTTCTATAAAAACAAGGCTCAGCTCTCTCAAAATCTCTCAAGCTTTCAATCTCTCTAAATCCCTCCAACTTTCAATCAATTATATCTCTCAAGCTTTCAATATCTTATATCTCTCGAATTTGGACAAATACTCTGGCGAATTTACAACTGAAGAACAAAGATTTCATGACAGACAATTTTGTGAGATCAAGTAATAGTTTTTCATAGCTTTGCATATCAATTCATATAATTCTTAGATTAATTTTCATATCATTTCAATTTCATTCTAGGTTAATATCATACAGTTTTTCATCCTATTGCATCAAAAATTCAAAAAAATAGATTAATTTGCATTCATATTTCATTGCTTTCATCATTTTAAATCCTTCGTTTAGGTGTTGCATTGTCACTGATCTTGATTTCAATCTAAGAACATCATACTTGCACTTACTAGAAGGCAGTAAATCGCTTGGTTAGCATAGTTTCAGTTACTTGTAGATTTTGATTTTTGCTAACCTCTAATGTTTTACTATAGTGTTTTGTCTACAACTAGGTACAAAATTCACACACATAGGAATAGATGGTTTGATGCTATGATCAACAATTTGAAAGATACGCAATGTTGTTCATTTCAACTAAAGAACACTTCGAGTTTTGACATCGACCGAGAATGTGTCACCAAATATAAATGAACTTGAATCTCTAAAAACTGAGACATTTTATTGTAGGCCTCGACAACACGGTCCTGTAGCACCTAACGGTTCGATACTACCATGCATGAGCTCTGAGATATGACCCCGTAAAGATCATCAATTTCATACTGAAGGGACCTTGAGGGACACTTCGACCTAGAGTGGTCGGCAACGTTCGAGCAACTTTGTGTGCCAAATGAGGTTGCCACTAGCGTTTAGCCAGCCATTTAGAGCTGTTAGAACATACAGTTCGGTGCTACAATTGACAGTTTGAAAGATACCCAGTGTTGTCCATTTCAATTGAGGAACACTTCAAGTTTTAACATCGATCAAGAATGTGTTGCCAAATATAAATGAACTTGAATCTCTAAAAATTGAGACAAGTTATTGTAGGTCTCGGCAACGCGGTCCTATAGCACCTAATGTCTCGATGCTACCTCGCACGAGCTCTGATATATGACCCTATAAAGATCACCGATTTCATACTGAAGGGACCTTGAGGGACACTTTAGCCCGGAGTGGTTGGCATCATTTGAGTGATTGTGTGTGCCAAACGAGGTTGCCACTAGCATTTACTCAGCCATTCGGAGTTGTTGGAACAGACAGTTTGATGCTACGACCGACGGTTTGAAAGATACACAATGTTGTCCATTTCAACTGAAGAACACTTCAAGTTTTGACATCAACCAAGAATATGTCGACAAATATAAATGAACTTGACTATGTAAAAACTGAGACAAGTTATTGTAGGCCTCGGCAAAACGGTCCCGTATCACTTGATGGCTCGATGCCACCATGCACGAGCTCCAAGATATGACCCCGTAAAGATTGTTGATTTCATGCTGAAGGGACCTTGAGGGACACTTTGGCCTAGAGTCATTGCCGGTGTTTGAGCGACTATGTGTGCCAAACAAGGTTTCCACTAGCATTTACCTGGCCATTCAGAGTTATTAGAACAGATGATTCGATGCTAGGATTGATGGTTTGAAAGATATGTAATGTTGTGCATTTCAACTGAGGAACACTTCAAGTATTGACATTGACTGAGAATGTGTGGCCAAATATAAATGAACTTGAATCTCTGAAAAATGAGACAGGTTATTGTAGGCATCGGCAATGTAGTTCCATAGCACCTTACGATTTGATGCTACTTCACACAAGCTCTGAGATATGACCCCATAACTTGAATCTTTGAAAAATGAGACATTTTATTGTAGGCCTCAGCAATGCAGTTTCATAGCACCTTACGATTCGATGCTACTTCACATGAGCTCCAAGATATGACCTCGTAAAGATCACTAATTTCATGCTGAAGGGACCTTAAGGGACACTACGGCCCAAAGTCATTGATGATGTTCAAGCGAATGTGTGTGCCAAACAAGGTTTCTACTAGCATTTACCTAGCCATTCAGAGCTATTGGAATAGATAGTTTAGTGCCATGATCGACGGTTTAAAAGATACGCAATGTTGTCCATTTCAATTGAGGAACACTTCGAGTTTTAACATCGACTGATAATGTGTTGCCAAATGTAAACAAACTTAAATCTCTAAAAATTGAGATAGGTTATTGTAGGCCTCGGCAACACGGTCTCATAGCACCTAACCGCTCGATGCTACCTCGCACGAGCTCTGACATATGTCCCCATAAAGATTGTTGATTTCATGTTGATGGGACCTTGAGGGACACTTTAGCCTGGAGTTGTCGACGATGTTTGAGTGACTATGTGTGCCAAATGAGGTTGCCACTAGTGTTTACCTGACCATTTGGAGCTGTTGGAACATACAGTTTGATGCTACAACCGACGGTTTGAAAGATACGCAATGTTGTCCATTTCAACTGAGGAACACTGTGAGTTTTGACATCGACCGAGAATGTGTCACCAAAGATAAATGAACTTGAATCTCTAAAAAATGAGATAGATTATTGTAGGCCTCAGCAACCCGATCTTGTAGAACCTAACATCTTGATGCTACCATGCACGAGCTCTGAGATATGACCCCATAAATATCATCAATTTCATGCTGAAGGGACCTTGAGGGACACTTCGCCTTAGAGTGGTCGATGTTATTCGAGCAACTTTGTGTGCCAAATGAGCTTGCCACTAGCATTTACCCAGCCATTCAGAGCTGTTGGAACAGACAGTTCGATGCTACGACTGATGATTTGAAAGATACACAATGTTGTCCATTTCAACTGAGGAACACTTCGAGTTTTGACATCGACCGAGAATGTGATGCCAAATATAAATGAACTTGAATCTTGGAAAATTGAGATAGGTTATTGTAGGCCTCAGAAACATGGTTCCGTAGCATTTGATGGTTTGATGCTACCTCACACGAGCTCCAAGATATGATCCCATTGTGAGTGTGAATTTTGTACCTAGCTATGGACACAACACTGTAGTAAAACATTAGAGGTTAGCAAATCAAGAAATCTGCAAATGAAACAAATAATGCTAACCATGTGATTTACTGCCTTCTAGTAGGTATGAGTTTGATATTCTCAGATTATGACCAAGACCAGTGACAATGCAATACCTAAATGAAGGATTTGAAATGATGAAAGTAATAAAAGTATGGATGCAAATTAATCTATATTTTTAGATTTTCTATGCAATATGATGAAAAACTAATATGAATTTGATCTAAAATGGATTGAAATGAATTGAAAATCTAATTTAATAATGCTATCTAATGCTATGAATGAATTGAAAATAATGAATTTAAATTACAAAAATCTCACAATCGCTTGTTTGCAAGAGCTCGATTCTCCAAGGAATTGAAAAGCGTGGTCATTTGTGAAGGGATGAGCCTTGTTTATATAGAAATCTAGATTCTGGGGAAGCTCATGGAAAGAAAAAAAATCTCTCCTTGATCAACTTAGATTGATTGTTGAGTTATTAGGAAATCAGAATTAGTTAACTCACAAAATCATGCAAAATTAGCTTTTTAACTCGAATCAGAGTTTAGATCACTTTTTCAACTCACAATAACATGTTGAGTTTGAAAAGTTAACAAATTGAATTGATTTGTTGATTTAGAGTTTAACTGCTCTTTTGAATGTGCATGGATAATTATGAATTAACTTAATAATTCAAGTGACTTATCATCAACTTAACTAATTTTTGAATAATAATAACTGATTTATGGGTTAATCAATTATTTAATCAAACTTTATCCCAAAACTATATCATTAAATTCAATAATTTAATTAAATTAATTAATTAATAATTTAATCAACAATTTCTTGGAATTTGATTTATTGTCAAATAACAATAATATTAATTAGGAATAAATGCAATTAAATCTAATTAAATGATTAAGTGGCAGAATTAAGTTTAATTAATCAAATATTCAACATATTCAATTAATTGACTTTAGGATAAATAATGTCCTTTATCACCAAATAATATTTAATTAAAGATAATTATGATAAATTAGGAATATTTAGGAAATATTCCCCGATGCAAAATTTAGATAAAATCAATTAGGGTTTTGATAATTTGATGTGCAGATGTGCCTTAGGTTTGGAATTTCATGTCAATTTCGATTGATTTGTCGATGTAGGAGGTCAATGGTACTATAGCCCATTTTTGGGGTATTACATTTTTCCACTCTTTGAATTACTGTGTGAAGCGCAATGGTTCAAAGATTAATCTATTCTTGATGATGATGTGGACTCAGTTATGTGGTGGAGAAATTGATCCTGAAAGATTAACCAATTCTGAGATAGAAACTGATTGATTCATTTGAGGATTTGGTGATTCAGGTCCTAATTGACCAAAGAATTGAGATGATGCTAACTATATCAATAATGAACCGATGATTACTAAGAAGTGTCAAAAAACCTGATACTGAACCTTATGATTATGAAGAAGTGACTGTCATGACTCCAGAATTGATTGTCCAAAGGAATCGAAAGGATGTCAAATCCGAACCCTTCAGTTACGAAGAATCAAGGAAACAACACTAATGAACCGATGGTTACGAAGGGATGATATAGTTTACAAGTTTGTGAGACAACACCAGATTGATATGGATTTTGATGAATCTGATATGCCCCAAGCGATGTGCCCCAAGCGACGAGGACTTTTGATGAATCAAAAACTAGACTTGGTTGTTGTCTTGATCACTAAAGGAAATTTGATTGACAGAATTGATTAAGAATGTGTAATACCATGCCCCCTTCGGGATGAAAATCAAAATCTAACAAGAAAGTCAGTGTTGAGAGAATGGTGAAGCATGTTAATCAATTTGGAAATGGTTATGCATGTTTGAGGATGCGTTTTTCATCATTTGGATGTCCTTAAGATCAAGTTTGACTAGGTTTGACCATGGTTGACCAAGTTGAAATGTTGATAGTTTGATGTTGGATAATCAGTGAAGTTGATTACTAGATTTCATTGATGTTTTGAAGATTGATTATGTAAGTAGTCGACCATCCTGGGTCAGAAAATTTTAAATCACGATTTTGACAAATTAAATGATCTCAGATTTGATTTTGATCCCGAAAATGGGTTTAGAACATCCAAATTAGCCAAGGGTGCAATTTTCATGGAAAACTAAGCACTTTGAAAAATTAGGTAAAAACCTATATAAGGCCCAAAAGGGTCATTTTCAAATCATTTCAACCTTTGACTTCTAAAAACCTTATGGAGCCCTCTGAGTGAAAAATGAAGGTTCCTGTATCCTCACACCGATTTGAGTGCAACTGATGGTACTAGTGACCACCACAATATGGGAATTCGGTAAGTGGACTTTTGTGCCTCGCTGTGAATTTAAAATTTGCTTCTTTCATGCTTTCTAAGATATTTTTATATGTTTTTCAACTTTTTGAATGTTTGCTTCACGAGAACTCATACGATAGTCTGTCAGGACTCGTACAAGTTTTCAAGTCCATTTTTAGTGTTGTGTGAGACATATGTGTAACTTGTATGAGAGGGGCCCATTTGTTGTACGACATTTCATTGGCTCCCTCAAGTGTCGTATGGGAACTGTCTGAATGTCATATGACCATGAAGTGTCATATGGAACCTAGTATATTGTCGTATGACAGTTGATGCCAGTCTAATTTGTCGTATGAAAAATAGTGACCATTTTTTAGCTCCTTAGGTCAATTTTTCAATTTTTCTAATTTCATGACTATTTTCTATGGTCTTTAATGCACCTTATGAAGTATTTACTTTCTCATTTTGCATACTTATAACCTAATTTTTGACCGAGTTATTGATAGGTTGCCCCATTTTTGTGCTCTGTAGGTTTATTACCCGGATGTACACATCTGCATCTCACACCCAGCTACCTAGAGGCTTTGTTTGTCACTGCTGGACTTCATGAGAGTACACCTTGTGACATGTGGGTTTGAGTTTTTGATTCGATTACCTGATATTCGGGTTAACCATGGATTGTTGACTATGTTGATCGAGAGGTTTCATTCTAAGACCCAGACTTTTCATTTACCGACTGGAGAGATTACTGTCACTCCGGAGGATGTATACAAGATACTTCATATTCCTTTTCATGGTCCACACCCAAATTACATTAGTTCAGGCAACATAGGGTTGCAGGCATTTAGGACTCTTTTTGGTGCAAATGAGCAGATTGCTCAGCAGATCTCATGGGAGATCCTAGTATAGAGATATGATCACACTCACATGTTAGAGTGTATTATAACAAGGATGATCAGAGGGATCATCATGTGTGACCCTCAGCAGAACGGTCTTCTGATGGGCTGGGCTCTGATGGTAGCATGACTGATGGCTACACCTGTTGAGCTGGGATGGGGTCAGTGCCTCCTAGCACATATGTTTTTAGAGATGCACAAGATCATCTACCATGAGGGTAAGACATTCTCATCAGGTGCATTGGCTCTTCAGATCTAGGCCTGGGAGCACATCTGGTGCAGGAGCACCAAGGTCACAAGTAGGAGTTATAAAGAGCACCAAGATCACTGATGGATCCTTAGGTGGAATTGAAGAAAAATGGACTTCTTAGATCATTAAAACATGTAGGAAGAACATTCCTGGTGATGAGATATTGGTTTGATCATAGATTGATCTTATTGTAATCAAACTTTGATTGTAAGCCTTAATAGCATTATTAAGTCTATAAGGTACCTAGGGGTCACTAGGTAGAGTTATGCATTGATCCTAGGTTAGAGGTTGATGGAAATGAATAATAATGGTTTTAAATGATGTAATAAGGCCATTAGAGCCTTTAAAAGATGTTAAAAGCACTAAGAGTGCAATAAGTTGTAAAATGCCTATATTGGCAATATAAGCCAAACAAGGGCTTGGATGGGGTTAGTAGTAAGAGTTATGGGATTAGTTAGGTTTCTAAAGGTTGTATTTAGACCTTTTAGAAGTCTTTAGGTTTGGGAAATAAGTGTTGTTTTGTCGAGTTGACAACTTTTTTTGTCAACTTAACAACAATCTTTTATTTTATTGTTGACAGTCAGTTTTAAGGGACAGTTAGAGTTGGTTAGTACTTGAATTTGGGTTTTCTTTGAGTATAGGAGTTTATTTGTAGGGATATCCATGTGAGTGGGAGGAGAGAGTAGTTATGATATGTAAGGATTCAATATAAGATGAAGATATTGGAATGTGTAATGGTTTTTTTTCAATCAATAAAAACTAATTTTCTGCATTCCTGTGACTCTCTGTCTTGTGTAGCAGTTAGTGTAAATAGAAAATTCATGCATTTGATTTGAGCATGTTTAGGGTTGGATAATGTAGTAAATAAATTTTTTGGATTATTAGTGACATCTTACATGTGTTATCTTTAGTCTTTTTATTATTGCCAAGGCAAATCGTGTGACTATCATTCTGTGACTGTACCCATGGATCTAATTGCTCCAGTTTGAGTATTTTGTTGTTTACACTAAGGATGGAAGGGCCCTCCCACTTTTCATAAGATTTGTAACTTGTGGGAGGCATCCAATGATGTATTATATGTTTGTTATAATTCTTTGAGTGCAGGGAAGATCAAAATGGAAGGAAGTTGGTGGAGGCGAATGGTTTGACTATTGCAGAAAAATGCACTCTGATACGGGGGCCATATCTTTTAATTTCACCATTGGATCATGTGAATTATTTAATATGTTTGTAAGAACCTAGTTATGCCAATTCTCACCGAAGAGATTGAAAAAATATTCTATTTTCTGAAAGATATGGATCTCTTAGTACGGCTATGTCAAAGGAGACAACAAGTTGGTAATTTATTTTGATTTTTGTTAAAAGTGATTAATTGGTGATAAAATGTTGGGATAAGGGATGGTGGACAAAGCCCAAAAAGTTTATTAAGGTGTCTTTCTAGTAAGAGACAAAGTAAAAATGCTTGGGGAGGATTTAGATGATTGTCTTACCAACGGAGTCATAGAAAGTGGAAGAATGTTGGAGCATAGGATGTATTTTATTGGGTTGTGGGTCTAGGTGAGTGGATCCAAGTCAAAGACCTTGAAGGTGTTGCAAGGGGGATTGTGTGAGAGTTTATACAAGTGGGATAGGGAAGGTTGAATACACTAGAAGCCATTAGAGTGGGCAGTTAGAGTTTGGGTGAAAGATCAAAGGGCTAGTATGCCTTAAAGAGAAGATCAATCTCAGGATGTGTGGGATGGTGTGTTACCAAGTGGTGAGAAGTCAGAGTTGGAATATGATCGGTATTGAAGGAAAAGGTTCAATTTAAGTAACCTCCTTCAAAAGTATGTTGTGTTGGGTTACCTTAAGTCAGACCCTTCTATAAAGCTTTGAGTTGAGTCTAATTCCTTGAGAGGGTTCCAATATTTTTTGAATCCCTTGGGTTGAGTTAGGTTCCTTAGAGGAATATAGGGTGGATCTGAATCAAGTGGTATCAGAGCATAGTAAAAGATCTAGTTTACGGTGAATATCTGAGATTTTGAAGACAAGTCCTTTGTTGAACCCTTAGAGTTGAATCATCCTCTGGGAGTGTTCTAAGGTGGTGACTTGTTGTTGATAGATCTTGGATTGAAGGTGAGTTTAGTGGTTGAAGATTTGATAGTAGAAATGGTGGTCATCATGGCTAAGGACAAAAATTACAATCAGGGGTACTAAATATTCAAGACACAATGCAGATGTAAAGGTAAAGTTTGTAAGGTTGTTGTTTCAAGTGTTTCATTTGCAAATCTTGTTTCATTTGAGATGGTTAACAAATTGAATCTACCAAGAATAGCACATGTTAGGCCTTGCAAAGCATAATGATTAGATGTTGGATTATGTGTTGATGTGAAGGAGTAGGCTTATGTCCCCTTCACCATTGGATCATATAAAGATATTGTAGTATGTGACATTGTTCCTTTGAATGATTGTCATGTGATTTTAGGAAGGGCTTGGTAGGTTGAGAAGAGATCCCTACATGATGGTAGCAAGAACACCTACACTTTCACAAGTAATGGAGAGAAGATGGTATTAACACCATTGGAGGAGCACAAGATAACTTGGAAGGTGTCAGCGAACATTGGCATCTTTGAGAATGAAAGGTTCCTAAGAAAAGAGGAACATGGTGAAGCAATGGAAGATGCTTGGATAAAGAAGGATGATGCTTTGAAACAAGCAGCTAATAAGAATGTAGATGTGTATGAGGTTGAGGAAAAGATCCTAGAAAAGGATGAGATGAAGACAAGTTGTCCATTTGGAGGACAAATAACAAATGAGCAGTAGTCAAGTGTTGAAGAGCAAGGAGAACCTAATGCCAAAAAGGTTCAAAAGGTTGTAGCAGAGGTAAGGAGAAGGGATGCTGATGCAGACAAAGAGGAAGTAAAGTTTGATGCTGAAGGAATGATATTAGTTGGTACTATTCTATGTCCATTAAAGTTTGGGCAAATTGTTTTTACAAGGACAACCAAGGAGAAGAGTAGCAAGGTAGACACCAAGGGAATGGTGAAAGGCAAAGGAGAATGGAAAAATGATAATGAGAAGTTGCTGATAGGGGTAGAGGTGTCCAAGCATGAAGAATCTAAAGATGAAGACAATATAATGATAAAGAGTCATGTGAAACCTATTCCAAGTATGTGTATGGGGACAACCTATACTAGTATGAAGGTATTGCTTTGGTTTTTGGTACTAAGTATGGTTGTGTTGTAGGTATATCCTAATGCACTACAAATTTCTCACATGATAGACTTTACAAGGTTGTGTCAAAGTCAAATAATGGTAGGGTTGTGTTATGTCTTTTATTTTATCATGATGTGGTCTCTAGATCTTAAGCATAAAAAGAGGAAAAGAAGGTGTAGAAGGAAGGTACTGGGTATACACTTCCAAAAGGTGTATGAGCACATGGAACCTAAGTGTGGACAACAAGATAACAACAAAGATAAGCATGGAAAAGATAAAGATACTTACACAACACTTTCAAGAGGACAAGCAAGCATGGAGCATCATGAAGCAAAGTAAAAGTGTGCAAGAGATAAGAGAGGCAATGGAGATTTAGTTGGAAAAGTTTCTTTTTCTATGCATTCCAAGAGGACTTAGAACAATTTCAAAGTTGGAGAGTATGGTGCAGGAGCACCAAGGTCACAAGCAGGAGTTATAAAGAGCACCAAGATCACTGATGGATCCTTAGGTGGAATTGAAGAAAAATGGCCTTCTAAGATCATTAAAACATGTCGGAAGAACATTCATGGTCATGAGATATTGCTTTGATCATAGATTGATCTTATTGTAATCAAACTTTGATTGTAAGCCTCAATGGCTTTATTAAGTCTATAAGGTACCTAGGGGTCACTAGGTAGAGTTATGCATTGATCCTAGGTTAGAGGTTGATGGAAATGAATAATAATGGTTTTAAATGATGTAATAAGGCCATTAGAGCCTTTAAAAGATGTTAAAAGCACTAAGAGTGCAATAAGTTTTAAAATGCCTATATTGGCAATATAAGCCAAACAAGGGCTTAGATGGGGTTAGTAGTAAGAGTTATAGGATTAGTTAGGTTTCTAAAGGTTGTATTTAGACCTTTTATAAGTCTTTAGGTTTGGGAAATAAGTGTTGTGTTGTCGATTTGACAACTTTTGTTGTCAACTTAACAACAATCTTTTATTTTGTTGTTGACAGTCAGTTTTAAGGGACAGTTAGAGTTGGTTAGTAGTTGAATTTGGGTTTTCTTTGAGTATAAGAGTTTATTTGCAGGGATATCCATGTGAGTGGGAGGAGAGATTAGTTATGATATGTAAGGATTTGATATAAGATGAAGAGATTGGAATGTGTAATGGTTTTTTTTCAATCAATAAAAACTAATTTTCTGCATTCTTGTGACTCTCTGTCCTGTGTAACAGTTAGTGTAAATATAAAATTCATGCATTTGATTTGAGAATGTTTGGGGTTGGCTAATGTAGTAAATACATTTTTTGGATTATTAGTGACATCTTACATGTGTTATCTTTAGTCTTTTTATTATTCCCAAGGCAAATCACGTGACTGTCATTCAGTGACTGTACCTATGGATCTAATTGCTCCAGTTTGAGTATTTTGTTGTTTTCACTAAGGATGGAAGGACCCTCCCAATTTCTATAAGATTTGTAACTTGTGGGAGGCATCTAATGATGTATTATATGTTTGTTATAATTATTTGAGTGCAAGGAAGATCAAAATGAAAGGAAGTTGGTGGAGGCGAATGGTTTGACTGTTGCAGAAAAATGCACTCTAATAGGGGGCCATATCTTTTAAGTGCACCTTTGGATCATGCTAATTCTTTGATATGTTTGTAAGAACCTAGTTACGCCAATGCTCAATAGAGAGATTGAAGAAATATTCCATTTTTTGAAAGATATGGATCTCTTAGTATGGGTATGTCAAAGGAGACAACAAGTCGGTAATTTATTTTGATTTTTGTTAAGAGTGATTAATTGGTGATGAAATGTTGGGATAAGGGATGGTGGAAAAAGCCTAAAGAGTTTATTAAGGTTTCTTTATAGTAAGAGACAAAGTAAAAATTCTTGGGGAGGATTTAGATGATTGTCTTACCAGCGGAGTCATAGAAACTGGAAGAATGTTGGTGCATAGGATGTATTTTATTGGGTTGTGGGTCTAGGCTAGTGGATCCAAGTCAAAGACCTTGAAGGTGTTGCAAGGGGGATTATGTGAGAGTATATACAAGTGGGATAGGGAAGGCTGAATACACTAGAAGCCATTGGAGTGGGCAGTTGGAGTTTGGGTGAAAGATCAAAGGGCTAGTATGCCTTAAAGAGAAGATCAATCTCAGGATGTGTGGGATGGTGTGTTACCAAGTGGTGAGAAGTCAGAGTTGGAATATGATTGAGATTGAAGGACAAGGTTCATTGTGAGTAACCTCATTCAAAATTATGTTGTGTTGGGTTACCTTAAGTCAGACCCTTCTATTAAGCTTTGAGTTGAGTCTAATTCCTTGAGAGGGTTCCAATATTTGTTGAATCCCTTGGGTTGAGTTAGGTTCCTTAGAGGAATATAGGGGGGCTCTGTATCAACATCCCTATATGCCAACCAGTATGTGGTGATGAGCCACAGCCTTAGGAGCCACTTATTTTCAGATATTTAGGTTACATGACATAGGTCCGAATGGGCCAGATAGAATATTGGAGGCGTGTATTAGATGACATGACCTTTGTCATCTTGAGGCCTTACTTACAAATTGAGGCAAGGCCAATTGCTTGTGTTTAGTTTGGTTACTTTTTCCAGAGTCAGATCTTGATAGGGAGATCCACCGTAGTACTAGAGAGATTCATTATCACATGTGTATGGTGATAGGTTGGCATAATTCAGGATACCCCTCAGGATTTTGTTGCATATGCCCAATTAGTTTGTGAGCTTGAACTAGGATGGTCTATCAGGATATCATATGCTGATTGTAGCATGGAGTACAAGATCCTGGTGAGAAGAGACTAGGATTATAGGCCATAGGTGGCCGATGCTGGAGTTACAAGTGCCTTCATTTATTATCTAGCAAAGAATTTGATGAGGCATTTCTTAGATCCTACCGAGCTTATTCCCACTATGGAGGACACAGAGGATGTCATAGGTGCCCCTATGAGCAGAGGCCAAATGCATAGAGAGGTGCAGATACCAGTGGTATAGTTGAAACCACCTTGACCCAAAGAAGTGATGACCCCACCAAGGCCATCAAGATAGATGAGACCACCTCGACCTTAGAGTGTTCCAACAGGTAGGCTTGTAGTTTTGCAGCGGAGATATACTAGAGGTGAGGGTGGCACATTAGGTGGTGTAGGCAGTGTAGATTAGGTTCTGGGAGCTCAGCAAGATGCTCCGATGGAGGAGGCACATGATGCTCCCAATTTTGACCTAGGTGCAGAGGTTTGTCACTACAAGCCATAGATAGAGGTGAGTGCTAATCAGCCCATGGAGGAGGCAAAGACTGTAGCTACTGAGGCAGATCCTAGTTTGAGATAGACATCTCAAGATGTTATCAGATGACTCTAACAACAGTTGTGAGATTAGAGGGTACATAGTTCTACCCTAGAGGTACAATTGAGATATCAAGAGAGGCAACTAAGAGAGTAGGAGGCATATGTGAGATGCCTACAGGCGAAGGTCATCCACCAGATAGGATGCATTGCATACTATGTGTCTGCTTACTATTTTGTTGTTCCACCTAGGTAGAGGATGACTTCCTACTCCTAGTATATGATTGATTCAGAGGGAGTTAGGGCTCCACGTGCTGACCCACCTCTAGATCCACCTACTGGAGGAGGAGTTGCACCTGATGCAAAGGACCACTAGGCAGACAAATAATCTGTTATGCTTCTTTGTTTTTGTCTTTTTGCTGATATATGATAGCTCATTGATAGCTTGTTCTTTTGTATACAATGCTATTAGTGCACCCCATTGTACTCTTCTAGCATTCTGATATATATATGAGATCAATTTTGGTTGTGACTTCATATGCACTTTTTAATTGAGTTTATGATGATTATATCATGTGATGAAAATGTATGAAATGATTTGATTAGTGTAGAATGTATGGATTATGCAATGTAATGTTAATTTTCAAAGCATGAATATGCAATGCAATGATAGATAGTAGATGAATAAATGTAGATGTATGTTTCTTTTGGATGCACATGTATGTATGTCATGAATGAATGAATGGAATGATAATGTAAATGCAGCGAGACACATGATATGTTTTTCCAGGTACATGTAGAAGACAAGTGCTCAGTCATTGTCAAAAGCGATGTGTAACCCAGGACGGTGACTGCTTGTTGATCCAGTTTAGGGGACCCTCATACAAAGCTCAGTACTTGTGTTGTGTTTACCATAGTTTTGGAGAATCATTAAGAATCAAGCTGAATTTGAAATCATGAGATAAATACAACCATGCAAAGTGCAAAATGAAATGCAAAATGAAATGTAGACCTAGGACCTAGGACTTAGTCACTGATCATGTGTCGGTCTTTTTCATCACTGAATATTTATTTAGGTAACCGAATGGTCGATACAATGCCCATTGGCGAGACAACCATGGACATATGAATATGGACTTTTATTTTGTTATGTTAGATTTAGATATAAGCATCAAGGTACAAAAGCCAGGATATCCTGAATATCATGTCCATTTTGATATTGCAATTTGTATAAGCATCAAAACTTAAATGTTGTGATGACCTGAATATGCCTTCCATACAAACACACCAAGCAGTTGTAGAAATCATTTTGTTTCCAATGTGAATTATCCGTAGTGATCCTTTATCATTCACATCCTTGGGTAGTAGCTTGTATCACAATAAAATTAAGAAATCATTCAAAAAGACAATAGTTAGATCAGACTCCCTTGAAGCATCTGGGTATCGATGGTCGAGGTACACATGGCCATCCAATACATGATGGAGGCACTTATAGTGGACACCAATTGAATCCAGAATTTCCATGATTGTTAGATTTTCACATATAAGAAGAAGACAAATAAAAGATTATGCCCCTAGTAATCACTCTCTAAATCCTATGAAGGACATCATCGAGGAGCTTGAGGGGAAAAAACATGCAGAAATCTCAATGTGAATTAGTTAGCATACAAAAAGATTCAAGCATGTTGCAGAGATTATTTTCAATTTGTTGTTACTATTTGTTTGGTGTGCAAAATCCTTTCCTGGTAGGGAGATAGACAGAAAGACAAATAGACAAACTCAGATGTAGCTTAGAAGGACTTTGACTGGATATGACTCATCTGAAGAAACTAAGGACTGTAGGATATGACATTGATTTCCCCCAAGTTGAAACTTTTGATAGGGTACAGATGCTTTTGCTGATGGTGCTCAAACTGACTTTATTTAAAATAGGATGCAAAAACAAACTAGGAGATATGTACAACTAAAGCATGGCTGAAAGCTGGGAAATACCAAGATTGTGCTGATAGATGGAGCGTTTTGATACAAGTGGTGCCCGTTTGCTGGGTTTTCACCATCTTGGAAGAGATTCTATTTTTGCTACCAAGGCACCTATTTACCAGGTTTTCACCAAGACACTTTTTCTTTTTCTTCTTTTTTTTTTTTGTATTTTTCATCTTTTCAAATTTTTTTGTACTTTTATATTTTTCTAATTTTTTATGTTTTTTTTTTTACCATAGACTGAATGTCTTAGGCGTAGAACTTCTTTAGATGGAGAATGTTGATTGGTTCTTGGAGTTGTTTTCCTTCAGTCATTGAGAGTTGATAGGCTCCAGAGCTAAAAGTGTTACAAGTAGTGGTTGTCTTTGCACCAAAAGATTGATCTATTAATGCCCGATACAACCACTAGACTTATAGAAGATATAGGAGGCAGTTAAACCATGTCACAAATCCTAAGGGGAGCACTGACCATTTTTCCAACAATATCCCCCTCAGCATTACTTGAGGGGATTCAAACCTGTGACCAAGCTCTGATACCACTTGTTACAAGTAGTGGTTGTTGTTGCACCAAAAGATTGATCTGTTAATGCCCAATACAACCACTAAACTTATAGAAGACACATGAGGTGGTTAAGCCATGTCATGAATCCCGAGGAGAGCACTGACCATTTTTCTAACAAAAAGTAGCAGTGATAACAAAGGGACCCAACCAATTGGGTTCAAACTTCCCCTTGCTTTCTCGATGTGATTGATTTTTGGGATTTTCTCTCAAGACTAGATTGCCAACCTAAAATTCTCAGTGTATGACTTTCTTGTTGTAGCCTCTAGACATTCTTTTTTGATATACTCTAAGATGATCATACGCAACTTGTCTGCACTCATCTAGTAGTTCAAGTTCTTGTAACCTAGACAATCTATAATCATCATCTATTATCAAACCATGCATTTCATTTCTTAGTGATGGGATTTCAACCTCAATAGGTAGTACCACTTCAGCCCCATATACTTAAGCAAAAGGAGTAGCCCTAGTGGGCATTTTGATACTTGTTTTGTAGGCCCAAAGAGCTAGATTTATCATCAGATGCTATTCTCTTCCTGTCTTGTTGACCATGCGATGCAAGATTTTTAGTAAGTTCTAATTGGATTCTTCAGCTTGTCCATTCCATTGAGGATAATAAATGGATGACCAATGTTGAGAGATCATGAATTTAGAGCATAAGGAGTCTAGGTCCTTGTTCTTGAATTGGCCTCCATTGTATGTGATGATGGAGTGTGGAATACCATACCGAAAAATGATGTAGTTCAGGATGAACATTGAGATTTATTTGTCGGTTGCTTGTGTCAAAGGTACTGGTTCTACCCACTTTATAAAGTAATTTGTTATAGTGATTGTTAGAATAACTAAGAGGGGGGGTGAATCAGTTATCCAGTGTCCCAAATCAAAATGTATAATCCAAAAAAATTCTACTACTTCTGCAACTAAGTAAACATAAAATACTCTCAATGTTTGTGTATTTACCGATTGTCAGTCTAAACTTTATAATAGTTACCGATTAAATCTAACATGTAATATGAAAAGTATGATAACAAAAAAATATCACAATCAACACATAACACAAGAGATTTAATGTGGAAACCCTGTGAAGGGAAAAACCACCTGGGATCAGCAACCCAAAATTGTTCACTCTTCTGAAGTGAGGTCAGTGAAGACCTAACCCTGTTAAAGGTTACAAACACACTGTTAGGTGTGACCTTGTTGGAGGATTTTAGACCAGAAGTTATCATCCAACCAACAATCACTCTGGGGTTGATAGGATAACAATGTTCACTCTATGAATGAAACATCAAAAGACTTTCATAGTCCACTCGGTTAAGAGATTTGACTGTGTACAATGGTTAAATATGTAATAGTAGATGATCTACCTTAAAAAAACTTTAGTTTGCAATTTACAGATCAATGTTAAGCTCATTCAAATATTTATGATCAATATAACAATTTAGATTCAATACTATATCAACTTACTATCCCTCGGTAACTGTTCTGCAGCTCGGTTCTTATTAACAAGTATGATCAGAATGCATGAAAACTTCTCCATGTGATAATTCTATAGTATCTTCTTCTTTCAGCATGAGTTTCATAATGAAACCAATGTCTCTTATATAGATGAGTAAATCAGTTTCTTTTCCTCCATCAGATTTTGCCACTGAATCATATTCATAGATTTTTCCGCTTTAAGCTCGCTCGGTTGATGTGTTAGTAACACATTTTAATCTGCTCCATTAGATCATTTTTTATTTATGTTAGCCGTCGATCTTCATAATAAACATTATCTGTTACCTCGATTTCATACACTTTACATCTCATCACTTTATTGGCTAAAATGATCATTTAATTCCTTTCTATTTTTCTTGGTTAACAAAGAAATGCATCAATGAACACAAGCTCGGTTAACACTGTACTTGGTATACACTACACTTTGTTGGTGTATACTAAAATACTTTATTTACCGACAACACTTCTTTGTGTCTTTCAGCTCTATTCTTCATCATAGATGAGTGCAACATAATAAAGTCAATTTCATCAAGTCATAGACTCATCAACAAGTTACTTAGTGTATTCCTTATCCTCATCTGTCATATACATCTTCCTCATGTAGATATTTCTATTCTTCATCTTTTTCACCTTCCTTCAGATGTGTCAGTATAGTAACTTATAAGATAAGTATTGTCAAGCTAGTTGACATCAATGACAACATAATACTAATTTAATCATCCTGCATATCTAATAATCAACTCTTTAGTAATCTTGAATTACAAATTCTTCATTCAGGTTCTAAATCAGTTGTAGTTCATCAATCTCTCCCTTTGGCATTGATGGCAACCCAAGTAATATGAAATGTACCATACACATATCGAACATGTATTCTACAACTTTGTGATCAAATGCTGTGTAGTGTAAGCTTTCCCTAGCTTAATATGTTTAATCACTACGTTACTAAAACAACATTATAAAATATAGCTTTGTCATTCTGTAGATATAACATTTTCAGTTCTCAAGTTCCTTTCAGATTATCTCTCCCTTAGATAGTTCTCATCGGTGCATCTCTCCTTTTCCCTTTTCATATCATTTATCTCTCCCTTTGACAACAATACCAAAGAAACAAATAAATAATCAACCCTGTAGTAGCTAAGTAACTCTTTGTTGTCCATTACTTCCTCTGTATCTTAGTATACTGATATCCCAATTTGTTTCAGTTCTTCAAACTTAATCACAACCTTGAACAAAATCCAAAGTGTGAACTATGCTGCATCAACATGAATGATCTTCTGATAAGATTAGGCTGATGCAACATCCAAATCACATTAGTGACTGATAGATAGCAGACGGACCTTGAGTCTAGTCCTCAAATATTCAAATGTGTCCTTCGGTAGAGGCTTTGTAAAAATGTCTGTAAGTTGTTCTTTAGATGTAACAAACTCTAACTTTACTTGCTTCTCTTGCACTTGTTCTCTTAAGAAGTGATACTTAATTGAGATATGCTTTGTCTTAGAGTGCATCACATGATTCTTTGAAATATTAATGGCACTTGTGTTGTCACAGTATATGATCATCGGGTCAGTGATTACCTCATTCATCCCTATATGCAATGTTTGAGCAATTAGTAGCAACAACAACATACTCTGCTTCAGTTGTAGAGTGAGAAATACAGGCCTGCTTTTTACTTGTCCAAGTTACAAGTCTTTCACCAAAGAAAAATGCTCCTCTAGTGGTACTTTTTCTGTCATCCACATTTCCAGCCCAAGCAGCATCGGTATAAACCTTCAGCACAAACTTACCTTCCTTAGGATACCATGATCCATAATCTTCTATTTTTTTTAGATATCTTAAGATCCTTTTAGTAGAAATCATGTGTGATTCTCTAAGATTAGCAAAATATCTAGCAACAATTCCCACAACATGTGCTATATCTAGTCTACTGTGAACTACACACATGAGCTTACCAATCATGGATTGGTAAAGTGTCTAATTTACCTCTGTAGTTTCATCTTCCTTTGTCAATTTAATTCTAGTAGCCATCGGTGTTCCCACAGGTTTAGCATCTTCCCTACCAAATGTCTTCAAGACTTCCTTTATGTACTTGGACCGTGTGATGAATATCCCATCACTCTGCTGTATCACTTGTAATATGAGAAAGAATTTAATCTCTCTGAACATAGACATTTCAAACTCATTCCTCATGTCATCAGCAAAAGATTTACATACATGATCTTGACCTCCAAAAATAATATCATCAACAAAAATTTCAGCAATAATAATAGTGTCATCAGTATCACCTTTCATGTACAAATTGTTGTTCTCACTAGTTCTTACAAATCCAATACTTAACAAGTATGCAATCTTTCATACCATGCTCTTGGTGCTTGCTTCAAACCATATAAAGCTTTGTGTAATCTACATACCATGTTTCTGTTGTCCGGATCAACGAATCCTTTAGGTTGTTCTATGTAGACCTCTTCTTCAAGTATACCATTCAAAAATGCTGATTTCACATCCATTTGATAAACCTTAAATTTATTGTGTGCAGCATATGCAAGTAACATTCTAACTCCTTCCAATCTGGCAATAGGTGCAAATGTTTCCCCATAATCAATGCCTTCTTCCTGTGCATATCCCTTGCATACCAATCTCGCTTTATTTCTTGTCACTTCACCATTTTCATGCAATTTGTTTCTGAATATCCATATAGTACCGATAACATTCTTATCTTTAGGTCAGGGTACTAAGGACCAAGTTTTGTTTTTCCCTATTTTTTCTATTTCCTCCTTCATTGCATTAACCCATTCTTCATTTTATAATGCAACTTTCACATTTTTTGGTTCAAATTCACAAACTAGACATGTATCTTGTCTTGTTTTGCTTCTTTTCTGCATTCCAGCTTGTTTGTTTCCAATAATTTGTGTCTCAAGATGATGTCTTCTGACAAAACTAGACAGTACTTAGTTTCTTCTCTCTTGTTCATCCTATTCAGGTTCATTTGCTTGCTCGGTAGCACCATCTTGTTCGTCCATTTCCCTTTCCTGTTCCTCGGGGTTATTTTCTTGCTGACCGGTTATCATAGATTGCGACTTCGGTAGATAGTCTGGAAGTTCAATGTAAGTGAATCTACCATAGTCTTTCGGTTCCTTTCTTTCTTCTATATTTATGTCATCATACTCATCAACATGAACATTAGTACTTTCAATCATCTTATCTGTAACCTTATTCAGACATTTGTATGCTTTACTCTTAGTAAAATATCCTAAGAATATTCCTTCATCACCTTTAGAATCAAATTTTCCATTTCTCTCATCTTTCAGAATAAAACATTTGCTTTCAAAAATCCTGAAATAACTTACAGTAGGTTTGTGTCCAAACCATAGCTCATAAGGTGTCCAGTTGGTATCCTTCTTTAGTTGTACTCGGCTAAGCACATATACAGTTATGCTGACAGCTTCCCTCCAATATGTCTGAGCAACATTCTTTTGTAGCATTAATGTTCTAGCATAGTCAATGATTGACCTACTCCTTCTTTCAACAATCCCATTCTGCTGAGGTGTTCTTGGTGCAGAGATCTATCTCTTAATACCATTCTCATTACATAAATTAGTAAATTCATCAAAGATAAATTCACCTTCTCTATCAAATCTTAAGCATTTAATTTCTTTTCTAGTCTCTTTTTCTACCTTAGCCTTATACCATTTAAACAACTTAAAAGCTTCAAATTTCTCTTTCAGGAACATAACAGTCATCAGTCTAGTATAGTCATCAACAAAAAGAATAAAGTATCTATCACCATAATAGCTCTAAGTTCTCATAGGACCACATAGGTTGGTATGAACTAGCTCAAGTATCTTCTTTGTTCAGTAGTCTTTGCTTTTAAAACTGGACTTAGTCATCTTACCTTTCTGACATTCATGGCATATAGCATGATCCGGTTTTGACAAGTTAGGCAATCCTCTAACTCTTTTCTTCTTACTAATCTTGATCATGTTATCAAAATTCACATGACATAACCTCTTATGCCACAACCATGCATCTTCATCTTTCATTAATAAATAAGAAGACTGATCAATATCAAGATAAAACATATTACCTCTAGATTGTGTACCAGTTCTGACAAGTCTTCCTCCATCGTCATAGATTCTTACCTTTCTACTCTCAAAAGCAAGTCGATGTCCTAAGTTGTTTAGTTGTGCCACACTTAACAAATTATAGTTCAATCCATCTACCCAGTATGCATTCTCACATTTTATTCTATCATTAATCATCAGTGAACCTTTGCCTCTCACCATATAAAGTGCATCATTTCCCATTCTGACAGATCCACCATCATATTCATCAATTAGATCAAATTTCTTTATATCACCAGTCATATGATGTGTACAACCACTATCTATTATCCATGTATCATTTCTGCTTACTTTAGAGATCAGTGCTGTCTCTTCATGTTTCTCTTCTTCCTCTGAATCATCCTTCATAGCAATGAATACTACTTCTACATCATCATCAGTGCAAGATTTAGATTCAAATTCTTTGGCTATGTAACATACCTTTTTCCCTTTGTCATAGCTATCTTGATTGTCTTTGTTGTTGTGTTGGTAGCCTCTGTTGACTCTTCTCCCATAGCTTCCTTTGGATCGGTTTTTTGATCTATCATCTTCTTTCTTATTCAGACATCTAGCAGCAATGTAGCCAACTTCTTTACAATTAAAGCATGCTGGAGGTAACTTGCCTCTATACCTTCCCTTACCTTTGGGAAATCTTCTGGCCATAAGAGCTTCAAGCTCATCAAGTTCATCATCAGTATTACTGTCACTGTCATTATTCTTATCATTCTTGCTACTAGACTTACCAATCTTCAAAGAGGACATGAAAGTAAATTCAACAAAAGGTACAACACTATTGTCAAAGTTATTCAATTCAAAGGTTGTAAGCTTACCGATCAGAGTGTCAAGGGTGAGGTTGGATGTAGCCCTTGTTTCATGAATTGCAGAGATCCTGATCACATAAACTGGCAGCAAAGTTCTGAGAATATTACTCATCATTGTTTCATCATTACTCCACCAGATGCTCTAATAGCATGTACTACTTCTTTTAGTTTGTTTGTATATTGCACAATGTTCTCACCTTCTTTCATCTTCATATCATCAAATCAACCTCTTAGGCTTTCTACTCTAGCTCTCTTGACATTCACATCTCCACTGTATATTAGAGTTAGCTTGTCCCACATCTTCTTAGCAGTATCACATTCCTTCATGTCATCAAATTCAGCATCGATATAGGCAGCAACAAGTTCCATCATAGTAATATTGTGTTCATGACTATCCTTCAATTGATCAAGGGTCAGGGGACTTGGTGTTGGTTCAATGTAGCCATTCTCCATCAGTTCTAGTGCAGAATTCCCAATTCCAGATATGTGCAACTTCATCTGGATTTGCCATACTATGAAGTTATCTTTATTCAGCTTTGGCACTTCCCTCTTATACATATTGAGACCTTTTTGTTGAAGTCCTTAAAACTCTATTCTAAGCAACCACTGCTTTGATACCAATTGTTAGAATAACTGAGAGGGGGAGTGAATTAGTTATCCAGTGTCACAAATCAAAATGTATAATCCAAAACAATTCTACTACTTTTGCAACTTGATAAACATAAAATACTCTCACTATCTGTGTATTTAACGATTTTCAGTCTAAAATTTATAATAGTTACCAATTAAATCTAACATGTAATATGCAAAGTATGATAACAAACAAATATCACAATCAACACATAACATAAGAAATTTAACGTGGAAACCTTGTGAAGGGAAAAACCACCTGGGACCGGTAACCCAAAATTGTTCACTCTTCTGAAGTGAGGTTGGTGAAGACCCAACCCTGTTAAAGGTTACAAACACACTGTTAGGTGTGACCTTGTTAGAGGATTTTAGACCAGAAGTTATCGGCCAACCAATAGTCACTCTGGGGTTGATAGGATAACAATGTTTACTCTATGAATGAAACATCAAACAACTTTCATAGTCCACTCGATTAAGAGATTTGACTATGTACAATGGTTAAATATGTAACAGTAGATGATCTACCTTAAAAAAACTTCAGTTTGTAGTTTACAGATCAATGTTCAGCTCATTCAAATACTTTTGATCAATATAACACTTCAGATTCAATTCTATATCAACTTACTATCCTTCGGTAATTACTCTTTGTAGCTTGGTAACTATTCTGCAGCTTGGTTCTTATTAACCAATATGATCAGAATGCATGAAAACTTCTCCATGCGATAATTTTGTAGTATCTTCTTCTTCTAGCATGAGTTTCATAATGAAACCAATGTCTCTTATATAGACGAGTAAATCATTTTCTTTTCCTCCATTAGATTTTGCCGCTTAATCATATTCATAGATTCTATCGCTTTAAGCTCCCTTGGCTGATGTGTCAGTAACACATTTTAATCTGCTCCATTAGATCCTTTTTGATTTATGTTAGCCGTCGATTTTCATAACAAACATTATCTATTACCTCGATTTCATACACTTTACAGCTCATCACTTTATTAGCTAAACTGATCATTTAATTCCTTTTTGTTTTTCTTGGTTAACAAAGAAATGCATCAGTGAACACAAGCTCGGTTAACACTACGCTCAATATACACTACACTTCGTCGGTGTACACTGAAATGCTTTATTTACCGACAACACTGCTTTGTGTCTTTTAGCTCTATTCTTCATCATAGATGAGTGCAACATAGTAAAGTCAATTTCATCAAGTCATAGACTCATCAAAAAGTTACTCAGTGTATTCCTTATCCTCATCTGTCATATACATCTTCCTCATGTAGATATTTATGTTCTTCATCTCTTTCACCTTTCTTCAGATGTGTCGGTATAGTAACTTATAAGATAAGTATTGTCAAGCTAGTTGACATCAATGACAACATAATATTGATTTAATCATCTTTCATATCTAATCATCAACTCCTCAGTAATCTTGAATTACAGATTCTTCATTCAGGTTCTAAATCAGTTGTAGTTCATCAGTGATGATATGGGTATGACCATTTGATGAATGTGGATAAATAGCCCCTATGAGATCAAATACCCATTGTTGAAAAGGCCATTGTGTTGTAAAGGGAATCAAATCTCTCCCTGGTGCATGAATCAAGTTTCCATGGACTTGACATTTTTGACAATTCTTAGCATATTTGACGACCTCTTTTTCCATATCTGGTGCATAGTACCCAGCCCTAATGATTTTTTGAGCTAGTTTTAAACCATTGGAATGTGATCCACAAATACCTTCATGGACTTTCTCTAATGCGCGTTGAGACTTGTCACATTCTAAACACCTAAGAAGTGTACTATCTAGACTCCATTTGTATAGATCATTACCAATGATGACATACCGTGATGCGTTGTAGATAAGGTAACATTTTTCATGACAATTAAAGGAATCGGGAATGATTTGGTCTCAAACGTAGGAATAGAGATGTTGGTAATGAGAGGAGTCATGACCTACGATGGTGTAGCTCATGCATGTTTCTAGGCAATCATAGGCAGGGAATGATAGTGCTTCCACCAGGAACTCATAGCGTTGCCATAGCATCAACAACTTTGTTCTCCATTCTAGGAATCTATTCAAATGTGATAGATATGAAGTATTTATTTAAGTCATCTACCATGCATTTTTATGGAACACGTTTCTCATCCTTTGTTTGATACACATCATTGACTTGGTGTATGACTAGTTGTGAGTCTCCATGAATGTGTAATTCTGTTACTCTCTATTCGAGTGCTATCTTCATACCATTCAGTAAAGCTTCATACTCTGCTATGTTGTTGGTACAAGGGAATTTGATTCTGAATGCCTTTGGAATCGAGTATACTTGAGGTGTAATGAATAGTATACTAGATCTAGATCCATTCTGTGTAGGATCAATCAAAGAATAATTTCCATGCTCTAGAAGATAGGTGCATAATAGAGGAATCAAGAAATTCCATTTGCATTGGTTGATCGTTGAACATTGGTGCTTCAGATAATTAATCTGCAATGACTTGTCCTTTGATAGCTTTTCTCTCAACATACTCTATGTCAAATTCGCTCAATAGCACGACCCATTTTTCTAGCTTACCTGTGAGGGAAACTTTGCTCAATAAGTACTTCAGTGGGTCTATCTTTGTTATTAATTGTGTAGTATGAGCTAACATGTAGTGTCTCAACTTCTGTGATGCAAAGATGATAGCTAGACATGCCTTTTCTATCATGGAATAGTTCTTCTCTTATTCTACCAATGTTCTGTTGATATAGTAGATAGCCCTCTCCTTCTTGTTTTCATCATGTTGTGCTAGTAATGCCCCCACCAATGTTTCTGTGGTGGAGACATATAATATCAATGATTTGCCTTGAATAGGAGGCATCAAAATAGGAGGATTTTCCAAATATTTCTTGATGTGATTGAAGTTCTTTTCACACTCTTTGTTCCATGAGAAGGTCACACCTTTATGTAATGTATTTGTGAAAGGTTGTGAGATGTCTTCTAGATGAAATATGAAGTGTCTGATTGATTGTACCCTTCCTTGTAAGGTCCTCATTTGACTGATATTTTTAGGAGGTTGCATCTCCATGATTGCTTTGACTTGCTAGATCTACTTCAATTCCTTTCTTTGAAACAATGTATCCTAGAAGTTTTCCTTAAGTGACGTCGAAGTCACATTTCTTAGGGTTTAGTCTGAGACTAAAATTTTCCATTCTGTCTAGTATTTTACTCAAGTTTGCTAGATGATCCGATCTTATCATTGATTTAGCTAAGGTTTCATCAACATAGTCTTCCATAGTTTGATGCATCATATCGTGAAAGATAGACATCATAGCTCATTGATATGTAGCACCAACATTCTTAAGACCAAATGGCATGACGTTCCAACAGAAAGTACCCCATGCACAAGTAAAAGTTGTTTTCTCCTAATATTTTGGAGCAATTTTGATTTGGTTGTATCCATAGAAACCATCTATTAAAGAGTACATTTCAAAGCCCGCAGTCATGTCCACTATCATATCGATGTCTGGTAGTGGAAAGTCATCCTTAGGGCATGATTTGTTTACATCTCTAAAATATGTGCATACTCGTATAGATTTATCTAGTTTTGAAACTGGAACTATGTTTGAGATCCACTCTGCATAATCTATGACTCAGATAAATATGACTTTTAGTAACTTTTCTAGCTCATCTTTGACAAGAAGTGCCACATGTGGATACATCTTTCGCAACTTCTGTTTGACAGGTTTGACTCCTAGAGCTATAGAAAGATGATGCATGATGAGATGAGGATCTAACCCTAGCATATCTAAATATTTCCATGCAAAGTTGATTTTCTTCTCTGTTAAGAATTTGGTAATGCTTTCTTTTCTTCATATGATAGAGATTGAGCTACATGAATAAACTGGAGTTCTTCTTTTGTACCCAAATTGATAGACTAAGTTGGTTCTATCAACACTAGAGATCAATCCTGTAAATGACTTGGAAGGACATCAAATATCTCATCTTTAGGTGCCTCAAAGAGGTTTTCACCCTCAGATACATCTTTTGTTTTTACTATTTTAGGTTCTGAGACTGCCACATAGTGGTTTTCACCCTCAGAACTCCTTTTATTTTTACTTTTGTTCTTTTGACTAAGATATTTGATATTCGACTCTGTCATATTGACGCTAGGTTTGCTGATGGAAGTTGTCATGGGTTCTACTGCATTTAGGTAGCAAGTGAGAGCATAGTCTGATTGGAAGGTATGGATATCTCGGTTTGGATCGGTAGATGTTTGGTCAATAAGTTCTGGATGTTGGATTGTAAGCTCTGAAAAAGATTGGATGATCATGTTTACACATATTGTATTGTCATCATTAGTCATGATCTAACTCACAAATTCGAAGATGATATTACTACTCAAGATATTCAGTTCATTCATCATCTCAACGTCATTATTGGACCCCTCATTGGTGATAAGTGAATCAGACCCACAAGGTTCATCATTTCATTCTAGACTCACATTGAGCATAGGTGCGTATCGGTGAATGACATATATATATTTTTCTTTTATAAGATCATCTTCTTCTGGAACAATTCTCCATTCACAGTCATTGGATTCTTCATCTAGATCTCTGGGAAAATCAAGAACATGTGTGAAATCAGGACTGATTCCCCAAGCAGGGTTTCCTTTAGAGTTTGAATGAAATTCATGTTCATGGGAGTCTATCTTAGAATCATTGTTGTATCCAAAATGTTCAGCTATTATGATAGGTTCACCTTCCTCTTCTTGTTTGTTTTCAGACTCAGCCAGTTCTTGTGTGGCGACTATCACTTGTTCAGCAGTAGGTTCTTGTGTATCTACTATGTTGATTCTTTTAGGTTCATTTTCCTCCTTGAGAATTTCTAAGATTTTATGAGGAATGCATTCATAGGGGAAAACATCTATAGCATCAGAGTCATCCTTGTCTTCTTGGTGTGCTTCCTCTTCTTCAATTTTATTCATTTCTGGTTCTATATGTTCTATCACATGAGAAGAGTTTCCACTGAGATGGAAAGGTTTCTTCTGATATCCTAGACCTGTAGTTTCCTTGTTTGCCTGACCATAGTGTGTAATGGGTGATATGAGACCTTTACCTAGTGTTCCTAGAGGTCCTTTTCCAATATATCCAATTTTAGTCATCAGTTTGTGTCCTAGTCCATATGATTTTGAAGGAACTTTAGGTGTTTTAGAGTCACATTTTTGAACTATCTGGGATAGACTCATCCTTGTATAACTAGGCAAGCATAAATTTGCTAGGGTTTCATGCATACAACTTCCTGTCTGTGTCTTTGCTGTGAGCTTTCCATCTGTCATACTACATTTACTGTGGGATTTGTGCATTAGGGTTAGCTTTTAGTCCAGCCAACTTCGGCCCAGTAGTTGATGCTGGTGCATGAGTTGAAGCTTCAGACAACCATGGTGCCTCCTCTAAACAAACATACTTGCAAGTTCATCCCGAAGGTCTTTCATGAGGTAACCCTGATATTGTTCTTAATTTGCAAGAATTTAATTCTACATGTGAATGGTTAGAAAAGAATACTTTGATTGGATATTTTGTGGGTCACACTCCTGAAAGTATCCTTAAAGATTGGGTAAACAAGAGCTGGGCCCCTCATGGGGTCCACCTTGATGGTGTGCAAAACCTTACCAAAGGTTTTTTTCTTTTCTGTTTTGCTAACCCTTCCTAGGTAGAAGCTATTTTTAGCCATGGGCCTTTGATGGTTAGGTCATCCCTGTTTGTTTTCCAGAGATGGTCTCGAGACTTCACTATCTTGGATGATAAGAAACTTAGGGTCCTTGTTTGGGTTGAGTTTCCTAGTCTCCCTTTGCCATGATGGCCATTTATTGAGACTATTTCTAAAACCCTTGGTAAGGTCATTGTCATGGAGCATGACAAAATTTTCAATGCCTGACCCCATAAGCGTGTCTATGTCGAGGTCGACCTTTCTAGGGACCTCAAGGACACTATTGAAATCCATATTGGTTTGCTCACCATCACTCAAAAAGTGTTTTATTTGAATCTGCCAAACACCTGTTATAGGTGTCAATCGACATAATACAAGATTAAGGACTGCTCGCTAGTTACCCCTTGGGTGAAGCCATCGCTAAAGGAAGTGTTGGTCAAAAATTCAAATTCTAGAAAAAAAGAATAATGGACTACAGTTTCGCGTAAAGGTAGGAATGCCTCAGGTTCTAAAATGGCACATGCTACTTCTATAGGTATGTCACCTCCAGAACCACTGGCTGGAGAACCTTCTCCTCTCATCGATGTGTCATTGGCTATGCCACCTATTTCACACCCTATTATTTAGGGAAAGAATTCAGCTGTGGGGTCTTCCACTTCAGAGGTGGTGCTCATGTCACCAACATTTTCTTTAGTTTCCTCCCACTCTCTACATCGGTCTCGCAGTCCCGATGGATGCACAAATGACCCAGAAAAAGGGCGGTTTATCTCATTTGGAGATTTACTCCCCAACTTTGGCTCTGTACTAGCTTTCTTGCATAATAGTTTCTCCTCTTTTGGGGACGAGGAAACCATGCAAGAGTTTTTATGAATTTGTTATCCTGGAATGTATGAGGTATTAGAATAACTGAGAGGGGGGTGAATCAGTTATCCAGTGTCCCAAAATAAAATGTATAATTCAAAACATCTTCTTTAATTTCTGCTCATCGGTAAGCAATAATAACTCTCACTATCTGTGCTTCTACTAATTACCAGTCTAATACTTATAACAGTTTACCGATCAAATCTAACATGTAACATGTAAAGAATGATAACAAACAAATATCACAATCAACACATAACACAAGAGATTTAATGTGGAAACCCTATAAAGGGAAAAACCACCTAGGACCGGTAACCCAAAATTGTTTACTCTTCTGAAGTGAGGTCGGTTAAGACCCAACCTTGTTAAAGGTTACAAACACACTGTCAGGTGTGACCTTGTTAGAGGATTTTAGACTAGAAGTTATCATCCAACCAGCATTCACTATGGGGTTGACAGGATAACAATGTTCATTCTATGAATGATACATCATAAGACTTTCAGAGTCAACTTGGTTAAGAGATTTAGATTGTATACAATGGTTAAATATATAACAGTAAAATGACCTGCCTTAATAAAACTTCAATTGCAGATTACATATCAATATTTAGTCCATACAAATCCTTCTGATCAATATTTCACTTTAGATTCAATACTGTATCAACTTATTGTTCGTCGATAATTACTCTCTATAGCTCGGTAACTATTATGTAGCTTGGTTCTTACTAACTAGTATGATCAAAATGCATGAAAAACCTTGTTCACGCGAAATTCTTGCTTCTTCTTCTTCTTTTGGCTCTTTTCATAATAAATTATGTTCTCTTATATATGAGTAAATCATTTTCTTCTCCATCATCAAATTTTTCTTCTTAATCACATTCATAGATTTTGCCACTTAAAACTTTCTCGATACTTGTGTCAATAACATGTTTCAATTTGCTCCATTAGATCTTCCTTGAATTTTGTCAACCGTTGATCTGTGTAACAAACTTTATCTATTACCTTGATGTTATCCTCTTGCCAGCTCATCAATCTTATCAGCTAAACTAATCATTTAATTCATTCTATTTGTTAGTCCTTTTTCCTGTCAAATGCAAAATCCCAGGAAAATGGCCTTTTCCCTGCAAGCTTTGTTAAGTTGTCTTGCTCGACCTGTAGTCATAGTTTTATCTTTCAAAGAAAATCTACTTGGTTTTATGGTGTGCACTCTTAGCCCTATGTTCTTCATATTGTCACCATGCTCTAGTTCAGATTACATCTCTCGAGTTGCAAAACCTAGGGAGTTATTAAAGTTTTAGGGTCTGCAGGAAATAGTTTCAGAATCTGCTAAAGTGTCAAAAACCCATGATATTTTCTATTTGGTCTGCATGAATACCCTGGTTGTTTTCGACCTTGTGTCTTCCTGCTTTTGTGCACTTGTCTTCTGGCATCGAAAACCCTTGATGTTTTTGCATTCCTCTATTAGCTTTGTGTCAATGTCGAAAACCCTGGACGTTTTCGATCATTCACTGTTGCGAAAACCTTGGATGTTTTCAACCTCACACTAACTACATAAGTGCGATCAGTTGGTGGGACCCAGTTCTTCTCAGTTGCCCGGTGTGGTTAAAGTTCAGATAGAATCAGTGGTTGTCGCATGTTTGCATGGTGAAGATGCATGATGTTTATCCTTTACACTTTTGCGACAGCTGTTGGATTTTCTTGTGTGGGCGTGAAGTGGGTCTAGGTGGGCCCAATGTCAGAAGGGAAGCAGGGGCACATGTTCTTATTGGTTGTCGCATGATCGCATGTCAAAATTTTTTGACATGAGACCATGCGACTGGTTGACATCTGTCTTGTGGGGCCAAGGGTTGCAGTGTTTAAAGGGGTCCAGTTGATCGGTCTCCATGACGAGGTTGTTCCTGATTAGCCAGCGGGTGACAAAGTGGCAGTCTTTTGGCCTTGTCACATGATTGCAAGGGCCATCTTTTGACCATGTGATCATGCAACAAGGGTGCCATGTTGGTGGGGAGTAGTGACATGGTGCTGACATGGAGGCGTGTCACATATTCACATAGCCCATTTCCTGGCTATGCGATCATGCGACAACTGTTTGGATGTTGCCATTACAGAGTTAGGGTGGGTCCACAGTGCCTGTGTTGCCAAGTTGTTCAATTTTGATTGGTTGCTGACTGCTGATGGGCTTGTTGACTTTCCAAAGGGGCTCGCAACTATTGTGAATTAAATATGACCGCCCCATTTGCTGGGAAGGGGAAGAGATTGACGGCCACATTTTAAATTTTATCTATTAGTTGTTGCATTTGAATTCAAATTTGCAGAGGGTTTTTGCGACATGAAGTACCAAAATTTATGGTTTCTTTGGTGGATTTCAATTGTTTTGATGGCGGTAGGTATTGCGATCTGGCCCAAGGGTCCTGCTAATCAGTGGCATGATGATTTCATACCTGGTGATGAATCTTGGTGGTGTGTCGCATGTTCGCATAGCCCAATTTTTGGCTATGCGATCATGCAACAACCTTTGTTTTACAGGGTTTTTCGGTAGTTTGGCTGTATGTGATGAGTGTGGTAGCTCAGTGGTAGTTGAGAAGTTGATGGTGAGGATCTATGTGGTTGCGTAGATTATATTTTCTTGCCTAGGGTGCCGCACTGGTTTAAATGCACTGGTTTGTTTCTCTCTGTAGGCGGCTAGGTTTTGGTATGTCAATGATCTCCATGTTTTGTACATGTGAAGTTTTCCTAGTGGGTCCTGACATCAAAATTTATATTTCCTGCAACAAGGAATTAACTTTGCTTCGTAGTTAGCTTGTGGTGATGAAACTAATGCAATTGTACATCAGATTTCTTCCTAGGTTTCTAAGCTTCTCTACACTCTTTCTCTTCTTGTTGTACTGGGTGGTTGTAGACCTAAATTTTTCTCTAGATGATCTATAGCTTGTTACAATCCTTGTTCCTATATAAGGATTTTCATGATCATTAGGAGGGGTTCAAATTTTGATCAGTTCTAAGGGTTTTGATTTTGATTAATTCCAATGGGAAATAGTGAACTTTGTCACATTATAGGAGGCTGAATAGAAGTTCTTTGCATCTTTTGTAGGTTATTGAAGTGGTAGTTTCATTTTCTGGTATAGACATGTACATGATTCATCAAACTTAATACAATTATTCTCATGCTTTCAAGTCTCTCCTTGGTGTCAGTCTTATGAGTTTTGGATTTTCTGGTCCATTGCATTGGGTTACCTTTGTATATGTTCTAGTCTTTAGTTCTTGATCTAGGATCAAGTGAAAAATACTTTGGATAGGGGATAGATTCATTAGATTAATCTATAGAAGGATCTTATAAGTAGTGGATGTGCTACAATAGTTGTATTTATGGCTTTGAGTCTTTGAAAGTAGTTGGTTCATGTTTCTATACTTGCATTTGATGATTTTCCCAATGGATAATGGCACTGATCAAGGATTAGTACATTCAGTTGAGTTCAGTGTTTGATGGGTTTTGGCTATTTCCTGCATCTTTGAATATCAACACCATTTCAAGTCTTTTTCATTATTTGGTTGATAGTAGTAATAGCCTTCACAAGACCATTTTACCCTGCATAGTAGAGTTGATTCAATGAATACCTAGTTAGTATTTAGTAATCCTTTACTATGATCTACTTTATGAATCCAGAAGTATAAAGTGTGTAGTGAGTGGAGTTTTGTTTGGATTAGGTGCACCCGCCTTGGTTTTGCAGAGCCAGAAGTAGAAGAGGGCATATTAAGACCCTATAGTTGGTCCAGTTGTCTTGCAGAGCTCTCATACTTGGAAGTAACCACTCCTAACATTAGTCTTAAGGCATATTGGCAGCCCTAAGTGGCGTAAGCATTTTCAAACACCAACAAGATGGTGACTCTACTGGGGAGCCATGGTATAGAGTCATGTTTGGTAAAGAAGACATTTCTCATGTTTTGCAAAGTGAGTCAAGTCTGTTTTGTCTATCATTGTTAAGTCTGAAAGTCCTAGTTCCTAAATTATTTTTTAGTAATTTCTCACATTTGGTGAGTGGCAACTCCGAGTTCTCTAATTTGCACTAGTGTGCATATTTGAAGGAAGGCTACGAAGAAAGAGGTGGACTTGCAGTGACAGAGGCAACAGACATTTGGGCTCCTATGAATTACAATGTTAAGTCATGAGAGGAATCGTAAGAGGACTCTATGTGGGATGTATTGTGAGTTGCTGATTTGAAGAAGGTCTCAACTTTCTTTTCTTTCCTCTACAAGGGGGTGGCAGCTCTACAAAGTGTTAAGGGTGATTTGAAGGTGACTCCAAATCACACATTTCTTGCAGTTGCTCCAATACATCTAGGTATTTCTCAAGAGTTGAAATGTATCCCTATCAAGTGTTAAGCACTGCATAAAGGGATGAGTGTTTGTGGGCAATTCCTCATGGAGGAATATAGACCCTTTTGTTTTGATGGCATAGAAGGTGCCCATAATGAGTTTTCTATTGAGGATGGGTATGAGGAAAATAATGAAGATCAGACACAAGAAACTAGTGTCTCTATTGATCCAATTATGAGTGATACTTACTATGAGAATATTCTCATCAAGATTGCTACTCTTAAGAAGAGGATTGCAGAGAGCAATGTTGAGATCTAGCAGTTAGAGGAGGACAAGAGATTGCTGGGACTGGTGGTTCCTTATGATGATCATGAGGAGGCCATTGTCTCTGATGTTAAGTCTCATTATGCAGAAAGTGTTGATTATGAAGGTGATGTTGAGGTCAATGCATATGAGAGTGTTGAAGATGAATCTAAGGTTGATAGTATTTCCTTTTTGTCTACAGATTTTTTTTCTTGTCAACATGAGAGGGTAGTCTTCTTGTCCCGGTTTGATGATGTTTTGTGTGAAGAGGAGAATATTGAATATGATGGAGATGATGATTCTTGCATAGACTGCTTCACACAAGATGATTTAATGCCAGAGTTTTCAGTCCTTATTCTTGACAAGGAAGATGTATGCAATAATAGGGATGTAGCTGATGAAGAGGAAAATGATGCCCAAGGTCCAATGAGCAGCAAAAAGATGTCAGCACTCTTGGCTGATGATTTCCAAAGATATGGTAGTGAAGAAGACCTTCACTTGGTTTATGATCCAGTCAGTGAGGACATCATTGGTGAACCAGGTTGCTCAGTGGCTGAAGCAATAGATAAAGGTAAACTAAAGGATTCAAGTCCTTTTCAGCCAGATAACTCTGATGTAATGCATGATGCTCAGTATGTTTCATTTTATGATGCATTACTAGATCACATTTTTGTTTCTAGTCATCAGGAAGCATTAGATGATGTCCCATACTTCTTGGAGTATGAAGATAGTCATGACTAGAAGAACATGGGTAGTGACCAGCATAGTTTCATTCTTCAGCCCATGGTTATTCACATGTGTTTGCAGTAGAATGGTAAAATTTTTTTCAAACTTGGGGCCACATATGTGGATGAAAACTAGATTTTTGATGCAGGAGGGTCTATGATTTTCTTTTTGTGGCCTGAGGCCATCAAGTAAATTTGTAAAGTTCTGATCTTGTAAATTTTGTAAATATTCTTCCCTTTCTGCTGTGTGTTTCCCTTCCTATTTTCTTGGTTAGGTTGTCAATTTTTGTGGTTCCCTATTTTTGTCCTGTAGGTGGTCTACTTTCCCAGAGATCTAAATTCTTGCTATGCCTACAAGAGGCATGCATCCCCAGATGGAGCCACTGTTAGTCCTTTTTCCTGTCAAATGCAAAATCTCAGGAAAATGGCCTTTTTCCTGCAAGCTTTGTTAAGTTGTCCTGCCCGACCTGTAGTCATAGTTTTATCTTGTGAAGAAAATCTACTTAGTTTTATGGTGTGCACTCTTAGCCCTATGTTCTTCATATTGTCACCATGCTCCAGTTCAAATTGCATCTCTTGAGTCACAAAACTCAGGGAGTTATTAAAGTTTTAGGGTCTGCAGGAAATAGTTTCAGAATCTGCCAAAGTGTCGAAAACCCATGATGTTTTATGTTTGGTCTGCATGAATACCTTGGTTGTTTTTGACCTTGTGTCTTCCTGCTTTTGTGTGCTTGTCTTCTGGTATTGAAAAACCTCAATGTTTTCGCATTCCTTTGTTAGCTTTGTGTCAATGTCAAAAACCCTGGATGTTTTTGATCATTCATTGTTGCAAAAACTTTAGATGTTTTTGACCTCGCACTAACTACGCAAGTGCGATCGGTTGGTGGGACCCAATTCTTCTCAGTTGCCCGGTGTGGTTAAAGTTTAGACAGAATCAGTGGTTGTCGCATGTTCACATGGTGAAGATGCACGATGTTTATCCTTTATGCTTTTGTGACAGCCGTTGGATTTTCTTGTGTGGGCGTGAAGTGGGTCCAGGTGGGCCCAATGTCAGAAGGGAAGCAGGGGTGCATGTTCTTATTAGTTGTCGCATGATCGCATGTCAAAATTTTTTAACATGTGACCATGCGACCGATTGACGTCTATCTTGTGGGGCTGAGGGTTGCAGTGTTTAAAGGGGTCTAGTTGATTGGTCTCCATGATGAGGTTGTTCCTGATTTGCTAGCGGGTGACAAGGTGGCAGTCTTTTGGCCTTGTCACATGATCGCAAGGGCCATCTTTCAGCCATGCGATCATGCGACAAGGGTGCCACATTGGTGGGGAGCGGTGACATGGTGCTGACATGGAGGCATGTCGCATGTTTGCATAGCCCATTTCTTGGCTATGCGATCATGCGACAACTGTTTGGACATTGCCATTGTAGAGTTAGGATGGGTCCAGAGTGCTTGTGTTGCCGAGTCGTTTGATTTGATTGGTTGCTGACTACTGACGGGGCTGTTGACTTTCCAAAGGGGCCCGTAATTATTGTGAATTAAATATGATTGCTCGATTTGCCAGGAAGGGGAAGAGATCGATGACCACATTTTAAATTTCTTTGATTAGCCGTTGCATTTGAATTCAAATTTGCAGAGGGTTTTTGTGACATGAAGTACCAGAATTTATGGTTTCTTCAATAGATTTTGACTAGTTTGATGGTAGTAGGTGTTGCAATCTGGCCCGAGGGTCCTGCTGATCAGTGGCATGATGATTTCATACCTGATGATGAATCTTGGTGGTGTGTCGCATGTTCGCATAGCCCAATTTTTGGCTATGCAATCATGTGACAACCTTTGTTTTGCAAGGTTTTTCGATAGTTTGGCCATATGCAATGAGTGTGGTAGCTCGGTGGCAATTATGAAGTTGATGGTGAGGATCTATGTGGTTGCGCAGATCATATTTTCTTGCCTGGGGTGTCGCGCTAGTTTAAATGCACTAGTTTGTTTCTCTTTGTAGGTGGCTAGGGTTTGGTATGTCAGTGATCTCCATGTTTTGTACATGCAAAGTTTTCTTGGTGGGTCCTAACATCAAAATTTATTTTTCCTGCAATAAGAAGACATTAACTTTGCTTCGCAGTTAGCTTGTGGTGATGAAACCGATGTTGTACATTAGATTTCTTCTTGGGTTTCTAGGCTTCTCTGCGGTCTTTCTCTTCTTGTTGTACTGGGTGGTTGCAAACCTAAATTTTTCTCTAGATGATCTATAGCTTGTTGCAATCCTTATTCCTATAAAAGGATTTTCATGATTATTAGGAGCGGTTCAAATTTTGATCAGTTCCAAGGGTTCTAATTTTGATTAGTTCCAGTGGGAAATAGTGAACTTTGTCACATTGTAGGAGGTTGAATAGAAGTTCTTTGCATCTTTTGCAAGTTATTGAAGTGGTAGTTTCATTTTCTGGTATAGACATGTACATGATTCATCAAACTTAATACAATTATTCTCATGCTTTCAAGTCTCTCCTTGGTATTAGTCTTATGAGTTTTGGATTTTTTGGTCCATTGCATTGGGTTACCTTTGTATATGTTCTAGTCTTTAGTTTTTGATCTAGGATCAAGTGAAAAATACTTTGGATAGGGCATAGATTCATTAGATTCATCTACATAAGGATCTTATAAGTAGTGGATGGGCTTGAATAGTTGTATTTATGGCTTTGAGTCTTTGACAGTAGTTGGTTCATGTTTCTATACTTGCATTTGATGATTTTCCCAATGGATAATGGCACTGATCAAGGATTAGTACATTCAGTTGAGTTCAGTGTTTGATGGGTTTTGGCTATTTCCTGCATCTTTGAATATCAACACTATTTCAAGTCTTTTTCATTATTTGGTTGATAGTAGTAATAGCCTTCACAAGACCATTTTACCCTGCATAGTAGAGTTGATTCAATGAATACCTAGTTAGTATTTAGTAATCCTTTACTATGATCTACTTTATGAATCCAGAAGTATAAGGTGTGTAGTGAGTGGAGTTTTGTTTGGATTAGGTGCACCCACCTTGGTTTTGCAAAGCCAGAAGCAAAAGAGGGCATATTAAGACCGTATAGTTGGTCCAGTTGTCTTGCAGAGCTCTCATACATGGAATTAACCACTCCTAACATTAGTCTCAAGGCATATTGGCAGCCCTAAGTGGCGTAAGCATTTTCAAACACCAACACTGTCCTCCTCGGTTAACAAAGAATGCATTGGTGAACACTGCTTAGTTAATACTATGGTCGGTATACACTACACTCCATCGGTGTATACTAGAAATGCTTCATTTACCGACAACACTGCTTTGTGTCTTTTAGCTCTATACTTAATTATAAATGAATGTAACATAATAAAGTCAATATCATCAAGTCATAGACTCATAAAAAAGTTACTCAATGTGTTCCTTATCCTAATCTATCATGTACATCTTTCCTCTTGTAGATTTCTCTGTTCTTCATCTCTTTCACCTTTCTTCAGATGTCTCGGTGTAGTAACTTACAAGATAAGTGATGTCAAACTAGTTGACATCAATGACAACATAATACTGATTTAATCATATTCCATATCTAATCAGAAACTTCTTAGTGATCTTGTAGTCATAGATCCTTCAATCAGATTCCAAATCAATTGTAGTCCAACAATCTCTCCCTTTGGCATTGATGGCAACTCAAGCAATATGAAATGTACCATACACATACCAAACATTCATTCTACAAATTTTGTGAACAAATGGTGTAAGTCAAATAGACTTAATATGTTTAATCACTATCTTACTAAACCATCATAAATAATACAGCTTTACCACTATGTAGTTGTAATCTTTTCAGTTCTTCTATTCCATTCAGATTGTCTCTCCCTTAGATACTTCTCATTGGTGCTTGTTTCAAACCTTTCAACCTCTTTCATATTGTTCATCCCTCCTTTTCATTGTTGTACATTCCTTTCATATTGTTCATCTCTCCCTTTGACAACAACACCAAAGAAACAAATAAACAATCAGCTCTGTAGTAGCCAAATAACTCTCTATGGTGTCCAATACTTCCTCTATATCTTTGTATACTGATATCTCATCGGTTCAAGTGCTCAAAATTAATCACAACCTTGAACATGATTCAAAGTGTGAACTATGATGCATCAACATGAATGATCTTCTGATAAAAGTAGGCTGATGCAACATCCAGATAACCTTAGTGACTAATAGACAGGGGACAGACCCCAAGTCTAGTCCTCAAGTATTCAAATGTGTCCTTCGGTAGAGGCTTTGTAAAAATATCAGCAAGTTGTTCTTTAGATGTAACAAATTCTAACTTTACTTGTTTCTCTTGCACTTGCTCTCTTAAGTAATGATACTTAATAGATATATGCTTTGTCTTAGAGTGCATCACATGATTCTTTGAAATATTAATAGCACTATTGTTGTCATAGTATATAATCACCGGGTCAGTGATTACCTCATTCATTCCTTGCAACACTTGTTTGATATATACAATGTTTGAATAGTTAGTAGCAGCAGCAACATATTTTGCTTTAGCTGTAGACTAAGAAATACAAGCCTACTTTTTACTTGTCCAGGTTACAAGTCTTTCACCAAAGAAAAATTCTCCTCCGGTGGTGCTTTTTCTATCATCCACATTTCCAGCCCAATCAGCATCGGTGTAAACTTTCAGTTCAAACTTCCCTTCCTTAGGATACCATAATCCATAATTCTCTATTTTCTTCAAGTTTCTTAAGATCCTTTTTGTAGCTATCATGTGTGATTCTCTAGGATTAGTAGAAAATCTTGCAACTATACCCACAACATGTGCTATATCTGGCCTACTATGAACTACATACATTAACTTACCAATCATGGATTGGTAAAGTGTCTGATTTACCTCAGTAGTTTCATCCTCCTTTGTCAATTTGCATCTGGTAGCCATCAGTGTTCCTACAGGTTTTGCATCTTCCATGTCAAATGTCTTCAGTACTTCCTTTATGTATTTAGATTGTGTGATGAATATGCCATCACTCTACTGAATCACTTGTAGTCCAAGAAAGAACTTAATCTCTCCAAACATAGACATTTCAAATTCCTTTTGCATTTCATCAGCAAATGCCTTGCATTGAGCCACCAAAGATGATATCATCAACAAATATTTCAGCAATGATAATAGTATCATCTGTTTCACCTTTCACATATAGATTGTTGTTTTTAATTGTTCTAACAAATCCAATACTTAACAAATAAGTATGCAGTCTTTCATACCATGCTCTCAGTGCTTTCTTTAGTCCATATAAAACTTTATGTAATCTACATACCATGTCTTTATTGTCAGGATCAAAAAATCTTTCAGGTTGTTCAATGTAGACCTCCTCTTCAAGTATACCATTCAAAAATGTTGACTTCACATCCATTTGATAGACTTTGAATTTCTTATGTGTAGCATATGCAAGTAGCATTCTAACTCCTTCTAATCTAGCAATAGGTGCAAATGTTTCACCATAGTCAATGCCTTCTTCCTGTGCATATCCCTTGCATACCAATCTAGCCTTATTTCTTGTGACTTCACCATTTTCATTCAATTTATTCCTTTATATCCACTTAGTACCGATAACATTCTTATCTTTTGGTCAGGGTACTAAGGACTAAGTTTTTTTCTTCTCTATTTTCTCTATTTCCTCTTTCATTGCATTAACCCATTCTTCATTCTCTAATGCAACTTTCACAGTTTTAGGTTCAAACTCACAAATTAAACATGTACCTTGTCTTGTTTTGCTTCTAGTTTGCATTCCAGCATGTCTGTCTCCAATGATTTGTGTTTCAGGATGATGTCTTCTGACAAAACTAGCCAAGACTTGATTTCTCCTTTCTTGTTCATCCTGTTCAGGGTCATTTCCTTGCTCGGTAGCTTCTTCATGTTCATCGGTTTGTGGTGCCTGTTGTACTGCATTGTTTCCCTACTGACCGGTTGTTACAGCTTGCGGTGTCGGTAGATACTCTGGATGTTCAATGTAAGTGAATCTACCATAATATTCTAGTTCCTTTGTACTTTACTCTATGTACTTGTCATCAAACTCATCAACACGAACATTAGTGCTTTCAACTATCTTATTTGTAACCTTATTTAAACATTTATATGCTTTACTTGTAGTGGAATATCCCAAAAATATTCCTTCATCTCCTTTAGAATCAAACTTCCCATTTCTTTCATCTTTCAAGATAAAGCATTTACTTCCAAAAATTCTAAAATAACTTATAGTAGGTTTGTGTCCAAACCATAGTTCATAAGGTGTTTGGTTGGACTCCTTCTTCAATTGTACTCAGTTAAGAACATATACAGCTATACTGACAACTTCCCTCTAATATGTTTGAGCATCATTCTTCTGTATCATTAATGTTCTAGCACAATCAATTATAGACCTATTCCTTCTTTTAGTAATGCCATTTTGCTGAGGTGTCCTTGGTGCTGATACCTGCCTCTTGATTCCATGCTCATTGCAAAAGTTAGTAAATTCATCAGAGATAAATTCACCTCCTCTATAAGATCTTAAGCATTTTATTTCCTTTCCAGTTTCTTTCTCTACCTTAGCTTTATACCACTTAAACATTTTGAAGGCTTCAGATTTCTCTTTCAAGAACATAACAATCATTAGTCTAGTATAATCATCAACAAAAAGAATATAATATCTACCACCATAATAACTCTAAGTTCTCATAGGACCACACAGATCAGTATGAACCAACTCAAGTATCTTCTTTGTTGAATAGTCTTTGCTTTTAAAACTGGACTTAGTCATCTTACCTTTTTGACATTCATGTCACATGGCATGATTAGGTTTTGTCAAGTTAGGCAATCCTCTAACTCTTTTCTTTCTACTAATCTTGATCATGTTGTCAAAATTCACATGGCATAACCTTCAGTGCCACAACCAAGCATCTTCATCCTTTATTAGCAAACAAGAAGACTGATCCATATCAAGATAGAATAAATTACCTTTGGATTCTGTACTAGTTTCGACAAGTCTTCCTCCGTCATCATAAATCTTCACCTTTTTTCTCTCAAAAGCCAGTCGGTGGCCTGAGTTGTTCAACTGAGCCACACTTATCAAATTATAGTTTAGTCCATCTACCCAGTATGCATTTTCACATTGTAGTCTTTCATTGATCATCAATGAGCCTTTACCTCTTACCATACGAGTTGCATCATTTTCCATTCTCACAGATCCTCCATTATATTCAACAAGATGATCAAACTTCTCTATATCACCAGTCATATGATGTGTGCAGCCACTGTCTATGATCCATGTATCATTTCTGCTTACTTTAGAGATCAGTGTTGTCTCTTCATGTTTCTCTTCTTCTTCTAAGTCATCTTTCATAGCAACAAATACAACTTCTATATCATCATCAAAATTAGATTTAGTTTCAATATCTTCAGCTATGTAACATACCTTTTTGCCTTTTTCATCTCGGTTGTCTCTATTGTTGTGTCGGTAACCTCTGTTGACCCTTCTCCCATAGCTTCCTTTAGATCAGTCTTTGGATCTATCATCATCTTTCTTTTGAGGACATCTAGCAGCGATGCGACCGACTTCTTTACAATTAAAGCATGATAAAGGTAGCTTGCCTCTATACCTTCCTTTTCCTTTGGGAAATCTTTGGGCCATAAGTGCTTCAAGCTCATCAAGTTCATCATCGGTATTGTCATCACTATCACAATTCTTACCATTCCTGCTAGACTTTCCAATCTTCAGAGAAGACATGAAAGCGGATTCAACAGAAGGAACAACACTGTTATCAAAGTTGTTTAATTCAAAGGTTGTAAGTTTACCAATCAAAGTGTCAAGAGTGAGGTTGGATGTAGCTCTTGTTTCATGAATTGCAAAAATCCTAATTGCATAAACTGGTAGCAAATCTTGCTTATCACTGTTTCATCATCAATCACTCCATCAGATGCTCTAATAACATGTACCATCTCTTTGAGTCTATTTGAATATTGGACAATATTCTCACCTTCTTTCATTCTCATATCATCAAATCTACCTCTCACACTTTCAGCTCGGGTTCTTTTGACATATAGATCTCCACTGTAGATTTGTGCTAACTTATCCCACATTCCTTTGGTAGTTGTACATGTCTTGATATCTTCAAATTCAGCATCGGTACAGGTAGCAGCAAGTTCCATCATAGTAACATTGTGTTCATGCTTATCCTTTAGTTGATCAACAATTAGGGGACCAGTGGGTGGTTGTATGTAGCCATTTTCCATCAGATCTAGTGCTGAGTTCCCAATTTCAGATATGTGCAGCTTCATTCTGCTTTGCCATACTGTGAAGTTCTCTTTGTTCAGTTTTAGTACTTCCCTCTTATAAATCTTGAGACCTTTATGCTTAAGTCCTTAAAACTCTGTTCCAAGCAACCAACGCTCTGATACCAATTGTTAGAATAACTAAGAGGGGGTGAATCAATTATCTAGTGTCCCAAAACAAAATGTATAATTCAAAACATCTTCTTTAATTTTTACTCATTGGTAAGCAATAATAACTCTCACTATCTGTGCTTCTACCAATTACCAGTCTAATACTTATAATAGTTTATCGATCAAATCTAACATGTAACATGTAAAGAATGATAACAAACAAATATCACAATCAACACATAACATAAGAGATTTAACGTGGAAACCCTATAAAGGGAAAAACCAGCTAGGACCGGTAACCCAAAATTGTTCACTCTTCTGAAGTGAGGTCGGTTAAGACCCAACCCTATTAAAGGTTACAAACACACTGTCAGGTGTGACCTTGTTAGAGGATTTTAGACTAGAAGTTATCATCCAACCAGCATTCACTATGGGGTTGACAGGATAACAATGTTCATTCTATGAATGATACATCATAAGACTTTCAGAGTCCACTCGGTTAAGAGATTTAGACTGTATACAATGGTTAAATATGTAACAGTAAAATGACCTACCTTAATACAACTTCAATTGCAAATTATAGATCAATATTTAGTCCATACAAATCCTTCTGATCAATATTTCACTTCAAATTCAATACTATATCAACTTACTGTTCATCGGTAATTACTCTCTGTAGCTCGATAATTGTTCTACAACTCAGTTCTTACTAACCAATATGATCAGAATGCATGAAAAACCTTGCTCACGTGAAATTCCTGTAGCTTCTTCTTCTAGCTCTTTTCATAAATAAATTCTATTCTCTTATATATACGAGTAAATCATTTTCTTCTCCACTATTAGATTTTTTTGCTTAATCACATTCATAGATTTTGCTACTTAAAACTTTCTCGGTACTTGTGTCAATAACATGTTTCAATTTTCTCCATTAGATCTTCCTTGAATTTTGTCAGCCGTTGATCTACGTAACAAACTTTATCTATTACCTTGATGTTATCCTCTTGCCAGCTCATCAATCTTATTGGCTAAACTAATCATTTAATTCATTATGTCCTCCTCGGTTAACAAAAAATATGTCGGTGAACACTGCTCGGTTAATACTGCGGTCGGTATATAGTACACTCCGTCGGTGTATACTAAAAATGCTTCATTTACCGACAACACTGCTTTGTGTCTTTCAGCTCTATACTTCATTATAGATGAATGTAACATAATAAAGTCAATATCATCAAGTCATAGGCTCATCAAAAAGTTACTCAATGTGTTCCTTATCCTCATCTGTCATGTACATCTTGTTGGTGATCTTTTCTTTCTACTTGTAGGTTTACACTATGATTGACAACTTAATGTCACTGACTCTATCACCACTCCAAAGTCTGCAAGGAAAAGGGCCAATTAACAAGGATCAAAGAGATCCTCCTACACTTTGAGCCTAGATGCTAAGGCGGGTGTACCCTTGATTCAATTCTTGAAAGGAATCACTAAATACTAAGCAATTATATCATTTACTAACTGATTTAAAGATTTTATCATTTATATTGTGTTTGTGATTGATGATGATGAACTGCTTCCAGAGAATGGACCAGTGCCTTAACCAAGGGCATAGAGTCATCAACAATGCATATCAACTGAAAACCCCAACTCAAACACTCTTGAACTCAGAATAAGTGCTTTGCCTATTATTCCTCTCCCTCACATACCTAGACATCAAATTCTTATCCAGCCATGAACTCACTGAAATTACCTTAAAGACTTTAATCCTAACTTTGTTAGGAACTCAAAGATAACTTCACAATACTCTTTGTTTACCATATGCTAACTCACTTTGTGACATTAACATATATGAGCCCAAGAACAAAATAAGAAGACATACACAAATATAAGATTGGAATCCAAGTGTATTCTCATTAAAATTTGCAGAATCAATACATTACCAAAACAACAAAATGCTAGGAAACAAACCCAAAATCCAAGCTCTCCTTGTTTAGTCCTTTACATTGACTCTCAACATAAACCATCAAAAACAACATAATACATAAAAACTTCTTAATATATACCCCTAGTCATCTTGGAATCCTAAAAATAGGATGCAACAAGCTACAGATGACTAGGGTTAGGGTTTCACCCACCAAACCAACTAGAATTAGTCACAGATTTATTACAATTGGGGGAAAACCAAGCGGTCAGATTAGATTAGACCCTAGATTGATCTTCATTTATGATGAATCTCTAAAATTGTATTGAAGACCATGAATTCACCATGCATTATCAGTTTGATTAGATGCCTGCAACATGCCTCAAGCAACTCTTACCTATTTCTCCACAATACAGACCTCTACAAACAATCATGGAGCTCTATGGACCATGCCGTGTCAGTTAAAAAAATCAATTTTACCAAATCCATCTGCTTAAACATTTAATTTTCAGTCCTTCTGTTGCTGGAAACCCTTTAAAAATTCAAATCTTGGAAGAAATGAGTATTTTCATGGCACCAGTAGCAAATCGACGGTCAACATTCAAATCTGGATCAACTTATATCACGACCGTCAGATCTTCTCACTTTCCCGGGCACCGTGACTTAACTCAATAAGAATCCTAGTTTACATTTGGAAAACACATGACAAAGGCTTTCTCCATTCACAAAATGAAATCCTTAACCCAAGCTTAACTCAACGAATCAATGAACAAACAAAACAACTAACCCCAGTGACCATTTGGAGAACTAGCGACTAAGGGCTATTTCCTATTCACTGAATGTTTCATGCTACCGCCAATTTATTTAGAGACTCAGTGACCACTTCATTCGCTAATTCACCAAAACATCTAGAGCATCACCATTTTATTACGAGAATAAGAGAACAAAGGGAAAACATCAGAGCCGCCAAATTTAGAGAATACTGCTATTTCTCCATCGCCAAATCATTGAATCCTTATGCAAGACCCCACATGGGCTTGCCTGATGCCACTTGTCAATGATTCATTTGCCCTCACTACCCAGTCGTCATTGACACAGGACCCACTGCAAACAAACCTTTCGACATCTAATCGAACAGTGGGCGTATGATCTCAAGGGGGAAGAATATTCCTTGAGATCACGCATCGACCATCGATCTCAAGTCTCTGACCTCAGGCCCCACTGAAAAACTCCACATCCCATTCCAGCTAGACCAATGAGAAATAAGCAAATTAGCACTACGTGGCACATTGGACCCACCCATTGTTGACCTTAATACACAGGAAGATCGCACAGCTAGCACATGATCTCATAAGCTCCAAAGATTCCATGCACTTTTATGCCAGCCGTTGATCTTGAATCTCCTAATTGAGATACCGAACCCGCCTGACAACATAGCCAGATCACAACTCAGCAACCAATGAAAAACTACCACCCGTGTACACCTAGCAGTGGACCCGCTCCGTTTTAAACACTGTAGCCTTGGAAGAATCAACGGTCGGCGTATGATCTCATAGGGGAAGAATATTCCATGAGATCATGCACCAGCTATTAGATCTTATGAAATGAAAAATCAGGCCCCACTGACCATGCGAACATGTGACCAAAAGGAAGGATAAAATGCCACGCTAGGTTGCTAACTATTAAGAAAAAATCACCTGAAAATAAGAGAATACGCGAACACTATGTTCACCCAATCACCAAAAGAAAATGCTAACCGTCGGAGGACCTGGAGAACTAGCGACAAACAAGTAATCGCCAGTTTGCTGAATAATAAAGATACATGAAACATTGCTAAGCGATTCAGCGAACACCAAGAGGGAAAAAGATCATGTGCAAAAAGGAGAGTTAAGTGGCTCGAAAAAGGTAATGAAGAATTAGAACAGGGCCAGGGTAAACTAGGGTTTTTCCTCCCAATGGTTATAAAAAATGAATTTTGAACTAGGGTTTAAGGCCATAGACAGGAAAAAGGTTTCAGAGACTAGAGGAAAATTGGTATAGCCATGAAAATTTTTCTAGGTGCTAACACATCTTTCCTCATGTAGATTTCTTTGTTCTTCATCTCTTTCACCTTTCTTCAAATGTCTCGGTGTAGTAACTTACAAGATAAGTGTTGTCAACTAGTTGACATCAATGACAACATATTACTGATTTAATCATATTCCATATCTAATCAACAACTTCTCAGTGATCTTGCAATCACAAATCCTTCAATCAGATTCCAAATCAGTTGTAGTCCAACACGAGGTCTAACTGACCTCTCCAAAAAGTACTATGTTCGTGATACCCATTGCAGACTTCATAATCTGGACATTTTATGTCTACAGGAAGTTAAAATTTTAGGTTTCCTACTTAATTCTGCCTGTTGTGTCATTTGGCCAGATGACATTATTTTTTCTTCTCAACATGAAGGTGGTAAAGGTGGTGTCATTACTATTCTGTCACCTCACCTTCATTTTTTTGTTATTGCTCATGGTTCTGATCCAATGCAGCATGTCACTTGAATTTTGCTATCTTTTCACAACCATTCTTTTGGCATCATTAATGTTTACACTCCCAATGATGTTGTGGAAAGATCTCAGCTATGGTGCTATCTAGTTGACAACTTGCCTCCTACTACTTGGGTTATGTGTGGGGACTTTAATATGGTTGAGTTGGCCTCTGACAAGGAAGGGATTTTTCCTTTTCAATAGATAGCTAGGGAGAGCGAAGCTTGGTACCACATGCATAATAAATTGGGCCTTTTTTATCCCAATGCTAACTGCCGCCAATAGGGTGGGGTTTGGCATACTTGGTCTAATTTCAAAACTGGTTATGACTGCATATTTAAGAAATTAGATTGTGTTATGATAATAGCTCAATCTTTTTTCTCTTTTTCTGAAGATCGAGGCCTACCTATCATTCCTCTGACAGATGTTACCTTATTAGATCACTTCCCCATTTATTTTTCCATCACTTGGTATTCCTCTACCAGATGGGCTGCTGATACGCAATTTTACCTCAACACGTTAGTGCTGATGCATGCTTCCACTATCGCTCATGTTCTTCAAGTTTTGAATTTAGAGCCTCGACCCCATAGTCAGCTTGGTTGGATCCAGTGGTGGAATGATGCCATCACCCGTACTGTGAGATTTCTTCGCATTTATGATTGTCAGTTAGCCTGCTATAGGAAGCGTGCTTATGAAGCTAACACCAAGGCTCTTCATAATGCTATTGATCTGCTTGTGTTGAGCCCCTTTAACTTCGATCTCTAGCTTAAGCAGGCCCAGCTTCAACATGAAAAGAAAATTGCAGATGCCTATGCTGCTCATGGAGCTCAAATCAAAGCTCGTCTCCACTGGTTGGAGGTGGGCGATAAAGCATCTAAGGAGTTATTTCATGCTCTCAAAGCCCAACATACCAATGTTGGTATTAAAAAAGTCAAACAAGGATCCGAAACCCTTACTAAGCTCCCTGCTATTCTTCAAGCTTTTGTTCAACACTATGAAAAAGTGTTTTCTTCACAGGCCAATTCTATTGCGTGGGAGGAGGCTTTGAAGACTTGTATTGCTATTACTCCAAATCATGTAGCAGTTGAGTAGTGGGCCTTTTGTGAGCAATTTCTTACCATCAGTGATCTCAAAGAAGTAGCCTTTTCTATGGCCGATGATAAATCTCCAGGATGTGATGGATTCCCCTGTGAATTCTACAAGCACTTATGGGATGCTCTAGGTCCTAACCTGCATAAATTTTATATCGAGGCCTTTCATAATCAAAGTTTGGGCACTTTAATTAACAAAGGGAATATCAAATTCATACCTAAGTCTGGTGATCTCGAGGATATTTGCAATTGGAGGCCCATCATCCAATTGAATGTCTCTTATAAGATAATTGCTAAAGCTTTAGATCTCAAAATCACACATCTCCTTCCTCTTATTGTTCGCCCTGAGCAAACTAATTTTATTAAATCCAGGTATATCCTTGACAACATTATTGCAGTTTGGGAAGGGATGGAATGGGCTTGTTAGTCTAAACAGGCCACTTTATTCCTTAAAATTGATTTTGCTAAAGCCTATGACTGCATTGAATGGCCTTTTATCCTTGCCATGCTCCAAGCTCTTGGGTTTGGTCCTCACTTCTTACAGTCTATGGAAATGCTTTTTGGTGATGCCTCTATGTGCATTACTATCAATGGGTCTCAATGTGATACTTTTGGTCTTTTTAGATCCATTCGGCAAGGTTGTCCACTGGCTCTTGCTTTATATGTGCTTGCTGCTAAAGGCTTTGGGTATTTGCTTGCCAATTCTATTTCCTCTGGTTTGGTTCAGGGCATTTCCCTTCCTGAGTCCTCTTCTCAACTTGTTAATGGTCACTTTGCTGATGACTCCTTTCTCACTCTTATTGAGGATGAGGAGAACATCTCTAATGCCTTACAGTGCCTAGACACCTTTTGTCAAGCTTCTAGATCTACTATCCAATGGCATAAGACTCTTTGTTTTAGACAGTCTTTCCTTCCAGCTCCTCCTTGGCTTGCCAAGTTTGACTGGAAATGGGTTCAGAATGGGGAAGTTTTCCACTTCCTGGGCATTCCCTTTGCTTTCCATGGATCTTTTGTCGACTTATGGAATGTTGTGATTGCTAAGATTGAGAAAAAGTTGCACTATTGGATTTGCAAGCCTCTCTCCCTTGCTAGGAAATTTTAGATTTTCTCCAAAGTGCTAGCTGCTACTCATGTCTACTACTCTTCTTTTTGTGCTCCTTCTAAAGTTTCGTATCTCAAGTTGGAATGCCTCCTCAAAGACTTTCTGTGGGCCTTCGGAGCTGACAGCCATGGGTTCCATAGGGTTGCCTGGGAGTATTGCTACCTTCCTCATGATTCTGGTGGCCTTAGCCTTCTCTCCACTCAGAAAAAAGGTCATGCTATTCGTGCTAAGTGGATTATTCGGGCTCTTACTAGTGATGAGGCCTGAAAGATTCTTGTTAGGCACTGCATCTATTCAGGATTCCCCGTTCACATGCCAACTTGGAAGGGCATTGGTCTTCAGACCTTTCTCACTATGAAAGACCCTGTTTAGATTCAGGGTACTTTCATCATCAAGAGTATTTGGAAAGCCTGGGAAGCTGTTAAGCCTTGGATTTAATGGGATGGTGATGCCTTTCATAATGGGCTTTCTTTTAATCAACATAACCTCTGGTGGTCCTATGTGTGTGAATTTTGTACCTGATCTGTAGACACAACACTTCAGTAAAACATTAGAGGTTAGCTATAATCAAAATCATGCAAAATTGAAATCTAATTTAACCAAGCGATTTACTGCCTTCTAGTAGGTGCGAGATTAATGTTCTCAGATTGTTATCGAGATCAGTGACCTAGATGACACCTAAATGAAGGATTTGAATGCAATTGATCTAGATATGAATTGAATGCAATTAATCTATATTTTTGAATTTTCTATGCAATAAGAATGATAAAAACTGATATGAATCTATGCTAATATGGAAATTGATATGTTAAAATGATCTAACAATGATATGAAAAAGAATCTAAATGAATGTAAAAAAAAAACAAATTGATCTCACAATAGCCTTGATTCGCAATAAGATTTGATTCTCCAAATTCCAATTCTTCAAAATAGTTGTGCAATTCGTAGATGACTTTGGCAAAGTAAGCTTGCAAAATTATGAGATATGTATTATGAAGAGCTGAGCCTTGGTTTTATAGAAATCCAGGGCTTTGGAGGTGCATGGGAAAAAAACCATAAATCACTCAAATAACTCAGCTTGATTTTTAAGCTATTTTTAAATAAAGATAATTAAGTCACAAAAATCATGCAAAAGCACAGTTCAACTCGAATTAGAAGTTTAGATCAACTTTAAAACTCAAAAAGATGTTGAGTTTCAAAAAGCTAACAACTTGCATTGATTTTCCAATTTGAGTTTAACTGGTCCTTGAATATGCACATGGGTAATTTATGATTTAATAAATAAATAAAGTGATTTATTCTCAACTTAACTACTTTTTGAAATAAAATAATTAGTTTATGGGTTAATTAACTATTTTACCAAACTTTTATTAAAAATTATATTATTAAATAATGACAACATGCTTTAATTAATTAAATAAGAATTTAATCAATTATTCATAGAAATTTTGATTTATTGTCAAAATTAAATAATACAATTAATAATAGATAGAATTAAATTTAATTAAACAATTAAGTGGAAAATATTAAATCTAATTAATTGAATATGCAAAATATTTAATTAATCAAATTTTAGGATAAATATGATTTATTGTCAAATAATTATAAAATTAAAGATAATTATGATGATTAGGAATATTACTAGGAATATTCCCCGATGTAGAATTTAAGATAATCAATTATGATTCGATGATGTTTAGATGTGCCTTAGATTAGTACTTTGATGTTGATTTCGTTCAAATTGAAGATGTAGGAGATTAATGAACTTATAGCCCATTTTTGGGGTATTACATTTTGCCCCTCTTTGAATTACTGTGCGAAGCGCAGTGGTTCAAAGATAGTCTATGTTTGATAGAGATATGAAACTGATATTTGAAATTAAGACAAAAGCTGATTGATATTAATTTGATATGGAGATAACAGGTCCTGAATGACCAAAGATAATGTTTACTATAACAGCAAATGAACCTATGATTGCGAAAAAGTGTCAAAATGCCTGATTCCAAACCTTAGGATTGCAAAGAAGTGAGTGACCCGTTCTAGACTCGATTGTCTTAGCAGAACTAGCAGGTATCACATGCAAACCCTTCAGTCGTCGAAGAACTAAGGAAAGAACACTATGATCTGATGGTTGCAAAAACTAATACAGTTTACAAGATTAGGAGAATACTAGATTGATATGGATCTTGATGAATCTGATATGCCCCAAGTGATGATAGATTTGCCCCGAGCGATGAGGACTTTTGATGAATCAGTAACTAGACGTGATTGTTTGTCTTGATCACTGATGAAAGATATTGATAGACTTGATCGATAGAATTTTGATTTACAGACTTTGAATTGATGTGCAATACCATGCCCCCTTCGGGATGAAAATTGAAATCTGACAAGAAAAGTCAGCGTTGAGAGTTCAGAAGCATGTTAATTGATTTGAGAAATGGTTAAACACGTCCGGTGAATGCATTCTGCATCATTTAGAGGTCCTGGAGACTAGGTTTGACTAGGTTTGACCATGAGTTTGGCATGGTGACATGTACAAGTCTTTATCAAATGGAAAAGGGCATAGAGCTTCCATGGAGAACTCTTTAGATTCCTTTTCTTTCTTAAGATTGTTAAGTTCAACTTGCATAGCTTGCAGCTGCTTCATCATAGCTGTGATTAGAATGTCTTCCTCATGTGTACTAATTCTTTGAGACATGTGTACTAATTTTCAATAGCTATTGCTCTGTTCTTGACACAGTGATTTGTATGACAGATTCTGGAAATAGGCTGAAAAAGCTAAATATCTGACAATTCTGACAATTTTTTGACAACTTTTAAAAATTTTCCAAACGACACTCTGCAGACTCGTACGATAGTTGGGTAGCAATGAAATGATAGTTGAAAAACTCGTACGACAGTTGGGTAGCAATGAAATGACAGTTGAAAATCTCATACGACAGTTGCAAGATTTTGACTTTGAGAATTTGCTGGCATGGAAACTCGTACGACACTGGGTTTGCTATCATACGACAGATGAGTTGCAATGAAACGACACTTGAAAAAAACTCATATGACTTTCTGACTTCCTGAAATGATTTTTGACTCCAGAAAAGGATTTTACTTCAGATTTTGCAAATTTTGAGTTTTCAGATTTGAATTGTTTGCAAATTTCAATGTCCAGATTTGAGGATTGTAACAGATTTGTCCATTTTCAGTAATCAGATAGATAAACAAGCATGCAAAATAGCAAGCATGTGATTTCAAGCATGTCTGAAAATAATGAACAAGGGCAAAAGCAACCTTGCACATGAACAATTAAGTGACTTATTCGTTCTAATCCTCAAAAGTGCTAATTGTGTATGTTCCAAAAATGTTTTGCAATAACGCACATATACCCTATAAAATGAAAATTTGGCCTCGCTAAGGTTTTTAGTAATGGTTTGACTCTGCAACTTTTATGATCCAAAGGGGTGAACTCCAATTCCGGCACACCAGGGTTTTGACACAGTCCGAGAACTTAATCTTCAGTAGCTGCTGGGGAGATCTGACAACCCAACAATGAACCATACCCGTGGAGATTTCTTCCACAAGGACATTTATATAGCGACTGTCACTACCATGGTGAAAATGGTTATTACTGCTTGAGGTTCCGTCAACGCAGTTTTCCCTGTGAAGGGATTGTCCGCTACGGTTAACCCTCTCTAAAGATGATTCACAATAGTATACCACAAGGCAACTTGGCTTCAGATCCAAGGTTTTTGACACCTTTTCACTTTTAACCCAAACAAAGCAAGTAGATTAATCTGACACGCTAAGACAAAGTTTTGCTTCACCAAGGTCTATGATGCCAACTCCACATGATCTATCAACCTCTCCGGGGAGAGAATGTATCAATCAATAAGAGAAGACACACTAACCAAGTTGAATGTGAAACACACTAAGTATCCTCCCTACCTACAAAGATTCTATCATAAAGAAAGATTTCGCTAGGAATCCAATCTCTCAAAAATCACGAATAGTGTTCATAGGGCCTAATTACTATGTGAGCACAGATATATTCCTGAAAGCAAATCTACCAAAAGTACCCAAAAAGTAGAAAGAGGAACACTTAAAGCTTAAAGTGAATATGAGATAAGTCCACAAGGTGGAACACTTAACACCTCACACAAGCTGAAAATGAGTTCCCAACTTAGAAAACAAGTGAGTTCCTAAAAGCACAAAAGGGTTGCCAAGTGGAACACTTAACGCTTCTGTCTTGTTGACCCCTCCCCTTTATGGCACTGAGATTGCAACCACAGGGTGGAAATGAGGGGCCAGTGGATTAGCGAGTCCAATAACCCAAAATAGCAATCAAGATCAATCACAAGTATCTAAGACTACTTAATGAATCCTAAAGGGGTCACAATCTAGTATCAATTATGCAAGTGTGTAAAACAAAAGCATGAAAAGAATCACCCAAGCTAGACACACGAGAGATTTATTTTAAGTCCCAAATCAAAATGTCATTAGATGAAAGAGAATACTTGGGATCCTTGCAACGCGCTTAGTAGATTTTACCTGATTTTTAGCAATTTTTGTTGAGCTTTATTATGCAAGCAAGCTACGAACTCTCCAACAAGCCAACAAGCAAACAAGATATGCAAGGTATATTCAACTTATGAAAACCCTAGGGTTAGATCTAAAAATCAATTGTTAGGAGCAATAATAACCAAAAATTAATCCAAATAACAACTCATATCATGCATTGAATCATATGAAAAATAAGTGCATACCCATCACAAAATTTTAATTTTTTTGCACTACATTTGACGTAGTCAACAAGATCTGATTTTTCTTTTATGATTTTGGCCACAAAAATAGAAATTCAAAATAAAGACCCTTACTAAAAAATAGAGAGCTTTCCAAAAATGTAAAATTTTTAGAAAAATCTATTCATTTGTGCCCTAGAGACCCATTTTATCAAAATAGACTAGTTTTTATAAATTGACTATTTAAGCTATTATATTGCATCCAAATTTAAAATACAAAGAATGGACCCCCTGTATAATTTAAGGAGCTTTCCGAAAATATAAAAATTTCTAAAAAATATGCTGATTTGTGTCAGATATTAATTTTTTCTAGAATGTCAAGAAAAAATTATTAAAAATTCAAAACATCTCAGAAAATTCTAAATTTTTTATTGTAGCTTCCATGATATGTCACCAACCTGAAAATTTTTTTTTATACCAAAAATCTAAGCAGTTTGGGAGATAAAATTAAATTTTTGAAACTTTGGGGTTTTAACTCCCAAAAAAAATCAAAACCAGCATGCAAAGGTGGGTTGCCCCACGGTGGGCACCAGAAATGTGTGTGTGAATTTTTTACCTGATCTGTAGACATAACACTTTAGTAAAATATTAGAGGTTAGCTATAATCAAAATCATGCAAAATTAAAATCTAATTTAACCAAGCGATTTACTGCCTTCTAGTAGGTGCGAGATTAATGTTCTCAGATTGTTATCGAGATCAGTGACCTAGACGACACCTAAACGAAGGATTTGAATGCAATTGATCTAGATATGAATTGAATGCAATTAATCTATATTTTTGAATTTTCTATGCAATAAGAATGATAAAAACTGATATGAATCTATGCTAATATGGAAATTGATATGTTAAAATGATCTAACAATGATATGAAAAAGAATCTAAATGAATGTAAAAAAAAAACAAATTGATCTCACAATAGCCTTGATTCGCAATAAGCTTTGATTCTCCAAATTCCAATTCTTCAAAATAGTTGTGCAATTCGTAGATGACTTTGGCAAAGTAAGCTTGCAAAATTATGAGATATGTATTATGAAGAGCTAAGCCTTGGTTTTATAGAAATCCAGGGCTTTGGAGGTGCATGGGAAAAAAACCATAAATCACTCAAATAACTCAGCTTGATTTTTGAGCTATTTTTAAATAAAGATAATTAAGTCACAAAAATCATGCAAAAGCACAGTTCAACTCGAATTAGAAGTTTAGATCAACTTTAAAACTCAAAAAGATGTTGAGTTTCAAAAAGCTAACAACTTGCATTGATTTTTCAATTTGAGTTTAACTGGTCCTTGAATATGCACATGGATAATTTATGATTTAATAAATAAATAAAGTGATTTATTCTCAACTTAACTGCTTTTTGAAATAAAATAATTAATTTATGAGTTAATTAACTATTTTACCAAACTTTTATTAAAAATTATATTATTAAATAATGACAACATGCTTTAATTAATTAAATAAGAATTTAATCAATTATTCATAGGAATTTTGATTTATTGTCAAAATTAAATAATACAATTAATAATAGATAGAATTAAATTTAATTAAATAATTAAGTGGCAAATATTAAATCTAATTAATTAAATATGCAAAATATTTAATTAATCAAATTTTAAGATAAATGTGATTTATTGCCAAATAATTATAAAATTAAAGATAATTATGATGATTAGGAATATTACTAGGAATATTCTCCGATGTAGAATTTAAGATAATCAATTATGATTCGATGATGTTTAGATGTGCCTTAGATTAGGACTTTGATGTCGATTTCATTTGAATTGAAGATGTAGGAGATTAATGAACTTATAGCCCATTTTTGGGGTATTATAGGTCCCTATTGTTTTCTATTCATGGCATCCCCCTGGAAAAGACTCAAGGGGCTAGTGCTCTGCATTTTTTCAAATGTGGCATTCAGACTCCCAAGGACCTCTTCTCTAGGGCCACTATGAGTCTCCATTCCTGGGAGGATATGTAGGTGCAGTACCGTTTGGCTCGCACAAATTGTCAGACTTTTGATCTGTTGGTTTTTGCAATTCTTGATAATTTTCTTCATAAGCTTGGTATTCAAGCTGTTCGGCCTTGGTGGAAGGAATGAAAGTGGTATCCTGCCACTCCTTTTAGAAATTACAAGCCTAGGATGGGCTATAGGTGGTTCTCCCCATATTCTAATGGTGGACACTCTTAACCAGAGATGACATCTTCAATCTTCTACTTCTCACTAGAGCTCTCACTTTCAGACCATCTGGGCTGCCATTACAGAGCCCAAGATGGCTCTCTTTTCTTGGTGTTTACTTTTCCAAGGGCTTCTAGTGGGACCTAGGCTCAAACATCTGGGTGTTCATGACCCTCGATGTCCTTTCTATGGTCACCCTGAGACAGTTTTACACATCTTTTGGTTTTGTAGGAGAGCTCAACAGTATTGGTAGTGGATTCATGATTTTTTCAAACCTTTTAGGCTCGAGCCTGTCTCCTGGCATATGATTGTCCTAGGAGAATCTCCTAGACTTCCTTCCAAGTTTACCCAGATTTGGCATACTTTCAAGATGGAGATTTTATTCACTTTGTGGAAAGATAGGAATGTTGTTATTTTTTCTCACAGCTTTCTTGATATGAATGTTGCTTTGTATAACAAGGCTTGCATATGTAATAATGTCATGATGCAGATTCAGGTTCAAGCTAATAAAGTGGCTCTAGAGGTGGCCCACCTGTAGGAGTTGCTCAATCACTAGGGTAATTCCCCCTGCACTATTGCCAGGGTTCCTCCAGATGCCATCTCTATTGAAGGTACTCCCCCCAGAGGCCATTGCCATGGGTGCAGCTCCTTGGCTCACTGCTCCCGTACCCTGCGATCTCAAGCTCCCTGCTACCCCTCTCCTAGAGGTGGCAATGATGGTTGGCAGCACCGCTCAACTTCTCTACCTCACCATGCTTCTGGGTGGTCCCTAGCTCTGGCTTAGTCCGCCCCTCCTGATGCTCCTAGCACCCGTTGTGGCTCTAATTGGAATCCTACCACCTCCTCCAAGTTTCCTCGCCTGGCGCTGGCCATTTCTCTACCCAAGGTAGGAGAGAAAGAGAATAAAGAAGCTGAAGATGATGGTTGGTCACTTCCTGACCCTCCTATTAACCCCAATGATGTTTGGGGTTCTGATGATAAAGATCCTGGCATCGCTCTTGCTGCTTAAAGGCTTTATGCCTATTTTTTTGATGAATAGTTATTTTCTATTTTCAGCTCTACTGTGTGAACTCTGCAAGGTGGTTTCTATGTCCCTAACTCCTTTTTTGTGAATATGTAACTTTAATATTTTATTAATAGAAAAGGAACTATTCATCAAAAAAGATAACCTGAGGTTCTTTAGTTGATAGTCTTTCTTTCTTAGAAGGTTATCCATATGATTTTGGTGACAGTGGGAGAGATGTGAGAGATAGGACTAATTCCATAGTATATTCTCCCATGCCTATAGCTTTGATCTTGACTCCTTTTGATAGGTCTTCCATTTTAGATGTAGATGCTATGTCTATTTGTTTGGTAGAAGACTCTCTGTTATGTGGAACCAGTTTGTCTGCACTCTCTGTTATGTTGATGTGTCTATAGGTATAGTGAGCTCTACTCCATCGTAGGGAAATTTTAGACATTGATGGTACGTTGATGGAATAGCTTGCATTTCATGTATCTAGGGCCTTCCTAGAAAAATGTTATAGGCTAGTGGAAGATCTAACACTTGACAAGTGATATCTCTAATGACAGGTCCTGTTCTGATAGGTAGCATGATGACTCCTTTGGAATTTATTTCTTTTTCATCATATGCTTTTATGGTTATCTTCTTTTTAGGATCAATAAAATCATCTGACAATCCCAGTTATGTAACCAATTTGTAGGAACAAATATTTAGACCAATGCCTCCATCTATCAACACATGTTTGACATGACGGTTTTGGATCAAGACTTCAATATGCAAGGGCTGATTATGTGGGTGACTCAATGAGTTGTCATCTTCTTCTGAAAAGGATATGTACTGAGGGGACATTAAGTGACCCACCATTGTTTAGAATTTGTCAAGATCAATATTTTCAAGAACATTAGAACTAATCAGAGCTTTATCCAGGATTGCACGATGAGTAGGAGAGATGCGAAGCAACTCAAATATAGAGATTTTAGCATTAGTATGTTGCAATTGTTGGATAATGTTGTATGATATCTCTTTGGACTCTTTGGGACTGGAAGATTTGGAAGTAGTCCTTTGTTTGGATGCTCATGCAAGATTGAATGGAACCTTTGGGGCATTTGATGAACCTGAGTTTTGTCCTTGGAGATTTGCCCGAGTTTGAGATCGAGTAACTGCATTAGTAGTTGATTATCTCTATCCTTTTTGACAATAGTGATGACATTACAATGTTTAGATAAGCATGATTTTACCATGTTGATGACATCATTATTACCAGAATAAGTGTAATTGACTTTGGCACCCACATTAGGTTTAGAAGATGAATCTCCTTGATTATGTTTCAGAAAAGGTTCCATGAATTTTGTATGATCATTGTTGGATTTATGGTTATCAATTACTATTTCTTCAGCGGGCCAATGCACAAAGATGGGGGACCAAAAAGGGGGTACAAGATGCCGCTTTTTTCCTGAAATCGGAAAACTCTAAACTTCAACAAGAAATTGAAGATAGTTAGACTCAAAATTTTAAGATGTGACAAGAAAAAGAGTTGTAATACTCTGAATCTAGTTCCTAAACTACTAATTTATTTTGAAAATGGTGCCGATTAAGGCCCTCAAAAAGGGGGAGCACAACAAGTGGTCCTATTTTTTGTGAAAAAACATAACATAGCATCTAGTGTGCTCCCCCTAAAATGTTAACTTTTTTTTTTGAATTTTTTTAATCACTTCGGTGAGAAGTTAGCTAACACCACATAGTTTATCCCAGAATTTTGGCTAATTTTTTGATGAATTTATGAAGTGCACAAATCTTGAAAATATAAAATTCATGTGTGCTCCCCCTAGAATTCATTTAAAACTAATCGAAAATCAAATTTTCTTCTTTTTTTTAAAGTGTGTAGAATGGAGTCTAGTTTCTAAAAATGTAACTTGTTGCAAAATTCAACAAACAAGCCAAAATCTATGCCCAAAATACTACACATTGGTTTTTTACAAAAAACAAACATACACAAAATAAATTAGAGATGAAAAACTTAACATAATTAGAATTCAAAATAAATTATATGCTTAGATAGCTAACATAGAGATCTACAATATCACGTCGTCTGATTTTTACATTATTGAACTATGAGTAAACCTGATGAGGAGCACACAAAAAAAGATGTCATTTTTTTGTATGTTTGCTAGAAAACATGTCTTAGGCCTATTTGAATCTCCAAGGAAAATTCAAGCCTTAGGATTCATAAATTCCAATGCCTTACAAAGCATGTACACCCCATAGGGTGTGCACACTATGGAAATCTATCACTTCCATAGGGCATGTGCACCCTATAGCACATGCACCCTATTTAAGTCATAGATTTTAATAGTGAGGAGAAATAGTCAGATCTCTCTCTCTGGTGTAGGGGCACCAAGGATCAACACAAAAACCATGAAGACAATCAAGTCACCAATGAAGACAATCAAATCACCTATTATGAATCATCTCTCTCTCTCTCTCTCTGGTGCAAGGGCACCAAGGATCAACAAAAAAACCATGAAGACAATCAAGTAACCAATGAAGATAATAAAATCACCTATGGTGAATCATCTCTCTCTCTCTCTCTCTCTCTCTCTCTCTCTCTCTCTCTCTGTGGTGCAGGGGTACCAAGGATCAACCAAGGATCAACACACAAACCATGAAGACAATCAAGTCACCAATGAAGACAATCAAATCACCTATGGTGAATCATAGGATCAAGAAAGATCAAAGGATCTTGAATAATGTAAATCCAATTGATTATAAGGTGTTGACACCTATAATGGTTTGAATGAGTTATATCCTTGACAAGATTAAATGATGTATCCTAGGACTATTAGTGTCCTAACAGTGTCTAGGAGGTTTTAGGAGGTTAGTTGTGTTTTAAATAAACTTTCTAAGTGATGGAAACATCTTAGAAGCTTTAGTGCTTAATTTCAATAAGATTTAGTTGTTTTAAAGGTTTAAAAACTCAAATATTCAAAAAGAAACAGCTAGTAGCCACTTTAGGAGGGAAATAGGATTTTATTGTTAAAATCACTTAACTAATCCCTCTAACCAGTTGTGTATGGTTGGGGAAGTTACCATTTGATTTCTTATATTGTAGACATCTCTCTTTGTATAGGAAGGAAGCCTGGAGTGTACGACAAGAACAAGATTTTCAATAAAATCACAAGTTTAGTCTGCAAATTTGGTGTTTATGCATTGTTATTAGGATCTATTACTTTTTTTTTTTTCAGACGCAAGATGGAATAGCAATAAATATAAAACATTCATTAACTGATTGAATGCATTTAGATTCATATTAATCTCTCTGTTCTTGCATTTTGTCTGAAGCAACTTGATTGTGTCAGTAAATGTTTTAATTCATTTGAAGTTCTTTATCTTTTCCATGTACATCATGATTGGGTTAAGGAATTGGAAGATCAAATAATACATTTGGAAGGTGCATTAGATGTTTTGAAAGGCTTTGAAGAGTTTTTAGCATGACTATTCCATCATCGACAACAGATTAACCTAATTTTGTTAAGTTTTCATCTATTTTGAAGTTAATTGGTAAACCTTGAACCCTTCCATGGACCCAAAGGCCTAGAACCCATGGAAGGTTGAATACTAACACTATAATATAATTTCCAAATGATCATACTTACAGATGATTAAAGAGTTAGAGTGATTGCTGACTGGAACAGTGTGTTCCTTGAGGGAATTGATAGCTAGGGAGTAGCAATGAGAGATTGGCCTTAAGGGAAAGGCATTTTTATGACTTGGATAGTCATATACTAGAATATTGATGGGGAATCAATCACCAAGAAGTAAAGGAAGTGTTTGGAGAAGGGAGATTGAAGAAACCCTCAAATCAAGGGTTTAAAGACACCTATTTGGGGCTTTTGATGTTCCAAGGAGTTTGGGTCTAATTCCTCTTATAATTAGAGGTTTTATAACACATTGAGATACTACTAGAAGTTTGGAATCTTGGGGATATAAGCAGCTGACTGATGCTTTATTAAATCATCCAATTTTAGTGCATTTTGGACTCACCTAGTGAGGACAGTCATACATAGTCCAAAGGAGTCTATATTGATCTTGTAGAATGTTGTGGTAGGGAAAAAAGGGTATCTAAATATATCATTTGTTTTTTTCATCCTTTGGGAAAGTATAGAGTTATGAACCATTTTGTCACTAGACAGGGCTACTAGATAGGGCAATTAGGCCTCTGGGATAGATTGTGAAGATCTTGAAGAATGGGAGTATGAGATTACCTTAGAACCTTAAAGATCCTTGAATCCAAGTAAATGAAAGCCTATCAAAACAAAAATACCACTTAGGAGTCTTGGGAAGAGTTTTGATAAGACAAGCCTTTAAAGCACTTAAGGATTTGGTAGATCATAGTGCCTAAACCTCTGAAATTTCTAAACTTTACTTGTGTATCTTCAACCACCACCCTTCTCTCTCTCTCTCTCTCTCTCTCTCTCTCTCTCTCTCTCTCTCTCTCTCTCTCTCTCTCTCTCTCTCTCTCTCTCTCTCTCTCTCTCTCTCTCTATCTGTGTCTATCTGTTTGTCTGTCTGTTTGTCTCTGTCTCTCTATCTTTGTCTCTCTGTCTCTGTCTCTATCTCTGTCTTTGTCTGTCTTTGTCTTTGTCTATCTATTTGTCTTTGTCTATCTATTTCTCTCTCTCTCTCTCTCTCTCTCTCTCTCTCTCTCTCTCTCTCTCTCTCTCTCTCTCTCTCTCTCTCTCTCTCTCTCCCTTTATCTCTATCTTTGTCTCTGTCTCTATCTCTGTCTCTCTGTCTCTCTCTGTCTCTCTGTCTCTGTCTCTCTCTGTCTCTGTCTCTGTTTGTCTATCTGTCTGTCTGTCTGTCTCTGTCTCTGTCTCTGTCTCTGTCTCTATAGTTTTGCATAGGGTGCACACTCTATAGCGTGTACTATGTAAGAATATGGACTACACTTTTTGTGGTTTTGCATAGGGCGCACGCGCTATGTAAGACTACAAAAATGGTCAAATATGTTAAAGATCTCATGAAAGAGGCCCACTTTTTCTATATACTATCTAGTTTCTGCATTTTATTCAACAAATATTCACTTTTCATGGGCTTGAAGGTGACAAAGAAGCATATTATATTAATTTGCACCATCTTTTTCTTCAAAAATCAACATCGAAGAAAGTCAATCATTCTTCACCAAAATTTATTGATTGAGGTAAGTTTTTTAATATTTTACATGTGAAATGTGAATAAAGATGCTTTTCATTTATAATTGGTATGATATAGACTTGTTGAATACATAATTTGATATAATTGTAATAGATTTATTGTAATCAATTTATATGTAGAAATCATCATCATGCCAAGGAAACGAGCAAAGACTTTAACACCGAAAGAGCATGAAAGAGACAAAGAGAATAAAAGGGAAAGAATGAGACAACTTTGTAAACAAAAAAAATAGATACTATAGAAGAAGATTTTTATTTGGATGAGGAACATAATGTTGGCATTAAGCAGGATTGCCACTAGTGACAACACTTATTTGCATTCTCAGTGCAAACCGAGCAGAATAGTGCAAACCGAGCAGAACAGTGCAAATCGAGCAGAACAGTGCAAACCAAGCAGGACAGTGCAAACCGAGCAGGATAGTATAAACTGAGTAACATTATGTCTATCGAGTCACCAGTATTTACCGAGTTCAAAACCTACCAAGTGGTTAGTATGAACCGTGCCTTCACTTCTACCGAGTGCATGATGATGCTGAGTAATGCAGTGGACGCTGAGTATCAGAAAGTCACCGAGTTAGTTTGCAGGAACCATGTAACCATACTTGGGCCGACTTAGTAGCACTTATGTTTATTTGTCAAGCCGACTTTGTAATTGTAATTGTAATTAATTGTTTAGACTTGTATATAAACAATGTTGTAAAAATACCAAGATGTAATTAGAATGTGTATGAATATGAAAAAGAAAGAAAGGTAGAGATAAGTGAATTACAAAGGGCTACAGCAGTATAAGGAACAACAAAGACAAATTCATCACAGAAGGTGATCAGTACATCAACGAATCTCATTCAGCAATCCAGTGGCAAAGCAAGAGATCTACTATTTCATCCTAACAGGTGAATCAGTACTAAAATCCTTTAACCGGGTAGACTTAACAGTCTTTTGTAAAATCTCTTTACCGAGTGCATACTTCATTGTATGTTTGTAAATCCTTTAACAGGGTGGATTTAGCAATCCTTATTGCTCCTAGCAGGGTAGATCATCAGAAGTGATTAATTGTAAGCCTTAACTGGCCAACTTTATATTGCAGTACTAAAGCTTTGTGGGTTTCATCCCCACCCCAGTTTTACTTTCTTTTTGGAAGGTTTCTGGGTAACCAAATCTATGTGTCATTATTTGAATGTTTTTAAGTTTCATGCTTTCTATATGCAAAAGGATAAAGTAAACTATATGTTAATACATCTGTAATTGAAAGAAAATTTGGAGTTACTGATTCACCCCTCCCCTCTCAGTAACTTGGTTAATTCCTGAATATTTCCAACAATTGGTATCAGAGCTCATTGGTTCTCAAGATAAAGCTTAACTAGCTTGAGCAAAGATCCAGGACAATGGAGGTATTCAAACTGAACAAGGTGATTGAAAATGAAAAGCTAGATCTGGAAATGGCCATAGCTAAACTTAAAGAAGCAAAAGAACATCTTTCCCAATCCCTAAGAAGAAGGAAGGAACTTGCAAATCAGATGAATGATCAGAATTACATTGAAGAAAAGATTGAAGATCTTTTTCCCTTAGATAGCTCAGATGAAGCAAACAATGCTGTCAAAGAACTCCTAGAAAAGAATGGGTCTCTGTAGGAAGAAGTGAGAAAATTGAAAAGAGAACAAGAGCTACACTCAACAAGATTTTGTGAGATCTTAGAACAAAGAAACAAGTTGAAAGATGAATTAGATGGAAGGAACAATGAAGTCCAAAATAAAACCCTTCAGCTAGAAAACCTAATTGATCAGATCTCCCATACAAATGAGGAAATTATGACTCTAAGATCAAAAAAAGAAAGCACAAGAGAAGAACTAAGATCTGAAAAGAAAATCAATCTAAGATTGGTGGATGACCTAAACACTGAAAAAAAAATCAATGAAGGAATGCTGAAAAGCCAAGAAGACTTAAATCAGCTGTATGAGCGAAATCTTCATAGGCAGAAAGGAAAAGCAGGACTTGGATACAAAGGAGAAGGTGAATCTTCTAAGCAAGGTACTCAAAGAAATTAGAAACCTACTTGTAATCATTGTGGTAAAATAGGACATACTTCAAATAAATGTTGGAGCAATGAAAAAGTAGAATTCAATGGAAAATGCTACAACTGCAATCAGCATGGTCACAAAGCAAATGAATGCAGGGAAAAACCAAGATTCAAAGGTAATTGTTACAAATGCAACAAACAAGGTCACAAGGCATCTGAGTGCAGATCCAGAACATTCAATCCAGAAGAACAAATTATGAAAGCAATGTTTGGATGGGATTACAACACCTGGTGTAGATGTCATTACTGTGGAGAATATGGACACATTGGCATGAACTGCATAAAACATCATCTAAGGAAAAGAGATACTACCATAAGATGCTTCAAATGCACTAAACTCGGTCATTTAGCCAGAAATTGCATGAATGCTAGTGAAATTGAAGATGGAAAGAAGAATGAAGCAACTAAGGTCAGGAAACAGATGAGACAAAAGTGGATTCCTAAATCTACTGAGCAAACCAGTCCAAGTAATGGAATGGGTGGCTCTATCGACTCAAACTAAATTCCCAAGAAAGCACTAGAACTGTATTCTCATAGACCAATTTCAAACAGTTCCAGAACTGAATTAAAAGAAAGATCTAAATCGGCATACAAGATGCAATAAGATCACAGGAAGGTCGGTATCAGTTTTCACCGAGCAAGGTCGGTACCAGTTTTTACCGAGCGAGGTCGGAGCAATATGAATTCTCAAGTTCACTGAGTTGCGAAGTCCTTACTAAGAAATTAATTCATAGTGGGTGACAGTCTATCGGAATTCATACCCTAATTTGTACTGAGCATTAATGATAGAGTTGTAAACAAAAGGCAAGAAATCAAACTCATTCTTCACCGCGAACTTTAGCACTTTGAGAGCAGAAAATTTCAAGAGCAATCCAACGATTCAAATACTTTTGCGAAAAGAATTCTCTGTGAGCTACCATGGCATCATCCAGCACTTCAGCGAAGAAAGGATCAGAAATGATAGTCCAAGGGGAATGGAGAGCACCAGATTTCACTCGTGCCCGCAATTGCAGCAGCCCTAGACCCGAACGGAGCTCAATCTCAGATTCCTCCTAAGGTACTACTTGTTAACGATATTCACAATCATTTCAATTGTGCAATTCAAGAAATGGGAAACCTAGAGCTAGATATTGTGTGTGAGGAACTGTGTGTGAATGGTATTCTAAAACCCGAGCACAAACATTTGGAAGACAAGGGATTAGTTCACATTGCACATTTACCTCGAAACTTTCGGGAGAAATGGGTTAGATACATTCTTAGCCGTGTACATGAAGGCAAGATTTGGCTTGAGCAACCCATAGAAATCACTAAGAAGATGATTCACCAAATCACCGATCTTCCCATGTTAAACAAAGCTAAAACTACCAAAACCCTAGGTCAGCCGGAACTGGAGAAGAAAACCCTAGCTGAGTGGGACGGTAGAGGCATGAAAGTAAGCAGCATTACTGATGCTGAACTGAAGTTTGGAACACACATCATTGCCCATAAAATATACAGTTCAAGTCGACAGAATAGTGTTTCTTGTGAAGCCATAGACCTAGCATACAAAGTGGTCAAGAATAACTTATCATTTGACCTTGCAGATTTATTGTTAAAATAGTTTAACAAGAACATGGAAAGCATTCAAACTTCCAAAAACAATTCATGTAAGTTTGGATCTCTACTGGTCTGTTTATTTTTCTATGTTCAGAAATTCTTCCCTTCCAAAGGAAAAGTAGTATGGAGAAAGGATGTGCCAGTTCTTTATGAGATAAATGAATATATTTCAGAAATGGGTGAAAATTTTGAGAGCATCATGGATAGTTATTTTGAGTCTTTCAAAGAGAAAATGAATGACAGATTCTGGATTCCATAGAAGTTGGTGGAAGATTATAAGGATGATATTTGTTTTATGGTGGACTATGACAGAGTATACATTCAAGCAGCTAAACTGAGGATTGTACATGTAAAACCTCTTCCTTATGAGGTAAACATTGATGAAACCAAGAATATCATTGAAGCCCTCCTTAATCAGCCTATTAATCCCAAAGCTCCATATTTTGGAACATATGAAGAAGCAAAAGTGAGAATTGAATTAAGTATAAAGCTTCCACATGCAGTAAATAAAGGAAAAAAGAGGATAGCCAAAATGCAAATGCTAACCGAGGACAAAGGAGAAGACACTGAAGAAGAAAAGGAAAAGGATGAGAAAACAAAGGAACCGGAACCTGCAAAGAAGAAAGGAAAGGTATTCATCACTAAGGCACCTAAGCCTCCCACTGCTGTATTTACAAGGAGAAGTGCAAGGGGTAAGGCAAACAAGGAAGACAAAGATATAATATTCAAAAGGCCTCCTCTAACTCTTCAAGAGAAGATCAAACTTTTTAGAGAAGGATCAGGATCTGGAGTAAGTAATATAAAATCCTTAAAATATGAAACCAGATTGAAAATAGAACAAAAGGAAATAGAAGATGCTATCATTGAAAAGATGGGACAGTGGAAATACTCTCCTGATGAAATAGCCCCACAGGTTCCAGCAGCTTTATTAGATCCAATAAAAATGAGATGGACCAATGCAAAGCAAACTGTAAAAGACATATTTGATCAAACCCTGAGACAGTTAATGCCGAGCTTGAAAAATGATGAAATAAAGAAGGCATTGAAGGAGAATGAAAATAAGATGACACTGAAGTTCAATACTTGTTTGATTCTGATTAACAATATTGAATTGGTTGTGAAGGCTGCAAATGCCACATGGAAGAACATATACCATCTTCACCAACCGAGTACTGAAACAGTTATAATAAAAGACATTGAAGATGACAGTGATGAACAGGAAGAAGCCACTGAGGTAGATGATACTATGAGGATAGCAGCAGAAGTCATTGCATCACTTCCTACCTCTCCAGCAAAAGTTACTACATCTAGCCCGGAGACACCTTCAAGCATGGTTGTGACAACTTCAACATTTGTCCAATCACCTATAGCAACAACAGAAGCAACTACCATTTCTTCTACCGAGTTGCAGTCTCCTACTTCATCAAGTTTCCCAGCAGTAAGTATTCCAGTTTTTGATTCTACAAGTGTAAATACTTTAAGTTCTCCAGTAGACAGTATACCATTCTCTATAGCCAGTCCTACTATGTCTACTATCACTACTACTAAGGCATTAAGTACAGATAAGCCTAAGGCTCAACCGAGTATAAGATTTTTGGGCAAGAATATAGTAGAGGATATAGACCTAGATGAGGAAATAGAGATTCCAACATTGGATTTTGCAAATCTATCAACGGATCAAATGCAAAATATAGGTGAAATCCTCCAAAGGAAAGCGAAGCAAAAGAAACTTAAAGAGGAAAGAGACAAGGAATATAAAATCATTAAGGATGCTAAGGACATTTTGTTAGAAGCATTAGGTATTAAAGTAGACTCCTCTCAACATGTTTTGTTACAATTAGCAGAAGCAGTAAATAAGTACAATGAGGATTCATCTGGGATAGACAAGTTAGTTGAAAAAGCCGAGAAGAGATTCAACAATAAAGTGCTTGAGCACATTGCTCAGCACATAGCTATTAATCAAGTCGAATTGTCTTCAGTTTTGTCAAACATTGAATCTTCCTATTTGAATGTTACCTCTCTTTTGGCCAGACTGTGCAATGTTGCCGAGTTCACCAAGGATGTCAAGGATAAAATGAATAAAATTGATGAGGATTTGAAGATTAGCATACAGAAGCTGCAACTTGAACCAAGTTCAAACTCTGCTCATCACATGAAAATCTCATACCTATCAAATATGTAGTCAGAACTACTGAAAGAAGACACAAGGATCCGGTCCACACTGCTAGACATTCAGAACATGATCCTTCCCATCATGAATACAATGTACAAGCACATTGAACATTCCAAAACATTAATTCATGACAATCAATTCTCAATAGCAGATCACATGATTGAACTCTCTGCAGAAGTCCCAATTGCAATCCAAACATGCAGGATTCTGCAAGAAAATTGGAACAGAACCCTGGCACTGATAATGAAGGTACATTCTATTTTTCTATCAAATTATGGATTCTCTCTGTAAAACACTTGTATATACACCTTTGGCATTATCGCCAAAAAGGGGGAGATATGTATAGAAGAAGATATGTATAGAAGGAGATATGTATAGAAGAAAAGAAGAAAAAGTTAGCACATTGAAAGGGGGAGATAATTTATAAAGCCCTATGACAAAGACAAATTTTGAAAAATCAAAATAAATCTCAGCATGGTTCATGTATATAAGTTTTGGGCAATAAGTGTTTTTGTCACTAATGCCAAAGGGGGAGATTGTTGGCATTAAGAAGGATTGCCACTAGTGACAACACTTATTTGCATTCTCAGTGCAAACCGAGCAGAACAGTGCAAACTGAGCAGAACAGTGCAAACTGAGCAGAACAGTGCAAATCGAGCAGAACAGTGCAAACCGAGCAGGACAGTGCAAACCGAGAAGGACAGTATAAACCGAGTAACATTATGTCTACCGAGTCACCAATATTTACCGAGTTCAAAACCTACCAAGTGGTTAGTATGAACCGTGCCTTCACTTCTACCGAGTGCATGATGATGCCGAGTAATGCAGTGGACGCCGAGTATCAGAAAGTCACCGAGTTAGTTTGCAGGAACCGTGTAACCATACTTGGGCCGACTTAGTAGCACTTATGTTTATTTGTCAAGCTGACTTTGTAATTGTAATTGTAATTAATTGTTTAGACTTGTATATAAACAATGTTGTAAAAATACCAAGATGTAATTAGAATGTGTATGAATATGAAAAAGAAAGAAAGGCAGAGATAAGCGAATTACAAAGGGCTACAGCAGTATAAGGAACAACAAAGACAAATTCATCACAGAAGGTGATCAGTACATCAGCGAATCTCATTCAGCAATCCAGTTGCAAAGCAAGAGATCTACTGTTTCATCCTAATAGGTGAATCAGTACTAAAATCCTTTAACCGGGTAGACTTAACAGTCTTTTGTAAAATCTCTTTACCGAGTGCATACTTCATTGTATGTTTGTAAATCCTTTAACAGGGTGGATTTAGCAATCCTTATTGCTCCTAGCAGGGCAGATCATTAGAAGTGATCAATTGTAAGCCTTAACCGGCCAACTTTATACTGCAGTACTAAAGCTTTGTGGGTTTCATCCCCACCCCAGTTTTACTTTCTTTTTGGAAGGTTTCTGGGTAATCAAATCTATGTGTCATTATTGTGAATGGTTTTAAGTTTCATGCTTTCTATATGCAAAAGGATAAAGTAAACTATATGTTAATACATCTGTAATTGAAAGAAAATTTGGAGTTACTGATTCACCCCTCCCCTCTCAGTAACTTGGTTAATTCCTGAATATTTCCAACACATAAAACATCAATACAAAGTAAGAGAGAATTGGAATTGAAAACAAAAAGACAATGAATGAGAAACTTGCGTGCAACAAGATAATTGAATTATGAAGATGCGGGAATATTAGCTATGAGTTCCTAAGTTGAAGAGACATCATCATCCAATGTTAGAGGTAGACCATTGTCTACTTCTGAAGGTGTGGGCACACCATTATCTACATCTCAATGTGTATGCACCCCCTTGTATCATGTTGAAGGCACACCATTGTCTACATCCCAAAGTGGAGGTACTAAATTGTATCATGTTGAAGGCACACCATTATCTACATCCCAAGGTGTAGGCACAATATTGTGTCATGTTGAAGGCACTCAAGATGGTACACAATTCACACATAATGTTTTTGATGCTCCTACAATTATTTAAAGAAAGCCAAAATATTTGATTGATATTGATACTAACATTTTGCAAGCAATGCCTGACAAGATTCCCAAGCGTACTTATCAAAGAAATGCTAATCATATTTGGATATCATTTTTTGAGAATTTAAACATGACAGGAAGATGCCAACTATTTGTTGAAATGATGAGAAATCTAAAATTTAGGCCCATCAGGAAGATTTTTGGGCTAAGAATGATGGATGAGTCAAGTGAAAAATCTATTACAAAGAATCTAATGACTGCATATGAGAGTGTGGGTTCTACATCACACATGAAAGATAGTAATGTCACACGATGTGTACTTACATCCTCAACACTAAGCACTCAAATGAAGAAATCTTGACTCATTAGAAAGATAAGAAAAACATTGAGAATAAGTAGAAAGTCTGTAATGAGAGCCCTGGGAAGGCGTCAAAGAGTGGAAGATCCAAATGCAATGAGTTATGGGCATTTTCCAATAGACTGCCATGAAAAGATAAAGCAATTGTTGAAGCTTTGAAATCCTTGATTGAATATTTTTGGAAGACTAACACATGGGTATCTCCTAATCAAAGAGATGTTGTAAGAAGGTGGATTGGTAGTCAAATTCATGTTCCACATCCAAAATATTTTTTGGATTCAACTCAGACAAAATTATTTGCAAAATTTATGCATATGTATCCTCAACTTAAAATTAGTCAAAGATATTTTGAAATGTGTAAAAATTTTTATGTGAAGATAAATCACATATGCACAACTTGTTGTTGTAGGATACATATTGAATTTTCTAACCATTTTGAAGTTTATAAGAATATATGTGTAGATTTGCACTCTAAAAAAATTTGTAGGATTGTAACATAAATGTCCCACCTAGATCTTCAAGGGAATTAATATCTACCATTTTATGTGAAAGAGTGGATGGTCAACAATTTTACAAGCTCTCATGCTTGAATGGTACATGCATAGATTGCGAAGGTTTGCGACATTTGCCAATTTGTCAACATATGGAGAGTACGCATGCAATCGGTAATGAAATAGTGGAATTTGGAAAATATAAGACCATGACATACAATCTCAAAGATGGAAAAGAGGCTAAAAGATGTGATTTAGTAATAGAAAAAATTCTAGTGTATTAGTTTATAGACATTTTTCGTCAAAAATTAATTTATGAGTATGCAAGGCATACACATAGAGCGCGATGGTTGGATATGCAATTCAAGTTGTGCAAGGACACATTCCCACTTGATACCATTGTTTCAATTGTGCACTGTGCATAGAACTACACACTACAACCACAGAATGAGGTGCAAGCAAAGTATTACAACTCTCAACAGGTTGCTATATTTGTTCATATAGCATTCATGCATTCACCTGACAGTACAAAGGAGAACATGAATATATTAATATTTTATCATTTTAATATCAACGATGATAAATCACATTCTACAAATTTTGTACACGGTTTCTTTCAACTATTTTATGGTCATTTGGCTAACAGGGGCATAAAATATCATTGACATATCATAAGGTCAGATAATTGTGCATCATAATTCAAGAATTCTCAGATGTTTTATTGGTTATGCAAGATGCATAAGATTATTAGAATTCAATATATGTGGAATTTCATCGAGGCCAGTCATGGAAAGGGAGAGCATGATGGTGCAGGTTCATGTATTAAAAGAGCCTTAGCACGTGAAGAATTAAAGTAGAAAGAGCAAGCAACATTGTCAAATGCGAGATGTATTATCCAGTGGTTTAATGCTACAATGGGTCTAGGTAATGAAGGTGAGTCTATGGTTCATATATTTTTTTGGTTGATGGATGAAACTAACATTGCACCATATGAGGATTGTTGTGCACTAACAATATCAAGTGAGCTACACTCTTTTAGAAGTTGTAATGTAGGTTCATGGAGTATCCACACACGACATATGGCATTCTTTTGTTCATCATGTGTAGATGAATATTGGGATGGGTGCAAGTCAAAGGAATGGGTTGATGAATAGTATACATGTATTTTGAGCCCACTTACCTCCTATCATCCCCATGAATCAGTACAACTGATAGAAATGGAATCATCCATTGACTTTGATCACTTATCTGATCTAATACAACCAGGTAAATTTTTCACATACAAATAATCTCAAATTTAGTACTTTATCATAAATATTCAGTAATCTAATATCCTCATTATGTTTATATCATTACAAGCCATGTTTTTGTTGTTATTCCTCCTGAAGATAGTGAAGAAGGGACATATTATTATTTGTGTCATTGTGTTGAGGCAAAAAATAAATTGGATCACTTAGTTATCGATGGTGAAGAATTAGAATACCCTATAGGAGTTGTGGTTGTAACTAGTACATGGCTTAGGCGGTATGCTATGAAGAACCCTGGCTTGTGGTTGTTCAAGGATTGGGAGACACGGAGAAAGATTTTTCATTATTCAAACCTAGTCGTTACGTCAAATGTCCACTTAATCAGATATGGGGGAAGATCACATAATAAAATTCTTTGGAAGGTTCGTGAGTCAGACCACGAGGCACTACTTGAGACAATCAAGGGTAGGGCAGATCTAATTGGTTCATTGGACTAAATAGACCAACTCAACTTGAGGATTCTACAAGAAACTTGAAATCCACTCAAAGAATTAGTTTCTCTCAAGGATCAAATAGAGTACTCTGACTTTTGTTAATCAATCCCAGAACCATGTTGAACAAGTTCACTTCCTCATTTCCTTTCCAACTTCTCTTGGCACCAACTCCATCCTAGGCCACTTAGTGCACCTAATGCCTCCATCATGTCAAAACTTCAACTAGGCTTCTCACCTTAATCCTAACATCATATATCATCTTATCATGGTCTATTTACCATGTTTCAACATCCCACTCACTCTGGTCTACTCAACTTCTATCGATCCTCTCTTATAGCCCTTCTAGGCTTGTAGCCTTCACTAGTCTTAAATCAGTCCCTTACTCCCAAATCTCCCAAACAACTCTAGAAACTAAAGGGTGATCTAGATACCCTTTTGGATCCTTTAAATCCTCCCCAAGGCTCAAGATAAGTTCCTTTGGACCAAAGGCTAGATCTACTACCCTAACACCCACAAACTAGGCCTAATTAGCCTCCCATAATAAAGCAACTCATATTTCTACTTGCCCACTACACTTCAAGGCATGAAACATTCTTGCACAAGGTTTCAAAACACATTTTAAATTTTTTTTTAAGGTTCCACCATTCACCAAAATCTCTCACCAAAAAACCCTTTTTCCTAGGGTCATAAACCTAGAATGGTTCTAACACACCATATTGGATACATGAACATTCATGTTCCTTCACCAAAAACCTCCACCCTTAATTGCATTCACTTCCATAATAACTAGTGCCAAAACAGGGCACTAGTTCATACAGTAAACTTCAACAATCAGTGATCTTTCAATGCCATTACTCCATTTCTTTGCATAAGAACATTCCATTACAAATATATATTACATTATTATACCTCTTCCACCAATTAAAGTTTCCACAGGGGTGGGAGACTCACTTCATTATGCTGGTTACAAATCCAAATGCTGACTGTGCCTTCAATGCCCAGTCTATTCCTTCACCTTCTTAGAAAATAAAATAATGATTCAAATGCATGGAAATGTAAGTAAATAATAAACAAAGCAATGTATTTACTTTAGGCCTTATAGGGTAGATCTTGCCACTATAGGCAAATGCCATGTTTTAGCACTTCAAGTGCTTTTACATCATTTGGTTGGCTCTATTGGCCTTAACACAAATATAATTGACCTTATAGGTCCAAGTAACTAATTCAAATACCCTAGGATCAACATAATGACTGCTACTGACTCCTAGGTACACTTTATCCTTATAAATTCCATTAAGGCTTACATCATTGATCTCATTACAATATGATCAGTATATGATCAAGAAATAATTGCATGACCATTATTGGTCTATTATATTGTCCAATGACCCTTGAAGGTCATGTTGTCTTCAAATCCACCCAAGGATCTATCAGTGACCCAGGTGCACTCCTTGGTTCCTACCTTTGACCTTGATGCTCCTGCACCATTTAGGCTAGTAGCCTTCACCAGTCACAAATCAACCTTTTTCTCTCAAACTTCCTAAACAACAAGGGCCTACACAAATGGAACCTTACAACTTCTTCCAGATCAAACACATCAGTATGGATCCCAAAATCCATAATCCACCATAAAAACATCAACTCTTAAGGATTTACACTCACCAAAATGACTGGTGCCAAAACATGGCTCTCCTCACACAACAAACTCCTTCATTTAGTGATCTCTCCAACATTATCCATCATATTCCTGCACCAAACATTATATTACAAGGATATAATACACATTCAAACCTCTCCCACCAATGATCACAGGGGGTGGGAGAGTCAATCCTCATAAGGAGACCTCAATACCAATCACTGATTGTGACCCCAAATCCAGTCAATGTCAAGAACACCACTAATATCCTCTATCTTAATTACAATAAAAACACTAAAATGAATGCATGGAAAGATAAATAACAACCAAGGAAAATTCCTTACATCATAGACCAATCCAAATTACGTTTTATGCAAATATTTTAATTCACTAGTCTTAGACTGTACTTTGAGCTGAAGTCTCCCTCAAGGTCCCTTCAGCATGAAATCAATGATCTTTACAGGGTCAAATCTCAGACCTCATGTGAGGTAGCATCAAATCATCAGGTGCTACCAGACCGTGTTGCCATGGCCTACAATAACATGTCTCAGTTTTCAGAGATTCAAGTTCATTTATATTTGGCAACACATTCTCGGTCGATGTTAAAACTCAAAGTGTTCCTTAGTTGAAATGGACAACATTGCGTATCTTTCAAACCGTATATTCCAATAGCTCTGAATGGCTGGGTAAATGCTAGTGGAAACCTCATTTGGCACACACAGTCACTCGAACGCCGCTGATGACTTTGGACCAAAGTGTCCCTCAAGGTCCCTTCAGCATAAAATCAACAATAGTTATGAGGTCATATGTCAGAGCTCATGCAAGGTAGCATCAAGCAGTTAGGTGCTATGGGACCGTGTTGCCGAGTCCTACAATAACCTATCTCAATTTTCATAGATTCAAGTTTGTTTATATTTGGTGACACATTCTTAGTTGATTTCAAAACTCGAACTGTTCCTCAGTTGAAATGGACAACATTGTATATCTTTCAAACCGTCGATCTTAGCATCAAACCGTCTATTCCAACAGCTCTGGATGGCAGGGTAAACATTATTGGAAACCTTGTTTGGCACAAAAAGTCGCTCGAACGTCACCGACCACTTCGGGCCGAAGTGTCCCTCAAGGTCCCTTCAGCATGAAATTGGTGATCTTTACGGGGCCATACCTCGAAGCTTGTATGAGGTAGCATCAAGACATCAGATGCTACAGGACCAGTTTGTTGAGACCTACAATAACCTATCTTAGTTTTCAAAGATTCATGTTCATTTATATTTGGTTACACATTCTTGGTCGATGTCAAAACTCGAAGTGTTCCTCATTTGAAATGAACAACATTGCATATCTTTCAAACCATCGGTCGTAGCATCAAACCGTCTATTCCAACAGCTCTGAATGGTTGGGTAAATGCTAGTGGCAACCTCATTTGGCACACATAGTCGCTCAAATGCCACCGACAACTTTGGGCTGAAGTGTCCCTCAAGGTCCCTTCAGCATGAAATCAATGATCTTTACGGGGTCATATCTTGGAGTTTGTGAAAGGTAGAATTGAGCCATTAGGTGCTACGAGACCATGTTTTCGAGGCCTATAATAATTTGTCTCAATTTTCAGAGATTCAAGTTCATTTATATTTGGCGACACATTCTCAATTTATGTTAAAACTCAAAGTGTTCCTCAGTTGAAATGGACAACATTGTGTATCTTTCAAACCGTCGGTTGTAGGACCGAACCGTCTATTCCAATAGCTCTGAATGGCCGAGTAAACGCTAGTGGCAACCTTGTTTGGCACACACAGTCATTCAAATGCCACCGACAACTCCAAGCTGAAGTGTCCCTCAAGGTCCCTTTAGTGTGAATTCAACGATCTTTACGAGGTCATATCTTGTAGCTCGTACAAGGTAGCATTGAACTGCAAGGTGCTACGGAAGTGCATAGCCGAGGCCTACAATAACCTGTCTCATTTTTTAGAGATTCAAGTTCATTTATATTTGGCCACACATTCTCGGTCGATGTCAATACTTGAAGTGTTCCTTAGTTGAAATGAACAACAGTATGTATCTTTCAAACCGTCAGTCGTAGCATTGAACCGTTTGTTCCAACAGCTCTGAATGTCTGAGTAAACGCTAGTGGAAACCTCATTTGGCACACATAGTCGCTCGAACGCCGCAGACAACTCCAGACCGAACTGTCCCTCAAGGTCCCTTCAACATGAAATTGACGATCTTTATGGGTGTAATACCCCAAAAATGGGCTATAGGACCATTGACCTCCTACATTGACAAATCGATTGAAATCGACATGAAAGTCCTAACCTAAGGCACATTTGCACATAAAATTATCGAAATCCTAATTAATTTTATCTAAATTCTACATTGGGGAATATTTCCTAAATATTCCTAATTTATCCTAATTATCTTTAATTAAATATTATTTAGCGATAAAGGACATTATTTATCCTAAAGTCAACTAATTGGATATGTTGAATATTTGATTAATTAAACTTAATTCTGCCACTTAATCGTTTAATTAGATTTAATTGCATTTATTCCTAATTAATATTATTTTTATTTGACAATAAATCAAATTCCTAGAAATAATTGATTAAATTCTTAATTAATTAATTTAATTTAATTATCGAATTTAATGATATAGTTTTGGGATAAAGTTTGATTAAATATTTGATTAAATATTTGATTAACCCATAAATCAGTTATTTTTGTTCAAAAATCAGTTAAGTTGATGATAAATCACTTGAGTTATTAAGTTAATTCATAATTATCCATGCACATTCAAAAGAGCAGTTAAACTCTGAATCAACAAATCGATTCAATTTGTTAACTTTTCAAACTCAACATGTGATTTTGAGTTAAAAAAGTGATCTGAACTCTGATTCGAGTTAAAAAGTTGATTTTGCATAATTTTGTGAGTTAACTAATTTTGATTTCCTGATAACTCAATAATCAATCTGAGTTGATCAGGGAGAGATTTGTTTGCTTTCCATGAGCTTCCCTAGAATCTGGATTTCTATATAAACAAAGTTCAACCCTTCACAAACGACTGTGCTTTTCAATTACTTGGAGAATCGAGCTCTTGCGAACAAGCGATTGTGAGATTTTTGCAATTTCAATTCATTATTTTTAATTCATTCATAGCATTCCATAGCATTGTAAAATTAGATTTGCAATTCATTTCAATCCATTTTAGATCAAATTCATATTAGTTTTTCATCATATTGCATAGAAAATCCAAAAATATAGATTAATTTGCATCCATACTTTCATTACTTTCATCATTTCAAATCCTTCGTTTAGGTATTGCATTGTCACTGGTCTTGGTCATAATCTGAGAATATCAAACTCATACCTACTAGAAGGTAGTAAATCACATGGTTAGCATTGTTTGTTTCATTTGCAAATTTCTTGATTTGCTAACCTCTAATGTTTTACTAAAGTGTTGTGTCCATAGCTAGGTACAAAATTCACATGCACATTTCTGGCACCCACTGTGGGGCCCTACAATGGATTTCCATCTTGATTTGATAATTTTCTCACATTTCATTTTTAAAATGTCAATTTTTATTTTCTATTTCGTACAATCTCGTACGACATTCTACAGATTATCATATTAGGAGATCCTGTCTATCGTACGACATACGACAATCTAAAGTGTTGTGCCTGGTGTATGTGAATTGTCATATGAGAGCTACATTATCATATGAGGACTAACCCATTATTGTATCATTTCCCGATTGTCGTATGGGAATGTGTAGAAAATCGTACGAGTTTTGATGCTAGTTTGGCATAGTCGTATCATATTTTTGAGCAGTTTTTGGAAATTTTAGTTTCAGATTTCTATTGACAGCTAACCCTAATGATTGATGCCTGCTATTTCTTGATCATTATTGACAGCCTAACGATATTTTTTCAGGATGAGAGATGAAGACTAAGCATAAAAACACATCTTTTCAACCTCTTCTTGTCTTGACTTCTAAGCCCATCTTTTGCAAATAACCCCATTCTTCAAAAAAATGCTGGTCAAAGAAAGCTCAATCAATCAAATTTCTGACATATGGTTTTGTAGGTTGCCTAAGGTCTTCTTCAAGCAAATATTCTATTTTCTTAAAATTTATTTCATTTTCATAGGCACTTAGCTTAATAGGTACGTGCATCTATTGCTATTGAGGAAAATGCTTACGATTTTATGCTCTTATCCTTCTTAAGGGAATCAAAAACCCAAAAAAGTGTCTTCCTTGGTACCAGTTTGTGTACTATCTTTGGATTTATCTTCTTGACGTGTCTTGGATAGGGAAAATGACAAGGCTAAGGGATTATGCTCTTCTCTTTTAGAGAATCAGAAACCCAGATCCTGTGGTCCCCAACCTCACATTTACTTTAATCCTTTAGAGGGTTTGTCCGAGAGGTAAAAATCTCTTGGGAATGACCCAAGTGGGGACAAGTCTCATGCCGACTCTTCCACCCCACTATAAAATTTGACGCTTCCTTGAGGTTAAAGCCTCAGAAGGCATAGTTGTATTTTTTCCTTGGCCTTGTGCCATGAACATGCTTTGATTTTGTGTAGAATGGAGTTGCTTAAATCTTGCTTGCGAGACTACATTGATCAGAGTGCTCATAGGGTTAACAACATAAATCCTACTTGCGAGATTATGGGGGACGGTTGTGAACAGATGCCTTGATTAAAATACTAAGCTAGTTTTCCATTGATCCACCCCTAAATGATTTGTAGTGCTTGTGTGAGGTGAATAGTAATCACCCCAAGAAACTCATCATATCAAGTCCTCTTCGACGCTTAAACTTGGCTAATACAGGCTTCAACATCCATTGTGTTTTTTTGTCTCTCCATATCCTAAGGAGTCCATGAGTGTGTTCCTAAGTCAACAAGCAAGTAATACATGTCTTCTCTTAGCTAGGGTAAGATAGGTGTGATTGATTCATCGAGTCAGTTCACTCTATTTTATGTGATTGTGAGCCTATTGCTATGTTAAACAACCCAAGACAAATCCAATACATAGATCTTCAAAACCTGGACATACAATTTGTGAACAACTTGATACCGAAAACATCCAACAATCTAAAAAACTTGCAAAATCTGAAGAAAAATCCTTTTTTGGTGTAGATTGTCGTCTTGAAAAATCAAAAGTCATATGAGTTTTACCAATTGTCATATCAGAACCCCCAGAAAGTCATACAAAGAACCCTACAGTGTCATACAAGTGTTGTCAAAAATCCTAAGCAAAAGTGAACCCTAGAAGCATTTGTCGTACGAGTTTCTACAACTTTCATATAAACCCTGTTTCTGAGTCGTACAAGCCTGGATAATGTCGTACAAGACTTGACCCAAAATTGCTAGAAAATCCCTTTTTTTTTTATAAAAAGTTCATCATTTGCAGCCACTATCCAGAATCTATTAGAAATCCCCTGTGTCAGGAACACAATAGAGCCAATAGAAAATTCATTCATTTTTCCAAAAGTGGTCATTCCAGCTTGACTCTATCTTCCGATTTGTCGATTTGAATCCCGTATGATCTTGTATCAAAACCTTGTCAAAATAACCTCAAAATCAATCTTAAAAAATGACTAAGTGTTGCGAGCTCATGTCCATCATCTTTTGGGCATCTACCCATACACATAGGGCACAATATCCTACACTTATGTTCAATCAATCTTTACAAGGTTACATCATTCAATTAGTCCTAAATTAGATCATCAATCAGTTAGCTTATCTTGCTCTTTTGATTCACTTGAAGTTAATGGTGGAAACTAGAGCTTCCTCACAAAGAAAATAGAGAGAAGAACCCAGAATCTCTGCATCATTCTCTAATTTGTCTCAAACATATCATTAGCCTTACAACACCAATCTATACGAAGAGGATGCCCTTGGCAATTTACATTTGAAAGGTGGTTACATAACCCCCCAACATCAATCCAAGGGCCATATATAAGCCACACTATGTCTCAAGGGGGATCAAACCATAGCTCCCAAGGTCATCAATTTGCACATGGTGGGGATCAAGAACCCACACCTTCTGAAATTTCCCATTATCAGAATGACGTTGTCTTCAAGAAAATGACAAAACACGTCTTACATGAAGATAAAGAGGCATATTTCTTCGAATTATCCCAACAAGGGGCTAAGCTTCCTCCAAGCTTTAATGTTGAAAACATCATCACACAAGAGGAAGAAACTCCCATAAAAGCCATGATGAAACAAATGCATGCCATGCAAATCAAGCTTAATAAGCTGGAAAAGGAGAAAGAACCCAAATAATTCTCTATGGAAGCTCTGTGTCCATTTCCATTTGATCGTGATTTGTACATGTCACCCTTCCCAAAAAGAGTGGAGCTCCCCAAATATGACAAATATGATGGAAATTCTAATCCTCAAGATCATGTTAGAGAATTTTGTACTCTATCCATGGAGTTTATGCATGAACCTACGTGTATGCACCCTAAAATGGTCGCCTAGACTTTGGGCCCCATTCTTCAATTTATCAATTTCCTGAATCAATATTTGCAATATTTTCAAATTAAATCAATTTCCTTGATCAAATCCCAATTCTATCATTTATTCGATTATATTCTATGGGCTAACCATCTTATCCTAAGTCTTTATTTAATTAAAAGAAATTCCCTCTCCTTTTATTAAATAAAAAAGCCCCCACTTTCCTCTTATCCTAAGTTGCACAAATAAAACATTATTCCTATTTTATAAAAAGGAGAAAAGGCCTTTTTGTCTCACATGAGGCTCAAAATTCAACACTTCTTTCTCATTGGAGGAGACTTGTGCACATGGATTGATCCCTCTTTCAAACTTCACCCTTGATCAAATCTTTTGCCTCTTAATCTCCATCGTCCATTGATTCTCACTTTCTATAAAATAAGAGCTCTCTTCTCATTCTAGGATCCATTATTTCATACTAATCTTATGCTGCAAGATTTCTTGGTGATTTTGGAGTTTTGAAGATCTTCTTGCATTCTAGCTTTCATTCTTGCATTTAGCTTAGCTTTCATGGCATTCTAGTTTACTTTCCTTTCATGTTTCTAGCTTAACTCACCTAGTTTAATTAGAAAAAGCTTGTAATATTTGCATTTTCATAGCATAAGTTGCATTCTTGCATCTTCATTTCTAGCATAGCATTGCATTGCATTTCCATTTTGATTCTTGAGGATATTAGCATTCTTGCCCTTGTCCCTTTGAATCTCTCATTGCATGATTTACTAGCAAGGTTATAGGTTTAATAGCTCTAGTTGAGAGCACTCTAAACACCCTTGTGACTCCATGCCTAGGGAGCTCTAGGTCGCTTTCTCAAGGTTTCCAATCCATGGATTCCCTTGGAAGTAATGACTTAGAGAAGTGCACATTTTGAGTGTACATTTTTGGTGCCCACCGTGGGGTAGAACACTTCTGTTTTGCCTTTATTTTTCATGCATTTTTACTAATTTTTGGTCATATTTTGCTGCTTGTTTTGGCTTTTTTTTTTTTTTTTTTCCGTACTTTCTGATAAAATATCGTATGATAGTTCACTAGTATCGTACGACAATTTTTTGTATACTCATGCAATACTTTTCCAATCAAAGTATCATACGCCCTTGTAGGATTTTGTCGCACTGTTATATTACTTTATGTCACCTGCAGGTAGCACAAAATATCATTCAGGAAATGAATATCGCACTAGTATACTGCGAAGTATCGTGTGATTCATTTTCTGACAGAACTTTCACACAGGCCTGGCAGTGAGTGATTTTGGTTCTTCCTTGCATGATTCAGATTTGTTTGCTTGTTGGTTTTGATTTGATGTGTTAAGACAGAGTTTAATTTGCAGATTATACTTGATTTTATTATGCTAACCTTTGTGGGGATAACAAGTTGTGCTTGTTTGGTGTGCCCTCATTTCTTGAATATTTTCTAAAAGAACTCATGTCAAAGCTTCAAATGCACAAGGGCTACTAACCTTTCTTGGAGGGATGCCTAAAGTACAAAAACAATCAAGTGCTTGTTCATTGCTTTCATTTTTAAGTGTGGCATATACTAGTTCATTTTTTTAAGGCACTTAATATCTTGTTGTAGGAGTCTTTTGGTGGTAGGAGAGTATGCTCTTCACCCTTGTGGTGAACCAGAAATCTTGACCCATCTTTAGATTTTGAAAGCAAGAGGGCTAATTGAACTTTTCTTGGTGTGTTTGGCTGAGGTGAACCAAAAATCTTGACCCTCAAAGTTTGATCCACTTTTTGTTTAGTTTAGAATCCTTTAGCGGGCTTGCTCTTGAGCAATCAAGAGGAACGACCCAAGTGAGGCCAAGCTAATATCGAGTGATTTTGACTGACTATTAAATCAAGGCTATCAAAGACACAAAACCTTGGTAGATGTAGTACTTGTCTTCTCTTGGTGTGAGTACTTGTGAGATTGTGACCATGAGGAAAATGCTAAGCAAGAATGCTTAAGGTACTCTTGTGGCCGCAAGGTCCATTACTTGCCGCAAGGTAAGGAGTCCCTTTGGGGAGCAAGAGGGGTATTGCAAATGGAAGCCTTATTAAAAACCATAGATAGAAGCTACCCAATTTTTCCGCTTAACATCTTGGTGCAAGGATTGATCCTAGTGGACTAACCCGGATCACCCCAAGACTACTCACCATCTGTGTTCCTTTGGTTGTGTCATTGGCACTTCCACGACAAAGCCAACATCTATTGTGGGCAACCACTTTGTGTGAGGTGATGGGACATCAAGTGTGGGCCAAGTTGTTGAGTATTGAGCCTTTTTCTTTCTAGGCTAGTAAGTGCTTGAATTGTTTTCATTGTGATATACACGTGTAAACGTTCTTGAACATTAAACATCACAATAGTGCTCATAGGATTTTTTACTTTGATATCCCAATTGCATGTTTTGACAAGGTTGCTTTTGCCCTTGTTCAAGTGTTTGATGACACCACTAGTACAAAAACAACAATATATGATCAAATAAACTACCAAAAATTGTAGATAAATGACCAAATTTGGTCACGTGACCAGTGGTAGTTTATTGTCGATCATTTATCTCGTGACCAAATTTTTGACTAAAATATTTTAGTCATTTATTTGGTCATTGATTTAGTCATTTATTTGGTCATTTGGTAGTTTATTTAGTCATTTATTTAGTCATTTGGTTGTTTATTTGGTCATTTATTTAGTGATTTGGTAGTTTATTTGGTCATTTATTTGGTTGTTTATTTGGTCATTTATTTGGTCGTTAACTTAGTCATTTATTTGGTCGTGCATTTAGTCATTTATTTGGTCATATATTTAGTCATTAATATAGTCATATATTTAGTCATTAATTTAATCATATATTTAGTCATATTAGGGAATGATGGAATCGAACCATCCTCCTCCTACTTGTAAAGTAGGCACTCTTCCATTGAGCTAGTACCCTTTAAAGAATAATCATACCATGTATACTAGTACTTTCCACTAAACATGATTTCAAGTTTTTCCATCTATAGTTCAAGGGTAGCAAAGCTTAAGGGGGGGATGATTAGTGATACTTTAAATTCAATGGTGAAGTTATTCAATGTGCAATATAAGAATGAAGTGAATGATGTCATTGGAAAATACATTATATGTGGCTTGTTCCCCTTATTATAATGATAAGCATATATCTTTAGGGGAAACCAGCCACATTAAATAGAGATAAAGTATGTACCAATGATCATACCTTCTACATTTTAACTCTTAATTAACCCATCAAAAGCTTTACTGCTTTAGAAGTCCACACTCCTGATAACCTACCAATCTATTGCACTTCTATCCAATACATCAATCATAAAATTAGTATTATTAAGAAAATTTGATACACACTAAATTAAACTTATAAAAATCGATAGCCATTTTCCAAGATCTCCTATTTGTGGTATATACTAATCCTTAAGATACATTAATAACTAATAATGTAGCATATTTCTTATCATAGCTGAAAAACACAAAATATTAAACATTGACCTTAAAACAACTTAAGAATGCCACAAGTTAGTAATGCATTGGAATCACTAATCATTGTTTGAACACTTTAGTTTGCCAATTATGACCAAATACCTAGGTCACAAAAAAATAATAAAAGTAACTAAATCGACTAGTTCAACGTTACTTTTTTAAAATATAATGTTAACTGGTTTCTTTGAAAATCAAACAAATTTATAAAAAATGTTTTAAAAAATTCTAACAAAGACACAAATTTTTAAAATTCTAACAAAGAAAGTATGTTCTAAAAAATTCTAACAAAAACACAAATTACTCTTGTTAGATACAATCTTTGATAGAATACCTAATACTGTTCTGCGGACTAGAAAACTCACCAATTAAAGGTTTCAAGGCTTCATGTGCGTTCATATCATGCTTAGTAACATCTTGTGCATACTGCTCCACATAAATTCTAATTGTAGCACCAGCTGAACCTGTGCCCTACAGATTAGATCCCTCATTGTTAATCACCAAATATTTTACTAGTAAAGAAATGTCAGACCTAAAGTACAAATAGTACAGTGATTCAACTTAAATAATTTGACAATCCTTATTATTAAGAATAGAAAATCCTTGGTCAATATTACGATATTGCCTTTTCTTCTACAATAATAGAGAAGTTTTTATGTTGCTCGAATAAAGTGTAAAAGTGTATGCTACTAACTTTCCTTTCTAGATAGGACATGATTGCTTTGACATTACTCGACAGTTAAAAAGGTCTTTTAAAGGCCTATCATAACAGCAGAGGGGGAAATGGGCAAATGTTGTGGGCATAAGCACCAAGATGAATGGATTTTAAGGATTTTTTCAATATTTTAGAGCTTGTGTCCAGAGAGTTATTAACAGTAACAACAAATCCTACTATGCATAGGATAGGCTTCTTTCTAAAGAAAGAAAATGAGATGCCAAACAAAGGTGATAAAGAAAAAAATACTAACTGATAGATGGAACATAATTCTAGAACCATCCGTGAAAACAAAACAAATTCCTTGTTTCGATGCAATACTCCCATCAACCTGAAATATTTGAGACAAAAGTACTATATTATTGCAAAACTTTCTTTAAAAAAAGGCACTAGGCCAAACAATTAATATTTAAGAATCATATGCACACTATAAATGAGAAGTATGTTGCCTTTCAAACTTACTGGATCTGTGTATGAAAAATCATCCATGAACTTGAGTTCATAGCTCCCTACATAGATGGAATCTATTGTTCAAAATATTGTGACAAAGTACAAATCATGAATCTTTTTCTCACCTATTGAGCAGGTCATAGGATAGGTTGATACAGACTATCCTAGCCTTGGAGAGATTTATAAGACATTTGATAACATGCTTGGGTAGACGAAGCAAGCTATTCATAGGAGAGAGTTTGATTTGGGAATATAAGGGGCATATTGGCCCATTGGGACGCAACACTATGAACACCCGACTTCACATGGAAACCTACTCTAAATCCCAAACAATATGCAGAAAAGCTTGAGAGAGTGCATCCATCTAGCAATGAGGAGGTGAAATATAAGGGCTCAAGAAGGCCATTCAAAAGATGTATAGTGATGTGTTCACCTTAGAACACAATGGGTAGTCTTTATCAATATTCATGGTCTCAAATTTAGCAAACTAAAGGTGAAGGCTAGAAACTAAAGGTGAGGGCTAGTACAGCTACATTAGCTACAACTAACCATATTGGAATGTGGAAATAGCATGGCAAGGATCCACCAAAGTTGAGAATACTTTCCATTCATCACCTCTCATAGATCACCAGTTCTTCTACTACAAAGAGAATTGATCTACATATAGCTTCATCCAATCAATTAATAGGAAGAGGCTTATCTCTCAACAGTCAAAGAAGTTGGTGGTCCTAGATAATGCCTTGTGGCTTCAAGAGCAACAAACTCCTGAATATTATCAAACTCTAGCCACATGTTGGAATGTTGATCTTAAAGATGCTATACGGATTGATGAGGAGGCACAAAAGGGATTGGTTGCAGTTCCATTGGATGATGCAGCCCCTCATAATGGAAATGACTCGTACTCCAATTTTGATGCAATGTTACTAGATGCTAGTTAGAAGTATTTGTATGTTTTCTATGTTTTTATTTATTCACAGTTGAAACTTACAAACGTTGGGCATTTTGTTGTAATTATTATATAATAATAATAATATATATTCACATTAACAATAAAAGCAATTAAATTTTGTTAATATGTTTCTCAACTCTCATGTCACTTATCAATTCAACTCTAGTGTTATGTATTATGCTTCTATTATGTATATGATGAATGGTCTATCAATGTTATCGTATGAATATTAAAAAAATTTCTATATATTTTTTAATTTTCCATTTTTTTTAATAGTCGTCACCTAATAAAATGGCATAATTAGAATTCCATCCTAGAAATTGTTAGTTTATTTCAAATTCTAGCAAGGAATGTAACAATCTATAGAGATCTAACAAAATTAAGCACATGATGATGAAAAGTAAACTTCAATTATGGATAGATCATACCTGGTTATGATGTCCAAATCTCCTTTAGCCTATCTAGAGCTTCCAAGATGTCTTCAATCTGATATTTTCTTTGGCCTAATATCAGATCACTGCTAATGCCAATCTGTCTTTATTTCTGCTCCAGAATTTCTGCTATTAGGGCAAAATTTGCACCTAAGTCTGCTGCCCTTCTAGGGTTAATTCACTACTCTAGAATTTCTGCTATTAGGGCAGAATTTGCACCTAGGTTTGCTGCCCTTCTAGGGTTAATTCGTTGCTCCAAAATTTCTACTATTAGGGCGAAATTCACACCTATGTTTGTTGCCCTTCTAGGGTTAATTCGCTGCTCCAAAATTTCTGCTATTAGGGAGAAATTCACACCTAGGTCTGCTGCCCTTTTAGGGTTAATTCACTGCCTTTCAAGCATAAATTCGCTGCTTCTTATCAATGGTGTTTCCAACTGTTCGTGAAGAAAATTTGCCCTTGCCTTTTAGCAATTCGTTGTTGCTTTAGATGATTCTTGGGAGGGAAGAAATCATGTTATGTTTTTGATGATTCTTCTCCCAAGAATCGAATCAACTTATATATGAGATCTCCAATAAAATTGGCACCAAAACAAGGTAGGCCAACCTAGATTTATATAATAAATAAATCTTTTATTTATTATATCCTTGATGGCGACTTGGGCCCTCCCAAGTATATTTGCTCTTATAATAATAATTAATGAATAAACAATAAATAATAAATAACTCTTTTATTTATTATTTATGTATATCGAAATGTATAGAATAATATATTCTATATTCATTATTATTATTATCCAAGTTGTTAATATTTGCCGTAAAGGCCAAAATATCAACAAAAACATGTCTACCCATCTCCCAACATCTCCATCTCAAAAATTTGAACACAAACTCTTACAACCCTAGTGTCTCACAATATAATCCTTTGACGTTCCATTGATTTCAAATACTTTTTTGTTAAATGTTGTTCTAGTGAGCATTTTCTTTAACGCATACTCACCATGATAATAATTTCCTTGGAGTCAAATCTACTTTCTTGATTATTCAAATTCCAATATCAATCTTTTTTCTGCTACACGTTCTTGACACACCTTACAAGGGAAATTTTATGTATTTGCCATTTCCTTTCCAATGTTTTTCTTTGGATTGTCTAATTGAGGAGACTGCCTTAGAGGGCACAACATTAAGTACATCATGTATACCAATAATCATTGAAGAGTTGATTTATCAATTGTATTTATATCAATTAATTTTCTTATAGGATGTACTCATTCCCACCTTCAGAGAGTAGAAATCCCACGCAAGTGCAATGAAGCTTCCCAAATCCTGCAGATGTCAGTTTGTAATTGGTTATTAATATAGAAGAAGAATGGTTTGAATTCTTCTTTATCGGCCTTTTGACTAAACACTATTTCATACCTTTCTAAAGTTCATCCCATCCGATGTACATCCCAAAATTCTAAGGTCTCAGTCCGAAAGCTGTCATCTACAAACTGCAGATGTAAAATTTTCTCAATACCGTTACCAAGGGCCATTCCTTCTAAGTTTCCATTCTAGTTAAAAACCCTGAATATTCCATCCAAAGCTTCAGCAACAATGATGGATTAAAAAAAGGCAATAAAATCTCCCTATCTTAATCACCAGATGATACTAAAACGCCTGCAGGTTCTCTGTTAATGAACACTGAATTAGTTGAAGTGCAACATCTTACCCAGCCTCTGTATTCTAAATAAGGCCAAAATTTTCAATTGAACATCCAGAAATTTATCAGGCATTGTTCATATCTAGTTTGATCATAAATCCTTCTGCTGAATTGATCATATCATCTGAGAACTATTTTTATTTGAAAAAACCCATTCTGTTATAATAAGATTGAATTGGACAGAATTTCCTTAAACCCAATTGGCCATTACCTTCAAAATGATTATATGGATCATCTTGCAAAGAGAAGCCTAGATGCATAAATATTCTCAGCATTCTCTGACCATGAAAGTGATAAAAGTGTTGCTAATTTCTTTTAACATGGTATAAAGCTTTAGTTACGATCCAATGATATGCCAAAATTCTTGGGAAAAAGCGGCTTGGATTTATAGAATTGCTTGGAAATGGATATGGTATGGTATCAGAACCATGGCAATTATGAAAAATTATATGTATATTCAATTATCAATGCATATAAAAGTGCATAGAACATAACACTAGATATATTTATTTATATACTTGGGTTTTGCATTTTTGTTTATAACATTGATTTTGTTTTATTACATTTATGTCTTTAGTGTTTACAAATACATATATGGGAATGTTCATTTTTCTCTGCAAATTTTGAATGTTTTTTCATGACACTAAACCAGATATAGCACAGCACATTGTGGTACCATGTCCAAATAAATCAAATACAACCCAATTATGGGTTTACATGTGGCTACATCTGCAGACAGTACTTATAGCATATCCATATTCAGTACCCGGTACAAGAATTAAGTGTATTTTGCAATCACAAGTGAAGTATCTGGCAACTCTGCTTGGAAACTATCAAAGCCAAGGGATTTATCCCTTTGAAAAAGAACACACTGCATTCCTCACCTCTTAGAGATTCTGGAAATTTCTCTAAGACAATCTTAGAGGCCTCTGATCTGTCTATATCATCTTCCACTGAGAGGCACTCAAAGCACATGACTACTTTGGATCTAATATTTTGTTTATCCCTGATCTCTTCTTCTTGACCCGGTGATCCTAGTGATGAAGTTGCTTCTCATGCTAGTGATCCTAATGATCTTGTTGAAGTTGCTTCACATGATAGTTAACTTATGGAAGAAGACTGTATTTTTGCTCCCATCTCTTATCCATGTACTCCTTGCTTTCTGTTTCCCCTGAAGTTTTTTCTTGCAAAGCAACCCTGTTCCTATCATCAATGATCCATGTTTTGTTGTATGATCAATGATACATGATTTGTACTTTGTCACAATATTTGTACATAGATGGAATCTACTGTTCAAGCAATATTTGGAAACTACTGTTCAAGTAGACCCAGAAAGGCCAGTACTTATCGACAAGTATCTCATAGATGCTTGTGAAATTGATATAGGTTCTTGGTCAGATTTTGAAGGTAATGTGGTTGTTGGTGGTATCATGGAGCACATTGAACAAGCTGGGCTACACTATGGAGATTCAGCCTGTTCTCTTCCAACAAAAACAGTCTAACCTGCATGCTTATCAACCATTAGATCATGGACATATAAGCTGGCAAAGCAACTTCAGGTTTGTGGATTAATGAATTGTCAATATGCAATAACTCCTACTGGTGAAGTGTACCTCCTTGAAGCAAATCCTAGGGCATCCCGAACAGTCCCTTTTGTGAGCAAGTCTATTGGTCATCCTTTAGCAAAGTATGTTGCCCTTGTAATGTTAGGAAAGACTCTGCAGGACATTGGTTTTACACAAGAAATTATCACACATCATGTGTTTGTCAAAGAAGCAGTAATTCCATTTGAAAAGTTTCAAGGCTGTGATGTAGTGCTTGGCCCTGAAATGAGAAGTACAGGAGAAGTGATGGGAATAGACTTTTAATTTGCAATGGCATTTGCAAAGGCACAAATTGCCTCCAATCAAATATTGCCCCTTGCAGGGACTGTGTTCCTAAAATTTAATGATATAACAAAATCAAGTCTTCCCATAGTTGCAAATGGTTTTATTGATCTTGGATTCAAGATACTCTCTACTAGTGGCACAACAAAATTCTTGGAAATGCAAGGAATTCCTGTGGAGCGATTTTTGAAACTCCATGAAGGCCGTCCTCATGCAGGTGACATGATCACCAATGGTCAGGTCCAATTAGCAATTATTACTAGTTCAGGAGATGCACTAGATCAAATTGATGGTCGGCAAATTAGAAGAATGGCATTGTCATATAAAATACCCATCATAACAACAGTTGTCGGGGCATTAGCTACTACTGCGGCTATTAAGAGCATGAAGAAAACTCAAATAAAGATGATTCCATTGCAAGACTTTTTCGATGCTCAGAAATCAGAGGGGGCCACTCAAGAACGGCAAACAGCTTCAATTCTTTGATGTTCATATATTTGACACTATTTTATGACAGTCATCTAACCTCATTCATTATGATAGTAACAACAAACAATCCCAACACAATTCCCTACCCTTCCAAACACTAAGGAACCTTTATCAAGCCTTGCCCATACACTCTATACTCTTAAACAACAACAACAATCTTTGAAAAAAGGCAACTTGCCTTGTCACTGTCCAATCACGACAGTCTCATCAACCCTGCTGCAATCTCCTTCATAGGTCTTTCATGGACCCTGACTTCCACCAATCTCAAAGATGTGGGCATGCTTTTCATGGTCAATGAGTTTAACTCAAAAATTACATAGTTCACTAGACTCCACACCTTGAAACACTCAAAACCTCTAAATACAAACTACTTTGTCTTCCCCATTTTATCAATTTGTAGATTAATACAAACTGTCTTCCAATGACCCACTCAAAACCCTATCCTTGTGTCCCACCAATACCAAGAATTCAGGCACCTTCAATAATCTCCTAAGGCTCTGTTCACTATCCCTTTTCCCTACATTTCATCACCAATTAACCACTCTTAACAAAAACCAAAATAAATTACCTCCTTGCTGTCTTCTTTGACATACCCGTACTCAGAGGACTATAAATTTCGAACCAGATAAAAAATCCTTGATCGCTTCGGTGAGGATAGGCAAAACTAGGTTATGACAAACATATCTAAACTTCAGCCAAATCCAACGGTTGGCTTGTGAGATATTGTCCCCACATCAGGACTGAATTTTCTGAGACAGTCACAAAACTTCCACAACAGCGTGCCCTTTCTTTCCTTATTAAATAGGACACATTGAAGACTCTCTTTTTCACATTACCAACCTAGAATGTTCCTTCCAACCTTTTCACATGGGTGTGCACTTATCATAAACTGTGACACACTGTCAAACCCAACTAAGACAACATTCTATAGACCTTTCTCTGATCAAAACACATGCAACTCCTTGTATGATTCCCTGCAAACATGAAAACAATAAAATACATACCCTCCTCCATTACCTAACCAAATTAGAGGGTCTGGTTCACGTTAAATATGAATTTTCTACATTTTAATTCATTCATTGTTTACCCTAAGCAAGGGTTGGACAGTTTACACAAAATCTTGAATATCTGACTCAAAACAGAATGAAATTAAATGAAACAAAAACCAAAGTGAAGTGGACTCAGTCCCTCATCAAATCCAAAAGAGAAAATATTATTATGCCAAGTCTTTCACAATGAGAAATGACTCACATTCAGACTGTATACAGAATAGAAGAGGGAGAATATCCAGGAAACCAACTTTTATTAATCTTTAACTTCTTACATTGACCACTACTGCCATTTTTTAGCATTACAAACATATTTAAAGCCACTTCCTTATTGGGACCGATGGAAACTTCCCCTAACTACCATGCAACCAACCTTTGATCGGTTCAATCCTTAACAAGTGTTGTCAACTTGACAACAAAGTTGTCAACTTAACAACTTATATGATCTATTGCATCAGATACTTTAATAATTCCCTTATTACATTCAAATGGGAAACTAGAGACCTTATAAACATAAATTACTTCCCAAATCCTTAACCTATCCCATTTAGCCCTTACATTAGCCCTTTGGGCCACATTTCCCTGTATTGGCAATATTGCTTCCATAATGACAATATGACTCAACATGAATGCCAAATGGCTTTAATAGCCTAAATATATTGAGAAATGGCCTTATAGGCCTCATTTGACTTCTTTTCTTCATGATTCCTTCATGTGACCCTAATGGTGTTCCTTTGGCTCTTAGGTGCTCCTCCACCATCCAATTTGTGATAAAAGTCCAAAACCTACCATGATGATCTTGGCAGGCTCATTACAAGGTATAAGAGATGCAAGTTTCATCCAACTATCCAAAGCAAACACTATTTTTACTTGGAAATGCTGCTTCTATACCAGTTCATTCAGCTAAGCAGTCGTATCAAGCATATTTCTATGCAATCAAAATCAGCAGAACTTATAGCGGGGATGTTTGAACCTCTCTAAATTAAACATATTTTATAACCTCACAACTTGATGCTAGATTGCATGCCTCTAACAAGGATAAAATAACTTCATAATCATGATAACATACAATAGCTTATTCATGTAGTACTTCTATGTGCCCTCTATTTTACTATGCTTTGACATGCTCAGTTCAAATGCAATTGATCACCCCCTTAGCCCCCCAACATATTTAGCTCTCCTAAGTTCATTAGAAGGACCCAAAACACATCAAAGAATCTATAATCTTGGATATTTGACAAGACCAGATTTATATTAGATTTTATAACTTTTGCAACCTCATTATAAGAAAAAATTACTAAATAAGTGCATCCTATTTTCAAGAAAATGCAATTGGCAGGTGTAAAGATTGATTCCACGACCTTTGTCAGCATCCTCTTAGTCTATACCAAAATGGAGAGCTTTGGAGAAGGGTAAAGAAATCCACCAAATCATAATCAAAGGGGGATTTGTGTTAGATATTATAGTTGCAAATGCTCTCGTAAACATGTATGCAAGATGTGGAAGCATAGACAAGGCATGCTAACTATTTGATATAATGCCTCAAAGAATTTACCAACAGACATTATGTCTATTGTTTGTATATTGTTTTAGACATTTATAACTGTTTGTATATTATTTTAGACATCTATTCATGGAAACATAAACATTAAATCTTTGGCCTTACTCTCAGGTCTCAAACTTTACACAAATAGGACTATCATGAATCATATCTCTTCTTTATAATCAAGTTGAAATACCCAGCATTGATATAGGAAGAATGACTATTCAAACATTCATTAATTGAAATTGATGTCATAATTTCAATAATTTTCTTATTACAACTAGATCAGGAAACATTACACCATGACATAATTTAACAAGTGATTCATGTATATTTTTTGCAGGTTTGATTTCCTTCCTAACAATTTTTTTAATGAATAGGGTCTGGTCACTCTTATTACAAATTTTTAATCTTTGATTCCTTTTATAAGATGTTAGCTAGCCACATCAAAATATAAAAAAACTAACCCTATACCAAAAACATGGCCTAAATGAAATTTCTTTGTTGAAATTGTCAAACATCAAAGTGAATTTTCTCAAACATTGCTAAAGAAGACATCTAAAAAGTACAAAGTTAAATGCTCAAGTAGTAATACAATTGTAGAGTTGACATAAGCAATAAAAGGGTTAACAAGGAAAAGTACAAGCAGAGTGTATCCCAGTTTTGTGTTCATGTGACATGTTTGTGTTCATCAGTGAGATTTCCTTATTTATTCTTGGCAGGAAAGGTTTCATTCAGATATTTACTAGAATCGTATTATATTTCCAATACACATCCTCCCTGAATGCATCATACATAAGCCTGGAAGGAAATAAAAAGAGATGTCTAAAGAGGCCATTATATTTTGGATATTCCAACATACCACTAGGAACCAACCATGGAATTAAAGCACAACCCAAAATTTTTGCAAGTTTACCCCAAGAACTAGAATATCTAGGAGTATTTGTACCTACCATGGTGTATGCTACAATGGATTTGTCTAAAGAATTACCATCAGCTATCCTAATTATGTTTGGAAATATGGTGAACCATTTCCCTTTTAATTATTTGAATATCATCTATGTTTTCTTCATTGCAATGATTGCAAGATATGCACAAAAAATATTTTGTGCAATAATATTTTAAAAATTTCAAGAAAATGCAATTGGTAGGTGTAAAGCCAGATTCAACAAAACTTTCCAACATCATCCCTACCTATGATAAAATGGGAGCTTTGGAATAGGTATGGATATCCATCAAAGCATAATGAAGTTGTCTTTTTGTCAACCATTGTTGTAAAAAATGGTCTGGTAGATATTCCATGAGACCACATTTCTTTGAGGCATTTCTGTGAAAAGCCTTAATACTGGGTCTAGATCACCACTTTTTATATGAAAGGCAATCATTTTATTCCAGGTGACAACATATCTTTGAGGCATTTTGTCAAACACTATACATGTCTTCTACTTATAATACAAAATCTTCTTACTTGTTATGAACTTTCAATAAAGTATTTTTGACTAAAATAAGTTGTGGTGTCTTGTGTTAAGCATGCGTTAAAGAACAGAACCAACTACCTCATTGAATAGATAATAACAAATGGTAAAATTGGAAAAAAAGAAACCCTAAACATGAAAAGTGAAAACAAGAATTTAAACTGTTATTATCTAGACGTCTTCTCAATGATAGAAATTGAAAAAGAACTTATGCTTAGAAGTGGGGATTCAGTTTTGTAAAAGAAAATCTTCATCTAGTAAACCCTAAGAATAAAAAGACAATAGAAAAGAGCATTTAAAGCATGAAAAGTTACTCACCTAGAAAAGTTACAGCCACAAAATTGATCTCTATGGAAAATTTTAGAACCTAGTCCTCTGTTTTCAAATTCAATTAGACGTTCACCTGTAAATAATAGAGAGAAACCCTCTCAGATGATCAAATACAAGATTTCAAATCTATGCATAAAGCCTTTTGATATTCTGGAAATGAATGGATTATTGCAAAAGAAAGTCACTCATACAACTATATGTATACCTTGATTCACTCTTGATCAGATGACATGCATGACATGTAGGAAAAAGTGGCGTGGGTGAGGAGGCACACCAATTTATGCTGAGACAATCTTCCTCCATACATTGTGGCCGAAACCCTTCCTAATACCCAGCTTCTACATGTATTGTTTCTTTTACAGATTCTCCATGGGATTTGATAACCAAATCTCCCCACAAATTTGTTTAGCGGGAGACATTTCATGCATTTTCAGTAGGACCAAATAAATAAAGAAGGCAGGAACGTCAAAGTATTTAGAATTTTTCATTTTCAAGGTTTGTAAACTTTTTAATTTATTTGTAATAAAAGTTTAAAAAATAATTTTAATCCTTACTATATAATACTTTAATTATAATTTTAATCTGGGACTTGAAGAAAGCATTTAAGCATTATAATACTTAAGTCAATAAAATCTAGCTTTGATTTAATCAATGACATACAAAAACAGCAGGGAACAACTAGAAATGTATTTATTTCAAAAGTCGCTTTATTTATAAGAAAAATTAAAAATATACATTATTGAATTTTAGTTTTCTAAATGCATGAAAATTTCAAACCTTCAATAGATTTAAGTGATCCCTAAATTAGATTGGAAAAATTTATTAAAAGATTTCAAGTCATTGAAAGATTAGTCACCTGAACCATAAGCAACATTTCACAAAGAGTTCCACTGCCTTTGCGTAAAACCTCATCAAGGGGCATAGGGATTATTGTTGCTAAAGAAAAGATAAAAGGGTGTACATATGTCATTTAAAGGTAATATGTTGCAAATGCATCAAATACTGAATAGGAAGCCATTGTCTGCACAAAATAAGCATCAAAAGAACATATCATGGCACTCAGAAATGGAGAACAATAAAAATAGTACATTGACAAATAATTTAAACAAGCAATGTAAATAACAATGCAATAGTATCTTTTACTCCAACTATTTAAAAACAACATGAGTGAACCTAGAAATTGATATGAATATTCAAGCGTATCATTATGACTAACCTATGGCTGTTCCATTGCAAAGCAGACCATATCCTCAGGATTTACTTCCAATGGATCATAACCTAACTTTGCTTTTGTAATGGCATTCATTACAATGCGAAGAAAGAAAAAAAGAAACTATATTAACGCACATGAATGACCAAGAATAAGTTAATGGGCTGCAATAGATATCAGATCTTCCTCCCAATCAACCAGTGCATGAAGGATAACTAGCATCTCAAAACAAGTGAGAAACATTAGAGGCTTTGCAAACTGATATTAACAATTAACAAAAATATGTTAAAATTAACAAAGTCATGTTAGAATTTCACTTCCCGCCATTCTTCTATCCTTTGCCGCCTATTGAAAATGCATAATTCTTTTGTCTGGCCTTTTAATTTAAGACAATTGAATTAGTTTATATTTTTAATTTAAGAAAATTAAATTAGTTTTGAAAATAAATAAATTTCAATATATGTATTCAAGAGTATGTAAAACAAAGGAAATGAATTGTAATATTTACACACTAGGATGCAAAGGTCAAGGTGTGAAAGTATCCCAAAAGAAGTTGAATTGCATGTAGGAGAAAATGTGTTAAGTAAACTCATCCTAATGAGAAATATGACACATAATACTATCAATCAAGGAGATGAATGATGTAGAGATGACAAATAATTCTACCGATCAATGGAGTTGATATGTCCTCTTATTCATGATTTACCTAAGTAAATATAGGGTGCAATTGTATATTACCCCAATAGTATGGATCAAGTAATTACTAATTGCTTGATGCCTATATAATTGTTACCTAAATTCTTGGTATTTACCTTCTACTATTGCCTTTGTTTTGATGTGATTTTGGCATCAAATTTAGTTATTTATTTAGTCATTTCTATTTGTGTGACTAATTATTTAGTTATGTTTTTTATCCAGTGACCAAATTAGTCATTTATTTAGTCATTTTTATTTGTGTAACCAATTATTTAGTTGTGATTTCACTTGATGACCAAATTAGTGCAGAGAAGTTTGTAAATGTTGTTAGATTGGGTGGTTGTACGTCATTGCACCAAAAGGTCGAACTATTAATGCTTGATACAACCACTAGACTTATAGAATCCACAGGAGGCTGTTAAACCCTTGTCACCAACCACTGCATTAAGTGGATGCAATTCGATGTAATTATGTTAAAATTTATAATTGTAGAAATGTTTGAAGATTTACATACTTTTTAGATCATTTGTCAAAACTACCATACAGATTGGTGTCATCAATTGTAGCATTTGGGTGTAGGTTGAAGAATAGTAAGGCATCCCATTTGTTGGGATTCACTACATACAAAAAAAGGTTGGAGAAGAGAAGAGAACATTGAGCGCATTTGATAAATGTATCTGAATAATATAACAGATAATTAAATTCAAACTTTTAGCGATAACACATGAATAGCCACGCTTGGCACATTCTGACCATGAATAATATTTTGACTAGCTCGACCTTGCCTGAAAATTAAACATATGTATCAACAATATTTGAAAAATGGCATAAGTACTAAAGTTCACCTTGGGATACAAACAAAATAATGAAACATCTAAAAATTATAGAGCACATAGAATAGTTAATGTGAAATGCAACAATAAGTCTATTGGTGAATAGAATATTAGAGCACACAGAATAATGTTCGCATAATAAGTCTATTGGCGAACACACATTATTGTTGAAATGCAACTTCTAAGAATATAAGTATATGATATTCTCAAATGTTAATGTGTAAAGGAGTATTAATCATTCATTTAGTCATTTTTATTATTAGGGTGACTAATTATTTAGTCATTTATTTGGTCATTTTACCCAATGACCAAATTGATCATTTATTTAGTCATTTTACCCGATGACCAAATTGGTCATTTATTTAGTCATTTGAGTTGTGATTTTACCTGATGACCAAATTCATCATTTATTTAGTCATTTATATTTGTGAATTGCAAAAAATGGGTAGAACATGATCAATTTTAGTCACGTGACTAAAATTTTTAGTCACCTGGTCATTTATTGCCCAAATTCTACTAGTGCACGTTTGATCACTTAATGTTTGCAAACCTGTCTATTTTATGCTATTACTGTGTTTGAAATCAAGAATTTGTACCTATCAACCTACAACTTTGACCAATTGCCTTCAAAAATGAGATTTTCACACTCACTGGTTAAATATCATACGATACTACACGACTGTCGCACGACCTACTTGGATTTTATCACATTAGCTGCTTGGAAACCATCGCACAGCCTTAGTGCAAAGTATCGTCTGGGAAACTTGTATCATCCCAATACCCTGCGAACTGTAGCACATAGTCTTCTTGTTGTCTTACTGATTTGTGTCATTTCCAGTCTCCTTTGGTTGATCCAAGTCAGATCCGGTTATTTGTCCTATCATGGAAGCCTTTTTGTGCTTGGGATTCTTGTGTTTTGACCCTTTGATTAGTAATTTTTGATTTTACAAGTGATCTTGCTTGGAATTGGTGCGTTAGAAATCACCCTTGTTGAAAAAGACCAACCTTTAGATTCTTTGATAACACACTTGGAGAGTCTTAGTAGTCTCTTGTCCAATTCACTTCCATCCAAAATCAATTTCAATCAAATATAACTTGGTTAAACCATCCTCCTGATCCATATGTGTTAGGATACTTATCCGTTGATTGGGCACCTTTGTGGCAGTGTTGGTTTATACCTTTTGCAATTTTCTATCTTATCACATCTCTTTTGGATAATTGAATGCTTTTACTATCCTAGTTTGATACCAATGTTTCTTAGGGTCATCTTATCACCAAGTGCTTTTCCCTTTCATGTTAGTTACGACAAGGTATCAAGTGAGTCAAGGAAGATGACCTCAGATAGTCTTTAACCAATTACCCCCTGTCCAAACTCACCAAAAGCGTAAAGGAAAAGAGCCTGTGCTTAACCAATCACCTAGGAGTGAGTCCAAAGTTTGGTTTAATCCTAAGAGAAATCCTAGTGATTTGAGTACCTCCTTAGCACCTTCTCAATCATATATGGATATGAGTTATACCATGTCTCGAAAGGAGAGAGAAGCAATGGATCCAAATCTTGATGACATATTTTAGAGACATAGAGACAACATTCTATTTGGTGATTCCTCTCATGACAATCAACCAGAATCACCCCCTATCAATACCAGATATTTGGATGCCCATCAAAGGGCTGAAAGGTATACAAGATGAGCTCACTAAGATGAACGGTCACAACATGAAGACCAAAAAAATGAACCTTGTGATGCTCATGTGAATGCAGCGTATACCAATGATTTGTTCAAACATTCGAGACCAAGTTCTCCACTCCAGACAACCTCAAGGTATACAAGTGAAAGGCTCAAAAGAATCGAGTGTGAAAAGAAAGCCTTTTTGGATGAACAAACTGCAAAAGAAGAGAGGTTTAGAATCCTAGAGGTGGAGAGACAAGCCTTGTTAGAATTGGAAAAGAAATCCTCTCAAGAGGAACAAGATAGGTTTTTGGCCCAATAGCTTAATGCCTAATTCAACAAGGGTGTCAATAGTGGAAACAAATCTCCACCATCTACTCCTTCGGGGACCCCACAAAGCAGAAGGTGTTCAAGGACCCCTTCAAGATCTCCTAGTCCTAGAGGAAGAAGGACTTCACAACATGCTCACTATAGGAGACAAACACCTCCTAGGAACTCGAGACAACTCTCGCAACGAGCTCATCATGGTTCCCAAAATGGAGGTAGTAGCTCAAGTTTTGATGCTCAAGACTTCATGAGGATGCAACAAGAACCACTCTTCCAATATTATGTGGAGAGGTATCTAGACCAAAACAAAGACAAGTTCCTAGAGAGCTTGATCAACAAGGGTGCCAGAGTCCCCTATAACTTTGATGTGGATAGAAAAATTAAGAAGCAAAATCCATCTCAAGAAGAAGAGATCAGACAAATGAAGAGTATGATGGAAAAGCTATTGGCACCTAAGAGCTCATTCAATCTAGACTCAATTTGTCCTAATCCTTTTGAAAAGAGCATGAGCATGAAAGATTTTCCTAGGAAGGTGGAAATTCCCCAATATGACAAGTATAATGGTAATGGGGATCCACATGACCATGTGCACCAATTCTACATTATGAGCTTTGAGTTTCATCAAGATGACTCCTATCTCATGAGGTTGTTCCCAAGGAGTCTCAAAGGTCAAGCAATGGAGTGGTTTACCAACATAACTCCCCCAATCAAGACTTTCAAAGAGCTTGTTCATAGATTCATCCAACACTTCACCTACAATCTTTTGAGATCTATCACCATGTTGGACCTATGTAACTTAAAACAAAATCAAGGGTAGTCCTTTGTTGTTTTCTTGCAAAGGTGGAGACGTTAGTGTTCTCGCTACTCTAGGACCATTCCTAAAAATGAGAAGATTGACATTCTTATTAGCAACTTGGTTCTTGAGATGCGGTATGAAGTTTGGAAAATGGTCTTTGACTCCTTTGACACCATGGTCAAAAATGCATGCAGAATTGAGGATGTTTTGAAAGAGAAAGGAATTTTGACCAACAACAAAAACAACAAAAATGGTCAAAATAATCACAATGCTAATAAGGACAAATGGAAAAAATTGCATTGGAATAAGAAAAAACAAGTGGTTAACGATGGAGTGGTGGACTCTTCTCAACCTAAGGATCAAGGAGTACTTCACTTATCTAGTTTTGTTCAAGCAATGAAGCTCAATGCATCCAACCAATGAGAACATAAGCCAAGATACTAAGAAAAGTCCAAAAAAGAGAGGTGTCAATTTTCAAAGCTTGGTGATTCCTATGAGGATGTCTTCAAAATGCTCATTGCCAACAATCTTGCACATCCTCAAGATCCTGCGAAGCATCATATTCCTGATGTTAAACCATATTGGTGGGATGAGAAAGCTTTCTACAAATTCCACAATGGTATTGGACATGACATCGAACATTGTTGGAAACTAAAGCATATTATCCAAGATCTTATTGAGAGTGGAAAACTTAAGGTGGATGGTTTGAATAGTAATGTTGATCACAAGGCTTTCAAAGAGCCTTTGCCTAAGTATGAAAAGGGGGAAACCTCTAAACCAAAGAATGGAAAAGCCGAGATCAACTACACTTACACAGCTACAAAAAATGTTGTTAACATGGTTGAAGTTGTGGAGGAAAGTGTCAACATGATGAGGAGCAAGGATCCCTATGGTTATGTCATGAGCCATAATCGACAATACAAATGAGTAAACTTGATTTGAATATTATTTTAATAATTTACAATAGTATTGAAATAGTACAAGATATAATACAATAGTCAATATATAATAATCAGTTGATATATCGAACATTGATATTATTATAAATAATATAAATTATTTATTGATATAATAAAGATAATTAATGATATAACAATAGTTAACAATATATGATAGATAATAATAATAATAATAATAATATATTATTTTAATATATTATTACCAAATTAGATTTAAATTATATATTATTAATATATAAAGCTAGAAAATATTGAATCGGAAGTTATAAATATTATTATATACAACTACATAACATATTATATAGAACTAATATATAATATTAATCCAAATATAATTATGGATAGCATTAATATTATTATTAAACAAATATTAAAATAAGTATTATTATTACTAATAAGCATCGACATATTCAAATAGCTATAAATTAAAATGTGTGAGATCAAATAATTATTGACATTTAAACAAAGGGATGTACCGTTTGACACCAACCGATACTTATTAATACCGATTGGTATCCACAGAAGAAACCACCACGACAGAGAAGACAGGCACGGAAAATGAATAAGGAACAGTACATTAAAAGAGAGAAGTATAAAGACGTCGATGGGAACAAGACAGCGGCGTGATCCAGGTGTCTTCCTACGGAAGGAAGAACATGCACGGTGGAGGAAGCGGAATGATATAAGCGAACAACAGTGGCATGTGGTCGAAGACCCAATGAGTTTGAAGGATTGACATTTACCAAACAGCGTGTGACTTAATAACCACAAGCGATATGGTTATTGAAGGAGATGTTCCGTAACGAACGTAAGGAACGTGACGCAGCAGTCCGACGTACCATTGATCGACATAAGGTACGTGTCCTATGTGATATACAATGTCACTTCCGGTTAGTACGCCTATGACTACGGATTGTACCGTAGCAGTATTTATTTGATATTATATAATATATTATATTTGATATTATATATTAAGAAGATACATATAACATATATATATATATAGATATATTTATACATACATATAAATACATATAAATTTATGTGGCAGATTAATGTCGATATTATAATGGGATATTGATTCATTGAATAAACAATCATATAAATCATATCTTTATCTAAGTAATGATCGATATGCAGATTATTATATATTTAAACATATTTTATATCGAATCATATATATTCATATAATAGAATATTAAAATGTAATGATTCTTCTGAATTCTATAAGTATTATATATATATATATATATATATATATATATATATATATATATATATATATATATATATATATATATATATATATATATATATATATATATATATATATATATATATATATATATATATATATATATATATATATATATATATATATATATATATATATATATATATATATATATATATATATATATATATATATATATATATATATATATATATATATATATCAAACGTACATTTGAAATATATATTTATATACAGATAGTTAGTATCTATAACGTATATACCTGAATTATATTCGAATGCATATAAAGGAATATCCTTTTACTCTAAGTATAGTACATAGGGATCTATTCCTCATCCCACACTATGATATCTTAGGGTAGGGAGTTTGTGGAGGGAGAGGCGGAGTAATTTCGGGCACATGACGGATTCCTCCAGGGAACCGCTTGTAGTCTGTTTCACGCGCCCTTTGGCACTGTAAGTCTTCCATCTTATGATGATTGTAGTAGGGGAGAGAGAAAGATTCATGTGCCCTATATGAAGAGATCTTCTATATGACTATGTTCATTAGCTTATCACCCAATAGTTTCCTCTAACTTAATGATAGTGATGGTTATATGTTGTTAATTATTCAATGATTCCCTAATTTATGCCTAACTGATGGAATTTCGGTCTAGGGGTAAAAAGGGTTCATTACAAGTGGTATCAGAGCATGATCTTGCCATCCTGTGGAAATTAATTTCATGCAAACCCATCAACGAACAATAGGAAGTGTTTCCATAACAAAACAAGTGACCAATGAACTTAGAAATATCATGGAACAATACAAAGAAAGAGATATACTAATGTTAAACTGATATATCTAGTATAGATCAGATGAACTCAACCCTTTCATTCCACTAAAGCATCTTGTGAGTGTGGAGGTTGTGGATGGTAGAGGCGGGGTAATTTCGGGCACATGATGGTTATCCCAATATTAGGGTTAGGCCTTGAGGGAAACCACGTGTAGTCTGTTCCACGCGACCCAGGCCCTGTAACTCTTCCACTCTTGATGTCCTTAGAGGGAGAGAGAGAGAGAGAGAGAGAGAAAGAGTTCTCCAGGACTCATACGAAAGTTATTTTTGATATTCATACAAATTATGTTGTTTACTTACCCCATGGCTAGTGTCAAACTAATATACCCTATAAAGATTGTACTAATTCTTCTCTTTTATTCCGCTAAGGCATCTTGAGTGTGGAGGTTGTGGATGGTAGAGGCGGAGTAATTTCGGGCACATGATGGTTATCCCAATATTGGGGTTAGGCCTTGAGGGAAGCCACCTGTAGTCTGTTTCACGCGACCCAGGCCCTGTAACTCTTCCACTCTAGATGACCTTAGGAAAATAGAGAGAAGGGTCTCCCTATAATCTCTACAGGAGATATTTTATATACATACAAATTATACTACTTATTTATCATTACCGGTTTACCTTCCTTTAAATAAGTTGGGCATAACCTTGGATACTATAGGATGAAATGTAAAATAAGAATAGTCATAATAGAAGCTTCCTAATTGGCACTGTTTGATGTACATGGACAGTGCCTAGAGATTGGTGTCATTACAATCAATATCGATTAGGAAAGACGTGTTAGGTCACTCGTCGATAAGGATGAATCTAATAAGATGTATTACGAATTTCTTCATGCATCAGTGTGTATGCTTCGTGTTTTCAACGTGAATACTTTGTGTCTTCATGCATCAGTGTGTATGCTCCGTGTTTTCAACATGTATACTTTGTGTCCTCATGCATCAGTGTGTATGCTTAGTATTTTCAATGTGTATACTTTGTGTCTTCATGCATCTATGTGTATGCTTCATGTTTTCAATGTGTCTACTTCATGTCTTTATACAATCACATGTATGCCTCATATCCTCATATGTTCATATGTATACGTTGTGTTTGCAAACTTCATGTAGGAGTAACTCATGAGCACATTCCTCATGTATGTTTTGTATATTGTTTGTGTGCTTCCTCCCCTACATGTTGACATATACTTATGTATTTCTTCATGTCTTAAAAATTTGATGTGTATCTATATCTCTATCTATGATGTGTTGATGTGTACTTATGCACTGCTTCATGTCTTTTATGCTTGGTGTGTAATTAGGTGTGATACCTCTTGCTTTGAGTGTCTGACATATATTGTGTGCGTTATACAGCCTCATGCATTAAGTGAATATTTTTGAATACTTTAAGTGCTATATGTATGCTTCATGAATGCTCTCTATGCTTTATGTGTATGATGTATATGAGCACTACTCCATGCATTACATGTCTAGTGTGTATTTGAGTGTACTGCTTCATATTTTTGGTGTTTACCATGTATTCATTTCCTTATGTTTGACATGTTTACTCCATGCCTTATATTAAAATTTTTAGATTCATTCTCAATATATGATTCATGTTTTATGTGTATTCATGTATCTTTGTGCATGATTTATATGTACATATCATACTTTGTATGCTTCGTGTATTCATATGTGTACTTTATGATTTAATCTATTTATGTTTCTACTTCATGTGTATGCATTGTGTATTATGTATATGCTTTATGTGTTTTGTGTATTCACATATGTACTTCATGATTTGAGTGAATATCCTACATGTGCTACGTGTATGCTTCACGACTTAATTAAATAAATATGTATGTATTGTGGGCATTTATCTGTATACTTCTTGAATTTAGTAAATTCATGATAACTTCATGATATGCCTCTTAGCTTGAATAGATTCATGCTTAATGTTCTAAGTGCTAAGAATATTTACATGATAAGTGGATTCATGTGTGCATGTAAACTGTTTGACTTTAGTAAATTTATGCTTTATATGTATTTGGGTGAATATTTTTTATTCATGTATAATGTGTTTGCAACATGGTTACGTAAAGAGTGTATGTGCCTTACTAATGCATTCGGTTCATAACTATTATGTCTCCAAACAAATTATTCCATGGATATTTCTTGAGTATCTATAAGTCTATTAAGAACAATAATTTTGTATTTGAAGGCTACGACTGTGATGTCCCCATCCTGGAATTTGATAATAAAAATTTAATTAAATCACAAAAGAAATAATTTATACAAAATTAAATGGAAAACAAGGATTATCATTATTATAATTATAATAATATCTATTATTAAAATATTATAGAAATAATAGTACTCTATATCATATTAACTATAAATATTAAATTATAATTAATTAGTATAATATATACATAATTAATATCGACATATTAGTGGTTTTCATATACTTTTATATTGTAAAGTATATACCTAACTATGGTAAGTTGACAATACTAATAATCATTAATAATAATACTAATTAACCAAATTGTGAATCGAATTAGGTTATATATGAATTAAAAGATACATCTGGTTATAAGAGTGAAATAAATATGAAAATGTTATTTGCTTGAGGACAAGCAAATTTGAGAGGGGTGGACTGTCATGAGCCATAATCGACAATACAAATGAGTAAACTTGATTTGAATATTATTTTAATAATTTACAATAGTATTGAAATAGTACAAGATATAATACAATAGTCAATATATAATAATCAGTTGATATATCGAACATTGATATTATTATAAATAATATAAATTATTTATTGATATAATAAAGATAATTAATGATATAACAATAGTTAACAATATATGATAGATAATAATAATAATAATAATATATTATTTTAATATATTATTACCAAATTAGATTTAAATTATATATTATTAATATATAAAGCTAGAAAATATTGAATCGGAAGTTATAAATATTATTATATACAACTACATAACATATTATATAGAACTAATATATAATATTAATCCAAATATAATTATGGATAGCATTAATATTATTATTAAACAAATATTAAAATAAGTATTATTATTACTAATAAGCATCGACATATTCAAATAGCTATAAATTAAAATGTGTGAGATCAAATAATTATTGACATTTAAACAAAGGGATGTACCGTTTGACACCAACCGATACTTATTAATACCGATTGGTATCCACAGAAGAAACCACCACGACAGAGAAGACAGGCACGGAAAATGAATAAGGAACAGTACATTAAAAGAGAGAAGTATAAAGACGTCGATGGGAACAAGACAGCGGCGTGATCCAGGTGTCTTCCTACGGAAGGAAGAACATGCACGGTGGAGGAAGCGGAATGATATAAGCGAACAACAGTGGCATGTGGTCGAAGACCCAATGAGTTTGAAGGATTGACATTTACCAAACAGCGTGTGACTTAATAACCACAAGCGATATGGTTATTGAAGGAGATGTTCCGTAACGAACGTAAGGAACGTGACGCAGCAGTCCGACGTACCATTGATCGACATAAGGTACGTGTCCTATGTGATATACAATGTCACTTCCGGTTAGTACGCCTATGACTACGGATTGTACCGTAGCAGTATTTATTTGATATTATATAATATATTATATTTGATATTATATATTAAGAAGATACATATAACATATATATATATATAGATATATTTATACATACATATAAATACATATAAATTTATGTGGCAGATTAATGTCGATATTATAATGGGATATTGATTCATTGAATAAACAATCATATAAATCATATCTTTATCTAAGTAATGATCGATATGCAGATTATTATATATTTAAACATATTTTATATCGAATCATATATATTCATATAATAGAATATTAAAATGTAATGATTCTTCTGAATTCTATAAGTATTATATATATATATATATATATATATCAAACGTACATTTGAAATATATATTTATATACAGATAGTTAGTATCTATAACGTATATACCTGAATTATATTCGAATGCATATAAAGGAATATCCTTTTACTCTAAGTATAGTACATAGGGATCTATTCCTCATCCCACACTATGATATCTTAGGGTAGGGAGTTTGTGGAGGGAGAGGCGGAGTAATTTCGGGCACATGACGGATTCCTCCAGGGAACCGCTTGTAGTCTGTTTCACGCGCCCTTTGGCACTGTAAGTCTTCCATCTTATGATGATTGTAGTAGGGGAGAGAGAAAGATTCATGTGCCCTATATGAAGAGATCTTCTATATGACTATGTTCATTAGCTTATCACCCAATAGTTTCCTCTAACTTAATGATAGTGATGGTTATATGTTGTTAATTATTCAATGATTCCCTAATTTATGCCTAACTGATGGAATTTCGGTCTAGGGGTAAAAAGGGTTCATTACAGGTTATGATGTGGACTCTCCTCCTATCTTTGATGAAGAGCCCATGGTGGTGCTAAGGGGTCCTCACTCTAGAAGGTCATCCCAAGCTCTTAATGTTGTGATGAGAATTCAAGGTCCTGTTGTCATTAGAGGACCCAGTTCCAACCTATCCAGTAAACCAAAGCAAGTGGCATCCAAGAATATCACCACAAAATTAGCAGTTGATCCCAAAATGAGTTATAATCTTGTTGACCAGTTGCAGAGAACCCCGACTTAGATTTTGATATTTGAGCTCTTAGAGTTGTTCCCAAGACATAAGCATGTCCTTGGGGATGCCTTGCCCACATCAAATGTTCCTACCAACATAGATGTTGACCAATTCCAAAACATGGTCAATCATATTGCCAGCCCACATTACCTCACTTTTTTAGAAGATGATGATAAAGATTTGAGCCACCCACATAATCTCACCCTTCACATTGAAGTTATGATCCATAAAACCCATGTCAGGTGTGTGTTGATAGATGAGGGTGCTGGGCTCAATATTTGTTCCTTAAGTCTTTTAAAAACATTGGGTTATTAAGAGGAAGTTATAGATGTTAGAAAGAAGATCACCATAAAAGCCTATGACGAGGCAGAAAGAAGTTCCAAGGGGTTGGCTGTTCTTCCTATTGGGATTGGCCCCATTGAGAAAGACATTTTGTTCCAAATCATTGATGCTAGTCCTCTAGCATATAATATCTTACTTGGTAGGCCATGGATACATGAGATGCAAGCAGTGCCATCCACCTACCACCAGTGTGTTAAGTTCCCCTATAATGGAGTAAAAATTTGTATACCTGGGGATAGTACCTTATCTATCAACTCCATTTTAGAAGGGACTCATGTTCCCCTCAACAGAGAAGCAGAGGATTTCAATGTGACTCTAGCATAGTGCAAAGATAAGTTCAAATCAATAGACCTTGGTATGGGGGGGTATCAACTCAACTCCTTTACAAAGCTTCCAGTTTCACCTAGGTCTTATGGCAAGCCTTACCAAGAGATGAAACCTTCCTCTTCAACCATGACCCTATTTGGCACATTTGTAGAGTCCTCAGTTCCTATCCAAGATGAGAAAGAAGAGGTGGCTGTTAGAGATTGGATTTATAAAGAGGAAAAATATATGTGCAATGAGAATTTCTCTCCCTCTCCTAAGGCTTATGGGAGAGGATACACTTTTGTCAAATAGATGGGCTATCCCAAACATGGCCCTCTCAATCAAAGATTGGATACTAGACCTGAACCTTTCAATCATGCTCTTTTTGGGTGCAACTCTAAGAAAATGGTTGGCCTAGGATTTGGAAATCACAACAAGAAAACTAATCCTATCCTTGATGAATCAGATAGTGAGGGTGAATTGAAATACATGCCAAATTTGACAAACCAAAAAGATATGTGTGAAGATTGGGTCCCTTCTACCAATCTCCTTTGGGGAGATTCAGACAATCTAGTTGCTCATGCAATAGTTTCAAGCCTAGGACAGAATGAATCCAGTGCAGAAGATCTTGTCAAAGAACATGTTACCCTTGGTGACATTAGAGCCTCTACCTCAAGGTGTTGTAAACATGCATGGTATAAACATCCCAGTCAGGATTCAAATACAGATTCACATGAGTATGAATGGGAGGCTCTCTCTAATTCTTCCACAGTTGAAATGGACATTGATGTTGTCCATACTTATAGTTCTCCTCTCGAGGTAGCTGATGAGTCACGTGTAGGATTAGAGGACTGGAACCCACATGTTGCCCTAGTGGATGATTCTTCACTTGGTAGGACGAATCCTGATTTGGGTAACTTAGAAGAATACTTGGTAGACTCTGACTCTTTGGTCACCAGAGATGACATCATCTATATCCACAACCTTGAACCTGCCATTGACTTACCTCTTGCTAACCCTCATCTCATTGATTGGTCTCAACGTTATCAAGAACCTGAGCTCTTGACATTTCAGAATGACTATGAGATAACTTGTTACCTGAATGCAATTGAACCCATAGTCTCTTCCACCAGTGAACTGGATACTAGCATGATAGAGCCAGACATCAAGTACCTTAGTCAAAAAATAAAAAGAAAAGAAAAAAAGAAAAAGAGTTCTGATGGCAAAAACCACTATGTGGCAGTGTCAGAACCAAAAATAGTAAAAAAAAATGATGTATCCAAGGGTGAAAACCTCTTTGAGGCACCTAAGGATGAGGTACTTGATCATCTCCTGAGTTAATTTCAAGACAGATCTTCAGTGCTTGTTGAGCCAACTCAATTAGTCAACTTGGGTACAAATGAAGCTCCACAGATAGTGCACTTGGCTCAGTCCTTGTCACCTCTAGAAAAGGAAGCATACACCAAGTTCTAACAAACCTGAAGAAGATTAATTTTGCTTGGACTTACTCAGATATGTCAGGGTTGGACACTAATCTCATTATGCATCACTTGTCCATAGCTCCAGGTGTAAAACTAGTCAAACAAAAATTGAGAAAAATGCATCGACACATAGCTCTTTTAGTCAAAGCAGATTTAAAGAAACTCCTCAGTGTAGGATTCATAAGAGCTATTGACTATGTTGAATGGATTTCAAATGTTGTACTAGTTTCCAAACATGATAAGTCCATTCACAGTTGCATAGACTTTAGAGATCTTAATAGAGCATGCCCAAAGGATGATTTTACACTCCCAAATATAGACATGATAGTGGACATGACCACAGGTTATGAGATCTACTCCTTGATGGATGGTTTTTTTGGGTATAATCAAATCAAGATAGCTCCTGAAGACTAGGAAAAGACTGCATTCACTTGTACATGGGGTACCTATTGTTGGAACGTTATGCCATTTGGATTAAAGAATGCAAGAGCTACATACCAATGAGCTATGACAACTATTTTTCATGACATGATGCATAAGAACATGGAAGATTATGTGGATGACACCTTGGCTGAATCTAAGAAAAGGGACACACACTTAGGTGATTTGGAAGTCATTCTAGATCACATGGAACAATTCCAACTAAGATTAAATTCAAAAAAGTGTGCATTTGGGGTCACCTCTGGAAAACGTCTAGGATTCATTATTTCAACAAAAGAAATAGAGGTAGACCTTGAAAAAGTCCAAGCAATCATGGATATGCCACCTCCTAAAAACATTAGTCAAATGAGGAGTCTTCAGGGACGTCTCCAATATATAAGGAGGTTCATTTCACAGCTGGCAAATATAGCTCAACCTCTCAATAAGAACTTGCATAAGGGAGTTAAGTGTATTTGGAATGAGGATTGTCAGAAGAGCATGGACCAAATCAAGAAATAATTGGCAAATCCTCCTATTCTAATGCCTCCTATCCCAGGGAAACCGCTTATTTTGTATGTCTCAGCAACTAAATCTTCCTTGGGGGCATTAATGGCTCAACTTGATGAACATGGGAAAGAAAGAGCCATATATTATATCAGCCATATACTTGTTTCATATGAGGTTAATTACACTAGTATTGAAAAATCTTTCCTTGCGGTTGTGTTTGCTTCCCAAAAGTTGTGACATTACATGCTTGCGCACACAGTACACCTCATAGAAAAAATTGATCCTCTCAAGTATTTTCTTGGTAAGGCTACCCTCATGGGTAGACTTGCTAAATGGATGATGATTCTTTCAGAATTTGACATAGAGTATGTTGAGCGTAAAGCTATAAAAGGACAAGCTATAGCTGATCAATTGGCTGACTTCCCAATTCAAGACAGTGTACCAATTCAAGTTGCCTTTCTAGATGAGCACCTCATATATATGACTGAGAGAACATGGAAGATGTTCTTTGATGGCTCTTTTATGCAAAATGGTTTTGGAGTTGGTGTGTTGTTTGTTTCTCCTCATGGGTACACAATTCCCAAGTCTTACAAGTTATTGTTCCCATGTACAAACAACATTGCCGAGTATGAAGCTTTGACAAATGGGCTCAAAATGGCCATAGAATGGAGAATCACAGAGCTACATATCTATGGGGATTCATAGCTGATAATCAACCAGGTCAATGAAGAATATCAAATAAAAGATGAGAAACTAGTACCTTATAAGAAAATGGTTGATTCATTGAGATGGTATTTCACATTCGTCACATTTTAGCAAATCCCTAGAGTAGAAAACAAAGCAGCTGATGCTATGGCTACACTTACTTCACTTCTCCAGTTAGAGTAACATGAATCTAGATTTGAATTCCTAGTGGAAGAGCCACATTATCCTATTTATGACTCCCAAGAAAACCAAGTTATTTATACCCTTATTGGTCATGAATCATCCCGATATGGTGCCATTTACTCATATATTCATGATGGCATTATCACTGATACCTTTAACTACTCTAAATGGAGAAACATTACTCGAAACACCTCTCACCATACCCTTATCTCTGGTGATTTGTATAGGAGGGGTCTAGATGGGACACTTCTTAGGTGCTTAAAAAAGGAAGAGTTTGATCAAGTGTTAGTTGACATTCACGAGGGAATTTATGGGGCACATTCCAATGGTCTTTCCATGGCCTGAAGGTTGCTTAGGGTAGGGTACTATTGGCCTGCAATGCAGATGGATGCAATAGCTTTTGCAAAATCATGCGAAAAGTGTCAAAAACATGGTCACCTGATACATGCTCCAGGCAGGGAGCTTATTCCTTCTATATCTCATTGGCCATTTCAGTGCTGGGCCTTTGATCTTGTTGGGTAGATTCATCCCAACTCATTAGGTGGACACAAATTTATAATCACTACTACTGACTACTTTACTAAATGGGTAGAAGTTGTTCCACTTTTTGTTGCCTCGAGAAAGACATTTTCTCTTTTCATCCTGAACCATATCATCTGTCAATATGGCGTGACTTTTGAGATTATCACTGACAATGGAGGTCAGTTCAAGAATAAGGACCTTAAACAACTCTACCAGAAATTCAAGATTAAACAACATTGGTCCTCCATTTACTTCCCACAAGGAAATGGCCAAGCAGAGGCTTCAAATAAAACCATTCTTAAAATTCTACATATAATAGTTCATAAGAATGGTAGAGATTGGCACTTACAGATAAATCCAACTTTGTGGGATTATAGAATGAGTATTCGTACTCCTACAGGGGCTACTCCTTTTGCCCTTACATATGGTGCTAAAGCAGTGTTACCTTTAGAGGTTGAGATTCCTTCACTTAGAGTTTCCCTCAAAGGTCTAGTGATAGATGAAGACTACCGTGCCATGAGACTCCAAGAGTTATAACTTCTTGATGAGAAACATAAAACATCATTTGACCATATGAGGGTCTATCAAAAGCATATGTCCAAGGCCTTCAACAAAAAGGTTCACCTTAGAGAATTCCAAGTGGGAGATCTTGTCCTACGAGAAAATCCTAAGAACCAACAACATAGAGATCAGAAGGGAAAATTTGAACCTAATTGGCTTGGACCATACATCATTACTGCAACTTTTGGGACAAGTGATTATTTATTATCTAATAAAGAGGGAGAGCAGCTCCCTGATCCTATCAATGTCTTGCACCTAAAGAAGTTCTATCCATGATGCTTGTTCTATCTGGGGGCATCCTTTGTACCTATTTATTGATCCTGAAAAAATTCCAAAAAAATTCATATACGATGTTGAAAAAATCCTAAAAAGCATATAAAGTCCTAAAAAAATCAAACAAATCAAAAAATTGCAAAAATTCAAAAAAATAGAAAAAGTGCCTTGGTGAAAACCTGGAAACAGGCACCTTGGTAGCAAAAATACAAAAAATTTGAAAAAATAAAAAAAATCTATCAAGTGGTGAAAACTTGGAAACATGCACTACTTGAGGCCTTTTGCACCCTTGTTTCTTAGCACACGTCCTTGACACTTAGCCTTTCTCCATCATGCCTTGTCCTTGTTGCCTTGGTTTGGTATTGGTCTTTATCTTTGTCTAGGGGGCATAACTGTGTTAGCTTTGGTCTCTTGGATGCATTAGTCTTTAGGACATCTTGCAAACAATGTTTTTCAACACCACCCTAACTGTGTTTTTCAACACTTCCCTAGCGTCAAGTGTTTCTCAACACTTATCAGATATTCTACCCATAGTCTAGAATGATACAATATTTTCCACTGGCAGATGCAATACTCAAAGTTTGACCCTATGACTTACACACACGCACTTAAACACTTGACTCACTGAGACTTGCTTGACTTTATTTCTTTGTGTGTTGTCTATGATGATTTCTTTGCTGAGTGTTCTCTCCCTAATAGTTTTTGATGATGTCGAGCTAGAAGACTGGGGGCACGAGGACATGTTTTATTTGTTTTATGCTTGTGGGTATATTTTGTTGATCCTAATTGTCATGAGCATTCATGCTTGTTCCACTTGACACTAGGATCTACAATGTATTATCCTTGACTATTTTTTTGCAAGTGCATGCTTATAGTCATTTTGAATTTCTTGTGTCTCGATGTGAGCATAATCCTGCTATACTGAACTTAGGGAACTTCACTGCACTAGTAATCTTGACCTACATGTCTTTGATGCCTAGGTGGGATTCCCACATACCTATCTGATATATATCATATTCAAATTCACATAGTCATACTAGTGTGTATTGTATGATCTTGCGATGCTACTATGTGTGTGAATTTTTTACCTAGCTGTAGACACAACACTTTAGTAAAATATTAGAGGTTAGCTTAAAATCAAAATCATGCAGTGAAATGAAAACTAATCTAACCAGGCGATTTACTACCTTCTAGTAGATGCGAGTATGTATTCTCAGATTGGACCGAGATCAATGACCTTGATGACACCTAAACAAATGATTTGAATGCAGAATCTAGATATGAGATGAATGCAAATTAATCTATTTTTTTGGATTTTCTATGCAATAAGATGAAATAAACTGATATGAATCTATTCTAGATGAAAAACTGATATGCAAATTTAAGCTACAATGAATTGTAAATAAGATTGATCTCACAAAAGTTGTTGATTCACAAGAAGCTTCAATTCTTCAGATGTCGATTCTCCAGCGTGATTGTGCAAATTCATGGGTTGATTTTGGCAGAGTAAGTATGCAAACTTGTGAGATGAATTATGAAGAGCTGAGCCTTGATTTTATAGAAATTCAGGGCTTTGGGGATGCATGGAAAAAGCCATAAATCACTCTAGTTGATTTTTGAGTCAACAATGAATTAACGATAGTTAACTCCCAAAAAATCATGTAAAAATAGCTTTTTGATTTAAATCAGAAGTTGAGATCAGCTTTTAACTCAAAAGAGAGTTGAGTTTATTTTTAAAACAACTTGAATTGATTTTCTGATTTAAAGTTTAACTATTTTTTTGGATGTGCATAACTAATTATGAATTAAATAAATAAATAAAGTGATTTATCCTCAACTTAACTGATTTTAAAAATAAAATAATTGATTTATGGGTTAATCAATTATTAAATCAAACTTTTATTCAAAAACTATATTATTAAATTTGATAATTGACATTAATTAATTAAATATGAATTTAATCAATTAGTCATAGGATATTTGATTTATTGTCAAAATAAAATAATACAATTTAGGAATAAATATAATTAAATCTAATTAATTAAATATTCAGAATATTCAATTAATCAAACTTTAGGATAAATAGGATTTATCGCCAAATAATCATTAAATTAAAGATAATTAGGATAAATAGGAATAAGGAATATTCCCCGATGTAGAATTTGAGATAATCAATTAAGATTCGATGATGTGCAGATGTGCCTTAGGTTAGGACTTTGATGTCGATTTCATTCGATATGTCGATATAGGAGGTTAATGAACCTATAGCCCATTTTTGGGGTATTACATTTTGCCCCTCTTGAATTGTTGTGTGAAGCGCAGTGGTTCAAAGACAGTTTGTGTATAATGTTGAAACTGATGTTTGAAATTGAAATTGATATGAGACAGAAATTGATTGAAATTGATATGAAGATAATAGGTCCTGAATGACCAAAGATAATGTTAACTATAACAACAATGAACCGATGATTGCGAAAAAGTGTCAAAACACCTGATTTTAAACCTTATGATTGCAAAGAAGTGAGTGACTGATTCCAAACCTGATTGTCGATAAGAATCACATTGGTATCACATCTAAACCCTTTAGTTACAAAGAACCAAGGAAATAACACTAATGAACTGATGGTTACGAAAAAATGATATAGTTTACAAGATTAAGAGAATACCAGATTGATATGGATCTCGATAAATCTGATATGCCCTGAGCGATGATTGATTTGCCTGAAGCGATGAGGTCTTTTTGATGAATCAACAATTAGACATGGTTGTTGTCTTGATTACTGAGGAAAGATATGATTTCAAATTTAGATTACAAACTTTGAATGATGTGCAATACAATGCCCCCTTTGGGATAAAAATTGAAATCTGACAAGAAAATTCAATGTTGATAGTTCAGAAGCATGGTAATTGATTTGAGAAGTGGTTAAACACGTTCGAGAATGCATTCTACATCGTTTGGAGGTTCATAAGACCAAGTTTGACAAGGTTTGACCATGAGTTGACCAAGTTGAAATTTTGATAGTTTGATGTAAGATAATCAGTTAAGTTGAATACTGGATGTCTGTGATGATTGAAGGTTGATTAGGCAAGTAGTAGACCGTCCTGGGTCTGAAAATTTTAAATCACAATTTTGACATAGTAAATGATCTCAGATTTCAATTTTGATCCCGAAAATGGATTCAGAACGTCAAAATTAGCCATGGGTGCAATTTTTGTGAAAAATATAGCACTTTTGAAAATTAGGTCAAAAGCTATATAAAGGCCGGAAGGGTCATTTTCAATTCATTTCAACCTTTTGACTTTAGAAATCTTGTGGAACCCTCTAAGCAAAAATGTCAGAGAAAGTAGCAAAACCAAAGGTACCTGTGAGTTCGCATCGATTTGAGTGCAGTCAAAGACACCAAAGACCTCAATAGTATGGACATCCGGTAGGTGGACCTCTGTGCTTTGCTAAAAATTCAATTTTTCCATGTTTTATAACATTTTTAGGATTTTTCGTACATTTTTCAATTTTGAATTTTCGCATGCATGGAAACTCGTACGACTCTTCAGTGAGACTCATATGACTTTCTAACTGTAGGTAGATTGTCATTTCATAACCCCCCAAGATTCGTATCAAAGGGACCCAAGAGTCGTATGACATTTCATCGGGTCCTTCATAACTCGTACAATGAGGGATGCATTGTCGTGTCACTATGCTTTATTGTATGGTATGATGTAGAAACTCATACGACTTTTCTTGCCAGTCTGAAATGTCATATGGAAAATAGTGAGCACAAAACTCATTATTAGGTCAAATTTTTTAATTATCTAATCTCTTAGCCTAATTGCTAACCTGTCAACCTACCTTCTGAAATACTGAACTGCCCCATTTTTGCCCATGTAACCTGTTCTGTGATCAAATTACTAATAGGATTCCTTGTTTCTGTGCTGTGTAGGTCATATATCCAAATGTTCATGTATAGATTTCACATCCAGCCACTCAGAGACTGTGTGTGTCACTACCTGACCCGATGAGGGTACATCTTGCATCCTGTGGATTTGAGTACCTTATACATTTATTCGAGATTAGGGTAAACCAAAAAAAATTGATTGCTCTAATTGAGAGATTTCATTCAGAGACCCAGACATTCCCCCTACTGGCTGGGGAGATCATTGTTACCCCTAAGGATGTGTATAATATACTGTGCATTCCTTTCCATGTAGGCCGGCGGCCAGAGTATTGGAGTTCAGGGAACTCAGATTTGTTAGCTTTTAGACGTCTCTTCAGAGATGATACTTAGATGACTGCCTCCATTTCTTAGGAGACCTTAGTGTAGTGGTATGGACAGACACACTGGCTGGAGTGCATCATTGTCGGGATGATCGGCGGTATTATTATGTCTGACCATCAACAAAATGGTCTTTTGATGGGTTGGACCCCTATGGTAGCACGGTTGATGGTGACTCCCTCTGAGTTGGCTTGGGGTCATTGTCTTTTGGCCCATATGTTCTCTGAGATGCATGAGGTAGTATATCAAGAGAGCAAGTCTTTTGCGGCTGGAGCTTTGGTTCTATAAATCTGGATGTGGGAGCATATCCCAGTGTTGAGACCAGTGTGTACTTCACAGAGGTAGCCTCAGGAGCCTGCCATTTATATATATGCCGGATATGTTATACAGGGATGGATGGGTCATGTGGAGTACTGGAGGTGATGCCTTGATGATATTAATTTTGTTTGATGGAGACCATATGTAGCTATTGATCCTTGGTCGACTGCGCGAGAGTAGTTTAGTTACTTCTTTCAGAGTCATGTGTTGATTGGGAGGTCATCCTCCACTATAGAGACATTCCTTATTACCAGGGTTTGGTGGCAGTATGGGCAAGTACAAGATGCCCCAGAGGATTATGCTACTTATGCACAGATAGGTTGTGAGCTTGGACTTAGATAGACACAGAGGCTCTCTTATGCTTTGTGTTCACAGGAGTACATTGCTATTGTCAACAGGGATTGGGAGTACAGACCAGATGTACTTGATGCTGGTGTTATAGATGGATTCATTTCCTAGCTTGCTGATCATCTGATTCATAGATTTTTTGATCTGACAGAGTTGATACCCTCCATGGAGGAGGCAATGGACGTTACAAGTGCTCCGATGGGACAGGGTCCCAGACCTACACAGGTTCCTATTGTGCACCCCACACCTCTGAGACCTAGAGCGATGGCTCCACCACAGAGACCATCAAGACAGATGAGGCCCCCTCATCCCACTAGTTCTACAACAAGTAGATCGATGGGTTCTCATAGACAGACTAGGGGAGAGGGTGGTACCTTAGGGAGTGTTGGTTCAGCTGAGGAGGTACTTGCAGTAGAGTAGGTTGTGGGTGGTGGTATGGACCCGATAGAGGAGGACACAGGTTTTGATTTGGGTGCAGAGGTTAGATGCCATAAGGCACAATGAGTAGAGACTACAGAGCAAACTACCCCAGATATTGAGATGCCAGTAGCTAATGTTTATCCTACTATTCCTCTTACTCCACAAGAGACTATCAGATGACTCAAAGTACAAGTCAAGACCTGAAGGTTCGCAGTGATCGGTGGGAGGAGAGATTATTAGAGGTAGATAGGTAGCATACTGAGCTTCATGCAGAGGTACAAAGATTACAGGCAGAGGTGATTCATCAGACCTCCTAGGCAGCTTACTATGTGTCCACATATTATACTACTGTTCCTACTGCACAGAGAGTCCCTTCGTACTCTCAGTATATGATGGCATCAGAGGGAGCTAAAGCGTCTAGAGTAGAGGTAGTATCGGATGCACCACCTCCACCTCCACTAGATGCAGAGGATCAGGCTGACAGTTGATTTTCTTGGATATGTTATGATATATTGTGCTCTTTTTTTTATCATTGATATACTATTTTGACTTTGATAGCTCACATGAGCATATTCTTTTGTACACTGTGCCACCAGTGCACCCTTGACTAGTTCAAGATTTTTGATATATATATGAGATCGATATTTTGGTTGTGACTTCATGTGTACTTGTCATGTTTTGATTTATGATGATATCATGTGATGCTTATGCTATGAGTAGAGTAGAATGTATGTATGGATATATGCAATGCAACGATTTCTTTCATATGTATGGATGTTATGCAAATGTATTTGATTATGGAAAGATGTATGTATGATTTATGCTTATGCACATGGATGTATTATAATGCAACAGATGGTTATGATATGTAAATGCAATGATACACGTGATATGTTTTGCAGGTATTGATGAAGACAAGTACTCAGTCTTATGTCAAAAGGATGTTTAACCCAAGAAGATAACTGCTTGCAAGTCTATGAAGAGACCTTCGAGTTAGGTTTCAACTCTTGTTAGATTTGAAGAGACATTTGAAGAATTGGTTAAGCATTGAAGTTTGTTTAGCCATTTGTGAGATCATGCAAACATGCAAAATGCAAAGAAACAAGAAAAGTAAAATGCAACCTAAGACCTAGGACCTAGTCACTGATCATGTGTCGGTCATTCTCATCATTGAATTTTTAGGTAACCGGATAAATCAATACAATGCCCACTGTTATGAAACTATAGACATATGAATATCGATTTGTATACGTAAGAATCAATACAACACCCATTGATTAGGCAACCATGGATATATAAATATTGATTGTGTTTTCAGAATGTCGGATTAGATATAAGCACCAAGGCATAAATGCTAGGATGACCTGAATATCATGTCCATTTTGATATAACAATTTGTATAAGCATCAAAAAATAAACGTCATGATGACCTGAATATGCTTTGCATTACAAACACATCAAACAGTCAAGAGATCATTCTAAATCTAGTGTGAATTACCTGTAGTGACCCTTTATCATTCACATCCTTAGGTAAGATCACATTTCACAATAGGAGAAAGAACTCACTCAAAAAGATAATAGTTAGATCAAACTTCCTTGAATTTTCTAGGTATCAATGGTTGCAGTATGCATGGCCATCCAATTCAAGATAGAGGCTCTTATAGTCGAACACCATTTCAATCCAGAATTTCCAAAGTTGTTAGATTTTCACATACAAGAAGAAAATAAAGAAAAGATTATGCCCCCAGTCATCACTCTCTAAATCCTGTAAAGGACATCATTGAAGAGCTTGTGGGAACACAATATGCAAAAATCTCAATGTGAATCAGTAAGCATACAAGGAGATAAAAGCATGTAAAAAAAGCATAGATTGTTTTCAGTTTGTGTTTGATGTTCGATTGCGTTGTTGTAGATGCAAAATCCTTTCTAGAGACAAGATAGACCAACTGAGTCGAATGAAGCTTCAAAGGACTCTGACTGGATATGATATGTCTAAAGTATACTGGAGGCCATAGGATATGACTTTGATTGCCCCCAAGTGTTAAGCATTGATAGGATACAGACGCTTGAACCGATTGGTGTACAGACTGACTTATTGAAAATGGGAAAGCAGGAACAAATCAAGAGATATGTACAAACTAAAGCAAGACTAAAAGCTGGGAAAGACCAAGATTTCTCTAATAGATGGAGCATTTTGAAACAAGTGGCACCCGTTTGTCAGGTTTTCACCATCTTGGCAGAGATTCTATTTTTGCTACCAAGGCGCCTGTTTCCAGGTTTTCACCAAGGCACTTTTTATTTTTCTCATTTTTTTGTTTTTTTTTCATTTTTTTCATTTTTTTTTTGTGAATCATCAAGGCGCCTATTGCTAGGTTTTCACCAAGATGTTCATTTTTTCAGGACTTTTTCCAATTTTTAAAGATTTTTTTTAGGACATTTCACCATAGACTAAATGCCTTAGGCGTAGAATTTATTCAAATGGAGAACGTTGATTGGTTCTCAAAGCTATTCTCCTTCAGTCGTTGAGAGTTGATAGGCACCAGAGCCAAAAGCAGCAGTGATAACAAAGGGACCCAGCCAGTTGGGTTCAAACTTTCCGTTGTGTTCTAGATGTGATTGATTTTTAGGATTTTCTCTCAAGACTAGATCACCAACCTAAAATTCTCTGTGTCTGACTTTCTTGTTGTAGCCTCTAGACATTCTCTTTTGATATAATCTAAGATGATCATATGTTGCTTGTCTGCACTCATCTAGTAGTTCAAGTTCTTGCAACCTAGACACTCTGTAGTCATCATCAGTTACTAGACCATGCATTCTGATTCTTAGTGATGGGATTTCAACCTCAATAGGTAGTACCACTTCAGACCCATAAACTAAAGTGAAAGGTGTAGCCCCAGTAGGCATTCTGATACTTGTTATATAGGCCTAGAGAGCTAGATTGATCATGAGATGCCAGTCTCTTCCTGTTTTATTAACTATACAGTGTAAGATTTTCAATAGATTCTTGTTAGAAGCTTCTGCTTGTCCATTCCCTTGAGGATAGTAGATAGATGACCAATGTTGTGTAATCTTGAATTTAGCACATAAATCATCTAGATCTTTGTTCTTGAATTGTCCACCATTATCTGTGATTATGGAATGAGGCATCCCATATCTGCATATGATATAGTTCAATATGAACATAGATATTTGTTTTCCAGTTGCTTGTGTCAAAGGGATTGCTTCTACCCATTTTGTAAAATAATCTGTAGCTTTGATTATATGGGTATGTCCATTAGAAGAATGAGGATGTATAGCTCCTATAAGATCAAAGGCCCATTGATGAAAAGGCCATTGTGTAGTGAAGGGAATTAGATCTCTCCCTGGAGCATGAATTAAGTTTCCATGCACTTGACACTTTTGACAGTTCTTAGCAAACTTGATAGACTCTTTCTCCATTTCTATCCAATAGAACCCATCCCTAATAAGTTTTCGAGCTAATGTTAAACCATTCGAGTGTGACCCACAAATACCTTCATGGACTTCCTCTAATGCACGTTGAGACTCTTCCCATTCTAAACATCTAAGTAGCATACCATCTAGACCTCATTTGTACAGATCATGACCAATGATGACATATCGGGAGGCATTATGGATAAGGTATCTCTTTTCATGATGGTTGAAGGTATCGGGAATGATTTGGTCTTTGAGATAGGAGAATAGGTTCTTGTATCTGGATGAATCATGACCAACAACAGTGCAGATCATGCGGGTTTTAGGGGAATCATATGCAGGATAAGATAGTGCTTCCACTAGGAACTCATAGCGTAGCTCATGTTTAGGATGCTGTAATAGAGTAGATAGCATTTCCATTGCATCGGCAGCCTTGTTCTCTATTCTAGGAATTTGCTCAAATGTGATAGATATGAAATACTTTTTTAAATCATCTACCATTCTCTTATAAGGAATGAGCTTTTCATCTTTAGTTTGGTACACATCATTGACTTGATGGATAACAAGTTGTGAGTCTCCGTGAATGTGTAATTCTATTACTCTCCCATACTATTTTCTTTGATATTGACCTCTTTTGCAATGTCTTCCATTTTAGATGTGGATGCTTCTTTTGTTGGCTTAATGGAAGATTCTCTGTTATTAGGCACAAGTTTATCCGCACTTTCTTTCAATGTATTGCAAGTGGTGGATATGTCTATTGGAATAGTTACCTCTACTCCTTCATAAGGAAATTTCAAGCATTGGTGGAATGTAGAAGGAATAGCCCTCATCTCATGTATCCATGGTCTCCCTAGAAGAATGTTGTAAGCCAAAGGTAGATCAAGAACTTGACATATAGTATCTCTGATAATCGGGCTTGCTTTGATAGGTAATACAATGGTGCCTTTAGAAGATCTTTCTTGTTCATCATAGGCTTTTATAGTTATCTTCTTTCTAGGATCAATAGCCAATTATGAGAATCCCAATTGTGTGACCAAGCTATAAGAACAAATTTTTAGGCCAACACCCCCATCTATCAACACACATTTGACTCTACGGTTCTAGATCAAGACTTCTATGTGCAAGGGCTGGTTATGTGGGTGACTCAAGGAGTTGTCATCTTCCTCTGAAAAGGAGATATATTGCAGAGATGTAAGATGTCCAACCATAGTCTGGAACCTATCTAAATCAAGGTCATCAGGAACATTGGATCTGAGAAAAGCTTTGTCTAGAATAGCTCTATGAGCTGGAGATATTCGAAACAACTCAAACATAGAGATTTTTGCATTAGTGTGTTGGAGTTGTTGAACAATTCTATGAGATGTTGACCTCATATCTTTAGGATTTGAAGATTTAGAAGCAACCTTTTGTTTGGAAGTGGAAGAAAGATTGAAGGGCATCTTAGGGACATTTGCTGAATCTGGGATTTGTCCGTTCAGATGTGCCTGAGCTTGTGATCGAGTAACTGCATTAGCTAAAGGATGATCTCTATCTCTTCACACAATTGTGATGACATTACAATGCTCAGAGAGACAAGGTTCAACCATATTGATAATAGCATTATTTCCAGGTAAGCATAATTGACCTTTGCCCCCATATTAGGCTGAGAAGATGAAACTTCTTGACCATGTTTCGAAAATGGTTTTGTGAATGCTGTATGATCATTATTGCTCTTATGATTGTCAATCATGATGTCTCCCTTATTAATCAGATCTTGAATAGTATGTTTCAAGCGTAAGCAGTTATTACTTTTGTGACCTTTACCCTGATGGAAATCACAGAATTCATTCTCTCTCCACCATTTTGGTTTAGTCTTAGGATCAGATTATCGAATCTCAAGAAAAGAGATGATGTTATTAGCTAGTAGAGTTCTCATAACTGATTCCACAGATTTTCCAAGAGGAGTGAACTTTCATTTATTATCAGCAGACCAAGATTTGTATTCTTGCTTCTTTTGAGATGTTTTGGACACCTTTTTATCTGAAGCTTTGATTGCTTGGGTACCAATAGTTAGATTGAAAGCTAGTGCCTTTGATGGGGCATAGATAGTGTCAACAACACCATCTGTGACAATGCCTTTATTCTTGTCCCTATTTTTGTTCTTGTCTTTAGAACTGGATCTTGATTCGTACTTGTCCTTTTGAAGTGTGATGTCTCCTTTTTTCACAAGTACCTTTTCAATTTTGATCGCATTGTCTACCATCTTATCAAAAGATGTATGATCTTGCATTTGTAAAGGGTAGTTGATTTTTGGGACAAGATTATTTATGAAGATTTCTAGTTTCTCAGTTTCAGGAATAGGCCTAGCATATAGAGAGAATTTCTTCCTCCATCTCTTGAGAAATTTCAGGAATGGTTCTCCTGGATATTGTTTGAGATTGCAAATATCAATCATGGTGACTATATGTTGAATGTTGTAGGAGTATTGCTGATAGAACAATTTGATCAACTCCTCAAAGGTTTTGATAGTAGAAGGTAATCTAGAGAACCAATGAATCACTGCTCCCCCTAGAGATCAAGGAAAGAGATGCATCAGATAAGTTGGTTCGTGCATGAACTCCATAGATTGTGTACATAATTCTCTGACATGATCTTGAGGATCAGAGTGTCCATCATACTTATTGTATTTAGGCATCTCCACTCTTTTTGGGAATGGTGGCATGTACAAGTCTTTGTCAAATGGAAAAGGACATAGGGCCTCCATGGAGAACTCTTTGGGTTCCTTTTCTTTCTCAAGTTTATTAAGTTTGACTTGCATGGTGTGCATTTGTTTCATCATAGCTGAAATAAGAGTTTCTTCCTCATGCGTAATGATATCTTCAACATTAAAGTTGGGAGGAAGTTTAGCTCCTTGATGAGCTAATTGTAAAAAGAATGCTTCTCTATCTTCTTTCAAGAAATGCTTCATCATTCTTTTGAAGTCATCATCATTTTGATACCGAGCAATTTCTTCAGGTGTGGGTTCCTAATCTGCACCATGTTGAGATTGAGCTCTTTGAGAGCCAAAGTTTGTCCATGCTTGAGACATGGTAGGAGTTCTCCCTGGGATAGATTGAGGAGGAGTTTGTTGATTACCTTCGTGAGTTGATGGAGGAATGTAACCATATTTCAATCAAAAATTGCCAAGACCGTCATCTTTGTAAAGACCAAAATTGTAGAGTTGCTCAAGAGGTCGAGCCTGGAGAGTATTCAAAGGTATGGTATGGGATATTTCTCTAGATTTCTTGTGAGAGGAAGCTCTAGTTTCCACCATTAACCTTGAGTGAAACAAAAGAATACAATGAAGACAATTGAAGAAAGATCTGATTCAAGAAGATCAAATGACACAACCTTGTCAAGGTTTGATTGATTGAAGCTTAGATTAGATGTAAATTAAGGAGACTGTGCCTTGGATGTATGGGTAGGTTCCCAAAAGATAGCGGACATGAGTTCACAACACTTAGCCATTTTGAAGATGGATTGAAGATTGATAGTTATGACAAGGTTTTGACACGAGATGAAAAAGACTCAAATCAATTAAACAAAAGGCTAAATCAGATTCAAGAGGCCACTTTAGGAAAATGATTGGATTCTTAGTAGTTGCTACTCTATTCCTGACACAGTGATTTTCTTGACAGACTCTGGAAATAGGCTGGAAAGGCTGGGTCTCTGACATTTTTGACAACTTTCTGACAATTTTTCAAAATTTCTCAAATGACTTTCTACAGGCTTGTACGACAGTGGGTATAGCATGAAATGACAATCGAAAAACTTGTACGACTATTGCAAAACTCACACGATAGTTGATAGTAGGGTTTTTGACATTTTTGAATTGACTGGCAGCAAAACTCGTACGACAATATAGCAGCTACCATATGATAATCTGGGGGTTCTGAAATGACAATAGCCAAAAGTCGTATGACTTTCTGACTTTACAAGATCACTTTTGACTCCAGAAAGGTGTTTGACATCAGATTTTGCAATTTTTGAGATTTTTAGTTTCAGATTGTTCACAAAATTGTCTATCCAGATTTGAAGATTGTATCAGATTGATTCATTCTTAGTAACCAGATAGATAAACATGCACACAAAATAGTAAGCAAGTGATTTCAAGCACGTCTGAAAACAATGAATAGGGGACAAAGCAACCCTGTGCATGAACAATCAAGTGACTGAATTGTGCTAATCCCTAGGAGTGCTAACAGTGTATGTTCCAAAAAGTTTTGCAATAATGCACATATTCATAAAAAATGAAGATTTGGCCTCACTAGGGTTTTTAGTAATGGTCTGACTCTGCAACTTTTGTGATCTCAAGAGGGCAAACTCCAATCCAGGCACACCAGGGTTTTGACATAGTCTGAGAATTTAATCAATCAGGAGCTACTAGGGAGATCTGATAGCCCAACAAGAGACCACACCTGTGAAGATTTCCTCCATAAGGACATTTATATAGTGGCTGATGCTACCACGGTGAAAATCGCTATTACCGCTTGAGGTTCCATCAATGTGGTTGACCCAATTAAGAGAATGTCCACTATGGTTAACCCTTGCTAAAGGTGACTCACAAAAGATACCACATGGAGACTGGTTCTAGATTCAAGGATCTGAGTTTTTGGTACTACCCAAAAAGGGACTAGAGCATAGTCCTCTAGCCTTTTCACTTTTAACCCAAACAAAGCAAATAGATTAATATGACACGCTAAGACCAAGATTATCTCACAAAGATGTATGATGTCAACCACTTATGATCTATCAACCTCTCCGAAGAGAGAATGTATCAATCGAAAGCTGAAGGCGCACAAATCTAGTAGAATGTGAGATGCTCTTAGTAACCTCCCTACCTACAAGGGTTCCTTCATTGAGAAGAGTTTCACTGGAAACCCACTCTCTCAAGAACCATGAATAGTGTTCATAGGGCCTATTTACTATGTGTAACAAAGATGCTGAAAAGAAAATCTATGTTCATTTTTATAGCCCAAAATGAAATCTATGATATGAAAGCAATAAAGGTCACACAAGCTTGACACGCAAGAGTTCTTTTCAATCCAAATCGAAACATTATCAGCTGAGAAGATTACCTGAATTCCTCGCAACATGCTTAGTAGATTCTTACCTATTTTTAGCAATTCTTACACTTTTTCCCAATCAAAATCAACAAAAATAAATCAGAAACAACAAATTTCAATTGTTAATGTTAGATGTCAGTCCAAATCAGGAAAATAAATTTGGAAAACTACCTAAAAAAGTGAAATGACAATTGAAACCTGGCATTGAAACTCATACGACAGTGGGTCACCTACCAGATGACACTCCAAAAACTCGTACGACAATGGGTATCAGATCATACGATAAAATAGCTTCCAATTGACATGATGTTTCTAATGGTATGATCCTCGATCAAATTAACTGTCGTACGATAGTGGGTATCTCCTAATATGAGTTTTTGACAAAACTCATATGAAAATTGTATGGGCAGAAATTTAAAAATGTAGCTTGGAATAGAAAACGACAAGAAGATGATAGAAATTGATAGAAATTGAATGGAAACCCATTTCAGGGCCCCACGGTGGGTGCCAAAAATGTGTGTGTGAATTTTGTACCTAGCTATAGACACAACACTTCAATAAAACATTAGAGGTTAGCTTAAAATCAAAATCATGTAGTGAAATGAAAACTAGTCTAACTAGGTGATTTACAGCCTTCTAGTAAATGCGAGTATGTATTCTCAGATTGGACCGAGATCAGTGACCTTGATGACACCTAAACGAAGGATTTGAATGCAGAATCTAGATATGAGATGAATGCATATTAATCTATTTTTTTGGATTTTCTATGCAATAAGATGAAATAAACTGATATGAATCTATTCTAGATGAAAAATTGATATGCAAAATTAAGCTACAATGAATTGTAAATAGGATTTATCGCCAAATAATCATTAAATTAAAGATAATTAGGATAAATAGGAATAAGGAATATTCCCCCATGTAGAATTTGAGATAATCAATTAAGATTTGATGATGTGCAGATGTGCCTTAGGTTAGGACTTCGATGCTGATTTCGTTCGATATGTCAATATAGGAGGTTAATGAACCTATAGCCCATTTTGGGGGTATTACAGCTACCAATAAAGCTCGATGATGATTATTAGAGTCTAATGGCTTTGTAACCTTGCAAGTAAACCACTTTTCATCATAGCTTGCATTTTTAGGTTCATGTTAGTTTAGTTTTGCATCCTGCATATGGAGGGAGCTCTCCTTTCATCTTTCACGGACTTGTCGGTCAACTGCACTCACCTTTCGCTTCTTCTTGATCATGTCTTTTTCTCCTTGTCTTTCACATCACATCCTTTTCTTGTCATCACAAGGGGTTAATATTATCATCATATCTATATCATAAAAAGATCACTTTTAGAAACATGAGTCTATATCATAAATATGAGAACTAAACATACATCTATGAGAGACTATACATGAGCATATATAAGCATACATCATATATTTGAGCAATATAACAAGACAATAATACTAAAACATCCATCACAAGTGAGACAAATACACAAGATAAATCATAAATCTAGTCATCTCATATATATATCATGATACAAGTACAATGTGAGATCCCAAAATCTGGATCAAAGTCTCAAGATACAACTATACATCTAAGCCCTAGACCTAGGACTGACTCATCTCATCATGTGGAGGTGGTGGTGGTGGAGCCGGTGGACCCATCCTATCACCCGCCATATCTGATCTCCCAACCCTCTTAGAGTAGAGTGGCACCCTTTGTCCCTCAGGTACGACTACTATGTATAGACCATGATAATACGCCACTTGTGCTGCCTCCCTCTAGATCTCAGTGGCATCATCTCATGCTTCCCTCTCCTGCCATGCTATCTTGGCTTGTGCATCTAGTAGCTGTTGATCGCGTATGGCTATGGTAATCCTTAGCTGCTATACCTCAGTCTCTAAGACCTGAATCCTAGCACGAAGATCCTCCCCTCCCCTATTTGTAGGCTGATCCTGTCCTGCATCCACCCATTGATGAACTAGTCTCACCGCATCCTCCTCCTCCTTATCATCAGATAACTGTCTCCATGACCGTCTCTATCCACCTGATCAGGATCCCTGTCCTCTCTCTGCTACTCTCCTCCCTCCTCCCCCTCCTCTGTCTCCCCCATCATCATCATCATCCCCATCAGATGCCTCTGGCTATGCATCTAGAACCATAAACCTAGGAAATGGTCATCTCTGACACTCTACTCTATACACAGCATCTGTACCTACATCTACCATATCAGGTAGATAATCCCATGGCTCTTTATGTAACCCTGCAGTCTCCTATACTGCCTGCTGGTAGTCCAGCATCGACAACCACCCCAATCCCTCATCCTCCCTGCACTTGGCATATGTGGTAGTCTCCATTGGTACCCTCTACTGACACCCAAACTACCTCCACACCCAAGAGACAACAAACCGCTCAATGATCTCTGAATGTCGACCTAGTAGTGGTCAACTGTACAACATATAACCAAGCTCACGATCTCTATTGCTCCACTGCTCACACTACCTATAAGGCCTCCACTCAAAGGATGTCAGCTCATCTAATAGCCTCCTATAATATGAAAGATCACCACTATGAGGCTGGCTGACGAATCCTGTATACTTGTAGATATAGGGGTGTCTTTGCTCCTAAGGCTATACTTGTGGTTGCACAACAGCTATGTGCTCCCATGCCCATAATTGAGCCGGGACGGCCCCGCATGCCCAAGATCTTCCGTCCCTATACACAATCTCATGTAACTCATGGTACATGTGTGCTAGGATGGTTGGGCCTGATGCCATCCATCTCAGGTGTGCTACCAAATCTGCTACCAACCTACCCTAGCCTAGTGGGAACCCTCTCTGGCTCCTATCTGTGATAAAGGCATGTGCTACTATCGAGCACACAATGCATGCCACGGGGTAGTCCCAACCATACTCTTTGATCAGGTGATCCCAGCTGAGATGTCTTTCTATGATAGTCACATCTTGAAAGAGGTCTTGGATGGCCTGTCTCCCATCTGTAGGAGTTTGATCATAGTATACCTATGCCAACATAAAATCATGTCAGTTTTCATCATATGGAAACATTACATTTATGAACATCTACAAACATGATCGTACTCACTGGATCTCCATGTCTGAATGTCGACCTAGTAGTGGTTGGCTGTACAACATATACCTGAGCTCACGATCTCTGTCGCTCCATTGCTCACACTACCTATAGGGCCTCCACTCGAAGGATGTCAGCTCATCCAATAGCCTCCTATAATATGAAAGATCACCACTATGAGGCTGGTTGATGAATCCCGTATACTTGTAGATATAGGGGTGTCTCCGCTCCTGAGGTTGTACTTGTGGGTCACATAATGACTATGTGCTCCCACACCCATAACTAAGCTAGGACGGCCCCACATGCCCAAGATCTACCGTCCCTATACACAATCTCATGTAACTCATGGTACATGTCTACTAGGATGGCTGGGCCCCATGCCATTCATCTCAGGTGTGCTACCAAATCTGCTACCAACCTACCCCAGCCTAGTGGGAACCCTCTCTGGCTCCTGTCTATGATCAAGGCATGTGCTACTATCGAGCACACAATGCATGCTATGGGGTAGTCCGGACCATACTCCTCGATTAGGTGATCCTAGCTGAGATGTCTGTCTATGATAGTCAAATCTTGAAAGAGGTCTTGGATGGCCTATCTCCCATCTGTAGGAGTCTGATCGTAGTATACCTTTGCCAACAGAAAATCATGTCAATTTTCATCATATGGAAACATTACATTTATGAACATCTACAAACATGATCGTACTCACTGGATCTCCATGGCTGGGTATCCGTAGGATCTGGTAGACATCCTCTAATGTGATCGATGCCTCTCCAGTCGACAGATGGAAGGTATTGTGCTCACTGTGCCATCTCTTGGCCAAGGCCGTCAGCAACCCATGGTTTTCCCGTATATGGGGCATATCCAACAGGTACCCGAATCCCATGCTGATCAGATCATCTCTACCAGGAGTATCTAAATCCCTGACACAGCGTAACCTGACTACTCTCAGTGCTCTAATGGTGAGCGCCTGAAAAGCCTCTTGCAAACCATAAACCCACAAACCAGATGTCAGAACATATCATGATGGATGACTAAAATCAGTACAAGTAATATCAAACGTAAAAATTATCTGTACCCATGTTATTTTGCTCAAATTAACACTATGTGATACTTCTTATTATACTGTTGCGATACTATTTTTTGATATAGTATCATGCGATACTTTTTTCAATAGCAGTTTGATACTCTTGCCTTGTATGATAGTTTGCACAAGGTCACACGATGTTTCATCTAGTATCGTGCGATACTTTCTGGAACATCTGTGCGACACTTTGTGGACCCATGAACTATCGCACGATATAGAATATAGTACATGTGCAATAATTTCTAAGTTTTGTATGATGTTTCACATGCATATAATTTGAAATATTAAAAACCATGTTTTAAATGCCATAAATAACTCAAAAGGCTAGTTTTTCTAAAAACTTACCGGGGCACCATAGTGAGGAGGTCGGTTGTGCAACCGCCCACACTCGAATCAATGTGTGTGGATGAGAATCACTACCTACTAAGCCATAATCTCTCTCTAAGCTCTCAAAATTCTCAATATCACAAAAGACAAATGAATTTGAAAATGACCTTTTTACCCCTTATATAGCATTTTGACTTTTTGACCTAATTTTCAAAACATCTCGAAATTGAGTGAAAATTGCACCCCTAGCTAATTTCAACATCCTAGATCCATTTTCAGGATTGAAATCAAAATCTGAGTTCATCTTGATCATCAAAATCACATTTTAAAATTTTCTCCTTTCTCTACGTAGTTGGCTAACCTTTTGAGGCCCGATCCTTCGATCTTTGCTGGGGCATCTTCATTTCTTCATCCCCATCTCTCTCAACCTTCTAGTCTCCCATTCACTTCATCTCTCTAAGGTTTGACTTCATCTTTATCTCACATCTTTCTTAGTCAAACCTAGTCAAACTGGGGCATATCTTCACTGCTTGATGGTTATTCTATCATCTTTCATCTTCGATTATGATTTCTAGTGATTTGATCAATTTTATCAATTTAATGTTTCTCCTCTATCTGATTTCAATTTTGATTCTGAGGGGGTAGTACCTATCAAACTTCAATCCTTGATTCAGTTCAATCAAACCTTACTTGAGATTCTTATCTCTTATCTTAGACTTGACAATTACCTATTTAAAGGGGTGTTGGTCTTGTCTTTTTCAATCAGCTTATCTTTGTCCTGATGTGTTCCCATCTGTCGAACACATGTCTGGGTTATTTTGTGATCCCAAATCGATCTCACATTTCAATTCCATTCTTTGACCACATGTGATTCCAAATCGACCTCACATTAGTCAAAGAGGGGCAAATGTATGCACCCTAAAATGGTCACCTAGACTTTGGGCCCCATTCTTCAATTTATCAATTTCCTAAATCAATATTTGCAATATTTGCAAATTAAATCAATTTTCTTGATCAAATCCCAAGTCTATCATTTATTCGATTATATTCTATGGGCTAACCATCTTATCCTACGTCTTTATTTAATTAAAATTAATTCCCTCTCCTTTTATTAAATAAAAAAGCCCCCACTTTCCTCTTATCCTAAGTTGCACAAATAAAGCATTATTCCTATTTTATAAAAAGGAGAAAAGGCCTTTTTGTCTCACATGAGGCTCAAAAGTCAACACTTCTTTCTCATTGGAGGAGACTTGTGCACATGGATTGATCCCTCTTTAAAACTTCACCCTTGATCAAATATTTTGCCTCTTAATCTCCATCATCCATTGATTCTCACTTTCTATAAAAGAAGAGCTCTCTTCTCATTCTAGGATCCATTATTTCATACTAATCTTATGCTGCAGGATTTCTTGGTGATTTTGGAGCTTTGAAGATCTTCTTGCATTTAGCTTAGCTTTCATGGCATTCTAGTTTACTTTCCTTTCATGTTTCTAGCTTAACTCACCTAGTTTAATTAGCAAAGGCTTGTAATATTTGCATTTTCATAGCATAAGTTGCATTCTTGCATCTTCATTTCTAGCATAGGATAGCATTACATTTCCATTTTGATTCTTGAGGATATTGACATTCTTTCCCTTGTCCCTTTGAATCTCCCATTGCATGGTTTACTAGCAAGGTTATAGGCTTAATAGCTCTAGCTAAGAGTATCTAAACACCCTTGTGACTTCATGCCTAGGGAGCTCTTGGTCACTTTCTCAAGGTTTCCAATCCATGGATTCCCTTGGAAGTAATGACTTATAGAAGTGCACATTTTGAGTGTACACTACGTACTTAATGCATCTCTTCCCTTGATCTTTGGGAGGGGCAGCCATCAATTGGTTCTCTAAAATGCCTCCAACTATCAAAACTTTTGAGGAGTTAATCAAACTATTTTATCAATAATACTCCTACAACATCCAACATCCAGTCACCAATACTCCTACTTCTGAAGCAAAAATCAAGAGAACCCTTCTCGACCTTCCTCAAACGATGGAGGAAGAAGTTTTCACTCTATGCTCGACCAATTTTGGAAACTGAAAAACTTGAGATCTTTATCAACAATCTGATTCTAGATCTCAATTATCATTTGCAAATGAAAAATCATACATCCTTTGATAAAATGGTAGAAAATGCCATAAAAATAAAAAATGTGCTTGTTCGTAAGGGAGATGTGTCACTTCACAGAGAAAACAAGTACAATTCAGGTTCTAGTTCCAACAACAAAGATAAAAACAAAAATTTGAACAAGAAATTTTTTTTTTGTCACCGACAGTGTTGTTGATCACATCAGCGCTCCATCTACAGTACCAACATTTAATCTCACCATTGGCACCCAAGCCATAAAAGCTTCCGGGATGAAAGCTACTGAATTAGCTAAGAAGTCAACTGATTATAAACCTTGGTTTACAAAACCAAAGCACGAGTTCACTCCTCTGGATGAGTCCTTGGAATCTGCCATGAAAACTTTACTGGCAAATAACATCATCACGTTGCCTGAAATCAAACTATATGACCCCGAAGTCAAACCTAGGTGGTGAAAAGAGATCAATTTTTGTGATTTCCATCGAAACAAGGGTCATAAAACCAATAATTGCATGCATATGAAACATCTCATTCAAGATAAAATTGACGCTGGAATATGCGCAGATAATATGGGGGCCATAGTAGGATACACTAATTTTAGGAAATATGTGAAAACACATCCCAAGGAACTTGAAACCTTTGAATACAAGAGCAATGCAGAGTACCTTTCCTGGTTCCCAGACAATGTCATTGTTTCTACTTTTAAACTAATCACTTAATTGAAGGTGGTCCTTTTTTTTTTGTGTTAATGTAAGTGTATGTGAAAATTGGAAATATAGTTAATGATACAGGAGTATCCTCGTTTAAATAGTGATTGACACTGCTAACAAAAAAATAGTTTTTATATGGGTGTATGTTTTTGGATTTGATTGTGTGTGTTTTTAGCATCAACATTTTGGATCAAATTCCATGATCTATCGTTAGGAAGAGAGAGTGCCAAGAATTGTAAAAAAATAAAAAAAAACAATTCTTGGCACTCTCTCTTCCTGATGATGGATCACATAGTGTGATCCAAAACGTTGATGCTAAAAACACACACAATCAAATTCAGAAACGTACACACATTTGAAATGGATTGTGGAAATCTAATATTATTAATAGTTTTTATATTCTCAGTTTTCCTTTAAATCTTCTTGGTTTTTGTTGGTGTCTCTCTCTTTTGAGCTTTTACTAATTGAAGAGGCACCTATTGATGGTCTAGGTATCTTGTCACACAAATTATTGCATTTCTTGTTAAAGTAAATATCAAATTGCAGCTGTGAATTGTTTTTTAGAATTTTTGAAGGAAATGTAACCTCATGGAATGACATGCCAAGCAAATGCATGAATTTGAGGTCTAATAAGAAGCAAATAAGAAGTTACAACTACCAAATAAGCAAGTCTCTTTTTGAAGTAGACAAGGAGAATAGAAAGAGACTAGGTCAAATAAGAAGTTGGGAACGCACCAGAACAGATAGCGAGGAGATAAGGAGAGGAGAATTTGAGGGTAGCAAGGGAAGTTGAATAGGCGGGGAAAGAGGAAATGCAAGGGAAGAAATAAAAAAGAGGAACAAGAAAATCCATGCAGATGGCTAGCAACTGCATAGCTAAACGGGAAGGTGGAAAGAGTAGGTAGGACCCATAGTGTGAGGAATGTTGTACAAGGGGGACTATGTGGGATAGAGAAGAGAGGCAACTACATCTTAGTATATGGAGTGGACTGTGAGGAAAAAATAGGGGCCATAATTATTCATTTTATTAAGTTGATTGATGTTTGCAATCGAAGTAACATTGCGAATGCAAAGAGTCTCTATGATTGTTTGTGCTAGTGTTTTGTGTTAGAAGGTAGAGGGGAGAACCTTCTTGCATCAATTGGTATTAGAGCTAGAGGTTCTAAGTGTAGAGGTAGATCGTCGTGAGGAAACTTATGCTAGGACCTGTAGGTGAAAGAGCAGAGTTTTGTGAATAGATTGTCAACCATGAGGTAGTTCACACTTGATAGTGTAAATTTATTATGGAGGACTCAAAAGGGTCATTATAGGTGTACAAAGTCGTAATTGGTTAAGAGATTGAAGCCATGAAGAGAGTGAATAGATGAGAGTCTAAGAGGAGCTCAAGAGACTGGTGAAGGTGTGGATGAGTTCCATAAGAGTGAGAGCTAGAGAGACTTGAAGCCATTGATGGACAAAACATAGAATAAGCATATGTTAATGATTGATTTAGTTTTGACAATTTTTGTGCTAGAGAAAGAGAGAAAGAAGAGATAGATGACTATGTTTGAAAGGGAAGAACATAAATTGAGGCAAGAGGTTCAAGATGCCTTTGAGTAGATAAACTAGGAGATAAGAAAAAGGAAAAGTGTAGTGGTGGAGAAATTTCCTTTGAAGGGAATGAATGCAACAAATGAGCATAAGGTTGAGATAGAGTGCCTAGTGATGCATGAAGGTCCAATGTTTGATGAGGAAATTGAAGAAGAACAATAGTCACCTGTGGAGGAGATCGAGATGATTGAACACTTATTCATTGCAATAATAGAGAAAATTGTAATGACAGTGAGTGAGGAGGATGAAGAAGATGTAACTCCAACAATGGAATGTGAAACAATTATAGATGATAAAGATGAGATTGTAGAGAATGGTTGGGTAGCGAAAGAGAATGAAGTAAAAACTGAAGATGTTATGTTTAGTTTTCTTTTGTTTACAAGGTTGAAGATAGGAGATAATGCAATTGTAGATTTACATATGGTTGTTGAGTGTTTGTGTGTAGAGCATATTGAGGGTGTTACAGGATCTTGGTGGAGGTGGTTAGTTTGTGACAGACAAGATTCCATGAAGGAGAGGAGAGTAGAGAGCATTTGGAGGAGAAGAGATAGCCATTGGCAGAGCAAGATGGATTGCAATGGACTTGAGTCCATGAGAGAGAAGAGGAGACACTTCATGGATGAGGTTGGCAAGTGTCGTAAATAAGTGTTCGAAAAGGAAAATGAAGAAGCTATCTCTATCTACATCAGTGATGGAGTTTAATGTAGGTTTCTAGGAACCTGAAAGGGTAGTCCAACTAACTCACTCTATTTTGTGAGTCCTACTCACTTTTGTTTTACCTAGTATGTCTAATGTAAGAGCATCCCAAGTGAATCGATAATTGACTTTAGCCAAAACTATTTTTTCTTTTTCTATTTTGTTATTTTTTCTTTGGACTTGTCTTGGTTTTCATTAGTGTCTCTCTCAATTGAGCCTTTACTCATTAAAGAGGTACCTATTGATGATCTACATATCTTGTCACATAAATTGTTTCATTTCATGTTGAAACACATATCAAATCACAATTGTGAATTATTTAATAGAATTTCCTTAAGGACATGTGACCTCATGGAATGACATGCCAAGCTACTACAATGGATAGATGTAAAGAAAAATTCCACAATTTCTTCGAGCATTGTGCTTACCTGTGCAAAAATATGAAATTTGGAATCAAGCACGAATATTCCTTAATAGTCACATTTCCCTAGTACATGTGTATCCAAAATTTTGAGAAAAGACAAGGTATGTAAAACTATTGACAACCATTCCATAGAATTCAATGATTGCAAATTATGGACAAAATGGAGTTTTGGATAAAACTATTGAACAAAGCATTTCGTAGTTGTAATGCCAAAGGAATTTATTCTTATATGAAGTAGACAAGGATAATAGGGAGAGAGTGAGTCAAAACATGAGATGAGAATACACCAAAAAAGATAGCGAGGAGATGAGGAGAGGAGGAAACATAGGTAGAAATGGAAGTTGAATAGGTGGGGAAAGAGGAAATGCATGGGAGGGACTCAAAAGAGGAAGAAGAAAACCCACACATATAGCTAGTAGTTATTTAGCTAATAGGGAAGGCAAAAAGTGTAGGTAGGAACCTCGGTGTAAGGAATGGTGTATAAGGGGGACTACATAGGATACACAAGTGAGATAGTTGCAAGGTAGAGTGTTGAGTGGAGTGTGAGGAGAAAGAGGGTCCATGATTATTTATTTTGTGTTAGCATATTTCAATATGGACTGTGAGGAGAAATAGATAGTTAAAATAGTACTCTATAGATTGGACAAACTGTACTTTGATAAATTATTCTTTTAGAGTTATACATATGGGCGAGAAAAATTAGTTAGTTCAATTCCATTTTATTTATATTACTACCATCACCAAATATTTAAATTTATTATCACATCTTCAAATTTTGGAAGTAACATTTGAATCTTACATCTATCAGGAAAAGGCTCCACCAATTCATACAAAGATAAATAGAATGGAGATGGTAGAGAATAACTAATAGAGAAGGCTAGCTTAAAAAGCTAGTCACCAAAAAAGAGCAGCCTAGTACAATAAAATAGTAGAGAAATAACAATGTAACCTCTGAAATAATTGGGATAGTAAAGTCCTTTGGTTTTCATATTCTAATTTACAATAAAGTATTAAAATAATACTCTATAGATTGGACAAACTTTACTTTGATAAATTATTCTTTTAGAGTTATATATATGGGCAAGAAAAAATAGTTAGTTCGATTCCATTTTCTTTATATTACTACCATCACCAAATATTTAAATTTATTATCGCATCTTCAAATTTTGGAAGTAGCATTTGAATCTTACATCTATTAGGAAAATGCTCCACCAATTCATACAAAGATAAATAGAATGAGATGGTAGAGAATAACTAATAGAGAAGACTAGCTTAAAATTCTAGTCACCCAAAAAAAGAAGCCTAGTACAACAAAATAGTAGAGAAATAACAATGTAACCTCCAAAAAAAATAATCTAGAGCATAACCAATATGGAAGATCCACAAAAGCATCATCACAAGATAAATAGAAAACCCAAACAATAGTAAAATCTATTAAAAAATATTCCTATTTATAGCTATATAATCCATAGTTTCTTCCCATTTAACATTATGACTAGGATATTTTTTCTTCACCTTATTTGATGCTTCATTCGACCTATCCAAATTTTAAATTATTTTCTTCTTCCTTTTTCAACCATAGTGATTTTAACTATTCCTCTCTTAGCATTTTTTGGGGGCATCAATTTTTTGTTAAAATGAGGTTAGAAAAACCTATAGACCAAACCACTTCTCTTTGTATCTTGAGAAATTAGTAAAGTCTGGATAAATTTCTAAAATTTCCACGCTAACCTAGATAACCTCAATTTAATCTATATACATTTGTATTGTATCATCTTTGCTGGAAATGTCCTTGATAGCCTCTCTTACCTCATTGCTATCTCTTTCCTCTACTACATAAGTTTTAATGTAATCTTCAAGAGCATCCAACTACTCTCCAAGGGCATAACATATGGAGTGGAACAAGAAACAGAATCTAAATTACATGTAATAAATTCAGTGGCTTGAATAAGAATACTCAACATTTTACTCTTCACTGGACATAGAGTCACCCAAGTCCTCTTTCATCCCCCATAGTCTTGATGCTTTGTTAGGTACATTTAAGGGAAAAAAAAACTTTGTACACTTGTAGAACTTTCAACAATCTTCATAGACCTTCACTCACCCAACAACCTCATCTTTCATGTTTTCCCCCATCAATAATGTCAATAGAAAGGGTAGGACAATTGGACACAACAAGCCATTTAATTTTCATATTGCTAGATAAATTCCACTTAGCATCATAGACCACCTTCTTACCTTTATATAGGGGAGACATGATAGACTTCCATTTGTTGTGAAGGATAATATAAATGGCAGTGAATCGCTATGGGTGTTATTTTTGAGTTCTTCCTCTATTTATTTATTTTTCTTTATAGAAGTAAGGATAGCAGGAAACATGCTAAACATAATTCCTTTAGCATGGAAGGAATATGTTGTATAAACTTTGAAAGCAATTGTCTTTGTCCCTTTCTCCATAAGAAGATGGTTAAGATCTTCAATAAAAATATTTGGAGGGCCAAGAGTGGAGAGATTAGAGGCAAGAGTCACACCAAGGCTAATTTAATTATATAGAGTAGACATTAGACCTTGATGGAGGGGTGGGAAAAAGCAATATTTTATGCATTTTTAGATGGATGATAACATGAAAAATGAAAAAACTAATAGTAACCATTGACCTTAGCTAAGCACTCCTCTAAAGTAAAGTATTAATCTGGTCTTCATAGCTAAACTATTATGATATCATTTTATCTATTTTCCCTTTTCCAAAAATGAGTCAATGTAATGTTTATAAGTATTTTATTTAAGGCACACACTTTTTTGCGTCACAACTCAATATAGGCTAAAATTTGAATACAATCATTGGAAAGTACTCATTGAAGTTATACTAAGAGTGACAACCTTTGATACCATATCTGTTGTACAATTCTACAAAATTATTCCTAACTACAATGGAACTAAGGAGTGATGGATAACAAACACCTCTTAACACAAATTTAACAACCATTTATAAGTCAAATTAATTATGTCTTATATTTAAACTAAAAGAAAATATAGAATTTAAATATCTAATTATCCCATTTATGTATATACATATACAAATGTAATATTTATATACTAATCATTATTAATACCAAATTCTTTATAGTTATTTAATATTTAATAATTAATAATTATATTAATAAAATAGCTAAAATATTATATCAACACATTTTAAATAAATATATTTCAGATATTTATAATACTCTACCATTCCATTTAAACTTCTAAAATTTATTTTATTTCTTTACAATTTAATGAATCTAATACTAGCAAATAGATTTTATTTTAATATAAATTAGTAGAATTTTAATATTAGCTATATTAAAATTAAAATTCGATGTATAAATTTTTAAAACTTCATTACATATTAAATACGTGAAAATATCTCAATAGTAAGATTAGCAAATCAAATAATTGTTTAGATTAAATAACTTGTCAATCAGAAGTCTATTATTTGAAAACTTGGATTTGTGTCAATAGATCGTCTAAACTAACCAAATTTTATGATAAAAATATTATATTTTTATATTAAAATAACAATAATATAATAAACAATTCATATAATGAATCTTCGAATAAAATCATATAAGAATTAAATTACCAAACAACTAAAACCGTATTGACTAAATAGCCAACTAAAACATAAAATATATAAAAGAAGTTTGAAAAAAATACTGAAGTGTCCCCTAGGTAAGATACACGTTTTAATCTCCTGTTTAGACGTTGCCCAACTAAAACTACTTGCCAACAACTTTTCAAAAGCCTTTGAAAACCTAAAAAAAATCTATAATGGACAAAAACTGACCATAGCCATTTCGACTTTATTTGACTTAACTTTAAACGACCTATGTATAAATATTAATGATAACCAAATCCCAACGAAATTCTTGAGTCGTCTTCGTTTCAATATCGTTAATATTACTCCGACCCTCCATTTAGGCAATCCTAACTTGGAGGCAACAAATTTCCTTCAAAAGGTTGAGTGCTCGTTTTTAGGTTTTACAATTTTCGAACACGCCAACTACGTTTTCCCTTCTACAAGCATAAATTCAGCGGGAACAAAACGAGAAGTCCGCATAAAGAAAACTATCAATGAAAAGTCACACTCGATTCTACGAATATAGAATGTTGAGTGATGGAAATTACTATAACAACATTTCTTAACGTGTAGGGGAGCACCACGTACAGCTAGATTTCTTTTCACTTCTTTGAGGTTTTTTTTTTTAAAAAAAAATTTAATAAAATTTTTTATCTTTTTTTAGTAATTAATTTTTATAAAGATTTTTTATTAGTTAATGTAAGTTTTTAGTGTAAATTGTTATGTTTTTTAATTTATATTGTATATCATATTCATTAATTTGTCATTACGAAAAGGATTGTGTAGAATTGAGATGTAAATTTAATCTTTAGAAGTAGGGGAGGGGAGGGGAGACGAGAGAGGTATATATGATTTCTTCTTTTCAAAATACACATCTTTTTTCACATAAAAAGAGTTGCTTCTTACACCATATGATTTTTCTAAACCTATTCAAAGCTTTCAATCTTATCCTCTTCCACTTAAACAAGAGCATATCTAGTTAAGGCTTTTAAAATCTCACTCGACATAACTTCCTCTTCCCAAATGTAAATAAATTTCCTAAAATTATCCAACCAAAACTTTCTTTCTAAGCAGATGATTGAGTGCTTTGCCAATCCACTAGTTAATGTTGAGCCTTTCAAGATAAAATACACCACCTCTCTCTTCTTTAAATGATACATGACATTGAGGATCACTCCTATTCGATTAATTATTCTTCCTATATTATGGCAATGTGATTACCTTTATCTTGATATGAGAAGACATCTACATCACTACATCTACTTCCTATTAGAAGATTATGAATAGCATTTTGATATCAGTGACAATATTTCCAACAAAGTCAATATGACAACTCTTACTAGATAAGGAAATAGTATGTGCAAACAAAGCTATCAAACAGGATAATAAAAATAAAATAATTATTAAATAAATAAATCCAAATAACAATGTTAAGACTGGCAAAGATTAAGACACTTTAATTCCAACATTAGAATGCTTAGAGTGGACATGATTCTCAATCACATACTTCCTAGACCCCTCTAAGAAGAGTCATGGATTAATGTTTTGAAGTTGACCTCAGTGATTTTGACTACCTTCAATCTATTCTCAGTCTTATGACTAAGGTTTTTCTAGATGGTCATATAATTGTAAATTTTCCTTCTTTTCTTTGGACATTTAAGACTTCACCTCTCGCTTGGATTACAAGGTGTGAATTTTTATTCCTAAATTATTTTTGTGAAAATGAGTAATATAAATCTTTATTAAAAATAGTAATTAACACCATTCACTAAAAAATGGAACTTTTCATGTAACTTGATTGATGAAAAGAATTGATACTTATAAATTATGACAATTTTTTATAAAGAGAAACATGGTTTGGATTTAATAACTTAAAAAATTGTCCAAACCATGTGATCTGGACAATTTATTCATTTAATTCCAGTTTCATATTCAAATGAAATAATATCATTAGAAAGATATACATTATTTACTTAAATAATTAAGTATCTCATACCTTTTAGTAAAAGGAGTCTTTTATATTTGAGTGCTACTTTTGGATTTGATTGTGTGAATATTTTTTCATCAATGTTTCGGATCACACTCTGTGATCCATCATCAAGATGAAGAGAGAAAGAAAAGGAGAAATCTAGTATCACACATGGCATTTCATATGAAAATGACTTCTCTTGACACCATTGAAGTTTTTGTTAAGAAAGGGAAGAACATTGAAGATGATATTTTGCAACAACGCAATGTAAAACACTACACCCCCTCATCCAATGATAAACCAAAGTTTTGGACTAAGAAAAATAATGTTATAATGATGGGGTGACCGATTCCAAACATGTCCAAAATGTCCAAGCATCTTCCAATCAAAACAATCAAAACAACAAAAATAATTAGCAAAATTGGAACAATAAAAAAAATCGTCAACCACAACAATCACAACCTCAACAAAAACAACAACAACAACAAAAAATAAATCACAATCCACCTAAGAATCTTTTCCCTCGTCAAAACAACAACAACAACATGAAAAATAGTCAACACCACCAATACACCCTTGTTTCAAAGCCTCTTGATGTCATCATTCATTGACTTTTTGACCAAAACATGATGAAATTTTTAATTACCAAGCCATATGATGATAATCAACCTAAACCTCATTGGTATAATGAAAATGAATATTATGACTATTATTGCATCATAGGTCACGATAATAAAAAAATGTAAGAAGCTCATGAACTTTGTTCAAGACCTTATTGAAAATAAAAAAAATTGAGGTTAAAGGACACACTCCATCATAATCAAATGTGCAACTAAAAATCTACAACATTCCTTTTCCCAAAAATGATTAAAAATAATGCCTCATCATCGCAAGCTATTCCATATGATTAAATAGCACTAACACCTTCTTATGATTTGATTCCATATGTGGACACATTGAAGAAGATACTATCCTAGGCTTTGACTCTTTATATGGTTGAATTGAACATTCTAAAAACCATGTGAATACCTCACCCTTAAGGGTGCTAATTGTAATGCCACCACCCATAGAGGAAGAGTTATTGTTTAAGTTGTTGCACCACTATCTACTCAATCCACTTCCACTAGACCCACCTCCCATTATTATATCCTTGACCACCTTGGAGAGACTCCCACATAGATATCAATTCTTGAGCTTCTCCGTACAACACCCATCCATAAGGATAAACTTGAGTAAGCCATTCCTGAATCACATTTTCCAGACAATATCAATGCATCCCAATTTCAAGTTATGATTGAGAGTCTTTTCATGTAACAACACCTCATGTTGATAGATAAGGAGCTCCTGATGAAAATAGGGTACCAAACAACTAAGACGGGGGGGGGGGGGGGGGGGGTGAATTAATTGTCCCAAAAACTTACACAACTTAAAAAACTTTAACCTTAACTTATGCAACTTAGAAAAATTAAACCTCAACTCGCTATGGGTGTTATTATTGAGTTCTTCCTCTATTTATTTATTTTTCTTTATAGAAGTAAGGATAGCAGGAGACATACTAAACACAATTCCTTAAGCATGGGAGGAAGATGGGGTATCAACTTTGAAAGAAATTCTCTTTGTCCCTTTCTCCATAAGAGGATGTTTAAGATCTTCAATAAAAATATTTGGAGGGCCAAGAGTGGAGAGAATAGAGGCAAGAGTCACACTAAGGCTAAAATTAGATAGAGTAGACATTAGACCTTGATAGAGGGGTGGGAAAGAATAATATTTTATGCATTTTTGGATGGATGATAACATGAAAAAGGAAAAAAAAAAACTAATGGTAACCATGGATCATAGCTAAAACTATTATTTTGTCTTTTTATCCCTTTTCCCTTTTCCAAAATGAGTTAATGTAACGTTTATAACTATTTTGTTTAAGGCGGGACACCTTTGTGCATCACACTCAATATAGGCTAAAATTATACAATCGAAAGAAACAAGGGTTGGTCATGGAATTGATAGATAGTAAACACCTCTTAACACAAATTTAACAACCATTTATAGATCAATTTAAAAATTAAAAATCTTATTGAAATATATATAAGATATTTAAATGTTTAAATTATTATCTTATTTTTAAACCAAAAAAAATAATAATTTAAAAATTTAATTATTCTATTTATGCATATATACATATGCAAATGTAATATTTATAGACTAGCCATTATTAATACTAAATTCTTAGTAGTTATTTAATATTTAATAATTATATTAATATAAATAACTAAAATATTATTTCTTTGAACACATTTTAAATAAATATTTTATAAAACTTTACCATTCTATTTTAATTTCTAAAATTCATTTTCTTTCCTTACAATTTAATGAATCCAATACTAACAAAAAGATTTTATTTTAATATAAATTACTAATTTTAATATTAGCTATATTAAAATTAGAATTCTATGTATAAATTTTTAAAACTTCAAAATCTCAATAGTAAGTGTAACCAATTAAAAACTTGTTTAGATTAACAAACTTATCAATAAGAAGTCGATTATTTGAAAACTTGGATTTGTACTTATCGTTGTACAAATAGTTTAAATTATATATTAAAATACTTCCTTCCGTCTAAACTAAGCAAATTTTATGACAAAAATATTATACTTTTATATTAAAATAACAAAAATACAATAAACAATTCATATAATAAATCTTCGAATAAAATCACGTCACAATTAAAACCACCAAACAACTAAAACTACTTGCCAACAACTTTTCAAAAGCCTTTGAAAACGAAAAAGAAATTCTATAATGAACAAAAACTGACCATAGCCATTTCGACTTTATTTGACTTAACTTTAAACGACCTATGTATAAATATTAATGATAACCAAATCCCAACGAAATTCTTGAGTCGTCTTCGTTTTAATATCGTTAATATTACGCCACTCCATTTAGGCAATCCTGACTTGGAGGCAACAAATTTCCTTCAAAAGGTTGAGTTTTAAGGTTTTACAATTTTCGAACACGCCAACCATGTTTTCCCTTTCCACAAGCATAAATTTAGTGGGAACAAAATGAGAAGTCCACATAAAGAAAACTATCAATGAAAAGTCACGCTCGATTCTACAAATATAGGATGTTGAGTGATGGAAACTACTATAACAACATTTCGTAACGTGTAGGGGAGCACCACGCACATCTAAATTTCTTTTCACTTGTTTGAGGTTTTTTTTTTAAAAAAAAAAATTCTGTATCCTTTGTAGTAATTAATTTTTATAAAGATTTTTTATTAGTTAATGTAAGTTTATAGTGGAAATTGGTATGTTTTTTATTTATACTGTATATCACATTCATTAATTTGTCATTGCGCAAAGGGTTGTGTAGAATTGAGATGTAAATTTAATTTTTAGATGTGGGGAGGGGAGATGAAAGAGGTATATATAATTTCTTCTTTTCAAAATACATATCTTTCTTCGCATAAAAATAGTTGCTTCTTAAATCATATAATTTTTCTAAACCCATTCAAAGCATTCAATCTTATTCTCTTCCACCTAAACACGAGCATATCTAGTTAAGACTTTTAAAATCTCACTCGACATAACTTCCTCTTCCCAAATGTAAATAAATTTCGTAGAAACATCCAACCAAAACTTTCTTTCTATGCATATGATTGAGTGCTTTGCCAATCCACTAGTTAATGTTGAACCTTTCAAGATAAAATATAGCACCTCTCCCTTCTTTAAATGATACATGACATTGATGATCACCCCAATTCGATTAATTATTCTTCCTATATTATGGAAATGTGATTACCTTTATCTTGATATGAGAAGACATCTACATCACTACACCGATTTTCTTTTTTTCTGAGATCAAGGCACTCATGTCATCCCATTATGATCAACTCTACCATTATCATCACAACACACGACATAAGGTCAACTACTCTAGATCTCTCTTCTATTTTCTCATAATGTCCTTGCACCTATCTTTGTATATAATGTTTCTTAACCATTATTTTCTATACGTAGATTTATTTCTTCACTTGTTACCCCTCTGGGTAGTACAATCTCAAGTGCAACCATACTTTTTTTGGTAACAACACAACCATGTTTATCATAATTTTCTTTACCTATTGTTTGGGGTCTTTGGAACACTTCTTTTATGTTAGAATAACTAAGAGGGGGGGGGAATCAGTTATTCCAGTCCCAAAACAAAATGAATAATCCAAAATACTGTTTCTCAAATTTCTGTCAGTCGGTAAACAAATATATGATTCACTGTCAGTGTTTTTACCGATCTTCAGTTAAGGCTCTTAGTAATTACCGATTAAACCAAATAGCTAAAATGTAAAGTATGATAGCAAACATATATCACAATCAACACATAACACAATGATTTAACGTGGAAACCCTGTTAAGGGAAAAACCACCTGGGAACTGGCAACCCAAAAATTTCACTCTTCTGAAGTGAGGCCTGTGAGGAGCCAACCCTGTTAAAGGTTACAATACACACTGTTAGGTGTGGCCTTGCTAGAGGATTTTGCACTAGAAGTTATCTTTCAATCTTCTGTCACTCACTGTGTTGATTTACAGGATAACAATGTTTCACTTGTCAGAATGAAACACAAATAAGACTTAAAAGTCCACTCGGTTAAGAGATTTACACTGTTTACAATTATTAGAAAGTAACAGTAAGTTGATTTGCCTTAATACAACAAATTGCAAATTACAGATCAATGTTTTGCTCTTACAAATATTTCTGACCAATAAATCACTTCAGATCTTAACATCAATTTCACTTACAATCACTCGGTAATATGCTCTGTGCAGCTTAGTTATTCCTCTGTGCAGCTCGACTCTTATTCTGCAGCTTGGTTCAGTAACCTGTATGATCAGAATTGCATGAATACTGGTTCACACTCCACTCCTGCAGTATCTCCTTCTTCTGCCTTCTTTTTTAATGTAATTTTCTTCATTCCCTTAAATAAACATGTAAGCCATTTTATTTTCATCCATTAGATTTTGCCGCTTAATCATATCCACTGATTTTTGCCGCTTTAAACTTCCTCGGCTGATGTGTCAATAACACATTTAAATTACCTCTGTCAGATCTTCCTTGAATTTTGTTAGTCGTAGATCCTTGTAACAAACTTTGACTTTTCACCTTGAAAACATGCAAATCTAGCTCATCAATTTTGTCGGCTAAACTAATCATTTAGTTCAATTATGTTTTCCTCGGTTAACAAAGAAATGTGTTGGTGAACCTTCATCGGTTAAACTTGTGCTCGGTATACAACACACTGCATCGGTGCATACTGTCATCGATGTTTACACTGAGATTCTCGGTAAACATTAGGCTGTTCTATTTTACTGACAAACACTGCTTTGTGTCTTTCAGTTCTGTTCTCCATAATAGATGAATACAACATACTAAATTCAATATAATGAGATCAAAGACTCATCAATAAGTTATCCAATGCATTCCTTATCCTCATCTGCTGTGACATTCTTTCACCATTCTTCAGATGTCTCGGTAATGATAACTTACAAGATAAGTAAAGTCAAACTAATATGAAACTAGTTGACATCAATGACAACATAATACTAATTTAACATATTGTATATCTATTAAACCACTTTTCATGTGATCTTCAATCACTGTTTCAACAATCTCACCAATCAGTTGTAAATCAGGTGTAGGTTCAACAATCTCTCCCTTTGGCATTGATGGCAACTCAAGTAATATGAATGTACCAAACACATACCAAACATATAATCTACAACTCTGTTTGTCATAAGCTCTCCCTTAGCTTAACTCTCCCTTAGATATTTCATCCTTAACTCTTCCTGTTCAGTATTCTCACCCTTTGTCTTTACAGTACAAATTCTCTCCCTTTTGCTCATTCATATTTGCCTATTCTCTCCCTTTGACAACAATGCCAAATGAACAAAATAAACAAACATCAGTCTTGTCCAAACCTCTTCATTGTATCTTGATATACTGATATCTCCAGCTGTACACACTTAATCACAACCTTGAACTTAATCAAAGTGCGATCTATGCTAGCATCAACATGAATGATCTTCTGATAAAATAGGCTGATGCAGCATACCAGATCACCTTAGTGACTGATAGATAGGGGATGGACCCCGAGTCTATTCCTCAAATATCCAAAAGTATCTTTCGATAGAGGCTTTGTTAAAATGTCTGCAAGTTGTTCTTTTGATGTAACAAACTCCAGTTTTACTTGCTTGTCCTATACCTTCTCCCTTAAGTAATGATACTTAATTGAAATATGCTTTGTTTTTTAATGCATTACAGGATTCTTCGATATGTTAATAGCACCAATGTTGTCACAATATATAGTCACTGGATTAGTGATTACCTCATTCATTCCTTCTAACACTTGCTTGATATAGGCTATGTTTGAACAATTTGTTGCAGCAACAACATATTCAGCTTCAATTGTTGACTGAGAAATACAACTTTGCTTCTTACTTGTCCATGTAACAAGTCGGTCTCCAAAGAAAAATGCTCCTCCAGTTGTACTTTTCCTGTCATCTACATTCCCAGCCCAGTCAGCATCGGTGTAGACTTTAAGTTCAAACTTTCCATCTCTTGAATACCATAAACCATAATCTTCTGTCTTCTTAAGATATCTCAGTGTCCTTTTTGTAGCTATCATATGAGATTCTCTGGGATTCACAAAAAATCTTGCAACTATACCAACAACATGAGCTATATCCGGTCTACTGTGAACTACATACATTAGCTTACCAATCATGGATCAGTAAAGTGTTTGATTTACCTTGGTAGTCTCATCTTCCTTTGTCAACTTACATCCAGTAGCCATCGGTGTTCCCACTAGTTTTGCATCTTCCATACTGAATGTCTTCAATACCTCCTTTATGTATTTTGATTGAGTGATGAAGATTCCATCACTGTATTGAGTCACCTGCAATCCTAGAAAGAACTTAATCTCTCCGAACATTGAAATTTCAAATTCCTTTTGCATCTCATCAACAAATGCTTTACATACAATATCTCTACCTCTAAAAATTATATCATCAACAAATATTTCAGCTATGATAATAGTATCATCAGTGTTACCTTTCATATACAAGTTACTATTATCACTAGTTCTGATAAAGACAATACTCAACAAGTATGCAATGTCTCATACCAAGCTCTGGGTGCTTGTTTCAATCCATACAATGCTTTGTGTAGCCTACAAACCATATCTCTATTGTCTGGATCTTCAAATCCTTCAGGTTGTTCAATGTAGACCTCTTCTTCAAGTATTCCATTCAGAAAAGCTGACTTGACATCCATTTGGTATACCTTAAATTTCTTATGTGCAGCATATGCTAGTAACATTCTGACACCTTCAAGTCTTGCAATAGGTGCAAATGTCTCACCATAGTCAATTCCTTCTTCCTGCACATAACCTTTACATACAAGTCTTGCTTTATTTCTTGTTACTTCTCCATTCTCATTCAACTTGTTTATGAAAATCCATTTAGTACCAATAACATTTTTATCTTTAGGTCAGAGTACTAAGGTCCAAGTCTTATTCTTTTCTATTTGCTCAATCTCTTCAGTCATTGCTTTAACCCATTCATCATTATCTAAAGTAGCTTTCACATTCTTAGGCTCATATTCACAAACTAAGCATGTACCTTGTCTTGTTTTGCTTCTTGTTTGCATTCTAGCATCTTTGTTTCCAATAATCTGATCTTCAAGATGATGTCTTTTGACAAATCATTCTAGTATCCTAGATCTTCTATCTTGTGCATCCTGCTGTGTATTCTGTTGTGCATTCTATTCTGGTTCATTAGCTTGCTCGGTAGGTGCTCCTTGATCATCATTATGTTCTGTCGGTTGTGGTGCATTACTTGTCTATTCACCGATTGCAGCAGTCTGTGATATCCTCGATTGAAACTCAAGAAAATCATAGTAAGTGAACTGTCGGTAGTCTTCAGGTTCTTTAGGTTTTTCTTCATCTGTAAACTTGTCATCAAATTCATCAACTCAAACATTCACACTTTCAACAATTTTATTAGTCACCTTGTTCAGACATTTGTAAGCTTTGCTTTGGGCAGAATATCCTAAAAATATTCCTTCATCACCTTTGGAGTCAAACTTACCATTCCTATCATCTTTCAGAATAAAACATTTACTACCAAAGATTCTAAAGTAACTTACATTGGGCTTGTGTCCAAACCAAAGTTCATATGCTATTCAGTTGGTATCTTTCTTCAACTGTACTCGGTTAAGCACATAGACTACTGTGCTTACAGCTTCTCTCCAAAATTTTTGAGCAACATTCTTTTGTATCATCAGTGTCCTTGGACAGTCAACTATTGATCTGTTCCTTCTCTCAGCAATACCATTCTGTTGTGGGCTTCTTGGTGCTAACACCTACCCTTGGATTCCATGCTCATTATAGAAGTTAGTAAATTCATCAGAAACAAATTCACCACCTCTATCAACCCTTAAACATTTGATTTTCTTACCAGTTTCCTTTTCAACTTTGGCCTTATACCACTTAAACATTTTGAAAGCTTTAGACTTTTCTTTCAGAAACATCACAGTCATCAATCTAGTGTAATCATCAACAAAGAGAATAAAGTATCTATCACCATAATAGCTTTGAGTTCTCATCGGTCCACATAAGTCAATATGCACCAACTTAAGAATCTTCTTTGTTGAGAAGTCTTTACTCTTAAAACTAGATTTGGTCATTTTCCCTTTCTAACATTCATGGCATAAAGTATGATCAGGCTTAGATAAGTTAGGTAAACCTCTAACTCTTTTCTTTTTACTGATTTTGATCATATTATCAAAGTTTACATGACATAACCGTTTGTGCCATAGCCAAGCATCTTCATCTTTCATAAGTAGGCAAGAAGACTCATCAATATCAAGATGAAAAAGATTACCTCTGGTTTGAGTACCAGTCCCAACAAGTTTTCCATCACTTTCATAGATTTTCACCTTTTTATTTTCAAACACTAGTCTGTGGCCTGAATTGTTTAGCTGTGCCACACTCAATGAATTGTAGTTCAGTCCATATACCCAGTAAGCATTCTCACATTTTATTCTATCATTAATTACAAGGGTACCTTTACCTTTCACAATGCATGGGGCATCATTTCCCATTCTTACAGATCCACCATTATACTCAACTAATTCATCAAATTTATCTACATCACCTGTCATATGATGTGTGCAGCCATTGTCAATGATCCATGTTTCATTCTTGCTTATTCTTGAGATTAGGGCTGATTCTTCTTGTTTTTCATCTTCTTCTGAATCTTCCTTCATTGCAACAAACACCACCTCTTCATCATCAGAATCAGACTCAGACTTAGTAACTTTAGCTATATAACAAGCCTTTTTACCTTTGTCCTTTCGGTCATCTCTATTATTGTGTCGGTAGCTTCTGTTAACTCTTCTCCCATAACTCCGTTCAGATCTATCTCTCAGTTCATCATCATCATTTCTCTTCTGAGGACATCTAGCAACAATATGACCTACTTCCTTACAATTAAAGCATGCCAAGGGTAACTTACCTCTATATCTCCCTTTACCTTTCGGTAATCTTCTAGCCATTAATGCTTCAAGCTCAGCAAGGTCATCATCCATATCACTGTCATTATTATTTCTATTTTTCTTGCTAGATTTCCCAATCTTCAAAGAAGACATGAAAGCAGACTCAACAAAAGGTACAATACTATTATCAAAGTTCAATTAAAAAGTAGTAAGCTTACCGATCAGGGTATCAAGTGTAAGATTGGATGTGTCTTGGTTCTCATGAATTGCCGATACTCTGATTGCATAGATAGGTAGCAAGGTTTTGAGGACTTTGCTAATTATAGTCTCTTCTTCAGTTACTCCATCAGAAGCTTGTATAGCATAAACAACCTCTTTAATTCTGTTTGAATATTCAACAATATTTTCTCCTTCTTTCATTCTCATTTCATCAAATTTTCCTCTCAAGCTTTCTGCTCTTGCCCTTTCGACAGATGTGTTACCACTATATACTTGCTCTAGTCTATCCCACATTGCCTTAGCAGTAGTCAACCCTTTGATTTCTTCAAATTCAACGTCGGTACAGGCAGCAACAAGTTCCATCATTGCTACGTTGTGATCATGCTTGTCTTTTAGTTGTTCCACAGTCAGAGGACCAGTTGGTTCACTGTAGCCAATTGTCATAAAATGTAGTGCATCTCCACCAATTCCAGCTATATGCAGTTTCATTCTCTGTTGCCATACTGAGAAGTTGTCTTTGTTCAGTCTAGGCACCTCGCTCTTACTCATTTTGAGATCTTTATGCTCAAGTCCTTAAAACTTTGTTCCAAGCAACCAAATAGCTCTAATACCAATTGTTAGAATAACTGAGAGGGGGGGGGGGGGGGGGTGGAATCAGTTATTCCAGTCCCAAAATAAAATGAATAATCCAAAATACTGTTTCTCAAATTTCTGTCAGTCAGTAAACAAATATATGATTCACTATCAGTGTTTTTACCGATCTTCAGTTAAGGCTCTTAGTAATTACCGATTAAACCAAATAGCTAAAATGTAAAGTATGATAGCAAACAGATATCACAATCAACACATAACACAATGATTTAACATGGAAACCCTGTTAAGGGAAAAACCACCTGGGAACCGGCAACCCAAAAATTTCACTCTTCTGAAGTGAGGCCTGTGAGGACCAAACCCTGTTAAAGGTTACAATACACACTATTAGGTGTGACCTTGTTAGAGGATTTTGCACTAGAAGTTATCTTTCAATCTTCTGTCACTCACTGTGTTGATTTACATGATAACAATGTTTCACTTGTTAGAACGAAACACAAATAAGACTTAAAAGTCCACTCGGTTAAGAGATTTACACTGTTTACAATTATTAGAAAGTAACAGTAAGTTGATCTGCCTTAATACAACAAATTGCAGATTACAGATCAATGTTTTGCTCTTACAAATATTTCTGACCAATATATCACTTCAGATCTTAACATCAATTTTGTTAGGAATAAGGTGTCTCAACCTTGGATAATTCCTATTCTTATTATTTGTTTTTTAAAATGTATTTCTTGAAAAATAATGTTGATGTGTCAGCATCTTGAATTGTGTGTAAGGAGATCATGGCTAAAATGGTTATGACAGATTCCTATGACACGTAAGAGCTATGTCAGGAAGATTCAATGATAGGTGAAGACATGTGGCAACTGATTAATGTGAGTACTGTACACTCTTCCCCAATCGTGGGGTTCGGGGTTCCTATTTTCTCGGAGAATGGTAAAACCCTAATACAGTTATCTTTGGGAGTAGCCCTAAAAAGTGAAGCGCATGATATAAGCATTTTTAGAGTTGCGAAGAGATGTGATGCGAGTGTATTGTTGGAATGTTTTATGCTGCCGTAATTTGTCTTCAAGGGTTGGAAATCTTCTGAAAGAACTTGCATTGCAAGTGTATTATAAGCTGTAATAGTTTTGATCAATACATTGTGCAGGTTTTGGAGTGCTGGGGTTTTTACCGAAAGGTTTCCCCAGGGTATATCATTGTGTCATTCTCTATTTTTCTATATGCATGGTATGTGGTTGCAATATATTTGTTAAAGTAGTTAACGAATCTGAAATTGTAAGGATTTATAAGAATTTGCACAATACTTTCCTATAGAGATTAGCGTAGGAAACTATTTTCGCACCTGAGTTTCCTTACAAATTTCACTTACAATCACTTGGTAATATGATCTGTGCAACTCAGTTATTCCTCTATGTAGCTCGACTCTTATTCTGCAGCTTGGTTCAGTAACCTGTATGATCAGAATTGCATGAATATTGGTTCACGCTCCACTCCTGTAGTATCTCCTTCTTCTGCCTCTTTTTTTTTATGTAATTTTCTTCATTCCCTTAAATAAAAATGTAAGCCATTTTATTTTCATCCATCAGATTTTGCTGCTTAATCATATCCACTGATTTTTGCCGCTTTAAACTTCCTCGGCTGATGTGTCAATAACACGTTTAAATTACCTCTATCAGATCTTCCTTGAATTTTGTTAGCCATAGATCCTTGTAACAAACTTTGACTTTTCACCTTGAAATCATGCAAACCCAGCTCATTAATTTTGTCGGCTAAACTAATCATTTAGTTCAATTCTATTTTCCTCGATTAACAAAGAAATGTGTCAGTGAACCTTCATCGGTTAAACTTGTGCTTGGTTTACAACACACCGCGTCGGTGTATACTATCGTCGACGTTTACATTGAGATTCTCAGTAAACATTAAGCTATTCTATTTTACCGACAAACACTGCTTTGTGTCTTTTAGTTTTATTCTCCATAATAGATGAATACAACATACTAAAGTCAATATAATGAGATCAAAGACTCATCAATAAGTTATCCAATGCATTCCTTATCCTCATCTGCTGTGACCTTCTTTCACCATTCTTCAGATGTCTCGGTAATGATAACTTACAAGATAAGTACTGTCAAACTAATATGAAACTAGTTGACATCAATGACAACATAATACTGATTTAACATATTGTATATCTATACAACCACTTTTCATGTGATCTTCAATCACTGTTTCAACAATCTCACCAATTAGTTGTAAATGAATTGTAGGTTCAACACTTTTATGGACATGCATTCTTCCTAAAGAGCTCTCCTCTTCTTTCCTCCCTTTTATGTTACCATTAAATTTTAGCATGAGTCACCTAGCAACACAACTTGCTAGCTCATGTCATCCACATAGCCAACTTTAGTTGCATATAGCCACCTATTAATAGCCCTTTCTAGTGTATACATTTCATATGAACTAGCATAGATACATCTCATGGTCACCTAACAACCTCATTTGAAGTGTCTATAACTCATGTCTTGGTATTTTCCTATTTTAATGACCCTTAGCAAAAAATAAAGCTAGTGTGTTAGAGTAATAATTTCTCTATTTGTTATCTATTTTTTTGTTACATTTTAAGGATGCTACAAAGAATTGAGACAACTACCACATTAAGGTCTCTTTCATTTTTGTAGAATCAAAAGTTGTTTACCCCTAATAATTTAAGTTCTATTTGGCACCTAGTTTACTATAGTTTCCCCTAGTTCATTTTAAGCCTTTTTATGCTCTATGATATCCTAAACTTCACCACTATTCTGACACTTAAGACATAATAAAAAATGTGAAATCCAAGTCGAGGTCCTATGTTAAGAGCCTCTATACTTGGCTCTCCCTTTTGTAGACCTCTATTTTGATGGACCTAAGCACCCAACACCTTAGTCACTCCAAAAGGGATCCAAATTCAAGGTGTTATGAGTGTCTTCTTTTTACCTTTCATGATCCAAACTCAACATTTGTATTTGATCATTATTTCTCAACATATACTTGAATTAACCCCGTGGTCCCTATTAAAGAACATTTATAATTCAGAAGGTTCAAGTATATTTGTCAACCATTTTTAGACATAGGATTTTTTAACCAAAAAGTGATCAAATTTTATAATCTTTGTCAAAGAGCTTCTTTTGTAAACAACAATTGAGAGAATTTTACATGACTCATTAAATGCATAACCTATTACGAAGTTGACAAGAGGTTTAATATTATAAAATTTATTATGGGTTTAAACAAACAGATTGGTGGTGAGGTAGAATTTGTCCATGGATCTAGGACTAGGTCTATGAAAAGGGTTGAGTCACATAAATTATAGCAAATTTTGATAAAAAGAAACATGGTTTAGATTAAAAACCTAAACAAAATGATGAACTATAAGGTCTAGACAATTTATTAATTTCAACTTAATTTTATACTAAAATGAAGTATGGTCATTAAAAATATATACATTTAATTAAGTGTTTTGCACTTATTTAAAAATAAACTTTTATATTCATCTATACAAGAAAAATGCTAAACACACTAAAGTTAATAGAAAAATAAATTATTCAACGATAATACTGAAATAAAAATGATTAATATAAAAATGACACATATAGACTAAGATCATTATTACAATGTCAGCAAGATATGATCTCTTAAAATCTCATCTAAGAAAACCCATTAAAATATGGTGGCGACTATGCTCCCGACAAAATGCACCCAAAATCATTTTTTTTTTAGATTTGCAATTTTCAGTGATTTTTTTTCAAATTTTTTTGGATGTTTTCGATTCAAAACATGCAGATCATAAAGAACAGATGCTGAAAATTTCACAAAAATCTGTTATATTTTCAGATTTTTCAAATTTGGTCAATGGTACATTCTGTTTGGAGAATAGCCGCGTCCTTAAAATATACACATCAAATATTAAAATTTAACTTGACATATTCAAATATATCTTGAAACTCTACCTAACTACAAATGTAAGACAAAATTAATAGCTTTATAGAGGAAGAAAGTTAATATGAATATCCTATTCTACATAGATACCCACAATTTAACATATCTTCTTTATTGTGTCTGGATTCGATTGGATATGTCATGTGTGACATGTACAGGTCAACTTGCAACATACCCATCAATTTTATCAAGAAAATCTTGATTACTGCCTTTAAATATATTAATCTCTACCTTAATGTTTGATAGCTTTTTTAATATGATTGTTTACGTTCTTCACTGGTCATAGAAGAGTTAGCCTTATCATTTTATCCTATATTATAATTCTTCCTTGTCTTATGCCTTTTAACATTACTTATTTTTCATCTATGACAATAAGCTTGCTTTGACAAATCAACTGGACACCATTCTTGTACTATAATATATCTTTTAACACATTCTCAGTGCCTTTCATACATTCATCAAAGATTATGAATATCATTTTGATATCAGTGACAAGATTTCCAACAAAGTCAATATGACAACTTTTACTAGATAAGAAAATAGTATGTGCAAACAAAATTGTCAAACGGGCTAATAAAAATAAATTAAATATTAAATAAATAAATCCAAAAACAATGTTAAGACTAGCAAAGATTAAGTCACTTTAATTCCAACATAAGAATGCTTAGAGTGGACATGATTCTCAATCACATACTTCTTAGACCCCTCTAAGAAGAGTCATGGATTGGTTTTTTGAAGTTGATTTTAGTGATATTGACTACCTTCAATCTATTTTTAGTCTTATGACTAAGGTTTTTCTAGATGGTCATATAATTATAATTTTTCTTTCCTTTCTTTGGACATTTAAGACTTCACCTTGCTTGGACTATAAGGTGTGAATTTTTCCACCTAAATTATTTTTTGAAAATGAGTAATATAATTCTTTATTAAAAATAATAATTAACACTATTTACTTAAAAATAGAGCTTTTCATGTAACTTGATTGATGAAAAGAATTAACTCTTATAAATTATGACATTTTTTATAAAGAGAAATATGGTTTGGATTTAATAACTTAAAAAAATGTCCAAACTATATGATCTAGACAATTTATTCATTTTAGTTCAGTTTTGTATTCAAATGAAATAATATCATTAGAAAGATATACATTATTTATTTAAATAATTAAGTATCTCATACCTTTTAGTCAAATGAGTTTTTTATATTTGAATGTTACTTTTGGATTTGATTGTGTGAATATTTTTTCATCAACGTTTCAGATCACAGTCTTTGATCCATCATTAGGATGAAGAGAGAAAGAAAATGATAAATCTAGTATCACACATGGAATCTCATATGAAAATGACTTCTCCTGACACCATTGAAGTTGTTTCTAAGAAAGGGAAGAACATTGAAGATTGTCCCTAACAAGGTGGGGGGGGGGGGGGGGGGGGGGGTGAATCAATTGTCCCAAAAACTTACGCAACTTTAAAAACTTTAACCTTAACTTATACAACTTATGCAACTTAAACCTTAACTTACTATGGGTGTTTTTTTGAGTTCTTCCTCTATTTATTTATTTTTCTTTATAGAAGTAAGGATAGCAGGCTGCAGGAGACATGCTAAACATAATTCCTTTAGTATGGAAGGAAGATGGAGTATCAACTTTGAAAGCAATTCTGTGTGTCCCTTCCTCCATAAGAGGATGGTTAAGATCTTCATAAAAAATATTTGGAGGGCCAAGGGTGGAGAGTTAGAGGCAATAGTCACACTAAGGCTAAAATTATATAGAGTAGACATTAGACCTTGATGGAGAGGTGGGAAAGAATAATATTTTATGCATTTTTGGATGGATGATAACATGCAAAAAGAAAAAACTAATCGTAACCATGGATCATAGCTAAAACTATTATTTTATCTTTTTATCCCTTTTCCAAAAATGAGTTAATGTAATGTTTATAAGTATTTTTTTAAGGCATGACACCTTTTTGCATCACAACTCAATATAGGGTAAAATTTGAATACAATCATTGAAAAGTACTCATTGAGGTTGTAGAAAGAAACAAGGGTGGTCATGGAATTGAAGGATAGTAAACACCTCTTAATAAAAATTTAACAACCATTTGCAGATCAAATTAAAAATTAAAAATCTTATTGAAAAATGTATAAGATATTTAAATGTTTGAATTATTATCTTATTTTTAAACCAAAAGAAAATATATAATTTAAATATCTAGTTATTCTATTTATGCATATACATATGCAAATGTAATATTAATAGACTAACCATTATTAATACTAAATTCTTTATAGTTATTTAATGTTTAATAATTATATTAATAAAAATAGCTAATATATTATATCTTTGAACACATTTCAAATAAATATATTTTAGATAATTTACCATTCTATTTTAATTTCTAAAATTTATTCTATTTCCTTACAATTTAATGAATCCAATTATAACAAAAAGATTTTATTTTAATATAAATTACTAATTTGAATATTAGCTATATTAAAATTAGAATTCTATGTATAATTTTTTTAAACTGAAAATATCTCAACCACTTAAAAACTTGTTTAGATTAACAAACTTGTCAATTTAAGAAGTCGATTATTTGAAAACTTGGATTTGTACTTGTTATTGTACAAATAGTTTAAATTTATTAAAATATTAAATAAAATAATATATTAAAATACTTTCTTTCGTCTAAACTAACCAAATGTTATGACGTAAATATTATACTTTTATATTAAAATAACAAAAATACAATAAACAATTCATATAATAAATCTTCGAATAAAATCACTTTATTTGACTTAACTTTAAACGACCTATTTATAAATTTTAATTGTAACCAAATCCCCACGAAATTCTTGAGTTGTCCTCGTTTTAATATCGTTGATATTACGCCACTCCATTTAGGCAATTCTAACTTGGAGGCAACAAATTTCCTTCAAAAGGTTGAGTTTTAAGGTTTTACAATTTTCGAACACGCCAACCTTGTTTTCCCTTCCACAAGCATAAATTTAGTGGGGAAAAAAAAATGAGAAGTCCACATAAAGAAAACTATCAATGAAAAGTCACACCCGATTCTACAAATATAGAATGTTGAGTGATGGAAACTACTATAACAACATTTCGTAACGTGTAGGGGAGCACCGCGCACAACTAGATTTCTTTTCACTTGTTTGAGGTTTTTTTAAAAATAAAAATAAAATTATGTATCCTTTTTAAGTAATTAATTTTTATAAAGATTTTTTATTGGTTATTGTAGGTTTTTAGTGTAAATTGTTATATTCTTTATTCATATTGTATATTACATTCATTAATTTGTCATCATGAAAAGGATTGTGTAGAATTGAGAAATAAATTTAATCTTTAGACATGGGGAGGGGAGATGAGAGAGGTATATACGATTTCTTCTTTTCAAAACACACATTTTTCTTCACATAAAAAGAGTTGCTTCTTACACCATATGACTTTTCTAAATCCATTAAAAGTGTTTAATGTTATTCTCTTCTACCTAAACAATACCATATCTAGTTAAGGCTTTTAAAATCTCACTCGACATAACTTCCTCTTCCCAAATGTAAATAAATTTCTTAAAAACATCCAACCAAAAATTTCTTTCTATGCATATGATTGAGTGCTTTGCCAATCCACTAGTTAATGTTGAACCTTTCAAGATAAAATATAGCACCTCTCTCTTCTTTAAATGATACATGATGTTTGAGGATCACCCCTATTCGATTAATTATTCTTCTTATATTATGGCAATTTGATTACCTGTATCTTGATATGAGAAGACATCTACATCACTACATCAATTTTCTTATATTATGAGATCAAGGCACCCATCCCATCACATTACGATCAACTCTACTATTCTTATCACAACACACAACATAAGTTTAACCACTCTAGATCTCTCTTCTATTTTCTCATAATGTCTTTGCACCTCTATTTGTATATAATGTTTCTTAACCATTATTTGGTATGCATAGATTTATTTCTTCACTTGTTACCCTTCATGGTAGTGCAATCTCAAGTGCAACCATACTCTTTTTGGTAACAACACAACCATGTTTATCATAATTTTCTTTACCTATTATTTGGGGAGTGTCGACAACTTCTTCTATGGGTATTCACTCTTTCTAAAGATCTCTCCTCTTCTTTCTTCCCTTTTATGTTACCATAAAATTTTACCATGTGAGCCACCTAACAACACAACTTGCTAGCTCATCATCCACATAGCCCACTTTAGTAGCATATGATCCACCTATTAATAGCCCTTACTAGTGTATACATTTCATATGAACTATCATTTAGACATCTTATGATCACTTGACAATCTCATTTGAAGTGTCTATGACTTATAACTTGGTATTGTCCTATTTTCATGACCCTTACAAAAAAAAAAAAGTTGAAGTGTTAGAGTATTAATTTCTCTACTTGTTATCTCTTTTTTTCTACATTTTAAAGATGTTGCAAAGAATTGAAACAAGAACTACATTACAGTCTCTTTTATTTTTGTAGCATCATAAATTGTTTATTGTAATGTCCCTCCCTAACTATTTTAATAATTTAATTAAATGCTAAGTTTGACCCACAATAGCATTTAATTATAAGTAGATATTTCACTAGTGTTAAAATAATTCCCATTTCATTAAAAATTTGATGTATTACTTGTCTTATTAATTTAAAAGAATCCTTCGACAATTACAAAAGAGGAAGATTAAAAAGAGATGTGGTGTCATTCAGAGAAAAAGAAGAAGAAAGGAATCAAAAGTTTTGAAAGGCTTTTTTGCAGAATTGTAGACTATACTAGCTTCTGGAAAACAAAATCTTTTTAGGAGAACACTATCTTCACTACTGAAATAAGTTCTCAAGATAATTCAGTTGACAAATGTTTCATTCGAAAAAAGTTACAACCAAAAGTTAATGATTATTGAAAACTAAAGAAATCTTTTTTTGTGAGTGGTATCAAATTGATGTACTATTTTTTCCTTTGAGTCTTATCGTAAGAAAAAAGCCATTCCTTGATTGTTTTTGAATGCTACTTTTTCCTTTGTGAGTCTTATCGTAAGAACAAAGTCATTCCTTGATTGTTTTTGAATGCGAAGAGAAACTATACTACAATTGTTGAATGTTTTCAGAAAGTTTCGTGTCGTATTCTTAATAGATGATACCATTAATCTAGAATTTTTAATGTGTTGCAAATTTTATTCTTCCATGGTTACATCTAACAGTTACAGGGTATAGTTTGTGCATGAAGAAGTAAGGTGAACGAATAGCAAAAGAGACAAATTTTATATGGAAGAAGTTCGTGGCCTACAATGGGTGTATGACTAATCAAGCTTTCAAGACGACAGTTTACAATCAATACCGTGACTCTCTTTTTGGCCATGGCTAGAAAAATCTTTGTCGAATATAGTTGTTGATGACCTTGATTTAATATTTTGGGTGCACCAACATGAGTCATCACACCTCAGAGAAGTGATAGATGTACAACCTCCACTTTCAGGCTGCAGTTGTTCCTTATTCCTTAACTGTTTAAAAGCGTTCTGAGCAGAGTAAGTCAGGGGTGTCGTGTAGTTACAATATGTGAATACTGGGATGGGAAGAATAACATTATGAGTGTTTAAGACACCAAGCATCTTAGCTCGACTAGTGTCGACCTCTTCCAATACAATCGAGATACATTTCTAGTGGTTACAATTAAAAAAGGGGTTCATATACTCATTGAATAAACCTATAATGTGTGGAAGATATAGAGACAGATTATGTGCTAGCATGAAGAGTTGTTTGTGTTACTGATGTTGACTCCAAGCAAATCAGGTTCTTTAAACTCCCTCTACAAAAAATCTCATTGATGATTGTTGTAATTCTATTGGATATGGGTTGAATATTAATGAACAACATCATACTCTTAAATTCAATTTTTTGAAAAAAATTGGTTCAAGTGGATGTGCTATTAAATTAGATATCTGGTTAACTACGTTCAGTTTTCTCAGTAAGTAAGTAGCGACTTGCAATAATCTCAACTTTATATTGATATGCTTAAAACAAAAACCAAACTTACTTTATATTGATATGCCTGAAACAAAAATCAAACTTGTTAGCACATTTAAATATCTAGTAAAAAATAAAAGAATAGGGAAATTTCCATAATGCCTGGATACTTGTATAAAAGGAGTGCAAAAAATTGGTAGGAGTTGGGTTCAAAGCATGTTTGTTTCTTGCAATTTGTTGGGATATGTTATGCATCCAAGGACACATCATTTTTACTTCTAAAAGAACAAACTAAAACAAAATTTAAACTAGAAACTAGTGCCTGAATATATTGAAACTCTTGTAGGAAAAATGGGTGACAAAGACGCAGATAACAACAAAGATCATTTTGGTAGTGGTGAAAGGAGAACTGACACTGGTGGCATTGAAAACATGTTAGGAGAATTGGCTATAGCTCAAAGAGAAATGATGAACATAATGACTCAGTCGCACTAGAAAATGACTCAAATGATTACTTAGTTGGTTCAACATAATAGCAATCTTGGTAATGCAAAATACATTATTTGAGGTCGAGGGTTTCTCATATAGTTTGTCTAATGCCTTCATTAGGCCATTTGTTGTTGTTTCTTTTTCTACATTGAAAGCCACCGATGATGCAAGACACAACCGTATTGCTCCTAATTCCCTCCTATCAAGAACCTCCCATTGCTCATATGAATTAGTTGTCGGTTTCTTTTTTTTCTACCCAACGGTTAGAAAAGATTCTTCTATATAGATAATCTTACATTTGTATCTTCCATAATTGATAGTTTTGGCCGTTGAACTTCTCAAACTTAAGTGTGTCTTCCTCTACAACTTATAAAAGATTCTGATTTTTATCATAATGTACATGTAAAAGATATTTCCTTAAAACATGGGTATAAAATTGATGGATTAAGCCCATATATCCTAGGTTGGGTCTTTCAATGATATGTTAGTATGGTACAGGTGATGTGTATCATGCCTGATGAAGTTAGTCATGATGTGCATCCATGTGTGGTTGTTGGAATTATTTGTTCAACCCAAAAGCTCATTAATCACCTATTATCTTAATAACCTGTGTATTGTATTGATGCAAAAAAGACTTTATGATATAAATAAATACATAAATCCTTATAGAAAGGATGAATGTAGTCCTAGACTAAATCCTTTAGGAATAATAAATTAGCTAATGTTAAGTGTAACAATTATAATGAATGAGATGACAAAATCTATTATTAGCCTAAGCTAATAAAAGATAAAAAGAGCTTATGTTTAGCTTAAGTAAATAAATTTATAGAGGGCCTAATCAAATAAATAATTTGATAATGTCCTAATTACTCCACCACCCAGGCTTAAGATTAACTTAAGAATAACATAAAGAGCTAATGATGAATGCATGAAAGAAAGCATTAATAGGCCAAGGTAGAAATGGCTTGATTAGGTACTCATGTAGAAGCCAATGCAAACTCTAAAAAAAAGACAAGGAGAACAACCCTCAACAAAGAAATCCCTCTCTAAAAGACAAAAAATAAAAAAATTTCGCTAGGGGAGAGGGACCAATAGGTCATAGGGGCCTATAAATACATGTTATAGTAGGTGGACAAAATAGTTTTGGGAGATTTTTGAGCATGTCAGAGATTGTTGATTAGACCTTATTTTTGTGTGTTGACATTAGTGTTTTGCCATTGATGTTAACATACTATTGGTGTTGTATAAAATGTGCTTAGTTTGTTTAGAGAAGATGATTTCTGTTGCTCAAGTGATATGTTGAAGATCTATTTTTTCTATTATGGTTGGTGTTTCAGATATGTTTGTAGTTAATTCTGGTCAACTTATAAAAGATCGCATGATAGATTGAGTTAGTTATGATTGATTTATTAGTTGACTATATTCTACTATTCCTGTGTTTCGAGGTTGATTTTTTTCTTTGATGAAGAAAAGTATGGTTGATTGAGCTGATGCGAAGGTTCAAAAATCCATTCGTGCTTCTTGTTGGCATTCTTGGATCATCGTATGAATGTGTTGATGGTTCACATTGATCATATTTGGTTATTTGCTAGAGTTTTGGTGTTTCTTCACTTAGGTCCTAGATGAGTTAGTCAAGTGACATGTTGTGATTCTTTGTACAAATCTGGAAAAGTTGTTGTATGTTTGAGCATGAATATTTGGGTCTTGTCTAAGTATTGGCCTACTTGATTTGGATCGCATTGTAGTTTGAGCATAATTTTTATATCATTTGTTCTTATAGGTCTTAGCTGAACTTGTTGTTGATTTTAGATTAGTTTTCAATGATCTCTAGGAGGAGCATGCTCAAATTTCACATTTCTAGGATGTGTCCACTTTGATATTTCATAAAAAAATATATGTTCATAAAAAGTTAACAAAAAAATCTAGAATAAACTACGTGGTGTTAGCTAACTTCTCATCAAAGCGATTAAAAAAATTCAAAAACAAAGTGAACATTTTATGTGGAGCACACTAGATTCTATGTTATTTTTTTCACAAAAAATAGGACCACTTTTTACACCTCATCTTTTTGAGGGTCTTAATCTCCACCATTTTAAAAAAAAATAGTAGTTTAGAAACTAGATTCAGAGTACTTCAACTGTTTTTCTTGTCACATTTTCAAATTTTGAGTCTAAGTAGCTTCAATATCTCGTCGAAGTTTAAAGCTTGTTGATTTTAGAAAAAGTGGCATCTTATACACCCGTTTTGGTTCCCCATCTTTGTGCACTTAACCAACACATCTCCTTTTAATACAATGATCATCCTATAAAAGTATTCTTAAGTATTGTTAGTCTTGTGGACATAAGACAACATATAGAAAACTTAAAATAACACCAAGAAAATAGAAAAGTAGAATTTTATTGTTTGCAAATGTGAATTTATGGATTCATATGAGTATTTTACAAAAAAATAACTTATTTTAGACATGTGAAAACACCCTCTAGTAGAAAAATACTACTCTATTTTCCAAGAAAATTTCAAACTATAATTAACTAATTTAGACTTTGAAGCATAAAGATCTATTTCATTCTAGATTCACACATATTATTTGATCATAGAGCCAAGTAGTCTAATCTTCTTTTTTTACTTTACTAAAAGAGAAAATATGTTTATGTATGTTATCATGACTACTAACATCATTCAATTTAAGCTTGGTTGATTTGTATAGTTGAGCTATACAAATTAGATTGGATTAACATAAATAAATTATATTTTATGTTTCACAAATAATTTTATTTCAATTTTCATAATTAGATCAACTTATATATATTAGTTGCCACATTGATATAATTATCTTGATGTAATGATCATAATAGTATGAATTGATATTAAGTTTAGTAGTAAAAATAACTTTAGTGTATATTGATCACAACTAAAAGAGAGTTTTTTAAATATAAATATAATCACATGAATGCCTAATAAAAACATAATTAAGAGAATAATGCATTGATATATGGGAGATAGATATAGAGGAACAAAAACCAACACACTATGCTTACACAAAACATATAAACATTGATAATATTTTTGGGTACATTTAATCTACTAGATGTGGGAAAAAAGTATAGTCAAATATATTTCGGGCCTAAGTTTTAAAGGATAAAAATTGCCATAGAAAGTCTCTGGAATAGAGACACATGTAAGATATGTATACTCAACCCGTGTCCTAAGCTTAAATGTTGACCGCATATTAGCGAATATAGCAGTCAATTAAGACACACTTCAAAAGTTGTAGGAAAAAATATTTAATAAATCATTTCAAAAATATAGATTCTATTGGAAAAATCCTTAAAATAGATTAAATTAATTAGTAAAAAATGGTGGTGAATTGAATTGCATTTGAATTTTTTTTTATAAAGTTAGGGCGATCTGACCACCCAATCTACTCCAACTTATTTACCAATTGGCGAATATTCACCACCAAATCTATCCTTGCCTTCTTCTCTACATTGGAAACGTGTTCCATGAAAACCTCCTCTTCCCGGTCCTTGACTTCTTTCTCTTCTCTTTGATCTCCATTATTTTGATCATCAGGATGGTAGGAATTAATTCACTTTTGATTTTGACTACTACTAGAGATTCTTACCTATTATTCTCATATTCATTTGATCTTCCATAAGATAATATACTAGTTCTTCCATCATGACTCCTATTTTTCTTTTTATTGAACCTCTTATTCAACTTTTCCTCCACCTTTAGGGAAAACTAGTATGCATCCTTGATCCCATTCACTCTAAATAGACTTAGATGGACTCTTGTATGATCGAATTTGACCCATTAATATAATGAGAAACCTTCTCCTTGTCATTCTCCTTATCTATTGTTCTAATTAGGACCTGAATTAATTCTTCTATGTATTCCTTGACAAATTTTCCCACTTTCTTTAAACTTTACATCTTCCTTAGCATCTCCAACTCATAATGCATAGGGATGAATCCTCTCTTAAACTTCTCCATCATTTGATCCCATCTTGTTATCTAGTCTTTGCCTCTTCTTTATCATTCCAATTGGACTTCTCTCTACTAGATATTAGTTCACGACCCTTTAATTTGGTATTTGTAAATCTAACCCCATTGGGGTCTTCCATGTCCTCATACTCAAATAATTACTTCATGTCACTAATCCAGTAAGAAAATTAGTTCTTTTAGATTTAAACTTTCTAAAAATGTGGGAACATTCATCCTTGACCTTTTTCCAAGCTTGGATATGGCCCTTATAAATCTATCATCTACATGATCAATGGTACAAAAAATAGAGTTAATATATGATCCTTTTGCAATATAAATTTACTAAGAAACTCTTGATCTATATGAAAGGTAGGAAAGGTATAGAAAATGCTTCCTAACTGTAATCTAGTGTGGGAGATAGTCCAAATTTTCTCTATAAATATTAACTATTATAGAATATTTTTTTATAAGGAGATGCTAAACATTCACAAAAATCATACTATATAACACACATGTTATATCATGGGGAAAACCCTTTCAAGAGAGAAATACTACACTCCAAAAGTACATTACTTTGTATTGGTCAAACAAAAATTACAATACAATAGAAATATAATGCTTCTTTAATAGTAATAAGGATGCCACCAACCTTGTGGGTCCTACTAGATGAATATACATTTGTAGTAAATTAGTCAATTAAAATAGGAAATAAATAAAATAATCAATGTTAGGATTCACAAATGTTGAGACACCTTAATCCCAACACTATATGTCATGCACATACACACCCAATATTAAAAATAATAAAAGTGAGTAGTATGATAAATAATTTTTATGGTTTTATTCATATAAAAATGCATGTGATGATCCTTCAAAATATTGTATGTTGTGGAAGTTTTAAAAAGTTATGATATACGGTTCAATTATACACATGCAATGGTAGTTATTTTCTACCTATATTACATAAATACAAGTTGTATAGTTGTTATACAACATAATTTATGTTATAATTCAGAATGTACATCATTGTCACTTTTTGAACCAAAGATACGATTGAGTGTTGCAGCCAACCTTAGTCCTCCTTTTGCAAGTTGTTTCTCAACAATGGGTAGACGTGAGAGAAAATAGTCATCTACAAAGGATACATAAAAGTAGTTATAGTCTATAACATAAGAATTTGAAGAAGACATGAATATTTATTACATTTAGGTATTGATCTATCTACCTTCCAAAACAACATCTTCCTCAACATCTTTATAAGCCCACTTGCAAGCAAGAATGATGCTCTCATCTGCATGCCTACATAGACAATACAAATTCTCATCTTTTAGTTATTAGATAAGATATTATACTAATAATATATGATTTTCAATTAGTATGATGGGTTTAACCTACACCATTTCTAATTTTTCTAGGATTAAAAAGATAACTTTAATATATTATCGTCTACGACATTGAATATTTTGCAGAAAAGTATTATAGTTGTTTCACCAAAAGTTATCCAAGTCCTTTATTTTGGTTGTATGCTTAAGAAATATAAACCTACAATATTATAAAAACTAAAATTGTGGTTTATGATAAATATAATATATTTTACTACTTACAATTTGGGACAAGCAAGGTCATTTGTGTCACACTCTTCCCAGGTAGTTACATCCTTTGACCAAATTTTCTATTTGAGATCAATAAAAAAATTGAAGGTAAGAAAATTATTTGGGAAATTAACAACCTATAATAATAAAGCAACTATTTTTCTTATTATATGAGAATTCTAATTTATTCTCAACATAAAGAATGAAATGGGTACATATAAGTATACATGAAGAGAAATGAAACTTACAGAAATATTTCTTTGAACATCTTCTATCATAACTTCAAGATCATTATCATAAAAATCTTTCATGGCTGTCTCAATGATCCCACTGTCCCATACCTATATTCATAAAACAAAAAATCTATAAAAGAAATTAAATATCATTAAGACTTAAACATTGATTAATGACTAAAAAATGAAATTAATAGACACGCAATTTGCACACTTAAGTTTGCTTCCAAAAGCCTTTTTAAGAATTTTTCTATTTACATTTCTAAATAACTTTTGAACTTTGTATTAGAAAACATGTAAGTTTTCATTTCTTCATTTGATTGAAAGTCTACCTTTTAAAAAAAATTCAAATACTTAGTAATTTTTTTTAAAAAATAGTTTCAATTTTTAGGGCACGAGAAAAAGAAAGAGAATATATTTGAAAATAATAAATCAAGTTGGAACACATGGAGTGGAAAATGTCATGAATGAAGATAGAATAAATATATCACATTGCATGTCGAAATTTATTTTGACCAAATATGATATTTGGAGGGAAAATATAAGAATTTTGATTGATATAATTATTTAAAAAATAAGAAAAGAGAAATGATAGAAAACAAATTTGATATATAGAATATTTGTTTATAGAGATGTGTCTTTAATAAATATGTATGTATATATGTATGTGTCTGTATATGTATATGTGTATATGTGTGCGTGTGTGTGTGCATATGCACACGCATATGTGTATGTGTATGTGTATGTGTGTATGTGTATATGTGTATGTGTGTGTGTGTGTGTGTGTTAAATAGCTAGCTTTCAATAAGTTTATTTATGTAGAATTTATAATTAAATGAACATAGAATTACAAAATTTAATTGAGCACATAATTTTTTAAAAATAAATATGCTTAACAAATATTAAGATGACAACTTAATATATAAATTCTAACTAAGATATATTAAAAGAGAAAATTAAAGAAACATTTATGAACTTATTAGCATCATAATCACACATAACTTTGAATGTGGGAATAAAACTACTAAGGAAAAGTGAACTAGAGAAAAAAATGCTTGTAAATAAAATATCCAACCTAGAATAGTATAAAGAGGGAAACTTATGGTATAAACTAGAATCTAGAATAAAACATAAACCTAAGACAAATGCCAATGAGTAATATGTCAAATTGCAATCATTGGTGTTGAATTTATAACAATGCTTGCACATAGTAAGCATGTCAAAAAGAGGGGAGAGTATACTAATTAACAATAGATAAGGGGATTCTACTATAGATGTTAACTCTGATTAAAAACTATATAATGGATAAATTTATAAATTTTTTTAATAGAATGAAAAATTTATGAAAAATAATAAATAAGTAATATATATTAGAAAAAGAGAAAGCTCTAGGTTAAATATAAATTAAATTATTTGTTATATATAAAGATAAAATACATGTAGATGGTAGAAAAATGGATTTAAGTTTAACTAATATTTAATTTTATAAAAGAAAAAACTTTGGTTTCAAATAGATTTTTTCCAAATATTTTTATGAATAATAAAACTTACATTATTTATTATCACATCTTTGCATGAATGGAAGAAATTTAAAAAATGTAATATATTATAAAATTTCAAGGTATATCAATTGATTTACTTACATGGTGCAAATTACTTTTTCGACGATACCAGTGTAAACTAATTGAATTTCCTCCTCTATCTGATGTGAATCCCACATGCATAGGCTGCAACATTTTTTGATATATTTCAATCATTTATCAATTAGTTAATATATATAAAAAGGAGGTTTTGAAATATGTTTGGAATAATACAAAATCAAATCTCTAAACTTGTTACTATAAATTTTTTTACACATAATAAAGTTTAGATATTGTATGATCCTTTCAATAGAAATTCTTTTTTGTAAAAAAATACCTGATGAATGTCTCCCATAAAATGAGATAGAAATAATAAAGCCTCTGTTAAATTATCTACAAATTATAAGGGTTTTGTTAGTCTCTAATGCATCTTGCTTCAAAAACACAACTAAAAGAAATAAAAAGAGAAACTGACATTGTTTTCCTTGAGACTTATGTCCATAAGTTGCAAGTTGGGAAGTATAATTTTTTATGGCCCCTTCAAGGCACATCCCTTGTACTCCATGTTCATCATGACAATCCCCTGTTTACAAAAAATAAAATAAATTTTTAAAAATAAACTATAATATGTCATAAATAAGCTTCCATTCCACCTATTAATTAATTGAGCCATCATGAATACTCTTATGTTACTTTTAATTGCTTCATCACAAATACTCTCATATTAATTTTATTTTCTATATAAATACTTATTAATATTTCAATAAATATAAATAACTACCTCTTTTGATCTAAGGAATATTAGTTTAAATATCATAAATCATTCCAATTGATCAAAGCTATAAGTTATAATATTTTAATACTAATAGACTAATTTATTTAATCAATGAATAATTGTAAAATTTGAATAAACCTTAAGATTAATTATTGACTAATTTTATTTAATCAATGAATAATTGTAAAATTTGAATAAACCTTAGGTTATAATAATTAATCATTTATACTAAAAGTTATCCAAAAAAGTTAATTTCAAAGTACTAAGAAACAAATATAAAACAACTATTATTAAAATGAAGCATTTTATTTAAACATGGATAATGACCATACTATTCATTTCTAAATACTTCCAAAAATATGGAAGTTTTCTCCTTAATAAGCTCTTTAATTTTGTACTAATATTTAAAATATCTATATAGATCTACTAATTTTGATTATTTTTAATATTTTTTATTTTTACATAAAATAAATAATTAAGATTATTATATAAGCGGGAGAAGAATATACAATAAGAGACATGACTTAATATATATAATTTTACATTTCTTTGCATGTATTTAATAGATTGTAATAATATTTTTAATTTATTTTTTCATAGACAAAATAATATCTATTTCATACTTCCTTAGTCAATCATAATTATAGGTCACTTTCATCTTTATTAATCTTTAGTCATAATTTTATTTTCATCTAGGACTAAATCATGTAGCATGCCTAGTTTGTAAAAAGGATTGTATGTTATGATTTAGTTAATCTCTTTTAAATCCTAAAACCATATACTTTAAGGTTAATGTTTTTAAACATCTTGTTATCTTTTTAACATGCATACCAGAATCATTGAATTAAGGATTATAGACATATATTTAAAGATATTTATTACATCATTATCAAACACCAAATGATACTGAATAATTAAAAGACAACCTTGTTCAATAGTAAAGAAAATATACTACTTCACTAATTCATCATATTTTCATGTGTCTAAAGCTTTCTACAGAATGTTATGTTCTTTAATGGTTTGAGTACTACAGACAGAAGCCTATGATTCCTGATTGTAAATTTATCCATATGTTTCTTGTCACAACCATATTCTTGAATAGGCCCAAAGAGATAATAACCAAACTTAGGAGGTTGTGTCAAGAGAAAAAATACCTCACTAGTTTAAAAACTGATTTGCATAGTGGGATCTAGTCTACAATACGAGATTATTGTTTTACAAGGTCTTCTCAAATTTTTGATCTCTAATCCACATTTTGATTTTGAGCACATATCATCTACTATAGTGTACTAGCTAGTATTCCACTTAATCAACCATTATTGAACAATAGATAGATATCAGCATTAGTCACTTCAAATTTTAAATGATTTCTCTAAATTTAATTTCATATAAATATTGATTAATAATTTTAATTATGTATACACTTATATATATATATATATATATATATATATATATATAATTTCTTTATAAATGAAAGATTAAGAACTTAGTACTGGAAAAAAAATCTAAAATCTAGCGTACTTACAGATACAATGCTAAGTTGAAAATTTTACCTTAGAGTTTTAGTATATAACAAGATTTTCTTAATCATTAAGGAGAATCTTGTGTATTAGGAGTAAAGTTCCTCCTAATTTATAATTAAAGCATGATTTATAATTATTATTAGAGAATATTACCTAGATATTTTAGTATGTTAAATAATAAATAAAAATTGCATGAACATATAAATAATTCATGTACTTACTAGAATAGTCATATCCACACTTATTATCTGGTGTGTCAATGAAGTGCAATGAGTTGGCCCAATGATATCTAAATCGCATGTGATCCGCCCATGAACAAAGAGATGCAAGATCATTTTGCGCATAGTGTGGAAGTAGATCATTCACTTTTTTCCAAGTACTTTTACTTAAAAATGGCTGCAAAACAACAAATGCCAATGCAAATTATTAGAAACCCACTCATGTTTTATAGTGTTTAGTCTTTTATTTTGGGATGAACATGAATAGAAGGATTTTTGTTAATGCTTACTATGCATTAACTTGATTACACTCAAGATTAATAGCTTAAAATCATAGTATTTTTCAATCATATATAGTTCAATTAATTGTGAGTTTGAATTTATATTTTTAAAATTAAAATTTAATTATAACATCAAAATTTATGAGTTCTTCAAATTTAAATCATATAAAAATTTATAGGAAAAATATAAACTAAAATAAATATTATTTTAATATATTAAAACAAATAAACAAACTTTAATTTTTTAATTTAGAAAGAGTATAAATGATGATAAAATCATATCAGTTCAGATTCATATATGTTCATGATATGTGAGTGAATCTTTTAAAGAGATTGAATTTGAGATCCTAAAACCATTAGGACTTCTAAAATGAAATCTTATATATTTATATACATCTATATATTTAAGACATCTATAGATCTATAAATATATATTGATGGAGGATTTTTATAATATTCACAATATGGAGGTGGGTCATAGTTTCACATGTTTTCTATTGAGGGCTAAGGACCAAAGCTTATCCATTATGCATAAGTCATATAGGATACGATCCTCGCCTAATTCCTTATGATGCTAGGTCCTGCATTGAACAAGACTTAATCCTCATGAATTTATTCAAATATATTCAAGATCACCAATCTTTAACAAAAACTTATTTTTGATTTTATATAGATTTGTAGACCAGTAGATATATTTTGATGGAGGATTCTATAATATCCATGAGATCTTTATGGAAGTGAGTCTTAGCTCAAAAGTCAAAACTTGAGGGTCAAGGAGTAAGGGGTATCCATCTTACAAAAGGTAGACAAAACATGATCTCAGGCTAAGCTCTTATGGTGTTTGGACATTGCACTGAACAAGAATTAATTGCTAATGGATTCATTCAGATCTTTTCAACTTCACCATCCTTAGAAAAAAAACCTTATATTTGATTCTATATATATCTATAGATCTATAAATATATATAGATGTATTATTTTATAACATTCCCATGATCAATATAGAGGTGTGCCTTAGGTCCAACCATTTCCTAAAGGTTAAGGAGTGAAGGGTATCTATTCTACAAAAGTCGTGCAAAATATGAATTGAGTCTTTAACTCTTATGGTATAGGGAGTTTGCACAGAACAAGACTTAATCTGTAATGAATTCATTCAGATCTATTCAACTTCACTAATCTTTGACAAAAACTTTTTTTCATTCTATATATATCTATAGATGTATACGGATGAAAGATTTTATAACATTCATATGATCAATATGAAGGTGAGTCTTAGATCCAAGAATTTGGCCTATTCCTTATACTGTTGGGACCTTGCCCTAATGAAAACTTAACCTCTAATAAACTCATTCAGATCTTTTCAAGTTCAGAACTTATATGTTTTTTTTAAATAACATGAAAATCAATTAAAATCCCAGAGGAAGAGTGACAGAAGAGACATGACAGTCGAGATACTCTAACCCAAAAGACGCCTTCAAAAGAATCTTGCCAAACAACAACAAATCAGATGAAAAAAATGCTGCATTATAAGATTAGTACGTAGATAATGGGCATAAAGTACAGAGAGAGCCATTGAGATTAAAACTACAGATCTAGATTTTAAAAACAGACTTACTTCTGCAATCTTGCACGTAGAATAATGTCCTTCCTTTCCCCAGCCCTCCACATGACCAGGGGCTACAGCAACTAATATGGCCAATCCAACCAAAGTACAACAGCACAGCCCTCTGAATCCTCCCATCATCACAACTGTGTATCCTTCAAATCCTTTCAGCATCTAATGACTTCTCTTTTCATTCACCCAATCACAGAAACTTCTGAAAGAAACTTTGGGTCTTCACAATACCAACTCCTCGTCATTACTTATAGAAAAAGAGAGTGCAAAGAGTTTGTTGAGTACAAGTCTTTAACTCTGTCTTACCTTGCGTGCATTCTTCTTTGTTGCGTGAGACTTTGTCATAGACTGTTACGCCAACTATTTCTTTTTTTCTTTTTCTTTCCTGTTTCTCAACTTGATAATCAAAACTTCATTAATTTAAGCCGTCTGAGAATTTGTATCTAATTTTATACATGTTGAGTGCAGGTAATCAACTTCGAAGGGGGTATATTCTTTTGCGGTGCTGGAATCTCAATTACAGAAATGTAAGGTGCTGGTAATATTCGCTTTGAAGTTTGGGTATCTTAAAAAATACATACTATTTGGTGTGAACATCAAGATTTGCTCAGGCTGCCTGTCATGAAAACGAAAGTTTTTAAGAAGAGAAAATGTTTGGGGCAACTTTTTCTTCTCTGTTTTAAGAATTTAAAAGTAAATAAAGATGGGTTTGGGGAAGTTTTTCTTCTTCCTCTTAGTCTTCAGAAATTATTAAAAGGAAGAAATGTCTGTTGCGAGTTAACGTCTAATTTGTGTCAGATGACTCATACAATTAAATCCAGACACACTATGGAAAATACGTTGGATTGTGGGTGGCTGTGACAAATCTTCAAAATAAAATTTGAATATGTTAAATTAAATTTTAATATTTGATGTGTATATTGTTATGAAAGTTGTTAAGTTCCTTATGAAATGTACTATTGACTAAATTTCAAAAACCTAAAAATATAATTGATTTTCCCAAAATTTTCAATATCTATTTTCCATATTTTGTGATTGAAAACCATAAAAAAATTGAAAAAAATTCACTTGTTTTTGCAATTTGAAAAAAAAGGTTTGAATTTTTTAATTTTTTTAATTTTTAAAAATTTTTGTCTTTGGTGCGTTCTATAGGAAGCTTAGCCTGTGCCTATTTTTATTGGGTTTATGTTTTGTGATGGAACTGAATGGTTCTAGTTGAGTTTCTAAGAAATCAAATCTTGTTGACATTGGAATAATTATAGTAATCTAAGTCTATATATATCTTATTTATATTAATATTCTTTATTTTACTATTATTGAAAAATTTCTTTCTATTAACTTTAGGGTGCAATTATTTATTTGATTTATAGATTAATATAAAACATTTCTTTTACTAAAAAGCATAAGACTCTTAATTATCAAAATAAATAATGTGTATCTTTCTAATGATAATACTTCATTTGAATACAAAACTGAATTGAAATGAAAAAATTGTCTAGACCACATGATTTGGACATTTTGTTTAGGTTATTAAATCTAATCATGTTTCTCTTTATCAAAATTTTCCATAATTTATGAGTCAATCCTTTCCATCAATCAAGTTACATAAAAAGTTATTTTTTTTTAATAAATAATGTTAAATAATATTTTTAATAAAGATTCATATTACACATTTAAAAAAAAAAATCTAGATAGAAAAATTCACACCTCATAGTCCAAACAAGGCAAAACCTTGTATAATAAATGCAAAGAGAAAAATAAGAAACAAGGCCAACAAGAGATAAAATGAAGAATAATTATGGTACTATTAACTTTCTTAAAATATTAGGAGTATCTTGGCAATTAAGAATAGACTTTTAACCACTAATCATACTTTTTTCATTTTTTGCTTTAATTGAAATTGAGTATGGAAAACATGAGAAATGTCAAAAGAAAATAAAGCAAATTTACCATTATATGGCCATCTAGAGGAAGCTTGGTCATAAGTTGTAATAGATTGAAGGTAGTCAAGATTGTTGAGATCAATCATATAAAAAAAAAATTCTTCACTCTTTTTAGAGGGGTTAGGAAGTGTGTGATTGATAATCATGTCCACTTTAGACATTCTTATGTTGGGATTAAGGTGTCCCAACCTTTGTAAGTCTTAACATTGCCATTTAGATTTACTTATTTTTAATATTTAGTTTAATTTTACTAGTTTATTTGACAATTTGATTAGCACATGCTATTCCGTCATCTAATAAGAGTTGGATCTGCTAACTTTGTTAGAAAAATTATCACTAATATCAAAAAAAGATATTCATTATCTTTAATCAATGTATTAAGTTTCATTGATATCAAAGGTACTCAATGAAAATTATTAATAGACATATTATAGTTTAAAAATGATGTCTCCTACAATTATCAAAACAAGTTTATTGTCATAGATTAAAATAATAATAATGTTAAGAGGCATTTGCAAGGGAGAATTTTGGTAAAGGATAAAATGATAATACCGACTCCTTTATGGGCGATGTAGAATGTAGACAAACATATAAAGAAATACATCAAACATTAGATTGAGATTAATATATGCATTAAAGAAGAGAATAATATATTTAAAGACGGTAATGAAGATTTGCATGATAAAGCTATGCTGACCAACTCATATCATCTAAGCCAACTACACTTGAAATATAAAATAATATATTACAGTGACCACTTTAAGGAAAGGCAAGATAACATCTTTAACAACAACAATTAACAAATCTAAAAGATAACACTCTATGTTCAAAGACAATAATTAATATAAATGCAACAATAAAAGCATGACAGGGAAGCGATTCTATAATTGTGAGGATATATAAATGGAAAAAGATTAATAAGGCAGTGATAGTTTAAAGACAACACTTTGTATATTTACGAAAGACAACCAAAAAAGGGAGCGGTAATTAAGTTGAATTAGAAGGAACAGTATTAACAAACAACAGTTATAGCTGATTTAAATAGAGAAAATCTAAGAAGAAAGTTATAGTTCTTGTGAAGACATTTTGAATATGGGGTTGTTTAAGTGAATGAAGGATAGGTGTTTCTACAAGATTAGTACTGCTCACAATTTGAATGAGCGTTGATGTTTCTATTAAGAAAGTGTTCATGAATTTAATGAGGGGTTGGTGTTTCTAGAGTCTACAAAATTTATAAGAAATGATTATATAAGCAAGTAATCTATATTTTTATATAAATATTAGTTATTATTGTATTTTCTTCATATACATAATTATTGATATTAAATAATGATATTTTATTGATCATGTTTTAAAGATGATATTAAATGATTCACCCATCCCTTTTAATATAACTGCATGCTCAGCAACTTATCATCGTACAAAGAAGGTGAAATGGAGTATAACCGTATGGCCATCAACTTGTCATCGTTATACTGATTATGTGCGTTGTTCTACCTTGTGTACACTGCTCTGTGTTGCGTGAGACTTTGACATAGACTGTTATTCCCTTTTTTTTTCTTTTTTTTTTCCTGTTTCTCACCTTGATAATCTTAACTACATTAATTTAAATTGTCTGAGAAACTGTCTATAATTTTATACATATTGAGTGCCGGTAATCAAGATTCTAAGTGGGTATATTCTTTTGTGGTGTTGGAATATCAATTACAAAAATGTTAGGTAATGGTAATATTCGCTTTGAAGTTTGGATATCTTAAAAAATACAGACTATATAGTGTGAACATCAAGATTTACTCAGGCTGCCTGTCATGAAAACGAAAGTTTTTTAAAAAGGAAAATGTTTCAGACCACTTTTTCTTCTCCGTTTTAAGAATTAAAAACTAGGTGAAGATGGGTCTGTAGCACGTTAACGTCTAAATGCTACCAGATGACACATCCAATCAGATGCAGATAGAGTACGGAAAATACGTTGGATTGCGGGTATCTGTGCAGAATAGGATATTCATATTAACGTTCTTATTAGATAAATTTGAATATATTAAGTTAGATTTTAATATTTGATGTGTACATTTTAATGGGTTTTTCTAGATGACTTAAGAGATCATATCTTGCTGACATTGTAATAATGATCTTAGTCTATAGTCTCCTTTTTACATTGATAATTTTTATTTCATTATTATTGTTGAATAATTTATCTTTCTATTGACTTTAGTGTGTTAGGCAGTTTTATTTATTTATTATGTGTAGATGAATATAAAAGATTTTTACCACTTAATTATAAAAAATAAACAATGCGTATACTTTTGTTGATGATATTTCATTCAAAAATAAAATAGAGTTGAAATGAATAAATTGTCTAGACTATATAGTTTATCATTTTATTAAGGTTATTAATCTAAACCATGTTTTATCTTTATCAAGATTTCCTATAATTTATGTGAGTCAACTCTTTTCATCAATAAAGTTACATAAAAAGTTCTTTTTTTAAGGAACAAGTGTTAAATATTGTTAAATAAAGTGAACATTATTCAGTCCTTATCTTATAAAGAAACAATTTGAATTATAGAGTTTTGATTTCTAGAAGATTATGATTATTTAAATATATTTTTCTCATGTGCATGATTGTTGATGTTGAGTAAAATTCAAGCCTCACAATCCAAGTAAGGCAAATCCTTAAATGATCAATCCGAAAAAAAAATAAGACAGAGTCACTCAATGGAAATACCTAAAACACTCAAAGTTGGAGAAGAATTATGGCACTCGAACTTTCCCAAAGTATTAGGAATATCTTGGAGATTAAGACTAGGTTACTAACCAATAATTAGATCCTTTTTCATTTCCTTTTTAATAAAAAATTAAGTTTCACAAACATGAGAAATGTCCACAGAAAAGAAAAGAAATTTACCACTATATGGACATCTAGAGGCACCTTGGTCATACGAGTCATAAGGTTGAAGGTTGTCAAGATGGTTGAGATCAATTACAAAAAAAACTAATCCATGATCTTCTTAGAGAGGGTTAGGAACTATGTGATTGAGAATCATGTCCACTCTAGACATTCTAATTGTTGGGATTAACATGCCTCAACCTTTTCAAGTCCTAACATTGGTCTTTGATTTATTTGTTTAATATTTGGTTTAATTTTACTAGCCTACTTAACAAATATTTTGCACATTCTATTTCATCATCATTTACCAACTTAATCCATTTAATATAGAAAAGTAACTAGATTAAAAATCTTGACAAAGTAAAAGATGTTTATAAAATTGCCATATATCAAAAAAAATTATAACTTTTAAAGTAGCTTTTGAACATGCAATAAATGATTCAATGCATTACTTAAGAAATTAATTCATCATAAAATGTTAAACATATTTTTTTGTCAAGTAACATCATGCATTCACTTAACAATAAATCACATAACGTTAAAAGATGTCATCAATTATGATATGAAGCATAGTAATGTGGGGAGTATAATTGACAATGATGGAAATGATATTTAGGCACTTTTTTTAGGGAATGTATGATGTTGATGTGGGGCAAGTACAAATTTTTATTATTATAATCCTCCTTGACATATTTTCTGGCTTACCATTTGGACTATCATCTTCTGTAGTTTGAGAAACTACTCAAGTTTGTTTACTTGTGATAACAATATGAGAGGGGATGTTAGAAAGTAAAGACCACCAAGATAATTGAGAGGGGGGGGGGGGGGGGGGGGTGAATCAGTTATCTGATAATTAAAACTTTTATCAACTTCAACAACATTTAACCATGTAAGCAATGTAATTACCAACCATAGAAAGATATTCATCCACAATGACACAATAACACAAGATATGTTGACTAGGGAACCTCTTGATCAGAGAGTAAACCTCGGTGGGAATGATGTCGACAAAAGATGCACTAATATGAATATTCCTTGTGAAAGGATGGACTCTGTTAGGAGTCTTATGAAATACATTTAGTACATATGAATCCCTGTTAAAAGATTCTAACCCAGTTAGGAGTTATGGAAGACAGAAGGACCCACTGCCCAAATAGCTTCAGGGTAAGATCACTGAACACACTATCCAAATGACCTTGAGATTATTCAACAGAATAATATGAAATATGTTACCTCCTCACTGTGCCAAACCGCACTCACTGCTACATCAGATCTCAATCTCAGATCTTTGTACTTCGCATGTCTTCCTTCACAATTTCGCTTTCACAACTTCATTAGCTCTTTTCTTCACGGCATGGTTACATTCGCATGCTCACACACTTCTTCCACTTTTATTTTTCCCCTTCAACAAAGAAAAACATTCCTTCCTTTATACCACACTCAAATAATTATAAATGAGTCAGCACATAATTACAAAACAAAAGTTTCCACACGCTACATAAAAAATACAAAATAATTGTCGGCTTCCAAATACAATAACTCTTCACTCGTGTGACCTCAAAGTTTTCATTGTGAACCACGTCACTATCAATGTGTCTCTAGCTTCCCTTTAACTGCGCAAAATAAGATTCCATCCCGATTAGGAGATATCATCCGATTTCTGAAAGCCGCTACACAGGAACACTATCTGAATACTGCTTCCACCAAAATGATCAAAACTTTCATGAATAAAAGAATTATTGTCTGCACTCTTAACCATAGACATATAACATATTAAAGAGTATAATCTCAACATCGCATATCACCAACTGCAATATCCCACATGCGCAAAACAAAACACTGTCTGCTTCTCTGCGAGTCTCCAAAAGATCACTATGTTGACATCAATGACAATCATAGTCATGAATACAACAACAAATGCTACAAAATGACTGCCAAACATTCAACATTCATTCCTAACAATCTCCCCCATTGGCATTGATGGCAACATAGATGAAAAAACATCCAATGTTCCAAAAATCCAATACTGCAATACTGCTTCTTCAAATCCTCTTCATCAATCAAATCTTGCTTCATTTTCCTATTCAGTTCTTTCCAACAGATGGTACAATTGGTTCAAATGGTTTTTCATGTACACTTCTCTCCCATTGACATCAATGATAGAAATTTCATCACTATGTCAACAACAACTCAATGTCAAAAGACACTGTTCATAAAATACAATCACAAGAGTCCTCATGACTCAGCTCAGATACACATACTCCCCCATAGAGGAAGTACCAAGATCCAGTCCAGAAGAAGAATAAGGATCATATACCACTGGACGGATGCAACCAACTGCATCATTACTCAAGAGTAGGCTGGGGCATAACCCCAAGCATACCTCTCAGATACTCAAATGTATCCTTAGGCAAAGGCTTAGTAAATATGTCTGCTATATGTTCATTTGTGCTTATGTCTTCCAATCTAACTTCTTTCTCAACAACTTTCTCTCTTACAACATGATACTTGATCTCTATATGCTTTGTCTTAGAATGTAATATAGGGTTCGTAGACATACTAATTATGCTATTGTTGTCACAATGTATGACAACAGGCTCAACAAACTTAATTCCAATATCCTTCAACATTTGCTTCATCCAAATTATCTGGTTACAATTGTTTTCCGCCGCTACATACTCTGCTTCTACTGTGCTCTGTGAAATACAATTCTTCTTCTTGCTTAACCAAGAGACTAATCTTCCTCCAAGAAAAAATGCTCCACCACTAGTGCTTTTCTTGTCATCAACACTGCCTCCCCAATCAGCATCTGTATATGCACATAGGGTAAAATCATCAGATTTTTCATACCACAATCCATAGTCCATTGTGCCTCTTAAATATCTCAGTATCCTCTTTACTGCTACATAATGTGATTCTCTAGGTTCAGCTTGAAATCTTGCTACCATTCCAACTGAATGTGCTATATCAGGTCTAGTGTGTGTCAAGTACTGCAATCCTCCAATCATGGATTTGTATTTCTTGTGTTCATCTGGTGTCTCATTTGTGCTAGATAGTTTATGTCTTGTAACCATAGGTGTTCCAACTGGTTTATAGTTCTCCATTCCAAATCTTTTCAGCAATTCATTTAAGTACTTTGTCTGACTTACAAAGATACCATCACTATTATATGTTATCTGCAATCCCAAAAAGTATTTCATCTCACCAATCATACTCATTTCAAATTCAATCTTCATTTCATCAGCAAATTTGTCACTAGCTTCATCTTCTCCTCCAAAGATAATGTCATCAACAAAAATAACTATAACTAACAAACCATTTTCAATTTCTTTTGTGTACAAGTTGCTGTCAGCTGTTCCTTTTGTAAATCCCAACTTTAACAAATACTTATCTAGTCTTGCATACCAAGTTCTAGGTGCTTGCTTTAGTCCATATAATGCTTTCTTCAATTTACATACCATGTCTCCTTCTTGAGTCAAAGGAAAGCCTTCAGGCTGCTCAATGTAGACTTCTTCTTCCAATTCACCATTCAGAAATGCAGACTTCACATCCATCTGATACACTTTGAATTTCTTAAAAGCTGCATAGGCCAAGAACATTTTTACTGCTTCAATTCTTGCCACAGGTGCAAAAGTTTCTTCATAGTCAATTCCTTCTTGCTGTGAGTATCCCTTACATACCAATCTTGCTTTGTTTCTTACAACTTCTCCTTGTTCATTCATCTTGTTTCTGAATACCCATTTACTTCCAATCACATTCTTGTCTTTAGGTCTACGGACCAATTCCCATGTCTTGTTCTTTTCAATCTGATCTAGTTCTTCTCTCATAGCTTTAATCCAATGTTCATCTTCACAAGCTTCATTAGTAGATTTAGGTTCAATTTGAGAAATCAAACATAAATGTACCTTATTTCTGGTCAGAACTCCTCTGTCCAAACTTCCAATCACTTGTTCAACAGGATGATGTCTTGATATATACCTATTTGGTGTCATAGTCACAAATCTTGTTTCAACTGTAGATTCTTCTCTAGATTCTTCTCTGGTTTCTTCTACAAGACTTTCATTCAACAATTCACTGTCAGTCTCATAGAATAATTCAGTAGCTTGAGTAATAGGTTGAGGATGAGCTTCTTCATCAGATTCATAATCAAACATTCCTTCCTGAATTTTCAACTTTTCATCAACTTTAACATTTGCACTCTCAACAATAGTTTTAGTTCTCTTATTGTAACATCTATATGCTTTGCTCTTCAAAGAATATCCAAGAAAAATTCTTTCATCACTTCTAGGATCAAACTTTCTAATATCATCATCTGTCTTTATATAAAATTTCTTCCAAAAATTCTAAAATACTTAACTGAGGGTGCATGTCCAAACCATAATTCATAAGGTGTCTTGTCTGTGTCTGCTCTGATTTGTACTCTATTCATTGTATATACTGTTGTATTCACTACTTCTCTCCAAAATGTTTTTTCCAAATCATTCTCAAATAACATAGCTCTTGCTGCTTCAGTCACTGCTTTGTTTCTTCTTTTTGCAATACCATTTTGTTCAGGTGTTCTAGGGGCTGAAAATTGTCTTTTAATACCATTCACTTCACAAAAAGTGTTAAACTCTCTAGAAGTAAATTCACCACCTCTATTTGATCTTAAACATTTAATATTCATTCCAGATTCATTCTCAACTTTATTCTTAATGATCTTAAACTTATCAAATGCTTTAGATTTTTCTTTCAAAAATGCAATCCATATCATTCTTGTAAAATCATCAACAAGAATCATAAAATACCTTTCTCCATAGAATCCTCTAGTCTTGGTAGGACCACTCAAGTCGGTATGAACAATCTCCAACTTTTCTACCGATGTGAACTTCTTACTAGGAAATGAACTTCTCTTCTATTTAGCCATCATCCATTCCTTGCAAATCATGTTAGTAGGCTTCATAATCTTAGGCAAATCCCTTACGACAAGTGCAGTACTCACTTTCACAATATTATCAAAGTTTATATGACAAAACCTTCTATGCCATAACCAACTGTCATCAATCTTAGTAATCAAACATGTCATCTCAGTAGGATTCAACTGAAATACATTACCTCTGGTTCTAGATCCAGTTCCAATCAGATTTCCATCTTTATCCTTTATCACACAAGTTTTCTCAGTAAACCAAACTTGATATCCCTTATCAACTAACTCTCCAACACTCAAAATATTATGTTTCAATCCATATCAACAAAGTAAACATCATCAGCATTAGTCTTTCCATCAAGAGTAATAGATCCTATACCTTTAATCAAACAAGGTGCATTGTTACCAACTCTAACAACTCCTCCATCATAATTGTTAAACTTTATGAACTTCCTCATGTCTCCAATCATATGATGTGAACAACCACTGTCTATGATCCAATCAGCTTTCTTTTCAACTTGGGAAACTAAGGATTTTTCTTCCTTAACATCAGATTCATGATTCTCTTCTTTAATTGCTACAAATCCTATTTCATCATTATTCTCAGTATCACTTTCACTCAAAGTTCTTTCTATACTAGCTTCAAGATCTTCATCATTAGCATAATAACATTCCTTAGATCTTCTAGGCTTGAAATTGTTTCTGTACTTCTTAACTCTCTTAGGACATTTAGATGTAAAATGACCATATTCTTGACAAGTCCAACATTTAAAATTTTTCTTACTGTCTGGTTCTCTCTTCACAAGCAAGGCAATACCTTCTTCAATCTTTTTGTCTTCTTCATTTCTAGATCTTCTACTACTGGCATAATCTCCACTCACATTGATGCTTCTTGACAAAGTAGGGTGAACACTAAGAGCACTGAATGTTGTCTCCATTCTAGGTAAGTCTCCTGATAACCTCAAGTTCATTTCTGTTGCTTCCAATCTTCCAAGAAGAGTTTCTCTTGTAAATTTTGTTGTACAAGGTATAACTTGTTCAATCATCTGTGTTGTTTGCTTAAATACAAGAGTCAATGTCCTCAGAATTTTCTATATCACTTCATTCTCTATCTTTTATCCTCCACAAGATTTTATCCCTGCAACAATTTCTGACATTCTGCTAATATAGCTTCTAACAAATTCATCTTCCATCATTATTATATCTTCAAATGCACATATCCAATTATGTAATCTAGCTTTCTTTCCATGTTCATCACCTTCAAAAGTAGAATGTAAAGCTTTCCAAATTTCATGAGATTTTTTTAAATATTTTACTTGACTGTACTCATTCTCTGAAAGTGCTGTCAAAAGTGCTTCTCTTGCAAGTATGTTACACATGAATAGATCTACCTCATCTTTAGAACTTGTTTCAAGATTATCTTCTTCAATGATAGTCTTATTATTCTTTGTAATCAACCAATAACTTGGTCCTAAACATAGTATATGTGTCTTCATTTTCTCCTTCCAACTATCAAAATTTACTCCATCAAAAATGGGCTTTCTTTCTTGAAATTCGCCATGGATCTCCTTAAGCTGTTAAACTTTTCCTTCAAGGACCTGCTACTTTGATACCAATTATTAGAAAGTAAAGACCACCAAGATAACTGAGAGGGGGGGGGGGGGTGAATTAGTTATTTGATAATTAAAACTTTTATCAACTTCAACAACATTTAACCATGTAAGCAATGTAATTACCAACCATAGAAAGATATTCATTGACAATGGCACAATAACATAAGATATGTTGACTAGGGAACCTCTTGATCAGAGAGTAAACCCCAATGGGAATGATGCCCACAAAAGATGCACTAATATGAATATTCCTTGTGAAAGGATGGACTCTGTTAGGAGTCTTATGAAATACATTCAGTACATATGAATCCCTGTTAGGAGGTTGTCAATCCCTGTTAAAATATTCTAACCTTGTTAGGAGTTATGGAAGACAGAAGGACCCACTGCCCAACTAGCTTCAGGATAAGATCACTGAACACACTGTCCAAATGACCTTGAAATTATTCAATAGAACAATATGAAATATGTTACCTCCTCAATGTGCCAAACCGCACTCACTGCTACATCAAATCTCAATCTCAGACCTCTGTACTTCGCATGTCTTCCTTCACAATTTCACTTTCACAACTTCATTAGCTCTTTTCTTCACCTCATGCTTACATTTGCATGCTCACACACTTCTTCCACTTTTATTTTTCCCCTTCAACAAAGAAAAACATTTCTTCCTTTATACCACACTCAAATAATTATAAATGAGTCGGCACATAATTACAAAATAAAAGTTTCCACATGCTACATAAAAAATACAAAATAATTGTTGGCCTCCAAATACAATAACTCTTCACTCGTGTGACCTCGAAGTTTGTTCTATGAACCACATTACTATCAATGTGTCTCTAGCTTCCCTTTAACTGTGCAAAACAATATTCCATCCCGATTAGGAGATATCATCTGATTTCCAAAAGCCGCTACACAGGAACACTGTCTGAATACTGCTTCCACCAAAATGCTCATAACTTTCATGAATAAAAGAATTACTGTCTGCGCTCTTAACCATAGACATATAAAATATTAAAGAGTATAACCTCAACATCACATATCACCAACTACAATATCCCACATGCGCAAAACAAAACACTGTCTGCTTCTCTGTGAGTCTCCAAAAGATCACTGTGTTGACATCAATGACAATCATAGTCATGAATGCAACAACAACTGCTACAGAATGATTTCCAAACATTCAACATTCATTCCTAATAGGGGATCCTAAGAGACATGAGCCTAAAGCTAGCCAGATTGAGTTGGGTAAGGGCGTCAAAGTTGCTACTATTATTGAAGGTCCAAGAAAGAACACACAGGAAAGTATGAGGAAGAAAGCTACTACTTCTCCTAGGGTTCTCTAAGTTCTAAATGATACAGTGGAAAATGTTACTATCATTGAAGAGGAAGTGGCCACTACTCTGAAAAAGATGGCCTAGTATTCTATTTATTTTTTAATCTTCGGGTCTTATCATGTGTCTGGTTGCTTGTTCTATTTGGTTGTTGTATGTTTTGTTGTTGGTTTTGTTTGGTTGTTGTATGTTTTGCTGTTGGTTGCTAGTTTGGTTGGTCCAACTCCAAAAGTGTTTTTCCATGAAGAACTTTATTGATTATCTTTTGTCATGCTTTGTAAGGGGTTTCAGGGATCCCCTCAAAACCTATTTTTACCTTAATCCAAAATAATAAATAACACAACAATAGTTAGCGTGTAGAGTCTATTGATAATCAACTCAATTGATGTGTGTCTGAGCAAGTCTTGATGAATATCTGCTAGAGAAAAAACATCACCTGAATGATTTTTCCCCAACCACAAACTGATGGTGCCCCTCACACATTCCTACTATAAGTGACCCTACCCTTTACAAGGGTACAGACACATGAAATTGTTAAGGTGTGTCTTTTGAGTTTGGTGTGGTGTCCTACATAGTTCCAATCGACCATAAAACTATAAACATCTACTTTGACCAAAGATTCAAATAAATAACACATATCAAAGTGTATTCAACCATTCATACACCCTTAATTGACTTGGAGTACTAAAGTCATTCTACAATTTCAACTCATATAACTTAAACAAGAAAGAAAGAACATGGAACCTCTAGTTATGCATACTCACATCTACTAACTACAAAAATCGTTCTAAGTTCTCATGACATAGTTGACCTCAAATGGTTTTGAGAGATAAAATTGACACAACAATTGAACTTGTTAATCTAGTCAGTTACATGAAAGATCTTCCACCTTTCATGTACTCATCACTTGGTGAGTTAATATAACTAGATAAATAAAAGCTTGATGTTTATCCTTGACATATTCTCCTATGTTCTCTTGATGATAATATTATAGAGACCAAGATTATTTAACTCAAATTGTTTCTTTATAAGATAGAAACTCAATAATATTTAGCTTCCTCATAGTCCTTGATGGTTTCAAATTTAGTTTAAATTTTTTCTCATTAATAATTTTCTAATTATAATTTATAAGACTCCATACTCTTGAATCGGTACATAATTACTTCCCTTGTACATGTATGTCTACATGAAAACATATGAAATACTATTTGTTTTCTAAGCTTATAGTTGTATAAAAAGAAAGAAAATTCTCTTTCTAAAAAAGATTAAGTGAGTGAATTTTTAAAAATTCAAGTTGTCTTAAAAATAATTGTCTATTTTTGTATACAAGATTGTCTCCAATTACTTCTACTTATAGAAAAGAACCTGTATACCCTAGTTTTTTTTTTTCAACTACATACACACTATTATATCTTTGGACAACCACACATATTCTCATATATACATGTTACAACCTTTTATATTTTATTCCATTATGTAATTTCAAGCAAAAGAGTTGGATTTGAATTACATAATACACTCTCTTCCATATGATTGAGAGTAAACTAATATTTCTCAAAGAATAATAGATAGAAAATATAGAGCATATTATAAATAAGAAAACCACATTACTGATAAGATACACAACTCAAAAGACCTTCTGAGTTAAATTTCTTCTTCTCTAGTTGACAATAAATAAATATCTTCCTCTTGTAGCAATGATACAATACTCACAACCCTCTTTCTTATGGAGCTCTTCAAATAAGTTATGCTTTATTGCGCTCTCTTACCTCACCTCCAAAATATATGAATTACATCACAATCTAAAATAGTGATCAAGAAACTTGTTGGGAATGTGAATGTCAATGGTCACGTGACCTTTCACCTTCTCCAATCACTAAATTTGTTAGATGTATATATTTATATAAATGGATGTTTGCATGGTATGGATAGTGTATTATCAAAACGTTCATAAAGAATCTTCCCTTCTTTAAGAGTGAATGTAGCCAAATTTGGTGAATTACTATAATTTGTTGTGTTTATGTATTTTGTCTTTAATTTTATATTGTTGTTTTAGATATTTTTATTAGATATACATGTTTGTTTGTGACTCAACAAATGCTATCAAAGCTAGGTTAAAGCCAAGGAGCAGACATGGAAGATGGTGACGTTTATATTTTAGCTACAATATAAATTGAAGAAAATATTTGGGTTCTTGATACAGGATCATCATTTCATACTATTTCGCACAGGGAGTTTTTCATAACTTCTCAAAGTGGTAATTTTGGTAAGGTCTTTCTCGCAAATAATAAATTTCTCAATATTATTAGAAAAAGAGATGTATTTTTTAAATTAACAACTGGAAATAGTTGGTTTCTACGGGATGTTTGATATGTCCCTCAACTCAAAAATAATTCAATTTTAGTTGGGCAATCGATATCTCAAGGATGTCAAGTTAGTTTTGAATCCTCTATACGAAAGGTGACCAAAGGAGCAATGGTGATTACAAAGAAAAATATAATTGGACACTTTATATCTATTAGAGAATCATAATGGGACCTACAGTGGAAATTCATGATAGTGGCACAATAATCTACCTTTAAGATCTCCTCTGGTTAGCATATCCTATGTATCATGATTTAGCCATAAAACTAGTTGTCTTAGGAAATTTTCTCACAATATTAGGTTTATTAAAGTTGTAGCATTATAAATTGTGTCCATGTAAAATTTGTTGCTCAACTAGGCCCTAGTTTTAGCATGTATGCCCTTCCACATATAATGTCTTTTTTAACTCAATTCTGCATTTTATTTCAACTTCCTTTATCAAAATGGGACCTCAATTTTGAATTTAAAGCTACATTGAGTGGGTCGAGGGGCCTAGGGTACCATGTTTCCCAATGATCAGGCCCAAATAAATTCATGTAATAGTTACATTATTTTAGCAGGGATTTTAATCTTATGCTAGCTTTCATTGAGCTTTACACTTTGAAATATTGTGAGAGGTATACAATTAAGTCCTCCCTCATTATGGACATCTCTTTAAAGTGTAGGAGCTCTCACCTAAAATTTTGCATCTAAGCATTCTGTTGGTGTTTCAAAATGGCTTATGCTCTTAGACTACCAATATACCCTCAGATAGATTTTAGGATAGGTAAGTTCCAAAATGTAGAAGGATCTTAGGGTAACTGGACCAACTATAGGGACAAGACTGCCCTCTTCACTTCTGGCTCTGCAAAACCAAGGTGGGTGCACCTAACCTAGTGAAAACTATACTTTACACACCAAAGACTGGGTTTTAATAACAGATTGATAGTAAGAAAGTACTAAATGCTAACCTCACATTCATTGACTCTCCATTACTATTGGGTAACACAACCACACAACCAAAGACCTAAAGCTTAGAAAGGTTATTGATTTTAAGATTTGGAATGTAATATCTTCAATCAATGTATGTTAACAAGAGAAATACTCATTTAGGCCAGAGCCTCATCCATTGGGCAAGATTTCCTAGACACAAAGACACACAAATTTGAGCATATCTGAGAATTCATAGCCATAAATACATTTATCCTAATCTTTACTACTTAAAAGACATCCTTACATAGACAAGGGAAAACTCATATCCCATTTAGAGCATTGTTTAATCCAATCCTAAATCAGAACTCAAGAATGAAGATACATACATAAAAATAATATGTAATGAGCTAGAAAACTCAAAGCTTACTTGACTTGACACAAAGGAGAGATAAGAATCATATATTTATATTAAGTATGATGAATTCCTTCTATGTATACAATGAATCACAAGACATCCTGCTTGCAAACTATAGCTTAGACTTGCAACTTTCTTCTTTTATCAACAAACACTGAATCAAAAACTATTACAAACCCTTGGGACCAGAAACTTGGGACTGATTTTGAACTTCGAAACTGGAACCCCTTCAAAATTAATAATTCAACATTATATAATATTGGTTACCTTGGAATCCTAAACAAGTTAGGATGCAACAAGCTATGGATAACCAGGGTAAGGGTTAGAGTTTCCACCCACCAAAACAATTCAAAAGATCAGAATTCAATACATTTGAGGGAAAACCAAGCAACCTTGAGCGATCAGACCTAAAAATTAGTCTTCATTTATGGTAATTCTTCTGGGACTGTACTGAAGATCATGAAATTCTATGTAAATCCATCTGATTAGACACCTACAACATGTCTTGAGCAAGTAAACTCATCCCCTCATGGTACAAAACTCTTTGCAAATAATCATCAGACTCACTGGACCACACTGCAACAGTCGACACCACCAAACTAATCAAATCCGACTGCTAAAACATTTAATTCTAGTCCTTTCTATCACTGAGAAACCCTCAAAAATTTGAATTCAAACTACAACGGTTACATCCATGGTGCTAGCAGCAAATCGGCGGTCCACATTTAAATTTGGATCAACTTTAAGTCGTGACCATCAGATCTTCATATTTCTTGAGCTTTATGACTTAACACTTAATAGGACCTCATTCACATTTGGCGAATTGGCAATTGAAGGGTTTTGCTAGTTTACGGAACACTTTATACCTTCGCCAGTTTATTTAGCGACTACGCAAATGCTTGTTCACTGAATCACCAGTCAATTTGGGGCACCACCATTTTATTGCATGAATGAACGAACCCCTTAAACCTTGTTGGAGCCTCTAACCTTTTTATCCAGACTGCTAGACTTTAGACCCCTGCCTAGGCCCACAATGTGCCACCTGTCAACACACCATTCTTTTCTACTACTCGGTCATCACTGACATAGGACCCACCGCATACAAGCCTGAGGAAAAGTAAAATCGACGGTTGGGGCAAGATCTCATAGGTCTGACACATCCTATGAGAACTTACGCCCACCGTAGATCTCCTGGAGATGTCAGAGCCCTTTGAAAAGCTGGAAACCCTGGTCCCACTGACACATTCCCGTCATTATCCATGTTAACCAATCAAAACATCACAACTCAGCAACACCTGGCATCCAAAATGACTTGGCAATATGGACCCACCGCAACATCTGCATAAGCACACTGGAGAATTAGACGATTGGCGCAAGATCTCAAGGCCTCAAAAGATTCTATGAGATCATGCACCCACCATAGATTTTGAATCTACTAAGAACTGGGTCCCGCTGACAAAATGTCCACTTCATTGCATTTCAACCAATGAAAAATTGCCACTTGTGCCTATCTGGCAATGGACCCACTTCAAGGAAACGTCGTGTCATAAAGAGAAGATCAATGGCCATCTTAAGTTTGCAAGCCTCTGACATAGTCTATGAGAAGATGCGCCCACTGTCGGATTGAGATGGTGTCAGAGAGACTGGGCCCAAGAAATACTAAGCCAAAAACATTAGGAAAATCAAGGTGCAAGACTTAGGAAAAATCACATCGACGGACTTAGGAAAAATTAGAGCCAGGCGCTTGGAGACTTAGGGAAAAAGAAGACCGCCGGGTGAAAAAAATTAACGCACATGCCTTATAAAGTTTTTTAAGTGGCCCAAAAAGTAACAAAAATTAGAACAAGGCTAGGGCACACTAGGGTTTTTCACTATAACAGCTAGATTTTCAAAAATTTGACAAGGGTTTCAAACTAGAGACAAGGAAAACAGATACAGAGGCCAAGAAAAAGGATATGTAGCCATGAAAATTTTTACAAGTGCTAACACATTCAAGGAGAAATTTTTCAACATTCAAGGAATTTTATTCTTCATTATGGAAAGCTTCAAAAACATTCATGCAATAATATCTTTTATGATTTCCTTTTAGGTATTTTTGAAGCCATATTATTGCACCAATACTTGTGATTACATTCATCTAGAGCATTGTATCATCAATATTTAAGATATCTACATTTTCAATTCTAATGCATATTTTACTTTGATTTTATGCTTAATTCCTAAACTAGGGTTTTACTTAGGTAAATCCTTTTCTACACAATAGTTTCCATTTATTCTATGTGTAGGTATAGGTGATGGGTTCACAAAAAAGGTTATAGAAAGATTAGGTAAAGAGTTACAGTTTACAAGTTGTTTTGTGAAAAGCTATCAGGACCAAGTTGAGATACTTTATTACTAGTACATTATATTGTGGGTTTCATCCCCATTGGGGTTTTTTCCTTAACAAGGTTTCCTCAACAAAAATTCTTCATATTCTTTTGAGGTTTTAGATTTGCATTTAATATTTTGATGTGAAAAGATACATTTTATATTGAGGACATACTACTGATTCACCCCCCCTCTCAGTTGTATCTAACAATCATTGTTGGAATTGTTTCTTGACATATGTTTTCATTGATGTCAACATTTATTTTAGAAGATTGACATTATCTGATTTTGTAGTAAAAATGCTTAAGATAGGAATAGGCATAATCAACATGGTTGTATGGGCTATGTACAACATGTTTGACTCTACCTACTTGGATGTATATTTTAGAAGGAGTTTAGATCTTATATCTAAGATTTCATGCAATAATTTAATCAGATGAATAAGTTACAATAGTTTTGGTATAGACTGGTCGCATGAATAGAAATAGAGGTTTGTGGTAAATTTAGTCTCTGAATTTCTATGTTTACTTGGATGTGAGATGGATTCATGTTATGTGCATAGAGGATATGATAGAATAATAATTGAAGAGTAATTTATCTTATTCCTTGATTTTCATGCTCTTGGTGATCTCAGTTGTAGCATGTGACCTTGTGAGGTTTTATTTGGTGCCGATCTATGGGATGTGGCATGTTATACCTAGTGCAAACATAATTTGTCGATTATTGAGTATGTTGACTGACTGATGTTTTTTATTTTCTTGTCCAAGATCTCATGTGTATCTTGACAAGATTTTACATAATCATTTTTATTAGGAAAATCCAATTTGGTATTGACCTAATAAATAAATTGTATCTTGTATAAAGGAAAGAATCAAGTGATGCAAAGAGTGTGTGGATGAAAAGGTGTTAATATGAGGAGTGTTGGATGTAGAGAAGGAATTGTTATTATTGTACTTCATTAGAACTTTTTTAGCAAAGGAGTTGTTGTTAGTCAGTTTTGTATACACCTAAAAATGGTCACCTAGACTATTAGCCCCTTTTGCTAAATCATAAATTGCTTGTTCTTGATCAAATCCTAGCTCTATCATTTATTCGATTATTTTCTATGGGCTAACCATTTTATCCTAAGTTTTTATTTATTTAAAAGGAATATTTCCTCCCCTTTTAATAAATAAAAAGCCCCCACTTTTCCTCTTATCCTAAGTTGCACAAATAAAACATTATTCTTATTTTATAAAAAGGGAAAAAGCACTTTTTGTCTCATATGGACACAAAAGTCAACTCTTATTTTCTCATTGGAGGATATTTGTGCACATGGATTGCTCCTCTTTTAAGCTCCACTGTTGATTAAATCTTTTGCCTCTTAATCTCCATGGTCCATTTCTCCTCATTTCCTATAAAAGAAGAGCTCTCTTCTTCATTCTAGAACCCCCAACTTTTTATGCTAATATTATACTGCAGGTTTTCTAGGTACACTTTGGAGCTTTTGAAGATTTGGAGCATTCTTGCATTCTACATCTCATTCTTGCATTCTTAGCTTAGCTTCATATTTATGCTTTCTTAGATTAGCTTCATTTCTATGCTCTAGATTAGCTCACATAGATTAATTAGCTTGGATTGTAACACTTGCATATTTCCTTTCATAGCTTAGCTTGCATTTTCATTTCTAGCATAGCATTGCATTGCATTTTCATTCTTGATTCTTGAGGATATTGGCATTCTTGCCCTTGTCTTCATTGAATCTCCCATTGCATGGTTTACTAGCAAGGTTATAGGCTAAATAGCTCTAGCTGAGAGCATTCTTAAAACCCTTGCACTCCATGCCTAGGGAGCTATGGATCGATTTGTGAGGGCTCATTCTTGAGTTTCCTTGCATGTAATGATTCATAGAAGTGTGACACATTTATAGCACACAAGTTTATTATCAGTTATCAGTATATATATAAACTTACATTTGGACAGTGGTTCCAGAAGGTGGGTTTAACCTTCAGAAGGTGGATTTAACCTTCACATTGGGCAAGTTTCTCCAAGTGAGGAAAATCTCATCTTATCAACTCCTAACAGGGTTACTGACTAAAAGAAAAAAGTGTGTCCTTTAGTAGGGACTTTGTAATGGTTGTATTTATCTTCTCCTAACATGGCAAGGTCTTGTAATTGTGAAAATTTATTACTAGTGCATTATATTGTGGGTTTCATACCCACTGAGGTTTTTCCTTTAATAGCTCGTTTCCTCAAAAATAATTCTTGGTGTTATTTTGAGGTTTTTGATTTGCATTTAATGTTTTGATGTGAAAAGATAAATTTCATATCAAGGAAATACAACTGATTCACCCCCCCTCCCTTCAGTTGTATATAACAATTGGTATCAAAGCACTTGGTCCTCAAAGAGAAAGCTTGACCATTTGAGGTGATCTGAAGATGGCTTACTATAGGAATGACAGTCCTAAATTTGATGCTGAAAATTTTGATAATTGGAAGAATAAGATGAGGACACATTTTTTATGCCTAAGAATTGATTATTAGATGATTACAAAGAATAAGGAAAAGATTGTTATAGAAAGCGATTTGCTTAAGGATACTAATGATGAAAAGAAGATATTTTCTTATAATTTGGTTGCAAGAGAATCTTTGATAAGTGCACTACCTAAAGTAGAATTTACAAAAGTTAAGGACCTTGATTCATCTCACAAAATTTGGGAAAGATTGGAAGCACTTTATGAAGGAGATAAGTACACCAAGCGGGAAAAGTTACAAAACTGGAAGACAAAGATGGAAAATCTAAAAATGCAAGAAGATGAAAATGTTAGAGCTTATCTTTAGAGGGTTTTAGAAGTTGTTATAGGGATTAGAAATTTAGGAGGCACTTATACTGAAGAAGAGATCATCACAAAGATTATGACATCTTTGACACCTTCTTACAAGATCAAAGTACAAATGATTGAGGATATCATTCCATTAAATTCAGGATTCAATAGAGAGATGTTGATAACTAAGTTAACTACCTTTCAGGCCACAACATTATAGGATTCAGTACCTAAGAAAAAAATTGCATTCAAGGAAACTGTTTATAATGAAAAAAAGACCTCATCAAGCCTTGCGAGTACTAATAGAGTTAACAAATATCTTGAGCTTGGAGATTATGGATATGAACTAATGGAAATAGAGGAGGAAGATAGGAAGATGGAAGCACTTGTTTCTATGATCAGAAGAAAGGACAAAATAGGTAAGGGAAAATTTGAAGGAAAATTACCTTTGAAATGTTTTTTTTGCAATAAAGTTGGTCACTTTGCATCTAGATGTCCTACAAAGGTCTCTAAATACAAACCTAAGTTCACTAGGCCAGATTTCTATGATGAGGAATGCTCTTATGCTAGTGAAGGCATTTTTGATGATGATCCAACAATAGATGAGATTGGGTTTGAAGCTATAAAGGATGATGAACCTATTCATGAAGAAAAATTCTTAGTGTCACATGTTGAAAGAAAAATTGAATGGATCATTGATAGTGGATGATCACATCACATGACTAGTGATAAAGATAAGTCTTCTTAGTTAAAAATGCATGATGGTGGAGTTGTTAGATTTTGTGATAATACTCCTAAACTGATTGTTGGAGTAGGATCTATTTCTCTAGATGGAAAGAATAACACTGATGATGTGTTTCTTGTTGATGGGCTTAAGCATAACTTGTTGAGTGTTGGACAACTTATGGATAAATATTATCAGTTGTAGTTCATCAATAGATCATGCACTATTAGAGCATGCACTGTCATATCCAAAAGTAAATCTTATAGATTTTTTAGCTTGAGATTGAGAAAAATGGTTGAGACCATTAATGTAAGAATTGATGAGAAGTTTCAAGTTCAAGAAAGAATATGTGACCAAAACTTAGAAAATACCATTGAAGTAGAAGAGTTTGTTGAATTTGGAAATGAAATGCATATATGTTTGAGTGAACAATCAGAAGCACCTAAAACTCCAAGGTATGTACCAAGAAATCATCTTGAAAATTAGATTATTGGTGAGAGGAATAAAGCCATGTTAACTAGGTCTAAAGCTAGAGAGGAATTATGTCTGATTTCACAAGTGGAACCTAAATCTACTAATGAGGCTCGTAAAGATGAATCATGGGTTAATGTAATAAAATAAGGACTAGATTAAATAATAAAGAAAAAAACTTGAGAATTAGCTCCTAGACCTAAAGGAAAGAATGTTATTGGAACTTAATGGGTATTCAGAAACAAAATGAATGAAGAGGGCATAATTATAAGGAACAAAGAAAGATTGGTCTATAAAGGCTACTCACAACGAGAAGGAATAGACTTTGAAGAAACTTTTGGACCTATGGCTAGATTGGAGGAAGTAAGACTATTTATTGCCTTTGCTTCCTACATGGAATTCAAAGTGTATTAAATGGATGTGAAATCTATATTCTTGAATGGCAATCTAGAAGAAGAGATCTACATTGAACAAACTAATGGTTTTCCCTTGATAGATGTCAAAGACATGGTTTGCAGGTTGAAAAAGGATCTATATGGAATGAAGCAAGCTCCTAGAGCTTTGTCTGCATGACTTGACATATATTCATTATGTCTTGGTTTTAGGAAAGGTAGTGCAGATAGTAATTTATATTTGAGAACTAGAAAGGATGGAATCTTGATCATAGAAGTATTTGTGGATGATATTATCTTTGAGGGAAATGATAAAATGAGCAATAAATTCATTGAAGAAATGAAAGATGAATTTGAAATGTCTATGATTGGTGAAATGAAGTTCTTTCTTAGTTTTCAAATTACACAAAGTAAACATGGCACTTTTATTTCTCAAACCAAGTATCTCAAGAAGTTACTAATTTGTTTTGGCATGGAAGATTGTAAACTTTTTGGAACACCTATGATTACTGGGTGCAAGCTTATAGAAAATGATAAAACTCAAAGTGTCTATCAAACAAAATATAGATCCATAATTGGAGGATTACAATATTTAATGCATACTAGACTAGATATTGTAAATGCGGTTGTAATTTTTGCAAGGTTTCAAGATCCAAACGAGATTCACCATATTGTAGTAAAAAGGATATTTATGTTAGAGTAATGGGTAAGTACAGGATCATGGTATGCCAAAAAGTGGCGATGTGAAAAAAACTTATTTTCACTCATCCAAAAGTGCACAAATGCATATGTTAAATTTTTAGTAGGTCTGGGTGTCAGTACACCTGGCCAAGCCAAAAGCCAAAGGAAAAGGCTTAATCAGATGTCTGATATTATCAGATATCTGCTAATATCAGATATCTGATATTTTCCAGTAAATATATATCTATGTGCCCTAGCCGCACTCAACATTTTCTTATTGTGAAAATGGGAACACAGCTAGGGTAAACGGATATCAGATTTCAAATCCCCTATCCAATTTTTCTTAAATCCCAAGGTATGTGAAATCTTCTAATTTTTATTGTTTTTACTGTTTTTAAATAGAAATTTATAATTTTTTATATAAAAATTAGGGTAGCAATGAGTTTTTTTATTGGTTTTTAATATTCATTGTAATTATCTATTTGTTTTTTCATTTTTATTAGACATGGAATCATAAAACCCTCCTAATGATCCCATAAACAATCTAGAACCACCTCCCAACAATCCCCCACCTCCAGAAGATGTAGATGTCACAAACCCTCACCATTTGGAAGATCTAATAGGAGATAATCTAAATGAACTTAGAGGATTTCAAACCACCTATGCCAATATCCCCACATTGCACCCCATGTTTATGACATTATTGAAAACATGGAGAAACTTACACAACAACATAGTGCTGCACTTCTTTGGCGTGATTCCATGCACGCCCAGTTTGATGATGGGCTTGATTATGATCAAGTCATGAACCTAAATATAACAAAACATGACATAGCTAATCTTTTTGTGGATCCTAAAACTAGTCTAAAAGTAGACCATAAAAAACCAATTTGTCAATTAAATGGTGCACAAATAGTGCAATACGTGACAACTTTTGGGACCGTTGGTGGATGGTTTTTGATAGACCACCTCATAACAATTTGGATGTCCCATTTTATTTTATTAAAAAATAATTTGTTGAAGTTGTGCTCGGTCACAAGGTGAATTATTGGAGTATGAGACCGAACCAAGGTGTAGATTTATGTGCTCCTCAGGACATGCCATGGGCACAATAGGTGAAATCCCACACATATGTCCCCCCTCCTGAGATTTCACCACATCCCACAGTGCAACATCTTGACATTATTGCTGAGGCTGGCTCACAGAATATTTGAGCCATTCACACCTTGAGTGATCTTCTGGTTACATAGAGCACAACATTGTTTCCTCCTCATCCTAATGCTTCTAGCGCTTCCACATCCTCCACGAGCTCACATGTTTTTGCACCCCACACTTGCATTATATGCAAGAATATGTTCTTAGGTCCTCTGAGTGATAGTGATGCATATAATTTTGCCTTCGATGTGGACGATTCTACATAGCACACTATAGGCACTAAAGCAGCTCATGGAGATGTGCATCAGGAGCCTACATAGCCATGGACTCCCACTATTACGGTAAGGGTAAATAGTTCACTTTTTATATTATATTTAAATTTTATTGTTCGTATTTTTAGTAGAATTTTCTTATAATAATTTTCCACTTATGTCTTTTTATGTGTTACATTTATGTTCAGTTGATGATAGAGGAGGAGATGGCACAGGTGGAGGGGTCCACGCTTTCGGCCATATCATTTGGTCTTGACACTTCCATGGTACATATGTTTTAATGTACTCATTGGTTTCCTTTTAAATTATGATAATAGTATATGTACATTGTTTTCTAATTTTTATGATCATCTTTTATATACTGATGCAGGTGTTACTAGTTGCCACCAGGGGGCAATGTGAGGGGGTGCAGGTGTCTAGAATTGACAAGGGAAAGGTAATTAAGTAATTTAGTTTGTTTATGCATACATGTATACTTGTTATTTGTGCATACTCATTTTTAATTTACATGGTTTATTTGATAGAGAGTGGCATTTGATGATGTTGTAAGACCCTATCGACATGATAGAATCACATGCACATCCATTCACATTGATAGCCCTACGGTACACATATTTCTAAAGTTATTTGTGTGTATTTTCCTATCAAGTATATATAATATGATCAAGTTATGATAGTATGAAGTATCCGTTTGACTTTTGTAGGTCACTCCTAGTTTGATGGAGGTAGAACATTAAGGGTTTGTATCGCTGATGACTCAGCCGACATTTCCTGAAGAAAGTTCAACTCAGGTAAGTTTTAATGTTAATTCAGTTATTTTATAAATATATATTTTCTATTGGAAGTATTTAACATTAAATAGTATAACTCATAGATCAATCTCATGTTTGAAAACATATATAGGTCAGAGTCAACATTGGTGGCATTGTTCCTGCGCTACCAAGGACATATATTAGGTCTCGTATCCACGGGAGGAGACAAAGAAGTGAGGTATATGAGAGTTAAATTTTAGTTTAAATTTTATTTATTATTGTTGACTATGATTCTAAATTTTAATCTAACTTGGGGTTTCACTTTTGTGTTTGAATGCAGGATCCATCAGAGCCAAAGAGTACTTCAAAGAGGCTGCATTTAGATGATCCACCAGTAGAATAAGATGTCCTAGAAACTTTTTTAGTTGAACTTCTTTGTTTGAGATGTCATATGATACATTTTGAGATGGCGTATGCCACATTGTATCTAGATATGTTGACATGTAAATATGTACAAAATTATTGTTCATTTTGATATGTATGAAACTTGATATTCGATCCAATTTGTTAATTGTGTGTTTATTTATTCATTGTTAGTATGTAAATATACTTTTGTGTATGTAATCATGTGTAGGATTTATGCCTTAAGTATATTCATGTATATTCAAGTACATTCTTCATAACCTAAATTCACGTGTATGGACTACGTGCATGACTTTTAAGTGAATTCATGTTGTATGCTTTAAAAAATATGTGCTACATGTATGCTTCATGACTTAATCAAATTTATGTGTACATTTTATGTGCTATGTGTGTTCACACATGTAATTCATCATTTAAGTGAATTCAAAATTTGTGTGCTACATTGTATTCATGTGTGCTACAATGCTAGTCCTGTCCTCGACATCAGTCAATTCTAATATCGTAATGATATTACAAACAATGAAATAGTTACATAAACTTGTAAACAAACACAAGACATCATTCTTATAACACATTATATTTATTCTAATCAATTCACTGTTGCCTGGACTGTTCCACAGGACAAAGAACTATAGAAATGTAGAGAACTTTATTTTTATTGATTGATTCGATTACAAACTTCAACTATTACTATTCCCTAGCATTTAATCTCCCAACCAATGCTAATGGCATAGTCCATTCAGTGTCAAGATGAATGATTTAGAAGAAATCCAGTGGTGCAACTTTCGACTGACCCTCACTGCAAGTTTTGGCATCAAGCGAGAATGGTGTGCCAAATTCAAATAAATTTGAATCTCCCAAAATGGAGAGAGGTTATTGTAGACCACCATAAATTCAATTTTATAGCATCTCACAGATTTTTGATACCTCTCACAGAGTCCAAGAACCCAGCCTTGAATGTTCGCTACCCAATCGTGCTTAGTGCACCTTGGGGACACTTTGGTCTGACATGGTCTAGAACGTTCCACTGACTCAGTTGTTGAAATGAGGTTGTTCCTAGCATTTAACCACCCAACTAGAGCTAATGGAATAGTCTATTTAGTGTCAGGATGAACGGTTTGGAAGAAACCCATTAGTGCAACTTTCAACTAACCCTCACTGCAAGTTTTGGTATCAAGCAAGACTGGTGCGCCAAATTCAAACAAGCTTGAATCTCCCAAAATGGAGAGAGTTTATTGTATGCCTCATAAATGTGGTCCTATAACATCTCACAGATTGCTGATACCTCTCACGGAGTCTGAGAACTAAGCCTTGAAAGTTCATTGCCCAATCGTGCTTAGTGCACCTTGGGGACACTTTGGTCCGGCATGGTCCGGAATGTTCTACTAACTCAGTAGTCAAAATGGGGTTTTCCCTAGTATTTACCCACCCAACTAGAGCTAATGACATAGTCCATTCAGTGTCGGGATGAATGGTTTCGAAGAAACCTGTTGGTGCAACTTTCAACTGACCCTCACTACAAGTTTTGGCATCGAGCAAGATTGGCGAGCCAAATTCAAACAAGTTTGAATCTCCCAAAATGGAGAGAGGTTATTTTATGCCTCATAAATGTGGTCCTATAACATCTCATGGATTGTCGATACCTCTCATAGAGTTTGAGAGTTGAGCCTCAAAAGTTTTCTGCCCAATCGTGCTTAGTGCACCTTGGGGACACTTTGGTCTGGCATGGTCCGGAACGTTCTACTAACTCAGTGGTTGAAATGGGGTTGTCCCTAGCATTTAATCACCCAACTAGAGCTAATGAAAAAATCCATTCAGTACTGAGATGAACGGTTTGGAAGAAACCCATTGGTGCAACTTTCAACTGACCCTCACTCCAAGTTTTGGCATCAAGCGAGACTGGAGCGCCAAGTTTAAACAAATTTGAATCTCCCAGAATGAAGAGAGGTTATTTTAGGCCTTAGAAACATGGTCCTATAGCATCTCATAGATCATTGATACCTCTCATAGAGTTTAAGAACTAAGCCTTGAAAGTTCACTTCCCAATCATGCTTAGTGCACCTTGTGGACACTTTGGTCCGACATGGTCCAGAATGTTCTTTTGACTCAGTGGTCAAAATGGGGCTTTCCCTAGTGTTTACACATCCAACTGGAGATAATGGTATAGTCCATTTGGTGCCAAGATGAATGGTTTGGAAGAAATCCATTGGTGTAGCTTTCAACTAACCCTCACTGCAAGTTTTGGCATCAAGCGAGACTGGCACGCCAAATTCAAAAAAATTTAAATCTCCCAGAATAGAGAGAGGTTATTGTAGGCCTTAGAAACATGGTCTTGTAGAATCTCACAGATCACCAATACCTCTCATGGAATATGAGAACCAAGCCTCGAAAGTTCACTACCCAATCGTGCTTAGTGCACCTTGGGGACACTTTGGTCCGGCATGGTTCAGAATGTTCTACTAACTTAGTGGTTGAAAAGGGGTTGTACATAGAATTTACCCACCCAACTGGAGCTAATGACATAGTCCACTTCATGCCGGGACAAACGGTTTGGAATAAACCCATTGGTGCAACTTTCAACTGACCCTCACTGCAAGTTTTGGCATCGAGCGAGACTGGCATGCCAAATTCAAACCAATTTGAATCTCCCAGAATAGAGAGAGGTTATTGTAGGCCTAAAAAATGTGGTCTTGTAGCATCTCATGGATTGCTGATACCTCTCATGGAGTTAGAGAACCGAGCCTCGAAAGTTCACTTCCTAATCATGCTTAGTGCACCTTGGGGACACTTTGGTTCGACATGGTCCGTAACGTTCTACTGAATCAGTGGTCAAAATGGGGTTGTCCCTAGCATTTACCCACCCAACTATAGCTAATGGAATATTCCATTTGGTGCCCAGATGAATGGTTTGGAAGAAACCCATTGGTGCAACTTTTAACTAACCCTCACTACAAGTTTTGGCATCAAGCGAGACTGGTGCGCCAAATTCAAACAAATTTGAATCCCCCAAAATGGAGAGAGGTTATTGTAGGCCTCAAAAATGTGGTGCTATAGCATCTCACGGATTGCTGATACCTCTCATGAAGTCCAAGAATTGAGCCTTGAAATTTTACTGTCCAATTGTGCTTAGTGCACCTTGGGGACACTTTGGTTCGACACGGTCTGGAGTGTTCTACTAACTCAATGGTCAAAACGGGGTTGTCCCTAGTGTTTACCCACCCAACCGAAGCTAATGGCACAATCCATTCGGTGCTAGGATGCAATCCTTGAAACCTATCCCTTCACCCGAGGGAATCATCATTTTACTTTGGACACATTTGACCAATTTTGACTCAATAACTCCAACTATCACATCATTTGACGATACAAATGTACATGGAATTAAGACAATACAAATGTAAGGATACAAAATTAAGATGATGCAAATGTGGGCTCTTAATATTTGAAAATCAACCCCATGGGCTCTTTTATATTTCAAATTTTGCATCTAATTTTTCATCAAATTTTTTATATACAAAATTTAGCATCTAAATATGCACATTACATTCGATTGTTGTTTTTATATACAAAATTTGGCATCTAAATTTGCAAATTACATTCGATTGTTGTTTTTATATACAAAATTTGACATCTAAATATGCACATTACATTCGATTGTTGTTTGTATAAAAAAAAATTTGGACATCTAAATATGCACATTACATTCAATTGTTATTTTTATATACAAAATTTGGCATCTAACTATGCACATTACATTCGATTGTTGGTTTTATATACAAAATTTGGCATCTAAATATGCAAATTACACAACTATATATAAAAAATAAATGTCCTTTTCACTCCAATCCCTACATTCAGAAGACAGAAGAAAAGTTAATAGAGAATATAAGAAGTTTATATAGATTTGTGAAAAAGATTATGAACTTGTATAAGTAACTAAACGAACCAAAGAACATGACTAGACAATGCATAGTGAAGTTTACTGTCATAAAAGATGGGCTAATAAAAGGCACACCTCAATCTTCTATATCTATCATATATGTATCCAACTGCATTTACAATCCACATACAAAACCAAGTTTATTGGCTCAAACAAATTAAAAAAAAACTAAAATTAATTTATTGAATGTAATTGTAATAAACATGGAAAACCTTGCAACTTGAGTTGAACTTATCTACTGAAGTGTGCCTGAAGGGTCATCTTTGTGCTTGAGAGTATTCAATATTTCTTCATGATCAATAGTACTAATAGTCCAAAGTTCCTTTGTCTTTGGGTTTCCTTGATGTTTCAACAACTTAACATTTGCTACTATAACAAGGTGTGAATACATGAGAATGGTTTTGTGCTTCTCATAGTCTTCAAACGTAGGAATGACATTATTTCTAATCATATATGTGCCCAACCATGTTCCCAAAACAACATGTGATCCTATTGGATATGTGAACATATCATCATTTGTCATTAGTTGTGCAAGTTTCTGCTTTCCTCGTACACAACTTTCTAACCAGTAATCTGATCTCTCATCATTCCCTTGTGGTGCAACCAATGCAAAAACATGGCTTGGCTGTAGAAGATCTGAAAGATGGTCATAGTCAAGTGAATAATCCATGTTATCATTTATTACAGAGATTGTGAGAGATAAAGGAGTAAGATAATGTGGAACCCATGTATCAACCCACTCACTAGACTCACATTGATTCCAATCAAACTGAAGACAACTCAGACAATAACAAGCCAAATCTCATTTCCAAATGGTCCATGTACTAGCATCTGAGCTTCAAAATGAATGCATTTTTGAAGAATCTTTCATAGTTTGAAAATCTAAACTATCTCCTATTGTGCCCAACTCAACCAACCAAAAGAATTTGCGCACCATTGAATCAAGAGTCCCCCCTACGACAATGTTGAAGTACACCAATCAACAATATAATGAGCATCAATGATTTCTACACTTGAAATCCTTAGTTACTCCTTAACTAGAGCTCTCTTTATGCATGCACCTACTCCATCATGCTCCCCTTTTCCATGACCGGCCTCAAAAAAACTCCAAATATGAGGTACACCTCTCTCTACATGCATTCTACATAACCAATAAAACATAAGAGCATTTTTTAATTGACTTGTGCAGTTATCTGACCAAATGAGATGTCTATCCATAGCAAAATTATTTTCCTGCACCCACTCGAAACAATTCTCAAAGAAATGTTGGATCAAATTGGATGAGTATGATCTATCATCGCTCATATAAAAATGGTACTCTCTGATTATCTTTCGGTCATCTTCTGTACTATCAGAGGAATGTCTATTTGTTATGTGCACAAAAATAGATACTTGAATAGAATTGTAATATTGAGCTTGCAACTCATTTTGGGGCTGCAATGTATAGTTCTTTGCAAATTCAACAACTGATATAATAGTGCCAATCGGGAAAGTGTCCTTACACATCCTGAATTGTTGATCTAACCACTGAGACCTGTGACTATGCCTTGAATACTTGTAAAAAAAATTCTTCCTGAAATCTGAAATAAAATCAGCTACATTGCATTCTTTAGTAACCAACTCACATCTAGAGTCTTCACCTCCACTTTTTAATGTATATTTAACAGTTTCATATACCTTTTTGTGGACAATTTTCTTTCCAAAATTGTGTTCGCAACCCTCATGAAAACATTCAACAAACTTCACTAGCCCACCACACTCTAAGCACTTGTCATTTAAGTAATCTTTTCTATAAAAAAAACATCCATCATCTCTAGGACATAAAAATGATCTAGCAAGTCTCTTGATGATTTTGGAAGAGCACTTGCACCACACTCCTCCAATATTTCACTACTATGCAAAGTAGAATGAATGGATTGTAACAATTCATGATGAATTAAAAAATCCACATGATATTTCCAACAAGTATTTTGAATCTTAAGAGGCACACAAAAAAAAGGTTTCAAGGCTTCAAAATCTCTTTGTGATATTTGCAATGTTGGATGTGTCTCACAAATTTTTTTGAACAACATTGTTTGACTCACCTCCGAATAATGTTTGGGATGTGGGGTGTGGTCTCGAATGCCAATTCTCAACTTCAAGACATCCTTCACATTTAGTGACACTCTTGAGTTAGATTTCCAAAATAGTTGAATTTGATCCTTCACAGCATCGATAAGCTTCTTATCACAACATGAAAGTCTCCCACCATAAGCCCATGTATCATTGTGAATAGAATCATCAAGTCTTTCTCTTCTTGCAAGTTCTCTATCCAAATTTTTGCGATTTAGATTCAAGTCAGCACAAGTTTGTCTCATCAAATGAGTCTTTCTCAAATGATGACTTATTAAGGAGGTTGTAATAACCCTTCTAGTAGATCTCTTATATTTTTCCTTTGTAGTCTTCCCAATGGAATTGAGAGCACTGAAAAGATTTCTTATAACAATAGCATTCCTCTCCTTTTTCTTGTTCACACTAATCTTCAATTTGACTAGTATACGTCTCATCTTCTACATCTTTAACAATTGCACAAACATTTGACATTGCTCAACCAACATCTTGTGGCTAAAAAAATGATCAAAAAGTTTTGAAACCCACAACTGAATGGTTCTTTCTGATCTCTTTCCATCGAAATTGGTCATTATGTTCTCATCAATTTCAAGTAACTATTTAGTTGTTCTTGAAGGTCTCAATTTTGAAGTTTGTCTTTCTTCCTCTGAAGGGACTTCATTTCTCATATAATTTGGAGATGTGTTATGTTGATTTGGTTCTTGTGTACCATTATCATTATCAATTCCTTCATATTCAATCGGTGGATTGTCATTGACAATGTCAATACTTCCATTGGCCACATCTACATGTTCATTTTCAAAACCTATATTTTCATCTTCAAAACCTAAATTATCATTTTCAAAACGTACACTTTCATATTCAAATTCATGTTCTTCACTTGAAACCACATTCAAAGGCGGGTCTATGCCGACATCTTCCTTAATATTTAACATACCTTGTCTCTTGTTCCAATGGGAAACCCTATCCATTTCTCTATACACCTCAACATCTTTAGTTGTGAATCTCCTCTTTCGTGTATGATTTTGATGACTACTATTCCCCATAGTTGGACCAAAAAGATGATGAAAATACCTTTGGTAATAGAAAAAATCCAACCAAAAAGTGGATTTTTGTCTTCTCTAGAGACAAAACTTGATTCGCTGCAACTCGAATCCCGTAAATCAGAAGAAAAAAAATGTGACTCTTTGGAGGGACCAAGAGAATATTGTTTTTACTTAACACCAGTAAAAGGAATCAGATATTTGAATATCCAAAAATATCGAATATCTAATATTATTAGATATCTGATATCTCCCGCCAAAATTTTGCCAAAACCTCTCTCTCTCTCTCTCTCCCCCTCTCTCTCCTACTCTCTCTCCTTCCCCCCTCTCTCTCTTAGGTATAATATTGAACATATAATATTAATATTTAATAATTTAATATTATACTATTATACTATTATACAATAGATAAATAAATAATAATAATATAATACATGTTATTATAAAAATTTATATTATAATAGTAATGCTCTGCAATGAAACCCTAAAGCTAATGTCGTTGGAAGTCTAAAGAAGGATTTGTTTGGTAGTCAAAATCTTTTAAGGAGGTCTTTAAGACAGGTAAATATTTTAATTTTTGAGTTCCCATTATTAAATTCTATGCTATTATTATTTAATATTAATATTAAAAAATAATAATTTATAATATATAACTTAAAATTGAAAAAAATACTCAATTGAATTAATATTAACATAAAGAGAATACAATTTAATATAACACAATTAATATTACCATTAAAAAAATACATGTAATATGAAACTTGAATTTGAGAAAAGTAGTGCAATTGAAATTTCAAAATAGGCGGGAAGTTTTGGATATCTGATAATATCAGATATTTAAAAATTTTGGATACCTGATTTTATCAGATATCTGATTAGGCTTGGTATTTGCTTGGGCAATACCAAACGTGGGTGGTCAACCCTTTAGGCATGTTTCAGGAGATAGTTTTTGATATTGAGACTTCAACCATGTAGCTGACGACTATTTTTTCACTTGAAATTGATGAAATGAAAAGGGTTTCTTATAGACATTATCAGCTTTCCATTAATATAATTGTTGTCAAATTTTGAGCTCGGTAAGTAATTATTACTTTTCTTCAATTGAGTTATCTTCAAAGTCATAATTGACATACTAATTGAAAAACAACTATAACTTTCAAACCATTTAACCTTTTTGAAATTCGAAACATGCATCACATTCTATGCTTCGGCTACTATAAGGAAAAAAAAATCAATTTTGTAAAGTTGAGAATTAGTTAAGGTGGTCAGTCACGAGAGTTTTTTTATTCTAAAAAAGTTGTAGCAGAAAATTCATAATTAATTATTTATTTGGTAAAAAATTACAAAAAAATATGCATCACATCCATCAATGAGTCTACTACTTGTATCTAGAATCTTGGAAAAATATATCATCATTTGATTGTGATTAAGGTGGTTAGACATACTCGTACTTTTTATCTTTTCCTTAAAATTTTCATACTACTGCATTGAAATCTAAAATTTTGAGCAATTCGATAAAAAAAATTTCGGACAAGGGTTAGTAGTTTAGAAACTACATTCAATTTCCTACAAATTCTATTCTTACAACTTTTTCACATAAGGTTCATAAGATGTTCAACTTTTTACATCAAGTTGACTTACCCTGATTTTCTGATTTTTCATTGCCACTTAAGGCCACAGTTTCATATACCATGATCCTACACATACCCTAATAAAGTATTTTCTTATTAATTAAATCATGTTTGATTTAATTATTAATTCACTTATTATCTCTTTCTACTTAAGCTAAACTTTAGGCATATAATAATTAATTGCTTTATTAATTATTATTGTGCAACCTAGGTTTTACCTTTTTAGGTTTTCAGATCTCCTTTTATAAGGATTGATCTCCTTTGTATTCATAACAACTTTGGAAATATATTATTCATTATTGAATTGCAACTTTTATTTTTGCACATCAAGAATGATTTCTCCTCTCTCGTTGATCAATGCGTTCAGGCCTCCATAGCTTCTTGCTTCTTCTCTCTCTTTATGTGATAGGTGTTTGCATGTAGGTATTCTTCGGAGCTGTGGGTTGTTTACTCATCAACTCCAATATGGTATTAGAGCTTCAGATTTGTTTTCCCCTACTCTCTTCTTGAGAGATTTGACCATGTTTGTCAGATCTGCATTTTTAGAGGGTTTTCTATTAGATCTAGGAGGACCTCTTTTTTTGGTCATTTTGGCTTCAAGCGGACCTCGCAATTCCGTTCATAGCATCCAATAACCTCCATATCCATATAAAATTTGTCCAATTTGGACAAAGTTAGAATATGTGGCAAATGTTTTTGGCAACATGCCATGACATGGATCTCAAGGAACTTTGGGCCTAAACATACATCGTCATTAATCTCGTATCACCCAAAAACCCCCATATCCATATAAGGCATGTCTAATTTGGACGTCGTTGCTTTTTCAGATAAATTTTTTTTGCATTACAAGCGTACAACCTTGGCACACAAATCAAGGAAGAATCTGTACAGGCTTACAAAAAATTTATTATCTGGCATGCAAATTGAGGCAAAAAAATTGGCATAAAGATTCATATAATCTAGCATAGATCCCGAGGTGCGTATGTGATTTTGGATTTTTATTTTTATTTTTTTTGTCTTTCTTTGCTAGCGACAGCCATTTCACTGTTAAATTTAAGCTAGGCGGATGTAGTCTCAACCCCTGATCATATGGCGACCAAGGGCTGAGTTTTTTTAATCCCCAAGGGCCTTTTATGTAGCGATGACCATTTGGCTATCAAATTTTGGCCCGTCAGTCGCTAATGTTAGCGTACATCAGCAGGTTTTTTACACCATTTTGGGCCCTCTGGAGAACTTGGTGTTTTTTTTCTCATAACTTGAGCATACAATGTCAAAATAGGGTAAACAAGATATGGTCAGAAAGCTGGTTCTGAGTTCTATTGAGATCTGGAGGTTTGAGTTTTTGATTTTTCTTTTTTATGACAGCTTTTTACTGTCAAAGCTAGATATTCAGTTTTGCACTTTGGAAGCTCTATCTTGTGCATCTAGACTCCATTTGAGAAAATGATATATCATTGGAAAGCTTGTTCTAAGAGATTTCTAGTGCTATGAGTATTTTTTCTGTATTTTTCTCTAGGTACATTTTATACAGATTTTTGCATTTTTGCAATCTAGTGGATATCTGGATGTTTTAGGTCGTGGGATCTCTTTCATTTGAGGGATGGCTCATCTTAGGCTATTCTTTTGTTTTAGCAGTCTTCGTTCTTCTTTGAGCAGTGTATACTTCAATTTTGAAACATTTTTTTATGAACAAGCACTGAGATAAAGTGTCATTCTATTGTATGTCTCAGATCTTTAAAATGTTCGTGCTCTATGTACTTGCATTCCATTATAAAGTTCTAGGGGGGTTTGATGTTTTCCTTTGTTTTCCATCTACTTTTTTCATGTGAGTGTTCCTCCAATGACATTAGCCTTATTTATCTTTATTTGTGTTTGCACTCTCTCTGCACCTTCGATGTTCCTAGTATCATGCAGTTCATATTGGATGATCTTTTCAGTGTACCTATCATTACTCCCTTGTCAAAAATATGGGGGGTGTTTCTTCTATTGGCTCTACTACTTCCTTGGTTTGATAGTGTGAGCTATGTATTCAATATTTGATTCTATGTATTAGGCGGATGCAATGGATGGGTACCTATGCATTCCAGTGAGATGGATCATTTACCATATGGGCACTCTTTTCTTTCCTATTTTTGGATGCACTCTTCTAGTTTTGATTGATTAGCTCTTCAGAATTTTTGTGTTTATGCCATCTGTATCTTTGACTTCAGGTGTTTACCTTTGTTTGCCTCTTGATTTGAGTAGTGTCATTTGAGGGCACTCATACAGATTACAGTCTTCTCTACCTGGTCATATTTTAGTGGAGGATCTTCAGATCATCAGTTACTTCTTGACAGAGTTTGCAGCTTCTTGCTTCAGTGATGTACATATTCATCTTTGTTCCTATTTTCTGGAACATTCCTAGTTTTGGAAGCTTCTTCAATCTTTTAGACTAGTCTTTGTCTCTTTTTGGAGTAGAGTTTTTCCCATGCAGTTTTCTCTATTTCTCTGCTTTTCAAAAACTCTCTTTTGTACCTAGGTACCTAATTAGGCCTTTTGTTGCTGGGACCCATTTTCTTTCAGTAGTTCTTTCTAGGTTTTTAGCTTCTCCCAAAGTTCATCTTAAGGGGGTGAGAGTAATAAAGTATTTTCTTATTAATTAAATTATGTTTGATTTAATTATTAAGTCACTTATTATCTACTTCTACTTGAGCTAAACTTTAGGCATATAATAATTAATTTTTTTATTAATTATTATTGTGCAACCTAGGTTTTACCTTTTTAGGTTTTTAGATCTCCTTTTATAAGGATTGATCTCCTTTTTATTCATAACAACTTTGGAAACAAATTATTCATTATTGAATTGTAAGTTTTGTTTTTGCACATCAAGAATGATTTCTCCTCTCTTGTTGATCAATGCAATCAGGCATCCATAGCTTCTGGCTTCTTCTCTCTCTTTCTATGATAGGTGTTTGCATGCAGGTGTTCTTGGGAGTTATGGGTTGTTTACTCATCAACTCCAATAATTTATGTATTTGAAAGGTACCTTAGAATTTGGGTTGTGGTATGTTAAGTCAGATGACTTTACCCTACATGCATACAATAATGAAGATTGCAAAGGATGTATTGATGACATTAAGAGAACTAGTGGTGGTGTATTCTTCCTTTGAAAGAGGTTAGTCTCTTGGTTAAGCAAGAAGTAGGATTGTGTTACTCAATCTACTACTGAATTAGAGTATGTGGTTGTTTCTTTAAACTCTTCACAGGTTGTTTGGATGAAACATATGATGAAGGATATTGGAATAAGCTCTTAAGAACAATTTTTTATTCATTATGACAATACAAGCATAATCAATATGTCAAAAAATCTTGTTAAGCACTAAAAAACCAAACATATTTTAAAATCAAATATCATTATCTGAGAAAGAAAGTTGTAGAAAAGGAATTCAGAGTTGAGTATGTCAATAAAAAGGATCATTTACCATATATTTTCACTAAACCTTTTCCAAAAGCTACCTTTGAGTATCTTAGAGGTATTCTTGGGGTGAAAAACCCTCCTTGTGAAAGCTATATGATGAAAGAATGCATCAGTATAGCAGCTATCAGAGTCGTATTCTTCATTGGACTTGATGCTTGGATGCTAATTGTAGGACATAACAACACTTATCTGGGTGATTTGGCACCTTTTTGTAGGCATGAAGATTTGAAAAATTTACACCTTGCAGTGGTGGGGTATTTAGAAGGAAAAGTAACCTTTTTCATTGATGTCAAAGGGGGAGAAATACAAGAAAAACCCTTGCTAGTTCATGGGGAGCTATGTAGAGGATATTGAAAAGGTTGTACAAAAAAAAAATACTATCATTGGGTTGATGGTTTTTCACATATGTTGCCATCAATGCTGAAGGGGGAGATTTTAAGAATTGTTATGTTGTCATTGATGTAAACATATTTTTAGAAGATTCACTATATTTGATATTGTAGTAAAAATACTTAAGATTGGAACAGACATAATCATCATGGTTGTACAGGCTATGTAGGGTATGTCTGACTCTGCATGCTTGGATGTATGTTTCAGAAGGAGTTTATATCTTATATCTGAGATCACATGCAATAATTTAATCAGGGGAATAAGTTACAAAAACTTTGGTATAGATTGGTCATAGGAACAGAAATAGAGGTTTGTGGAGAGTTAGTCTTTAAATTTTTGTGTTTACTTGGATACAAGATGGATTCATGTAATACACATTTAGGTTATGATAGAAGACTCATTGAGGAATACTTTACCTTATTCATTGATCATTGCACTCTTGGTGACGTCAGTTGTAGTGTGTGACCTTGCGAGATCTTATTTGGTACATACAATTGATTCACCTTCCCACTCTCAATTGTATCTAATGAACAAAGCCTAAAGTGGAGATGTTGCTAAAATCTCCCATATGGTCCCTAAATACAAATTTAAGTAATATGTGTCTCTATGTCCCTGGAGAATAACTTACTAGATACCAAAATTGAACACATCAACACCCCCCCCTCAAGTGTAACTTACGGATAATATATGTACACCATGCAAGATGGGTCCCATATACTAGACAAAGCTAGATGCCCATATAAAAACATAATATAATCTCTCACAAATAAAGAAAAGGAGAAAAATGAACAGGAAAAAAATCCTTCCCCCAAAAGAGATGAAAATACAAAATAATTATCAAAGAAGAATGAGAAGGACAAAACCCCATGTGAGTAAAAAGTTCATTGTCCCCCAAGAGAGACTGGAGAAGTCAAGTGACCCCCCTTAAGAAAGATCACATTCCGCCAAGAGAGATCATAGTTTATACTTACTCTTATAGAGAAAGTATCAATTCTATCTCCAGAATCCAACCCAGAGTTATGCTTAGGGGTCTAAATTCTTCAAACCAAGAAAATATCAAGTGGCATCCTCTTCTAAGAAAACCTCTACTTCTAGCAACTTGGGCTAAAATTTAGTAGACCAAATTCAATGAAATCCAACCCAAATTTCAATATTATTTTCTAGAATTATCACCTACACATAAGGAGATCATGGAAAAAGCTTTGCAGACAGCTAATGTCCCTGAGAACATTGATGTTGATCAATTCTAGACTATGGTTAACCATATCACTTCTCTACACTACCTTTCCTTTTCAAAGGAAGATGAAAAATCCTTAACTCACCTGCATAACCTTTCCTTGCACATTGAGATTTAAATCTATTGAACCTGCGTCAAATGTGTGCTAATAGATAATGGTGTGGGGTTCAATATATGTTCTTTTAATATAATTAAGAAGCCAAGATTGTCATAATTTACTATTGATTCAAGAGAAAAAAAATCAATAGCAAGGCTTATGATGAAGTTGAGAGGTCCTCCAAAGGACTAATTGTGTTACCCATTTAGGTTGGTCCAATTGAAAAAGAAGTGGTGTTTTAAGAGTGTGTGGATGGGAAGGTGTGGATGAGAAAGTGTGGATGCAAGGACTGCTAGATGTAGAGAAGACATTGTGATTATTATACTTCATTAGAAACTCTATTTTAGCAAAGGAGTTATTGTTAGTCAATACATTATTAGTTATCAGTATATTTATATACTTACATTTTGATAGTGGTTCTAGAAGGTGGGTCTAACGTTCAGATTTGTCAAGTTGCTCCGAGCGAAGAAAATCTCATCTTATCAACTCCTAATAGGGTTGTTGACTCAAAGAAAATAGTTTTTCCTTTAACATGGACTTTTTACTTGTTGTATTTATCTTCTCCTAATAGGGAAAGGTCTTGTAACTAATATAATTTATTACTAGTACATTATATTGTGCGTTTCATTCCCACTAGGGTTTTTCCCTTAATAGGGTTTCCTCACCAATAATTCTTGGTGTTCTTTTGAGGTTTCAGATTTGCATTTAATGTTTTGATGTGAAAAGATAAACTTTTTATTAAGTACATACAATTGATTCACCTTCCCACTCTCAATTGTATCTAACGAACAAAGCCTAAAGTGGAGATGTTGCTAAAATCTCCCATATGGTCCCTAAATACAAATTTAAGTAATATGTGTCTCTATGTCCCTGGAGAATAACTTACTAGATACCAAGATTGAACACATCAACACCCCCCCCTCAAGTGCAACTTACAGATAATATATGTACACCATGCAAGATGGGTCCCATATACTAGACAAAGCTAGATGCCCATATAAAAACATAATATAATCTCTCACAAATAAAGAAAAGGAGAAAAATGAATAGGAAAAAAATCCTTCCCCCAAAAGAGATAAAAATACAAAATAATTATCTATGAAGAATGAGAAGGACAAAACCCCATGTGAGTAAAAATTCCATTGTCCCCCAAGAGAGAATGGAGAAGTCAAGTGACCCCCCTTAAGAAAGATCTCATTCCCCCAAGAGAGATCATAGTTGATACTTACTCTTATAGAGAAAGTATCAATTCTATCTCCAGAATCCAACCCAAAGTTAATCTTAGGGGTCTGAATATGTCAAACTAAGAAAATATCAAGGAAGTGGCATCCTATTCTAACAAAACCTCTACCTCTATCAACTTGGGCTAAAATTTAGTAGACCAAATTCAATGAAATCCAACCCAGATTTCAATATTATTTTCTAGAATTATCACCTACGTATAAGGAGATCATGGAAGAATCTTTTCAGACAGCTAATGTCCCTAAGAACATTGATGTTGATCAATTCTAGACTATGGTTAACCATATCGCTACTCCACACTATCTTTCCTTTTCAAAGGAAGATGACAAATCCTTAAGTTACACGCATAACCTTGCCTTGTACATTGAGATTCAAATCTATTGAACCTGGGTCAAACATGTGCTAATAGATAATGGCATGGGGTTAAATATCTATTCTTTTAATATAATTAAGAAGATGGGATTTTCAGAATTTACTATTGATTCAAGAGAAAAAAATGACTAGCAAGGCTTATGATGAAGTTGAGAGGTCCTCCAAAGGACTGATTGTATTACCCATTGGGGTTGGTCCAATTGAAAAAGAAGTGGCATTTCAAGTTCTTGGTATCCCTATTTCCTATAACATACTCCTAGAGAGACCTTGGATTCATGACATGAAAGTAGTCCCCTCTACTTACCATCGGTGCATAAGATTCCCCTTTAAAAGGATTGAGATCTCTATTCTAGGAGACAATTCCATGTCTATCAATGCACTTACTATTGAGTCCTTGGTACTGAACAATAGAGTTGCCAATGAAAATAGGACTACTCTTATTGATTGTGAGAAAATATTAAAATGTTGAATCTTGGAATGAGAGAATATCGACTTGACAATATTGCTATACTTCCAGTCTCCCCTCACACTTATGGAAAACCTTCAAAATATAAAAATCCCTCATATTCTTCCATGACATACTATGGTACTTTTGTCCAATACTCAGTACCCTTAGAAGATGAAAGAGAAGAACAACTTATTAGGGAATGGATCTATAGAAGAAAATAACCTGAAGGGGTTGTACTAACTACTACAATATCTCCTGAGAAATATGGTAAAGGCTATGAGTTCCTAACTAGGATTGGTTATCCTGGTCATGGCCCTTTAAGCGATAAGAAACATTCTCTTGTTGACCCTATGAGTTATACTAATGGGAGAAAATCTTAGGACAAGACTAGGCTTTGATTTTCTAATGTACATCTAGTTTTTGACTCATCTCTTGAAAATAGTGAATCTAAAGAAGAAACTTTACCCACTCCTATTTTTGACCAAAATGAGGACAAATTTGTTCCTTCTACTATTATTCTCTAGAATGAATAAGGATCCCCACTTGAACATAGTGATGAAACTTCTACATATCACCACATCAAAGAGTCAAAAGTTAAAGATCCTAATAGGGAGTGTATTCGCAACAACATAACACGACTACTACAAAGTTATAGAGATACTGTATCACAAGAACCTAAATGGTATTTCCTCTTAGTTGAGTCAATGGAATTGGGGATATAAGTGTTTCATACCTATGCTAACCAAATCGAGGTGGTAGACGAGCCACCCGTAGGGCTTGATGAGTCAAACTTACATACCACTTTCATTGATCAAGTTGACCACGCTAGGAATCAAATTGATCTAGGTACTTTAAAAGGAGATCTTTTAGGCTCTAATTATCTTTTACCTAGAGATGATTCCCCTTATATCAATACTTTGGAACTCGGCCCTTCCCTCCCACTTACATACCCCAACCTTATCAATTGGTTGCAAAAAAAAACCAACAACCTATGTTACCTTCCTTTCAAAATGACTATGAAATTGCATGTTATCTTAATGTGATTGAACCCATGATTTGTTCTACCAGTGAACCAAAAAAAAACATGACTAAGATAAATATCAATTACCTTAGTCACAAAATAAAAAGAGAAATGAAAAAGAATGGGTTCTCTGATGGTGAAAACAACTTTGTGGTGGTGTAAGGGCCGAAAAAAGTAAAAATAAAAGATGTATCTGAAGGTGAAAACCTCTTTGAGGTGCCTAAAGATGAGGTACTTGGTAGTATGCATAGTTACTTTTAGGAAATATCTTCAATCCTGAAAAGAGCCAACACACACTATAAATATTGGAACAACTAAAACACCTTAGGTCATACATCTAGCTCAATCTCTGTCAGCAGATGAAAAAAACAATTCACTGAATTCTTCAAAGAAAAGAAGACATTTTTTTCCTGGACATATTCAGACATGCCAGGGCTTGAAACTAATATTGTTATGCATCATCTATGTATAGCTCTTGGTATCAATCTGATAAAACAAAAGTTGCATAAAATGCATCCACATATAGCTATCCTGGTCAAAGTAGACATAGAAAAACTCCTAAATGTTGGGTTCATAAGGGCTATTGACTATGTTGAATGGATATCTAAAATTGTACCTATATCTAAGCATAATAAATCCATTCATGTATGAATAGACTTATGAGATCTTAATAAATCATGCCCAAAGAATTACTTTCCACTCCCAAACATAGACATGATAGTTGATATGACTACGGGTTATGAAATGTACTCTCTTATGGATGGTTTCTCGAGACATAATCAAATGAAGATATCTCCTGAAGATCAAAAGAAGATTGTGTTTACATGTGCTTGGGAAATATTTTGTTGGAATGTCATGCCATTTGGATGTAAACATGGAGGAGCTAGCTATCAAAGAGCTATGACCACTATATTTCATGACATTATGCATTAAAACATGGAAGATTATGTGGATGATACCTTGGTTAAGTCTAAAAAAAGGAATACACATATTGAAGATTTGAGTTTGATATTAGATCACATGGAACAATTTCAGGTCAGATTGAATCCCAATAAATGTACTTTTGGCGTCACCTTAGGAAAACTACTTGGATATATCATTTCAGCAAAAGGAATTAAGGTTGACCCCGAAAAGGTCCAATATATAATAGAAATTCCACCTCCCACGAACATAAGTCAACTAAGGATTCTAAAAGGATGTCTTTAGTCTATCAAGAGGTTCATATCTCAACTTGTTGTCAGAGCTCAACCTTTTAACAAAAATCTACACAAAAGTGCTACATGTACATGGAATGAAGAATGTGAAAAGAGTCTTCAATAGATCAAAGAATATTTATCCCAACATCCAATCTTAATGCCTCCTAGCCCAAGGAAACCCCTTATTTTGTACATCTCTGCTACAACTACATCCTTGGGGGCATTAATAGCACAACAAGATAACCATGGGAAATAAAGAGCCATATACTATATCAACAAAACACTGGTAGATTATGAGATCAATTACAATAACATTGAGAAATATTTCCTCATTTTAGTATTTGCATATCAAAAACTCATACATTATATGTTAGCACATAGTATACAACTTATCACAAGAAATGATCCTCTAAAATACTTTCTCAATAAAGCCACTCTTACTAGTCGACTGGATAAGTGGATGATGATCCTTTCTAAATTTGACATTGAGTACGTTGATCATAAGGCTATAAAAGGACAAGCAATTCCTGACCAAATTGCTAAATTTTATCTACTAGATGATACTCCTATGCAGATTCACTTTCTTGATGCATCCATCATGTATGTGACTAAGTGCATGTAGAAAATGTTCTTTGATAGATCTCACAAGCAGAATGGTGCTGGACCTAGAATTCTATTTATCACACCTCATGGTTACACTATTCCAAAGTCATACAAATTGTTGTTTCCTTGCATAAAAAAACATAGTAGGGTATGAGGATTTGACAAATGGAATCAAGCAAGTTATTGAATGGAGGATTGCTAAGCTACATATTTTTGGAGATTCCCATCTTGTCAACAATCAGACTAATAATGACTATCAAAAAAAAGATGAAAAGTTGATTCTGTACAAGAAGATGATTGATGACCTCAAAAGCTACTTCTCTTTTATCACATTTCAATAGATTCCTAGGGTGTAAAATAGGGTAGCTAATGCTATGGCCATCTTGGCGTTTATCTTACAGCTAGAAGAACATGAATCCAAATTTCAATTCCTAGTGGAAGAACTACATTATCCTGCCTATGAATCCTCTAAAAATCATGTGATTTTCACTATAATTGGCCATGATTCCTCTCTATATGATAGAATCTATTCCTACCTACGTGACCAAATCATAACTAATAACTTAACCCACAATGAGAAATGCCAACTCATTCGCAATGCTTCTTGTTATACCATCATCTCTGGTGACTTGTTTAGGAAGGGTCTAGATAGGACACTTCTTAGGTGCTTAGAGAAAGATGATTCCGAACATGTGTTAGCTGAAGTCCATGAAGGCATATGTGGGTATCACTCTAATGGTCTTGCATTATCTTGAAAACTATTAAGGGCTGGTTATTATTGGCCTACTATGTAGATAGATGTTGTGCGCTATGCCAAGTCCTACAAAAAAATTCAGTTGCATGTGAACTTGATTCATGTTCCAGGTCAGCAACTTATTCTTTCTATTACACATTGGCCTTTTCAATAGTGGGATTTTGATTTGGTGGGCCATATTCATCCTAACTCATCTAGTGGACACAAATTCATTATTAGTTTAACATAATATTTCACAAAATAGGTTGAGGTTGTTCCCCTTTCATTTTCTATAATAAAAAAAGTTTCCTTCTTCATACTCAATCACATCATCTGTCGCTACAACATACCTTCTTCCATAGTTACTGATAATGGAGGATAGTTTAAAAATAAAAATCTCAAACATTTTTGTAATAAATTCAAGATTAAACAGCACTGGTCCTAAATCTACTACCCTCAAGGCAACGACCAGGCTAAAGCCTCTAATAAAACATTGCTAAAAATCTTACACATGACATTGAGTAAGACAAGAAGATATTGGCACTTATAGATTAATCCTGCACTTTGGGCCTATAGGACTAGCATTCACACACCTACTAGAGCTATGCAATTTGCACTTGTTTACAGATCTAAAGCTATCTTACCTCTTGAAGTTGAGATACCTTCCCTAAGAGTTTCATTAAGAGACCTTATCATTGATGATGACTATAGAAACATGTGTATACAAGAGTTAGAAATTTTAGATGATTGTAGAAGATTTGTGTTTGATCACATGAGAGTATATCAGAAAAGGATGTCACAAAGTTATAATAAGAAGGTTCATTCTTGTGAGTTTCAGGTTGGAGATCTCGTCTTAAGAGAAAATCTGAAGAATCAACATTATAGAGCACAAAAAGGAAAATTTGAACCAAATTGTTTGGGTCCCTATGTAGTTACTACTCCTTTTGGATCTGGTGCTTATCAGCTTTCTACACATGAGGGAGAACAACTCTTTGAACCTATTAACATCCTTCATCTAAAGAAGTTCTACACATGATACCACATAAGCTTTCTATATACCTTAATGTCTTGAAAAAATCATAAAAATTGATGTATGATCCTTAAAAATCCTAAAATGTGGAAAAAGTCTTGAAAAAATGATCATCTCAGTGAAAACATGGAAAAAAGGCACTTTTATGCATCAATCCATAAAAAAGAAAAAAGAAAAAACTAGAAGAAAAATATTAAAAATTAAAAGTTTGAAAAAAAAAATCATGCCTTGGTGAAAACTTGGAAATAGGCACCTTTGTAGAAAAAATATAAAAATCTTCCAAGTGAATAAAACCTGGAAACATGTGCTACTTGAGACCCATGCACTTATATGTATCATCTTGTCACTTTGTGCTCCGAACCCTTTTCGACTTCCATTTTCCTATCTCCTTAGTGTGAAATTAGTCTTTGTCTTGGGCTAGGGGGGCATGAACTATATATCTCCTTGGTGCATGATGGTGTCTTTTGGTGACTCACCATAAAAAGTGTTTCTCAACACTACGTCCCTTTGACATTAAGTGTTTCTTAAACACTTATCAGATATGGTATCTTGAGCCTATACTTTGTTCATAGTCTAGGATTCTATGATATTTCTTGCTTACAGGCATGAGTCCTAGTGAATCAGTGGTTATCTTTTCTTTTCACACTGCACTTTAACTAACATGATTGAGACATGATATGACCTATTTTCTTTGTGTGTTGATTGACTGATGATTTTCACTGAGTTTTCCCTCCTTAGTCTCTCTGTGATGTTACGAGTAGAATATTTGGGGCATGGGGCATATTTTCTTTGATTTATGCTTGTGGGTCACTTTAATGATCCTAGGTGTCCCTGTCTTTAATCCCTTGGACACTTGGGAGATTTAAAGTTATATCCTTGACTGTTACATTGTATTTTCTCACACAAGACCATACTCATGGTTTTTTTGGCACTTATACTTTGATATTGGTATAATCTTGTAACATTAATGTAGAAACTGTGTTCAGGTCATTTCAACACTTATGTCTTGATGCTTACATATATTTCCCACATTCTATCTGATATAGATCATATTCATATCTTCATAGTTGCTTTTTCACTAGTGATGGTTGCATGATCTTGCAATGTCCCTTAATAAGGCTCGATGATAAAAATAAGGACCTATTAACCCTTGCAAATCACACTCTACATTTTCATGGTAGTTTATATTTATTAGGTGCATTTTTAGTTTGCATTCAAATTTTGAGAGAGTCTACTTCAACATTTCACACATTTTGTCAATTGTGATAAATCGTGTATCTCCTTTCTTCTATCTTGATCATGTCTTTATCATCTCCTTGATCTTTCACTCTTTTTGGTGCAGGGCACCCAAGGCCTCATCCAGGATGTTTCTCATATTTTTGGTTTGTTTTTCCTTGTAATAAGGAGGATGGATCTTACAGATCATTCCTTTCATATTTGAATCCATTTGTGTGGTCAAAGATCCCATAGGCATGCCTTAGTCCACTTGGATTATAGGTTTCTTAGGGGTAGGTGACTTAGAGATCTTGAGTGTTTATTTTGTTTTAAGCATGTTTTAAGATTATTCTACTTGTTTAGGGGGTCTATGATTTGGATCATCATTCATGATCCCTTTGTGAGTCATTTGGTGGCATTTCTTGTATTTTGTAAAATTTGCAACAAAAGTTACACAAAACTTGCTCGAGTAACTTTCTAAAGTTGCTTGAGAAGTTGAAATATGGTTACCAATGATCACAAATATGCAATGAGTGGTTGAAATCCATTTTTAATGATAATTAACAATTTTACGACCTCTGCAAGTGGTTAGAACTAAAAAAACAAAACTCTAGTGCAATTTATGAATAAGAATCTACCATTTTCTATGTAAAATTGATTGTGTACATATGAGTACAGAGGAGTTAATGCTAATAGTTTACATGACTTAAAATCTTCTTGAATCCATGTTTTAATGCAGTTGATTTGATCTCCATTAGGGTTTTGTAGCCCAAGATATCAACCAATTTGTGGAGACGGTCAGGGAAAAGGGTTTCATTATTAGAAAGTATAGTCCACCAAGATAACTAAGAGGTGGGGTGGGGGGGGGGGGGGGTGAATCAGTTATCTAACAAACATAACTTTTATTAACTTTAACAAATTTTTGTTGGACTAACCACCAACGTCTCCCTTCAGGATTTGTGATATGGTTTTGTTGGCAAGTTGTCTATAGTAAGATATATGACTAGTGATAGTGTTGTCATTATGGCAGTAAAGTCATATAGCAGTTTGGAGTTAGCGCACTAAGTGTAAAGATCAGAATTCAGTTAAGTGTTGAAGACTAGACAACATACAGAGCACTAGAGACTCAGAGCATCAGTGTATGTGTGTACAGATGAATTAAGGTATGCGCCCTGGAAGTTAAGGTTGTTAGATTATACTTATGCTTAGTCTAAGAGTGCAGAAGTAGATATGCAAAGATGTGAAAGTTATAGTTAGTTGAAGTTGCACAGCCAGTATGTGCCAGCAGTGAACAGAGCATGGAGCTGACAATGACTATTTTGGTATCCGATTATAAATTAATATTGTAGAGGCTATGCACCCATTGTATTTAGGTTGCCGACATATGTATATGTATAATTGTAAGCGCGCTTAAGCTAATTCATTTGGAAGCATTATTTGTAATTAGTTATAGGGCTGACCTAATTGTATATTTGGTATGAGCACATAAATATAAGGTGCACCCATTGTAATCGGTATGGAAGTTGTAAGAGAGTTGTGATAAGCAGAGAAAAGGTATGTGAAGTGAGCATAAGATGTATTAGAGCTTTGCTAGAGGTCAAAGCATCAACGCACCAAAGGAGCTGATCTAACAAGCAGTGTCATAGTGACAGTTCACCTGTAGATATAGTGAGTATCTGATTTAGAAGGTTGTAGCCTTCATCATTTGAGCAGTGAGCTCTAGGACAGTGAGTCCACTCCCCTAACAGGGATCATTGTAAAAGACTCCTAACAGGGTTTGACCCTTAACCAAGTCTATTGTACTAAAAGAATTGTAAAGCTACTCCTAATAGGGTAAAGGATCTTCTAACAAGGATCACAAAACACTAGTGCAGATTATTACTGGGTATCAAGTCCCACCAGGGTTTTTACCTATTTGGGTTTCCTCGTAACCATATTAGTGTCATGTTTTGATTTCATGTTTCATGTTTAATTCAGTATTTAAGCATTTATAATTCAATATTTAGATTAAAGTGAAAATTTGAAATACAATGAACATTGATTCAGCCCCCCCTCCCCCTCTTAGTGTTCCCATTCCTAACAATTGGTATCAGAGCTCTAATCCTCAGCAAAGAAGTTTAACCACTTGAGAAGATCATGGACAAAGAAGATATGAAACATTTAAAGAAGAATCTTGAAGTAGCTCTTGAAGACCTAGACAATTCAGAAAGAGAAATTGAAGAACTAAAAGAAAAAGTTAGTGATGCTCAATTAGTTATCAAAAGACTAAGAAAAGATTTGAAAGGATGCTCTAACAGTGAACTTGAAGAAAAAGTCAAGAAGTTAAGTGAAGAAAATGCATCATTGTTAAGTCAGCTTGAAGAATTAGATGACAAACTGATGAACAATCAAGATGTCTACTATGAACAAGTCAAGGAGAACCTTCAACTGAATCAAGAACTAAGGGAAGCTAACTTGGAAATCTTGGAGCTAAAGAATATCAAAGAGAGCTTGGAATCTAAATTAAAAAAGTGAAAGGATCATATTGACAAACTACACACCAGTGTTGAATTGATAGAATCATAGTTGTATGCAAGAAGAATCAAAGAGACACTAGCTGTATTGGATACAATGAAGCACAAAATCAGATTGATAGTATGCGAGCAAGAAATGATTCACAAAAGGACTCTACTGATACTAAGAAGATTGAAGATCAAACCAAAGACAATAGTAATCCTCCTAAGAATGAGCGCAAGCCTATAGAACGCACATGTTTTGCATGTAACAAGCATGGACACAATGTAAGGAACTGTACAAAGGTAAAACCTTTCAATGGCTACTATTATACATGTAATAGATTTGGTCATAGAGCAATAAATTGCAAGACTAGTAAGAAGAATAGGATTCAGCATGATCAAAGAAATCAGAATCAGACTAATGCAAGAAGTTCTCAGAATGTTACATGTCAGATATGTAACAATAATAGTCACTCAGCTAGAACATGTAGAATGGTGACTCATGTCAATGCACCAAGGAATAATAGACCTCCAGTGATTTGTCACAACTATAACAAGGCTGGACATATCTCAAAGTTTTGTAGATCAAGGACGCAAGGTTAGGAAATCCCTAAAAGGATTGAAGAACCAATTTTGGATCCTGAAGCAGAAGTCAAGTTTGTAAAAGCCTTAGAGGATGTGAGCTTGATTTGGTCAGAAGGAAAGAAGGAAAATGTTGTTGAGAATGTATTGGATGCATCCCAAGTGGACACACCCTCTACATCTGCATAAATGGCCCTCAGGGTCATAGGGGGAGCTAATTTAGCTCTAGACCCCTGCGTGGCTGGTATACTCATCCTCAGAGTATGCGCCTTTGGAATTAAGCTATTGGAGTGTATAGGAACCTTTATGCAATAGTGCACATGTTGATTGTTAGCGAAACTTGAGTTTGAAAATTTGAAGTGACAACCTAGTTTACGCGAGTTGCATTAATAGCGAATTTCTTACTTTAAGTACACAAAAAGTTGTTTGTTCACTCATTGCATTCATACTCAAAGTGATTGAAGAGAAGATTGAGCCTTGGAATTTATTGTGAAGATTTGGAGATTGAGCTATTAGTAATTGCAATTCATTTGATCAGTTGCAAGAAACCCTAGCTCGTTGTGCTATTTCAGAAGCTGTCAGAACATCTCAGAGATCATTTGGAAAGTGAATATCAAGTAAGTCATGGCCACTCCTATTGTTTTTGATGTTGCTGAGAAGAAGAGGTATGTTTTGAAGAGGCACCCATTTAAATCAACCCTAGATGATTTAGAGGGAGCATTTTCCTGCACGCTGATGGGTGTCATGCATGTAGAATACATAAGGGCTTACATCTTTTGTAAGGAGGAACCTATTGGACTAGATAGGTGAAGGGCGCACATGGACACAATGTTGAAACCTGAAAAAACATTCATGGATGAATACACAAAATGGAATGATCACACCATTGTTGAATATGCCATAGCATATGAATTCTATGAAACTGAATGGATTAAGATATTATTGAGCCGAATCCATGATGACTTGTTTTGGATTAGAGATGTACCATTAAGAATAACAAGAGACCTAATTCATGAGATGACATGCCTTTCTAAGACATGCACCATCCTTCTTGTGGGTAAGGATGTTAGGAAAATGGTGGAGCAAGTGTGTAAATCTAGAAGTGATAAGCATGACATGACCATTAGGCCTATAGAGAAACTAGACATCAAGTTGCTATCAATGATATTGGGTTACAAATTTCATCATACTAGCAGGGTGAATAGTGTGTCTACGGGCACTATTCTAGCATCCATCCATCTTGTGCAAGAAGATGGAGAGTTCAACTTGTGTGAAATCTTGCACACATAGTTGATAGACATTATCAAAGCTATCAAACATGATAAGACCAAGGTATTTAGGTTTGGGTCCCTAATCATCTATATGTACCTTCATATAGTTGGTAAAGTGTCAGACTTGTATCTAGACAATTCCATTCCTACCATGCCACAGATATCAAACAAGGCATCCATAGAAAGCACACTTAGAGATTACATTACCTTGTAATTGAAGACTTTTAGAGAAAGAATGCAAATGAGGTATAGGAGTCCAGAGAGTATTATAGAGAAGTATAAGGATACAATATGCTTCATGGTGGAGATTGGTATTACATGTATGGAAGCTATGGAACCTAGAACTAAGTGGATTCATCCACTTGGGTATGAGGTTGAATAAAAAGTTCTTGAAGCTTATGCACAGGTACTGCTATCAGCCCATAAGGATGACAATGAACCTAGGTGGGGAACCTATGAAGAGAAGACTAGAGAAGTTAATGCTAAGCTGAACAGTGCTACAACAAAAAGAAAGGTTGCAAGAACACATCAAAGATCCTAAGAATGCATGGTGTATCACAAGCAGACCTTGATAAAGCAAGGGATGAGAAGATTTCCCTAGAATTGAAGAACGCATCAGAAGAATAAGAAGATTCCAAGTTGTAAAAGGTAAAAATTGAGAAAGATGATAGTCAAAAGGATAAAGAAGATAGTACTCCTTTTGCGCCCAAAGATACTCCTTCAAAGTATAAGCCTTTATTCAAAAGGAAGAAAGAAGCTAGAACAAGTCATCCAGCCTCGCGAGCATTAAGGAGCAAGAAAAACACTCAAGCACCACCTCAGGCAAGATTTAGGCCTAGCCTTAAAGTTCTAAATATAAGAATTGTTGATGAGGGTAGGATTGATCAAGTAGAAAAGTTCCATTAATCTTACAGTGAGATTGAAAAATTAGAAATTCATAGTATGATTGTCAAACATATGATCAAATTCAAGAAAATAGTCCTTGAGCTGAAAATAGAAATTCTAGATAAAGTATGGGATATTTTGGAAAATCTGAAGAGACAAGCTAATGAGGAAGATCAAAGAATAAGAGAAAAAGTATTAGAAGATGCTTTGCCAGTATGTTCTAAAGAAGAAGTGGAACTGATATTGAATTTGGTGAAGCCACACCTTTAGAACAAAAATGAGAACTCTTCATATCATGAACAAAGATTATGAGTTGATTACGAAGGAAATAGAAAAATCATTTGAGAAGGTGTTATTAGAACAACAGATCAAACCACCGACTGCACCCATCGGGAAGATAAAGTGGTAGAGCCCACTAATGTACCAATGACAAGTCCTTAGGACTCAGCGCCCATAGTAGAAAATCAAACAAAAGTAGATCAGTCTGCGCCCATGACTGAATCATCCAAAGATAGCACAATTATCATAGACAATGTGGAAATAGCCATGGAAGCTACTAATAAGGAGTTAGACAAGTTTGAAGAAGCATTTGTCAGCACTGAGGAAGCAGAAATCCTATGGAGTAATTGCCCTCAAACTTAGCAAGAAGAAGTAATCATAGAAGATATATCTAATGAAGAAAAGAAAGAAGTAGAGGTAGACAAGAAAGATGAATCTTCTATTGATTTGGTCGAGGTGAAGCAAGAGATGATGGATAGCACTCCCATCACTCCCTCCTCAGCATTGTTGTCAAGTTTCATACCTAACACTAGCAATTTGGACTCTTGGAAGGAAGAAGACCTAATTAAGTTTAGTGTCCTAGCTATGGAGAAGGCCAAAGAGAAACAAGTAATGAGGAATCCTCTCTTGGTAGAATCAGTAAATATTTTGAATAGTTTGCTACCAGAGGAAAAGAAGATGGTAAATTTACATTCAGTTGATGATGTGAGGACAATCATCTCTCAGTTCAAAGTAAATTTTTCAAGCCTAGAAGAATCTATGGCCATAATGACAGAGGAAAAGTACTTAAAGAAGAGACTCAATGAACTAATGAGTAATTTTGCACTAGACTTGACCTCTCTTAAGTCTGGTCAGGCATCATTGAAGGAATTTGCAGAGCAAGGAAGGAAAGTCATTGAAAAATCCATGGATCAGGATAAATTCATTGATGCCCATCTTAAGAAGATCAAATATGCAAAGGTAATGATTGAAAAGGTGAAAATTTTAGTGGTAGACACTTCCAATGATGTAAACATATGTAACAATGTCTATCAAGGACAATTGGATATAATTGGTAAGGTAGAAAAAGAAATAGAGAAGATAAGATCTAGACAGACTCAGTTGAGGAACACTCTTGCATCCTCTCTAGATATTCTCAGTCAAAACATAAAGGAGATTGATGCGACCATGATAACCTATGATCAAGGTCCAAGCACAAAATTGGAGAAGATGGAGAAGCTACAATATGCATTATGCACCCATCTACATATAGTCAGTTCTCTGATAACCTTTTGGAAGAAGGAGACCCAAAAACTCAAGATTGCATATCCGGATGTTTTCCCTCAGTAAGTGTATGTAGATAAAGTTTTTGATGCACCTTTGTCATTAATTTCAAAGGGGGATTTGTATAGAATATGGAGTACATATATGTATAGGGAGATATAAGAGTTTGTATAAAATATATAGAAGACAAAAAAAAATTGTATTAAGGGACAGTTAGAGACTTATCCATATTCCTTTGTTGCCACCAATGACAAAGGGGAAGATTGTTGGAAAGTTGTCTATACTAAGATATATGACTATTTATAGTGTTTTCATTATGGAAACAAAGTCATATAGTAGTTTGGAGTCAGCTCATTAAGTGTAAAGATCAGAATTCAGTCATATAGACTAGACAACATACAGAGCACCAGAGACTTAGAGCATCAACGCATGTGTGAATAGATGAATTAAGGTTTGTGCCTTAGAAGTTAAGGTTTTTAGACTATACTTATGCTTAGTCTAAGAGCGCATAAGTAGATATGAAAAGATGTGAAAGTTACAGTCAGTTGAAGTTGCATAGCCAGTATGTGCCAACAACAAATAGAGCATGGAGCTGACAATGACTATTTTGGTATATGATTATAAATTAATGTTGTAGAGGCTATGCACCCATTGTATTTAGGTTCCAATATATGTATATGTATAATTGTAAGAACACTTAAGATAATTCATTTGGAAGCGTTATTTGCAATTAGTTATAGGGCCGACCTAATTGTATATTTGGTATGAGCACATAAATATAAGGTGCACCCATTGTAATCGGTATAGAAGTTATAAGAGAGTTGTGATAAGAAAAGAAGAGGTATGCAAAGTGAGCATAAGATGTATTAGAGCTTTTCTAGAGGTCAAAGAATAGGTGCACCAAAGGAACTGATCTGAAAAGTAGTGTTACAGTGATAGTTCACCTGCAAATATAGTGAGTATATGATTCAGAAGGTTGTAGCCTTCATCATTTGAGCAGTGAGCTCTAGGACAGTGAGTCCACTCCCATAATAGGGATCATTGTAAAAGACTCCTAACAGGGTCTGAACCTTAACCAGGTCTACTATACTAAAAGCATTGTAAAGCTACTCGTAACAGGGTAAAGGATCTTCTAACAAGGATCACAAAACACTAGTGCTGATTATTAGTGGGTATCAAGTCCCACCAGGGTTTTTACCTATTTGGGTTTCCTTGCAACCATATTAGTGTCATGTTTTGATTTCATGTTTCATGTTTATGTGAATGTTTAATTCAATACTTAAGCATTTAAAATTCAGTATTCAGATTAAAGTGAAAATTTAAAATACAGTGAACACCAATTCACCCCCCCCCCTCTCAGTGTTCCCATTCCTAATAGGTTTAATAGCCTACTATGTTCTACAATTCTAGTGGTTGTATTGGGCATTAATAGGTTGATCTTTTGGTGCAACGACAACTACTACTTGTAACAAGTGGTATCAAAGCTTGGTCATAGGTTCGAATCCCCTCGGGTGACGTTGAGGGGGGTATTCTTGGACTAATCGCCAACGTCTCCCTTCAGGATTCATGATATGGTTTAACAGCCTCCTATGTTCTATAAGTCTAGTGGTTGTATCGGGCATTAACAGGTTGATCTTTTGGTGCAATGTCAACTACTACTTGTAACAATTTTAACCATGTAAGCAATATAACCACCAACCATAGAAATATATTCATACACAATAACACAATGACACAAGATATGTTGACTAGGGAACCTCTTGATCAAAGAGTAAACATCGGTGGGAATGATGCCCACAAAAGATGCACTAATATGAATATTCCTTGTGAAAGGATGGACTCTGTTAGGAGTCTTATGAAATACATTCAGTACATATGAATTCCTGTTAAAAGATTCTAACTTTGTTAGGAGTTATGGAAGATAGAAGGACCCACTGCCCAAAAAGCTTTAGGGTAAGATCATTGAACTCACTGTCCAACTGATCTTTGTATTAATCAACAAAATAATACCAAAAGATTACTAACCTCAACAATCCAATACTCCTCTGACTATGCCAGACTGCACCAACTCCTTCTTCAAATCTCAATACCAGATCTCAGTACTTCGCATATCCTCTTTCACAATTTCGCATTCACAATACCTTCATATAATTTCTCTTTACACATTCTCCATATTACAACAAGGAAGACATTCTTTCTTATATACCATACTCAAGTAATTACAAATGACGGCATACAAATTACAAAATAAAAGTTTCCACACGTTACATCAAAATTACATAAAACTGTTGGCTTCCAATCACTATAATTCTTCACTCCTGCAACCTCAGATCTTGTGTTGTCATCCATGTCACTATCAATATGTATTCAACTTCTCTCTAACTGACCATAACTAGATTCCATCCTGATTAGGAGATATCATCCGATTTCCACAAACTACTACTCAGGAACACTACCTGAATACTGCTTCCACTAAAATGCTCATAACTTCCATGAATAAAAGAATTACTATTTTCACTCTTAACCATAAACTTATAACACATCAAAGAGTAATTCCTCAACATTGCATAGCTGCATCTTCAATATTCCAAGTGCGCTAACTCAAACATTGTTTGCTCCTCTGCTAATCTTTAGTAGATTACTGTGTTGACATCAATGACAATCATAGTCACGAATGCAACAACAACTGCTATAGAATGGATGCTAAAACTCCCTAGGATATATTCAACATTCATTCCGAACAATTTCCCCCATTGGCATTGATGGAAACATAGATGAAAAACATCCAAGTTTCATAAATCCAACACTACAACACTGCTGCTCTGAAAATTCTTCTAAGTCCTCTTCATATATCAAATCTTGCTTCGTTTTCCTATTCAATTCTCTCCAATAGATGGTACAAATATTTTTTCATGTACACTTCTCCCCCATTGACATCAATGACAAAAATTCCATCATTACGTCAACAACAACTTCAATGTCAAAAGACACTATTCAGAAAAATACATTCACTAGAGTCCTCTTGACTCAGCTCAGATACACATACTCCCCCATTGAGGAAGTACCAACATCTAGTCTAGAAGAAAAATAGGGCTCATATACTACTAGATGGATGCAACAATCTGCATCACTTCTCAAAAGTAGTCTGGGGCATAACCCCAAGCATACCTCTCAGATACTCAAATGCATCCTTCGACAAAGGTTTTGTAAATATGTCTGCAATCTACTCCTTTGTGCTTATGTATTCAAGTCTGACTTCTTTCTCAAAAAATTATCTCTTACTACATAATACTTTATCTCTATATGCTTTTTCTTAGAATGTAACATAGGGTTCTTAGACATACTAACTGTGCTGGTGTTATCAGAATGTATAACAACAGGTTCAAAAAATTTTACTCCAATATCCTTTAGCATTTGCTTCATCTAAATTATCTGGTTACAATTGTTTGCTACTACTACATACTCTACTTCTAATGTGCTTTGTGAAATACAATTCTACTTCTTGCTTAGCCAAGAAACCAATCTTTCTCCAAGGAAAAATGCTCCTCCACTGGTGCTCTTTTTATCATCAATACTGCCTCCCCAATCAACATCTATATATGCACATAGGGTAAAATCATCAAATTTTTCATACCACAATCCATACTCAATTATGCCTCTTAAGTACCTCAGTAGCCTTTTTACTGCTACATAATTTGATTCTCTAGGGTCAACTTGAAATCTTGCTACAATTCCAGCTGAATGTGCTATATTAGTTGTGCCTTTTGTAAATCCTAATTTCAACAAATACTTATCCAATCTCACATACCAAGTTATAGGTGCTTGCTTTAATCTATATAAAGCTTTCTTTAGTTTACATACCATGTCTCCTTCTTGAGTTAAAGGAAAACCTTCAGGCTACTCAATGTAGACTTCTTCCAACTCTCCATTCAGAAATGCTGACTTCACATCCATCTAATATAGTTTGAACTTCTTGTAAGCTGCATAAGCCAAAAAAATTCTTACTACTTCAATTCTTTCTACTGGTGCAAACGATTCTTCATAGTCAATTCCTTCTTTCTATGAATATCCTTTACATACCAATCTTGCTTTGTTCCTTACTACTCCTTGTTCATTCATCATGTTTTTGAATACCCATTTTTTTCCAATGACATTCTTATCTTTAGGTCTAGGGACCAATTCCCATGTTTTTTTCTTTTCAATCTGATCTAGTTCTTCTTTCATAGCTTTAATCCAATGTTCATCTTCACAAGATTCACTAGTAGATTTAGGTTCAATTTGAGAAATCAAACATAACCATTCTTGTACCTTATTTCAAGTTAGAACTCCTCTGTCTATGCTTCCAATAATTTTCTCAACAAGATGATTCCTTGATAAATTCTTGTTAGGTGTCACTGTCTCAGATCTCACTTCAGGTGTCAGCTCTTCAATGATCTCATTGTGGCTTTCATTCAACAAATCACTGTCAATTTCATATAATAATTCAGTAGTTTCAATGTTAGATCTAGGATGAGTTCCTTCATCTGATTCATAATTAAGTATTCTTTCCTGAATTTTGAACTTTTCATCAACTTTTACATTTGCACTCTCAACAATAGTCTTAGTTCTCTTATTGTAACATCTATAAGCTTTTCTCTTCAAAGAATATCCAAGAAATATACCTTCATCACTTTTAGGATCACACTTTCCAATGTCATCATCTCTCTTTATATAAAATTTGCTTCCAAAAATTTTAAAATACTTAACTGAGGGTGCATGTCCAAGCCATAGTTCATAGGGTGTCTTGTCTATGTCTACTCTTATTTGTACTTTATTCATTATATATACTATTGTGTTCACTGCTTCTCTCCAGAATATCTTTGCTAAGTCATTCTCAAATAACATAGCTCTTGCTGCTTCAATCACGGATCTGTTTCTTCTTTCTACAATACCATTTTGTTCAGGTGTCCTAGGGGCTGAATACTGTCTCTTAATGCCATTCACTTCACAAAAGGTGTTAAATTCTCTAGAAGTAAATTCTCCACCTTTATCTGATCTCAAACATTTAATCTTCATTCTAGATTCATTCTCAACTTTATTCTTAATGATCTTAAACTTATCAAATGCTTCAGATTTTTCTTTAAGAAATGCAATCCACATCATTCTTGTAAAATCATCAATAAGAATCATAAAATACCTTTCTCCATAGAATCCTCTAGTCCTTGTAGGACCTTTCAAGTCTGTATGAACAATCTCCAAATTCTCTGATGATGTAAACTTCTTACTAGGAAATGAGCTTCTCTTTTGTTTAGCCATCACACATTCATTGCAAGTCATGTTTGTAGGCTTCATAATTTGAGGCAAATCTCTTACTGCAAGTGTAGTACTTACTTTCACAATGTTATCAAAATTTATATGAAAAGATCTTTTGTGTGATGACTAATTGTCATCAGTCTTAGTAATCAAACATGTCATCTTAGTTGGATTCAACTGAAATACACTACCTCTAGTTCTAGATCCAGTACCAATCAAATTTCCATCTTTATCTTTTATCACAAAAGTTTTCTCAGTAAACCAAACTTGATATCCCTTATCAACTAACTGTCCAACACTCAAAAAATTATGTTTCAAACCATCCACAAAGTAGACATCATCAGTATTAGTCTTTCCATCAAAAGTAATAGATCCTATACCTTTAATCAAACAAGGTGCATTGTTTCCAACTCTAACAACTCCTCCATCATAATTGTTAAACTTTATGAATTTTTTCATGTCTCCAGTCATATGATGTGAAAAACCACTATCTATAATCCAATCATCTTTCTTTTCTACTTGAGAAATTTAGGCCTTTTCTTCCTTAATTTCAATTTTAGGATTTTCTTCTTTAATTTCTACAAATCCTAGATCATCATTATTCTTAGTATCACTTTCACTCAAATATTTCTCCAAACTAGCTTCAAGTTCTTCATCATTTTCATAGTAACATTATTTAGATCTTCTAGGATTAAAGTCCTTCCTATACTTCTTAACTCTCTTAGGACATTTAGATGCAAAATGACCATATTCTTGACAAGTCCAACACTTAAAATTTTTCTTACCTTGTGGTTTTCTTTTCACAAGAAAGGAAATGCCTTCTTCAATCTTCCTATCTTCTTCATTTCTAGATCTACTGCTACCAGCATAATATCCGCTCACACTGATGCTTCTTGACAAAGTAGGGCAAACACTAAGATCATTGAATGCTGTCTCCATTCTAGGAAAGTCTCCTGATAAACTCAGGTTCATTTTTTATGCTTCCAATCTTCCAAGAAGAGTCTCTCTTGTAAAGTTTGTAGTATAAGGTATGACTTGTTCAATCATCTATGTTTTCTCTTTCTTTGTTCCTCCACAAGATATTATACCTGCGACAAGCTCTGACATTCTACCAATATAGATTCTAATAGATTCATCTTCCATCATTCTTATATCTTCAAATGCACATATCCAATTATGTAACATGAATTTATTTGCATGTTCATCACCTTCAAAAGTAGAGTGTAAAGATAACCAAATTTCATGAGATATTTTCAAATATTTTACCTGACTGTACTCATTCTCTGGAAGAGCTAACAAAAAGCTTCTCTGGCAAGTATGTTAGACATGAATAGATCTCTTTCTCCATCATTAAATGTTTCAATGTTATCCTCATCAATGATAGTCTTCTCATTATTTGTAATCAACCAATAACCTAGTCCTAAACACAGTAGATGTGTCTTCATCTTTTCTTTCTAGTTGTCAAAATTTACTCCATCAAACTTAGGGCTTTCTTTCTTGAAATTCACCATGGATCTCTTAAAGCTGTTAAACTTTTCTTTCAAGGACCTGCTTCTCTGATACCAATTGTTAGAAAGTAAAGTCCACCAAGATAACTGAGATGGGGGGGTGAATTAGTTATCTAACAAATATAGCTTTTATCAACTTTAAATTTTTTTAACCATGTAAACAATATAACCACCAACCATAGAAAGATATTCATACACAATAACACAATGACACAAGATATGTTGACTAGGGAACCTCTTGATCAAAGAGTAAACCTTAGTGGGAATGATGCCCAAAAAAGATGCACTAATATGAATATTCCTTTTGAAAGGATGGAATCTGTTAGGAGTCTTATGAAATATATTCAGTACATATGAATCCCTATAGGAGATTTTGAATCCCTGTTAAAATATTCTAACTCTGTTAGGAGTTATGGAAGACAGAAGGACCCACTGCCCAAACAACTTTAGGGTAAGATCACTGAACTCATTGTCCAAATAATATTTGTATTACTCAATAGAATAATACCAAAAGATTACTGACCTCAAAAATCCAATACTCCTTCTCTGACTATGCCAAACCGCACCAACTCCTTCTTCAGATCTCAATACTAGATCTCAGTACTTCACATATCCTCTTTCACAATTTCACATTCACAATATTTTCATATGCTTTCTCATTAAACATTCTCCATATTACAACAAGGAAAAAATTCCTTCTTATATACCACACTCAAGTAATTACAAATAAGTTGGCATACAAATTACAAAATAAAAGTTTCGCGTGTTACATGAAAATTACACAAAACTGCTAGCTTCCAATCACTATAATTCTTCACTCATGCAACCTCAGATCTTGCACTATCATCCATGTCACTATCAACATGTCTTCAACTTCTCTCTAACTACACATAACTAGATTCAATCCCAATTAGGAGATATCATCTGATTTCCACAAACCGCTACTCAAGAACACTGCCTGAATATTGCTTCCACTAAAATGCTCATAACTTCCATGAATAAAAGACTTACTATACGTGCTCTTAACCATGAACTTATAACACATCAAAGATTAAGTCCTAAACATTTCATAGCCCCATCTTCAATATTCAAAGTGTGCTAGCTCAAACACTATCTTATCCTCCATTAATATTTAGTAGATTACTGTGTTGACATCAATGACAATCACAATCATGAATGCAACAACAACTACTAACGAATGGCTGCTAAAACTCCATAGGATATATTCAAAATTCATTCCTAACATTCACCAAGCCTATCTCACAAATGGGGGTCTAACTTGAAATTTGTCTAGTGGAAAACCCTAATTCTTTGGGGAATGCAAGTTAGATGTATAATATGCATGTTTCCAAAATCAATCTAGAGGAAGTGGTCACCAAGGGTATTTTGCACCAAGCCCTAGATTGAACATCTCTATGTGTTCAGTCAGGAAGTTTAATGAAAGGGTGTGTAGTCCAAAGTATGGGATGAAGTGAATGGTTGAAGAGGTTATTTGGAGTAAATTAAGGGTGTTGAAGATTCCTAGAACACTGTAATCAGGATATGTACCCATCCTTAGTCACTTCTAGAGTAAACCAAGACTAATATGGCCAATTAGGCATGTGTACCTCATGTTGGTTAGGTGGTATTGAAGTAGGATCAGGGTTAGGGACTTTAAGGAACTTTGTAACACTGAAAAGGGTATCCAAATCTGGTATTATTTTTTCTAGATTCATTGGGAGTTGAATATCATACACCCAGGAGCAAGTTTGGAGACCTACAAGGATTTGTTGGTGGAGTTGTGTCTAGAGAGTTGTGGGAGTTGGGGAAATAATCTAGTAATTGATTCTCTATACTTGGAGGTTAAATAAGGTGTTCCAATCATTAGATTAGGTAAGAAACACTACTAGTGAAGAGTTCTCATATTAGGCCCTAAATAGGGAAGGTGTCCCTAAGGCCTTAACTTGGAGAAGTTAGTAGTTGATTCATAGAGTTGGGAAAAAATTTAGAGAGGGATTAGACATTCCTAACTGGTTGATATCTATTCTAATCAAAGGTTGGAAGAGTCAGTCATTTCCTAAAAGCTATATTGTAGAGATTTGTGGGTGATAGGCTTTGTATTAATCTAATTTTGTGTTCTCTGTATCAAGTTGTATCAGAGCAACTAAGGTTCTATTTGGGAGGAAAGAAGGAGACAATATTTTAGAAGGAGAAGATATCCCTATGAGGTTAACCAATGTTGAGTTGGCTAAAATAGTAAAGGAACGTATGGTTGAGAGTAGAGCAGTCAGAGAGGAGAATAGGATTATGAAGAAGGAATTGGAGAATTTGAAGGGACAAGTAAGAAGAGAAAATGAGGAGTCAGAGGAAGAAGTCAAAGAGGAGGATAGGTGTTCTAGGAAATATAGCCTACTAGAGGATCAGAGAGCAATGCTTGCATCCCTAGAGAGGGTAGGGAAGAAGGATAGAATAGATCTATCCATGTTCCATGGTAAGTTGGAACCAGAGGAATGTATGGACTGGTTAGAAGCCCTTGAGAGCCATTTTGCATGTGAGGAGGTGCATGCAAATCAAAAGGTAAATATAGCTAAGTCCAAATTGAAATGAATGGCCTTGAGTTGGTAGAATTTCCTTCAAAATGAGAGGGTAGAGGAAGGTAAGAGTACCATTTCCACATGGACAAGGATGAAGGAAGAAGTGAAGAGGCAGTTTGTACTCAAGGACTATGAATTGACCCTCCAAAAGAAGTTACAAAATGTAAAATAGAGGGACCTTGAGGTGAGTTCCTACACCTAAGAGTTTCATAATTTGAATCTTAAGGCTAAGTTATATGAGACTGAAAAATAAAAGCTAGCAAGGTACATCAATGGTCTCAAGTATAGTATCCAAGATGAACTTACCTTGGTTACTTTGGAAATAGTCCACAAATTCTTCCAATTATCCCTCAAGATTGAGGAAAAATAGAAGAGAAAGGGGGAGAAGAGTAGAGGAAGAGGAAGTAATTTTAGAGGAAGAGGCAGATTTAATAGCAGAGGAACTTTTCCTAGGAGCCAAGGAGAATCTAGAAGTCAGGGAGAAAAAACTGATGCAAGTAGTAGAGGTTCCTTTAGAGGTAGAAGACCAAACAATAGAGGTAGATTAGGGGGAAGAGGCCCTCATGTATTTAATGGTAGATGTTTCTCTTGTAACTAAGTAGAACACTAGTCATTCAAATGTTTAGAGAAGAATGGCACTAGCGGTCAAGGAGATAGGAGGGTATAGTTGACCCATGAAGAAGAGGATTTTTAGAGTACTACCTCTTACCACACCACATCTTCCAAGCATGCTCACCCTGAGAAAGGAGAGTTCCTAATGTTCAACAGATCACTTTTGGTACCAATCAACAAGGATCCTCCTCAAAGAAAATCAATCTTCCGAACCACATGTATTGTCAAGGGTAAGGCATGCAAGGTAATTATGGACTCTGGCTCTATTGAGAATTTTGATTCCTTATAAATAGTAACTAAACTTGGTTTAAAAATAATCCCTCACCCTAGTCCATATAAGGTGTCTTGGTTAAGAAAGGAGAAACAAACCATCATCAATGAACAATGTTGGGTTGATTTCCAAATAGGAGAGTATAGTGACAAGTTCATGTGTGAGGTTGTAAATATGGATGTCTACCATCTCCTTTTAGGGAGACCTTGGGAATATGATACCAATGCCCAACATGATGGGAAAAAAAATGTATTCACCATAACCAAGGGTGGGGAAAGCATTACCATGACTTCTTTGCATGATGACCCCAAGGATAAAGCCATGTCTAGTAGTGTCATGTTGGTAAAGGAGAAAGAGTTTTTACAAGTCCTTAAGGAGGAAAATGTGCCATGCTTTGTAGTACTAGTTAGACCCAAAGAGGCTAACCAAAGGAGTAAGGGGTCATGTCAAGAAGCCAAGAAAAGTATTTATCCTAAGGAGGTTGTAGAATTACTTGCTAAATATAGTGGTATTGTTGCAAATAGCAATAATGAGTCTCTTCCACCAAAAAGAGAGATAAGTCATTGTATTGACTTGATACTAGGGGCTACCCTACCTAACAAGGCTGCCTATAAACTCACACCAGAGAAGAATGAAAAAGTGGCTAGACAAACCCAAGGATTGTTGGAGAAGGGGTTTATTAGGAAGAGTATTAGCCCATGTGTTGTACTTGCAATCCTTGCCCCTAAAATAGAAGGCACTTGGAGATTGTGCACTGATTCTAGAGCCATTAATAGGATCACCATTAGATACCAATTCCAAATTCCTAGAATGGAGGACCTTATGGATTGCCTAGGATGAGCTAAGTTTTAAGAGATGAGGATGAGTGGAAGTCATCATTCAAGACCAATGAGGATTTTTTTAAGTGGGTAGTTATGTCATTTGGCTTTTCCAATGCCCCTAGCACAATCATGTGCCTAATGAATGAAGTATTGAAACCTTTTCTTCACAAGTTTGTTGTGGTTTACTTGGATGACATATTGATCTTTAGCAACAACAAAGAGGAGCATCTCCATCACCTTGACTTGGTCCTTAAAAGACTCCATGAGGAAGGATTGAAGGTGAATCTTGAGAAGTGTTCATTCTTGCAAGAAGAGCTTGTCTTTTTGGGGTTTTTGATCTCTAAGGGGCAGTTCAAAGATGGATCCAACTAAGGTAGAGGCTATCCTCAACTAGCCACCACCTATTTTAGCTACTAAGGTAAAGATTTTTCATGGTTTGTGTAGTTTTTATAGGAAGTTTATCAAAAAATTTAGTGGAATTTGTAATCAGGTATAATAAACACAATAAAAGGTGGTAGTAAGTGGGTCTTTGAATGGACCAAGGAGGCCAATGAATATTATGAAGTTTTAAAGAAAAATATCTCTAAGCAACCAGTCCTAGTTTTTCTTGATTTTCATAAAGTCTTTGTGGTAGAATGTGATGCCAACAATAAGGCCATTGGAGGGGTCCTTAGCAAAGAAGGGAGGCCAGTAGCCTTCTTTAGTGAAAAACTAAATGACACCTAGAAGAAGTATTCCACTTATGACCTTGAACTCTATGCAATGGTGCACTCCTTGAGGAAATGGAGGTAGTACCTATTTCCTAAGGAGTTTATTTTCTTCACAAATAACCATGCACTTAGTTTCCATAATAGACAAGATAAACTTAATCATAGGCATGTCAAGTGGATGGAATTTTTATAAGCTTACACTTTTACTATTAATTATAAAAAGGGTGTTGTGAATAAGGTTGTAGATGCTCTAAGTAGGAGGAACCATACCATTCAAACTATACAATTAGAAATTTCAGGAATAGAAGCCATGAAGGACATGTATGCAGAGGATGAGGACTTTAAAGATATTTATCAAGTTTGTGTGGACATGATTTCAAGGTATCACACTGAGTTTCTTGAATTTATGATCCAAGATAGTATTTTGTTTAAAGGGGGTTTACTTTGTCTTCCAAAAGGATCTATGATGGAGAAGATTGTCAAAGAAAAACAATATGGTAATTTGGTAGGGACTTTTGGAGTGGATAAGACCTTGGAGTCAGTTAGGAGATTATATTTTTTGCCCCTATTGTAGACTGATGTTAGAAAATTTGTGGAGACTTGTTTGGTTTGTTAGAGATTCAAGGTTCATACCTCAAATATAGGACTGTACACTCCATTACCTATTTCATCTAAGCCATGGGACTATTGGAAACTGAATTGAAGCAATTGTTGTATTGTCATTGATGTCAAACCTTAACTGGTAAGACTGTTGCTACTTAGGAAAGTACTATATCTATTGTGAGAAGGGAAAGGAAGGATGGTAACAATAGCACCTAGGGAAAGTGATGAAGGGGTGCTCCCCTTAATACCACAAACACATAACAGAAACAGAGAAACACAACAATATGCAAGAATAGAAAATTGGCTTCTTATTATCTCCACAAATGTGGAATTACAAACTTTTCAGAATTACAATATGTAAAGCCACATGGGCATTCCCTTAAAATATTCTGTAGGCCAAAGCCTCGAATCAAAACTCAGGTCTACTACCCAGAACTACCTAGGACAACACTACGGGCCTTCTTTATATAGACAATTTCCACCGCCCGAGAAGGTTCCAGAAAATTAGCCCTTAAGGCCGACGATCCTAAGAATTATTTTCTTTTCTTTTCTTTTTACATAGGGTCGGCTAAGAAAATATACACAAAAATGCTTTTAGGTAGCCAAACTTTCGGAGGCCATAACTTTTTAACCGTAGCTCCAATTTTCTATTATAACCACTTTTTGGAAACACCGTGTCGAGATCTACAGTGCTTGACTTGCGCAAGCTCCAATCAGCTGAGGGTCGACCGCAATCCGGAGCCTCTAAGGCCTTCAAAATTGACCTAAAAGATTTCATACCTAGAAACCTCAATAACTTTGCCAATACAGATGATGTGGCAATGAAACTCAATTGGTAGGCTGATATGACTAAGATGAACCTCCACCTGTGAAATCAAAATATTCTGAGATCATATGACTGACCTACTAAAAATAGTAAGTTTCCATAAATAGCAGCTCCACACAAGATAGCCCTTATTGAAAAGCAAAAAGAAATATTTTTGGGTGATGAAAGATTTCTCTTACACCCAGGATGCTCCTGCATCAGACACCCGGGGTAATTTGAGAAGTGACTCTATCACGACTCAGGTGTGCAAAGGAAAACCAAGAGGGTTAACCTCCTCCTTTGTTAGCCATGATGAACCCTCAACAAGTCATCCATTCCACTTGACCAAATATTCTTCATATATTCTGTTCCTTGTGCTTCTACCAACACGACTATCCAGTATGTCCTCAATCTCCTTAGTATCTGAACTAGTTGCTGGAATACTCCACTGTGCTGTTATGATCTCAGCTTCAACACCTCCTTCATGATACTCTGTCAAATTTGAAATGTTAAACACTAGTAAAATATTCAACTCAGTAGGCAATTCTACCTCATATGCATTTCCTGAATCATGCTTCTTCAGTATCTTACATGGTCCAAATTTCTTCATTTTCAACTTGTTATATGTACCAATCGAAAATTTTTCCTTTCGCAAATGAACCATGACTTCATCTCCAACCTGAAATTCCTTATGTCTCCTTTTCTCATCTATCTTAGCCTTATACTATGCATTCATCTTGGTGATGTGCTTCCTCACTTCCTCATGAATGTTCTTCAAGTGTTCTGCAAAATCCTCAGCTTCAGCACTACTTATTTCTTTTTTATCTATCTTTCTCAATTCAGATGCATTTCTTGGACTACTTCCATATACAATCTGAAATGGTGATTTACCAGTGCTCCTATTGAAAGAATTATTATATGCAAATTCTGCCTATGGTAAAATCAAATCCCATCCTGTTGGCTTATCTCCAACCAAACATCTCAGTAAATTTCCCAAACTCCTATTCACCACCTTTGTCTGTCCATCAATCTGTGGATGATGTGATGAACTAAATTTCAAATCTATCTTCAACTTCTTCCACAATGTACGCCAGAAATATCCAACAAACTTAGTGTCTTTATCTGAAACTATGGTCTTTGGCAAACCATGTAGTCTCATTACTTCTCTGAAAAACAATTCTTCTATATGAACAGCATCACTAGTCTTCTTGCAGGGAATGAAATGTGCCATCTTCAAAAATCTGTCAACTACTACAAAAATTGAATCATGCCCCCGCTGTGTCCTCGGTAAACCAAGAACAAAGTCCATGCTGATATCCTCCCAAGGCTTCTCTGGTACAGGTAATGGTTAATACAACCCTTTATTCTGCTTCACTCCTTTTGCCATCTGACATACTCTACAACTCTGCACAAACTTCTTCACATCTTGTTGCAACTGTGGCCAATAATAATTTTTACTAACCAAAGCAAGGGTTTTATCTCCACCAAAATGTCCAGCCAATCCTCCGCTATGCTTCTCCTTGATGAGATTCTCCCTCATAGAACTTTGTGGAATGCACAACTGACTCCCGCTGAATAGCATATCATCCTGAATGATGAAATCCAGCCACTTTGTTCTGTCTAGAGTAACAGGTTCTTTACAAGCTTTCCAAGCTTCACCAAAATCAAGATCCTTTAGATACAAATTCTTGAGTTCCTTGAACCCAACCACCTCAATCTACATTTCTGTCAGCAATAGTTGCCTTCTGCTAAGAGCATCTGCAACCCTGTTAGACTTTCCACTCCTATGTTTCAAAACAAATGTATAACTCTGCAAAAACTCAACCCATTTCAAATGTCTTTGATTCAACTTTTCCTGACTATTCAAATATTGCAAAGCTTGATGATCAGTATACAAAAACAAACTCCTTAGGAAGTAGATAGTGTCTCCACTTCTTCAATGCCTGAATTATAGCATAAAATTCTTGATCATAAATAGAATATTTTCTCTTGGCATCATTTAACTTCTCACTGAAATAAGCAACAGGTTTACCTTCTTGGCTCATAACAGCTCGTATTGCAGTACCACTAGCATCACAGTCTACTTGAAACACCTTATTAAAATCTAGAAGTGCTAAAATAGGTTGTTCTGTAACTTTTTGTTTCAACACTTGAAAACTCTTTTCTGCCCCATTAGTCCACTTAAACTCTTTTCTATCCCCTCTCATTGTCTCAGTCAAGGGACCACAAATACTGCTAAAATTTCTGATAAAATTTCTGTAAAAACTAGCTAGACTATGACAAGATCTTACCTCAGTAGCACTCCTTGGAGTAGGCCATTCAAGGATAGCCTGTACCTTCTCTAGGTCCATTTTTAGACCTTCTGTTGAAACTACAAATCCCAAATACACTAACTCTTTCTTGACAAAACTGCACTTCTTCAAAATAATCAATAATTTCTCATCCCTCAGCTTCTCAAACACCATACAAATATGCATCATATGTTCTTCCAATGTCTTACTAAAGATCAAAATATCATCTAGGTACACAATGACAAACTTACCCAAAAATTCTTTCAGAACCTCGTTCATGAGCTGCATGAAAGTGCTCGGTGCATTGGTTAACCCAAAAGGCATGACTAACCACTCATACAGTCCTTCCTTTGTCTTGAAGGCAGTCTTCCATTCATCTCCTTCTCTAATCCGAATCTAGTGATATCCACTCTTCAGATCTATCTTTGAGAAATACACAGCTCCACTCAAACAATCCATAATATCATCCATTCGTGGCAATGGAAACCTATTCTTGATTGTGATCTTGTTTATTGCTCTGGAATCTGTACACATCCTCCATTCTCCATTCTTCTTTGGTGCTAATACCGCTGGTACAACACAGGGACTCAAACTCTCTCGAATCAACCCCTTCTGCAATAACTCATGTACTTGTTTGTTCAACTCTTCACTTTCTGCTGGTGTCATTCTGTGTGCTACCTTGTTTGGAAAACTGGCTCTTGGAATCAAATCCATCTGATGACTGATCTTCCTTACCGGTGGTAATCCATCAGGTACATTATCAGATACAATATCCTGAAACTCATTCAACAAATTTGCAACCTCTATAGGTACATCCTCTACTTCTTCTTTACCAACTTTTGGAATTAAAGAAAAACACACATGCTCATGCCTCATACCATCTAGGAATTTCCTTCCATCAACAAATGTTATTCTCGCATTACCACAGACCTTTTCTTCGGTCTCCTTCAATGACTTTAGCTTATGTTGCACTCCATCCTTTGTCAGGGAATAGGTATTCGCACGACCATCGTGTATAGCACATCTGTCAAATTTCCATGGTCTACCCAACAACATATGACATGCATCGATAGATATGATATCACATAGTACCTCATCTTGGTACCCGCCGACCTTGAACTTTACCAAGCACTGTTCACTGACCATGACCTTGTGGTCATCCTGCACCCAGGCAATCTGATATGGATGTGGGTGTTTCTGTCTCTTGAGCTTCAACTTTGTCACCATCTCTTCTGACACCAAATTTTTAGTGCTTCCGCTATCGATAATCACATCACAACATTTACCCTCACACTTGCATCTAGTGCGAAACAAGCTCCTCCTTTGTTCAGGTTCATTCTCACTACTCAGCAGGACTCTTCTGCTAATCAATGTTTCTCCTCTTTCAGCATCTTTAGAATTTGAAGATCTGGCATCTTCATCCACATGTGCCACTCTGGCCTGGCCTTCATTCCTCCTATTTGTCCTTCCTTGGCATTGAGGACATTCAAATGCCCTATGACCTTCTTCTCCACAGTGAAAACATGTTCCATGGAAGCCTTCTCTTCTTGAACCTTGTCCTCTTCCTCTTCCTCTCTGATCTCTATTATTCTGATCTTGGAAATGATTGGAATTGTTTCCTCTCTGATTTTGACTACTACTGGCCTCATCCTTCTTTTTCGGATCTTCATTTCGGCCTCCATATGACCTTCCAATAGATCATCCACCGTGACCTCTTCCATTTTGTCTGCTCTTGAACTTCTTGTTCAGCTTTTCCTCTACTTTTAGGGCAAACTGGTATGTCTCTTCAATACTATTCATTCGAACCAAATTCAACTCCTCCTGAATGCTAGGCCTCAACCCGTTAAGGTAACGAGCAACTTTCTCCTTATCGGCTTCCGCATGGCCTGTTCTGATGAGGATTCGATAGAACTCCTTTGTATACTCCTAAACAGATCATCCCGCTTGCTTCAAACTTTGCATTTTCTTTAGTAGGTCAAGCTCATAATCAACAGGGATGAACTATCGCTTCAATTTATCCACCATCCGATCCTATCTTGTGATTTTATCTTTCCCTCTTCTATTTCACTCCAATTGAATCTCTTGCCACCAGATCTTTGCATGACCTTTCAGTCTAGCCTTCATGAATTTGACCCTATCAGGATCCTCAATATCTTCATACTCAAAATATTCTTCACATTCATTGATCCAGTCGATCAATTCCTCTGGGTTAAGATTTCCTGAAAATGTAGGAACCTCGATCTTAGGTCTTTTTCCGATCTTGGAAATGGCCCGAAAAAGTCTTTCTTCCTCCAGGTTCACAACTTTGACTTCTCCTTCTTGATCTTTTTCTTCAGCTTCATCTTCTCTTTCATCTCTGACATTAAGATTCATTCCTCTGCGAATCTCCTCTTGCAATGGTCGCACTTGTCTCTGGAGTGCTCTGACCTCAGGTGTTACAACACCACCTCTTCCACCATGTTCCCTTCGTGGAGGCATTTTTGTGATGCGCGCTGAAACCCTAACCACGGTTTTGGTGCAAACTGCCTCATAGTCGGTGATCTATTTACACACTCAAGAACTCCTGCTCTGATACCACTTGATGAAGGGGTGCTCCCTCTAATACCACAAACACATAACAGAAACAGAGAAACACAACAATATGCAAGAATAGAAAATTGACTTCTTATTATCTCCACAAATGTGGAATTACAAACTTTTCAGAATTACAATATGTAAAGCCACATGGGCATTCCCTTAAAATATTCTGTAGGCCAAAGCCTCGAATCAAAACTCAGGTCTACTACCCAGAACTGCCTAGGACAACACTACGGGCCTTCTTTATATAGACAATTTCCACCACCCGAGAAGGTTCCAGAAAATTAGCCCTTAAGGCCGATGGTCCTAAGAATTATTTTCTTTTCTTTTCTTTTTACATAGGGTCGGCTAAGAAAATATACACAAAAATGCTTTTAGGTAGCCGAACTTCTGAAGGCTATAACTTTTTAACCGTAGCTCCGATTTTCTATTATAACCACTTTTCAGAAATGCCATGTCGAGATCTATAGTACCTAACTCGCGCAAGCTCCAATCAGCCGAGGGTCGACCGCGATCCAGAGCCTCTAAGGCCTTTAAAATTGACCTGAAAGATTTCGTACCTAGAAACCTCAATAACTTCGCCAATACAGATGATGTGGCAATGAAACTCAATTGGTAGGCTGATATGACTAAGATGAACCTCCACCTGTGAAATCAAAACATTCTGAGATCATATGACTGACCTACTAAAAATAGTAAGTTTCCATAAATAACAGCTCCGCATAAGATAGCTCTTATTGAAAAGCAAAAAGAAATATTTTTGGGTGATGCAAGATTGCTCTTACACCCAGGATGCTCCTGCATCAGAAAGGTTGTGTTATCTTGATACTACAAAGTGTACTTGACTATGTTGTATAATGATGGGACAATGTATTGTTGATCTTAGTAAGATTGAAGACTAAATTGGTAGGCTTAACCAAGCAAAAATGAAGAAATCATGTTTAAGCCGAGTTATGTTAGTGTCGACCGAGTTAGTGTATGCCGAGAAAAAATCTAGTGTCGACTGAGTATCAGTTAATTTCTGAGGAAGACAATATATACCGAGACAGTTTTAGTAGTGACCGAGTGTTTTACATGAAGACTGAGTGGATGATCACAGTATTGACCGAGCATCAACATTTTTATATTTGAAGAGAATTCAGATTTGGAGCCGACATTGTTGAATTCTTCGATTAAGTAAAACGTGTTGACTTTATTTATTGATTGTATGGAATCATTTAATGCTTTTAAAAACATTTTATTGTAAATATTTATGAGATTTGAGATAATTCTAGAAGAGGAGACGAAGAATATGAAGTGGGTAGATTCAATGAATCTGACTTAACCCTAAGATCTATGAAGGAGATTAAGCGGCAAAAGATAAGTTAACCTAACAAAGAAAAGTATTAAAGCAACCTAAAACACTAGGTATGAGAATGCATGGGTGAAGTAGATGCTGGAAGAACAGTAAGTTTTATTGACTGTATAAGCGAAAAGGATGAAGGAGAAGTGTGGTGATTTCTTGAAGAAAAGTTTCGAGCAGATCAGAGATGGAGATGGAAAAGTTTCAAAGTCAGTAAACCAGCATTTGTGTACGGAATTGGATCTGATATTTGCAAAGTGAGTTGTATGTTATTTTTAGATCAATACTACTGCTACTTTCTAACCATTGTAATAGTCAAAATACTTTTAACAAAGGTTGACCTAAAAGTCATATGTTAAATCCTTTGAACAAGGTTGCATTCTAATGGAGTGTATGTAAGTCCTGTAACAAGGCTCACTTTTAACAGGGTGATTGAAATCTTTTAATCGGGTCACACCTGACAGTGTGTATTGTAACCTTTGACAGGGTTGGCTTTTAACCGAGCTCACTTTAGAAGAGTGAAAATAATAATAGCATGTTACAAAGTGGTTTTTCCCATATTGGGTTTCCACTATAAATCCTGGTGTCAATACTTGTGTGAATGTTTTGGTTTGAATATTTTTGTGTTTTACAAGTTAGTTACAGCTGGGTAGTGGACTGCAGTGTTATATGTTTCTATTATTAAATCAGTGATGACCATGTTTGTTTTGGTTGCTTGATCTGATTTAAGGAAAAGTTTTTGAAGTTATTTTATACATCAGGACCTGAGAACAACTGATTCACCCCCCCTCTCTATTGTTCTAAATAATATTAACAATTGGTATTAGAGTTGTGTTGCTTATTGGTGTCTACAGAAAACAAGTTTAAAGGGACTTGAAGCAAATGATCAAGATGTATAAGAAGGAGGTACCGAAGCTGAACAAGGAAAACTTCCCTCGATTGAAAAGCTTGATGAAGCTGCATCTGGTTGGTATTGGTGATTTTGCAACGTACTACATTGAGCATGACTATGTCACACCTATTGCACCTTTGACTGTTGAGGAAATGAGAGCTAAGCAAAAACATAATTAGGCAATGCTGGAAATTGCATCTGCCCTAAGCTATCTGGAATTTGAGGATATTAAGGACTACACAACTGCTAAAGATATGTGGGACAGTCTTGCAAAGATCTATGGTGGTGATCTATATGTGCTGAAAGCTAAAGTCGAGAGTCTCAGAGGTAAGTTTGATGAAATGAGAATGAATGAAGATGAAAACATTGCACAATATTGTGTTAGAATAAAAGAAGTTGTGAATGCTATTAGAGGAGCAAATGGAACTATTGATGATGAGACCATAATTGGAAAAGTGCTAAGAACTTTGCATCCTATATATGCTATTAAGATCTTAGCTATTCAGGAATCTAGATGTAACTCTGGAAATGAGCTTACCTTGGAAGGTTTGATCGGCAAACTGATTTCTTTTGAACTATCTAATTATGATAATTTCACTATTGGTAGTATTGGAAATGTTGAATCTGCTTTTAAGTCACAGTTAATTCTAAACAAGCCTATGAAAAAAAAAAAAAGATGCACTAGTGAAAGTGAAAGTGACAGTGACACTTCTGATGAAGATCTTGAAGATCTAGAAGCTCTTATGGCTAGAAGACTGAGAAGAGGAAAAGGAAAATATAAAGGTAAACTCCCTATTATATGTTTTGCATGGAATAAAGTTGGTCATATAGTTGCTAGATGTCCTAAAAGGAAGGACAAAGATGAAGAAAGAAATAATAGACACAAAGATAGAAGAGATGACAAAGGCTACCGAAGGCACAAAGACTACAAAGGAAAAGGTAAGAAATCTTGTTACATTGCTGAAGAAGAGACTGACACTAATAGTGATGATTTTGAAATTGAGGTAGTCTATGTTGCAATGAAAGATGAATCTGATGAGGATGACAAAACTGCATTGATTTCCTATGTGAACAAAAATGACAAATGGATTATAGACAGTGGTTGTTCACATCACATGACTGGTGACAAAAGTAAGTTTGAGACCTTACATCATTATAAAGGTAAAAGTGTAACATTTGGTAATGATGCACCATGTCCTATTAGAGGAAAAGGGTTGATTAAACTGACTGATAAAATATCTAGTGAAAATGCTTATTGGGTTGAAGGATTGAATTACAATTTTCTAAGTGTTGCTCAGCTCAACAGAACTGGTTACCGAGTGGAATTTCATCACAAGAAAGCTAAGATATTTGATGGTACTGGTGAACTGATTGGAAGTGGTGAGCAGACTAGAGGTAATTTGTTCTATCTTGACCTATCTGAAGAAATATGTATGATTGCACAACTTGATGACATTTGGTTATGGCATAAGAGGATATGTCATGTTAACTTTGACAATCTGGTAGAGATAAGAAAGAAGAAGAAAGTAAGAGGCCTACCTAGATTGAAGAAACCTGAGAATGTGATGTGCAAAGAATGCCAGATAGGAAATATGACTAAGTCAAGTTTCAAGAGCAAAACCTTTACTTCTGAACACATTTTAGATCTGGTTCATACTGACCTTTGTGGACCTATGGGTATACAAAGTTATTGTGGTGCTAGATATTTTATCTTGTTTGTTGATGATCATACCAGGATGATGCATGTAATGTTTCTAAAAGAAAAATCTGACACTTTTCAATATTTTAAGTGGTATTTGGCTAAGGTTGAAAAGGAGATAGGTAGGAACCTAAAATGTCTTAGATCTGACCGAGGTGGAGAATTTACATCAAATGAATTCAATCTATTTTGCAATGATAGAGGAATCAAAAGACAAATGTCTGCACCTAGGACACCTCCACAGAATGGTATAGTACAAAGAAGGAACATATCTAGTTTGGGATGTGCAAGGAAATTATTGATTGAAAAGAATGTGGCACAAAAATACTGGAAAGAAGCTATAAGTACAAGTGTTTACACTCTTAATCGGGTATAGATCAAGAAAGGTACAAATCTAACACCCTATGAATTATGGTATGGGCATGCACTGAGTGTTCAATACTTTAGAATCTTTGGAAGAAAGTGTTACATATTGAAAGACAATAGGAATGGAAAGTTTGATTCCAAAAGTGATGAGGGCATATTCCTAGGCTACTCCATAAAAAGTAAAGCTTATAAGTGTTTGAAATCTAACACTAAAAAAATTGTGGAAAGTATGAATGTAAAAATTGATGAGTATGTAGAAAGAAATGATGCCGATAGCAAAATAGAACTAGAAGATTACAGATCTTTTGTGTACATTGAGGAAATAGAAGAGGTAGGTGACAAACTTGCACTTGATGCCAAGTCTCAGGAAAGCAATGCCGAGTGACAGGAAATGATTGTCGAGTGTCAGGAAAATAGTGCCGAGAGAGAACAAGAACATGTCATGATACAAGATAATGTTGTCAAGTATCAGGAAGAGGTTGTCGAGAATTTAGAAGTTGAATTAGACAATCTTGTTGGGGAACTTGATGAAATAGAGGAGAAAAATGCTGAACCTATTTTGGCAAAATATGTAAGAAGACATCATAAGCCTAAACAGATAATTGGAGATAAAGACACTGGAATTCAAACTAGAAGAAAGACCAAGGATCCAACATGCTTACTATGTAAGTTTGAACCTAAGACAACTAAAGAGGCATTAGAAAATGAAGATTGGATACAAGCACTGAATGAAGAGATTGACTAGATTGAGAAGAATGAAACCTGGACTCTGGTGCCGAGACCTGCAGCTAAGAATGTTATAGGAACAAAGTGGGTGTTTTGAAATAAGATGAATGAAAATGGTGACATCACTAGGAACAAAGCTAGGCTGGTATGCAAAGGCTACGCACAAGAAGAAGGAATAGATTATGGGGAGACATTCACCCCTGTAGCTAGATTGGAAGGAGTAAGAACTCTGCTTGCATATGCTGCTTATAAAGATGTCAAGGTATATCAAATGGATGTCAAGTCTACATTTTTAAATGGTGTACTGGAAGAAGAAGTTTACATAGAACAACCAAAAGGTTTTATTGATCCAAACAAAAGACACATGGTATGTAAACTAAACAAAGCATTGTATGGATTGAAACAAGCTCCCAGAGCATGGTATGAGAGGTTGCATAATTATCTGATACAGATTGGATTTTCCATAACAAATGACACAAGCAATGTGTACTTGAAGGATGAAGAAGGTGAAGAAATTCTTTTGGCCAAAAGTTTTGTTGATGACATTATTTTTGGTGGACAAGATGCATTGTGTGAAAGTTTTTCAAAAGAAATGCAAACTGAATTTGAAATGAGTGTTTGGTGAGATCAAATTCTTTGTTGGTTTACAAGTATATCAGATGAAGAAAGGAATTTTCATTACACAGTCTAAGTATGTTAATGAAATACTGAAAACTTTTGGAATGAAAGATGTTAGACTAGTGGGAACTCCTATGGTTACTGGACAAAAATTATCTAAGAATGATGATGCTGTAGAAGTTAACTAGACTTTGTACAGATCCATGATTGGAAAATTACAGTATGTTGTACATAGTAGACCAAATATTATGCTAGCTATTGGGATTGTGGCAAGATTCTCTACCAATCCTAAGGAAACAAACATGATGGCAGTGAAAAGAATCATGAGATACTTGAAAGGAACTTCTGACTATGGGTTATACTACAAGAAGAATGACAAATTTGAACTTAGAGTATACACTGATGCTGATTGGGTAGGAAATGTAGATGAAAAAAAGAGCACTAGTGGTGGAGATTTCTTTCTTGGATAGAGATTAGTCTCCTGGACAAGAAATAAATAAAATTGCATTTCCCAATCTACTGCTGAAGCCAAGTATGTTGCTGCTACAGTAAACTGCTCAAATTTGATATGGATAAAATAGTTTTTGATAGGCATGAAAGAAGAAATCACTGAACCTATTGTTATTTTCTATGACAACACAAGTGCCATCAATATTTCTAAGAATCCAATTATGCACACTAAGACCAAGCATATATCAATCAAGTATCACTATTTGAGGGAATTGGTACAAGACAAGGAAGTCTGAATGGAATATGTGAATACAAAAGAACAATTGGCAAACAAAAGCTCACGAGTATTTGAGAAGTCAATTAGGGGTCCTTCCCCTAACTGAGGCTACATAGTCAAGCTAGGAGCACTACATCAAATATGCCACAGCGGAATAATTGACAAATTGATGCAGAAGATTGTCACACTTTAGGACTATCCTAGAGCTATGAAGAAGAAGCAAAGACAACAAATCAATCATAAGGAAGATGATAGAGGGAGAAAATTTGAGCTGCACAGATATATCTACATTTGTTGGATGTAAGTTTTAGTTGCTGCTTTGGCATTTTTGTCAAAGAGGGAGATTGAACTGAAATGATACTATAACACATGATACTGAAAAAGTTAGAGGGAGATGAACTGAAGAGTAGGGATGATGAATAGAAATGAAAGATCGGGATAGAGGGAGATCAAGATACTTATGATAGTCACAGAAGTGAGATTTACAAATTTTGAATCAGAATGAAGCTAAGGATATTATAAATTTTCGTTGATGGACAGATAATTTTTTGGATTGGTTGGCAATCCATGTGTTATTCAGGTGATATCATATGGTGTTGCCATCAATGCCAAAGAGGGAGATTGTTGGAAACTGAATTGAAGCAATTATTGTATTTTCATTGATGTCAAACCTTAACTGGTAAGACTATTGCTACTTAAGAAAGTACTATATGTATTGTGAGAAGGGAAAGGAAGGATGGTAACAATAGCACCTAGGGAAAGGTTAAGTTATCTTGATACTACAAAGTGTACTTGACTATGTTGTACAATGATGGGACAATGTATTGTTTATCTTAGTAAGATTGAAGACTAAACTGGTAGGCTTAACCGAGCAAAAATGAAGAAATCATGTTTAAGCTGAGTTATGTTAGTGTCGACCGAGTTAGTGTATGTCGAGCAAAAATCTAGTGTCAACCGAGTATCAGTTAATTATCGAGGAAGATAGTATATGTCGAGGAGACAGTTTTAGTAGTGATCGAGCATTTTACATGAAGACCGAGTGGATGATCACAGTATTGACCGAGCATCATCATGTTTATATTTGAAGAGAATTCAGATTTGGAGCCGACATTGTTGAATTCTTGGATTATGTAAAATGTGTTGACTTTATTTATTGATTGTACGGAAGCATTTAATGCTTTTAAAAATGTTTTATTATAAATATTTATGAGATTTGAGATGATTCTAGAAGAGGAGATGAAGAATATGAAGTGGGTAGATTCAATGAATCTGACCTAACCCTAAGATCTATGAAGGAGATTAAGCGGCAAAAGATAAGTTAACCTAACAAAGAAAAGTATTAAAGGAACCTAAAACACTAGGTATGAGAATGCATGGGTGAAGTAGATGCTAGAAGAACAGTAAGTTTTATTGACTATATAAGTGAAAAGGCTGAAGGAGAAGTGTGGTGATTTCTTGAAGAAAAGTTTCAAGCAAATCAGAGATGGAGATGGAAAAGTTTCAAAGTCAGTAAACCAGCATTTGTGTATGGAATTGGATCTGATATTTGCAAAGTGAGTTGTATGTTTTTTTCAGATCAATACTACTACTACTTTTTAACCATTATAATAGTCAAAATTCTTTTAGTAGAGGTTGACCTAACAGTCATATGTTAAATCCTTTGAACAAGGTTTCATTCTAATGGAGAGTATGTAAGTCCTGTAACAAGGCTCACTTTTAACAGGGTGATTGAAATCCTTTAATTGGGTCACACTTGACAGTGTGTATTGTAACCTTTGAGAGGGTTGGCTTTTAACTGAGCTCACTTCAGAAGAGTGAAAATAATAGTAGCACGTTACAAAGTGGTTTTTCCCATATTGGGTTTCCACTATAAATCCTGGTGTCAATACTTGTGTGAATGTTTTGGTTTGAACATTTTTGTGTTTTACAAGTTAGTTATAGTTGGGTAGTGGACTGTAGTGTTATATGTTTCTATTATTAAATCAGTGATGACCGAGTTTGTTTTGGTTGCTTGATCTAATTTAAGGAAAATTTTTTGAAGTTATTTTATACATTAGAACCTGAGAACAACTAATTCACCCCCCGCCCCCCTCTGTTGTTCTAAATCATATTAACAGGGACTCCATTAGCATGGATGTTTTCCTTGGTCTTCCCAAAACAAGATTGGTTATGAAAACATTTTTGTAATTGTGGATAGGTTCTCTAAGATGGGCCATTTTGTTCCATGTAGGACAACACATTATGCCTCTCGTGTTGCAAGGTTGTTTTTCGAGGAGGTGGTTAGGTTACATGGTCTACCATTGTCCATCATTTCAGATAGAGATCCCAAATTCTTAGGCCACTTTTGGAGGACATTGTGGAAGAAATTGGATACAAATGTGTGTTTATCTTGAACATATCACCCTCAATCTTATGGGAAAACTGAGGTTATTAATAGATCTATTGGAAACTTATTGAGATGTCTCACCCAAGAACATGGGACTAGTTGGGATTCTATTTTGGCCTAGGTAGAGTTGTCTTATAATGATTCAGTTAACATGAGTACATGGAAGACTCCTTTCCAAATTGTCTATGGTGTTCATCCTAGGGGTATTTTGGAGTTAAGGGATATCAGTGATTCAGAGAAGCCTAGTACCTTGGCAGAGGATGTTTTGACTATTATGAAGGACATTCAAGAGCAAGTCAAGTCCAAGTTACAACAAACCACTACTAAGTATAAAGAACATGCAGACAAGAGAAGGAAAGAGTTGCACTTCCAAGTTGGTGACTTGGTCATGGTCCACTTGAAGAAACAAAGGATTCCCAAGTATAGGTACTGTAATATATAAAAAGGTGAATATAAAAATTTAATGTATGGAAAATAGGGAGTTGTATGCTATATAATAAAATGGATGATGTGTAGGGGAATGTAAGATCTTTTTTCTTAATGCCAAGTTCCCAAAGGATAGATCCAAATTGATTAACCACAACAATATGATCAATGCGTAAATGAATCAATCCATGGAGAATATGGAGAAAAGAGAAAACCTTATCTTCTATTATGGAAGGGATGCATTATAATATTAATTAAATTGAAGACAAATACTAACCTTGAAATATAATAGATCTGGAAAATGCTATTTTCTAGTGTTTGTACTTAGTTTCAAGAAACTCTACAACCGGATATGGCCTGGAAACATAGAGACAAAGAAAACCCAAAAACCTTCTACTTTTTTGAGCAAGGTCAACCTTGACCCAGCATGGGGGTAAGACCTTACCCTAGGGCATAATCTTACCCCTTTATGTCGACCTTAACCTGCACTATTCCGAAAGAAATTTTGATCATAGATCCTGAAAGTTTGTCGAAAAGGGTACTCAGATCTGAACTGTAATTCATTGTCCCACACCTATACCTGCAAGAAAAATGGATTTTTTTTTTGGATGAGGGGTTTTCCTTGGTCAAACCCCAATTTGGAATCAACCTTAATAATATAATTGAAATGGGAAATGCTAGAAAGTAGTAGAAATAGATCTAACAACGAAGCTATTATATTCAAGAGATATGCAATTGTATTTGAAATATAGACAAGTATGTTGATATGAAAGCTTAGAATCAACACTAAAAACCATAAATGTAAATCAAAACCTCCGTGATTGCATGCTTAGAATCTACCTTGAAGGGAGAATGAATTAATCTTTAAGATGAACAAAGGATCTTGGAGGAAGATCACACCATCATGATGGATAGATCTAGGGTTTTGAATGATGAATCTTGAATGTTTGAACCAAATCCCTTCAAAGGCTTTAATGCTTGAATCCTTGATCTTCAATGGAGAACTTGAATGCTTTAATGTGGATGATTTCTTGAATGCTTTCTTGATTTCACCTTGTGTTTGAATTCAATGGATGTGCCAATTGATAGATGATGAAATTGAGAGGAGAAGGCTTCCTTTTATACAAGTTAGGGCACAAAATCATAGAGAGGCCAACATAGGAGAATTAAATTCCAATTTAAGCCTTTTCTCTTGGAAGTGGACCTAATTTAAATATCATTTAAGAGTTTACCATTTTGAAGCTCAAAATTGCCGACCTGGAAGTGGGAGATAAACTTTCTAAAAACTTGACATCTGGAAACTTCTAGATTTTGAAATCTAGACCCAGGGTCATGGTCGAGGTCAACTTTGACCTAGGTCAAGGTCTAGGTTAACCTTTATCCAAAATTTTGACCTTGACCCTGAGGTCAAGAATCTCAGGGTTTCGGGTCAAGATACCAAAAACAAGCTGGAAAGAGGTGAAAATAGGAGCAAAATATGGAAAAAAAGAGAGAATCAAGCCAAAGATCTATCAAGGCATCTGACATGACCCCAAACCACTTAATCAGAGGGCTAAACCATTCCTAAATGGAAGTGCTTCCATTTTACAACAATACATTTAGCCCCCACTTTAGCAAGAGTATGGATTCAATGCAAACTCTTGGTAAAGGAGAAGGAAGATCTAGGTGGATTTGTAATGAGATAGAATAACACTTAGTTAAGGACATGAGCCCCCAAGCTAAGGATTCTAACTCAACATACATACATGAGGGTGCGCAGACAAATAAAAATAAAGACAAAGCTAAAAGACACAAAAAGAGGAGTTAGTACAAAAACAAAACCAAATCAACTAGAAAAGGAAACCTTGCTAAGAAATGCTTCCTATACTAATATCATATTTGGAAAGCTATCATAAAAGCATAAATGATTACATAATAAAGACAAGAGAAACACTATAAATTAAATAGCTTCATGATCTAATCCTACTAGCATGAAAGTGAAAAGAGAGAAAGGGAAAAGAGTGATTACCTCACCCAGTAAGATGTCTGCCTTACCATGAACGACCAAGGAGGGAGTGACAAACAAGTAGCCAGACTTGATAGTTATTCCATAAACTATGCCTTGAAATTGTAATGCATCTTCTGACAACTTTTAGAATACCCATAGATCCACCTTCTTGTATCACTATGGAATATAAAAGGTGTGTCTCTTCTGGATTTAGCAACTTATGTGCATTACCTTCTAAGGATTTAGCATATTGAAAATTGAAAAATGCGTGTCTCTTTAGGATTTAACAACTTATGTGTGTTACCTTCCAAGGATTTAGCATATTGAAAATTGAAAATGCGTGTCTCTTCGGGATTTAGAAACTTATGTGCATGAAAAATATAGGGGATACCCTATATATGCCCCCCTCCTTAGCGTGGCTGCCTACTAGCCAAGATAAAGAAGAGAAAGGAGGATACCTACTTCACAAAGTAAGGAGATATCCTATTTAACAACAATGTACACTATATCCTTAGTGAAGGGTATTAACCCTTACATCCAAGAGCATAGATAATCATGAAAAAGGATATGTAACTTATGGAAAAAGGATCCTCAAGGAGAGAAAGATCTTATCAACAAGACCCCCACCATAGAGGAGTGCTTTAGAAAAAATATCATCTTTCAAAGAGAAGAAAAAGAGGGACCAAAGATTCAATCATCAAGCCCCCTGCAATCAAGAGGATGAGGAATCTTGGAATTAAGGAATCAAACTCTAACCCTACAACAAGGGTGAGAATTTATAAAGAACATAATCTACAAAATCAAGAAGAGGTGATGACCTAGGACAAAAACCTCTCCCATAAAAGGATATCCATAGCCAAGAAATCAGTCTTTATAATGAAATAATAATGCAGAATAAATAAATGCCACTAAGATAAGGAAAGTAGATCCCTAGACAAAGAAGGAAAACCTTGCCCCCTAGGGATGAAAGAAAGGGATACCTTTTCAAAACAAGTGTCATTAAGAAAAGATATCTTGAATATCAGAAGATGTGAAATGGATGATTATGAGCATAATACAAAACCATAGGGATAGGAGATATAAAGAATACCAATTAGGCTCAAAGAAAATATATGCTAAGAGCATAATGGATCCTAGAAGACTACATGAAATACCTCTTGCCCCCCAGTCAAAAGACAAGAGGAGAAAAGATCTACTTTATTGAAGAGTGAAGGGGATACCCCTTATCAAAATTATGAAGGAATCGTAAAATTGCATGAGAGTGGTATTTAATTTCTAAAGCAGCTCTTTCTCTAACATACAATTTGAAATGCACACAATCAACAAGTAAATGTATATTACTATAATTAAAAGGACATTTGTACTTAAATAGAGCATCTTTTAGTATAGGTTTAAAGATTTCCTTCTTAGAATTCATTAACTAAACATATACCTTCTTAGCCACATCTTGAGGAGTATCAGGGTAATCTAAGGTAGGTGTTGGAATAAGAAGATGAAGAGGAGGACGACAATCAAAATCAACCTCCTTAAATTGAGATTGTAAACAACTAAGACCATACATATCTTGTTTAGGGGGTATATGAATTGTATATTTAATACTATGTTCATTAACACAAAGCCCTAAACCTTTATAACCTTGTTTAGCCATCATATTATATCCTTTAGTGTACATATCTTGTAAAGCTTCTGCAGGAGGTGATTGTTTATTGTGATCATGAGAGAAGGTTGTATAAGGTGGAATGATAGGTTTGGGAGAAGTTTCTTTACTCTTCCCTTTAATATCATCATGAATCAGAGGAGAAGGTAAATCAAAGAATTCTTGCACATTTTCATCATGAACCATGGTTTGAACCCCATCATAAGTATGTGAAGAACTAGGATTATCAAATGGAGAAATTGGACTATGAATAGTAGGAATTGGATTAGGAAGGATACAATTAGGATTAGTAAGATTAGGAACTAGATTAGGAAGGATAGGATGAGGATTAGGAAGATTAGGAGATGGTATATCATCTACCGAATTCTTCACATAATCCAAGAGAACAATAAGTCTGCCACATAAATCTTTAATGAAAGCTTTGAAAGTAAAAATACTAGTATTAGTCAATCTCACAATAGAATAAGAAAGTGAAACATGAAGAGTAAAAAACATTATGAAATGGATGATACTCTCATAAACAACATAAGTATGATAAAGAAATTCTAAGAGGAAAATAATAAGAAAAATAGCCACAAACTGAAGCATCTTAAAGATCTTCATGGTGAATTGAAAATGCAAGAAACTATTTTTCTATTTTTCTTTATATGATTTTTATTTTTGTTTCATTTTTTAAATTAAAATACAAGAGAAAAAACTAATCTAAAGGAATCAAAGAATCCAACACCAAAAAGAAAGAGTCGTCTATCGCGGGTTCGGAAGTTGGGTCACCTGAAATAGCGGAAAATGATTTTCCTTCAAAATTTATGTTTGGGTTTCAAAAGTTATTTTGAGCCAACTTTGATGTAATAAATTGTAAAATAAAATAATTCTAAGTTTGGTCAGCCTTGTTGGATAAAATTTTGGAACCTTCCCAGGCGGTGGAAAATTACCTATATAAGGAAGGCTATAGTGTTGTCTTAGGAAGTTCGGGATAGTTTTGGGTAGTAGATCTGGGTAATAATTCAAGGCTTTGTCCTACAAAATATTGTAAGGGAATGCCCATGTGGCTTTGCATATTGTAATTTTGAAAATTTGTAATTCCACATTTGTGGAGGTAATAAGAAGCCAATTTTCTATTCTTGCATATTGTTGTTGTTTCTTTGTTTCTATTATGTGTTTGTGGTATTAAGGGGAGTACCCTTCAGAAAGTGTTATTAGAGCAAGAGTTCCTGAGTGTGTAAATAGATCGCCGATTGTTAGGTAGTTTGCACCAAGACCATGGGTTAGGGCTTCTGTGTAAACAGATCACCGACTGTGAGGTAGTTTGCACCAAGACCGTGGTTAAGGTTTCAATGATACGCGTGAAAATGCCTCCATGAAGGGAACGTGGTGGAAGAGCTGGTGTTGTAACACTTGAGGTTAGAGAACTCTAGAGACAAGTGCGAGCATTGCAAGAAGAGATTCACAGAGGAATGAATCTTAATGTCAGAGACAGAAGCGAGGATGAAGCTGAAGAAGGAGATCAAGAAGGAGAAGTCAAAGTTGTGAACCTAGAGGAAGAAAGACTTTTTTGAGCCATTTCCAAGATTGGGAAAAGACCTAAGATTGAGGTTCTGACATTTTTTGGAAATCTTAACCCAGAAGAGTTGATCGACTGGATCAATGAATGTGAAGAATATTTTGAGTATGAAGATATTGAGGATCCTGATAGGGTCAAATTTGTGAAGGCCAGACTGAAAGGTCATGCAAAGATCTAGTGGAAAGAGATTCAATTGGAGCCAAATAGAATAGGGAAAGATAAAATCACAAGATGGGATCAGATGGTAGATAAATTGAAGCAACAGTTCATCCCTATTGATTATGAGCTTGACCTACTGAAAAAAATGCAAAGTTTGAAGCAAGCAGGACAATCTATTCAGGAGTATACAGAGGAGTTCTATTGAATCCTCATTAGAATAGGCCACGCAGAAGCTGATAAGGAGAAAGTTGTCCGTTACCTTAATGGGTTGAGGCCAAGCATTCCGGAGGAGTTGAATCTAGTTCGAATGAATAGTATTGAAGAGGCATACCAGTTTTCCCTAAAAGTAGAGGAAAAGCTAAAAAGAAGTTTGAGAGAAGACAAAATGGAAGAGGTCCCGGTGGATGATTTGGTGGATGACCATATGGAGGCTGAAATGAAGATTCAAAAAAGAAGGATGAGGCCAGTAGCAGTCAAAATTAGAGAGGAAATAATTTCAATCATTTCTAAGATTAGAACAATAGAGATCAGAGAGGAAGGGGAAGAGGACAAGGTTTAGGAAGAGGAGGCTTTCGTGGAACATGTTTTCACTGTGGAGAAGAAGTTCATAGGGCATTTGAATGTCCTCAATTCCAAGGAAGGGCAGATAGGAGGAATGAAGGCCAAGCCAGAGTGGCACATGTCGATGAAGATGCTAGATCCTCAAATTTCAAAGATGCTGAAAGAGGAGAAACATTGATCAACAGAAGAGTCTTACTAAGTGGTGAGAATGAAGCTGAACAAAGGAGGAGCCTATTTCACACTCGATGTAAGTGTGAGGGTAAATGTTGTGATGTGATTATTGATAGTGGAAGAACTAATAATTTGGTGTCAAAAGAGATGGTGACAAAGTTGAAGCTCAAGAGATAGAAACACCCACATCCATATCAGATTGCTTGGGTGCAGGATGACCACAAGGTCATGGTCAGTGAACAGTGCCTAGTAAAGTTCAAGATCGGTGGGTACCAAGATGAGGTACTATGCAATATCATATCTATGGATGCATGTCATATGTTGTTGGGTAGACCATGGTAGTTTGACAGATGTGTTGTACATGATGGTCATGCGAATACCTATTCCTTGACAAAGGATGGAGTGTGACATAAGTTGAAGCCATTGAAGGAGATGAAAGAAAAGGTATGTGGTAATGCAAGAATAACTTTTGTTGATGGAAGAAAATTCCTAGATGGTATGAGGCCTGAGCATGTGTGTTTTGCTTTAATTCCAAAAGCTAGTAAAGAGGAAATAGAGGATGTACCTATAGAGGTTGCAGATTTGTTGAATGAGTTTCAAGATATTGTATCTGATAATGTACCTGATGGGTTACAGCCGGTAAGGAAGATTAGCCATCAGATGGATTTGATTTCAGGAGCTAGTTTGCCAAACAAGGCAACACACAGAATGACACCAGTAGAAAGTGAAGAGTTGAACAGACAAGTACATGAGTTGTTACAGAAGGGATTGATTTGGGAGAGCCTGAGTCCATGTGTTGTACTAGCAGTATTAGCACTAAATAAGAATGGAGAATGGAGGATGTGTATAGACTCCAAGGCAATAAACAAGATCACAATCAAGTATAGGTTTCCATTGCCACAAATGGATGATATTATGGATTATTTGAGTGGGGTTGTGTATTTCTCAAAGATAGATTGGAAGAGTGGATATCACCAGATTTGGATCAGAGAAGCAGATGAATGGAAGACTACTTTCAAGACAAAGGAAGGACTGTATGAGTGGTTAGTCATGCCTTTTGGGCTAACCAATGCATCGAGCACTTTCATGCGGCTCATGAATGAGGTTCTGAAAGAATTTCTGGTTAAGTTTTTCATTGTGTACCTAGATGATATTTTGATCTTTAGTAAGACATTGGAAGAGCACATGATGCATATTTGTATGGTGTTTTAGAAGTTAAGAGATGAGAAATTGTTGATAAATTTGAAGAAGTGCAATTTTGTGAAGAAAGAGTTAGTGTATTTGAGATTTGTAGTTTCAGTAGAAGGTCTGAAAATGGACCCAAAAAAAGTATAGGCTATCATTGAATGGCCTACTCCAAGGAGTGCTACTGAGTAAGATCATTTTATGGTTTGGCTAGCTTTTACAAAAAGTTTATCAAAAAATTTAGCAGTATTTGTGGACCCTTGACTGAAACAATGAGAGGGGATAGAAAAGATTTCAAGTGGACTAATGGGGCAGATAAGAGTTTTAAACTGTTGAAACAGAAAGTTACACAAAAACCTATTTTAGCACTTCCAGATTTTAATAAGGTGTTTCAAGTAGACTGTAATGCTAGTGGTACTGCAATAGGAGCTATTATGAGCTAATAAGGTAAACCTATTTCTTATTTCAGTGAGAAGTTAAATGATGCCAAGAGAAAATATTCTATTTATGATCAGGACTTTTATGCTATAGTTCAAGCATTGAAGAAGTGGAGACACTATTTGCTTCCTAAGGAGTTTATTTTGTATAGTGATCATCAAGCTTTGCAATATTTGAATAGTCAAGAAATTTTGAATTAGAGGTATTTGAAATGGGTTGAGTTTTTGCAGAGTTATACATTTGTTTTGAAACACAGGAGTGGAAAGTCTAATAGGGTTGCAGATGCTCTTAGCAGAAGGAAACTATTGTTGACAGAAATGTAGATTGAGGTGGTTGGGTTCAAGGAACCCAAGAATTTGTATCCAGAGGATCCTAATTTTGGTGAAGCTTGGAAAGCTTGTAAAGAACCTGTTACTCTAGACAGAATGAAGTGGCTAGATTTCATCATTCAGGATGATATGCTATTCAGAGGGAGTCAGTTGGGCATTCCAAGAAATTCTATGAGGGAGAATCTCATCAAGGAGAAGCATAGCGGAGGATTGGATAGACATTTTGGTCATGATAAAACCCTTGCTTTGGTTAGTGAGAATTATTATTGGCCACAGTTGCAACAAGATGTCAAAAAGTTTGTATAGAGTTGTAGAGTATGTCAGATGGCGAAAGGAGTGAAATAGAATATAGGGTTGTATCAACCATTACCTGTACCTAAGAAGCCTTGGGAGGATATCAGTATGGACTTTGTTCTTGGTTTACCAAGGACATAGCGGGCACATGATTCAATTTTTTTGGTAGTTGACAGATTTTCAAAGATGGCACATTTTATTCACTGTAAGAAGACTAATGATGTTGTTCATGTAGCGGAATTATTTTTCAGAGAAGTAGACTACATGGTTTTCCAAAGAGTATAGTTTCAGATAGGGACACTAAGTTTGTTGGATATTTCTGGCGTACATTGTGGAAGAAGTTGAAAATAGATTTAAAGTTTAGTTCATCACATCATCCACAGACTGATGGATAGACAGAGGTGGTGACTAGGAGTTTGGGAGATTTGTTGAGATGTTTGGTTGGGGATAAGCCAACAGGATGGGATTTGATTTTACCATAGGCAGAATTTTCATACAATAATTTTGTCAATAGGAGCACTGGTAAATCACCATTCCAGATTGTATATGAGAGTAGTCTCAGAAATGCATCTTAGTTGAGAAAGATAGATAAAGGAAAAATAAGTAGTGCTGAAGCTGAGGATTTTGCAGAACATTTGAAGAACATCCATGAGGAGGTGAGGAAGCACATTACCAAGATGAATGCGCAGTATAAGGCTAAGGTAGATGAGAAAAGGAGGCATAAGGAATTTCAGGTTGGAGATGAAGTCATGGTTCATTTATGGAAGGAAAGATTTTCGGTTGGTACATATAACAAGTTGAAGATGAAGAAGTTTGGGCCATGTAAGATACTGAAGAAGCATGATTCAGGAAATGCATATGAGGTCGAGTTGCCTGCTGAGCTGAATATTTCACTAGTATTTAATATTTCAGATCTGATAGAGTATCATGAAGGAGGTGTTGAAGATGAGTTTATAGTAGCACAGTGGAGTATTTCGGCAACCAGTTCAGATATCAAGGAGATTGATGACATACTAGACAGTCATGTTGGCAGAAGCACAAGGAATAGGACATATGAAGAATATATGGTCAAATGGAAAGGATGACCTATTGAAGATTCATCATGGCTAATGAAGGAGGAGGTTAACCATCTTGGTTTTCCTCTACACACCTGAGTCATGACAGGGTCACTTCTCAAATTACCCCGAGTGTCTGATGCAGGAGCATCTTGGGTGTAAGAGAAATCTTGCATCACCCAAAAATATTTCTAGTTTTGTTTTCAATAAGGGCTATCTTGTGCAAAGTTGCTATTTGTGGAAACTTGCTATTTTTAGTATGTTGGTCATTCAATCTCAAAATGTTCTGATTTCTTCCCTGGAGGTTCATTTTGGTCATATGAGCCTACTAGTAAAGTTTCATTGACAGATCAAGTCTACCTTTGTAGATATTGAAGATTTTCGGTATTGGCAATAGGGTATAGAAACTTTAAACTTATTTTTTAAGGCTTTAGAGGCACCAGATGAGGTCAAAAATTTGGGTGACAAGTGCTTGTGCTAGCTAATCCTGTAGAGCGCATCGTGGCCTTTACGAAATGGGGTTATAATAGTCAATCGAGTCAACTGGCGATGACTTATGGTCTTTGGAAGTTGGGTCACCTGAAATAGCGGAAAATGATTTTCCTTCAAAATTTATGTTTGGGTTTCAAAAGTTATTTTGAGATGACTTTGATGTAATAAATTGTAAAATAAAATAATTCTAAGTTTGGTCGGCCTTGTTGGCTAAAATTCTGGAACATTCCCAGGCGGTGGAAAATTGCCTATATAAGGAAGGCTGTAGTGTTGTCTTAGGTAGTTCGGGATAGTTTTGGGTAGTAGATCTGGGTAATAATTTGAGGCTTTGTCCTACAAAATATTGTAAGGGAATGCCAATGTGGCTTTGCATATTGTAATTCTGAAAGTTTGTAATTTCACATTTGTGGAGATAATACGAAGCCAATTTTCTGTTCTTGCATATTGTTGTTGTTTCTCTATTTCTGTTATCTGTTTGTGGTATTAAGAGGAACACCCTTCATCAAGATGATCAATGCATAAATGAATCAATTTATGGAGAATATGGAGAAAAGATAAAACCTTATATTTTGTTATGGAAGGGATGTATTAAAATCTTAATTGAATTGAAGAAAAATACTAACTTCAAAATATGACAAATCTAGAAAATGTTGTTTTCTGGTGTCTGTACTCAGTTTAAGGAAATTCTACAACAAGATCTGGCTTGGAAACATAGAGACTAATAAAACCATGAATCCTTCTTCTTTTCAGAGCAAGTTCGACCTTGACCTAGCATAGAGGTAAGATCTTACCCCAGGGCATAATCTTACCCCTTTATGTTGACCTTTACGTGCACTACTCTGACAAAAAATTTGTTCACAGATCTTGAAAGTTTTCCAAAAAGGGTACTCAGATCTGAACTACAATTCATTATCCCACACCTGTGCCTACAAGAAAAAGGGTTTTATTTTTGGGATGAGGGGTTTTCCTTGGTCAAACCCCAGTTTAGAATCAACCTTAATAATATAATTAAAATGGAGAATGGTAGCAATTAGTAGAAATAGATGTAACAACGAAGCTATGATATTCAATAGATATGCAATTGTATTTGAAATGTAAACAAGTATGTTGATATGAAAGCTTAGAATCAACACTAAAAACCATAATGTAAATCAAAACCTCCATGATTGCATGCTTAGAATCCACCTTGAAGGGAGAATGAATTGATCTTGAAGATGAACAAAGGATTTTGGAGGAAGATCACACCATCATGATGGATAAATCTAGGGTTTCGAATGATGAATCTTGAATGCTTCAACCGAATCCCTTCAAAGGATTTAATAATTGAATTCTTGATCTTCAATGGAGAACTTGAATTTGTGAATGTGAATGATTGCTTGAATGCTTTCTTGATTTCACCTTGTATTTGAATTCAATGGATGTGCCAATTGATAGATGATGAAAAATAGAGGAGAAGGATTCCTTTTATATAAGTTAGAGCACAAAATTTTGGAGAGGCTGACATAGGAGAATTAAATTCAAATTTAATACTTTACTCTTGGAATTGGACCTAATTTAAATATCATTTAAGATTTTACCATTTCAAAGCCCAAAATAGCCGACTCGAAAGTGGGAGAATAAACTTTTTGAAAAGCTGACATTCAAAAACTTCTAGATTTTGAAATCTGGACCCAAGGTTAGGGTCGAGGTCGACTCTAACCTAAGTCAAGGTCAAGGTCAACCTTGACCCAGAAGGTCCACCTTGACCCTGAGGTCAAGAATTTCAGGGTTTTAGGTCAGGATGCCAAAAATAGGCTAGAAAGAGGTGAAAATAGGAGCAGAATAGGGGGAAAAAGCAAAAATCAAGCTAGAGATCCATCAAGGCATCTGACATGACCCAAAACCACTTACTCAAAGGGCTAAACTAGTCCTAAATGGAAGTGCTTCCATTTTCCAATGATACAAGTACACCAAATTGATGGTGAAAAAGATTGGACCTTATAGGATCCTTAAGAAGTGTGGTTCAAATTCTTATCATATTGATCTCCCCGCTCACATCCATTTATCTCCAATTTTGAATGTTGTTGGCTTGTATGATTATAAGATTTTTGTAGATACTAATGTTGTTGTAGGTGAATCAACCTCACAATAGGAGGAGTTGCTGAAAGATCTTCCCAAGTCATCCCCTTTGGAGATTGAATCCATCTTTGAGAGAAGAGTGTCCAAAAAGACTAGAAAGAACACCTAATATGAGTACTTGGTTAAGTGGAAGAATAAAACATTGGAGGATGCTACATGGTTGACACCTGAAGCTATTGAGAAGACTGGTTTTCCTCTAGTAGACTTGCCAACTCAAGGGACTTGAGTTATTTTTTCCTGAGGAGCATGGTTCAGGGCCCCCAAGGACTCATCCGGGATGTTTCTCATATTTTTGGTTTTTTTTTCCTTGTAATAAGGAGGATGGATCTTAGGGATCTGTATCATCTTAAAATGGAATCACTTCCATGATAAGAGCATTTAGCCCTCTGAGTAAGTGGTTTGGGGTCATGTTAAGTGACTTGATCAGGTCTTTGCATGTATTTGGTTTTCTCCCCGCTTTCCACTTTTTTTCTACACTTGATTTCTTCATTCTAAGTGAAATTAGGGATAGGATCTCAAGGATTCTCATAAATTTCCATCTTCCATAGGTCTATTTTCTAGGTAGGACTTAGAAATAGGTCCTCCTAGCCTTCATCATTGTCATCATAGGATTTTATGCTTATCCCTGGCATTCTATGCTATTCTGGTATCATTTCTAGCTCTTTGGGATCCCTGGGACCTTCTGTCCTGATTCTAACTGGATCTAGGACTAGGGTCAGATTAGAGGGAAAACTTGACTAGGTTAGGATCGAGCTTGAACTTGACTAGGTTAGTCCCAACCTTGATTTTTCCCCCTTCCTTCAAATTTCTAGAATCCTTGATTTTCGAGTATTGGGCTTTCGAGATACTTGTTTTCCCATCTTCGGGTTCGCTATTTCGGGTTTCAAAATGGTAAATCCTCTAATTGCATTTAATCTAGGTATATTTTCTAAAGGTTAGGACCTAATTGGGATTTAATTCTCCAAGTTGGCCCCTCTAAAGGACTGTACCCTAGTTCACTATAAAAGGAGGCCTTCCTCTCTCATTTTCACATCAAGTTTTGTGAGAAGATCTCTACATCAAGCTTTGGCAATCAAGTTTTCATATCTCATCTCATCTCAAGAAATTGCAAGCTCCCAAGCATTCAAGAAAGTCTTCAAGCATTCAAGTGTCCAAGCATTCATCCATCAAGAAGATCCATTGTTAGCTATTGAAGGATTCAATCTCTTTGAAGCCCCCTTGAAGATCCATCCTTCTACATTCATCCAAGCCTTCTCATATGCAAAGATCAATTCAAGATTGGTGTTGAAGATCAAATGTCATTGATTGGAGACATCCTACATTCATTCTACATCCATTGAAGAATTCCTACTTGTGGATTTGAGGATTCGATTCCTCTACAAGGATTTCAACTTAAGCAAGGTGATTTGTTTCAATTACTTTGTTTATGCACACTACATTTCAATTCAATTTCAAGGTTAATTCCTAAACTAGGGTTTGACCAAGGCAAACCCCCCATATAACAAAACCCCCCATTTCTTTGAAGGTACAGGTGCGGGATTTTAGATCTGAGAGTGAATTTGGATACCCTTTTCGGCAAACTTTCGAGATCTACGAACAGAGATAGAATCGACCTTTAAATAAAGAATCTAGCCTTTGACCTTTTATTAGGGTCAAAGTCGACATGAGCTCATCTTGGAGAAAGATTTCTAGGTTTTCTTTATCTTAGCATTTCCAGTCTAAAATAGATTGTAGAATTGCCCAAAAGTACACACAGACATCAGAAAATGATATTTTCCAGATACTATAGGGAAGTATAGGGTTTCTCTCTCTCTTCCATATTCTTCATAGATTGATTCAATTGTGCATTAACCTTTTGGTTGATTAAATTAGATCTCTCCTTTAGGAATTTGGATTTAGGAGTGAATCTCATATTTCCCCCACACACTTACACATATAGAGGTGATTTCAAATTACCTCTATTGATTTTGGTGAACCCGACGTGCTTACTCTCTTTATTTTTTTTGGTGTTAGATTCCTCTCTATTCTTATTGTGGAATTGGATGCCTTATTGTGCTATCCTTTTATCTTGTTAGTATTAGATTTTTCCTTTGTGTTAGATCTTGCATGCTAATTACATTTCATATTTATGCTTTATGTGTTCTTAGTTTAGTTTATTTGCATTACATTGGTTTATGAGCTTTACTACCACTAGTCCTGCTTATAACATTCCGGTTAGAAGAAGTCATAGACTCATGGGTGCATTTGATCCTAAATCTTCCTCTCCTTTCCTTAGGATCTTGGATGATAACTTGATTCTTCATGATTCTAATCCTATAATGGAGCAAAACTCTTCTCACTCATCTCATGATGAGGATGATGCTTTAAGAGTTCCTCCTGAACAAGTTCAAAAACTTTCAACTGAACTTGATAAAATGGGTAATTGGCTTATTCAAGAGAACCATAAGCAAGATTCCATTCAAGCTATAGAGGCTCTGAAGAAAATTCTCCATGATAGCGATCAAGGTGTTAACCTCTTGCATGGTATTACTCACCTTGTGCATTCAAATGTTAAACCTTTAGCTCAAGAAGCTCAAGATTTAGGGTTGATTCCTCCTATCATTAGTGTTGAATCTCCTTCTAACCCTATACCTAGTATTCTTACCTATACTCCTCCTTTGGTGACTATGACGGTTCCCTCTATTCCTATGAGTGTTCCTTCTGTGTCCCTTCCTACATCACAACCTTCATATCATAATGTTCCTTTTACTTATTGTAATCCACTTCCAACTATAGTTCCTAGTGTTCCTCTAGTTATGTCTTCTATTCCTGCAACTTCTTACACCTTACCTAGTGTGTCTAATGTTTCTACTCCTATTTCCTCTAATGATTCAACTATCATCATTTTGGCTCAAACTATGTCATCCTTACAACAAAAACTTGCTTCCTTAATTGAAAACAAGTTTAGTATTCCTACATGTGACATGGGAAGTCTCTTGTCTTGAGACCTTATTCATACTCCTGTTCCTCAGCAAGGTGAGATGCCTCGTCTTGAAAATTATAACAGAAAAGGAGATCATGTTCATCATGTTAAAACATTCAAAATCCTTTGTAGTGATTATGCTCATGACCATAAGATTTAACCAAACTATTTGCTAGAACCTTCCATGACAAGGCCTTACAATGGTATTGTTCCTTGCCTCCTTATTCCATTGATTCCTTTCCACAACTTGCTAATGCCTTTATTTAACAATTTGAAAACAACATTGGCCCGCAAGTGTCTTTAACTAATTTGATGCATTGTAAACAAAGTGCTAAGGAGAAATTAACTAAATTTATTGGTAGATTTAAGCATTTTCATGCTCAAATTTCCTATCCTGTTCCTGATATTGATATTCAACGTATGTTTATTTCAAATTTGCAAAAGGATATTAGAGATAAGATTATGCTTACCTAATTTACCTCTTTTCAACAACATTGTGTAGTGTTTCATCATTATCAATTACAAGTGAGTTAGTTTGAGAGAAACACTCCAATGGCTCCTATTCCAGTTGATAAGGGTGATGTTGCTCCTAATCCAAACAAATTTCAAAAATTCAACAACTATGTCAAGATAAATAAACAAGCGAATACAGTTGCTAATCAAGTTGTTGTTGCATCTCACAATGCCACTTCTACATCCACTACCTTTCAATTAAATCATACGTTCACTCCTCTTTTTGAATCTTTACATGCTATTATGAATAGGTTGATAACTGCTAATATGATTACTTTACCTCCTATTTGACCTCTTTTTCCTGTTACGATTGCATCTAAATCTTTTGATCAAAATGATTTTTGTCAATATCATCGTCAGAATGGTCATGATACTGAGAAATGTGATTCTTTAAAACATAAGATTCAAGACTTAATTGATTCTAAAGCTTTATTTGTTGACAATCTGGATAGTAGTGGGAACAAATCTGTCTCTCCTCCTAATCAGAACCTTCAAATCTATACGAATCCTTCACCTACGAATGATACTAATACCATTGCTCAACCATCTGTTGTGGATATTGTGTATGATTCAAAGATGGATGATCTCAATCATGTTGTTAATCAAGTGGAACATGTTGGTCAACTGTATCTCCACCTCAACTTCAACCTCAACCTCAATTTCAACCTCAAATTCAACCTCAAGTTCAATCTCGACCGAAACCTAAACCTAAATTTCAACCTAAACCTTGACAAAAACCTAAGAATAAAAGACCTCGGGAACTTTTGATTACCTTTGATGATTCTAAGACTATTAGAGCTCCTAATGGTCCCCTTTACATTTCTGCTAGGATTTCTCAGAAACCTACTTGTGTTTGTCTTGTTGATCATACATCTTTAGTCAATGTCATTACTAAAGAAAATCTTTTTATGAAAATATTACAACATGATTCTTATGATACATTGGATGTGTGGATTCAAACTTGCAATGGTTTTCTTTATCCATCATTTGGTTCTATTACCTTACCAGTTGAACTTTGTGGAAAAATTGTGAACACTACCTGTTAGCACTTCTAAAATTTTTTATGACTTTGTAGTTTTTCTTTGGTCTCTGCAAGTGTTTTATAGGTCTCTGCCCTTAAACCTTGAGTTCAAAAATTCATAAATCTAGCCGTTAGGGTGGAAAATCCTTTTTGTTCTAGCCCAGTTATATTTCTTCATTACTTTTTCGGGCCACTTAAGTGATTTAAAAAAGCATGTGCACCTTTTATCTTTCCCAGTTTGTCACCAGTTCGCATAGTCCTCCAGGGGTTAGCATTTCTTTTCGGTGATTCAGCGACTGCAGTGATCACGAAGTCTCCTGTTCCCAGCGGTTTAGCCCTTAAAATTTTGTGACTCCGCTAGCAGTTTCATTTTCTTTTGTGGCATGTTCACGTGGTTAGTAGGGCTTGGCATCGCAGTTGCTTTCAATCTAACGACGGGCGCATGATCTCATGGGGTAGGAATATTCCATGTGATCATGCGATGACCACCCGATCTTCCAACATGTTGTGGCCAGTGCACAGTGATTCCTTGTTTTCTTAGTCATCCTGACTTGGTGGCTTTTCATTGGTCACAGGTGGTGATTTGGTAGTTGTCAGTGGGACTAGGGTTTCTGGCATGTCTTTGAGGGCTCTGAAGTCTGCAGAAGATCTACGGTTGGCATAAGTTCTCATGGGTTTTGTCAGTGTTATGAGATCTTATGCTAGCCGTCGATCTTACTTTATTCTCAAGTGACAATGGGTGGGTCCTCTGACAGTTGGAGCTCACGTGCACATTTTTCATTGGCGAAAGACATAAAGATGCAGTGGGACCGTGTTGCCAGGTGTGCTGATTTGTATTGTTTTGATTGGTCAGCCGATCGATGACTTGGATGTGTTAGTGGGCTCAAATCTTTTAGGAGGATTGCTAATTCAAGATCTATGGTTGTCTTAAGTTTGCATGGAATCTTTTTGGGCCATGTGATCTTAAGACAACTGTTCGATTAAAAGGCTTATAATGTGTGGGTCCGAACTGACAAGTGTGCTGACTTGCTTGATTTTCATTGGTTGTTGACTGATGATGAGGCCGAGGACTTTTCAAAGTATTTATTGAATATTATGTAATTAATGTGGACCACCTGATCTGCCAAGAATTAGAAGAGATCAATAGTCACATTTTAAACTTGAGCCAGTTAGCCATTTTCTTTCAAATTCAAATCTTCTGCAAAGTTTTTGCTAGGGTTTGATACAGTGAGCCGTATAGGATGACGCGGTGGTTCAGATTTAATTGCACTAGGAAATTTTTAGTTGGAATATGATGTAGAAGACATGGATGGCCTCCGTGATCTGATTTTGCCATCCTAGGGTGCCATGCCAAGTAAATACAGAGGACTATTTTTTGACTCAGGTGGCTAGGGTTTTGATTGATGTTAGAGATCTCCATGTTATGAACATGCAAGTCTCCTACAGGCCGGCTCTGGCATTACATTTTGTTTTGTCTGCTACAAGAAATTAGTTCAATTTGTAATTGCAGTAAGCCTTGAATATGAAGCCAAATATTTGTACATCAGATTTGATTTGATTCTTTTGAATTTCTAGGCTTTTCTTCCACTCTTTCATTTCTTGTTCAGAGTGGTTGTTGTAGACCTAATTTTTCCCTAAATGATCCTTTGCTTGTTGCAATCCTTGTTCCTATAAAAGGATTTTTGTGATGATTTAGAAAGGCTGGCTGGAAATTCTTGACATAGGAAGCTGAAAAGCTAAGTGTGTATCCTCAGTCCAGATTGTAACATTTCTTGCTAGTTGTATCAATACTAGGGAGAAACCTTCTATATCTTTTGCATATTGTCTATGATATTACTGAATCAGTTTGTAATACAAGGATTTGAGTCCACATACTTAATATAGTTTCTCATTCTTGGATCTCTTCTTTAGTTTTTCTTGATGAATTCTGAGTTTTCCAATGCATTGCATTAGGTTATTGGTGTATATGTTTTATCTCTCAGCCTTGATCTAGGATCAGGTTAAAAGTCTCTGAGCGAAGCATAGATTCTTTTGGTTCAATCAGGAAGGATATTTGTAAGTAGTGTAAGAGATGTTTAACTATGTTTATGGCTTTTATTCTCAGATGAATTTAGTAGTTGTTCTTGTATTTCATGTCTGCTTTAGGTGTGATGCCCAATGGATAAGGCATTGATCATAAGCTAGTATCCCCTGTACTATTACATGCATTGCATGGTTGTTTACATTCTGCAAGAAAACATTAAATCAATACCAGTCTTTTACTTTTATTTTACTTTATGCCAGTTATCCTACCCAGTGATGGAGATTCAATAAATAATAGGTTGTTATTTAGTACTTTCTCACTATCATCTATTGTAAGATCTAGTGTTTAGTAAGGAATAGAGTAATACCCATTGGATCAGGTGTACCCGCCTTGGTTTTGCAGAGCCAAAAGTGAAGAGGGTAGTCTTGTCCCTATAGTTGGTCCAGTTACCTATGGATTTCTAAATTTTGGAACTAACCCCTCCTTAATATCATTCATAGGTATATTGGTATTTCATTGAGTGTAAAATCCTATCTAGGAACTAAAAAGATGGTGACTCTGCTAGGGAGAGTCTAGAAAAGAGTCAAAAATAAAAATAAAGCATTTGCTAAAATCTTCTCATTAAGTGTTGAGTGGCGACTTTGAATTCTCTATTTGATCAGTGCAAAAATTGATAAACAGTGTGTAAATCCTAGTGAGGTCTTGGTTGATTGGAAGAAGATACAAAACATTGCAATATTTTCCTCTCCGGGGAGGTGACGACTCTACATAGAAAAGCACTTGATGGAGCTACATGGTGGGCTCTAGATCTGCCCTGCCTTCCAATCAACAAGTTGATTTTCTATTTCTAAACTCCCAGGTATTTCTCAAGATCTGAAATGTTTCCTTATTAAGTGATCAAGCACTAAGCAAAGGAATAAGGTGTGAGTAGAGGTTTGCATACTTCAAGTTTTCAGTTGTATTTTTGCAAAATTTTATGGAAGTATTGCATTAAGTTATGATGGGTAAGTTTGAGGAGGAGCTTACATTATTAGACCAAGGCATCTAGAGGGATTGCATACAATTGGTGAGATTGAAGGTGGGAGGTAGAAGGGAATTATCAATACCTTTTTTCTATGAGAAGTTTTGTGATGCATATGATGAGCTTTCGAGGGGTATTGAGTTTTCAGAATCTATGTTCATTAGTTTGTTTTTGGAGCTCTGTTGTCCTGAATCAACCCATTGGCCAGCCTCCTTGTATGAGGAGTGTTATGTGCATATTAGGGACTGGATACTTAATGATGTTGATCTTGAACTTGAAGATGCATATGGGGTTGTGCATAGTAATACTGTTATTGAGAATGATGGAAGTTATGAAGGAGATGTGTCAAGTGTTGACACTCTTTCTTATAGTCATGAGAGTGATGCTTTTTCTCAATGTGGGGCAGAAGATTTTTGCAGTCAGTCAAATGAAGAAAAAGATTGGATGAATGAAGATGTTGTTGATGATTGCCTATCAGAGGAAGGTAATGCTGAGAATAGTTGTTCACTTCATAGTGAACAAATTTTAGATTTCCCATCTTGTGAATATCTCAAATATTTAGGGAGGGATGACTCTGAGTTCCCACATCCAAAAAACATTGATTTTGATCGAGAACATGAGTTAGTAGGGTTTGACTTTGACATGTGTGTTTCTGGTTCTTTTTCTACTTCTGCATTGCTAGATAACAACCAAGTTGTATATGATATATTAGATGATGAGAGCATCAGTATCTACTCAGTTTCAAGTACTGAAGATATCCCTGATATGGTGTTGAGTACTGATTGGGAAAGTTGTATAGATTTTGAGTCTTGTCCTGATTCTAGATCTTTTGCTAAGCCATGGAAGGATGGTCGATCAGTTACTCAAATTTCACATGTTTATGATAAATGTGTTGATATTTTTCCTCCTGCCCACTGACAATTTTTGGGTTTGTCAAATGCTGACAGGATGCAACAGGTGCCTATGCTTGATGACCCATGTACACCAGAGCCCTCCTCATGTAGTGACTTTGTAAAAGAAGAGGTAAGAGGTAGAAGGACATGATAGTATTTTTTCCTATCATAGAGATTGAAATGATGAATAAGTTTCTTGTTCATATCCTTTTCCTTCTTTGCCCAAATATAATAGTGGTGGTGACAGTATTGAGGACTTAGTCTTCAATAGTTGGGACATAAATTCTTTTGATGAAAATGATGATGCAGATCAATTGTTCCCCTGTCACAATATTTATAAAGAAGACCTTCACTTGGTTCATGATCCAGTTCATAAAGATATCATAGAGGAACCAAGTTGTTTACTGGCTGATGCAATGTATGAAGATAAATCTGAGGATCCAAGTCCTCCTCAACTAGGTAATTATGTTGTAATGCATGATGCTCAACATGTTTTATATTCTAATGCATTACTTGATCAATTTTTTGTTTCCAATCATCAAGAAGAAGTAAATGATGTTCCTTACTTCTTGGAGTATGAATGTAATGATTATGACTAGAAAAAAATGGGTAGTAATCAGTACAATTTTATTCTTCAGCCCATGGTTATTCACATATGTTGGCAGCAAGATGGTCAAGATAATTTCAGGTGTTTGGTCACATATGTGGATGAGAATCAGACCTTTGATTCAGGAGGGTCTTTGATTTTCTTATGGTGGCCCAGGGCCATCAAGTAAGGTTGTAAAGCTTGCAAATTTTGTAAATATTTCCTTTTTGTTGTGTGTTTCCCTTTCTATCCTCCTAGTTCGGTTACCAGTTTTTGAGGTCCCTATTTTGTCCTGTGGCTGGTCTGCTCTCCCAATGATCCTAAATTCTTGCATAGGCACAGGTTGCCCATCATCCCTAGAAAGAGCCACTGTTAGCACCTGTAAAAAAATTTATGACTCTGTAGTTTTTCTTTGGTCTCTGCAAGTGTTTTCTAGGTCTCTTCCCTTAAACCCTGAGTTCAAAAATTCATAAATCTAGCCGTTAAGGTGGAAAATCCCTTTTATTCTGGCCCAGTTATATTTCTTCATTACTTTTTCAGGCCACTTAAGTGATTTAAAAATGTATGTGCACCTTTTATCTTTCCTGGTCTGTCACCAGTTTGCATAGTCCTCTGATGGTTAGCATTTCTTTTCAGTGATTCAGCAACTGTAGTGGTCACAAAGTCTCTTGTTCCTGGTGGTTTAGCCTTTAACATTTTGGGACTCCACTGGTAATTTCATTTTCTTTGATTGCATGTTTGCATGGTCAGCGGGGCCTAGCATCGTAGTTTCGTTCAATCTAACGGTGGGTGCATGATCGAATGGGGTAGGAATATTCCATGCGATCTTGCCATGACCACCTGATCTTCCAACATGTTGCAGCTTGTGCGTGGTGGGTCCTTGTTTGCTCAGTCATCCTGACTTGGTAGCTTTTCATTGGCCACGGGCGGTGATTTAGCAATTTTCAGTGGGACCAGGGTTTCTGGCGTGTCTTTGAGGGCTCTGAAATCCATAGAAGATCTACGATTGATGTAAGTTCTCATGGTTTTGTCAGTGTTATGAGATCTTATGCCAGCCGCTGATCTTACTTTATTCTCAGGCGATAATGGGTGGGTCCTCTGATAGTTGGAGCTGACGTGCATGCTTTTCATTGGCAGAAGAGATAAAGATGCAGTGGGACTGTGTTGCCAGGTGTGCTGATTTGTATTATTTTGATTGGTCGGTTGGCCGATGACTTGAATGTGTTAGTGGGGCCAAATCTTTTAGGAGGATTGCAGATTCAAGATCTATGGTTGTCTTAAGTTTGCATGGAATCTTTTTGGGCCATGCGATCTTAAGACAACCATCCAATTAAAAGGCTTATAATGTGTGGGTCCAAACTGACAAGTGTGTTGACTTGCTTGATTTTCATTGGTTGTTGACTAATGACGAGGCTGAGGACTTTTCAAAGTGTTTATTGAATATTATGTAATTAATGTGGATTGCCCAATTTGCCAGGAAATAGAAGAGATCAACGGTCACGTTTTAAACTTGAGCCAATTAGCCATTTTCTTTCAAATTCAAATCTTCTACAGAGTTTTTGCTAGGGTTTGATACAGTGAGCCGTATAGGATGACATTGTGGTTTAGATTTAATTGCACCAGGACATTTGTAGTTGGAATATGATGTAGAAGACATGGATGGCCTCCGTGATTTGATTTAGCCATCATGAGGTGCCATGTCGAGTAAATATAGAGGACAATTTTTTGACTCAGGTGGCTAGGGTTTTGATTGATGTCAGAGATCTCCATGTTATTAACATGCAAGTCTCCCGCAAGCCGACTCTGGCATTAAATTTTGTTTTGTCTGCTACAAGAATTAGTTCAATTTGTAATTGTAGTAAGCCTTGAATATGAAGCCAAATATTTGTACATCAGATTTGATTTGATTCTTCTAAATTTCTAGGCTTTTCTTCCACTCTTTCATTTCTTGTTCAGAGTGGTTGTTGCAGACCTAATTTTTCCCTAAATGATCCTTTGCTTATTGCAATCCTTGTTCCTATAAAAGAATTTTTGTGATCATTTAGAAGGGCTGGCTGGAAATTCTTGACACGGGAAGCTGAAAAGCTAAGCGTGTATCCTCAGTCTAGATTGTAACATTTCTTGCTAGTTGTATCAATACTAGGGAGAAACCTTTTGTATCTTTTGCATATTGTCTATGATATTACTGAATCAGTTTTTAATACAAGGATTTGAGTCCACATACTTAATATAGTTTCTCATTCTTGGATCTCTCCTTTAGTTTTTCTTGATGAATTCTGAGTTTTCCAACTCATTGCATTAGGTTACTAGTGTATATGTTTTATCTCTCAGCCTTGATCTAGGATCAGGTTAAAAGTCTCTGAGTGAAGCATAGATTCTTTTGGTTCAATCAAGAAGGATATTTGTAAGTAGTGTAAGAGATGTTTAACTATGTTTATGGCTTGGATTCTCAGATGAATTTAGTATTTGTTCTTGTATTTCATGCCTACTTTAGGTGTGATGCCCAATGGATAAGGCACTAATCATAAGCTAGTATCCCCTATACTGTTACATGCGTTGTATGGTTGTTTACATTTTGCAAGAAAACATTAAATCAATACTAGTCTTTTACTTTTATTTTACTTTATGTCAGTTATCCTACCCAGTGATGGAGAGTCAATGAATAATAGGTTGTTATTTAGTACTTTCTCACTATCATCTGTTGTAAGATCTAGTGTTTAGTAAGGAATAGAGTAATACCCATTGGATCAGGTGTACCCGCCTTGGTTTTGTAGAGCCAGAAGTGAAGAGGGAAGTCTTGTCCCTATAGTTGGTCTAGTTACCTATGGATTTCTCATATTTGGAGCTAACCCCTCCTTAATATTAGTCATAGGTATATTGGTATCTCATGGAGTGTAAAATCCTATCCACGAACCAACACTACCTTTATTGTGGTTCCTACTTCTGATCAATTTCAAGTTAAGCTAGGTTTGCCTTGGTTGACTACTAGGCATTTTGTTGCTTCACCTATCCACAAGTGTCTTAAGTTCATTGATGATGATGAAATAAAGACTATTAATTATAGTATATATCAACCTTCGAGACCTAGAGATTGTGTTGCTCTTGATTTTTTTTGGCCTTCATTACCTAATTCATGTCCTCCTCAACCTAATAATATTTTTTGATCATATCAAGCTTATAAACATCGTAAGATTCTTGAATTAAGCATAGCTCCTATGGATCTTAATCATGGTCTTTTACCTACACCTTCTATACCTACTTTAACTATGGCTTCTAGTTCTGTTAATCAAGTTCCTTCTACCGAACCTATCAAAGATCCTGTGATTGTTTCTCTTATTGTTTCTAATCCTATGGATCTTCCTAAAGAACCTGCAAAGGATCCTAAGATTGTTCCTCCTAGTTCTCAATGTATTTCAAATAAATAAAAATGTAATCGATCTACTAATGAACGTTGTAAAAAGTGTCATGCTCATGCTAAAGCTCATAATTATATTCTTCAACGATCTTTATCTTCCTCAGATAAACCTATGCATGATGTGTTACAAGAGGTTGTTAGTAATAATGATGTTCACATGCATGATTATGATGATTCTATTCATATCTTAGATCCTATTTTGATTAATTTGGATGAAGAAGATACTCTTGATGATACTAATGATGTTAATGATGAATATGAGACTATTGACATTGACATGGATCTACCTAATATGCTTTCATCACAATTTACTCTTACACCTAGTGTCGAACATAGTGATTCTCAAGAGGATCCTTGTTTGGAACTAGCTATCATTCCTACTGTGTTGGATATAGTCCCTCTTGCGAGTTACCCACCTTCCCTAAATGATATATAACAAGATGGGGAGAGTAGGCGGCATGCTTGATTGGCTAGTTATTCATGGTAGCTTTGTTGTATGTTTGCCTACTATATTGTACTTCTCCCATAATGTGTTTGCTAAATGTTAGATTCTTTTATACGATCCTTGTTACTTAGTTGGTACAAGGTGCTGAAGGAATCAAAACTGTTGTTCAAATTCTACTATATGTATCTCTATTCTTCTATGTGTTGTTCAATGTTATGGTGTACTTGTGCTATTGTTCATAAATGTTTCCTTGTGTAGTCTACTTGGATTCAAGATATGGTAGAACTAATTCTTTTTGGTCTCCATGTCATGGTTCGAAAATATTCTCCTTCGTATATCTTATGTGATCTTTCCTCCTTTGTGATCATAGTTATACTTTCTTTGGGGAATGATGTCAATTCATTTGCAATGATATCATATATATATTATCTTATGATCATACTGACCCCATGGTAGGTAGATCCCTTCTATGTTCTCTATATGTTTCTATAATATTTCCCTTGATTTGTCTTCGTCTAGGGGCATCTCGACATGGAAATGTAATCAATGGAGCTGTCTATGTTTTTGTTAAAGCCATTGCTCCTGTTAAAGTGTTAGCAATGACTTTAACGTGGGGGCATATGCTCTACTCACCTATTGCACACATGCACTTTTCAATATGCACATATTTTTCAAGATACTTTTTCCCTTTTTGGATTAGTAACTAATCCTTATAGCATGGATTTATATTTTAGGATCTCTTGATCCCTCCAGTTTCAAATACACATATGTATTTTGATCCCTTAAGGTCGAAGGTGTCCTTAAGACTAGATCTCTTTTATATTTTTTGGTTTTATTATTATGGAATAGAATATTCATAAGGATGAATCCTTAATGGGTTGACTAGTGAGTAGCCACATTCACTAGGAGGTTCAATTCCATATGTTGCACCGTGTCTTTGTGTGGTTCACAATGGGGCATAGGTTCTCATTGGGTGAGGTAATCACACTCTTTCTTTCTCTCTATATAGATGTCTCTCTTATTTTGATCTAGGATTTGATGAAGACTTGAGTCCCTTGGGGCTTAAGGTTTCTCTTTGTCCCTTGGATTATGATAAGATTATATTTTCATTTTGATCTCCTTTACCAAGAGTTTGCATCGAGTCCATACTATTGCTAAAGTGGGGGCTTAATGTATCATCTTAAAATGGAAGCACTTCCATGATAAGAGAATTTAGCCCTCTAAGTAAGTGGTTTAGGGTCATGTTAAGCACCTTGATCAGGTCTTTGCATTTATTTGGCTTTCTCCCCACTTTCCACTTCTTTTCTACACTTGATTTCTTCATTCTAGGTGAAATTAGGGATAGGATTTCAAGGATTCTCCTGAATTTCCCTCTCTTGTCACTCTATTTTCTAGGTAGGACTTAAAAATAGGTCCTCCTAGCCTTCATCATAGTCATCATAGGATTTTATGCTTATCCCAAGCATTCTATCATGTTCTGGTATCATTTCTAGGTCTCTGGGCATCCCCAAGACCTTCTGTCCTGATTCTGACTGGATCTGGGACCAGGGTCAAATTTGAGGTTCAACCTGACTAGGTTAGGATCAAGTTCAAACCTGACTAGGTCATGATCAAGCTTGAACCTAACTAGGTTAGTCCCAAACTTGATTTTTCCCCTTCCTTCAAATTTCCAGAATCCTTGATTTCTAGGTATTAGGCTTTTGGGATATTTATTTTCCCACCTTCGGGTTCACTATTTCAGGTTTTGGAAAGGTAAATCCTCTAATTGAATTTAATCTAGGTATATTTTCTAAAGGTTAGGACCTAATTGGGATTTAATTCTCCAAGGTGGCCCCTCTAGAGGATTGTGCCCTAGTTCACTATAAAAGGAGGCCTTCCTCTCTCATTTTCACATCAAGTTTTGTGAGAAGATCTCTGCATCAAGTTTTGTGAGAAGATCTCTAAATCAAGATTTGGCAATCAAATTTTCATATCTCATCTCATCTCAAAAAATTGCAAGCTCCCAAGCATTCAAGTGTCCAAGCATTCGTCCATCAAGGAGATCCATTGTTAGCTATTGAGGGATTCAATCTCTTTGGAGCCCCTTTGAAGAACCATCCTTCTACATTCATCCAAGCCTTCTCATATGCAAAGATCAATTCAAGATTGTCGTTGAAGATCAAATTCCATTGTGGAGACATCCTACATTCATTCTACATCCATTGAAGCATTCCTACTTGTGGATTTGAGGATTTGAATCCTCTACGAGGATTTGAATCCTCTACAAGGATTTCAACATAAGCCAGGTGATTTATTTCAATTACTTTGTTTATGCACACTACATTTCAATTCAATTTCAAGGTTAATTCCTAAATTGGGGTTTGACCAAGGAAAACCCCCTATACAACAAAAACTACCATTTTCTTGTAGGTACAGGTGCGGGATTTCAGATCTAAGAGTGAATTTGGATACCCTTTTCGGTGAACTTTTGAGATCTGCGAAAAGAGATAGAATCGACCTTCAAATAAAGAATTTAGCCTTTGACCTTTTATGAGGGTCAAAGTCAACCTGAGCTCATCTTGGAGAAATATTTTTGGGTTTTCTTTGTCTTGGCATTTCCAGTCTGAAATAGGTTGCAGAATTGCCTGAAAGTACACACAAACATCAGAAAATGATATTTTCCAGATCTTCCCTAATTTAAGGTTAGTATTTTCATTTAAATTATTTTAGATTTCAAGTATAATCCAACTATAGGGAAGTATAGGGTTTCTCTCTCTATTTCATATTCTTCATAGATTGATTCGATTGTGCATTAACCTTTTGGTTGATCAAATTAGATCTCTCCTTTGGGAATTTGGATTTAGGAGTGAATCTCATATTTCCCCCATGCACTTACACATATAGAAGTGATTCCAAATTACATCTATTCTATTAGGAATGAATGCAAAGTATTTTGGTAGTCATTCTGTAGTAGTTGTTGTTGCATTCATGACTTGGATTGTCATTGATGTCAACACAGTGATATTCTGGATATCAGTAGGAAAGTAGGTACAGTTTTGTTTTGCGCACATGTTGTATTGTAGATTGGATTTTGTGCAGTTGATGGTATGTTCTTTGGTGTGTTATTAATCTATGGTTAATAGCGCAAAAATAAATTCATTCATTCATGAGAGTTATGAGCATTTTGGTGAAAGTAGTGTTTAGACAGTGTTTCTGTGTAGCGATTTTCAGAAATCGGAGGATATCTCTTGGCTGGGATGGAATCTGATTTTTCATAGTTAAAGGGATGTTGGAGACTCATTAATGATGACATGGTTCATAGTGAAAACTTCAAGGATATGTTTGGAGAAAGTTACAGTATCTGGAAGCTGCAAGTTTTATGTGAATTTTGTGTGTGTAGAAATTATTATTTTGTAATTGAGGACCGACTCATTTGTAATTATTTGAGTTTGGTATATAAGAAGGAATGTTTTACTTGTTGTAAAGTGAATTGAGAAAAATAGAATTGAGTTGAGAAGGATTGAATTGTGAAAGTTGAGATGCGAATATATGCATGAAGTGAAGAAAAGAGCTAATTCAGTGATGAAGGAAGACTTGTGAGTACAGAGATCTGGAATTATGATCTTGTGTAGTAGAGAGTGTGGTTTTGGCACAGTGTGAAGGAGGTAATATATTTCATATTATTTCATTGAATAATTCTAAGATCTTTTGGACAGTGGTTTCAGAGATCTTGCCTTGAAGCTGTTTGGGCAGTGGGTCCTTCTGTCTTCCATAAACTCTAAACCGGGTTAGAATCTTTTAACAGGGATTTATATGTACTAAATATATTTCATAAGACTCCTAATAGGGTCCATCCTCTAACAAGGAACTTTCATTTTAGTGCATCATTTTGTGGGCATCATTCCCACCGGGGTTTACTCTTTTCAAGAGGTTCCCTAGTCAACATATCTTGTGTTATTGTGCAATTGTGTATGGTTATCTTTCTATGGTTGATTACTACATTGATTTTATTGTTTAAAGTATTTGAATGGTTAAATTATAAGATAAATGATTCACCCCCCCCCCCCCTCTTAGTTATCTTGGGGATCTTTACTTTCTAACAATTGGTATCAAAGCAGCAGGTCCTTGAAAGAAAAGTTTAACAACTTAAGGAGATCCATGATGAATTTCAAGAAAGAAAGCCCTAAGTTTGATGGAGTAAATTTTGAAAGCTAGAAAGAAAAGATGAAGACACATTTATTGTGTTTAGGACCAAGTTATTGGTTGATTACAAAGAATGAGAAGACTATCATTGAGGAAGACAATCTAGAGGCAGGAACTAAAGATGAGCTAGATCTATTCATGTGTAACATACTTGCAAGAGAAGCACTTTTGTCAGCATTATCAGAGAATGAATAAAATCAAGTAAGATGTTTGAAAACATCTCATGCAATTTGGAAAGCTTTACATTCTACTTTTGAAGGTGATGAACATGCAAAGAAGGCTAGATTACATAATTGGATTTGTGCATTTGAAGATATCAGAATGATGGAAGATGAATCTATTAGAAGTTATATTGGTAGGATGTCTGAGATTGTAATAGGAATAAAGTCTTATGGAGGTGATAAGATAGAGAATGAAGTGATATGGAAAATTCTGAGAACTTTGACACCAGTATTCAAGCAGACAACACAGATGATTGAACAAGTGATACCTTGTACACCGAACTTTTCAAGAGAGAATCTTCTTGGAAGATTAGAAACAACATAGATGAATTTGAGATTATCAGGAGAGCTACCTAGAATGGAGACAACATTCAGTGCTCTTAACATTAGACCTACATTATCAAGAAGTACTAGTGTGAATGGAGATTATGCCAGCAATAGCAGATCTAAATCTGAGGAAGATAAGAAGATTGAAGAAGGTATTGCATTACTTGTAAAAAGAGAACCAGAAGGTAAGAAAATCTGTAAATGTTGGACTTGTTAAGAATATGGTCATTTTGCATCTAAATGTCCTAAAAGACTTAAGAAGTATAGAAGCAACTTTAAACCTAGGAGATCTAAAGAATGTTATTATGCAAATGATGAAGATCTTGAAGCGGGAATTGAAAGACATTTGAGTGACAGTGATAATGATAACTTTGAGGAAATAGGATTTGTAGCAATTAAAGAAGAAAGTTCTGAATCTGATGAAAGGGAAGAAAAAGCATTAGTTTCTCAAGTTGAAAAGAAATTTGATTGGATTATAGACAGTGGTTGTTCACATCATATGAGTGGAGATAAAAGAAAGTTTGTTAAGTTAGACAATTATGATGGAGGAATTGTTAGAGTTGGTAATAATGCACCTTGTTTGATTAAGGGTATAGGATCTATTACTCTTGATGGAAAGACTAACACTGATGATGTTTACTTTGTTGATGGATTGAGACATAATCTACTAAGCGTTGGACAATTGGTTGATAAGGGTTATCAAGTTTGGTTTGCTGAGAAAACTTGTGAGATAAAAGAGAAAGATGGAAATCTAATTGGAAAAGGATCCAGAACCAGAGGTAATGTATTTCAGTTGAATCATACTGAGATGACATGTTTGTTAACTAAGATTGATGACAGTTGGTTATGGCATAAAAGGTTTTGTCATATAAACTTTGATAATATTGTCAAAGTGAGTACTACACTTGCGGTAAGAGATTTACCTAGAATTATGAAACCTACTAACATGATTTGCAAAGAATGTATGATGGAAAAGTAGAAAAGGATATTCTTTGAAAAGCAAAGCATATAGATGTTATAACAAAAGAACTAAGACTATTGTTGAAAGTGCAAATGTCAAAGTTGATGAGAAGTTTAAAATTTAGGAAAGAATGCTTGATTATGAATCTAATAGAGAAGCACAACCTCAGCCTAACATTGAAAATATAGAATTATTTTTTGAAACTAACATTGATTTGCTGAATGAAAGTCATACTGAAGAAAAAAGAGAAGAAAATAGAGAAGAAAGCAGAGAAGAATCTACAATTGGAACAAGATCAGTAACTATGACACCTAACAGGTATATTTCAAGACATCACCCTATTGAGCAAGTTATTGGAAGTTTAGACAGAGGATTTTTGACTCGAAATAAGGTACATTTATGTTTGATTTCTCAAATTGAACCTAAGACTACTAAGGAAGCTTGTGAAGATGAACATTGGATTAATGCTATGAAAGAAGAATTGGAGCATATTGAAAAAAACAAGACATGGGAATTGGTCCCTAGACCTAAAGACAAGAATGTGATTGGAACAAAATGAGTATTCAGAAACAAGATGAATGAACAAGGAAAAGTGATAAGAAACAAAGAAAGATTGGTATGTAAAGGATATTCACAACAAGAAGGAATTGACTATGAATAAACTTTTGCACCTGTGGCCAGACTTGAAGCAGTGAGAATGTTTCTAGCATATGCAGCTTACAAGAAATTCAAAGTGTATCAGATGGATGTGAAGTCAGCATTTCTGAATGGTGAATTGGAAGAAGAAGTCTACATTGAGTAGCCTGAAGGTTTTCCTTTGACACAAGAAGGAGATATGGTATGTAAGTTAAAGAAAGCTTTATATGGATTAAAACAAGCACCTAGAACTTGGTATGCAAGATTGGATAAGTATTTATTGAAATTGGGATTTATAAAAGGAACAGTAGATAGTAACTTATACACAAAATAAATTGAGAATGGTTTGTTGGTTATAGTTATATTTGTTGATGATATTATCTTTGGAGGAGAAGATGAAGCCAGTAACAAATTTGCAGATGAAATGAAGACTGAATTTGAAATGAGCATGATTGGAGAAATGAAATATTTTTTGGGATTACAGATAACACAAAGCAAGGAAGGTATATTTTTAAGTCAGACTAAGTATTTGAATGACTTATTGAAAAGATTTGGAATGGAAGATTCTAAACCTATTGGAACACCTATGGTAACTAGACATAAGTTATCTAGCAAAGATGAGACACCGACAGTTGAGCAGAAAAAGTACAGATCTATGATTGGAGGATTGCAGTACTTGACACATACAAGACCTGATATAGCACATTCAGTTGGGATTGTAGCAAGATTTCAAGTAGAACCTAGAGAATCAAATTATGCAGTAGTAAAGAGGATACTGAGATATCTGAAAGGAACAATGGATTATGGATTATGGTATGAGAATTTTGATGATTTTACTTTATGTGCCTATACTGATGCAGATTGGGGAGGCAGCGTTGATGACAAGAAAAGCACAAGTGGTGGAGCCTTTTTTCTTGGAGGAAAATTGGTCTCTTGGTTAAGTAAGAAGCAACATTGTATTTCACAAAGTACAGCAGAAGCAGAATATGTTGCAGCAACAAATAATTGTAATCAGATTATTTGGATGAAGCAGATGTTGAAGGATATTGGATTAAAGTTTGATGAGCCTATTGTTATACATTGTGATAACACCAGTATAGTGAGTATGTCAAAAAATCCTATTTTACATTCTAAGACTAAACATATTGAGATTAAGTATCATGTTGTAAGAGAGAAAGTTGCAGAAAAAGAAGTAAGATTGGAGTACATAAGCACAAAGGAACAGATAGCAGATATATTTACAAAACCCTTACCTAAGGATACATTTGTGTATCTGAGAGTTATGCTTGGGGTTATGCCCCAACCTATTTTTGAGAATTGATGTACATGATTGCATCCATCCATTGGTATATGAGCCCTATCTTTCTTCTGGATTGGATGTTGGAACTTCCTCTATGGGGGAGTTTATGAGCTGAGTCATGAGGACTCTTGTTATTGTATTTTTCTAAATAGTGTCTTTTGACATTAAGTTGTTATTGACTTAGTGATGGAATTTCTGTCATTGATGTCCATGGGGGAGAGATATACATGGAAAACATTGTGGATTGTATGAGAGAGCTGAATGGGAGAACGAAGCAAGATTTAATTTGATATTTTGTAGTGATGCTGCAATATTGGATTTTTGGAACATTGGATGTTTTTCATCTATGTTTCCATCAATGCCGATGGGGGAGATTGTTAGGAATGAATGAAAAGTATTTTGGCAGTCATTCTGTAGCAGTTGTTGTTGCATTCATGACTTGGATTGTCATTGATGTCAACACAGTGATATTCTGGATATCAGCAGGAAAGTAGGTACAGTTTTGTTTTGCACACATGTTGTATTGTAGATTGGCTTTTGCATTTTTGATGGTATGTTTTTTGGTGTGTTATTAACCTATGGTTAATAGCACAAAAATAAATTCATTCATTCATGAGAGTTATGAGCATTTTGGTGAAAGCACTGTTTAGACAATGTTTCTGTGTAGCGATTTTCAGAAATCGGAGGATATCTCTTAGCTGGGATGGAATCTAATTTTGTGTAGTTAAAGGGATGTTGGAGACTCATTAATTATGATGTGGTTCACATTGAAAAATTTGAGGATATGTTTGGAGAAAGTTACAGTATCTAGAAACCGATAGTTTTATGTGAATTTTGTGTGTAGCGTGTAGAAATTATTATTTTGTAATTAAGGACCGACTCATTTGTAATTATTTGAGTTTGGTATATAAGAAGGAATGTTTTACTTGTTGTAAAGTGAATTGAGAAAAAGAGAATTAAGTAGAGAAGGATTGAATTGTGAAAGTTGAGATGCGAATATATGCATGGAGTGAAGAAAAGAGCTAATTTAGTGATAAAGGAAGACTTGTGAGTACAGAGATCTGGAATTGTGATCTTGTGTAGCAGAGAGTGTGGTTTTGGCATAGTGTGAAGGAGGTAATATATTTCATATTATTCTATTGAATAATTCTAAGATCTTTTGGATAGTGGGTTCAGAGATATTGCCTTGAAGCTGTTTGGGTAGTGGGTCCTTCTATCTTCCATAAACTCTTAACTGGGTTAGAATCTTTTAACAGGGATTCAAAATCTCCTAACAGGGATTTATATGTACTGAATGTATTTCATAGGACTCCTAACAGGGTCCATCCTCTAACAAGGAGCTTTCATTTTAGTGCATCATTTTGTGGGCATCATTACCACTGGGGTTTACTCTTTTCAAGAGGTTCCCTAGTCAGCATATATTATGTTATTGTGCAATTGTGTATGGTTATCTTTCTATGGTTCATTACTACATTGATTATATTGTTTAAAGAAATTGAATGGTTAAATTATCAGATAACTAATTCACCCCCCCCCCCCTCTCTCAGTTATCTTGGGTATCTTTACTTTCTAACATATTCAAGATCATTCCTTTCATGTTTGAATCCATTTGTGTGGTCAACGATCCCATATGCATGCTTATAAGCCTTGGGATGCCTTAGTCCACTTAGATTATAGGTTTCTTAGGGGTAGGTAACTTAAAGATCTTGAGTGTTTATGTTGTTTTTAGAATGTTTTTAGAGTTTTCTAATCATTTAGGGGGTCTATGAATCAGATCATCATTCATGATCCCTTTGTGATTCATTTGGTGGTATTTGTTGCATTTTGTAAAAGTTGCAGAAAACTTGCTCGAGCAAATTTTTAAAAGTTTCTCGAGAAGTTGAAATATGGTTACCAATAGTCACAACTATGAAGGACCAATTGGAACCCATTTTTTATGATAGTTAACCATTGTAAGACCTCTACAAGATGTTATAACTTAAAAAACAACATTCTGGTACAATTTATGATGAAGAATCTACTATTTTTTGTGTAGAAATGACTATGTACAGATAGGTACGGAGGAGTTAATGCTAATAGTTTACATGAATAAAAATATTATTGAATCTATGTTTTAATGCAGTTGGTTTGATCTCCATTAGAGTTGTATAGTCCAAGATATCCACTGATGGGTGGAGACAGTCAGGGAAGAGGGTTTCATCGAGCCTGTCTCACAATTGGGGGTCTAACTTGCAATTTCTCTTGTGGAAAACCCTAATTCTTTGGGGATTGCAAGTTAGAGTTATAATATGCATGTTTCCAAAATAAATCCATAGGAACTGGTCACTAAGGGGATTTTTCACTGAGCCCTAAGCTAAACATCTCTATGTGTTCAGTCACCAAGCATGATGAAAGGGTGTGCAATCCAAAGTATGGGATGAAATGAATAGTTGGAGAGGTTATTTGGAGTAAATGAAGGGTTTCAAAAGTTCCTATAACACTTTACTCATCTTATGTACCCATTGTTAATCACTTCTAGAGTAAACCATGGCTAATCTAGCCAATTAGGTATGTGTAACTAGTGGTGGTTAGGTGGTGCCAGAGTAGGATAAGGGTTAGGGGCTTTGAAGAAATTTGTAGCATTGAAAAGGGTATCTAAATTTGGTATTAGTTTGTCTAGGTTCATTGGGGGTTGAAGATTGTAAGTATGGGAGTAGGTATGGAGACCTACAAGAATTTGTAGGTGGAGTTGTGTCTAGAGAGTTGTGGGAGTTGGGAAACAATCTAGTGATTGATTCTCTATAATTAAAGGTTAAATAAGGTGTTCGAATAATTATATTGGGTAATAAACACTACTGGTGAAGATTTATCATATTAGGCCCTAAATAGGGAAGGTGTCCCTAAGGCCTTAACTTGGAGAAGTTAGGAGTTGATTCCTAGAGTTGGGAACAACTTTGGAGAGAGATTAGACATCCCTAAATGGTTGATATCTATTCCAATCAAAGGTTGGAAGATTTGGTCATTTCCTAAAAGCTAGATTGTAGAGAGTTGTGGGTGATAGGATTTGTCATAGTCTACCACTATGTTCTCTGCATCACTTTCACCCTTTCTTGTCATCACAAGGGGTTAATAATATCATCACATCTAATCTAATCAAAGGATTACATTTTGAATCATGAAGTGCATAACATATATATCAGAGCATAATGAATCTACATCTATGAGAGCATCACATTGCAAGTAATAAAGCATAAGGTATGAGTACACAATCAATATCATATGATACATGTGGAGAAAGTAAAGATACATCCATGATCATGAAGGAAATGAGAAAAGTACATAATAAATTAAAAAAATATGGTGTCTTATATATATAAAAAATGGATCATGTCTAAGTAAAATAAGAAGATCAAAATATTGATTCAAAATAAGTACAATCTAAGACACTTTCACCATCTCGAGTAGGTGGAGCCTAGGTCCTGCCTGGTGCCTATACTGCACCCTCTGATCTACTTGTGCACTACGAGTAGTATAGAACTCTCTAACCCATAAGTACTATAGAAATGTAGGCTACATAATAGTAGGTAAATTTTGCCCCATGTTGTTGTGCCTCCTTTTGCACTTGGTCCCTCTCCTACCTCATCTCCTACACTTGTGTGTCTCATCAGGCCCTCTCATCCTATAAATGTTGGTCCCTCATGGCTATAGTAATCTATTCCTACTATAACTCTACCTCCAGTGTAGTAACCCTTTGTGCTAAACCATCATTGTAAGGTAATCTCTGATCTAGTTGTGCTATATGTCTATCCTCTATCTTGCTCTCCCAGTCTACCCATGAACTCCTCACTAGCCACTCCTCCAGCTCATCAATATCCATAACCACTGCCATACCCTAGGACCTAGATGTGGATGATCAACTGCTAGAAGGAGCATCACCCTTAGACTTGCTAGTGCTTCCTCCTTCTCCTCTTGTCCTCTCTCTTTGCTGCCCCCATATCTACCCTCATCATCTCTGTCTCCTCCACCTTTGGGTCTCAAATCTCTAGGAGCTGTAAATCTAGGATACAGGTGCTCTTGGATCCATCTCTTGTAGTCTGCGGTGGCCCTTGTGTCTGTGATCCTAGGGAGTAGATCTTGCACTACCCTCTGGAGGTTTTGTGTTACCCTCTGGAGGTTTTGTGTTTCATGGAGGCATATGTCATACCGAATCATAGGGCCCCATCCAAGGTCCTCCTCCTCCTTATACTTGGTATAATATGTCATCTCTATACTGACGCCCTATACTCTATCAAAATGGAGCCACACTCTACTAATGAAAAATCTTTCTACTATACTAGAGTGTCATCCTAATAGTGATCAGTTGTAGAACTTATATGACAGCTTGTTTCTAGCCTCTGTTCACTACTCACCTTCTATATATGTCCGCTAGATAATGGAATTAAGATTGTCTAAACATCACCACCAGTATGGGGTATCCCTCATGTGGGTTTGCTGAATAAATTCTAAATATCTTTATATATAGGGTTGACCCCTCTTTTTGGGTTGTACCCTAGGGTGGATCATGATGATGTTCTCCTAGACCCATACCTATGCCAATATAGCCCCTACTGACCATCTCTTCCCCTCCATGTACAAATGTATCTTGAAGCTCACAATTCATGTCTAATAGGAGAAAGGGTCCCCATGCAATCCATTGAGGGTGAGATAATAAATCCATAACTAATCCACTCTAGCCACCCTGAAAACTTCTCTGACTCCTATCAGCACCCAGGACATGTCCTGTTGAGTGTTGTTTTTACACGAAGACAACGGATAGGAATTCATGTGAGAAAACTCCCCTCTTGGAAGACTGATGGAATCAATCTCAAGGTTCCTTCTGGCTAGGTCTCAACTGCTTGGATAGGTTAACGGAAGACAGATGTGAGTCTGTTAACAAGGAGGCCTTTGTTGGTTCTTCTCTTAGGGGAAACTGTAAAAACAAACTTTAGGAAACCAAAATATCTCTCTTTTTTTATATGATTTTAAGATTTGGGAATGAAATCAATTCTGATCTGATTAATCTACTGAAAGTAACTTGCCAGGAGGGTTAGAAGGTGTAGGGTAATAAGATATTTAAATGAAATTACTGAAAAGAAACCTAGTGGACATATGCTAGCATCACATCACCATGTGAATTAAATAACTAAGAAGATGAGGAAACCCACAAAATAGAGATCAGATCATATCACAATCTTCAGCTAAATGGACACAATCATCAATAGAATCGAACAAACACAGACGTATGATAAGCCAAAACTCATAAGATCACAAAGCCACCCCAGATGTGTGTACACGTGAGACAAATTAATCTTCAAGCACTAAAGAATGATCTTCTCATAAATTCATCACAACATAGCAATGTAATACTAGCAAACACCAAACTAAAAGATCGCAGACTTAAAATCATTAAACAACCAATTGCCTCTTTGAAATAAAAGAATGAGCAATTCACACATTTATCAATTTCACATAGATAGCAAACAAATCACACCATGAATGAAGCACCAACTATATATGTTATATTAATAATCAAATCAACCCTCATTACATCGTTTTATTATAATTTATAGATCTAGGCTCTTATATTCACAGCTAGGGTTTAGCTGTAACTAAAACTTGAAAGTAAATCTAAACTAAAGCTTGCATTAAAGAAACTACTTTCTAAAGCTTAGTTAAACTATCCTAGCATAGAATTAAACCTCATGATTTATAAAGCTTTGAATAAATTATGCATTAGATCACTAAAAAATGGAGTTGGAACTTATGCATGCACTTGATAATCTCCATGTTTCTTCCCTTGATCCTTGGCTCTGGCTTCTCCACATGGCTCCAACCGAAAGAGATCCTAAAATCATGCACAAACGATCCCAAAAAAGAAGCCCAGTTGACTGGAAAATCAACTCTGAGATAACTGGAGTTAAACTTCAGATGGGAGAAAAAATAGTCAAATCCCAACAGTTGGTCTGAAAAAATCAAGTTCCAAAAATGACTAAGTCACAAGTCCTCCATCTCCCAATTTTGAACTTTGGACTTTCAGAGGCCGAAAGTTCTCTAGGGCCGAAAGGCTGAAAAACAAGGTCTTAAAAAATGGCTAAGTGTCAAAAAGTCTATTCTAGGAAAAACTTCAAACTTTCAAACAATGAAAATCTAGTAACTCCAAAAATCCAGCAAAACTTCTGGCATTTCAGACTTTCAGATAGTGAAAACTCTAGAATCTTTGAAAATCCAGCAAACTTTCGGTATTTCAGAATTTCGGATAGCGAAAACTCTAGCAACTTTGAAACTCTGAAAATCCAGCAAGCTTCTGGCATTTTAGACTTTTGGATAGCGAAAACTCTAGAATCTCTAAAAGTCCAGGAAACTTATGGCATTTCAGACTTTCAGACAGCAAAAATCCAGCAAAGTTTGAAAATCTAAAAATCCATCTTCCAGCCATTTCGGACTTTCGGATAGTGAAAATCCAGCAAAACTTCTAGCATTTTGAACTTTCAAACAGAAAAACTCTTGCAAACTCCAAAAATCTAGCAAAACTTCTAGCGTTTCGAACTTTCAGACAATGAAACTCTTGCAAACTCTGAAACTCCGAAAATCCAACACTGAAAAATGGCTAAGTGTTGAATTCTCTGATCTTGTCAAAATTGAAGGCTCAACATTCTAGAAGAATGTTGGGGTGATCTATTTAAAACTTCTTTGTCACTTCTTAGATCTCCAAAAACCTTAATACTTCCATGGATGTCAACTTTCCTTTGTTGTTTCTTCATAAATCACAAAAGGTGGGCACCAAACTTTTGCATGCAAAAGCACTTGTTAGTAATGTCTTATTGAAATCATACAAAATATTCTAACTATCTAATACAATTACGCAAGAAAAACAAACTGAAACCCCAAAGGCAACAAAAAGACCCTAAAAAGGGGGTCCCCATTAGGCCAAGTGGCCAAAATGGGGTGTGTGTTGTGAAACCACAACAAATAGCCCCAAAAAAAGGAGAAATGACCAAGGCATTTCTTTACCAACAAACTTTCTCTAGAAATTGTCTTGCAATAAATTGAACACAAGCACTATTTATGAAAATATTATTCCACCAATTTTCAAAATTGAAGTCCTTTATTATTTCATCCAGTGTGTTCATTCTTTCAACACTTAGATGAAGGTTTCCTGGATGAGAAACACTTGGAGCCAATCTTTTCTTACTTTCATAAACTTCCACAATCTCATTCTAACCTTGCTCTACTGCTAGTTAGGTGTTCATAGCCCCAGTTGAGGTTGCTAGAGTCACCCTTCTCTATCTTCTGACAAGACATAATATTCTTTCATTTTTTTGGAGGGCTCTTTTAGAGGTGTATGCAAATTAGATGTCTAGTACCTAGAAATGATAAATTAACTATTATAAAGCCAATAATCAATCTAATGCAAACACAATGAAGATTACAAATTAACTAAAAAATGATGAAACTAAACTAATTACCTTCACCTACCATGCAGCTTGTCTCCATTGTCCTCCTAGCCTTGATTTCTTGAAGAGGTTGAACTCTCAGATTTCCAAATGTGAAGCCTTCTCCCAAGATGCTACCAAAGTGTGGAGATTTTAAGAAATGAATGCACAATAGCTTATGCAAATCTAATGGATGAAATGTGGATGAAATAGCTTAGATGCTTGATTATTTGAATGCTTGATTGCTTGAATGCTTGAATGCTTGAATGCCTCTCACCAAATTACCTATTATCCCACAAAGAGGAAATGTGGCTCCTTTTATAGAGTTTAGGAGGATCTAAGCCTAGGTGGCACAATCCTATGGTTGAGAATGAAAGGTGGAAGATTCTAGGGCTAGGATTGACTTGGTTGAAGGAGTTGAGAGAAAGGGGGATGTAGTTGGAATGTGAGAGGAAGAATAGGGACAATGTTCCTCTCACATTGACATGAAGGAGAAGAAGGTGGAAGGGAAAGACACATGTCAAGTGTCTCACAAAGACCAAAGAGAGAAAGAGGGAGAGACCTTTTCCTCATGAGGACTCTTTGCACAAGTGTCCCATGAGTCACCTTTGTCCCTTAGAGGTGGCTTGAGAAGCCCCTTAGGAATAGGGCATGTCTCTTGACTTGGTTGTTGAGAGGACATGTGGTCATGAGACTAAGTCTTATGAGGCCACATAGCCCTTAAGAATAGGACATGTGTAGGTGAGGATAATTACTAATAAATAATTAATAATAATTATTTATTTTAGCCAAAGTGATGTGTCAGGTGACTAGGTAGGAGGGGTGGACTAGGAAACTTAGTCATATTTAGGTGATTGTGTATTTAATTAAATCACTTTAATAAGGCTAATTAGAAGACTTAGGATATAGAATTAGACTATAGTGAATTTACTAAATAAATTGAATAATTTACTTAATAAATAAAGGAATAATTATTAATTAAATAATAAATATTTAATTAATTTATCAAGCCATTTTTAAGTGTATACAAGAGTCAACATCACTTATATGGAAGGTGACTTGCTTGAGCCATTGTGCTCTGAATATTGTCACTTCTTCAATTATCTTCATCTTAGGACCTTTCAGTACACTAAGGTGACACTTAGGCTATGCTACCTTAGTATTTTCTTTTCTAATTTTCTTGTATTCTTCTTTTCTCTTTCTTGAAAACCTGGGCAGCAATTAGGCTGTGTCACCCAAGCATTTGAACTTTTCTTTTTTTTTTGCTAGTTGACCTTTCTTTATGCATTCCTCCTTTTGATTTTGTATAGATTCAAGTCAAGATTTAGATGGAGAAGGGTTTTGAGATCTGAGTGTTGGAAATATTCAAGAATTAACCAAGTTACTAAGAGGGGAGGGGTGAATCAGTAACTTCAAATTTTTTATATCAATATCAGATGTATTAACATATAGTTCACTTTATCCTTTTGCATATAGAAAGCATGAAACATAAAAGCATTCACAACAATGACACATAGATTTGGTTACCCAGAAACCTTCCAAAAGAAAGTAAAACTGGGGTGGGGATGAAACCCACAAAGCTTTAATACTGCAGTATAAAGTTGGCCGATTAAGGCTTACATTGATTACTTCTGATGATCTACCCTACTAGGAGCAATAAGGATTGCTAAATCCACCATGTTAAAGGATTTTTACAAACTTACAAAAGAAGTATGTACTCGGTAAAGAGATTTTACAAAAGACTGTTAAGTCTACCTGGTTAGAGGATTTTAGTACTGATTCACTGATTAAAATGAAACAATATATCTCTTACTTTGCAACTGGATTGCTGAATGAGATTCGCTGATGTACTGATCACCTTCTGTGATGAATTTGTCTCTGCTGCTCCTTATGTATAGTAGCCCTTTGTAATTCACTAGTTTCTACCTTTTATCTCCCCTTTTTATTCCACATTCATACTACTTGGTATTTGTACAACATTGTTTATATACAAGTCTAAACAATTAATTACAATTACAAAGTCAGCTTAACAAATAAACATAAGTGCTACTAAGTCGGCCCAAGTATGGTTACACGGTTCCTGCAAACTAACTCGGTGACTTTCTGATACTCGGCATCCACTGCATTACTTGACATCATCATGCACTTGGTAGAAGTGAAGGCTCGGTTCATACTAACCACTCAGTAAGTTTCAAACTTGGTAAATACTTGTGACTCGGTAGACATAATGTCACTCAGTTTACACTGTCCTGCTCGGTTTGCACTGTCCTGCTCGGTTTGCATTATTCTGCTTGGTTTGCACTATCCTACTCAGTTTGCACTGTTCTGCTTGGTTTGCACTGTCCTGCTCAGTTTGCACTATTCTGCTCGGTTTGCACTCAGGATGCAAATAAGTGTTGTCACTAGTGGCAATCCTGCTTAATGCCAACAATCTCCCCCTTTGGCATTAGTGACAAAAACACTTATTGCCCAAAACTTATATACATGAACCATGATGAGATTTATTTTGATTTTTCAAAATTTGTCTTTGTCATAGGGCTTTATAAATTATCTCCCCCTTTCAATGCACTAACTTTTTCTTCTATACATATCTCCCCCTTTTTGACGATAATGCCAAAGGTGTATATACAAGTGTTTTACATGGAGAATCCAAAATTTGATAGAAAAATAGAATGTACCTTCATTATCAGTGCTAGAGTTCTGTCCCAATTTTCTTGCAGAATCTTGCATGTTTGGATTGCAATTTGGACTTCTGCAGAGAGTGCAATCATGTGATCTGCTATTGAGAACTGATTGTCATGAATTAATGTTTTGGAATGTTCAATGTGCTTATACATTGTATTCATGATGGGAAGGATCATGTTCTGAATGTCTAGTAGTGTGGACCGGATCCTTGTGTCTTCTTTCAGTAGTTCTGACTGCATATTTGATAGGAATGAGATTTTCATGTGATGAGCAGAGTTTGAACTTGGTTCAAGTTGCAGCTTCTGTATGCTAATCTTCAAATCCTCATCAATTTTATTCATTTTATCCTTGACATCCTTGGTGAACTCGGCAACATTGCATAGTTTGGCCAAAAGAGAGGTAACATTCGAATAGGAAGATTCAATGTTTGTCAAAACTAAAGATAATTCTGCTTTATTAATAGCTATGTGCTGAGAAATGTGCTCAAGCACTTTATTGTTGAATTTCTTCTTAGCTTTTTCAACTAACTTGTCTATCCCAGATGAATCCTCATTGTACTTATTTACCGCTTCTGCTAATTGTAACAAAACATGTTGAGAGGAGTCTACTTTAATACCTAATGCTTCTGACAAAATGTCCTCAGCATCCTTAATGATTTTATATTCCTTGTCTCTCTCCTCTTTAAGCTTCTTTTGCTTCACTTTCCTTTGGAGGAGTTCACCTATATTTTGCATTTGATCCGCTGATAGATTTGCAAAATCCAATGTTGGAATCTCTATTTCCTCATCTAGGTCTATATCCTCTACTATATTCTTGCCCAAAAATCTTATACTCGGTTGAGCCTTAGGCTTATCTATTATGGTACTTAATGCCTTAGTAGTAGTGATAGTAGACATAGTAGGACTAGCTATAAAGAATGGTATACTGTCTACTGGAGAACTTAAAGCTGAAGTATTTACACTTGTAGAATCAAAAACTGGAATACTTACTGCTGGAAAACTTGATGAAATAGGAGATTGCAACTCAGTAGAAGAAATGGTAGTTACTTCTGTTGTTGCTATAGGTGATTGGACAAATGTTGAAGTTGTCACAACCATGCTTGAAGATGTCTCTGGGCTAGATGTAGCAACTTTTGCTAGAGAGGTAGGAAGTGATGCAATGACTTCTGCCGCTATCCTCATGGTATCATCTACCTCAGTGGCTTCTTCCTATTCATCACTGTCATCTTCAATGTCTTTTATTATAACTGATTCAGTACTTAGTTGGTGAAGATGGTATATGTTCTTCCATGTGGCATTTGCACTCTTCACAACCAATTCAATATTGTTAATCAGAATTAAACAAGTATTGAACTTCAGTGTCATCTTATTTTCATTCTCCTTCAATGCCTTCTTTATTTCATCATTTTTCAAGCTCGGCATTAACTGTTTTAGGGTTTGATCAAATATGTCTTTTACAGTTTGCCTTGCATTGGCCCATCTCATTTTTATTTGATCTAATAAAGCTCCTGGAATCTGTTGGGCTATTTCATTAGGAGAGTATTTCCACTGTCCCATCTTTTCAATGACAGCATCTTCAATCTCCTTTTGTTATGTTTCTGATCTTATTTCATATTTTAAAGATTTTATATTACTTACTCCAGATCCTTCTCTCAAAAGTTTGATCTTCTCTTGAAGGGTTAGAGGAGGCTTTTTGAATATTATATCTTTGTCCTTTTTGTCTGCCTTACCCTTTGCACTTCTCCTTGTAAATACAGCAATGGGAGGCTTAGGTACCTTGGTGATGAATACCTTTCCTTTCTTCTTTGTAGGTTCTGGTTCCTCTATTTTCTCATCCTTTTTCTCTTCTTCTTCAATGTCTTCTCCTCTGCCCTCGGTTAGCATTAGAGGTGTGATAGCTTGCATTTTGGCTATCCTCTTTTTTCCTTTATTTACTGCCTGTGGAAGCTTTATACTTAATTCAATTCTCACTTTTGCTTCTTCATATGTCCCAAAATATGGAGCTTTGGGATCAACAGGCTGATTAAGGAGGGCTTCAATGATATTCTTTGTTTCATCAATGTTTACCTCATAAGGAAGAGGTTTCACATGTACAATCCTCGGTTTAGCTACTTGAATGTATACTTTGTCACAGTCCACCATGAAACAAATATCATCCTTATAATCCTCCACCAACTTCTGTGGAATCCAGAATCTGTCGTTCATTTTCTCCTTGAAAGACTCAAAATAACTATCCATGATGTTCTCAAAATTTTCACCCATTTCTGAAATATATTCATTTATCTCATAAAGAATTGGCACATCCTTTCTCCATACTACTTTTCCTTTGGAAGGGAAGAATTTCTGAACATAGAAAAATAAACAGACTAGAAGAGATCCAAACTTACATGGATTGTTTTTGGAAGTTTGAATGCTTTCCATGTTCTTGTTAAACTGTTTTAACAACAAATTTGCAAGGTCAAATGATAAATTATTCTTTACCACTTTGTATGCTAGGTCTATGGCTTCGCAGGGAACACTATTCTGCCGACTTGAACTATATATTTTATGAGCAATGATGTGTCTTCCAAACTTCAGTTCAGCATTAGTAATGCTACTTACTTTCATGCCTCTATCGTCCCACTTGGCTAGGGTTTTCTTCTCCAGCTCCGGCCAACCTAGGGTTTTGGTAGATTTAACTTTGTTTAACATAAGAAGATGGGTGATTTGGTGAATCATCTTCTTAGTGATCTCTATGGGTTGCTCAAGCAAAATCTTGCCTTCATGTACACGGCTGAGAATGTATCTAACCCATTTCTCCCAAAAGTTTTGAGGTAAATGTGTAATGTGAACTAATCCCTTGTCTTCCAGATGTTTGTGCTCTAGTTTTAGAACACCATTTACACATAGTTCCTCACGCACAATATCTAGCTCTAGGTTTCCCATCTCTTGAATTGTACAATTGAAATGATTGCGAATATCATTAACAAGTAGTACCTTAGGAGGAATCTAAGATTGAGCTTCGTTCAGGTCTAGGGTTGCTACAATTGCGGGCACGAGTTTGAAATCTGGTGCTCTCCATTCCCCTTGGATTATCATTTATGTTCCTTTCTTCACTGAAGCGCTGGATGATGCCATGGTAGCTCACAGAGAATTCTTTTCGCAAAAGTATTTGAATCGCTTGATTGCTCTGGAAATTTTCTGCTCTCAAAATGCTAAAGTTTGCGGTGAAGAATGAGTTTGATTTCTTGCCTTTTGTTTACAACTCTGTCATTAATGCTTAGTAGAAATTAGGGTATGAATTTCGACAGACTGTCACCCACTATGAATTAATTGCTTGGTAAAGACTTCGCAACTCGGTGAACTTGAGAATTCATATTGCTCGGACCTCGCTCGGTAATCATATTAGATAGCTCTCGACCTTGCTCGGTGAAAACTGATACCGACCTTCCTGTGATCTTATTGCATCTTGTATGCCGATTTAGATCTTTCTTTTAATTCAGTTCTGGAACTGCTTGAAATTTGTCTATGAGAATACAGTTCCAGTGCTTTCTTGGGAATTTAGTTTGAGTCGGTAGAGCCACCCATTCCATTACTTGGACTGGTTTTCTCGGTAGATTTAGGAATCCACTGTTGTCTCATCTATTTCTTGATCTTAGTTGCTTCATTCTTCTTTCCATCTTCAACTTCACTAGCATTCATGCAATTTTTGGCTATATGACCGAGTTTAGTGCATTTGAAACATCTTATGGTAGTATCTCTTTTCCTTAGATGATGTTTTATGCAGTTCATGCCAATGTGTCCATATTCTCCACAGTAATGACATCTACACCAAGTGTTGTAGTCCCATCCAAACATTGCTTTCATAATTTGTTCTGTTGGATTGAATGTTTTGGATCTGCACTCGGATGCCTTGTGACCTTGTTTGTTGCATTTGTGACAATTACCTTTGAATCTTGGTTTTTCCTTGCATTCATTTGCTTTGTGACCATGCTGATTGTAGTTGTAGCATTTTCCATTGATTCTGCTTTTTCATTGCTCCAACATTTATTTGAAGTATGTCCTATTTTTCCACAATGATTACAAGTAGGTTTCTGATTCCTTCGAGTACCTTGCTTAGAAGATTCACCTTCTCCTTTGTATCCAAGTCCTGCTTTTCCTTTTTGCCTATGAAGATTTTGATCATGCAGCTGATTTAAGTCTTCTTGGTTCTTCAGCATTCTTTCATTGATTTGTTTTTCGGTGTTTAGGTCATCCACCAATCTTAGATTGATTTGCTTTTCAGATCTTAGTTCTTCTCTTGTGCTTTCTATTTCTGATCTTAGAGTCAGAATTTCCTCATTTGTATGGGAGATCTGATCAATTAGGTTTTCTAGCTGAAGGGTTTTATTTTGGACTTCATTGTTCCTTCCATCTAATTCATCTTTCAAATTTTTTCTTTGTTCTAAGATCTCACAAAATCTTGTTGAGTTTAGTTCTTGTTCTCTTTTTAATTTTCTCACTTCTTCCTGCAGAGACCCATTCTTTTCTAGGATTTCTTTGACAGCATTGTTTGCTTCATCTGAGCTATTTGAGGGAAAAAGATCTTCAATCTTTTCTTCAATGTAATTATGATCATTCATCTGATTTGCAAGTTCCTTCCTTCTTCTTAGGGATTGGGAAAGATGTTCTTTTGCTTCTTTAAGTTTAGCTATGGCCATTTCCAGATCTAGCTTTTCATTTTCAATCACCTTGTTCAGTTTGAATACCTCCATTGTCCTGGATCTTTGCTCAAGCTAGTTAAGCTTTATCTTGAGAACCAATACAACTCTGATACCAATTGTTGGAAATATTCAAGAATTAACCAAGTTACTGAGAGGGGAGGGGTGAATCAGTAACTTCAAATTTTTTATATCAATATCAGATGTATTAACATATAGTTCACTTTATCCTTTTGCATATAGAAAGCATGAAACATAAAAGCATTCACAACAATGACACATAGATTTGGTTACCCAGAAACCTTCCAAAAGAAAGTAAAACTGGGGTGGGGATGAAACCCACAAAGCTTTAATACTGCAGTATAAAGTTGGTCGATTAAGGCTTACATTGATCACTTCTGATGATCTGCCCTGCTAGGAGCAATAAGGATTGCTAAATCCACCATGTTAAAGGATTTTTACAAAATTACAAAAGAAGTATGTACTCGGTAAAGAGATTTTACAAAAGACTGTTAAGTCTACCTGGTTAGAGGATTTTAGTACTGATTCACTGATTAAAATGAAACAATATATCTCTTACTTTGCAACTGGATTGCTGAATGAGATTCATTGATGTACTGATCACCTTCTGTGATGAATTTGTCTTTGCTGCTCCTTATGTATAGTAGCCCTTTGTAATTCACTAGTTTCTGCCTTTTATCTCCCCTTTTTATTCCACATTCATACTACTTGGTATTTGTACAACATTGTTTATATACAAGTTTAAACAATTAATTACAATTACAAAGTCAGCTTAACAAATAAACATAAGTGCTACTAAGTCGGCCCAAGTATGGTTACACGGTTCCTTCAAACTAACTCGGTGACTTTCTGATACTCAGCGTCCACTGCATTACTCGGCAGCATCATGCAGATGGTAGAAGTGAAGGCTCGGTTCATACTAACCACTCGGTAAGTTTCGAACTCAGTAAATACTTGTGACTTGGTAGACATAATGTCACTCGGTTTACACTGTCCTGCTCAGTTTGCACTGTTCTGCTCGGTTTGCACTATCCTGCTCAGTTTGCATTGTTCTGCTCGGTTTGCACTGTCTTGGTCGGTTTGCACTGTTCTGCTCAGTTTGCACTCAGGATGCAAATAAGTGTTGTCACTAGTGGCAATCCTGCTTAATGCCAACACTGAGGTCACCCATAACAATAGGATCCAATTAACTCCAACTGATACTTACTCGAGAAACCAACAACCATAGTATTGTGTTTAAAGTGTGTAATGTGTTGAGGATGATCGACTTTGAATATCAACTTGATTGCGAGTGAAAGATATCATCATTCATGATCCCTATATACAATTTCTTGCAAGATAAATTCATTTAAAAAATTTGACTAAGAAATACCTCTGCCTCTTATCAAAGACCACTTGGGATGGACCACTTGCCAGGAAAAAACCTGACAAAACTCTCTTTTCCCCAGATTGACAAACAAAAAGAAAAAAAAAACACTCAAGCAACAAGGAACAAGACTGACAAAACAAAACTAACCACTAAAACATAAGGGAAACTAACTAACACCTACCTAATTATAACTAAAGTTAAATTATATACAAAAAACATAGAACAACAAGCATATGAGTTTCTTATTAATTGATTTTTCTTTCCATGTAATCATAACAACACACCCTGCATAGTTCTAAGAAATGCAAACTCATCTTTGTACTCAGAAAAATAAAATTTAGATAATTTTTGTTCAAATTCTAGGTACAAATTACATAAAATCAAAAGTTGTGGCAACTCTCCATTATCATGATTAATCCACAAACAAGTTTTTCCACCTTTATCATACTCAAATTGGAAATCATCAAAAAGCAAGGGATAATGGATAGATACAACCTAGTTTAGTGAGTTCCCAACCATGGGCATATACTCACTTAATGTGATTTCTTGATCTAGAGGTCTTATCTCATGGTACAACAATCCATTCTCCTCAAGTGCATGCACACCATAAGAAAACATATGCATTAGTGATGTACTATACCAGTCATTACAACAAGGTTCAAGAGGCAAATCATCTAGATTATGATCCCTATTATAATTATCATTAGTTGTAAATAATAAATCATCACACTTGACCTCATTAGGACTAAGAATTTCACTCATAAGAATGTCTTCAAAATTGTAAGAATCGTTAGTATTAGCATTCAACTCATTTTCTCCCTCATTTCTCAAAAAAACATGTTCAAAGTTGTACTTACCTTCTAAGGCAATCTCCCAAGCTAACAAGAATTCAGGGCAACTTACATGAATTGGCTACTGAAATGTTTGATATATGCATGGAATACCCATGAATGGACATTTCTTTACTCAAGCATGATACCAAATCAAGAACCTTGTCTACCTTCCCTAATGAAAAAAAATGAGAGTCATCTTATTTGTTTATTTGTAAATGCTGAGGTTCCTCTACCTCAAGGCACAATTTTTCATCTTCATGATCTTCCTTTTGATCATTCTCTTGAACTTCTCGTATCTCCTTTATTTGAGCTCCATCATTATTAGCATTCAAAAAGGGCATCGCATCATCACTTATGATTTCACAAGAAGAGACCTTTCCACATTCATCTTTCATGAAGATGTCTATGAATGTATTTATGATTTCACTCTCCTCATCATTGGGAATTTTATCACCCTCATTTTCTTCTATGTCAATCACTTTATCTTTCTCATTAGGCAAATCCATATCTTCCAAAGTCTCATGAATTTTATCACGTTCCTCTTCTTCTTCCCTTGATTGACTATCCCAATGATCTGCTATAGGAATTAATACCTCTTCAATAGTCATCTTTCCTTTCAAATAGAAGTCCATCTTTCCAAGAAAAATAGGGCAGTCCATCTCACAATGTTGATTTGTGAGGTGTATTCTACACCCTTCCATCCATGAAAAATCTAATAATGACATAAGAATACCCAATTCTTGCAACTTCTCATCCAGTCTACTTTGTTCAAGTGGAATATCTACCCAACAATGATTATTTGTGTCATTGTCCTGTGAATCTTTTTCAGCATCAAAAGTGTCATCACAATTACCTTATGAAGATGACAAATACTTTGTACTTGTTTCTCTTTCATGGCAATAATTCTGGGGTAGAATTGAATATCTCTCATCCTCCTGGATTTGTTCATCATTTCTCATTATCCCATGACTGATTTTTGTCAAAAAATCATTTGGTAACTTGCATTCTGAATTGCAATCAGCATTTAGGATCATTTCACTTTCATTATTGCACAACTTATCATGCTCATATAACTAACCAGCAAGCTTTCCATTTGAAGTATCATCATGTTTTGATGGATTGAGCAATGAAGTTGTAGACACCTAAAAATCCTTTAGAAAATAAAGTATTTTTATTTTCTGAAAAACCCCTGATGACATCATCATTTGTTAATTATTTATTTATTTAAATAATTTATTTATTTTTATGTCATTAAATCCCTTTATCTTAATTAAAAATATTTAATTAAGAAATCCCTCCCAAAAATGTTTAAATTTTATTTAAACACTCTTTCCCTATTTATTAATTATTTAATTAATAAATCGACCCAAAAATCCAAAAAATAAATAATTTATTTATTTTTTTCCAAAACCTTAGAAATATCCTAAAGACCACTAACCTCTTCTAGAATCTTCTAATCCTTCTTTAATTTTGATTAAAGGCTAATCCCATCATTTCCTAACCCTAATCCCAACTCAAAAATATTTAATTAAGATTAAATATTAAACCCTCATTTTTATTAAATTTATTTTAATAAATATCTTCTCAAACCTAAAAACCTTTTGAAATAAATAAATCTTTATTTATTTCCTAAATTCCTATTATCCCTAGAAAATCCTAGACCCTTCTAGAAAGTCTTCATCCTCATCCAAAGCCTAGACTCTTTTAGAGGAAGTCAATCCTTATCTTTGACCTTAACCCTAACCCTAACCTTACCCCAAATCCTATAAATACTCCTCATTTCTAAGAGCAATTGACCAATTCGCTTTCATTTAATAGCATTGTTCTCATGTTAAATTAGCTCTAGCATAATCATCCCTAATTGATAGATTTTCAAGCTTTCTTAACTCACATCATAGCTTAGCAATAATGGATTAATCTAGTTTATTTCATTTTTTTTGCATAGCATATAACATCATATCACATCTTTATTTGGTCTAAATCAATCTTAGCATAAACATCATGTAGCTTAATCTTCATTTCAGCATCATTTGGATCCTTGAGGCCTTAGGAGAAAATTAGGTGTTCTATACCTATTTTTGTGCCATTTATGGGGTTTTTATGGATCTCAATCCATCCTAAAATGCATAAGGAACAGGCTCCATGCGCTTAGAGAGCATACCCACATCCCATTAAGCAAGAGCAAATCAAACAGTGCTTGGGTGCACCTGTTTAAGCTCTATCTGAAGTGGCTTAGCTTAGAAAGTTATTATTTTGGATTGATTTCATGTTAGATTAGAACTTAATGTTTGACTGATTTGAGCCTTTCAAAATAGATATAGATAGCCTTGCTCACATTTTGGCATGCTTGGTGGGACTCACTTCGCAAGTCTGTCAATTTTTGGAGTTTTTGGCAAAGTTTGAAGTTTGAATATGGAGGAGGTAGTTTGATCATTTTTCTTGTCTAAAAGCCCATTATTCCTCTATTCTATCTATTCATTCTTCTTCCCCTTGCAAAATCTTGGCCTATTCTTCCAAAAAATCCCTAAGAAAATCTCATTTTGACGAAAAACATATATTTTCTGTGTAAAAATTCCATTTAAAGTATTTAAAATTGTCAGAGGATCGCATCTAGTAAATCTAGGATAGTATCCAGGATTCCTAGATTGCATCTAGGGACTACACCATTACTAGATCACATCTGGTGAATTCAAGGTAGCATCCGGGATTCCTAGATCGCATTTGGGGCCTGCACCATTCCTAGATCGTATATGGTAAATTCAAGATAGCATCTAGTAAATTCAGGGTAGCATCTGGTAAATTTAGGGTAGCATCTGGTAAACAGGATAGCATCTGATACTACTTCAATTTGGGGTAAAAATGAAAAAAAAAAAGGCATAAACATCTTATTTTAGTGCTTATAATGAGTCCGCAAATCACTCTTGAATGCATTAAAGACTAAAACTTGCAAAATCTAACAAACAAACAAAACCAATCCAATCATTTGCATCCTTGCAACATCAAGGTTTTAGATGCATTCATGCAAAGTTAGGAACACTTCATTTTTAGAAACTTAAAAAGAACTCCAAGTTTCCATTTCAAAAGTCTCAAAATCAACACTAAGTGCACACAAAATTCTAAATCAAACTCAAAGCATCAATCAGGGATAAAATGAACTTCATTTGCAAGTATTTTAAAGTTCTTTTAAAATTTCATGCAAACTAAGAGTCCTAGATTGTTGCCAAAACTATCCTAAAAGCTTTGTTATTTGTTCCAAACAAATGTCTTGTTGCAAAATCTTGAATGTTTCCTAGGTCTTTCATGCATCAAAACAATCTAGGAATATCATTTTTGGGCTTAAAACATGCAAACTAAAACACAAAATCTTGAATGAAAACCAAAGTCCAAAGAGTCATTTTTACTTTGAGTCAAAAACAATCTTGAATTATCTAAATTGGAAAGAAAAGCATCCCTATTCCTTCCTCTTTGAATTTTAGTTCAAACAAACTCAATCTTGAATGATCTAAGGTTAAAACAAAGCACATCTTCAAAGTTCTAAATCAACATGATAATTCAAATCTTGAATGCCCAAGTCAAAGCAACTGCAAATGCTCGAAAGTCTTTTGGAGAAAGAACAAATCAAAGCCTAAACACTTGTGTCTTCAATTTCAAAGTTCAAACATCACTTAATCAATTTGGGAAAAATAACAACTTTCTTGATGTGCATCTAGGAGCTTTACATTTTTTGTAAATCCTTGTTAAAGTAAGCAACATAAAACACTTGAACTCATACAAGTTCACTTGTTTTACTTTTGGTGAGGCCTGTCCAGGGGAGAAAAGTGCTTCCTCCTCAGAGAACGACCTCAAACCGATATCTTCCCCGATTGGTATATAAATAAAGCACTGAGAAAACTCTTGCTTATATCTCCTCAAGCTCAGGCAAGGTGTGTTGATGGTAGCTCGGGGTAGGTGAATAATCCCTACTATTTTGACATGGTCAACTAGGCTCTTAAGTGAGTCACATGCATACAGACTGATTGGGGGGACTCCATGGAACCATTACAAACTTGATAAAATAGAGGCTACCCTATCCACATCTAAAGGTATCAAAATACTTGTGCAAGGACCAATCCAAGGCATTTACCAGATCACCTCAAGATTACTCACCATTTGTATCCCCTTTCAGGGAGTACCAAGCTATGGGAAAGGATTTTGATACTCACCTTCCTTAGGTAGATTTTCTTGAATTTCTTGACATTTAAAACTCCGTGAAAACACTTGTTGGAACATACACTTTTCAAAGCTTTTTCAGAATCAGAGTCAGTTATCTTGTTTGTATCCCACAAGGTTGTTTTTCCCCTTGTGGAGATTTCTTTTCTAAAAATCTTTGTTCAAATCTATCCTTTTCCATTGGAAAAACATCAAACTGATCTACAACTTGGTTCAAGATACTTAGAACAACCATGTCAATCCAAATCCTCCCAAAATCTAGAAAATGTCCAAAGCTTTCAAAATCTCAAATCATGGTCTTCTAGTCATATTCAATCCAGTCTTGTCATCCTTTCCTCCTATCTTAGGTTAGCGGAGTCATCTTGGTCATCCCCCATCCCTTTGTCTGTCTTCCTCTAGAGTCAGTCTTCTTCCAAACTTGAGTCAAATCCAATCCTAGTTTGATCCTGTCAGTCATTCCAATCTGAGTCTTAGTCTTCCAATCCATCTTCATCCTTCATTCCTATCCAACTCATCCACAAGTCAGCATGTCTCAAAACTATTATGATGAGTTTGGTTATTATGTCTCTCCCCTCAATCCATCCTATCCCATAGATGATGAAAGCCTTGTAGATCACGATGTGTATTTTGAAAATCTTAGCAAGTTTTCTCCAAACATCCCCCAGCATACAATCATTCCTCCAAAATATCCTATCATGCCTTCATGCTTATCCACTAGCACTCCCTTTCATGTCCTCGGCAAGGCAAATCCATTATCTTATCCATCCACAACTTATCCCTATCTTAAACCTACACATCCTCCATATGCATCCTTCATACCTCCATCTCCTGCTATGGTCATATCCCAATCACCACCATCCCCTCGAAACACTTCACGCTACTTCCCTTATCTAAAACCTCCATCCACTTATCCTCCAAAACCCTTTCAAAATCAAAGACCAAGTCTTCCAATCCTTTTCCCCAATCCTCCATCCTATCTCAATCCACCATCTTCTATTCCAAACCACATTTCCAAAAATCCCCTCCCACAAGTAGAGTGCATCCTTCAAACCACTTGATATCCCATCTCCCCTATCTCACCTAAAAGTCCATCAAGTTCACAAGCTTCCTCTAAACCTACCTATGTGAACTATCCCACCCCACCATCCTCCAGCTCCTCATTTGCACCATCATCCCCTCAAGCAAGTTCCCCTTCATCCACCCCATCTTCATATGAGGACTATCCTAGCTTTCCATCTCCTCCACATTCCAAACCTTCATCTCCGCTAATCTGAAAGTCTCCAAGGAGTTTCACAAGGAAGCCAATAATAAATCCCACTCCTAAAGTTGAAGAGCCAAGCCATCTCAAAACTTCATGTGAAGCCATCATTGATAAAACCCATCCATTGCTCCCATTTGTCATCTATCTTCCATACATTGATCCTCTTCCATCTCTTAACATCATTAAGTCCCTTCCATCTAAAGTCTCCTCCTCCCAGCATTATCCAAAGCCTATCTGATGAGCCTCATGAGTTCACCCTTCTTCCGAACATCACAGTCATAGAATCTGCCACCCTTCCATCCCCTCCATCTAAAGAGTCCATCCATACATCCCCCAACATTATATCCACACAAATCCTACCATGTCAAGATCTTGTCCAAAAGCATGTTGAAGTACCCATCAAAGAAAATCAAGGTCCAATCCAAGATCTAATGCTTCCATCACCCCCAATCTGAGATCCTAGCTTCCCAAATATTCCAATCCAAGATCCTACAATCCCTATTCCTCCATCTCAAGATCCATTACTATCTCCCAATCCCATTCAAGATCCCATCATCCCATCCTCTCCTCTTGAGGATCCTCCGATCCAAACTATCCAGCTGCCAGCACTCTATCCTCTTGGTCCACTTATGTTTGTCAGAGGTAGCCCACTTGAAGTAGAAGCAATAAGTTCTATATCTTCATCAGGGAACCAAAAACTGGATGTTTATCATATTCCCCAAGTCAAAAATATCCTTTTTTGGATAAAATGCTCAAGAAATGGAATTATCAAGGGAAAGTCCTACGTTCTCATGAACAAGGAAATCTGGAGCCCATTCAAGACAAGAAACATCCAAAATTATGTGGTATTGGTCACACATTAGAAGAAGGCACTTCCTCTAGAAAGGTTGGTATAGCTAAAGCTAAATTCAAGCATCCTTCCAAACCCACCATCACGTCTTCCAAAGCATACAATGTTATTCCTCCTCCTCCATTGTTACAACTGAGGACAACCTATCACATTCCTCCTTCATCCTCCAAATCCATTTTGGGTCCCTATGTCCCAAAATCTACTAGCACATATCCTCTACATACCAAATCCATTTTTGGGCCTTGCATCCCAAAATATCATCTCCCATCTTATCCTACTTAGTCCTTCATCCAAACTCCAACACTAGTAAATTTGACTTCAAATTTCGATGACAATTAGTCAAATTTTCGACAGTCATTGGTCGAATTCATGACCAAAAATTTCGTCGTTCTTTTTTTATCGAATTTTATACGTATTTATTATTGGTCAAAATTTAGACCAAAATACAGGTCAAAATTTTGACTATATCTCATTCTTAAAATTATGAAAATCATCGTGGTTTTTTTTTTTACAATGGTCAAAATTGAGACCATACAATGGTCAAAATTTCTACCAATACATCGTGTCCTAATGGTCAAAATTTAGACCATTGGATTGGTGGAAAGTATGGCATTTGCATCATTTTTTTTTTCCAATGGTCTAAATTTCGACCAAGCATTGGTAGAAATTAATCATAGCATTGGTTGAAATTGAGACCAATGCTAAAAAAAAAAATTTTAAAAATGTTACAGACCGAAGATGCATTCAGAGTTCTTTTCATTGTATTTTGGTTTCAAAGTTTATGTTTTGATTGAGAAATGAGTTAATTTATGGAACAAAATTATAATGAAACCGTTTACTATTCAAAACGATTCTTTTTGAATTCATAGGTATTTGTTATAGCTGGTTTTGATGTCAATTTTTTAGGGAAGCTAATTCAAAGTTCGTTGAATCGGTTTAAGATGGGAGTTTGGAAATTTATTAAAAATTGATAACCGAGAACCATTTATGCTTAAGGTATCAGTTTTGTTTGAAGATTATTGGCAACCGATTCATTTACCTCAACTCGGCTTGTCACACTTGTCCAAGTATTTTTTCCTGGTTTTTCCTCTATATTCCATATGTTCACTTTGCCAGATTAATAAATGTATTTTATCTTAGCAAAGATGAGATAGTTGTCAAGAAAGATGCCGACCAAAAGCATCAATCTAAGTGAATAATTTGGGATTTTTCCAAACTTCTTGGAAATGTGGTTATTTAGGCATATGGTCCTTTGAAGAGGCAAGAATCCCAGTAAGGTGTCTACCCAATGCTATGCATTGATGCAATATCCACTATTAGGGGTTTATAATTCATAGATTTTTTCCTCACTAGTATCACTTAACAGGAGTAATTTTATAGCATACCTTGTAATATAGATGTTGAGAAATAGAAAGGTATGCAATGAAATTAGTACCATTGCATGACACCAGATTTGCCTAGAACTCTGACCAAATCTGAACCAATCTGGGATGGGTATAATCCTAGTTAATATCTGGTCAAGGTTCACCCAGGGTCTTACTCTAGGCCAAACAATGAGCATTACTACCATTCTATGATACCAGGCCCACCCATAAACCTAGGCAAGCCTAGATTAGTCCATACTGGCTATTGACCCTGGTTTGGCTCCAATCAGGATTCACCCAATAAAAAGCTAAATAGATGTAAAATAATAAAAAGAAAATGGACCAGTACCTTATCAACACACTTCATCCAACCAAAAAATGAAAAAATAAATATGAAAGTCATTATAAATGAAAATTTTCCTATTTTAACTAATGGTTGTGATTGTTTAAAACAATACAATAAGAAACACATTCTTCAAATGCAATATTGTCCTTCTAATGTGCTGAAAAAATATGCTTCTTTTTTTGATAAATCAATATTTCTCAAAATCCCTACGTAATTCAATATAAAAGTAATTTCTTCAAGTGGGGTAAGGCTCTTTGGTATAGTCATCTTTGTGTCTACTTAGGATTGTGTCTGTGGTCTAACTCTACAATAATGCTAATCCAAATAAAGAATCGACATGAGTTTTTAGCTTTTAACTTACTCTATATAAAAAATTTATACATCAGTGTTTTGTTTACACTTGTAAAATAGAAGTATCTTTGTTGCAAATTATAAAGCATAAGTTAACATTCTTAAAACAAAGTTTCCTAGGAACAACAAAGGCATTTTCTTTAAAAGAAAGCTCTATGGTTAATACGCATTTCCTCCCTTTTCATAAAAACTACCTTATCAATTTCAAAGAGTTTTGGAAAACATTAATTGTCTAAATGGTTACAGGATTGCAGCCATTGTAATGCACCTGTACGAACATGATGAGCAGAATGATATATGGACTGTGGTACTAGCTCCAGATTCATCCACAGTTTCAAGTGCCTAGAAGAAGAAATACATGTTTTCAGTATTCTATTTTTCCAATAAATGAAAATTCTAATTTCCAGAAGTTGAATCATAATCATATACTGCTCATAAGTCATAAGTCGTCGTAATGCTAATGTAACTAGGACCTTAATCAAAATCTTGCAAGAATATTCCATCAATCTAAGAAGGTATTCATCAAATAGCTATAAGCCTATAAGGCATTTTTCCATCCATTTATTAGTGTAAGGTCAACTCACAACTTAATAGAATTTTTCTTGTTATTACATAGATATTCTACCTTGAGATTGACATCAAAGTTCATCAAAACCACAAGATACAGGCCAAATAACTAAATGTAGTAATGAAAGTTGATAACAAAAAATTCATTGTACATGATAGAAAAATAATCAAGATGAAGTACTTGCACAAATGTAAGAGTTAGGTACTGGTAATGTCCACCAAATGCACACATAAAGAAAAATAGAGATCATAAAGAACATTTAAAATATTTGGGGCAAGTGCTGAACAACAATTAAACTCTGCGTCTCCCTGTAAGAACATTAAGTGTTTAAACTTCAAAACAAGTGCAAATAAGAGCATGAGTGAGAATTTATATCAATAACCTATGTTACTATATTTTCTTGTTTATGTAGAATAACGTATGTAACTGGGTTTGCCCATTTTTGTGGATATGCCCATACCAAACCAGACTTAGGGTCCTAGGTCCACTCCTTCGTAGGTACACTCAAGGTTTATACTTGGGACTCTGAATTTGTCTGGGTATATCCAATGAAACACGGGCACGTGGGTATGTCGAGACAGGGGGATGCCGAGATGATTTTTGGGTGCAGGAAAAAAAAGGGCCTCAATTTCGGGATGGCAAGGGGACGGCGGGGGGACAGCGGCAGGGGTACGAGGGAGGGGGGGGGACTGCATACTATACATATATAAGTTGAAATGTTCAACATACCAATTGAACGACTAAGTTACATACCAGATTGAAATACATGAACTAGAACTATTAAATATTCAAGTTTTCAACATAGTAACATAATGATAATCATTTAAAGTAAACATAGTAATATGAAATTAAAATATCAAATTTGTCATATATGATATATCATAAAGATGATCATGATTACAATGAGCAGAGTAGCATGATATGATATAATGAATCATGACCAATCATCTAGTGTCCCTAAAGCCAAATTGGCACCAAACTTTGATTGGATACCCACCTTGCTAAAAGGAGTTTATTGGAACATTGTCTTAGTAAATTGAGTGGATCACACCATCTTAGGAGGTTGATAGCACCTTTGAGCATTTGGGTCAAGTTTGAGAGTTGTGAAAGGTAGTAGAAGGACACTCCGCTATCTTTCTGTTGGCTCTGCATTACAAGGAGTTTCATCAAACTTATAGGTCTTATTATCTCCAGGATGCCTGTTGATGTACCTATATCTACAGGGCTATGCTTATGCTTTCTAACCAACTGCTTATGCTTGCTCAATGATATGTGGATACTCAAAATAAAGTAAAATATTGAATAGCTCCAACTGTCAATGAAGTGTGGACATGTCATTTTCTATGATCCTTGAAAGGTGAAGGACAATAAGGTCAACCATCAGGCTCATTAGCTAGACTTGGCAGAAAACATCAAAAAGATGGTATTGCAACACAGATATGGTATTGTAAGCTATTTCTAGAGTGTCATCAATGTTTTTAAATGTAGAATGAAATGGTTGTAAGTATGCATTTCTGCCACATGCAAATGATTTTGAGATACAAACCTGTGCAATCTAATCTCCCAAGGAATAGACAGCACCACTTATCGCCATCTCTGCCAAAACATGATTTGTCATAAAGCGATGTTAGAATAGTTAGTAAAATGGTCATAAATTATGTTCTTATAGTAAAAGAATACTTTGACTTAAGAAAAAAAATACACAATATTAAAACATGACATTGTGCTTTAAAAACTAAAAAGGTAAAACACCTTACACAGTTCAAAGATCGATTATTCTGTTATAATAAAATAGCAGTAGGGAGAAACCTCAAATGTTATTTCATAGTAAGCATCAAATATGAATTGTTTTATATTCCCAATGTGACGAAAAAACATTGATGATGGTGATATATATATATATATATATATATATATATATATATATATATATATATATATATATATATATATATATATATATATATATATATATATATATATATATATATATATATATATGTACACTGAATTCTCCAATTAATTTCTATAGGAACAAACTCTGCAATCTATTTCTACTAGACCACCATGCTAGCAAATTTTGAGAACATTTTGTTCATTAATCAATCTTATGCTTTTACTTGGCTCATTGTGTAATAGTTTTCCCTTTTTTATAACTACTTTGTTTTTAAAGAGCTAACCATATTGTGATGTCTAAATGATCAATCAACTACCATGAAAAAAATCATTAGACATCTACTTTGAATATGGTTAATCACTACAACCATATTAGCAGGAATAAGATCAAAAAAAATATTCAAGTCTCTAAGGGGACAAAGCACTCTGATGACCATGTTATAGAAGGAAATTAAGTAAAATATATGAAACTAACTTTTCTCAAAAAAATATTTGAGGATAAATCCACTATATGTTTACAGGTAGTTTTACTGTTTCATGCAATTACTATCAGAGAGATATTCAACTTTTTAGTGGATTAATCTGTATATCTTTTGGCAATGACCTTAATTTCACATTAACAAAAGCCGTGTAGAGCACAACAAATAACATATAGCCATACACATCTTCATCTAGACTATTGAAAAGTGTCTTGGACTATAAAATAATACTTATCATTAATTTTTGCAAAATTTATTACAGAAAATTATTCCATGGATGTGCAGAGAAAGCCAGATTTAAAATTAATAGCATTTTAAGAATTTCTGGAGCTCCTACACATATGGCAGCTTCTTTAAGCTGAGAATGATTTCAACAATTACCAATTCTAACGTGATACGCCAGTAGTTAGAATTCAATCAATATATTCAAGTATTGTTAAAATATATACTCCAATGTCAAAACAACTTACTCTGAGAAATGATACATGTACAATCATATATGTACTCAAGCAGCGCAGCAAAGAATATATGTTGTGAACCAATACCCATCCATGGTTTTCGGCATCGTGACAGTAACAGCTCATCAATCAGTGTATTTATACAAAATAGAAAACAAATGAAATGATAGATATATCAGTTAATATCACTTACAATTGTTTCAACTTTCAATCAAGTTGACGTAAGGTAGTGGCATTAGGTGTGTCCACATCTTCCTCCTTAGTCACAATCTCAATCCAGTTGGAATTTTTGATAGGATAAGGTTTGGCTGGATTGATAGCATTCACTCTTAATCTAGTCATACGAGAAGGTACCATAGGCATGACAAGAACTAACGAAGCATTGATCTGGTCTTGGCCTAAGCCCATAAATATTGTGCATACAGTCTGCATGATATTGAAGCAGTAGAAGAAATTGTTATATGAAAATTTTGATTTTCAAATTACAAAACTAATAGAATAATGGAACGTGTGCATTTGGTAAAAGATCTTGGGGTGCAGAGAAAAGTTACCTCTCCTAGAAGTATTTTACACATGGCACCCTCCAAACTCAAATTTACATCTTCAGTCCTTTCTAGGCTTTCTATGATATTAATGGCCTTTTCAATCTGCAAATGCAATAGGATATTCATTGAAAGCGCTTGGAAATGTAAGGAAAAAATTTTCATCAAAGCATCTCAAATAATAAAAAATAAAATGCATACCAGTTATAGTAAACTATCAAATCCAAGATTTCATTTGTCAATAGTAAACAAAACTGGTGCAGGAGCACCCAAGGGACACATGAACCTACACGGTACACTAGGGGTCATGAAGGAGACCATGAAGGTACAAGGGAAATCAATGCCTAATCAAGTCAATTGATGAGGAATCATGGCTATTAAAGCCATTAAATGTTAGGGATTTCATAAAGTTGTTAAAATGTGATGCATTGCCAAGAATGAGCAAATTGGCATAAATGAGGAGTCAAGAATCTTTCAAGTGATGTAAAAGGTCATTTATGTGTTATAAGTTTGTATTAAATGTGTCCAAGGTCATAAAGAATGTAATAAGGCTATTAAAGCCTCTAAATGATGTAAAATGCACTAAAGGTGCAAGATATTGTAAATTGCCATTGTTGGCAACATAAGCCAAATAAGGCTTGGATGGGTTAGTTGAGATCATAGGGTGTGAAGGTTGTTTTAAAAAGTCTTTTAGAAGTCTTTAGGAATGTTATCCAAAGTCTAATAAGTCCTTGTCACGAAGTATATAAAACAAGAAACAATTGTTATCCAAAAGTAATGACTGTCATTACAAAAAACTGCTTGTTTACTGTCCTATGACAGTTATAAGGAAGTTGATTCGATCCAAGAGGTCTGGAAGACCGTTAGAAGGAAAAGAGTCTTTAAAAAGGAATGTCTTTTGATTTTATGGGAGCATAATTTGAGGAGAGGTGAATGTAACAAGAAAAGACATAAATAAAAGAATTCTGTACTTCACTGTCATAGTGACAATTTTCTAATTTGCAAGATTCAGATTGGTAATTCAGTAAGGTTCTTTCCATTCTAAAGTTACTGTGTTATCTCCTTGAAAGGTTAGTCATGAATTATTAAGTCTTTCACAACTTTGATCAAATACTTTTGTAAGTTTTTTTCGAACAAAACTATTTTTAAGTCCTCTGCTGTCATAGGAAACGTGACAGATTGTCACTGTTTTATAGTCTTTTATGGAGACAAGCCTCTCCCACTTTCTATGATTGGAATGCAACTTGTGGGAGAGGTACTAAGGCCTGTAAATATTATGTTTTTATCATAATCTAGATGCAGGTGTCAGTGAAAGGAGAAAGGAACAGTAGGTGACTGTTGAACAGGCAGTGAAGGGTGCATTTGGGAAGCACCACGTGGTGAATATGAACAAGTTGAGGGTGGAATTGGTAAATGAGTGTTGGAAATGATTGAGAGAGTTTTTTTGAAGGTTTTTGAGCCATTAGAAAGGTTTTGTGAGTTGATTTAGGGTCTTTTCTAGGAAGCCCTAGGCTAGAAACCCTTAAAGGGAGGGTTTGATGAAAAAGTATCTAGGAAAGCTTGGAGGGTCAAACTAATTGAGGGATTCTTATTTTTATTAGATGCCTTGAGACTGTATAAAGGTTGGAAGGTTGAGATTAAGTGTAAATAGGAGTTTCTTTGGAAGAGGAGGGCTAATTAGGCCTAATTGCTGATAGGGACAATCATAGAAGTGTGCAACAGTCACAAGTTGAAGGATTGGTATTAGCAGGGTTTGAAGAAATCCATAAAGGGTATTTGGAAAGGTGAAGAAGTCACCATGGTGTTTGAGGAATTTTAGAGAAAAGTGCAATTTACTGGCAGGACAGGGCTAATTGGACAGTCCTAGAAAAGGCAATTTTGAAGATTGGGATAGAGTTAATGCTTGGTAGGGGTTGGAACTCCTTAGTTAGGATATTTGAGGATTTTTGAAGCCTTAGAAGGATCAGGGGAATCAAGAGGTGATTTCATGAAAGGTGAATTAGGAGTGTTCCCAAGGAGAGGGAAATTGGAACATGGACAAAGTGAATTGATAAGTTGTCTAAAATGAATCAAGGTAGTGAACCTATTGCAAAGGAGTGTTTGGTTGATATCCTAAAGTCAGGGACTTCTTATTGATCCTCGAGTTGAACTCTAGTTCCTTGAGTGGATTCCAAGACGTTGTTGAATCCTCGAGTTGAACAGGGTTACTTAAGGGGATATTAGAAGGCTCTACATCAAAAACTCTAAGCTTGTCTTTAAAGTTTGAGCTTCACTTGGTTTCAAGAATAGTTTAATATTCTCTACTAAACAAGGCCAACCACGTGAAGGTGGAAGCTCATTTGGCCCCTCCCCCCCCCCCCCCCCCCCCCAACATCACTCTAAATTCCTCATTAACATTTAATAACATTCATTCATTCATTCATCCATTTTTAAAATATAACATTCAATCATTATAATCACATGATAACATTCATTAATACATAAAATTCATTAACACACAACATTCATGAATAATTCATGAATAATTCATTAACACACAACATTCACGAATAATTCATTAACACATATTAACACACATCATTCATCAACATTACTAGTACAAAATTACATCCATTAAGACAATGTTCTTTCATTAGCAATAAATGTTAATTACAATCATTTCTTTTTGGGTTTCTTGCTGTGTTTTTTAATCATGTAATTTCTAAGAGGAAGATCAATGTCCTCATCATTCCCCTCCTCTATTGATTCTAATCCCAACATGTGTCTCCTCCTCATCTATTCAGGAACACGAGGCTGCTGCGCTAAAGGGGGGTATGCTGCAATAACTACTTCATGTGTTAAATTCACATTATTTTATCTTATTGAATTAAAAGTATTTATGTAAGTAAAAGAACTATAAATCAAAAAATTAATTTAAAAGAACAAAACATAGATTTTCTTTACCTGAATGTGCCACATGATCTACATGGTGATCAGTCTGAACATCCTCCGACACTCGTTTAGCATGACCTGATTCTATATCCTCTAAAATATACACAAAAATGTTACACCAAGTTCAATTTAAGATGTTAAATTGTATTAATAATTACATAATTAGTTTTAAATAGAAAATGAGCACCTCCTTGGATAGTACGATGCACATCAGGGGCTTCATGATGCGGTGTATGATCTGTGTCACGATTAAGAGGCTGCATTGCAATGTAATGGACATTATTATCAAATTGATTGTTGCTCAAGTATTCAATTTCTAATATATTTTTTGGCATATTTACCTGTGCACATGATGTAGGAGACTCTTCGGTTGGGCCAGTGGAAGCTTGCCCTAGGCATTCAGCCACGGCTTGATAGCCTTCCTTGAAGGCAATTTTTTTGTGTTCTTCCGTGGCCTCTAAATTAAAATCAGAGCCCTGCATTTTTTGATAAAACAAAATTATTTGCATTTTATAAATAATTTTTCTCTACAATTCATTTACTGCTACTTACAATGTGAGCTTTAATTTTTGAATATCCTCCAGCGCCAAGTCTGTGTTGTCCAATCTTTTGCAGCCTGGCCTTTGTTTCCTTTGAAGTGTCCTGCAACCTATGAAAAGTTTGAAAAAATGGTTATAAAAACATGTATATGGAATAACAAATGAAACTTTGAAATGCTGAACACATTACATTCAATGGTGAAAATGTCTAAAACATCATACCAAGATATTATTTTGAAAAATGATGATTGCATTCAAAATTTAATTATCATCTCAAAAGTCCATGCCAAACACCTTATCACAAGTAGTTAATACTATTGCATACCTTCTCACATTTTTTGGTGAAACTCCTCTTTGAGCATCCGCTTTCTCCTTTGCATCTAAAATAAATTCATTCCAATCCCTCACTGAAATAAAGGGAGGACACTCGTACTTTGGGTTCTGGATGAGACTCTTTTTATATGCATCCCTCACAGTCTTAAGATGTTTGCAAGCTTTTTCTAAAATTTTCTTCTCATCAAAAATATTATTACCAAACTCATGCTCTAAATCTTTGACGAGCTGATCTTTTAAACTTTTTTCTTGCAAATTCTACCTTTTAAGGAAAAACACAAAATTGATAGATATAGCCACTAAAAGAAAAGACTGGAATGAAAGGAAAAATACTGTACCAATTAATGATATGAAAAAAAATAGTGGGATAAACTTAGTTCACTTATGATGTTCCACCTTGTACGTATGGTGGGCCCGAATATATGCAATGTGAGGTCATAAAGCTTCTTATAAAATATATCATTTCCTATAAAAAAATGTCATGGGATAATCAATCCAAAACTTGTTATGAATAGGTAAATGCATATTACAATATAAAAAATAATTATTTAAAGTACCTGGAATCTGAAGACATTTTATAGGCATTGATTCATTATTGTCAATCAATAATGACGCTTGCGTAGCTCTCGTGCTAGTAACACGGGTAGATCCAGGAAATAGTGGTGAATTATCACCAATACATGTAGATTGATCAGTATCTAGTGTACCAAATGGTGCCACCGGTGTATCTCCTGCTCCAAAAAAATAATCCACTATGTGATGCACCCAAGATTAAAGTACAAATTATGAAATCATAATTAGCACAAAACCAAATATAGTAAAGCAATGATTTACCAGCTGCCATATGTCTTGAAGGCGTTGATGTTTGCATGGCCCTTGTGGCCGACATTGCACTCGACAATCTTCTATGGACAACCTGGCTAGGAGGAGTCTCCTACAATTGATGACCTGAACAATACATTGTTAGCAAAAACATTTTGAAATAATAAAAGTAAGAGTTAACTTGAGAAGTTTTTGAATGTTCTAAAGAAAAAATTCCTTCTAACTTGTCAACTAAAGGATTATTTTACCTGAGGCAGCTGGAGGTCTGCTAGTACCAGCCTCACCCGCACATTGTCCTTGACCAGGTACTAGAGATTCCATAAAATCCTGCAACAAGAACACATATTACATATATTTTACTTCACAACATAAGAGTATAAAATATTAACCTTTATTGAAATTTTGTTATAACTAAAGATTCATTACTGCTTACTTGATACCGACGTGCAAGCGCTTTCAATTTAGTTAGCCTCGTCAGCATCTCCTCAGTTGGATTTGTTTCATACAAAATATTAATTATTTCTTTATTGATTTGTTTCATTTTTTCTTCAACATGATTGTTACATTAGGTGAATCTGCAAAATGATCATCATCCTCGGGGGTAGCTATTGCCTCTATTGTTGAGGGTTCTTTTCCCTTATCCTAAACATCAAACTGTGACAAGAATATCAGTAAAACCATCATAAAAACTCCAAAACCATAAATAAAATAACGTAATAATATAACATTTTTCAACTATCTAATTTGTACAATTTTAATAAGGTTTACCCTTGCTGAAGAATGGGTGGGAGTAGCATCCTCGTGGCCTCTATGATGTGCGGGATCCATATCGTCATGTGACAAAGATTAAATATAAAAACTTTAGCGAACTAAAAGAAATAGACTTAGCAAAAAAGAACTTATTAATAAAATGGTATATAGTACTTACCACCCTCATGATAGTAACTTTGTTTGTATCTATGCGATTTAAATGATAATCTATTAGCAGTTCTTCCCCTGCACTTATTGATTTTATTGCACATACAAAAACTTGATTCCCCTCGCGCGCCTCAAATATGCAATTGGGTTGCTTATTAGTTGACAAAGGTCACGTACTATTTATAAAACCCGCAATATTACCTGTTGCTTTTGGTCTCCCATCAATGTACATTGCAAATCTTTTACTTTGATCATTTTCTTTCCTTTGTATATAATTAGCTGATAGTGCATACCTACGCATACTTTTTTTATATTGAACAATCCGCATCCAATCATTGTAATTGTAACACAGACCGACATACTTGAACAATTCAACAACTTTTTTGTAATATACCTTTATCCCATTCATGGAAAATAGGCCCAAACCATGTAATGAGGATGGAGCAATGCGATATATCCTCTCATTAACACAAAAATTAGTATTAATTGGAGGTAGCTCGTTGGGTACCCATTCTTTCTCAATGTGTGTGTACCAAAAGGGCACCTTGATGTCACCTTTGGTCTCATCATCATAAGAACATGACCCCCCATTAGCAAGGAAATATTGCATGCGTTTATCAAATTTTTTTCTAATCTTTTCACCTCTAGTTGATCTCCCTATTTTAGTCGTACTACATGTAGAACTTTCATCTAGCATTCCCTCATTTCCCTCATTCGATGTAGATAGATCTGACAAGTACCTATTTGGTGGGTGCTACAATCCATCAAATGAGATATTGTCACGTCAATATATATAGAATAATCAAGTCATGACCCATACATACGGTTCTTCTTTGTCTATACGTGAGAGATATAAAATGTACTAGGTTGAAAGTGATTATATATTATATTTCTATATGGTTCTTCTTTGTCTATATATACATTATATAATTATATAATATCTATTTATAACATACGTGCTCAGTGATAAACAAGAAGAATATAAGAAAATTATGTCTATTTAGTGACTTATACTTGCTGATCCATGTCACTGTGCACGATCCACGCCAAAGGGGTCAAATTTCCTGCATATGTTAATCATTTATCTTAAGTTAGCTAAAAATTACATGATACGTATGCTACAAATAACTTAGAAGATAACATGAACAATATGCAACATCGTAAACATGAACAAATTTACCTTATATATGGAATGCAAGATCATCAACAGAAGGGGTGACGATGTCTGTAGTCAACTGCCTGTTTGCAAAAAGGGTGATAATCAAACACAAATATACATGTATCAACAGCAATTAATTGAGCATCATAAACAAAAAATTGGTAATTATAAATCACATATGTTGTAATCATTAGAATTGAACACAATAAATATGTAATCATTACAATTTGAACACAATAAATATGTAATCATTTCAATTATGTCATTGATCATCTTCATCATCATCATCATCATCATCACCATCATCATCATCACCATCATCATCTCCATCAACAGCATCACCATCATCATCATCACCATGATCACCATCACCATCGTCATCAGCATCATCATTATCATCATCATCATTACCATCATCGTCATCACCATCATCGTCATCATCATCATCATCATCATCATCATCATCATCATAATCTTGATCTTCATCATTTGCTTCTTCATCATCTTTAGTATCTTCTTCTTCCATAACATTATATTTTATCGGCCTTCCTCTTGGATCATGTCTAACAACATATGACCAACCCTGTTTATGTGGAACCTCTGAGTAAAAGACTTGCTCACACTGACTTGGAAGAACATAAGGCTCATCTCCAACTGGCTCAAATTAACTTGTATTAATCATTGTAAATCCATTATCATATTGAATAACAATTTTATCTGGATCATTTTGATTCAGTTGTAGCCTGTACCATTTGACGACGAATAGAACTACTTTGAAGGAGTTAAAGTCGCACTCAATTATATCATCCAAGATGTCATAGTATTGATTTTGAGATTGTTGAGGATGTATGTCATTTCTAGATGATATATTGGTGACCTCGAAAACTGCACTTATCTCAGAATCACAAGTTTTCTTTGTGTCATCCAACTTTTTTATGCGAAATTTGTGGCCATGATAGTACATAGCTTTGTGGTGCTTGACCTACAATTTTTCAAGCATGTAAATTATTTGCATCATGAGTTGATACAAAACATACGATTCATGATCATTAATAAATTTGTACGTACCTCTCCACCTCTTAAACCATTTGCTAGATCAATTACCATTGGAGTAACATTGGAATCTCCATTACGATGAGCTTCTCTAACCAATGAAGCAACACCTTCCCATGTTAATGAGAAACCATTTTGTTGACATCGTTCAATCCATACCGTCATCCAATCAAGATTGTTCACAATATACAAATGTATTGCGTCCCACTCTCGACCAGCTATATCAAAAAAAATACACCAATTATAAATAACTTATATTGAAGATTTATAAGAATTAATTAACTACAATAACATCTTAGACTTACCTCTCACTTTCCTCAATCTACCTTTTCCCATCAAGTACTCCCCTTTGAATTTGTTAATGGAGTTGGGATCCCAAATACGATCTACATGAATCTTTGTTGTAAACTTAGGAAGATATTCACTAATGTACACCATGGTCTGGTATACCATATATCCCTCCACCATAGAACCCTCAGGATGTGCTCTCTATCGAACCAAGCCTTTCAAAAATTTCAAGTGCCTTTCAACCATCCACATTGACCTAGTTGGTACAGGTCCACACAATTCAATCTCCTCAACTTGATGTATGAGGTAGTGTTCTTGTGCATTGAAAAAAGTTGAAGGTAGACACTTTTGCATTTCACACATAAGAAGAGGAATTTTTCTCTTCCAATATTTTATATCTTATTTATTGATTTCTTTAGATGACAACCACCTCATGTATTTTCCAAGATCATATATAACTTGTTTGACACCGTTGGTGAAGTGGTGTGGGAGAGATAGAGGTAGAACGTACTGCAATATTTGTAAAATGATCTTGTCAATATTTTATAAAAGAATGCAATGAAAATGACATGCAGTATACAAATATATAGTGAATACAAAATAATATGAATTACCTTAATAAAAATATGCCAATTGTGTGTTTTCATCCCTAGCACAAATTCACTTTTCTTTGATATGAGATCATTTATGTTCGCAGCAAATCCTGTGGGAAATCATATTTTTTTAATAATTTCTTTTATAGCATTGCTCTGCTGCTCCGACAATAACCATGGAAGGGCACTTGTATCAATCTAGTCTCCATTGTTATTTGATCGAATGAAATTTTTCATTGCATGATTGGATTCTTCAATGTCACTACAAATTTTGATAATTTGGTCTTTGTCATGCCTTCCATCCAATATTTTCCATAATGTCTCTGTTACATTCTTTCCAATATGCATAGGATCAAACAAATGCACGATTGTGAGTTGCTCATAGTACGACAACCTAGTAAATTATGTAGAATAACTTTTTAGTCCTTTTGAAAGTTGGTCATTGATGCCTTGACGACCTTCACAAGCATCAATTACATCATCAGTAAACAAAACATAATATCAAACTATAAATTTGAAACAAGAACCATCAAATGGAATGACATTACCTCGACGATTTATTTTATTGTATGCCAACTTCCATAGGCGAGGTTTCATTCTCTGTGGCTTTGATGTAGTCTCTTCTTTCCCATTGAAAAGATGTTTTTCAGTAATTCAGTACTTATGATTTCTGTGGAGAAAGTGTCTATTCTCATCGAACACCTGCTTTCTTAAACTTTTTGAATGATGAGATTTTGTCTTTGGACCACAAACTGGACATGCAAATTTTCCCTTTGTCTGAAGACCTACAAGATCATGTATAATTGGATTAAATGTGTTAACTATGTGTTAACACTATAACATACCAAAAAAGAGGCATTAAGAAGAGAACATACCACAAAAATGTGTTAGCCCAGGGGCATCATGTATTGTCCATACTAGCATTGCATGGAATTGAAATTGTCTTTGTCCTATTGGTCTAGAGATGTCATACATAGTGACCCCATTCCATAACACCATCAACTTGTCAATAAGGGGCTCAATATATACATTGATATCTTTAACTTGGTACTTACCTAGTTGAATGAACAAAAACATTACATAATTATTATGACCATTTTGATGGATTATTAATAATAAATTAATTTAGATGACCATTAAATCAAAAAATACCTGGAACAATCAGTGCCAACATTATGTGCTCCCTCTTTATGGACAACCAAGGAGGAATGTTATTGTTGATAACAAAAACAGGCCACACTAAGTAAGTAGATCTCATCTCTCCAAACGGATTGACACCGTCTGCTACCAATGAAAGCTTGAGATTACGAGGTTCTTCTTTAAAGTGTGGCCATTTTTCCTCTATTTCCTTAAATGCCGAACCATCTGCAGGAATTCGCATAATGTCATCTTGACTTCTATTACATGCATAGTAATCCATAAATTGTGCCAAGCTATTGCACTTGAATAATCGTTGCAGACGTGGAATAATGGGAATATGTTGAAGAAGCTTGCGGGGAATATGTTGAAGAACCTTGCGAGGCACCTTTTTTGTTATTCGATCTGATTGATATCTACTAATATGAAAAATAAGGCATTCTGTTGCAAATTCATGGTGTTTATGATATATAATATGATCGTTTGGACATGCATGTATTGTTTGATACTCCATTGCAATATCTTTCATAATGGTAGATAATTCTCGGTACAAGCGAGGTAGAATGTTTGATGGTGGTAACAAACACTCACCTATCAACCTAAGACCAAAAATATAATTTGTTAATTTAAAGAATATTAATTGCTACACAATTCACCCAATGTTAATTGTAAGGGAATTACAACTAAAATAATGAAAAAAGATGACATGCCTTAACATACGTGTCATTGCTACATTGGATAAACCATTCATAACCTTCAAGTTCACCAACAACAATACAGTGGCAAGAAGAGTTGTTTCGGAGCCTTCATATAGGGGCTTGTGTTCCTTCTCAAGTATAGGTACATCAAGCTCTACATCAACATCATCATCATCATCATCATCTTGATCATCGTGATCATCTTGATCTTCTTCATCATCATGGTCTTCTTCCATGATATCATTCCCTTGTACTTCTACATTCACACCTCCATGTTCCCTCATTTGGAAATCCACATTCTCCAGATTGTCATGATCCATAACATAAAACTCAGGGACATTGACCTATATGAAAATGATGACCTTATATTAACCATGACCATGTTTTCATCATCAAATCATGTCTAATGTATTTTATAAAATATTAAAATACATACCAATGGACGAAATTCATTTCCCCCTTCAATGTGACCATGTTGCCTACAATGTTCCTCGGCTGTTTTGATTAGATATCTTCGAGTCTTTAAGCCTTTACAAAGTTTGTAAGGACAATAACATTTTTCATCACCCTTTCTTTTTAAGTTAGACCACAGTCTAGAAATTGTCTCCCTATTTTTTTGTGCGTTGATATCGTCAGACATGGTCTTTCTTGAATGGAATGACTCGTTGGTGGAAGAAGGATGATTTGTTTGCAACTTGCAGACAAAGATTGTTTCATCAATTAAATATTGTTGTTCATTGCATGATGTAATGTTTTCTATTAAAAGCAATATATTTGACAACACAAAAGTAACAACGAGGCCAAAAGTTATGTAAATTCCAATGTAGAAACCCTTTCCAAACTACACTAGAGTCAACCTTAGAAAATTATAACATATGCATGGGAACACTTTGGCTGCTTAAATTTAAGCAAAAATTAGAGTTAAGCAGCCGCATGGGGACATGGGGTAAATGTTGTAGTTGCGATCTATTAGGGATTTGCAATTTGTGGACATCACGAGTTATCCCTATTAATTTTTCTTGGGGAGGTGATTACATATGGTAATTAGCTTTTTGTGGGAGTGTAAATTAACATCTTTTCCCATCAAATAACAATCTCAACCAAGCTTCTCACACTGACCCTAACACCTTGGATCATCTTATCATGGTCTATCTACCATAATATCTTTATATTTTCTAATACCCTTTTCATAGTTATTTAACCCCTATCAATCTCAAGCTTTCATCTCTTGACTGGTGAACCTTTCTACTGCTGATTGCACAACATTTAGGCCCAATTAGCCCTACCCCAACAAGGGAACTCTATCACCCCTTTGACTTCAAGACTCCTAAGGATGCAGCTTTACCCTTTTCAACATGTGAACCTACCACCCAAATCTGCAATATTTGATCGAACTGTTGGGAAGTGTTTTCTCTCTTTTCTTATTGTGTGATTTATGAGCACCAAATGTAAAAGAAAATAGTGACATCTATTTCAATTTCAATATATGAAGAAAACAGATTGCACTTTTATAGCTTTGATTTTGTAGGATTTGAGTCTAAAAATTTTGATCAATATCATAGAGTATCAAAGCATTGATTTCTGATGCTTTTATGTACATTGTGGTCAAGATAAAACCCAAACACATACCACATTAGTGTAGTGCCAATTAGTCACCAATTATCATGCTCTAAACAAAACCACTTCAAAGAACTACTGCCACTTTGTAGGATCGATGATCTTATAAGCCACCTTCAACATGTTAAATACTTCACTAAGTTGACTTGATTTCTGATACCACCAAGTCCACATGGGACCCCATTATGTTTGGAAGGCATCAAGTTTGGACTAAAGAGTGATTTTTTGTGTCTTTGGTCCTTTCTCACTTGTATTTTTAATGCATACACTTTGAATATTTTTGTTGTAAGAACACTAGTGTAGTTTTAATACATACGCTTTGAATATTTTTGTTGTAAGAACTAAACTAGTGTAGTTTTAATGCATAGAAATTCTACTACTGTCAATGGAGTAAATAAATCATGTCACTTAAACTCAAGTGGAAGATTTGTCATTATTCCAGGCATGAAAAATTATTAAGACAAGAAAATCTATGATATGATTTTGCTTCAAATGCATCACTCGTACAGCAGGATGAATCCAGATTCCATATAGAAATTTCAGAATGTTTTAGTAAAACTTATCCAAGAAAGAAGCAAGTGTTACTATTTTAGTAAGTCCTTCGGACTAAGAAATGAAGGGCACCAAGTTGGATTTTCAAAGCTAAACTAGGGTGGTGGTATCAAATACACAAGTAGACTTAATAAATTTCAGAGGTTTAGGCACTCTAGCCTACCTAAACCCTCAATTGTTTCAAGGATCAAACTTTTCAAGACTATCTCCAAGACCCCTAAAGGATAAATTTGGTTTCCTAGGCTTCCAATGACTTAGATTCAAAAGGTTTTAAGACTTCAACTCAATTCCCATACTCCATATTATCAAGGTTCTCACAAACTATCCCAAAGAACCTTTGGACTGCTGCTGCAGACTTATAATAAGAATAACCTGACTTTTCCTCAAGACTCTTGATAGGACAATGACCTTTCTAGATACCCTTTACTGAGTTCTACAACATATCAAAAGATTTCATACAGTTACTTTGGACCATTACCCCTGTTCTTAACAGTTACCCTGTTTCAATACACAAAATTGACCAAATTTTCAAAGGAATTATGTGAAAGAATCTACCTGGCACTTCCAACTCTTGGACAGTGGCTTCTTATGTCTTAAATCAACCCAATCCAAAAGCAATTAACTCCCAATGCTCTGCAACATCAAAATCCCCAATTTGGGACCCCAAACCCTTGTTTATTAGGGCTCTCTCACAGTTCTATCTCCTCATGTTCCTGCATCAAATTGATGATCAAAACACCATTCATACTACATGCTAATATGTTTGCAATTGATAATTTTTAATATATCACTGATAATTTTTATGATAATTTACCATAGGAGAATACAATAGGTTAAGGAAATGACAACAAAGATTTACAACTTTACAAATGTGACATGAAATGGGAGCTTTTTAATAGGGAATAGACTCATAGTGCAATGAGGAAGACTTCCAAGTACTTTCTAATACAAATTACAACCATTTTGTGCCACTGTTACAATCAGTTCATTCATTTCACTGTTTAACCTATCAACACGGGCATGGATTTTAAAAAAAACAATTTTTTCCTTCTATAATGCGACCAACCTAAACCTTTTTAATAAATGGTCGATAATTTTCGTAGAAAAATGATGTCAAATGTACTAGTGTGCATTCAATTAAAAAATTATTAATTTTATTTGGTTATATGGACCCTTCACATATCAAATCCCCAAATGCATTCATCTAATAGACAAACAAACAACTTAGAAACAAAAATGTATCCATCATGCTCACAGATTTCAACAGATACAATATTTAGTTGTATTTGCTGAAATTTGTGACCATAATGCCTATAATGTTTTAGTTGTTGTGAGATGAATGGCCACTAACTCCAAACATTGTCTAATACCATAAATAAATGGACTCCAATATGCCAATATTCCAAGAAGATAATGGGCCTTAAAAAGAATATGCCAAGAATACATATGAAAAGATAAGATAAGTTTGTGTAATAGGCCTTAATGTACTAGTGTAAGTATGCCCTTAATACACTTTTGTAGAACTCAGTGCTTCCTTTCCTGTTGTTATTGGGAATAGAGATAATGAAGGAAGTAGAGGAGTAATGAAACCAGTAGAAAGAGCAAGCCCGTCTGAGCTAACTCTCTCCTATATAATTATGATGCAGGAGCATCCTGGGTGTAAGAGAAATCTTGCATCACCCAAAAATATTTCTTTTTGCTTTTCAATAAGGGCTATCTTGTGCGGAGCTGCTATTTATGGAAACTTACTATTTTTAGTAAGTCAGTCATATGATCTCAGAATGTTTTGATTTCACAGGTGGAGGTTCATCTTAGTCATATCAACCTACCAATTGAGTTTCATTGCCACATCATCTGTATTGGCGAAGTTATTGAGGTTTCTAGGTATGAAATCTTTCAGGTCAATTTTGAAGGCCTTAAAGGCTCCGAATCGCGGTTGACCCCCGGCTGACTAGAGCTTGTGCGAGTCGAGTACTGTAGATCTCGACATGGCATTTTCAAAAAGTGGTTATAATAGAAAATCAAAGCTACGGTTAAAAAGTTATGGCCTCCAGAAGTTCGGCTTCCTAAAAGCATTTTTGTGTATATTTTCTTAGCCGACCCTATGTAAAAAGAAAAGAAAAGAAAATAATTCTTAGGATCGTCGGTCTTAAGGGCTAATTTTCTAGAACCTTCTCAGGCAGTGGAAATTGCCTATATAAGGAAGGCCCACAGTGTTGTCTAGGGTAGTTCTGGGTAGTAGATCTAAGTTTTGATTCGAGGCTTGGCCTACAGAATATTGTAAGGAATGCCCATGTGGCTTTGCATATTGTAATTGTGAAAGTTTGTAATTCCACATTTGTGGAGATAATAAGAAGCCAATTTTTTGTTCTTGCATATTGTTTTTGTTTCTTTGTTTCTGTTATGTGTTTATGGTATTAAGGGGAGCAACCTTCATCAAGTGGTATTAGAGTAGGAGTTCTTGAGTGTGTAAATAGATCACCGACTGTGAGGCAGTTTGCACCAGGACCGTGGTTAGGGTTTCAGCGTGCATCATGAAAATGCCTCCACGAAGGGAACGTGGTGGAAGAGGTGGTGTTGTAACACCTGAGGTTAGAGCGCTCCAGAGACAAGTGCGAGCATTGCAAGAGGAGATTCGCAGAGGAATGAATCTTAATGTCAGAGATGAAAGCGAGGATGGAGCTGAAGAAGAAGATCAAGAAGGAGAAGCCAAAGTTGTGAACCCAGAGGAAGAAAGACTTTTTCAGGCCATTTCCAAGATTAGGAAAAGACCTAAGATCAAGGTTCCTACATTTTCAGAGAATCTTAACCCAGAGGAATTGATCGACTGGATCAATGAATGTGAAGAATATTTCGAGTATGAAGATATTGAGGATCCTGATAGGGTCAAATTTGCAAAGGCCATACTGAAAGGTCATGCGAAGATCTGGTGGCAAGAGATTCAATTGGAGTGAAATAGAAGAGGGAAAGATAAAATCACAAGATGGGATCGGATGGTGGATAAATTGAAGTGACAGTTCATCCCTGTTGATTATGAGCTTGACCTACTGAAGAAAATGCAAAGTTTGAAGCAAGCAGGATGATCTGTTCAGGAGTATACAGAGGAGTTCTATCGAATCCTCATTAGAACAGGCCATGCAGAAGCTGATAAGGAGAAAGTTGCTCATTACCTTAATGGGTTGAGGCCCAGCATTCAGGAGGAGCTGAATCTGGTTCGAATGAATAGTATTGAAGAGGCATACCAGTTTTTCCTAAAAGTAGAGGAAAAGTTGAACAAGAAGTTCGAGAGCAGACAAAATAGAAGAGGTCGCGGTGGATGATCTAGTGGACGGTCATATGGAGGCTGAAATGAAGATTCGAAAAAGAAGGATGAGGCTAGTAGCAGTCAAAATTAGAGAGGAAACAATTCCAATCGTTTCAAAGATCAAATTAATAGAGATTAGAGAGGAAGAGGAAGAGGACAAGGTTCAGGAAGAGGAGGCTTTCGTGGAACATCTTTTCACTATGGAGAAGAAGGTCATAGGGCATTTGAATGTCCTCAATGCCAAGGAAGGACAGATAGGAGGAATGAAGGCCAGGCCAAAGTGGCACATGTAGATGAAGATGCCAAATCCTCAAATTTGGAAGACACTGAAAGAGGAGAAACATTGATCAACAGAAGAGTCCTGTTGAGTAGTGAGAATGAACCTGAACAAAGGAGCATGTTTCACACTAGATGCAAGTGTGAGGGTAAATGCTCTGATGTGATTATCGATAGTGGAAGCATTGACAATTTGGTGTCAGAAGAGATGGTGACAAAGTTGAAGCTCAAGAGACAGAAACACCCACATCCATATCGGATTGCCTGGGTACAGGATGACCACAAGGTCATGGTCAATGAACAATGCCTAGTGAAGTTCAAGATTGGTGGATATCATGATGAGGTACTGTGTGATATCATATCTATGGATTTTGTCATATGTTGTTAGGTAGACCATAGCAGTTTGACAGATGTGTTGTACATGATGGTCATGTGAATACCTATTCCCTAACAAAGGATGGAGTGCGACATAAGCTAAAGCCATTGAAGGAGACCAAAGAAAAGGTATGTGGTAATGCAAGAGTAACATTTGTTGATGGAAGAAAATTCCTAGATGGTATGAGGCATGAGTATGTGTGTTTTTCTTTAATTCCAAAAGTTGGTAAAGAAGAAGTAGAGGATGTACCTGTAGAGGTTGTAGATTTGTTGAATGAGTTTCAAGATATTGTATCTCATAATGTACCTAAAGGATTACCACTGGTAAGGAAGATAAGTCATCAGATAGATTTGATTCCAGGAGCCAGTTTGCCAAATAAGGCAGCACACATAATGACACTAGCAGAAAGTGAAGAGTTGAATAGACAAGTACATGAGTTATTGTAGAAGGGGTTGATTCGAGAGAGTCTGAGTCCCTGTGCTGTACCAGCGGTATTAGCACCAAAGAAGAATGGAGAATGGAGGATATGTACAGATTCCAGAGCAATAAACAAGATCACAATCAAGTATAAGTTTCCATTACCACGAATGGATGATATTATGGATTGTTTGAGTGGAGCTATGTATTTCTCAAAAATAGATCTGAAGAGTGGATATCATCAAATTCGGATCAGAGAAGGAGATGAATGGAAGACTGCCTTCAAGACAAAGGAAGGACTGTATGAGTGGTTAGTCATGCCTTTTGGGCTAACCAATGCACTGAGCACTTTCATACGGCTCATGAACGAGGTTCTGAAAGAATTTCTGGGTAAGTTTGTCATTGTTTACCTAGATGATATTTTGATCTTTAGTAAGACATTGGAAGAGCATATGATGCATATTCATATGGTGTTTGAGAAGTTGAGAGATGACAAATTGTTGATTAATTTGAAGAAGTGCAATTTTGTGAAGAAAGAGTTAGTGTATTTGGGCTTTGTAGTTTCAGAAGAAGGTCTAAAAATGGACCCAGAGAAGGTACAGGCTATCCTTGAATGGCCTACTCCAAGGAGTGTTACCGAGGTAAGATCTTTTCATGGTCTAGCTAGTTTTTACAAAAAAATTATCAGAAATTTTAGCAGTATTTGTGGTCCCTTGATTGAGACAATGAAAGGGGATAGAAAAGAGTTTAAGTGGACTAATGGGGCAGAAAAGAGTTTTCAATTGTTGAAACAAAAAGTTACAGAACAACCTATTTTAGCACTTCCAAATTTTAATAAGGTGTTTCAAGTAGACTGTGATGCTAGTGGTACTGCAATAAGAGCTGTTATGAGCCAAGAAGGTAAACTTGTTGCTTATTTTAGTGAGAAGTTAAATGATGCCAAGAGAAAATATTCTGTTTATGATCAAGAATTTTATGCTATAGTTCAGGCATTGAAGAAGTGGAGACACTATCTACTTCCTAAGGAGTTTGTTTTGTATACTGATCATCAAGCTTTGCAATATTTGAATAGTCAAGGAAAGTTGAATCAAAGACATTTGAAATGGGTTGAGTTTTTGCAGAGTTATACATTTGTTTTGAAACATAGAAGTGGAAAGTCTAATAGGGTTGCAGATGCACTTAGCAGAAGGCAACTATTACTAACAAAGATGCAGATTGAGGTGGTTGGGTTCAAGGAACTCAAGAATTTGTATCCAGAGGATCCTGATTTTGGTGAAGCTTGGAAAGCTTGTAAAGAACCTATTACTCTAGACAGAATGAAATGGCTAGATTTTATCATCCAGGATGATATGTTGTTCAGAGGGAGCCAGTTGTGCATTCCACGAAGTTCTATGAGGGAGAATCTCATCAGGGAGAACCATACCGGAGGATTGGCTAGACATTTTCGTCGAGATAAAACCCTTGCTTTAGTTAGTGAGAATTATTATTAGCCACAGTTGCAGCAAGATGTGAAGAAGTTTGTATAGAGTTGCAGAGTATGTCAGATGGTGAAGGGAGTGAAGCAGAATACAGGGTTGTATCAGCCATTACCTATACCAGAGAAGCCTTGGGAGGATATCAGTATGGACTTTGTTCTTGGTTGACATAGCGGGGGCATGATTCAATTTTCGTAGTAGTTGACAGATTTTCGAAGATGGCACATTTCATTCCCTACAAGAAGACTAGTGATGTTGTTCATATAGCAGAATTTTTTTTCAGAGAAGTAGTGAGACTACATGGTTTGCCAAAGACCATAGTTTCAGATAGAGACACTAAGTTCATTGGATATTTCTGGCGTACATTATGGAAGAAGTTGAAGACAGATTTGAAATTCAGTTCATCACATCATCCACAGACTGATGGACAGACAAAGGTGGTGAATAGGAGTTTGGGAAATTTACTGAGATGTTTGGTTGGAGATAAGCCAATAGGATGGGATTTGATTTTACCACAGGCAGAATTTGCATATAATAATTTTGTCAATAGGCGCACTGGTAAATCACCATTCCAAACTGTATATGGAAGTAGTCCAAGAAATGCATCTGAATTGAGAAAGATAGATAAAAGAGAAATAAGTAGTGCTGAAGCTGAGGATTTTGCAGAACACTTGAAGAACATTCATGAGGAAGTGAGGAAGCACATCACCAAGATGAATGCACAGTATAAGGCTAAGGCAGATGAGAAAAGGAGACATAAGGAATTTCAAGTTGGAGATGAAGTCATGGTTCATTTGCGAAAGGAAAGATTTCCAGTTGGTACATATAACAAGTTGAAAATGAAGAAATTTGGACCATGTAAGATACTGAAGAAGCATGATTCAGGAAATGCATATGAGGTAGAATTGCCTACTGAGATGAATATTTCACCAGTGTTTAACATTTTAGATTTGATAGAGTATCATGAAGGAGGTGTTGAAGATGAGATCATAACAGCACAGTGGAGTATTACAGCAACTAGTTCAGATACTAAGGAGATTGAGGACATACTGGATAGTCGTGTTGGTAGAAGCACAAGGAATAGAACATATGAAGAATATTTGGTCAAGTGGAAAGGATGACCTGTTGAGGATTCATCATGGCTAACAAAGGAGGAGGTTAACCGTCTTGGTTTTCCTCTGCACACTTGAGTCGTGACAGAGTCACTTCTCAAATTACCCCGGGTGTCTGATGCAGGAGCATCCTGGGTGTAAGAGCAATCTTGCATCACCCAAAAAGATTTCTTTTTGCTTTTCAATAAGGGCTATCTTGTGTCGAGCTACTATTTATGGAAACTTACTACTTTTAGTAAGTTGGTCATATGATCTCAGAATGTTTTGATTTCAAAGGTGGAGGTTCATCTTAGTCATATCAGCCTACCAATTGAGTTTCATTGCCACATCATTTATATTGGTGAAGTTATTGAGGTTTCTAGGTACAAAATATTTCAGGTCAATTTTGAAGGCCTTAGAGGCTCCGGATCACGGTCGACCCCCGGCTAATTGGAGCTTGCGTGAGTCAGGCACTATAGATCTCGACATGGCATTTCCGAAAAGTAGTTATAATAGAAAATCGGAGCTACGGTTAAAAAGTTATGGCCTTCGGAAGTTTGGCTTCCTAAAAGCATTTTTGTGTATATTTTGTTAGCCGACCCTATGTAAAAAGAAAAGAAAAGAAAATAATTCTTAGGATCGTCGGCCTTAAGGGCTAATTTTCTGGAACCTTCTCGAGCGGTGGAAATTGCCTATATAAGGAAGGCCCGTAGTGTTGTCTAGGGTAGTTCTGGATAGTAGATCTGAGTTTTGATTCGAGGCTTTGGCCTACAAAATATTGTAAGGGAATGTCCATGTGGCTTTGCATATTGTAATTGTGAAAGTTTGTAATTCCACATTTGTGGAGATAATAAGAAGCCAATTTTTTGTTCTTGCATATTGTTGTTGTTTCTCTGTTTCTGTTATGTGTTTATGGTATTAAGGGGAGCACCCTTCATCAAATTAGAATCTAAAAAGAATATCCCAATAGAAGTAGCCTCTTCTCTGCTGAATATTCTTGTACAATTGTTTGAAGAATCCATTTAATTCTTTCAATACTATGCATGACCAATCACTCATATTTGTGAATACTTATACTTCTGTGACTAGATTCACTAGTCAATCTGCCACATGCTCCTTAGTCCTTATGCTTTGGTCATAATGTGATTGAATGAAAATGATCGGAACAAAAAAGGGAGATTTTGGAGTTTGAGATGCCCCTTTTGCAAGATCGCATGTTGTGAATTGGTACTTTGAAAATCCTAAGATTGAATATAAGGATGTGAAGAGCCACTACAAATGAAAGGAAGAAGGATTATTTGCACACATAGTATAATAGAAAGCATAACAAGATAACATGGTTTTCTAGAGATAATCTGGACTTGTTACAAGGAAATGGGAAAACTATCATAAATCATGGTTTTGTGCTATGATTTGGTTAGTATGAAGCTCGTTAATCTTAATCGCTGCATACATTAAAGCTCTAAAACAAAATGCATGCAACCTTTGAATGGAGAGGCCAATTTTTATGGAGCAAACAAACAACAAAAGCTAAATGCAATGGATGCAAATTAAGAAACATGAAGCACATATAAGATATCCTACTAAGGAAATAATAGAATATTACTATGACTTATACCACAACTCCAAGAGAAAATTATGTTCACACTGAATGAATAGAATCATGTCACAAAAAATCCCTAAGAAAATGTCCTTTATGACTTAAGGAACTCAAGGTTTATAAAACACTCAAGGCATAGTTGGGTCCTTAAAGAATTTATTGTAAACTTGCAAACAAAAAGTTGTATACACATTTTCGAAGTAGAAGTATGGGGGACCTTGAAAAAATACTTTAAGATTCCATTGCCAATCACGGGGTGACCAGGAATCTAAACCCTATCAATCTCACACAAGCCCTAGGAGGTTGATTAGATTTGTAGTTCCTGGTAGCCCCATGAAGGTCACTGTATCATCCCATATCATCCCAAAATACAATCTCTCATACAATCTGGGATGCTCTTTCTAAACTAAAATGGTCAACCAAGGTGAAATTAGTATATAAAAGTGATATACCTATGTATATATACAAATATGGACTAAAATGCATATATATATATATATATATATATATATATATATATATATATATATATATATATATATATATATATATATATATATATAATGACTACATGCATCCTGGGTTTGTCTATATACATACATCTACATCTTTGTTGATTCTGTACTAATTTCATCTTGATTCAGCATAATTAGTATAAAAATTGCATCCCAAACTACCTATAAAGTTCAGAGTTTGCATTTAATGCTCTTTTTTAGCATCAAGTGGTATCAGAGTGAGCGAAAGATCTGGGAGTTTGAAGGATTAGAGTCCTTTATTGATGCCTAGAGTTGAACTATCCTTTAGGAGTCTTCAAAAGTGGTGGCCCTACTGTTGAAAGATAATGGACTGAAAGATAAAGTATGCAGCAAATGTAATGGAGTACAAAAACCCAGAGCAGTAGCAAGAAAGGTTCATAATGGAAAGGCATGGCAAGCCAAAGGTGAAGATGAAGGTACAAGAAAGGAGGAGATAGTAATTGTTTAGTCACAGTTCATAGCAAACAAAGATAACAACAAGTGCAATGTATTGTCCACCATCATGAAGAAGTGCTTGGTTGTGTGGGAGCATGGGGAATGTTGCAGAGTATTGTCTGTATGATCCTTGGTGAGTGTGGAGGCCAGGGAATCAAAAGGGAAGTTTGTGGTGAATGTTGTGAGAATTGAATAGGGACTGTCATAAAGGACAATAAGAAATTTTTATTTACATTTATGTTGTAGGGAGGTTTAGTGGACCATCTAGAGGTCTATGGTGGTGGATAGAGACTCAACTAAGAGGAGTTTAGATGTATGTGTGGTCATGGAAGGTCTAGTGGAATATAGGTTGAGGAGTTGAATGTAAACTGTCACAGAGGACATAGTATATTAGTGTCAAGGTTGGAAAAGAAATATTGTTGCCATGAAGTGTACATATAAGAAAACAAGACCAAGTCTTCATCGCTCATAAAGAATAAAAAATGGTAGAAGATTGGTTAACTACTAGTTCTAACAAAGAATAGCTTATGCATCAAACACAAGAAAATAGACTTTAGTTCTACAAAGTAAAAAATAACCCACATTACAATTTGCCTCTCTATATAGAGGTCTTGGATCATTTGATGAAGTCTAAAAACTACAATTAGATTATTTTAAATAGCAATAAAAGCTCTCACTAATCTTATGAAATACATGTAGGAATTGCCTAACCGAGATTAACTTTAGTTTTGTGGAATAGACTGCTAAAAATTATCGTGCAATTCTATATGCCCATTAAAAAATCTGAAATACTCATGCAAATTATATTTTTAGACCCCTAGCTTTAACTTGTGCATATAAATGTGGAGCTTTATGTGTTACTGATTAGAGGTAGCAACGTCAATGTCTGCCCATCTTTCAGTGGAAATATAACAAACTTTTTTGCTAGACATTTCAATTTTATTTGTTGGATGATAGTATTATTGTCTCAGATTTCTGTAATTGGTATAATAAAGTGACGAGCCATTCTAATTTTAACCATAATTTTTCAATCAAAAAAAAAGAAAATTTGTATGCAATGGAGACAATGATGAATGAAACATATCAAAGATTAAGAATGAGAGGAAATGGATTTTTTGTCCACTAGCACCAACTGTTAAATTAGCAGAAAAAACTCATTTGGTTGTAGATATTTACAATAATTGTTTGTGCAAAAGCAGATGTTTTTTTTTTAATATCAAACACAATATTTGAAATGACACACAAAGTCAACGGATCAGATCTCAGTTTGCTGGTAATTTAGGGGAATTGCAGTTGATACAAGTCACGACCAACACCTTCCATACACTTCAAAATCATACGATGAAGTGCATTCTTAAAAGTATGGACTGATTGTAAGAGATTGATATTACAACTTCTGGGAAAAAAACTGTGTATATTTGTACATATTTTGACTATGGACCATGAATACGAACCAAAACACTAATTGAAATTAATTTTACAGTTTTTGCAGATGCTTTGATTTCTATCTCATGGACTGGAAAAACCTTTTATGCCTGTAAAGGATTCAATTTCCTAATATAAGCAAGGTGGTCAAGAAGGTAAGTTCACATGCCAATTATAGAGATACGAGAAAACACATAATTTTTTTATACACCTCCCCAGTAAAATCATCTATCAACGAGCATCCATAGAAGCACTAGATTGCTTATAAAATATTACAACTAACGCTTCAGAAAGAATTTCTACATACATTTTTTTTATCCCGGATCCCAGAGTGTTATCAAAAATGTTTATTATAATAGTATATATTGTCTTTTCCACTAGCTTCAATTTCGAACTCATGGACTGTAAACACTTCATGTACATGTAGGTGAAAAAATTAAAATTCCTGCGATAAACAAAGCAAGTGAGCGAGCAGGCAGGAAAGCCTAAGGGCAAGGAAAGGGAAAGACAAATTCAATATGGATTGAGGAGAGTTTTTGGGGGAAAAATAATCATATTTGGTTATTCACAGTGGCGATCCATCATCAGCATAATAATAGGAGAACATAAATGTAATTACACTTAGAATAGAGAAATGGAATAGAAACATACTTGAGTCATTTGGTGGGAGATGAAGTGATAATTAGCCTCATTTACATTGCGAAGCAAGAATCCAATTAGGCTGGCAAGGGTTGAGACAATATTGATATTGAAGTTGCAATTCGTAATTGACTGTGCCAGTGGTAAAGTGCAATGACTCCTCCTTTCTTGCAGATCGGTATTCTTGAAATCCTAACAAGCGCCTAAGCCTCTTAAGACTCCCATTCTTCTTTACCCCCGCTCCCGTCACCTTGAGAATACAAATACAATTACGCTTAGCTTTTGCGCTCCCTCTTTGCATTAATCATTGGTAGCTAAGGCTTCTTCACTTCAGCCGCTCAGTGTAGCAAAGCTTGAGTTTGGCATTTGACCAGAATTACCTTTAATGACACCCTTCCACTTGAAACAATGTGGACTAGACAATATATCTAAGGCAAGTATGATTCAAATGCAGATTGTTCATCAAATGCTTCTAGTTGTAGTGTCATAGTTGTAACAGTCCTGAGGTTCTATCTTACTCAGTGGGGTGTCGACACTTGGTGACCAGTCAAGCTATGGATGAAACTGTTTAGAGGTGAGTAAATCAAACCAGTAGTCCAATTTTTAGTTTCTAATTTGGAACCAAATAGGAGTTACAGGTTTGGCATGTAGATTAGACCAGTCACATTTCAGATGCCCGGTCTTCTTCTAATTCAAATCTCTCCCAACTACACACACCCATTTTGAAAACATGAAATGGAACAAAAAATGCATAATATTACATCTTCCCTCACTGAGACCTAGTACATTCATCGGTTCATTAGGAATACAGAGACTTAGAAAACCAACTACCGGCTAGGGCACGCCACGGGTTCCAATGTTGCTGCAACTCATTCTCTCTCCAAACTCAACTAAATCGACTCAAATCAAATGCAAACAAAAGCTAAAAAAATTTAGAAACTTTTCATTGGATCAGATCCTCGATTCTTGTTCAATAAGGCTAACACAAATGAAATACCAGTCATTTTTCTTTAAGGTAAAAAATGATGCATATCTCAGGATAGAAGAAGAGATGGAAAGAAATGGAGTACATTTCACATTGAAAAACTACAAATGGGTCTAAAAATACTTACTGCTCCAATAGCATATCCACATCCCCCGATCTCCAACTGAAGCTATCCCAATAGCACATCCACCCGTAGTCTCCAACTGAAGCTAGCCAGCCATCTTGTTAGATTCTCTAGTCTATCCTTCGATCTTGTTCTCTCATTCACTAGGCGCTAGCTCAATCAACACAGCTAGAAGACTATTCTGCCCGCGCGTAAACTCAAAATGATGCCAAATGTAAAAATGAAATGAGTTGAAATGCTTTTTTTAGTTGATATGGCTGGGTTGGTCAAAATTTTGACATACAGTCAAAATTTTGACCAACACGAGCATGAATTTAAAAAATAAACAAATTTTTCCTTATATAATCGACCAAGCAAAGAAAGTTTGCAAGTTGGTTGAAATTTTTGGTAGAAAAATAGGGTCAAATGTACTAGTGCAAGCATCCCTAGTCAGGATCAACAAAGTCACATTTCCACATATCCTATCTACCAATCTCCTTCCATATCTCCATCCATATTTCTTCCATCTTGCATAGCTCCTCATATTCCTTCCAATGCTTCTTGCAATTTGGATGCAATATCCAAGATGCATAAAGGGCAATATCCACAAAAATCCAACGATTGTCATGTCCAGTCTAAATGACATGCTCAAGCAAAGCAAAATCCAATCAAGAAATCTAAAGCATCCCTATGGCCACAAAGGCCCAACCAAGCAAAAGAAACCTCTGCTATATCCCAATGGCAGCAAAGGCCCAGCAAAGCAAAAGCAAAATCTGATACATACCAATGGCTACAAAGGCCCACCAAAGCTAAAACAAAGATGATGTGGATCCCAAAGCAAAAATATGTAATGCATCTAAAAGAAATATCCAAAATGGCATCCAAAGTTTCTAATCCACCAACTACTCAGTCTTCTCCTCCATCTCCTCAATCTATTTTGGATCCCAAAGATCCAAGATCTCCTAGCACAAATCCTCTACCCTATCTGCATCTATCCGCCAAAACCCATCCACTTCATCCATCTTCCTCACAACATGTGCCAATGTTGGTCCTGACAACATCTCCCTATCACGATCACTTTCCATCTTTCCATCCAAACACTTTCTACCACCATATCTCCCATCTACCTCATCCAATCCATGCCTTTGCATAATCCCTCCATCCTAACAAAGTTGTACCAACATCCAAGAATATCAAAAATATCAGCAAAGAAAGTCAGCAAACATGACAACACCAAATTAGAGAGTCATCAACAAAAAAAGAAGATCATAATCTAGTCAGTAGAAAATCAGAAAATCCATAAAAATTGGAAAAATCAAGAGAAAAATATCAAAAAAGAAAAGAAAAAGAGAAAAACATTCATCCTATGGTGAAAACTTGGCAATTCAAGCACCTTGGACAAGTACCATGATGAAAACCTAGCAAACAGGCATCATGCATAGGCTCCCCCCAATTCCTTTTTGTACTTAGGGGCCATTCCCTTCTATCACCATCTTATCCAGCATCTCCTCCATCCATTTGTCTCTCACCTCCTTCATCCTCCTTTGGATCTTGATGAAAAAACAAAAAATACCAAGTATACATGCTTTTTGACACCTTCTTGGCATCCATCACACCTTTCAACTACATATCCTATGTCCAATCCATTCATCCTAGCTTCCATCTACCTTCCTCATCCTCTCGTCGGCATCTCTTCTATCCAATCATACCCCATCCTAATGCCTCTAAAATACATGAACTATCCTAAGCAGGGGGCATCTTATTCCTTGGTGACATATTCCTTGGAGACTATCTTTCCTCCAAAATCTTCCATCTCCCAAATCCTCAAGCAAATCTACCATTCATCTCCCAATCCTTAAGCATTCTTCCATCCAAATCCAAATCTTCCTCAATCCAAATCTCGTAGCAGTTCCATCATCCTCATCCTAAGCATTTCCTCCATCTTTCCATCACCTGGTATCTTCCCTTGTCATTAGTATCTAGCTATAGGCTAACCTCATTGCAATCTAATGCCATTCATCCCTATCCAAACATTCCTAGCAGTCTTCTGAAAATCTTCCAATCCTATCCACATCTTCTAGCTATCCAACATCCAAGATCAAGCCAACCCATCCCATCACATCCTTAGTCTTGTTCCTATTCTTGTAGCAAGCCTTGATCTCAATCCAATCATCATCGTTGGATGCGTCCTTCCCATATCTGTGTCATTTCAGGACACACCATCCACCATCAGTCCATCTTGGCTTTCCAGCCCAACTGGGGCATCATCTTGCATATCTTTGAAGCTTCACCTTCATCCCCAGGTTCTTTATACATCCTAATCCTCAACTTCTGTACATAGCCATTGTAAATATCTCCCTGTCTGTATACATATCCTCGTGTCTTGTTGTACATATCCTTGTCAGTCCTGCAGCAACATTTGATCAAAAATCATGTCCTATCCAACCTTGCACTTCAGCAATATCAATTGTCGACTATTCTTGATCATAATGATTATTCCTTGAACCACATCATTTGCCAATTAGCAACACAACATTCTCCCCATCAGCATCAGGTCCGCACAAATGAATGCTTCTGTATTGTTCGGCCTAAGCCTAATCACAGGTCCACTCAGTTGTATCCTTCCTGTCAGACCTAATCTTCCACCAAGCACACCAGGTCCATGTTGATGTATCCTTCCACATGTTTAGACCAAATCTTCCCACCATCAATCAAATCAATCTCTCTCCTTGGCAAAGGTTGTCTTTTGGAGTTATCATTTTGACCTTGGATTTTGTCCTTTGGGTCTTGTTAATCTTTTATTGCTTCTCATTATCTCTACTCAAAGTCACCATGATCTTTTATATCATGGTGCACTGCGAATGAGGACAATTTGGGGCATGGTCTTTTGATCTTTTTCTTTTGCCTGTGAGTCAGTTGTGTGTTTGTGGTTGTTCCAGCATCGTTTCCATCATGCTTCCTTTGGGTTTCATGTGTGATTCTGGGGCAACCCTGCTTGTCTTTTTAGAGTCAGTCCTATGCAACACTGGTGACAAGGCCTTGTGTTCTTTCATAACCTTGGTAGGTCTCTAGCATTTCTATATCAAACTAGGTTGTGCTCTCCCCATTTGCACTTGGAGCTTCCCCAAATCCCCTGCATTCTGCATCATATAGATTAATCTTGCATCGTGCATCCTCATTTAGCTGCATCCTACATTTTGCATTCCATCTCATCTTGCATTCACCCATCTTTGCTCTTGGACGCTTGGTTATTTATCCTCCCTTCTTCCTTCCTTCTTTCCTTATGTTTCCTTTTGAGAACATTCCACAAAGTTTCTTCTTTGTGTTATTTTCTCAAGGGGGCACAACCCCTTATTCCTCCAAATTCTAGCCTAGGGCATCTTATTTTCTTGTCTTTGATGCCATGCCACTTGTGGCATCGCATCAAAGAGGGGCAAAATGTAGACACCTAAAAATCCTTTAAAAAATAAAGTATTTTTATTTTTTGAAAAACCCTTGATGACATCATCATTTGTTAATTAATTATTTATTTATTTTTATGTCATTAAATCCCTTTATCTTAATTAAAAATATTTAATTAAGAAATCCCTCCCAAAAATGTTTAAATTTTATTTAAACACTCTTTCCCTATTTATTAATTATTTAATTAATAAATTGACCCAAAAATCCAAAAAATAAATTATTTATTTATTTTTTCCCAAAACCTTAGAAATATCCTAAAGACCACTAACCTCTTCTAGAATCTTCTAATCCTTCTTTAATTTCAATTAAAGGCTAATCCCATCATTTCCTAACCCTAATCCCAACTCAAAAATGTTTAATTAAGATTAAATATTAAACCCTCATGTTTATTAAATTTATTTTAATAAATATCTTCTCAAACCTAAAAACCTTTTGAAATAAATAAATCTTTATTTATTTCCTAAATTCCTATTATCCCTAGAAAATCCTAGACCCTTCTAAAAAGTCTTCATCCTCATCCAAAGCCTAGACTCTTCTAGAGGAAGTCAATCCTTATCTTTGACCTTAACCCTAACCCTAACCTTACCCCAAACCCTGACTCAACCTCCTAACCCAACCCTTTCCAAAATCCTATAAATAATCCTCATTTCTAAGAGCAATTGACCAATTCACTTTCATTTAATAGCATTGTTATCATGTTAAATTAGCTCTAGCATAATCATCCCTAATTGATAGATTTTCAAGCTTTCTTAACTCACATCATAGCTTAGCAATAATGGATTAATCTAGTTTATTTCATTTGTTTTGCATAGCATATAACATCATATCACATCTCTATTTGGTCTAAAATCAATCTTAGCATAAACATCATGTAGCTTAATCTTCATTTTAGCATCATTTGGATCCTTGAGACCTTAGGGGCAAATCAGGTGTTCTATACCTATTTTTGTGCCATTTATGGAGATTTTATGGATCTCAATCCATCCTAAAATGCATAAGGAACATGATCCATGCGCTTAGAGAGCATACCCACATCCCCTTAAGCAAGAGCAAATCAAACAGTGCTTGGGTGCACTTGTTTAAGCTCTATCTAAAGTGGCTTAGCTTAGAAAGTTATTGTTTTGGATTGATTTCATGTTAGATTAGAACTTAATGTTTGACTGATTTGAGCCTTTTAAAACAGATATAGATAGCCTTGCTCACATAGTAAGAATATGACAAGATCTCTATAGGAGCATCATTGGGTGGCAAAATACTTGTGTCCAAGGTTGTATCATGGGAATTTTGATCCCAAATATGATCTTGAAAGTAATTGATATGATTCTTTTGATTAGTTGATTGCATCATATGGATATTAGGCATGTTGTAATTGGTTGAATGAGATGATTGTAGCTGATTTGATGTATTCACCGGGTTGACATAGAGCTATAATGATTGGTAACATTCAATCAATTGCATATTGAAACTTCCATCAGGACCATTTGTACCATTTGTAACACCACATCCACATTGTGCCAAGAAAAGAGCCTTGTTGATTGCATCATGCAAGGTAGTAACCTCACCGAAAGATTTAATCATACTTGCAAATGAGACATCCAAACACCATAAATAATTCTCTTTTAACATTGAATCATGAGCCATCCTTTCCAAATCTTGAACCCTTTTGATACATGAGAAGAAATTGATTGGGCAATGGAATCTTGAGGTGTCCTTCTTACAACAAAAAAATAAAATAGTGAATCTCATGAACTCACATTGGGATAAAATTGAATTAAGAATAAATCCTTTAATTCAATCCATGAGTGAATAGAATTGGATGGGAGTTTTCCATACCATTGGAGTGCTACACCTTGAAATGTCTTGACAAATAGGTTGCAAACAACATCTTCATGTTTAATTTTGAGAAAAAGCATTAGATCCTTGCAAGCCCTTACATGATTTGTATCATTTTGTCCATTATTGGGGAAGAACAAAGGAAGCTTATTATGTGCATGCAAAGGAATCTCATGGATAACTCTCGGTATACACAATGGACTATTGATTGAGGCTAGATTTTCCTGACATCCAACTTGTTTAGTGTGATTATAACTTGAAAATATTTTGGTTCAGGCCCTCCTTCTAGCACCACTTATGTTGGCATGAAGATGGAGGGTGTGCATACCACCAAAACTCTAATTTTTCTAAGTTGTTCCAATGCTGAATTTCAATTCAACCCTCCTTCTAGCACCACTTTTGTTGGCATGAAGATGGAGGGTGTGCATACCACCAAAACTCTGATTTTTCTAAGTTTTTCCAATGCTAAAATTTAATTTGGCCCTCGTTCTAGTGCCACTTCTATTGAGCAGCATTTTTACATGAAGACAACTACTAGAAATTCACGTGAGAAAACTCCCCTCTTGGAAGACTGATGGAATCAATCTCAAGGTTCCTTCTGGCTAGGTCTCAACCGCTTGGATAGGTTAACGGAAGATAGATGTGAGTCTGTTAACAAGGAGGCCTTTGCTAGTTCTTCTCTCAGGGGAAACTGTAAAAACAAACTTTAGGAAACCAAAATATCTCTCTTTTTTTTATACGATTTTCAGATTCGAGAATGAAAGCAATTCTGATCTAATTAATCTACTAAAAGTAACTTGCCAGGAGGGTTAGATGGTGTAGGGTAACAAGATATTTAAATGAAATTACTGAAAAGAAACCTAGTGGACATATGCTAGCATCACATCACCATGCGAATTAAATAACCAAGAAGATGAGGAAACCCACAAAATAGAGATCAGATCATATCACAATCTTTAGCTAAATGGATGCAATCATTAATAGAATCGAACAAATGCTGAAGTATGATAAGCCAAAACTCATCAAATCATGAAGCTACCCCAGATGTGCGCACACGTGAGACAAGTTAATCTTCAAGCACCAAAGAATGATCTTCTCAGAAATTTGTCACAACACAGCAATGCAATACTAGGAAACACCAAACTAAAAGATCGCAGACTTAAAATCATTAAACAACCAATTGCCTCTTTGAAATAAAAGAATGAGCAATTCACACATTCATCAATTTCGCATAGATAGAAGACAAATCACACCATGAATGAAGCACCAACTGTATATGTTATATTAATGATCAAATTGACACTCATTACAATTTATAGAGCTAGGCTCTTATTTTCACAGCTAGGGTTTAGCTGCAACTAAAACTTGAAAGTAAATCTAAACTAAAGCTTGCATTAAAGAAACTACTTTCTAAAGCTTAGTTAAACTATCCTAGCATGGAATTAAACCTTATTCTTTACAAAGCTTTGAATAAATTATGCATTAGATCACTAAAAAATGGAGCTGGAACTTGTGCATGCACTTGATAATCTCCATGTTTCTTCCCTTGATCCTTGGCTTTGGCTTCTCCACGTGGCTCCAACTGGAAGAGATCCTAAAATCATGCACAAACAATCCCAAAAAAGAAGCCTAGTTGACTGGAAAATCAACTCTGAGATAACTGCAGTTAAACTTCAGACATGAGAAAAAATAGTCAAATCTCGACAATTGGTCTGAAAAAATCAAGTTCCAAAAATGACTAAGTCACAAGTCCTCCATCTCCCAATTTCGGACTTTAGACTTTCAGAGGCTGAAAGTTATCTAGGGCCAAAAGGCCAAAAAACAAGGTCTTCAAAAATGGCTAAGTGTCAAAAAGTCTATGTTGGGCAAAACTTCAGACTTTCAAACAGTGAAAATCCAGCAACTCTGAAAATCCAGCAAAACTTTCGACATTTCAGACTTTTGGACAGCGAAAATTGTAGAATCTCTGAAAATCTAGCAAACTTCTGACATTTCAAACTTTTGAATAGCGAAAACTCCAGCAAATCCAAAACTCTGAAAATCTAGCAAACTTCTGGCATTTCAGACTTTTGGACAGTGAAAATCCAGCAAAGTTCAAACTCTAAAAATCCAACTTCCAGCCATTTCAGACTTTCGGATAGCGAAATCTAGAAAATTCTGAAACTACAAAAATCTAGCAAAACTTTCATCATTTTGGACTTTCAGACAGCGAAACTCCCGTAAACTCTAAAAATCCAGCAAAACTTTTGGCATTTCAGACTTTCGAACAACGAAACTCCTGCAAACTCTGAAACTTTGAAAATCTAGCACTGAAAAATGGTTGTGTTGAATTCTCTGATCTTGTCAAAATTGAAGACTCAATGTTCTAGAAGAATGTTGGGGTGATCTCTTTAAAACTTAATTGTCACTTCTTGCATCTCCAAAAACCTTAATACTTCCATGGATGTCAACTTTCCTTTATTGTTTCCTCGTAAATCTCAAAAGGTGGGCACCAAACTTCTGCATGCAAAAGCACTTGTTAGTAATGTCTTATTGAAAGCATACAAAATATTCTAACTATCTAATATAATTACATAAGAAAAACAAATTGAAACCCCAAAGGCAACAAAAAGACCCTAAAAAGGGGGTCCCCATTAGGCCAAGTGGCCAAAATGGGGTGTGTGTTGTGGAACCACAACATGGCTGATTAGTGAACAAAGAATACAAGCAATAGGGAAATCATCACTATAGATATCCATCATCTTCTCCCAAAGGATGGTATGGTTCAAAATGTAAAATCTCCAAACAGATTGTGCATGGCAGCAATACCATCTATGAGCGACTAATCAAAATAAATCTATAGATCAAATTCAGTATCAGTATCCATATCAACGATAGTGAAACATAAGTATGTCTTAATCAAGAATCTATAATTATCAAGGATACTCATGTTAGAAAGTAAAGTCCACCAAGATAACTGAGAGAGGGGGGGGGGTGAATTAGTTATCAAATAATTATAACCTTTATCTACTTCAACAGCATTTAACCATGTAAGCAATGTAATTACCAACCATAGAAAGATATTCATACACAATGACACAATAACACAAGATATGTTGACTAGGGAACCTCTTGATCAAAGAGTAAACCCCGGTGGGAATGATGCCCACAAAGGATGCACTAATATAAATGTTCCTTGTGAAAGGATGGACTCTATTAGGAGTCTTATAAAATACATTCAGTACATATGAATCCCTGTTAGGAGATTTTGAATCATTGTTAAAAGATTCTAACCCTGTTAGGAGTTATGGAAGATAGAAAGACCCACTGGCCAAACAGCTTCAGGGTAAGATCACTGAACACACTATCCAAATGACCTTAATATTATTCAAAAAAATAATATGAAATATGTTACCTCCTTACTGTGCCAAACCGCACTCACTGCTACACCAAATCTCAATTCCATATCTCTGTACTTCGCATGTCTTCCTTCACAATTTCACTTTCACAACTTCATTAGCTCTTTTCTTCACTTCATGCTTACATTCGCATTCAACCATACCATGCTCAGACTTATTTAATATTACTACCACACTAAAATAAATAAAACATTCCTTTCTTTATACCACACTCAAATAATGACAAATGAGTCAGCACACAAATACAAAATAAAAGTTTCCACGCGCTACATCAAAATTACACAAAATTGTCAGCTTCCAGATATAATAACTATTCACTCATGCGACCTCAAAGTTTGCACTATGAACCATGTCACTATCAATGTGTCTCAACCTTCCCTTTAATTGCACAAAACCAAATTCCATCCCAATTAGGAGAAATCATCTGATTTCCACAAACCGCTACTCAGGAACACTACCTGAATACTGCTTCAACCAAAATGCTCATAAATTCTATGAATAAATAAATTTTTGTCTGCGCTCTTAACCATAGACAAATAACATATCAAAGAATATAACCTCAAAATTGCATAGCTCCAACTACAATATCCCACGTGCGCTAATCAAAGCACTATTTGCTTCTCTGCTAGTCTCTAGAAGATCATTGTATTGACATCAATGACAATCATAGTCATGAATGCAACAAAAACTACTACAGAATGACTGCCAACATCCAGCATTCATTCCTAACAATATCCCCCATTGGCATTGATGGCAACATAGATGAAAAACATCCAATGTTCCAAAAATATAATACTGTTGCTCTGACAAACATTTTCAAATCTTGCTTCGTTATCCTATTCAGTTCTCTTCAACAAATGGTACAAGTGGTTTTTCATGTACACTTCTCCCCAATTGACATCAATGACAGAAATGTTCTCAACAACTCAATGTCAATAGACACTGTTCAAAAAAATACATTCACAAGAGTCCTCATGACTTAGCTCACATACTCCCCCATAGAGGAAGTACCAACATCCAATCCAGAAGAAAGATAGGGCTCATATACCACTGGACGGATGCAACCAACTATATCATTGCTCAAAAGTAGGCTGGGGCATAACCCCAAGCATACCTCTCAGATACTCAAATGTATCCTTAGGCAAAGGCTTTGTAAATATGTCTGCTATCTATTCCTTTGTGCTTATGTACTCTAGTCTGACTTCTTTTTCAGCAACTTTCTCTCTTACAACATGATACTTGATCTCTATATGCTTAGTCTTAGAATGTAAAATAGGATTCTTAGACATACTAACTGTACTAGTGTTGTCGCAATGTATGACAATAGGTTCAACAAACCTAATTCCAATATCCTTCAGCATCTGCTTCATCCAAATTATCTGGTTACAATTGTTTGCTGTTGCTACATACTCTACTTCTATTGTGCTCTGTGAAATACAATTATGCTTCTTTCTTAGCCAATAAACTAATCTTCCTCCAAGAAAAAAGGCTCCACCACTGGTGCTTTTCTTGTCATCAACACTACCTCCCTAATCAGCATCTGTATATGCACATAGGGTAAAATCTTAAATATCTCAATATCCTCCCTACTGCTGCATAATGTGACTCTCTATGTTCAGCTTGAAATCTTGCTACCATTCCAACTAAATGTTGTATATCTAGTCTAGTATGTGTTAAGTACTGCAATCCTCCAATCATGGATCTGTATTTCTTCTACTCAACTGTCAGAGTTTCATCTTTGCTAGATAGTTTATGTCCTGTAACCATAGGTGTTCCAACTGGTTTACAGTTCTCCATTCCAAATCTTTTCAGTAAATCATTCAAGTACTTTGTCTGACATACAAAGATACCATCACTGTTCTATGTTATCTATAATCCCAAAAAGTATTTCATCTCACCAATCATACTCATTTCAAATTCAGTCTTCATTTCATTAGCAAATTTGTCACTAGCTTCATCTTCTCCTCCAAAGATAATGTCATCAACAAAATTAACTATAATCAAAAAACCATTTTCAATTTTTTTTGTGTATAGATTGCTATCAACTATTCCTCTAGTAAATCCCAATTTCAACAAATACTTATCTAGTCTAGCATACCAAGTTCTAGATGCTTGCTTTAGTCTATATAATGCTTTTTTCAGTTTACATACCATATCTCCTTCTTGAGTCAAAGGAAAACCTTCAGGTTGCTCAATGTAGACTTCTTCTTCCAATTCACCATTCAGAAATGTTGACTTTACATCCATCTGATACACTTTGAATTTATTAAAAGATGCATAGGCCAAGAACATTCTTACTGGTTCAATTCTTGCCACAGGTGCAAAAATTTCTTCATAGTCAATTCCTTCTTGCTGCGAGTATCCTTTACATACTAATCTTGCTTTGTTTCTCACTACTTCTCCTTGTGCATTCATCTTGTTTCTAAATACCCATTTAGTTCCAATCACATTTTTGTCTTTAGGTCTAGGGACCAATTCCCATGTCTTGTTCTTTTCAATTTGATCTAGTTCTTCTTTCATAGCATTAATCCAATGTTCATCTTCACAAGCTTCACTAGTAGATTTAGGTTCAATTTGAGAAATCAAACATAAATGTACCTTATTCCGAGTCAGAACTCCTCTGTCCAAACTTCCAATAACTTGTTCAACAGGATGATGTCTTGATATATACCTGTTTGGTGTCATAGTCATAGATCTTGCTTCAACTGTAGATTCTTCTCTAGATTCCTCTCTGGTTTCTTTTGCAGGACTCTCATTCAATAATTCATTGTCAGTCTCATAGAATAATTTAGTAGTTTCAATGTTAGGCTGAGGATGAGCTTCTTCATCAGATTCATAGTCAAGCATTCTTTCCTGAATTTTAAACTTCTCATCAACTTTAACATTTGCGCTTTCAACAATGGTTTTAGTTCTCTTATTGTAACATTTATATGCTTTGCTCTTCAAAGAATATCCAATAAAAATACCTTCATCACTTCTAGGATCAAACTTTCCAATATCATCATCTCTCTTTATATAACATTTGCTTCCAAAAATTCTAAAATACTTAACTGAGCGTGCATGTCCAAACCATAATTCATAAGGTGTCTTGTCTGTGTCTACTCTGATTTGTACTCTATTCATTGTATATACTGTTGTATTCACTACTTCTCTCCAAAATGTCTTCGCCAAATCATTCTCAAATAACATAGCTCTTGCTGCTTCAGTCACTGACCTATTTCTTCTTTCTGCAATACCATTTTTTTTAGGTGTTCTAGGGGTTGAAAACTGTCTCTTAATACCATTCACTTCACAAAAAGTGTTAAACTCTCTAGAAGTAAATTTTCCACCTCTACCAAATCTCAAACATTTAATCTTCATCCTAGATTCATTCTCAACTTTATTCTTAATGATCTTAAACTTATCAAATGCTTTAGATTTTTCTTTCAAAAATGCAATCCACATCATTCTTTTAAAATCATCAACAAGAATCATAAAATAATTTTCTCCATAGAATCCTCTAGTCCTGGTAGGACTGCTCAAGTCTATATGAACAATCTCCAACTTCTCTATCGATGTGAACTTCTTACTAGGAAATGAACTTCTCTTTTGCTTAGCCATCACACATTCTTTGCAAATCATGTTAGTAGGCTTCATAATTTTAAGCAAATCGCTTACTGCAAGTGTAGTACTCACTTTCACAATGTTATCAAAGTTTATATGACAAAACCTTCTATGTCATAACCAACTATCATCAATTTTAGTAATCAAACATGTCATCTCAGTAGGATTCAACTGAAATACATTACCTCTGGTTCTAGATCTAGTTCCAATCAAATTTCCATCTTTATCCTTTATCACACAAGTTTTCTCAATAAACCAAACTTGATATTCCTTATCCACTAACTATCCAACACTCAAAAGATTATGTTTTAATCCATCAAAAAAGTAAACATCATCAGTATTAGTCTTTCCATCAAGAGTAATAGATCCTATACCTTTAATCAAACAAGGTGCATTGTTACCAACTCTAACAATTCTTCCATCATAGTTGTTAAACTTTATGAACTTCTTCATGTCACCAATCATATGATGTGAACAACCACTGTCTATAATCCAATTAGCTTTCTTTTCAACTTGGGAAACTAATGCTTTTTCTTCCTTAACATCAAATTCAGAATTCTCTTCTTTAATTGCTACAAATCCTATTTCATCATTAATCTCAGTATCACTTTCATTCAAAGTTCTTTCTATACTAGCTTCAAGATCTTCATCATTAGCATAATAACCTTCCTTAGATCTTCTAGGCTTGAAATTATTTTTGTACTTCTTAACTCTCTTAGGACACTTAGATGCAAAATGACATTCTTGACAAGTCCAACATTTAAAAAATTTCTTACCATCTGGTTCTCTTTTCACAAGCAAGGCAATACCTTCTTCAATCTTCTTATCTTCTTCATTTCTAGATCTGCTGATACTGGCATAATCTCCACTCACACTGGTACTTCTTGACAAAGTAGGTCAAATACTAAGAGCACTGAATGTTGTCTCCATTCTAGGTAAGTCTCATGATACCCTTAGGTTCATTTCTGCTGCTTCCAGTCTTCCAAGAAGAGTCTCTCTTGTAAAGTTTGCAGTACAAGGTATAACTTGTTCAATCATTTGTGTTGTTTGCTTGAATACAGGAGTCAATGTCCTCAAAAATTTTCATATCACTTCATTCTTTGTCTTTGTTCCTCCACAAGCTTTTATTCTTGCAACAATTTCTGACATTCTACCAATATAGCTTCTAACAGATTCATCTTCCATCATTCTTATATCTTCAAATGCACATATCCAATTATGCAATCTAGCTCTTTTTGCATGTTCATCACCTTCAAAAGTAGAGTGTAAAGCTTTCCAAATTTCATGGGCTCTTGTTAAAAATTTTACCTGACTGTATTCATTCTCTGAAAGTGCTATCAAAAGTGCTTATCTTGCAAGTATGTTACACATGAATCGATCTAGCTCATCTTTAGATCCTATCTCAAGATTATCTTCTACAATGATAGTCTTCTCATTCTTTGTAATCAACCAATAACCTGGTCCTAAACATAGTAGATGTGTTTTCATCTTCTCTTTCCAGCTGTTAAAATTTACTCCATCAAACTTAGGGCTTTCTTTCCTGAAATTCAGCATGGATCTCCTTAAGGTGTTAAACTTTTCTTTCAAAGACTTTCCACCTTGATACCAATTGTTAGAAAGTAAAGTCCACCAAGATAACTGAGAGGGGGGGCCGGGGGGGCGGGGGGGGGGGGGGGGGGGGGGGGGGGGGGCGCGGGGTGAATCAGTTATCAGATAATTATAACCTTTATCTACTTTAACAACATTTAACCATGTAAGCAATGTAATTACCAACCATATAGAAAGATATTCATACACAATGACACAATAACACAAGATATGTTGACTAGGGAACCTCTTATCAAAGAGTAAACCCCGGTGGGAATGATGCCCACAAAAGATTTACTAATATAAATGTTCCTTGTGAAAGGATGGAATTTTTTAGGAGTCTTATGAAATACATTCAGTACATATGAATCCCTATTAGGAGATTTTGAATCCCTGTTAAAAGATTCTAACCCTGTTAGGAGTTATGGAAGATAGAAGGACCCACTGCCCAAACAACTTCAGGGTAGGATCATTGAACACACTGTCCAAATGACCTTAATATTATTCAACAGAATAATATGAAATATCTTACCTCCTTACTGTGCCAAACCACACTCACTGCTACACCAAATCTCAATTCCAGATCTCTGTACTTCACATGTCTTCCTTCACAATTTCGCTTTCACAACTTCATTAGCTCTTTTCTTCACTTCATGCTTACATTCGCATTCAACCATACCATGCTCACACTTATTTCATATTACTACCACACTACAATAAAGAAAACATTCCTTCCTTTATACCACACTCAAATAATGACAAATGAGTTGGCACACAAATACAAAATAAAAGTTTCCACACTCTACATCAAAATTACACAAAATTGCCAGCTTCTAGATATAATAACTCTTCACTCGTGGGACTTCAAAGTTTGTGCTATGAACCACATCACTATCAATGTGTCTCAACCTTCTCTTTAACTTTGCAAAACCAGATTCCATCCCGATTAGGAGATATCATCTGATTTCCACAAACTACTACTCAGGAACACTGCCTGAATATTGCTTCCACCAAAATGCTCATAACTTCTATGAATAAATGAATTTTTGTCTATGTTCTTAACCATAGACAAATAACATATCAAAGAATATAACCTCAACATTTCATATCTCCAACTGCAATATCCCACATGCGCTAATCAAAACACTGTCTGCTTCTCTACTAGTCTCCAGAAGATCACTATGTTGACATCAATGACAATCATAGTCATGAATGCAATAACAACTGCTACAGAATGACTGCCAACATAAAGTATTCATTCCTAACAACTCACTGGCTCTCCATGGAATGGGATACGAAGAATGCATTAAACATTCTCCAGTGTCACTATGACCTTTCGAGTGGACAGGTGAAAGGTATTGTGCTCTGAATGAAATCTCTTAGCAAATGCGGTCAACAATCTATGGTTTTCCCAAATATGGGGTGTATGAAGTAGCTCACCAAGGCCCATGTTATCTATAATTCCTCACTCATTAGCATAAAAATGAGGAACTAAGTGAAGGCCTATCGGGGTGAGGTGCCCTAATGGCTAAATCTAGAAATCGGTGTTGCATCACAAACACAAACATAAACACATCAGAATACATTACAAATATATCAAAAAGTCACTATAAGTATCAACAAAGCATTCACAACATATCAAACTACTCCTAGTCAAGTTGCTAAGTAGTCAAAAACTCAAAATATGACAAACGACATTCAACAATTAACTTTTGATTCGTACAACACTTCATAACATACTGGTGTGATACTTCAGAATGGTATGATATTTTACACCAAATTGTATGACCAATGGGAACCACTCATGTGATACATCATAGAAAGGGCATGTGACACTTCAAGGTTGTGCGAAGTATTGTACGATATTTCTTAATGAAACCATGTGACACTTTAGAAATTCATATGAAAATTTCAAAAAACATATTAAAATGTGATAAAAAGACAAAAATGAATCAAAAATTAAAAAAACTTTTGGGTAATTACCGCTTGGGGATACCCTTGAGGTTAGTTGTGCAACCAACTAAGATCAAATCAGTGTTGGTCAACATGTACTCACCTATCCCATCGGGAACGCTATCTCTCACTCTGGGTTCGCTAAAAGTCAAAAGAACAAATGACTTGAAAATGACCCTTTGGGCCCCTTACATAGTAGTTTGACCTAATTTTTCAAAGTCTCAGATTTCTACAAAAATTGCACCCTTACCTAATTTTGACATCCTAGATCCATTTTTTGGGATAAAAATTGAAATTTGACTTCATCTTAATTGTCAAAATCATGTTTTGAAATTCTTCCCTCCTATGCGCAATTGGGTAACCCTAAAGATAATATCTTCAATCTTTTGAAACAATCATCATTTCCCTCTCTTCCATCACCATTTCATCATACTATCTTCTTTCAATGACCTAATTCCAATTTTATATCTTCCTATTCAACCTTATTCAAACTAGGGAAAATTTCCATCACCTAGTGGTAACTTGGTCTTGTGCACTTAATTGATCATCCTAGACCTTATCTTACATTTATTTGATCAAACCTATCTCATTTCTACATCTCCTCTACCTTATTTCGATTTCAATCCTGAGGGGGCAGGAATAATCTATCATCTATCTCTTAAAAGATGCAAATTGGTTTTGCTATCTTATTTATCTCTTCTAGTTCTTGTTCGATCAAGTTCAAGATTAGTTTCCTTCCTGTGCTTTGATCGATCAAATTCAGAGTCAAATCTATCTTATCTAATTTTTCTAGTCCTCGTTTGATCAAGTTTGGGATTAGCTATCTCTTTGTGCTCTGTTCGATCATGTTTGGAATCAGATTTCTATTAGTTATTGTGACATCATCATTATTTGACTCCATGTGTTCCCAGATTGCTAACACATTAATCAAAGAGGGGCAAATGTAGTCACCCAAAAATGGTGTAGTAAACTATGAGCCTCACTCTAACATTAAAATTTAAAACACTAGACTTTATCTTATGCTTAATCAATCTAGTGTATTGATTTAATATCTCATTTCTTGATCAAATCATCATTTGATCACTTATTTGATGATATCCTAAAGTTTGACTACTTTATCCTAGGATTTATTTGATTAAAAGAGCATGTCCCCTTTTAATTAAATAAACCCACTTTATCCTCTGTGTGCACATGACAAAGGAATTTCCTAATTTGAAAAAAAGAAAAAAGTGGAATCTCTCTTGCCTCTTAATCCCCACAACTCATTTCTACCTAACCATTTATGTCCATTGATTTTGCCTCTTGAGAATCTTGTGCCCTAAAGTCAAAATAGGGATTATTCTCTACCCTTGGATTTTGCCTGTTAATCTCGACCGTCCATTGATCTTTAAAAGGAGACTCTCTCCTCATTCTTGGCTAGTCTACATAATATTCATTCATGCTAGAGTTATGCTATCATTTTGTTTACTTGCATTCTTGGAGCATTCTAGCTTACTTGCATTCTTAGCTTAGCATTTCCTTATTTCATTTAGCTTAAATTACATAGCTTAACTAGGAGGTATTGTAATCTTGTTAGATTAGCTTTTCTTTCTTGTTCTTGTATTTGCATTCTAGCTTAAATATTGCATCTCATTTATATCTTCTCTCATTCTTGCATATTCATTTGAATCTTCCAATTTATGGTGCATCTTACAAGGGTTTCTTATTGAGGTTCATTTAAGAGTCACTATGCATAATACTTAGATTCTTGCATGTCATAGATAGGAAGCTATAAGCCACTTCTTGAGATTTCCTCTTCCATGGGTTCTCTCAAGTATAATAGTTTATATAAGTGTGTCACATTTTGATCACACATATAGTAATCCATGTTGAAGGAAAATACTAGAAAGGAGCCCGCAACATCAATTTAAACCAATTGAAAAACTTCTAAGGCTCTACAATACTTTTGTTTCTCAAACTTCTCTTCAAGATGCTTAGCAAAGGAAAAAACTAGACATACACCTTCTGAAAAGATAATGTGAGTGAGACATGTAACCATTTCCTATGAGCTAATTTGTTGGAGATAATAGAAGTGAAGATGTCCAAACCACTCAAGCCAAAACTTACTCTTTAAATTTTAATGAGTGAGAAATATTGTAGAAAGATAATGAGGCACAAAGTGGGAGGATAAATAAAGTTGGGTATCATGATTTTCTTGTTTCACTGCAAGCAAGACATCGCCTCCAATTTCTTTGATCATAAATGTATCAGGTAAAAACTTAACTTTCTTCTCATGTCCAAGATGAGCGATTTGGTTGACTAAAATAGATTAGCATGGAAATTAGAAATATAAAGAACTTCCTCAAATTTTCCATCATTCATTTTTACCAATTGTTTCCTTTCAATGTCTACTTGATTATCATCGCCCATGAGAATGTGATGTACTAGGAAAGGCCCCAAAAAAGAAAATTATTCTCTTGTAGAAATAATGTGACAAGAGGCATCAAAGTCAAGTATCTATTGCTTTGATGATCATGGAGCTGCAACAAGTTCTTCTCCTTTTCCCTTCTTTGATTGTGAAGAAGAGGAAGGAGTTGAATCCTTTGTTTCAATTGATAAAAAATTAATGCTAGTCTTCTTGATGATTATTTTCAACTCGTCAATTTTGTTATTATGGAAATGATGCTTATCATGAATGAATTTATTTTAATTCTCCTTCTTGTGTGAATTCCCCTTCTTGGAATATGATGTGGGACATCCTTGTTGCTCGAACTTGTGAGTCATTTTTTTAAATTTCTTTAATTTCTTGTTAGACCATTTTCCTTGACTTTGTTGACTTGCCACTAAATATTCTGAATTAAAGGACTTGAGAATTCCCATTGTGATCAACTTTGACTTCTCAAGCATCAACATATCTATGAAAGAATCAAATGATGGTGTAGTGTAAGTACCCCCCATCATCAACTGATGAGTTTGGAAACCAAAAAAAAAAAAAAGTTGCAATCTAAGAACTCCCCATTATCAAATGATGATTTTGGAAATTGGAAGCAAAAGTTACATACTCTAAAGGAATTTTTCCCAAAAAATTGAAGACCAGTTGTGCATCCTTCTCAATGCCACAATCTCTGAGTTGTGCTCTTAGCTCATTTTCCTTATTGGCATAGTCTTGGATTGTATCAAAATTATTGTGATCCAAAATTGAGAGTTCACTATCAATTTGTATCCTCTAATCTCATCAAGTTGACCATACAATTGAGAAACAATATCCCAAGATTCCTTGATCATCTTAAACTTATTATTATGAAAGATAAGATTAGGTGATAAATATTTTCTCAATGTTCCAAGAGCCATCGAACTTTTAACAAACTATACAATTTTTAGATTAGGATCATCTTTAGGATCTGGGGTTTTTGAAATAGTTCCATTAGCATAATGATTTAATCCCTTTTCCATTAGTGTATTCCATGCACTTAGTTTCCATGTTTCATAATTATGTGGAGTTAAAACTAAAAATTTAGGATAACCGACCTTAACTTAAAATCAAAAGAGGACAAGAAAGGGAGGAAGGAAAAAGCACACAATACACTCTCCCCCAGCTCTCCCCAACCCCAATTTACTCAATCAAAGAACCACCCCCTCCCCCAAACACACAAAAAAATGATGATTTGGCACTTTATACTTGTGTGTTTATAATGGCTACTTGCAAAATAAGAGAAAAGTAGACTTATAATTTTGATGCTTACAACTAACTCAATCTAGCTTTAGCAAACTAAAATCACTAATGCAAAAGACCGAGCTAAGCTCTAAGTATTAAAAATGACAAAATAGGCCAAATTAGGCTAAGCGCTAAAAGCACAACTTCAAATCATAATGGCTACAAATTGATAGTAATAATGAAAAATAGACAAACAATTATGGACTTTAAACAAAAGTGGGACCTCAAAATGAATCTATATGAGCCCAAAAAAAGCATCAGAATTTTTCAACAGAAGGATTTTGCATCTACTCCTATTAATAAAAACTCAAATTTCTGACAAATTTATGCACTAAAATAAAAATATGATTTCATCAATGTGTAGGACATGAAAAAATAGCCCAAATAAAAAAATGATCTAAAAAATAAGTTAAAATGATTGAGATATAGTTGTCTAAAAAACACCATCAAAATAAAAGCTACCAACCATGAGGGGGAGGGAAAAACCAATTATCTCACATTGGCTGTAGAGAGTAGGGTATGTGCAGGATCATGGTATGCCAAACTAGGCCCTTAAGTGGCAATGAAAATTCAAAAAATAGGTTTAGGCAAGTTGACATAAAAATTTGAACAAGTTATAAATATTATATCAAAAATATGTAAGAAGTGAATATGTAGAAAATTGAATTTAGTTTCTAAGATACTAGGCCTTTTTTGAAAAACAATTATTCTATATGTTGAAAATTTCAAATTTCAATGTAGTAGTACGAAAATTTCAAGAAAAAATAAGAAGTAGGTGTATGTCTAACCACCTTAAACACAATCAAATGATAATTTTTTTTTTACAAGATTTTAGATATATGTAGTAGACTCATGTCTAGATGTGACAAATATTTTTTTATAATTTTTTTCTAAGTAAATAATTAATTATAAATTTTTTTCTACAACATTTTCAGAATACAAAAACTCTCGTGTCTGACCACGTTAACATAGTCTAAACTTTATCAAATTGATTTTTTTTATTTTTTTTCTTGTAGTAGGAAAAGCATAGAATGTGACACTTGTTTTGGATTTCAAAGATGTTATACAGTTTGAGAGTTATAGCTATTTTTCAATAAGTCTATCAATTAGGACTAGAAAGATAACAAGTAGGTTTATGTCTAACCACATTAAACAAAAGAAAATGATAATAGTTTTTTAGAAGATTCTAGATAAAAGTAGTAGACTCATGTCCGGATGTGATATATATTTTTTTGTATTTTTTCCAAGTAAATAATTAATTATGAATTTTCTGCTACAAATTTTCCTAAATATAAAAACTCTCGTGTCTGACCACCTTAGTCTAAAATTCATCAAATTGAAAGATTTTTTTATTATTATTGTATTAGCTGAAGCATAGAATGTGATGTATATTTCAGATTTCAAAAATGTTATATTTTTTGAAAGTTGTAGTTTTTTTCAAACAGACTATCAATCAGGACTTCTTTTTCACATCGCTAGTTTTTGGCATACCATGATCCTGCACATACCCAGTAAACTTTACTGTCTGTATGCAAAATATCATAACTTATCTAACAAAGTTGTGTGTAGTGATATGTAGGAGTGGCAACTTGGAATTATTTTTCTAATATATCACATTGGTACATGACACACTTCTTACGTGGTTTATTGATGGCATTGACTTGATTACATATAAGCATGTTAATGGTTGACGATGTGGTGCATGATGATGTAGCACATTGATGATGTGTTAGTTGTTGACATGAAATAGACTGTTGATGTGACACCTACTAACATGCCTATCAAACTACATGACAATCTTGTAGTGCAATTAGTTGGTGCCATATTGCACTGACGCAAGTTGGTAGCCTATTGTACTCACCTGTGCAAGGCCTAAATTTTTTCTTTTTATAAAAGAAACTTAATTGTGAATGAAATTTGTGAATTATTTCTCTAGTTTAAAAAAATGCAAAAAATAAATATTTTTATTTTTTTTCAAAACAATCATACCACCAACATTAATGAAATTTTTTCTATGCCTCAGGTCAATTGCTTGGATTCAAATGATTTGATAGGTTATCACTACTGAAATATGTTTGTTTTGGCCCAAATCACTTGGAAATGTCTCATACCTTCCATATCAAGCAATAAAATCCAAACTTCAAATGGTTGTAACTTTAGTTTTTGGAGTTTGATTCAAGTGAAAAAAAAAAGAGGAAATTTTGACTAAAAAAACCTCTAGATCCAATGGTGGCTTCAAATTTGGCCAAGAAAGTTCCAATTTTTATTTTCAACACAAAGCCATGAAAACACCAACCCCAAAATTCTCTCGAAATACTATACAATGGTGCTCAACAAGCTCTAATACCATGTAATATTTAGCTATAGAGATAGCCACCCAAGGTCTAGAGGCCTAATGAAAAGTAAAATAACTAGAGAGAATGAATATGACAAAAATAAATGGTATTCTCATTAAGAATGCAATAGAATCAATGATAGTACATAAGAGACCCTTGGTTAAATATACCAAGGTGCAAACATAGGAAGGCATAAATTTGTGACAAGTGTCCTAATCTTATGATATGATAATCAAGAGACAACTTATCACCACTAAGGTAGAAAAGTGAAAGTGTCACATGTCCACTAAAGGTGGATCACACTCCAAGTGGAATAAAGTGTGTGCAACACATCCACTAAAGGTGGAAAGTGATAATGTGCACTAAAAGTGGAGTCACCACATAAAGTGTAATGTGATAACATGATAACACTGGCCTAAAGTAGAGATGATCCTAAAAGCTCCTATCTGATCCCTAAATAAACTTAAGTTATATGTGTGTCTATGTTCTAGGAGGATAATTTACTAGGTACAAAACTTGAACACACCAATAATAGTTAACTTTACAAATTTAACATTAGATAAGTTGCTGATTTATTTTATAGATTAAAGGTTGTTTTTGTTCTTCTTTAGTTCAATTGATATGATTTGTGAATTTGTAATATTAGTGTAGAATTATAAATTAAAATCGCAACATACTTCTAATATTACACTACTTGTAATCACTACTAAGTCACTTGTTGATTACTTGCAGCTACTGCTATGCATATAGGTATTGCATTCCAAAATTGTTTATGTTTGGATTAATTACATAAATTTAGTTAGTTTATTTTACACAACTACTAGGTCACTTAGAAAGCCCTTGGTTGCACATACAATTCCAATACCATCCAAGTAGATATGTCCTTGATTGATAGTTAAATAAACCTCTCTAGAATACTATGTTACTTTATATGGAATTAGTTAGTTTGTTAAGCATATGCATTGAGTTGTTTGTATCAACCTATTACACTTAGAAAGAGTTAATCACATGCAATTCTTCTTCTACTACCTCTCTATTCACTGTCTCATTGGAGATATTACATCATGATGAGAGTTCTTTTGAGGATTTGAATCATCCTTATTTTGATGATAATTATTCTTTATCTACTTCTAATAGTGATAATTATGATGAGGATTCACATTCCCCCTACAATCATCACTAAGAAGTTGATGTTTCTCCTATAAATCCTCTAGTATAAAGACCTTTTTGGACTTGTCATTCACTAGACTTAGTACGTGATTATAGTAGGGATCCTTTAGATGCTAGAAGAACAAGGCCATAGTTCTATTAGGCTCCACATCTCTTCATTGATTAAAATTTTAATCCATAGTCCTTTTGGGAAGCTATAGGTATCTCCAAGTATGATACATCTATGCAAGAAGAGTTGAGTTCCTTACAGAGGAACTATGATTGGGATCTTGTCCATCTTATTAAGGGAAGAAAACTTGTTTAATGTAAGTGGATCTATTGGAGAATTTTTTTTTCAAGTGGGGCAGTTGATAAACATAAGGCTCCCTTGGTTGCCAAAGGATTCTCATAGGTTCCTAGGATTGATTATTCTAAGATTTTTTCATCAGTCGTCAAAATGAATTTTATCCAACTTGTCCTTGCTATTGGTGCAATTCATAGATGAGAATTTCATTGGATGGCTATGAAGAGTGTTTTGTTTTCACAGTGACCTTCAAGAAAAAATATACATAGAGAAACCACATGGGTTCATTCCAAATCTTTCACTTATTTTCCACCTTTAGAATTCTTTCTATGGCCTCAAACAGACACCTCAAGTTTTGCATGCCAAGGTGGACCCTCTCCTTCTACTAGTTTACTTCACTCATTTCCATCTTGATCCAAATATCTACATTCTACAACAAGAGAATACTCTCACCTTTATGATTTTCTATTTAGATGACTTATTGATCACAAGGAGTCACTTATCCACCAATTAGGTGGTAAACAATTTCTATCATGATTGGTCATTGACGTTAGACTTATTCCTATTGCACTCCTTCTTGGGGATTGAGATCACTTAGTCTTCTATAGGGATATTTCTTGCACAACCTAGAATGCTCTTGATATGCTCTCTATATTTTGCATAGTTGTATGCAAGCTCACATTGACTTCATTTATATTTGGGGCCAAACTTGAGGCTAAGTGTTCTTCACCTTTGGTGGATGACACTTTGTATTGAAAATTTATTGGGAGTCTCACATCTTGACTCATAGAAGACTTGAAATTTCATATGTTGTAGGGATGGTCTCTCAAATTCACATAGAAGCCTCAAAAAAATCACTGGAAAGAAACTAAGAGGATTATTTACTACATTAAAGGTACTCACAATTATGTGATTTACTATGTAGCATGCATAGACTTTTTACTTGGTTGGATACACAAGTTGAAATTAGGTGGGTGATTCTATGGATAAAAATTCTACCTTAAGATTTTTGTTCTCTATTGGTTTTGGTCCAATTTGTTGGTCAAGAAAGAAGCAATCTACAATTGATCTTTCATGTATAGAGGTTGGGTATCAAAGAAAAATTAATGTTTCTAATAAGATTGGCTTCAAAACATTCTCAACAAGTTTGGCATTTCCTTTTGAAAGCCTACAACTATCCTTTGTGGCAACCAAAGAACACTACAAACCTTTCATAATTCGGTCCATCATTTAAGGACCAAACACATTGAGATCCTCATGTAGTACAATTGGGAGTTGATTCAAGAGAAGATCATTGATGTCAGGTACTATCTAACATCATATCATATTGTAAACATCTCCACCAAACCCTTCACTTAGAGAAATTTCCTTCATTAGTGAGTTTTATTGGGGGTGTGAAAAGTGTTGACACACTCTCTCTCTCTCTCGATTCCTAAGTTTACCCTATACTTATGTAAGGTATAATAATGATTGGGGTAATAATATGTGTGTTTACCAAAATGTATTGAATGTGTGGGGAATACAAGATCTATCCTTAACCCACATTCTCAAAGGAGAGATCCAAATTGATTAATCACAAGGAAGTGACCAATGCACAAATGAATCAATCTATAGAGAATATGAAGAAGAGAGAGAAACCCTAAAATCTGTTATAGAAAATATGTTTTTAAGTATTGAAATAGATTGGAGATGAAAACTAACCTTGAAATAGAATAAATTTGGAAAAGACTGCTTTCTGATGTTTGTGTACAGTTTCGAGGGATTCTGCAACCTATTTTGGCCTGGAAATGCAGAGATAAAGAAAACCCAGAAAACTCTTGTCTTTCTGAGCAAGGTCGACCTTGACCTCCTTATCAGGGTAAGATCTTACCCCGAGGCACGATCTTGACCCCCACTAGAAGTCGACCCTAACCTGAAATAGCTCCGACGAAAATTCTATTCGCGGATCCTGGAAGTTCGCTGAAAAGGGTATCCAGATCTGTACTAATATTCGTCACCCCGCACCTCCACCTGTAAGAAAAATGGTTTTTTTGTTTGGATGAGGGGTTTTCCTTGGTCAAAAATTAGTTTGGAATCAACCTTGAAATGTAATTGAAATAGCAATGTATATAAACAAAGTAAATGTAACTATTCACCTTGCATATGTTGAAACCCTTGTGGAGGATTTGAATCCTTGAATCTACAAGTATGGATGGTCCAAATGAATGTAGGATGTCTCTAATCAATTGTATTATATTTTCAACACCAATCTTGAATGGATCTTTGAATAGGAAGAAGCTTGGATGAATGTGGATGGAGAGATCTTCAACAAGAGGGCTCCAAAGAGATTGAATCCTTTAATGGCTAACAATGGATCTCCTTGATGAATGCTTGAATGCTTGAGGACTTGATTGCTTGAATACTTGAATTCACATGCTTGCACTTGAGAGCTTGATCATGAAATTGCTTGATATGAGATCATGCGGATGAGATGGAGAAAATGAGAGAGGAAGGCTTCCTTTTATAGTGATCTAGGGCACAAACTTCTAGAGGGGCCAACATTGGGGAATTAAATTCCAATTAGGCTTTAACCCTTTAGAAATGGAACTAGGTTAAATATAATTTGAGATTATAGGACATAATAACCCGGCCAAAATAACCCTGGATAGAATAACCCGACCGCAATAACCCGAGGACAAAATAACCCAGGGTCATAATAACCCAATCCAAAATAACCTGCAGTCAAAATAACCCATGGACAAAATAACCCCATAAGATTATAGAGAAAGGAAAATAAAAATTATAAATTACAACTATATTTCTAAAAAAAAAAATTATTCAAATTTTCAATTAAAGTGTCAAATTATGAGCAATGCCTCTTATATAATCTAAAATATTATTATTGTCATAACCATCAACTAATATTTTTAGTCTTTCTTTGAGTTCACGGTATTTTTTTCCTACTTGGTTGTGTAGTGTGTCCAGCCATATATTGCTCTATTTTATTCTCTAGGAGACCCTATTCTTTTTTCACTGCTTTGATGAATTTCCACATTGAGCTATGCGATGATTGAAGCAATTCACTACTGTTGGTGTAATTAAATATTACTAATTACACTTTACTTAAGTTTACTTAGGATAATACATTTGCATAATTAGTTCTCTCTGAGACACCTAGGAGTTTGCATTTCATTTTAGCACATGGTTAGGAGAATCTCCACTTTAGGTGGTCATAATTGTCATCACACACCTCCTTGTGTGTGAGATCCACCTTTAGTGATCTTATCACATTATCATCCTCTCATTGTTGCACATGTTGCACATACTTTGATGTACAATGGAGGATGATCCACCTTTGGTGGACATGTGATTCCACCATGTCTAGTTGTGATCTTATCACTTGCATATCTTCTAGATATCATGCATTGCCTATATATTGAGGCATTCTACATTGTATGTAATCAATCATTCAATCTATTATCTTTATTTGATCATTTGATCTTGTGCTATCTCTTGAGCTTCTAGATCTTGGTTTCTACTATTTGCCTTAGGCAAATTCTTACATGGTATTAGAGCGATATCAAAATTCTTACATGGTATCAGAGCCAAAGAAGTCTTCATTGGATAGCCATTGGAGAGCGATTCATTGCTTCAACTTTTGGAGCGCCACGAACCAAATTCAAGATCAGCATTTTGTGGGAGCGTTTTGAGCAAGATCGGACCTCACCATTGCATTTGGGTGGTTGTTTCCATAAATTTTGACTATAAATTTGCCTACCTTGGGCAAAAGTCAAATCTGAGGCAATTTTTTTTTGCAAATTGGACCTTTTAGGCCCGATCTGCAATTTGGGTAGTTATTTTGACAATTATTATTTCAGATCTGAATTTGAAATCTTTTATTTCCGTCAATACTCTCGGATCTGCAATTAATTTTGTCATTATTCTCAAATCTACAATAATATTATTTTCGGATTTAGAAATCTTTTCCATTTCTGGAAATATTGTTTGTGGCAAAAATTTTGCCATTTTTGGCTTCTATACAGAGTACAGGTCAAACCGAGCATCACCAACTCTCCTCAATAACCGAGCAGAGCACAAACAAAGGCCACATCCTCACGCGCATTAACCCGCGCTCAAGCCTGCAGGCAAGAGCCAAGCCGCACCCAAGTGTTATTTGGAATTAAGGATGGTCGTTTACATTCATAAAGGGCTATAAAGACCCGACCCATGATCCATGTGGGACTAAAACCAGCCACTAGCAGCGGCCATCTATCCACCTCTGCCACAGCGTGCAGCTCATTCGCCACCCGCGGTCCACTTCTAAAGATCTCTCGACCGATTGTTGTGTTGTGCTTCACCCCTGTGATCCACTGCTGCCTCTGATCCCCTATGGAAAACCAGCCACTAGCAACTATCCACCTGTGCAGGGTTTCCGCCTCCGCTTGGGTCTGTCGTTCCACTGCGGCCGCGCTCTGATCCTCTTGCGTGCTCCACCCTCAATAGCGGCACATCCCAGCACCGCGCCGCCTCTCCCAAGCACCGTCTCCTCTACGAGTAGCGCTGGTCAAGCTCAACGCCACCTCCGACACCAGTCGGAAGACACGCGGCCTTCTGCCGCCCGCTGATTCAACCAGCTCCACCACTGCTCACGCGCCCTCAAATGAAAACTCTTGCCACCGCGGTCCGCGGCTCTGCCACTGCGCCTCAAATACCCTCGACCAACTGGAAACCACCACGTGGCGCAGCACAAAAAATTGGTATTTTGTAAAAAAAATTTGCATTTTCACAATTTTTTACTAGTTTAAAATTGATGCCCATCTGGATGTCACTGGGGGCATTTTTTCTTTTGCTTTGACGGTCATCAAGACGTCAAATCTAAGATACTGGTTGCTTTAGCATTTTATGGGGTTAAAATTGACGACCAGTGGACTGTCAAACTTGGGTAGATTTTCACTATCATGACGGCCATTTAGCCGTCAAATTTAAGATAGTAAAATGGGTGACGTCAGCAGATTTAAAAAAATTTCCAACCCTCACCATTTGCAGTTTGGATTTGGCAGTCCGACTTTGCAGGGCCATAACTTGGTCATCTGGACTCCAAATTAAGTGCAATTTTTTTTTATTTTGGCTAAAATTTCTTGAATTTTTTAGTGGTGGTATTCTTTTCTAGTTTTGGCTCATGGAGTTTGCAGAAATTGTAGTTTTTGGTGACTGTACCTACCTGATCCCTATTTTTCCAACTTCAGAGGCTTCGTACGGGCTCATACAGACACATTTTCAAGTGCAATTTTTTTTGAAAGTGCATAATTTTTTGTCTAATTTCTAGATTTGATATCAGTTTGGAGAAATTTTGTGTAGACATAGTACTTTTAGAAAGTGGTCTATTTTGGCCTATTAAGGCACTTGTAATTGATCAGATCCTTAAGCGATCTACTGTCCTATCTTCTTGAGTCTGCTATAGCTTCACATTTGCAGTTGTAAACATCAAAATCAAAAGTCCACTTTGATCCATTTTGTCAAGTGGCAATTGTACACGCACTAGCTATAAAGTGCCAAAATCTTCATTTGGGGGGGGGGGGTTTCTTTGATTGAGTGAATTGGGGGGGTTCTTTGGCTGATTGCATTTTGGGGAGTGCATTGTTTTTTTGGTCTCATTGTTTCATGTGAGAAGTACATCATGGATGGTTTCATTAAGTTGACAAGATGGAACTATAAGAAATGGAGTGAATTGGTTCTTACTCATCTTAATGAGCATAATCTATTGCCCTATTTGTATGAGGATAGACCTAAAATTCCTTCTTTCAATTGTGAATCTTATTCAAAAATTTATGAGGTTTATCTATTTGAATATGGATATGGATGTTATGGATTCCCTTGATGACTATGAAGATGAGACAGAAAATATTCCTAGTCTTTGGACTATTCTTTGGGAATTATATGGAGATCCACAGATTCCTCCACTTCCAAAACGTCCAGTTGCAGCTCCTTCTCCTCCTACTAAGATCACATATCTTGATGATGCATGTCTTCCTATAGCCACTCGCTCTTGTGATTCAGTGCAACAAGATATTCCTTGTCTTCCAAAATTTGTTCCATGGGATGACTACTTGACAGACATTGCAGGTTTGTTTGTGGAGTCCTACATTTCAGATTTGGGAGACTTCATTAATGACATTCATCTTCTCTTTGTTGAGGATGATCCTTCTTCAGATGTTGCGAGGGAGCATGTTGACCCTCAGCTTCATTCTCCACTTGATCCTTCTTTCGAGATTGACATGATTGTGGATCCTTTGATACAAAATTCGGAGGAGGTCTCTTTAACTTCAGAGAAGACATTTGATTCTTTGGAGATTGGTTTTCATGAGTCTCAAACTTCACTTGAGATGTCACATTGCATGGTTAAGGTTGATCATACTCATGTGTTGGAGATTCCTATTCATTTTCCTAAGACATCATACATTTTGAGGATTCTTCCTAGAGATTGGGGAGGATTCGTTGATACACCTATGGACTTGTCTCTTCCTAAGGGGAGGAACATTATTCAGTTTTCTTGGTGTAGTTTCTACATTGATCTAGGTGCATCTATCATGGGTGTACATTCTACATTGAGAGGGGGCTTTCTTGCTTCTCTTCCTACTTCATTTGAGGAGGCATCTTTGTCTTTGGAGTTTGATCCAAATTCTTATGTGGATCAGTTACCATTGGTTCCATATTTGTCACCTTCTACTGGGCTTTCTCCTGATTGGTTCATGGCATCTTCATCAACCAAGGACATGGTGACACTTTGGCATACTTCAGAGACATCATACTTCATTTGGATTCCACTTCCTACTTCCTATCCACAATGGGAAGCCTTCTTACATCTATACTTGGTGTATCTTCTTCCTAAGGGGAGAAATGTTGTTTGTAGGCATTGGACTATGTTTTGTCTTCAAGCACTTACCATCCTTGGAGGAGATTACTCATTATGGGGGGGATATCATGTCTCCTTGTTTCCTTCCTTTTGGGGGGATTCTTTATTGTATATGCATGATGTATGTCATAATAGGGGGGTATTGATTACTCCATCCATGCATGCATCTTGTATTCATCTCTCTTTTTGGGGGAGGGTTTTTCCCATGAGGTTGTCCCTCTTTCTCCGCTTTATGAGAGATTGCATTGTTCTTGCATATTGTACATGGGTAGCTAACATGGCCTAGTAGCCAAGACCCATCTTGCATTGTGAGCTTAAGTGCATTCCCCTAAGTTTCACTTAAGGGGGGGTGTTGGTGTAATTAAATATTACTAATTACACTTTACTTAAGTTTACTTAGGATAATGCATTTGCATAATTAGTTCTCTTTGAGACACCTAGGAGTTTGCATTTCATTTTAGCACATGGTTAGGAGAATCTCCACTTTAGGTGGTCATAGTTGTCATCACACACCTCCTTGTGTGTGAGATCCACCTTTAGTGATCTTATCACATTATCATCCTCTCATTGTTGCACATGTTGCACATACTTTGATGTACAATGGAGGATGATCCACCTTTGGTGGACATGTGATTCCACCATGTCTAGTTGTGATCTTATCACTTGCATATCTTCTAGATATCATGCATTGCCTATATATTGAGGCATTCTATATTGTATGTAATCAATCATTCAATCTATTATCTTTATTTGATCATTTGATCTTGTCCTATCTCTTGAGCTTCTAGATCTTAGTTTCTACTTTTTGCCTTAGGCAAATTCTTACATGGTATCAGAGCGATATCAAAATTCTTACATGGTATCAGAGAGATATCAAAATTCTTACAACTACATCCTCTATGTCATCCCTCGATAGAATTATTATTTTTGGGAAGATCATCTTGAATAGCTAAATAGTAGTTCTACATTGTGATTAGAAACTTGGGTGACCGTCTGTTGCCTCTTCTAGTTAGTCTTCCAATCCATGTGTCTTCAAAGTAATCAATTATGGGCACAAAAGCTAATGCAACAAGTTTTTTTATCCTCTATGGTGCCTCGTAATCACTTTTTTAGAATACTAACTTGATCTAAAATGACCATGGGTTATTTTGTCCACGGGTTATTTTGACCTTGGGTTGTTTTGACCATGGGTTATTATGTCCCTGGGTTATTGTGTCCTTGGGTTATTATGGCGGGGTTATAGTGTCCAGGGTTATTTTGGTCGGGTTATTATGTTCGGTTACCATAATTTGAGAGTTTACCATTTTGAAATCCGAAATAGCCAACCCAGAAGTGGGAAATAAACTATTTCCAAAGCCCGACATCCCGAAACCTTCGAAACATAAAATTTGGACCCAGGGTCAGGGTCGAGGTCGACTCTGCCTAGGTTAGAGTCGAGGTCAACTCTAACCTAGGTTAGAGTCGAGGTTGACCTTGACCCAGAAGGTCGACTTTGACCTTGAGGTCATAGGTCTCAGGTTCACAGGACCAGGTGCCAGAAACAGGCTGGAAAATGATGGAGAAAGAAGCAGAATAGGGGAAAACAACTAGATCCATATAAAGACCTATTCAAGGCGCTTGATATGACCCTAGACCACTTACTCAAAGGGCTAAACCTGTCCTAAATGGAAGTGCTTCCATTTTCCGACGATACAACTTATAATTAAGCTTTCTTATGATTAATAATGTGAATATTAGTATTAGTAGGTGCAAGGTGTTGACAACTTCCATGAGACTTACACTTTTCTAGTTTGAATAATTATAGTGGACTTTTCCCATTTGTCATATTTTCAACCTCTCATCTTTCTCATTTTCTATATATACTCACTCCTAACTAGTCTTGGTATTGTATTGTATTGTTATTTTGTAGTTATTTGTTGTTGCATTGTATTAGTGTTATTTTTCTCTTTTGTAGGGTAGCTTATGTTGTTATTTTGATTTTGTATCGTTTACATTTACATTTTTATTTTCATTTCTATTGATTTGCACTAGGTAATTTGGGTCATTCATCTTTTCACATTCTAACAATTGCACCATATTGATGAGTCGTGACCTAAATATAGCTCAATATAAATATTAAAAAAGTTCTCATAATATCAATTTTAGTGTAATAAAGTATTAGGGACCTAGATTAATTATTGATTAATTACTTACAAATGTGACCTAGTTAGCTTGAAAAAGATTATACACATAGATTTGAGTACAATATGATATATTGTTAATCCAATCATATGTGTTTTCATTTTTTTTTATAATTATTTATGATCAAATTTTATAATTTTCTATACACTATTCCTAAGATTAATGTTGGAAGATTATTTCACAACCCTTTGCTTCCTAACATGTTCATGATAACAAACGGGTGTATATCATCCAAGCTAAATTTTGAGAGAAAATATGAGACAGAAGAATAAAAATAATTTTATAAAAAATAATGTCATTTTACATATTCATTAAAATGCAAGTTACATATTTATAGGATTTCCATATCTTATTTTATTGGAAACCTCCTATAACAACTCTCCTAAATATAATGAGTTGTTTTAACAACTCAATCCTTACAAATACTCTATGTGAGTTGTAACTCACATTATTATTATAACATACAACTACACAATATTTGTTACACATAATTATCTGAACACGAATTCCCAACAAATTTATGTTTATGCTCATGGTAACAATAAACTTTCCAAAGTTCCCTTCTATGTCAAAAAAAATTAAAACACTATTCAAAATTCAAAAACATTATTGAAAATATGATACCATGATTAAATAAAGAAAAATTTTCAAGACATATAAACTAATATAACTCTTACATATGCTAACAAATCAATTCTATAGAAAAATAAAACATAGAAAGCAAAAATAAGGAAAAGATTCCATAGTTAAGTGTGTTCCAATAGATGTTATAACACTTATTAATTTAAAGTCCAACACTAATAATTGTGACTTTAAAGTTAGTGATGATGATGACTAAATATAGCTCAATCTAAATATAACTCAATTTTATGAATAAATATAGCACCAATTTAAAATTTATTTAGATATATTTAATGTACTAAAGCAGTAGAAACCTTAATTAATTACTAAGATGACCTAATTACTCTAACAAATTTAATACACATAAATTTGAATACAATATGATATAATGTTAACACAGTCATATGTATTTTTTAAAAATTAAAAAAAATCTATAATTATTTAGATCAAATTTTAAAATTTTCCACACTGTGCCCAAGATCAATGTTGGAAGCTTATGTTTATGAATAGTAACAATAAACTTTCCAAAATTTCCTTTTGTGTCAAAAAAAATTTTAATTAAAAGAAGGGCAAAATTTTATTGAAACACAAAGAGATACAAACAAAAGAGCTTTAACAAAAAGCTCTACAAAACCCTATCACAATCAACAAGTTCTCAAAAACATGAGATAAGTCAAGGGACAATTGCCTCTTACCAACAATATTCCAATCCTGCATGTGAACTAAAGCCCATTTAGCTAGATAGTCAGCAACATCATTCCACTCTCGAGGGATGTGTGTAAACATAATATAATCAAGAGACCTACAAAACTAGAGAATCTGATTAATAAAAAAAGGCAAGTGCAGACTAACATCCCTAAGCTCCTGCCTAGTTAGCAAGTTCACAACCACCTAAGAATCAGTATCACAAATAATATTGTGCCAACCACGCACACAACATTGTTCTACAAAAAACAAGATGACAAGAGCTTCCATGAAATTATTAGTATAAAAGCCCTTATACATAGAAAAGAAATTGGACTTCACTAGAACTACTTCTCCCAACTCGACTAATGTCTGCAGCTCTTGGATTCCCCTGAGATTTCACAACCCATTTCAATTAAAACATAAACAATTATCATTTCTTCTAAATTGTCGCCAACAATTTTGGATTTTTATTGGAGGGTAAGGGGCAGGAGTATGACACGCGGTGGAAGTGGACTTAATCAACATGCAACATGAGTTGGAAAAAGAAAAGAACTGGCAGTTCAACAGGAGTGCGTGAGTTTAATGCAGTGAGTGCGTAATTGAAGAGGGGCATAATTAAAAAAATAGGGGATTATCGAAGATTTGCACAAGAAGAGAGAAAACAGAGGATTGTGCAAACAATGAGCAAGAGAGGCCAACTTAAATCGTTTGCAACATTTTACAAGAATAGGTTCCTTTCTATTTTATAATTTTTGGATATTATAAGATAATAATGGCAACGTTTATTATTTTTCCTTAGAATCTATAGGAGTCCTTGTTACCGAATGTTATTGTAATATGTGAGATCTTCGTTGGAATGAATGGTGATAATGTTTATGTTTGTTCTGGATTCTATGCATAGCAGCCTCCTTGATAGATTACAACCTGTCTCTACGCTTTAACCTCATCCTTATTCCAATCTTTACCTGTTATGTTCTTGCTTCTCACGCTACCTCACCAATTAACTTTGTGCCTTAGTTCATTTTAAGCACTTGCAGCACCCCCTGTTTCGCCGATATTTTCCCAAATCGTAGAAGTTAAATTTCAACTCTGACCTGGGCAATTCCTCCAATTGCGATATTAAAACGTAGGTAGACTGGTTTTATATAGAATTATAAACACAGGTAGATATTAGGTTGTTTAAATGCATAGGCGCCAATGAAGACACATTCTTTTTGTTTAATTTATTTTATCAACAGATGTTTATATGTAAATCTGTCCTTAACCATAAATTGATGGAGCGTAATTTCCAATTTTGTCCTCAATTTTATCAACTTCCATAGATCTGTGATAGATAGTCATATTTCTGCTCCTTAATTTATGAACCCGTGTCAAATTAAATTTGATAGAGAAAATCCCAACTCAAACAAAACAACAGAATCATATCATGGGTAGATTGAACATCAAGAACTAATGGATTGAAGCCATAGGAGCACGTTGAAAATGGTCCTTTGGGACTGGTTACAAACTAGGGCGTCACATTCATAATTGGTTACTGGTTATTTTATTAGTTCTGATAACATTCGTTGTGATTATTTATTTATTTTATAGCGCATATCCATGTGGTATCTTATGTGTAGACCTTAGTTTAAAATTGATCAGGGGATGGATGCAGTGTCATTTGTGACTGTTTATTAGGACATTAATCAAACGATACAACCAGGAATAGAGGATACCCTATAGATAGAATGGGTTTGCTCACATAGCAACATGTATTTTTGTCCTGTAATAGATCAGCCCTAATCCACTTCATAAATAAATTAGCATCTTTGTTAGATTTCTTAATAACCATAAGTAATAGATGCAAAATTATTAAATATGCTGTTATGCAAATTTTTCAGCACACCAGTAGATATCCTTAATTACGATCCAATTAGTTTTCAAATGAATGTAGAGGCCTGGTGTTGATAGAAATGTTAAGTGTAAAATGTATGTGTTCTGATAAGAATGAAGAATAGAAATCTTTATGTTATAATTCTATTTTTGAAATGACGTTACAATCTATAATTTATTTATATAGTGGACTGTAAATCGTTTGGAGAGTAGTTGATGTGAGATCAAATTGTTAATAAGGTCTGGAGATCAAATTAAGATGTAGAATTGTGTTGAAGACATCTAAACCTTTCAGAAAGAACTACCAGCAAATTTTCTTCAGTTTTGTTGAATAATTTTAGAGAATGGGTATCTTGAAACGCTTAGAAAAATAGAATTTTGGATATGAGCTAAATGATAAATTAAGTAGTAACTAGGACACGTTTTTTATTATTTTATCAGGGCATTCCAACCATTTTATCATAGAAGTGATTATTTCTAGCAGAAATATATTTAGTTGAATCATTACACTCATAGTTTTAGAAATCACAGTTCCATTACCACTATCTTCATGGTGGACCTTTTGAAGTCTGTCCTAGTTTACCATCAGTCATCAACATTTGCTTGGATCACTGTTATAAGATTTGATTTTCTGTCATCATTATTTGTTTGAACATCATTTACTATTGTCCTTTCTCCCTGACTCGTGGTTTTAACAGCACCATTGGAACTCTTTTACAATCCTAATATCATTGTTAAAATCAATGACGTCAATGACTTCATTGTGTTATCCTTATGTGATAAGGCTATAGTAGTGTTCTTCTCTATGTTTTTATCACATTACTGCTATAGAGCATTGTTGTTAATGTTAGCTTCAGTCGGATCCTGGATTGCTCAAGGTTGGCCCTATAATAGGAAAATTGTCACAACTATGAATTCAATTTGGATTTGTTAGAAGATTATATTTAATATGTTCTTATGGTTTGTTATATTGGGAAAAATATTCGGTCTATCCCATGGAATTGAATCATTTTGGAAACACCCAATATTATATAGAGTGAGAAAGGTTACCTAATTGAGATAACCATATATGATATATCATGAAAGATTCTCTAATAATATACTAGATGGTCAATAAGCACTAATATTGTTATCAATGGTGATTCCTATCCTTTTTATGATTTGGAAATATAATAAATTGATGCATACATTGTTTATTTTGATTGCTAGATTTTAACATGTTATATGAGTGAAAAATATGATCCATGATTGATTATGAATTTGAGTTGTGCTAATGTTGAGAATAAAGATTAAATAGTGAAGATGTTTGAATTTCTAGAAAAAGAATTTTCCATGAGCTTTGCATGTATTGAGAGTGCTTGATCTTTTGAAGTAATGAATTATTGTATTGTGATGTTATGTTTATACAATGAGTCTTTTTGTTAATATATGTTTGGCTTTTGAAACTGAAACTTGTTACCAATCTATATGCAAATAATGTGAACCAAACCCTACTTGTAAACACTTTTGTGTAAAATGAAAATTGATGTATTCTGGATGGGAAAGGAATGCGCCTATAAAAGAAAGGTTATTTACTTAGATCTATCTTGGATGTATTCATGAAATGCACATTTGTGATGCTTTATGGGTTATGTTAGTTTCTTTGATGGTATTTGAAGTTTGTATTGTTGTTTTACACAATTCCATTACTTCATACAGTTTTACTTGATTAGATTACTTCTAGCTAGGCTGGGTATCTTTCATATCAGGAAAGGTTCCGGGAAGCGTTAATGCTTCGTGGTTGGGTGGAAATGCACTCCCACAATATTCTTGCCCTAGCTGACTTTTGTGAATAGGTTTCTGAAAAAAAAATTTAGGAAGGACTTTACCTTACAGTGCTATACGCATGTGGTATTCGACATGGTGGACACTTGACATATGGTCAACGTTTCACTTGTCTTTGAACAAAGGTATGCCTTATCCTTTCGACAAATATGGTCGTAATTGTATTTTTGTTCAATTTTATTTAATAGGGAATCTATGGATATGTTGTCCACTTATGTAATCGACCTTTGACTTGTTGACCGACTCCCTAAAATTGTGGGTTTTACTCATGTGGCTTTTTGTGTCAAAATTTCAATCTTTACATATGCTATCAGAGCTCTGGGTTCCATACTAGGGCCTTGAGTTCACTATGCTTAGTTGCAAACCTTAGTCGCAGAAATTGTGAGTCGATTATGCTTGATCTATGAACATAACTATGGTTCCCTGGATTGACTAGAGTGTCTTCCAATTTTAGTTTATCTTGATGGAAAAGGATAGGATGTTTCTTGTCTGATGAGAAATAGACACTTGAAGGACAATATTTCTTATGTGTGTGAAATTTTCTGAATGTCCTTGGTTGCTCTTGAAACTATGAAAGTTTGAAGCAATTATGTGAGCTTGATAGCTATCTACCTTTGAGTGATGGGATTGTTTTCTATTTTATATTGCAAAATGTAGGAATATGTGAAAAATTATGAGGTATATTGTGTGTGAGATACACTTAAAAATTTGACATCTATTTCTCTACATTGGTTTAACAAGGAAGAATATAAAATTCTATGAGAAATTGTGTAGTAAATAATGATGGTTATGCAATAAAGTTGTGAGAACTTGTCAGAATTTAGGACTTGGCTTGTGATAAATGATGGAAACATGTATTATTGAAATGTATATTTGCAAGTGTTATGAAATTATTTTAATACTAGAAGCTTATGAAATTCTTTGGGAAGAAGAATTCAACATGTTTTATATGAAACATAGATTTGTTGAAAATTTGTGAAAATATATTTATGTTTTACCAAGTGCATGGCATGAGATTTCAAAAGAAAAGAGAGAATAAACAAATTCATGTGGGATATCTTAGTGCATAGAGAAATTTTGTTATAGGTAATCGAATGTGTTATTGCATGATGATGTAAACGTTCAGATTTATGTTCTATAGGTATGGTCATGTTCCTTAACGTACCTTGGATGCAAGGTGACGTGTAGTTTTGACTCCCTTCTTGTGACTAGTGTTAGCCATTTTGTAAATGTGAATTTGGATTTCAATTGATGTTTAATTTTGAAATCTAATGAATTTTGGAAGTCATGAAGGACTAGCTTGAATTTTAAGTTTCTTTTGTGACCACCTAGCCACTAATTTTGAGTTTTCAAACAACTGAGATTTTGTTCACAATTACTCCTTGATTTTTCTTATGACCGTTGAGGGTCTGAATTGAAATTTGCAACTTGAAATATATTGATCTTAGGGTAGCTAGAATATGTGTTTTATATTACTAGTCATGTGATGTGAAGTGATGTCATCTGTCATGTTCAGCATATAACATTGATAGATTGAGAAAGGGAGTAGATTGTGAAGAACACACCAATCCTAATCTTGTATTCATATGTTATTTGAAATATGTTTTCAACTGAATTGACATGCAACGGATTGTGTATATTAGAAATGAATTTTATGAAATTTTTTTTACAATGATTGATATTCTTTGATGTGAGTTTTAATGCTATGAGGAGCATTGCATGGATATTCACTGAATGATGGAATCCAGGGAAAATACATTATTGTTTTTTATATTAATATGATATTACTATCACATGGATGATTTTATTGGAGACCTTGCATGAAATTATTATGAGATGATTGGAATAGATGTAACATTTGATGTGTTTGATGATCAACGAGTAGGTTGACATTTATTTTTCTTTTATGGAATTGAAATAGAGTTATTTGGAACTATGATGCATAATTGGTGTTTTTGACAGAATGGTCAACACCCTCTTATTTGTATGTGTATGTTTATTTGACTAGATGATTCAAAATATGTGATTGCTTATGATGAATGAGATTTTTCAAGATGAAGAGCATAAATCTTTTGGATTAGTTGATTTTTGTATGACTTGCATGCTCTTGTAAGATGTATTATTGTATGAAAGGAAAATATATGAAATGCATGAATTGCATCTTTTTACTTACTTTTTATGAGTATTGGAAAGCTTACCTTTCGGTGAGGGTGCTAATGTGGAAGAAGTATACAGGGAAGGGTAGAAAGGGATGTTTCTCTACCTGCCAGTTTTCATTCCTGGTGATAAAAAGATGCTTTGGCCAAAGCTTGTTCGCATATGTTTTCATAAATATGCTGCCCATGTTTCATCTCCTTGCCACATTCATGAACAATAGAAAGTTTCATGGCTACACCAGATACCCCCTGCCTATTATTCCTTTTGGGCATTGCAGGGTTGGGAATTCTGAAGGATGATAGAATCCCAAGGAAGTGTAAGGCTTTGTGGATAGAACAGACAAGTGTCCGAGCCACATTCCTATCTCAAGATTTGCAGATGGACGATTGACTGTCCAATGGCATAGGAGACATGGACTTATAGAAGGATAGATGTCCAATTATAACTAAGTATCTTGTTTCATGATTGACCTTTATTGTTATGTTTTGGATGCATTTCTATAGATCTATGACATACATTGATATACTGATTTTATATGGTGACGAATTATCATGATTTACTAGGATGCTTATGCTTAGATGAAGTACTCTAGCATTATATTGATGGAAATGTGAATGCTTATTCATATTAAGATGTAAGAATTGTAGGACTTATATTATTATACAAATGATAAAAATTTATTTTAAATATTGTTGTGACAAGATGGGTATGAGGGCCTAGGTCACATAAATGGAAAAAAAAAAGATTCACTAATCTTTTCAGGTGCATTGCGAAATGGACGGATGATTTTCTCACTTAGTAAGTACAACATGTTAGATGGTACATGTGAATGATTTATTTACTTATTATCAAGTTAAGATTTAAAACATATTTGTTGAGCAATTGCAATATTCCATGTATTATCTTTATTTTGGAATATTTATCATTGGAAATTATCTTCTATGAAGAATTGTAATTGATTGAACTAAAAATATGATCAATGTTTACATATAAGTATGACAAGAATTTGATACGAAGTACTCAATCCATTGATTACATTGGCATGATGCCAAGGTATGGTAAGTAGCACAGGTACGTGTGTGCTCTTTTGTAAATTGAAGGTATTATACAGACTTATGACTAAAAACATTAGGATGAAGGAATGCTATATCTTGATTATGTTGAAAACATGTACTAATACTTTGATGTTGTTCCTATGTATGCATAGATGGAACGACACATTATGATAGAGGGGGAATATTGTCAGAGAGAGGTAACTCTAACCTTGTAAAATTGAAGGGTAGTAATGAAATTCACACACTCACATAGAAAATGTTATTGAAATAATTATGATTCAAGTGTGTTTGTTATTACTTCAAATGTGTTTGTTTGTGATGTGAATACTTACAAGAATGCATAACTGATGAAAATTTGGCTTTATGTAAACAAATGAAGTTGAAAACTTGTTGATTTTATGCTGGAATTTGAACATTTGAATTACGAAAGATTATTAATCATGTCAATTATAAATTTCTTGATTTTTCTTTGAATATGATTGCAAATTTTGAATTAAGCATCGAGGACGATGCATTGTTTATGGGGGGAAGGATGTCACAACCCATTTTAATTAAAACATAAACAATTATCATTTCTTCTAAATTGTCGCCAACAATTTTGGATTTTTATTGGAGGGTAAGGGGCAGGAGTATGACACACGGTGGAAGTGGACTTAATCAACATGCAACATGAGTTGGAAAAAGAAAAGAACTGGCAGTTCAATAAGAGTGCGCGAGTTTAATGCAGTGAGTGCGTAATTGAAGAGGGGCATAATAAAAAAATAGGGGATTATCGGAGATTTGCACAAGAAGAGAGCAAACAGAGGATTGCGCAAATAGTGAGCAAGAGGGGCCAACTTAAATCATCTGCAATGTTTTGCAAGAACAGGTTCCTTTCTATTTTATAATTTTTGGATATTATAAGATAATAATGGCAACGTTTGTTTATTTTCCTTAGAATCTATAGGAGTCCTTGTTACCGGATGTTATTGTAATATGTGAGATCTTCGTTGGAATGAATGGTGATAATGTTTACCTTTGTTCTGGATTCTATGCATAGCAGCCTCCTTGATAGATTACAGCCCGTCTCTATGCTTTAACCTCATCCTTATTCCAATCTTTACCTGTTATGTTCTTGCTTCTCACGCTACCTCACCAATTAGCTTTGTGCCTTAGTTCATTTTAAGCACTTGCAGCAGCCCCTGTTTTGCCGATATTTTCCCAAATCGTAGAAGTTAAATTTCAACTCTAACCTGGGCAATTCCTCCAATTGTGATATTAAAACGTAGGCAGACTAGTTTTATATAGAATTATAAACGCAGGTAGATATTAGGTTGTTTAAATGCATAGGCGCCAATGAAGACACATTCTTTTTGTTTAATTTATTTTATCAACAGATGTTTATATGTAAATCTGTCCTTAACCATAAATTGATGGAGCGTAATTTCCAATTTTGTCCTCAGTTTTATCAACTTCCATAGATCTGTGATAGATAGTCATATTTCTGCTCCTTAATTTATGAACCCGTGTCAAATTAAATTTGATAGAGAAAATCCCAACTCAAACAAAACAACAGAATCGTATCATGGGTAGATTGAACATCAAGAACTAATGGATTGAAGCCATAGGAGCACGTTGAAAATGGTCCTTTGGGACTGGTTACAAACTAGGGCGTAACATTCATAACTGGTTACTGGTTATTTTATTAGTTCTGATAACATTCATTGTGATTATTATTATTTTTTATAGCGCATATCCATGTGGTATCTTATGTGTAGACCTTAGTTTCAAATTGATCAGGGGATGGATGCGGTGTCATTTGTGACTGTTTATTAGGACATTAATCAAACGATACAACCAGGAACAGAGGATACCCTGTAGATAGAATGGATTTTGCTCACATAGCAACATGTATTTTTGTCCTGTAATAGATCAGCCCTAATCCACTTCATAAATAAATTAGCATCTTTGTTAGATTTCTTAATAACCATAAGTAATAGATGCAAAATTATTAAATATGTTGTTATGCAAATTTTCAGCACACCAGTAGATATCCTTAATTACAATCCAATTAGTTTTCAAATGAATGTAGAGGCCTGGTGTTGATAGAAATGTTAAGTGTAAAATGTATGTGTTCTGATAAGAATGAAGAATAGAACTCTTTATGTTATAATTCTATTTTTGAAATGACGTTACAATCTATAATTTATTTATATAGTGGACTGTAAATCGTTTGGAGAGTAGTTGATGTGAGATCAGATTGTCAATAAGGTCTGGAGATCAAATTAAGATGTAGAATTGTGCTGAAGACATCTAAACCTTTCAGAAAGAACTACCAGCAAATTTTCTTCAGTTTTGTTGAATAATTTTAGAGAATGGGTATCTTGAAACGCTTAGAAAAATAGAATTTTGGATATGAGCTAAATGATAAATTAAGTAGTAACTGGGACATGTTTTTGATTATTTTATCAGGGCATTCCAACCATTTTATCATAGAAGTGATTATTTCTAGCAGAAATATATTTAGTTGAATCATTACACTCATAGTTTTAGAAATCACAGTTCCATTACCACTATCTTCATGGTGGACCTTTTGAAGTCTGTCCTAGTTTACCATCAGCCATCAACATTTGCTTGGATCACTGTTATAAGATTTGATTTCCTGTCATCATTATTTGTTTGAACATCATTTACTATTGTCCTTTCTCCCTGACTCGTGGTTTTAACAGCACCATTGGAACTCTTTTACAATCCTAATATCATTGTTAAAATCAATGACGTTAATGACTTCAGTGTGTTACCCTTATGTGATAAGGCTATAGCAGTGTTCTTCTCTAAGTTTTTGTCACATTACTGCTATAGAGCATTGTTGTTAATGTTAGCTTCAGTCGGATCCTGGATTGCTCAAGGTTGGCCCTATAATAGGAAAATTGTCACAACTATGAATTCAATTTGGATTTGTTAGAAGATTATATTTAATATGTTCTTATGGTTTGTTATATTGGGAAAAATATTTGGTCTATCCCATGGAATTGAATCATTTTGGAAACACCCAATATTATATAGAGTGAGAAAGGTTACCTAATTGAGATAACCATATATGATATATCATGAAAGATTCTCTAATAATATACTAGATGGTCGATAAGCACTAATATTGTTATCAATGGTGATTCCTATCCTTTTTATGATTTGGAAATATAATAAATTGATGCATACATTGTTTATTTTGATTGCTAGATTTTAACATGTTATATGAGTGAAAAATATGATCCATGATTGATTATGAATTTGAGTTGTGCTAATGTTGAGAATAAAGATTAAATAGTGAAGATGTTTGAATTTCTAGAAAAAGAATTTTCCATGAGCTTTGCATGTATTGAGAGTGCTTGATCTTTTGAAGTAATGAATTATTGTATTGTGATGTTATGTTTATACAATGAGTCTTTTTGTTAATATATGTTTGGCTTTTGAAACTGAAACTTGTTACCAATCTATATGCAAATAATGTGAACCAAACCCTACTTGTAAACACTTCTGTGTAAAATGAAAATTGATGTATTTTGGATGAGAAAGGAATGCGCCTATAAAAGAAAGGTTATTTACTTAGATCTATCTTGGATGTATTCATGACATGCGCATTTGTGATGTTTTATGGGTTATGTTAGTTTCTTTGATGGTATTTGAAGTTCGTATTGTTGTTTTACACAATTCCATTACTTCATACAGTTTTACTTGATTAGATTACGTCTAGCTGGGCTGGGTATCTTTCATGTCAGGAAAGGTTTCGAGGAAGCGTTAATGCTTCGTGGTTGGGTGGAAACGCACTCCCACAATATTTTTGCCCTAGCTGACTTTTGTGAATAGATTTTTGAAAAAAAAAATTAGGAAGGACTTTACCTTACAGTGCTATACGCATGTGGTATTCGACATGGTGGACACTTGACATATGGTCAACATTTCACTTGTCTTTGAACAAAGGTATGCCTTATCCTTTCGACAGATATGGTCGTAATTGTATTTCTGTTCAATTTTATTTAATAGGGAATCTATTGATATCTTGTCGACTTATGTAATCGACCTTTGACTTGTTGACCGACGCCCTAAAATTGTGGGTTTTACTCATGTGGCTTTTTGTGTCGAAATTTCAATCTTTACACGAGAAGAGCCATCAGTGTTGACTTTGAGAACTCGAGGCAGAGGAGTCACCCAATGCCCCTCACGATTGACTCGTTGCAAAGGGTGTCTGGTCCTACTACTATACCGCCGACTAGCAAATACATGAACCCCTCCGTACTATACCGTCAACTAGCAAATACATGAACCCCTCTCTAGAGAGGAAAAGTGAGGTGATTACATATAACAACATCCCAAAGATCCATACCTCCATTCAACTCACACTTAGCCAGAACTGTCTCACAAAGAGAATGGATAATTTTCTACCATAGGTGCATGACTCGAATCCTAACATCTTGCAAAATCCTCCCAACCAAACATGTTAGAGAATAAAAGATGGACCAATAGCCCAAGCAACCTGAAGAAAAGAGGTTTTAGAAGGAGAGTACCCCAAACAATCCTAGAACTTAGACAAAGAAGAAACATACCAGCAGGGGCGATCCCAAACACTCCACCAAAAGTATCAAACCTATTTGAAAAAAGAGCATTGAAAGAAAAGATGGAAAACAGACTGCTCACCATTACTCAAGGGCTCTAAAATCCGCACATCAAAACTTTCCAATCACAATGTTTTCACACAAGACATATTGAAGACCTATGTACAGCTCATAGATTAGCCCCTGATTGTGTCATTTTGATATCATACAACTTTGAACTTTATCCAAAAAGGTTCCAAACGTTCCCCTCTGCTACTGGGCAGAGGGATGTCAAATATGGAAATTAATATTCCCCAAATTGCGGCTGTAATCAAATTTGTGGCAGAGGATGTCAAAAAAATATGGAAATTAACATTCCCCAAATTGCGGTCGTAATCAAATTTTGATTTGAAAGACTTTTTGTGAAACAAATGGACGGGCAGTATTCTAAGACATTTCATAATTTATTTTCACACCTATGAAAATGATGGGCTGCGCTCTTCTCTCAAAGCTGGAATTTTTTTTAGTTAATTGAAAAATTAAAAATCATTTAAACAATTAAAAAAATGGATGCAGGAAACCACTTTTTGTATCGTCAGACGAGCCTAAAATTAATAGCAAAAAAAATATGATACACAATCATTGGGTGTTCAGATAAAAGGAATCAATGAATTAATAAGAACATGTTTCTATCACTGTCAATGAATTAAGGAAAAAGATAAAGTTGTGCATATTTATTGTCAAAACAATTGAAATTCAGGTCCCGCCAAATTCTAGCTGAAATCCATTAAAACGCCCATATTCGCAAACTACCTTTCACACTATCTATGCCAACGAACTCTTTTTCGGCTGAAAGCAGGGTTGTCATGGGGAATAATAATATCCTCTTCTCTGTACTCACGTATACCTTTGTTATGTTCCCACTGGCTCACGCAAAGCTATCTAATTATTCTAACGTTTATTTAACGGAAACAATGCCATATGAAATGGGCATTCATTTGTTTGCTTGTTCACAGAGAAAATGGGCAAGTGTAGCTGTGCTCTGCTTTGGATTGCTGTAATTTCTTTGGCTTTCTTTCTCCGACCTGCACAATCTTGGGGTAAGGAGGGCCACTCTGCTACATGCAAGATTGCTCAGGTAGGCTTCTTCGCTTAACATTGTTTTAAACTTTTTATTACAGTACTTCAGTAATAACCAAACCTAATTAGATGCCTGGGTCTATGTTTTTTTTTAAACACACAATGGTTGAGGCTTAGATTACTTGAAGTTGGCCAATCATGGTAGTTAATGTTGGTAAAGCATGCACTGGTACATTTATTGTCTAAGCAAAGAGAATTGGGTAAGTATTAAATTTAGTAAGCGACCTCTTAATCTTAAAGTAAGGTACACAGAAGGACTCTAATGGTAAAACAATAAAGATCTTTTTTTAACAATTGATTGCAGACTGGTTTATGCTGACTAGTGAATTTTAAGAATCAATTTAAAATTGATTTATATTAAGAACTACCAGACATTGATTGGTAAATGTGATTTAGTTTAAACTTGACATAGTAGCAGGACTTCAGTTGAGTAATTGACGATGACATTTTCTAAGACTAAACTCGAGTTGTTGTGTAAAGATGGTTGGACCTTGATCAAAACATGGGGATATTATTAACATTTCACTCTGCAGCGAAACACTGTGAACAAAACATCAACTGTGAGGCACAGATCACAAAAATTTCAACAAGTTTCTTGTAAAGGATTTTTTATTTGGAGTGATGGGCAACAAGATGTTGCCATGGGATGTCACTCTTTTGCTCTTAATTGAAGTTTATCTGTAGCTTGTATTTAAAGTATTTATGTTAAAATTTCACCAAAAACATATTACTAAAGCACTTTAAATTTTCTGAAAAGAGTTCTGAAAACTCTGTTATTTTCTGCAGATCAGTCTGGACTCAATTGTAGGACCTCCCATTTGGGTGGGAGAGTGACTATGGTTCTCAAAGCTCTAATGTAGTACCTTCCATTTGGATGGGATAGTGGCTATTGTTCTCAAACTTTAAACTAGTTTCAGTGTCATACCATGTTATTTTCTCCAAATCTATCAGGGCTCTAATGTAGGACCTCCCTTTTGTAGGGATAATGACTATGGTTCTGAGCTCCTCTTTACATGTTATAGTGGCTTTAATGCTCTACAAATAAGTTGTCCATTCCTTTCTCATCACACTTTTTTGCTTGGGATTCTTAGCTTTGACATAATATCATAGTTTTGTTTTGATATCACATGGTTAGTTTCAGTAGGCCAAAAGGGCTCAACATAGGATCTCTTTTTGCATGTTGGATTTGATATTTTTATTTTTATTTTGGGGACCATTTAGGATTTGAACCTCTGGTCACAACTTCATGTCTATTAAGACTCCCTACGATAATACATATTCGATCTTAAAGCCCCCAGGGTGCTCTACCATTAAGCTATTTCTCCCTTTGAAATAGAGTGTATCCTCCTAGTTCCCACAACATACAATTACTATCTTGGGACTCTTTGGTTGGACATTCTATTCAAACGATCTGGTGTTCTACCACTGAGCTACTCATTCATTCAATTGTAATAGTAATTTGAAGATCAACTGTTCTACCAAAGAGCTACTCATTTAATTGTAGTTTTGAGTGTGGGTTCTTCTTTGAGTCATACCACTTCATCATCTCTTCCCCCAGTTGCTTCAACACACTTGTTTATTGGGATACTAGTTTATCTCTGGTACCAAGTTATTTCTATATGTACTGGCAAGGAGATAAGGCCTCGCATCTGCATGTTGGGTTTCTCCACTGTTGAGCTGTTTGTCTCTTAAGGCTTGGAATGTGGAATATTCATCAAACAAAATTTAAGCAAGTGTTGCTAGCTTCCAGCCCAGTAGTCTTTCATTCAATGTTCAAATTACATCTGAACAAGAACATATACTTTTTCTTTTAAAGGTGGGCTGGTTTTTTCATTTCCTTGTGTTAATTGTTTTTTTATGAAACTCTTGGTGTAGTAGAAATTCTCCAAAGAATCTTCGATGATCATTATAACCATATGGGAATATGGATAATGCGTAGAACATGGGAAGCATAACCTGTAAAGGAGAAAACTTTAATGAAAGAGAAGATGAAAAACATTTTGGCCCAAGTTGCTCTGTGTGTCTGCAGCATTTGAACCTACCACAGATTCAAAAGATCTCTATAATTTTTAAATTTGTACCTAAAATTCTTTCTTCTGAATTTTTGGATAAAAGAAATCTTGTTATAAAGAAAATAAATAAATCTTAGTTCCATTGACCAGCTTTACTCACTGTACCATATTTTCTATTAATAGGAATTCGACAGACTATTCATCAAAAGCTGAAATTTTGACAAACTTGTAATGTTAAATTTGAGCACAGTCCCTTCTAAATGAAGCAGCAGCAGATGCAGTGCAGAAACTGCTTCCAGACTATGCAGGAGGTGATCTTTCATCTGTTTGTTCCTGGGCTGATGAGGTTAAATTTTTGGCCAAATACCGCTTTAGTAGTCCGCTGCACTTCATTGATACACCAGATCTCAAGTGTAACTATGATTATTCTAGTAAGTTCTTTTCTCGATTTAGAAACATATGTGCGGAAAATCAACTTTATATAATATTCAGCCATAAGTTGTTTGAAGTAATTTGCTGGATCCGAGATAGATAATATGATTCTTGGTGCTGAAGAATGTTGAGATATTATTACTACTTTTTATTTCATTTGATATTCATTGTTTTTACCTTCAAAGCTAGAAGTATTCTGCTGCAAATGAGATGTAACGGGAAACAGCATATCCTTTTGATCCATTTTCTTTCAGGATATAATAAAGCTTACCATAAACTTGCCATCATCTTCTGAGCACATATACAAGACTTTTGCTCGGAAGAATTTGTATCTTTTTAATCCATATATAGAACATAAAATTGCATGCAAGAGTTAGACAATGATATCCACTGTTATCTATGTCTGTATTCAAAACAGGGGATTGCCACAACACAGGAGGAGAAGAAGGCATGTGCGTTGCAGGGGCTATCAATAATTATACTGCTCAGCTTGCAACATATGGCAAATCGTCTGACTCAAAATGTATGTTCATTCTTAAGGAAACATTCTAGTTTAGCAGGTCTACCGTGCCCCTTTTTATTATCTATTTAATTGGTAGCTTTTGATCAAAAGAACATTTTTTCAAATACCTCTAATTTGCTAACTTACAAGATATCCCTGAATTTTGCAGATAATTTGACTGAAGCGTTGCTCTTTCTGTCACACTTTGTAGGAGACATCCATCAGGTGTTGTTATGATTATTCCAACATTCTACTTGTTTGAGGGAGTTGAAACTTTCTGTACTCTAGTGTATGAATCGAACTTTCTTAAAGAATGATAGTTTTTTGTGCAGTGATCTTGGTGGTATTTAAATTCCTATTTTCGTCTAAAACATTTTCTATGTATGCTCACGAATAAACTAAAACTGATTATTTTGCAGCCTCTGCATGTTGGATTTACTGGAGATTTAGGTGGAAACACAATAACCCTACATTGGTATGGACAAAAAACTAATTTGCATCATGTAAGTATAATAAATTTTGGCAGCATATATGTATTTTGATCAGAAATATAGGAAGAAATAAATTCAAAGGAATGAGTAAAACCATAAACCTACCTTTTGGTCAGTTTTCTCTTTGTGGATTTTCACATTTCATTAGCATATGCAGGAATGTTTGTCTTCAATCTCCACGCTGTCCTGCTTGTTTCTTTCCACTATGGAGTTCATTTTCTTATTGTGCCGCACCTTTAATGCTTGTCTACTTATTAGTATTGGAATAATTTAAGTCAACGCCTATATTTTATGGCAAGTATAGGAAACATATCTTGATGAAAATTTAGACGTGTAGATCATACTTATGTTGAATCTTGAAACCGTAGTTGTTAGGTTACAAAACGGTATCAGTTTTTTGAATACTTACTCCAAAAGCCTACTAATTCATTTCTGGATGCCTCATGGACTGTGGAAAAAATATTTCTACAGATCTTTAAAACTTTTGTTGTTGAATGTCTACAAATCTTTAGATCTTTTGTTGCTGAATGTCTACAAATCTTTAGATCTTTTATTGTAGCAATATAAGATGGTCGATTTTTTGTGATTTAAGTGATATAATGATTGTTTTCTATGGAACTCTGAACCACAAATTGGGGTAGAAGAGACAAGACAGAAAGCCAAATACAGTAAAAACAAAAAGACAACCACAAGAAGCCAACAGTAAAAACTCATTGAAACAGCAAAAAACCTGTAACAACCCTCCTCTAGGGACATTGAAAACCAAATCAGGCTAAAGCCCCAAAACAACTACAGAACTCACTCCTCAAGGCAAGCTTGAGGCCAAACTTCAACAAGGAACTCTGAGAATTGTCAGCAACCTTACCTTAGCTAGAATCAAACCATGAAGCTATCTATTAGCTAAGGGACCCTACATCGCTCCTCACATTGAAGTTCAATCCCCTACCAAGCTTCTTCACATGTTCTTGAGTAGGAGAAACGGACCCAAGAATGACATTTTCACAATTATTGCCAAGCCAACCTCCAAAGGATTAGCCCGTCCTCCTCCAATTGCTGATGATTTCCAACCCTACAATTATAAGAAGCATGACAGTCATGAAGCAATGATTGAAAAAACCATCCTCATATTAGATCCATTTCACCCAATCTCCCGACTTATAAGTTAGAGGATAAAGTGTTTGAAAAAGGAAGCATCTTCTCCACATCCACATTAACGCAGAACCTTGCGAATAACAACCGTTTTCTGCATTTTGTCACATTGTCATTGCCATTAACAACGAGCTCGCCAAAGGAGCTACCATTTGCTGCCCAAATCTCTTCGTCCCAATATTCAAGCGGTATACTCGGAAGCCTCACAAGACTGGTACTGTACTAATGGACTCTTTTTCTGAGTCAAGCCATTTTCCAGCTATTAAAGAAGAGGCCAAAATCAACCAAAAACCACGGCCCCTTAAGTGAGTACGGGTACAGTGTTCATGAAGATTAAAAATAATCATAAAGAAACCCTTGGCAAGCATTGAGATCTCGATGGAACCCTAAAGAGTTCATTTTCTCTCAGCCCATACTCCGAAAATATCAACATTGGGTTTTAAACCCTAAACATTTCCCAATCAGGGCACTTTTAAGATTGGGCGAAGATTTTCTACAATTTAATCAGGGATTTTGAGCAACTAATGACTACCCTTTGCAACCAGAATCAAAGGGACAGCAGGAAGAGTACCTTGGATGGTTTGAGCCTTGGGCGATTCGTCGCAGATGTCATCCTCAGCCCTCAGAATAAACCCCGACGAGGTTAAGGAACAAGAAAAGAAGAGCTTTCCTTCACCAAACTCGCAGCATAGCATCTTTGAAGTTTGAATGAGACAGGCAGTTCCACATTGTTGGTAGCCAACGAAGCCACAGCAGCAGAACAAGCTGTAGCAGCCGTCGCATATGCCCTTATGTTCACAAAGTAGAAAGCACTCGCACAAATCCTGGGCAGAGCCGCTGCTTCTGCCATTGGGAAGCGTGGATCAAGAACTCTCTCATTGGATAGCCCTTCCACTTCAATTTTCTTTCGGTCCTAAAATAAATGTGATGTCGAATTTAAAATAGTGGAATGCCATATGCTAGTTTGTAGATCAAGTGAAACGTAATGTACTGAAAGTTCATAGTTCGAAACAGACATGGTCCATGCATATGCAAATGCTCATCAGGATGAAAACGTTCAATTCAAAGTATAAAATTTGCTATCACCTATAAAATGTGTGTCTACTCCTCTTTAATGCTTGCTTGTTTACAAAATATTCATTGGAAAATAGATTACCTTAAGAATTAGTTAAATTATTAGGCATTCATTTTGGAGTTCAAGCCTTCTTGCTGATCTTAGGCATCTGATTCTGAAGCGCTAATGCTTGCATATCCAGTGTGAGCAAATAATTTTGGCTGTCTGAATCAAATTGAAGATTTTGTTGTTTATAATATATTGAACAGAGGCAAAGCAAATTTGAATACTGTAAAACTCTCCTAACATTTGAATAGATTTGAAGTTGTGGATGGTACACAATGATTCATTTTTGGGCCCAAAAACCTGCATAAAATGTTTATCAGTTTGCATATTTTCAGGCTATATATCTTTTCATCACATTTGCTCTGTTTCACTTTTTGATTGTCGAGGCTTTCTATTGACCATCTGCAACATTTACCTTTTACCTATCCCATCACCATGACGGCTTTGGACTAACATAGACATTTTTTTCCCTAATCTGTCATCCATAAACATGAATGCATAACATGGATACTGCATTTTTTTGTCGAGCAAGTAGCCTCTAGCAAAATAGATAGGATAGAATACATTGGCCTTGATTCTGTGCTTGTATGATTTTGTTTGGAGAACTCAGAATACACATAAAATTTACAAGGAAACTATCTTCTTAGGAAAGCATTGACTGCACATGAGCGTCAGCCCCAAAAGCTAAAAGAGTCGACATTTTAACAGAATCACATAGGTATAACCTTAAATTTGATTGAAATAGAATGTGTTTACGCTGATTTGACTACTCCATGCTAATCGGGGGAAATTTTTCCTTAAGAAGATGATGCATAACCAATCTTTCAAAAGACAGCAATGGCTATCGACCCTATTTCATCCCATTATCTGTTGCAGTTTTCTGTGATACTGCCAGAGTTTGCTAGCAAAAGACCTCTGCACAAGAGGGGCAATGAAAAGGAAGTTAAATTCATCAACTGTGTTCAAACTTTAGGAAACTTTAAATCTTCAAAAGACATGATAAACTGTCTGCTCTTGCAGACACCAAAGATAATAAGAATCTGAAATAATAGCTCTGTAGTTCTACGAACATGCTATGGACAAGTGCATGTATGATTTTGACTTTAGTTTACAGTTTTTTCAGTACATTTTTCTCATCCTGCAACTAAATTCATAAAAGTTTTCTTCAAAATCTGGATGTATCGCCTGCTTTCTTTAGAGTTAAATTGCCAAATTCTAGAATTTATCATAACGAAATAAGGTTTGGTTGACAAAATGACAGAATAAAGTATTTTTCATGACGAAAACGAAACTTCTTTGTGCATCCACAGTTTTTAATCCAATTGCTATTTGCCAACAGGTATGGGACACTCTGATCATTGAAACAGCACTCAAGGACTTTTACGACTCTGACCTTGCTCTTTTCACACAAGGGCTTCAGACAAACTTAACCGTATGTTTATCTTCTTCCTTCTCTCTGTCTCTCATCCAATTTCTATAACGCTATGGAAATAGAAGAACTTGTATAAATCAAACTAAACTCATTTTTAAAAATAATTTAATATTACTATTCTGAGCTTTAATTCGGTTGAAGTTATAGATTTGTATTTTCTAAAAGTAAGAGATCAATGTTTTTTGTTTCGGAGAAATATTGATTTCATCGGCACATTAGTTTCTTTTTCAGTTTTTAACTTTTTATCTGTTAGATGTTGCACACATGCAACGATATGCAAACATGTTTGTTAAGCTACTAAGGTACAGGATAGGGATAGAGAAAGAATACTGGATGTATGCATTTAATTGCTTCATCAAAATGAGGAATGTTGCATAATGTTGACGAGCAGGAGAGATTTGGTCGGAAGGGTAATGCCAATATGGAAAGACATACCCAATTATTTATAAGATCTGGTTTAAAAACTTCCTATAACAGGTAGCTTTCTGAACTTCAATAATGATCTCTTTGAGACCACAGGTAATGAAGGACGCCTCCCCTTAGCCTTGGGATGTTGGATTGGGTATGGAAAGGAATTTATTTAGTCTATGATAATGGGTGATCTGTTTTTGGTTGACAGATGACTCACAATTATTTTCTGTAGAAGACATTTGATTGTGCTATAAATAAGGTGTATATGTCTTATTTTCTTTAAGATTTGAATTTATGACCTCTCTTTCAAGAAATCAAATAGAAATTCTTCAATTTGCTAGGTAGAATGAATTTTCTACCTGTTACAAAAGGCTACTTCGTCGCAAAATCTTGTGTGCTCATGTTTAAGGTTTGTAACTTGTCTTCGGCACTTCCAAAATGATCCAAATCACCTTAGTCAACCATGACATCATCACACCCTTATCTGTTCTGGAAAACATCATTTTGCAACGAAATCAAATATATAACTCATGACATAAACACTTCATGAACGTAGATTCATAGAATGCCATAACCCCAATGGTCCAGTACACATTGGCCCACTTTCTGGTTAGCTATATAATTGTAAATTGCTAGACAACATTTTTCCAACCTAGAAAATGCATCCATATATCATGTCCGTTATATGTAAGTAAATACTCTTCATCTGTTAGATTTAAGCAATTCGTGGGCGATACTTCGGAACATTAAAGTGATTTAGTTTGGTAGAATTTCTAGTTTGCTGGCTCTTTCTATTGCAGGGACAATTTCTTTCTTTTTCTTATGAGTGATTTGATATTTGTGCGTGCATTTTTAGTAACGGTTTTCTTGTACTTTTGAAACAGGATAGTTGGTCAAATGATGTCCCTACATGGGAGAAATGCAGCACAAAAGCGCTTTCTTGCCCAAATCCGTAAGACCAATTTTATAACTCTTTTGGGTGACATTTTTTTTAGCATGATTAGTGATTAAGCATCATTTACAAACAAAGAACTCAGAGTACATTCTGATGCAGAATGAGTCCATTTTGAAAAGAAAATTAATTCAGGATTTATATTATGGAAGTAAAGACTCTTCAGCAGAAAAAATTCCAAAGCTCTAAAAAAAAATTAAGAGTAAATTGAGATTATATTAAATTTTGTGTGGCTGATTTATAAGAAATTTCTCTGAAGAAGTGAGGTCCCTGAAGAACGCTGCTATAAATCATCAAGTGTCTAGTTTATTAGTAGTGAAAAATTTCATGACTAGTCCTAGCAGACAGTTTTGTAACCAAAGGACGCAAACAATATGAATTGTTTCTTTAAATTTAGCACTGAAAATTTATTTTGCTGTGTCAGTAATGAGCATCCATATTTTTTCTAGATGTAGAAGTTCATAAAGGAGAATGAACATTAGTAATGTATTTAGTTATTTGTTTATAGGTAGTTGGAAATTTTATTTATATTCCTAAATTTATATAAACTTATATAGACAGCAATGCAATGTAAGAATGTAAGTTAGAGAATGATTGCAATGAAATAATTTTAAATCTGTTATATTTTTTTTTTGGCATTATGTTTTTTTTCAGTTTTATTATTGTTTTTCTGACATCAGGTATGGAGCGGAAAGCATTGGTCTAGCTTGCAATTGGGCATACAAAAATGCTCCTGCTGACAGTGTCTTGAAGGGTGAGTTCCCCTACTATAGTTTTTACCACTTGAAATATTACACCATTTCAGCGTTGAGGCCATTAAAGTGAAGTTCAATTGCAGATGATTATTTCCTCTCTCGTCTGCCTGTCGTTGAAGAGCAACTTGCAAAAGGAGGTGTGAGGTTGGCTGCAACACTAAACCGCATTTTTTGATCAACTCATCCAGAGAGGGGAGCAATATGACTATAAAATTATCACTACATTTTCACACTTGATTCCATGTTTTCTAGAGACATGCCATTGTTTTATTCTGTAAATCACTCAACTGTACACTTCCAAGCAGATGGGTATATGCTTTCTACTCTGCACTATTGGAGTTAGAAGCAAGTGATTTTCAGTATATTCACCACTGCGATGCTCTCATTGTACAAAACATCTTATATAAAGTACACATTAGAAGAATGTGTTATATATAGAATAATGATATATTTGATCTTTCTTTTATAAATTTTACACCCAGTGGAACAGTGCACAGTCTATTAAAAGTGAGTATTTCTTTTGGTATAATAGAAGATTTGAATTAAATATTATTTAGGTGTATACAAGGTAGACTACGTCTTTAAACCAAGTGTCTTTTGAGAAATGGTGTTAGCATTTAGTATATCAGTGGAGAGAAATATATACATGGACCCAAAACAAATGTTGTCAATGCTTATCCGTACTACACATTTGACAAAAAAAAATATTAAATAATTGACAAATATTAACATGTGTTTAGAATTTTAATAATTGATTGTTGTTAAATCTAGCAATTTTAAAGGGTCCACTATATGCGTATAAGGCCAAAGTCATAATATTGGTTAGTGCCTTTATCCAACAAGGCCATAGATTTTTTTGGAATCTTTTAGCCTCTTTCAAAAAACAAGATTGGTTGCCAAAGTACTTCAAAGGGTGTCATTTTATAAAAGCTTTAATCTAATAATCTTTACTTAAAATTAGTGAAGTTGAAAGGTTCTAAATGGACTTATTAGGGATCAAGTTGTATTAAGCATAATGTTCTAATATCATAAATGATGAGGTTGAAATCATGCCCCCAACAAAATTGGTGAAATGTATACTCCTCTATCATTGGCTCCTTATCAAAGAGCTTTCAACCTAAAGACTTGTGTCCAGTTGCTTGTAGATGATATAAAATCTTCCAAAAAATAAAAAATAAATGAATTATTAGTCCCTACCTATATATAGGCAGGAACTAAAATGTTTTCAATTGCCTTATTTGTATTAATTCTTACAATTAATAAATGTTGATTTTTAAAATTTAGAGACATTTATTTTTAAAATTAATTTTCAATCATTAATTTCTTATTTTTGATTGGTTACTGGTAATTTTTGTAGAGATTTAATTATTTTTTAATTCAAAAATAACCAAAAAAAACATGAATAAGTATCAATTAATTGCATTTATTATTAACATTAATTATTGTCAGATTTGAAAAAAGTTCTCTATTTATAATCATAAATAAAAAAACCGTTGTACGTCAATTACGTCGCATGATTTTTGCCCACGTTGCAGGTTCAAGTCTCTCGAGAAAAATTCAACAATTTCAAAGTTTGAGCCCATTGAGGGTGGAGCCATCTGTCTGAATTACCCTTTGGTCTGGAGTACGACTCACATGAGATTATGACGAGTTGGTGAAGCCATTTCCAGTGGTCGACTGTTCGAATTTTACGTCTGCATCATTTGACGTGCCTTAATTCATATTAATCCTATTCCTACCGAACAATTTAACGGATATAATGTGCTCATGGGCTTTCACCCATTTACCAATATTTATTAATAAGATTTTATAATTGATTAAAAAATCTATTTTCTTATAGAATGGCATTTAAAGTTAAATAATACTTATGGTAGTCTTTAAAGTTCTCACGGTGATTTTTGAAATTTTTATTCTTTAAATTAGAGTTTAGTTTTAGCTTTTAAAATTTTATTTCAAATTTAATTACATGATTAGAGACTTTATTAAATGCTTAGAAGTTAGAATTATTTTAATTTTAAAATTTATTTTCAATTACATATTTTTAATGATAAGTTTAAAATAATATAAATATTATTCTAATTTTTAGATTCAAAATAATTATAAAATATCTATAAATATTTTAATCAATTATAATAAATGTAATTTTAAATAACAATTATTTTAAATTCTACAAGTAATTCAATTTTTTTAATTTTAAGTTAGGGAATTATAATTAAGAATTAAAGTGTTTCTTATTGAGGTAAAAAATTATCCATGTTTGTGTCAGAGAGCATAATCTTAATTTTTAAATTTAAGTTTATATATGGTGTTTTCAACTAGTTATTATGATGAGTGGAGTAAGTATATTTTTAATTATAAATAAAATATTTTTGTAAAAATAAATCTTAATTCATTTTAACAATTGGTAATTTTCCTCAGGTTTAATTTTTATTATTTTATTTTACATTTATTTTACTTATGTAATTACTTTTACAAATTTTTAAATTATTTGAGAATTATCATTATAAAACTTAAAAACTTAAAATATATAAATAAGTTTATAATTTATAATTTATATTTAAGACTATTTTACATCATAAAAAAAAATTATTTAAATTTTAAGATGCAAATTTACCAAATTAATTTTGATAGATTTTAAAATCATTACAAGATTATGTATAGAATTTCAATCTAAGGCTTCATATTGAACTATAAGTTGAGCAAATAATATTTATAATTTAAGCAAAAACCATTTATTATATTATAAAACCAAACATTCACAATGCTCACCTTTGCATGCTAACATGTTTTAGAACATTTGTTTCAATGATACCCATTGATTTGTGATTTGTTGGGGCATGCTACATTTTTCATCTCTACAAGACATCAATCTCTACATTCTAGTCTTCTTAATCTTAGTTATTTATTGTGCATATAATCTAATTGTCCATTCTATCATGATGCTCATTAGCATGATTATATTTGCGGTTACATTTCTATTTGTATTTACTGTAATATTCATGGAGGTACCAATAGAAACATATTCATCATAGTATAATATTTTAAAATTCAATGAGGGACTCAATAATCTTTGGGGTCATGAGCATGAAACAACGTCACATGACCAATCTCAACATATTCTTAACAATATAGTACTGTGATCAATGAGGGATTCAACACTCCTTGGGGTCCTAAGCATGAAATAGTGTCATAGGACCAATTTTAGATAAATTTAATCAACTCGAGTTGGGTGTTGACCTACAATTTACATCCAATTATATACAAAGTCAAAAATTTCACAAGAAAGCTACCAATTGAATGTCATGGGCTAGTTGTTGGTTCTATTGACATTTTACTTCCTTTGCTACTCTTATACCCTTAAGATGAACTATTAATCAATGTCTTAAGGATGCCATCTTTCAAATTATCAATATCTCTCTCATGGAAAATATCCAAAGATTTATTGCTCCAAACCTAAATTTTCATCTTCTACTATCCATGTATCCATATTATTTTATTTCACAGGATAAGGTAGATATATTCCCTACCTCTTGTAACAAAGGAATGACTTCAAAAATAGCATCTTCACCCATCAATCTCCCATTGTGCAAATTTCAAATTGTTTGTTCTTCTATAGACTCATACTAGGAAAGCACAAGTAGATACAATTAACTATAATATTGTCATTAACTTTATGCTTACACTTTCTATTGAATCCTTGCACTTTTTCTACCTTATTGAGCATACTTTCAACCTTTCCATATATCCTCTTTTTACATAAGGCAGGGACTCAAGTTGTAACACAACTCTTGTTTTACTAGTGTCAAGAATCATGTCAACATAGAAAATGATTGGTTGGGTTTAATTTGAACATTTATATCCAATCAATGTCATGTTGTCACATGTTATTCATGTTTTGACCAACAACTCGCCCTATTTACAAAGGGGTTGTAAGTTCAAATTCAAGCAATTTGAAAATGTATTAAAGGAGTAAAAATAGTAGTACAAGTGTTGATTTTTAGTAGTGAGCTTATATGCGAAAATGGCTCTGCCTTCAGAGAAATTTAGCAGGAGTCCACATACAGTTTTCAGCATCAAAAGTATTCAAAATCAGATAATAAAATTTAGTGCGACCAAGTATGCGATATTACATTGTGCTAGGGCACAAAGGTCCCCCCCCTTCTGGACATTCTCCAGATGTTCTGAGGACATCCTGTGTGCTAAGGGTAGAGGAAGAAGGGATTGAGGTCATATGTGCCCTTGCGCTAATTCACAACCTCAAATTGCTTTGGTTGATCCCATTCCGAAAAACAATGATGGATGGATCAAAGTTGCAACCCGATCACAGAACAAGAGAAGAGCATCTAGGTTACGGCTCCTCACTATCAGAAGAACATCTGCCCTGGTTCAGGCCCAGTTTCGACTATTGTTCCATACTCGTAGTCTCAGCATAATCAGAAAGAGAGCATCTAGGTTACGGTTCCTCACTATCAGAAGAACATCTGCCCTGGTTCAGGCCCAGTTTTGACTATTGTTCCATACTCGCAGTCTCAGCATAATCGGAAATGGACAGAGATTCCTGTGCGGAAATCAAAGCCCTTAAATACAAATCAGGGAATTTGTGCTCCATCTTTCAATCTGTCGGTTAACAATAGATTTTTTCCTCTTATGATTGATGGTAATTATAATAAAAAACCATCTTCCAAAACTAAAATCTACTCTCCGCCTCATAAACGACGAGCTCCACCCAATCTCTAGTTAATTCCCCTCCATTAGATGATAAATGTCTTGCAAAATATAGTCCATGCCCCCAAAATTCAATGGCCAAAGTCACTCCTTACTCCCTTCCACACAGAAGAAGATTGGATCTAGGGCTTTCTCGGCCATGCCCTAATTCCATCAAAGAAGGTAATCCTGCACAAAGCTTAAACTCTCATGTCTCTCCAGCTGAAGGAAATATGAATGGGATAAGCCTGATATTGGATCTTAAAGATGGACTGATTGAAAGGAACCAAGCACTCTGTTCTACCTACGACGTGATAGGTAGATGGAATGGAGTGGGCTCCCTGTTACTAAAATTGTCGAATGGCTAAAGTAGGAGCTCCATAACAAGGTAAGACTAACCATCCTCCTGATGATTTTATATATCTAGACTGTAGTAATAAAAAGCTTAAAGATAAAATTATTACGGAAGGATTCCCTAAATACAGAAACAAAGGTTTTACTTTCTTAGATTGGTTTCATTTCTTTAATCCATCTCAACTGGAGGATTTCCGTGTAGAAAAGGTTGTTATGCTCAAAAATCTTCCAATAGAATTTGCTTGTGAAGAAACCCTTCATAAAATTGGAAATTGTATTGGAAAATTTGTAGGATTTGTTGATTCAACATATCTTTATTTTGAAAAAATTATTATTGTTCGAATGAATGTGAACACAAAATCAATTTCATCCATACAAATTTCATGCAAAATGTCATCTTTAGTAATAAACCCTACGATCATTGAATATGAAATAGATTCAGAAGATTTAGAAGACTTGATTTCTCCAGCTTCCAATGGTAATCAGAAGGAAATTAATAATTTATCGGAACCTTTAAGCTTAAACCCTCTACCTAATATTAACACAAAACCCATTAACATTAACGGGGACTCCTTAATAACTTCTTCAGATAAATTAACAATAGATGATCCCAAAAATCTTTCTACTTTTGTTCCTATCAGTAATAAGAAAGTTGATATGCATAACTCAGTATTGAAGGAAAGCTTAGAACCCAATTCAAAGATTAACAATCTTGCTCCAACTAGCAAACTCAATAATGGCAATATTAGGAAAGCTAACCCTGACCTTGTTTATGGTATTAATGTTAAGCTTGTTCAAGGATATTAATGCTGACTCCTATATGCAAACACAACCTAGGAATGCTCTAAATGATAACTTACTTAGTCAAGCCAAAAGAGTACAAAATATTGAACAAAAATTGAGTATGGTAGGTAGTATGATGGAAGATCTCAGAGTAGTTCATCAAGACATCTTAGAAGAGTTAGTCCAATGGCATGAAAATGAAAAAATGAATTGTGTATATAGAAAGAAGGATTCAGAGTTACTAATTTCTTCCAAACAGGGGAGGTCAATACTCCTACAAATGGAAATTATCTATGAAGAATAAGGAATTCCTTTAAACCAAGACATGTTGTTGGAAGACTATGGTAAAGATTTAATAGATATTGAAGATGGAATTTTCTTTGGAAGCTCTAACCCTGACCAACAACAACAAGACTCATGCAACCTAGAGACTAATCCAGTAGATAATTTCATCTCGGAATTGAGAAGTGAATGCCCTTAGGAAAAAATCTTAGAAAATATTAAGGATGTTACAAAATGCCTTAATGTGATAACCAATTCTGAGAGGCAATTGGGAATATCAACAACTATTGATGGTTTATCCAGTCCTGTCATATTCAAACAAAAAAAGAAGACATGTAGGAAATCTACCAACGAGCTTAGAAGTCTGGCAGGCGAAGCTGAAAACCAAACTAAGTTGATTGACATTGTTTATGCAAGGAAGGGGAAGTTCCTTCCCACAACACAATGAAGCTCTCTACGTGGAATGTTAGGGGCTTTAATGCCCCTAACAAGTAAAGGTTAATAAAAAGAAACCTAAAACTACTTGACTCAGAAGTAATCCTTATTCAGGAAACTAAATTAAACTCAGAGGAAAGTAAAAAAATTAGCCTTAAATTAGGTATTTGGAAAGCCGAAATGGTTCCTTAAGTAGGGGGTTCAAGAGGGATGGCAGTTATTTGGGATCCAAGGAAAGTTGTATATGACAAGATTGATAATCAAAGAAAATGGATGTTAGGAATGGTTAAAAGTATTTAAAGTTCCCTCAAATTCAATATCTTTAATATATACGGTCCTATACAATCAAATGATAAAAAAAGAATTATGGAAAGTCCTAGAAATTCAACTTAATAACCAACAAAATGTAAATTATATCATAGGAGCGGATTTTGAGCGCCTTCAACTATACCATCTCTGCAGAAATCCTCACGAATGCGGGATCGGATCATTTCCTAATCAGATTAACTACAATAGAAGAAGGTAGACCTCCTAGAAATCCTTTCAAATTTGAGTTTATGTGGTTCCAAGATGATAATTTTATGCAGCTTTTAGAACAATGGCAGGGTCAACTACATGTAACTAGCTCCAAAATGTATTATTTTATGTCAAATCTAAAGTTCATCAAACACAAATTCTTAACTGGAATAGTGAAAAATTCAACATCTTTGAAAATAAGATTAAAATAGAAAATGAGATTGAGGTCCTTAACTCAGAAGTAAAAAAGAGAAACTTGGATGTCTAAAGGGGATAGCAACACAAATTTTTTTCACAATAGTACTAAAAAAAAAAGAAATATTAATCGGATTATAAAAATCAAAGACAATAATGGTAATTTAATAGATAACCCTACTCTAATATCCTCCGAATTTGTGAATATTTCAAAGAAATACTTAACAATTACAAACATTTTGATTTAATTTCTCAAAATAAACTCCTTTCTTCAATCCCTACACTTGTTTCAGAAGCTGAAAATAAATGGTTAAATAGTAAACTATCGATGGAAGAAGTCAGAATATCTCTCTTTCAACTTCACCCTGACAAATCACCTTGACCAGATGGCTTTCACGCTGGTTTCTTTCAAAAATGTTGGCATTTCATTGGGAAGGATATTTGGGAGGCTGTGGAAGCCACCGGAAATTCTGGAACCCTTCTTTCTGAAATTAATAATACCTTTTTCACTTTGATACCAAAGAAATCTGATTATGAGAATTCGGGAGACTTTCTCCCTATTGCCCTTTGTAATACTATATACAAAATTCTATCTAAATCCTTAGCAAATAGGTTAAAATCTCTCCTCCCTAAAATAATATTGGAAGAACAAATGAAATTCGTTCCAAATAGATCTATCCTCGATGGAATTATAATCTCCCAAGAAATCATACATACAACTTAACATAATAAAGAACCTTTCATGTTGATATAATTAGATATCCAAAAAGCCTATGATAAAGTAGATTGGGGATTTCTTTTTAAATGTATGGAGGCATTTGACTTATCTAAACAATGGATTAATCTTATATATAATTATATATCTACACCAAATATTTCCGTCCTCGTAAATGGAACACCAGAAGGGTACTTTGATATTTCAAGAGGTATGTTGATGTTTTGTAGCTTCAGTTGAATAAACACTATGATTCAATACTAATATATATATATATATATATATATATATATATATATAATGTAAATATTAGAGAAATTAATATAATACTCAAGAGATATTATGTGTGTGTGTGTGTGTGTGTGTGTATAATAATAATAATAATAATTGTCATTATATTAGTTACATATCAATGAGAAGACATGTCTCATGAAGGGACATGTCTCTTCTTTGGCTCATTCTCAATATAAATGTAAGAGATTGTTGCATTTGGAAAACACATACAATGAGATAGTGCTATTAGATTTGCAATGATCCTAAAACCTTAACATGGTATCAGAGCCAAGTTGTAAATGTAAGAGGGTAGTTTATTGATGGTGAATGTGTGACTATCTAAGAAAATACAGTCTTGGTAAGAGGACGATAGCTCACAAATACACCATTGGATTTTGTAATTTTTGGATATGTTTGTGAAAACCAAATTTAGAAGAATCTCACTGAAGCGATTGGAAAAGAAGTGTCTGGTTCAAAAGTTATGACTGAATGTGTACGGGTCTATGCAAATTTTTTTTTTGTAAATGACCGAGGTTCCTTCTTTAATATCCTAACTTCTTGAAGGGAGATCTAATAAGATTGAAGGTTGTGATAGTGTATAGAACATTTGGATATTCAAGATAGGTCATGTGAATAATTATAGTAATGTTTGAGAACGAAGCAATCATTCTGTGAATTTTCATGATATTTTCTATATGGGCTCACCTTGCAAAATGAAATACTTAAAATTTATAAAAAATAAGTATCTCATGTTTTATTAATGCACATAATTTTTGAGTTTGTAATTCATGCTATACTATTGGTTAATAAAATATTGTATGCTTCTATCATTGGTATTTTTGGTCGAGATAGTTTAGTGAACTATTTGTAATCTCTCTCTGACATACCTTCAGGACAGAAGCACAAGATAATTTCATTCAAGGGAGAAAGAACTTGATGCTTTCAAATGAATTGATGATAGAGAAAAGATGAAAAGGGAGCCTGGAATTTTAAAATAGGTCAGGAAGTTGATAAAATTGAGCTTCAGAGAGAGCAGATGGTTCAATCAACTTGTGACAATCTTGATCATATTGATTGAGAGGGAGTTCACTATTGAAGGTGAAACACTTCTGAGGTAAACTTTATATAATTGATTATTATACTAATGAATCATGAATGTTTTTGATGGGCCTGCCCCCTATGTAAATCATGAGGAAGTGATGACTTCCAAATGATTGTCACTTGTATTTGTAAGAGTTACTAAAAGGTGACGATCTTATATTAATTTGACCTTCTATTGTGATAGACATCATGTGATGGCTGAAACAGATCACAATGGATGATTTCTTGCATGGTGGATTCAATTCCTTAAACATACCATTGACCTTATATTGTGATAGACATCATGTGATGGTTGAAACAGATCATAATAGATATTTCTTGCATGGTGGATTCAGTTCCTTAAACAGACCATTGACCTTCTATTGTGATAAACATCGTGTGATGGCTGAAACATATCACAATAGATGATTTCTTGCATGGTGGATTCAGTTCCTTAAATAGACCATTGACCTTCTATTGTGATACACATCATGTGATGGATGAAATAGATCTCAATAGATGAGACCTTGCATTAAGGATACATTACCTATGGAAATTTTTGAGTTATGGTGAGTATCATGAGACTTGATGTTCTTGGTCAAACCATATCTTTGATATCATATTAAGGTGATATCTAAAATATTGTTGAGTAGCTAGTTGACATCATGATGCAGAGCATCCTTCACACACTTCAACATAATAGGATCCATCTGATCCAATCTTCATTTCATTATAATAATAATTTATTAGAGGCATCTCACAAGATCAAACCCATCATTGATTAGAAAATAAAATAATTCATTGTCAAAACTTGTTGGCCACACTGCCATGTTTTTATAGATCAACACTCAAAAATATATAACTTTTGTTATGAAATATATTATCTAAATCCCTTCAATCAGTTTGTGGTAAATTAGGATAATCAAAACATAAATCAAAATTAGAAGGATCCAATGGCTAGATTAATAGTTATGGTGTCTGCACCGAGACCCATTTTTATTGTTTTCCACCAGAATTAAATCATGTAACCCTTCCTAGAGCATTCAATATCTTTTACAAAACAAATCCAATTTAAACCAAACCAATTCAATATGTATCATTTTTGAGGTTAGTTTCCAAATATGTAATCCATTTATTTTTCCAATGAGTAAATCATTATACAAGCACAAATCTTTGCCTACAACTCCATTGAAGAGGGTTTAAAACTAGTCTTCATTAAAAATATCATAGATTCCACAAATCATCATAACATTTAACAAAACCAAAAGGAAATGAAATACTAATAAAATATCCTTCCAATGAATATAGTTAGAGGTCTTAACTCTTCCAGATGCGTTCGTACCACACATTTCAATATGACTGTTCTCAGAAATTTTGAATATGCAAATACTAACTTTCACCAAAAACCTCATAACTTCCTCCAAAGTTAATAAAAATTGATCTAACCAAAAGAATAAGAAAGAGGATTATTTATACTATCTAACAATTATAAATATATATGGTTTCCAAGCCTTACATGGTCTTACAAGGCCTGGAAACAACAACTTAACAAAACAAACCGATCAAAATGAGAGATTCAAACTCACTCAATTGTTCCAAAATGTTCTCCCCTTTCTCTATTCTCTCCAATGTCATTTGGTTTGACCAATACATCATATTTATACATATTTAGGTAGTTAGAAACCACTTAACTACCCTTATGACCTTTCATCTTCCTTTTTACAACTATTAATGCATTTTTGCATTGTTTCATGCTTTGCAACTTTTATGCATTTTGACAACTTTTGTGACACTTAATAAAAATGATTCAACACTTTGTAAAAAAACCCTAGACATGTCCAAATAACCTATTTAAGACCTTTTACATGATTTCTATCCTTTTCATGGCTTTTTTATACAAATTTGACCTTTTGACCAATCTAGGTCTTGAATGACAACTAAATGACAACTTCACAATTTTATTGCCCTTAGGCATTACAATTGATTCCATTACATGGAATACCACATCCAAACATATAGATTTACATTAAATCACTAAAATATCTTTTGGGATCATCTTCAATATCCTTATGTCTAGGTGCTCCTGCACCATACTCTCGACCTTCAAAAATTTCCAAGTCCCTTGGAAACATGGATACAATGACCTGCAAGAAAATTTGAGTGAAAGCTTCACCTTTTTCTTCATTTGACCTTTTCCTCCTTATGCCTCTTTTATCATCTCTATTCTTCTTCTATCTTCCTTTAATAAATCTCTTTGTGACTCCTACTAGTAGAGTTTGTAGTGGTTTTCGTCCACGGTGCTTTACCAACATCTCAAGTCCACCCTCCAATGCTACTTTCTTATGCCTCACCCAGGAGTCCTTTCTTTCCTCTTACCCTAGGTCTTTTAGCAACTAATGAACCATCTCCTCTTTGGCCCTAGACCATCTTCTATGGCCTTTTGGCATACCTCCATGTCCACTTCTTGCAATGAGTGAACAAGCACCTGCAACCATAAAAACTTCACAACAAGAATCACAATACCCAACACTTACTGGTGTAGATTATCTACACGCTCAGAATCTTATGAGCTCTGATACCAATTTGATGCAAAGAATCCTTCACACAATTCAACATAATAGGATCCATCTGATCCAATCTTCATTTAATTATAGGAACAATTTATTAGAGGTATCTCACAAGATCAAACCCATCATTGATTAGAAAACAAAATAATTCATTGTCAAAACTTGTTGGCCGCACTGCCAGGTTTTATAGATCAGCACTCAAGCATCTATAACTTTTATTGTGAAATATATTATCTAAATCCCTTTAGTGATTTTGTGGAAAATTAGGATAACCACAACATATATCAAAATGAGAAGGATCCAACAACTAGATTAATAGTTATGATGTCTACACAGAGACCCATTTTTACTGTCATCCACCAAAATTAAATCATGTAACCCTTCCTAGAGCATTCAATATATTTTACAAAATAAATCCAATTTAAACCAAACCAATTCCACATTTATCATTTCTGAGGTTAGTTTCCAAATCTATAAGCCATTTATTTTTCCAATGAGTAAATCATTAAACAAGCACAAATCTTTGCCTGCAACTCCATTGAAGAGGTTTTAACACCAGTCTTCATTAAAAATGTCATAGATTCCACACATCATCATAAAATTGAACCAAACAAAAATTAAATGAAAGTTTACTCAAATATCTTTCCAATAAATATAATTAGAGGTCTTAACTCTTCTAAATGTGTTCTTACCATGCATTTCAATGTGACTATTCTCAGAAATTCCGAATTTGCAAATACTAACTTTCACCAAAAACCTCATAAATTCCTCCAAAGTTAATAAAAAATTATCTAACAAAAAGTATAAGAAATAGGATTGTTTATAATATCTAAAAATTATAAATATATAGGGTTTCCAGGCTGTACAAGGCATGGAAACAACAACTTAACAAAAAAAAACCGATCAAAATGAGAGATTCAAACTCACTCAATTGTTCCAAAATGTTCTCCCCTTTCTCTATTCTCTCCAATGTCATTTGGTTCGACCACTACATCATATTTATACATATTTAGGTAGTTATAAACCACTTAACTACCCTTATGACCTTTCATCTTCCTTTTTACAACTTTTAATGCCTTTTTGCATTGTTTCATGCTTTGCAACTTTTATGCATTTTTACAAGTTTTGTGACACTTAATAAAAATGACTCCACACTTTGTAAAAATGCCCTAGACATGTCCAAATAACCTATTTAAGACCTTTTACATGATTTCTAGCCTTTTCATGGCTTTTTTATACAAATTTGACCTTTTGACCAATCCAGGTCTTGAATGACAACTTCACAATTTTATTGCCCTTAGGCATTACAATTGATTCCATTACATGGAATAACACATCCAAACATATGGATTTACATTAAATCACTAAAATATCTTTTGGGATCATCTTCAATATCCTTATGTCTAGGTGCTCTTGCACCACATCATGAGACTTGATGTTGGTAGGCCAATACTTTGAGTACATGGTGAATATCACGTGACTTGATATTTTGTGGCCATTACTCATAATATCATGAGATGATATTCTTATGAATCTATGAGTTATGGTGAATATCATTTGACTTAATATTCCTAGTTAGACCATATCTTTAATATCACGATAAATGATATCTTCTAATCCTAATCATGTGTTTAATCTTCCTTGGCTAAGAGGGAGTGTTGATTTTTTGTAGCTTCAATTGAATAAACACTATGATTCAATACTAGTAAAGATATGTATATATAAATTGAGTATATATGAGATGTATATATGTTTATATATATATATATATATATATATATATATATATATATCTTGAGTATGTATGTATGTATGTTAATAATAATAATAATAATAATAATAATAATAATTGTCATTATATTAGTTACATATTAATGAGTAGACATGTCTCTTCTTTGGCTTATTCTCAATATAAATGCAAGAGATTGTTGCATTTGGAAAACACATACAATGAGATAGTGCTATTACATTTGCAATGATCCTAAAACCTTAACAAGGTATAAGACAAGGATACCCAATATCCCCCTTTTTATTCATTATTATGGCTGATGCTTTAGGAAGATCTATCAATAGGGCACAACAAGAAGGTAAGATTACTAGATTTAAGGTTACCAACAATGTTCCCAATGTTACGCATCAACAATTTGCAAATGATGCCATTCTCCCAGGTACTTCTTCTAAGCAAGAAGCTAAAGCCTTTAAAGATATATTAACAACGTATATGAAGGCTTCTATTCATAGGGTTAACGCCAGCAAATGGGAAGACATTTTTATCAATACCCCCTTGACATTAGCTAGACAAATATGCAATATTTTAGGTTATAATATTGGTAATTTCCCATGTAAATACTTAGGAATTCCTATTGATAAAAGAACCCACAACTCTAAGTTATGGAAAACAATAACAACTAAAATTCAAAACAAAAAAGACAATTGGAAAGGAAAATTGCTCACCAAGGTAGGTAGGACTACTATGATTAAATATGTCCTATCTGCATTTCTAATTTACCAGATGTTTGTTCTCCCTCTTCTGAACAATGTCAAGTTGAGCTTAGATAAATTTTTTAGAAATTTCTATTGACAAGGTTCCTTAGAGGAAAAACAATTGGCACTTATCAAGTGGGGCAAGATTTTCAAACCTACATCCTTGGGAGGCCTAGGTATAAAAAACTTACAATGGCAAAATAAGGCACTAGGAGCTAAATTACTATGGAGATTGTTGCAAGAACCCAATGGAAAATGGGCATCTATCCTCCTCAAAAAATATGTACCTAATGCTAATCATATCAATATTCTCATATCACGTGAACACATCAAAGGTGTTATAGCTTTTTCTTGTGGGATCAAACTTGGCTAATATGTAGGCTTGATTATCAGATTTAAGGGTTCTCAAGTTTGACAAGAAATATTCTAATTGATGAGGATTGGATAAGATCCTCCTTCTTCTTCAAGCTCCACAGGACTCAGGTGGGTATTTCCTATAATGATTTACTATGTTTCAAGTAAACTCAAATAGTGGATTAGTTTCTTCACTACTAAGCTATTATTTTTTCAAGTTAATTCAATAAAACATTATTACTCTGCAAACAACCCATATTATCCTGATACAAAGTATTATAATAGAAACTACTAGTGTAATAGCATAAAATAGTGGTATAAGTACATTCATCCTTCTTCTTTTTCTGAGTTCAACTCAAGGAAGGGTAACATTTTGATTCTTTCTTTAAGGAATTACTAAACCTGAACTATACCACTTGGATGCAGTTCTTTCAAAGTGTAATTAATATTTCTTGAAAGTAAAAATGCTAGTAATGAAATGAATTTTAGTATCTTTAAAGATCATGAAAAGATAATCTTATAAGAAACATACTTCAAACCAGTGCCTAATCCTAAGGGCAAAAGAGTCTAAATGCAAATTAACAAGTTATTTTAAAAGAAATACATTAGTATGTCTTACACACAGTCTGCAAACTGAATAGAATGCATGACAATCTATTATATCAATCTAATATCACTATTATCAAAATATCTACTTATAAGTTTACTCTCTACAATTGATAATATGATTTTAATTCTCTCCTTGAGAGAAACTCACAATCAATTGAAGAAATTGATCATCAATCGGTAAATTTTAAATGCCTTATAGATAAAACATACAAGAGCAAACATATAAGCAAAGAGACAACAATAATAAGAGACAGAAATTGACATGTATTTGTATTGAAATGAGCTTGTAAATTACATGAAAAGACTCATGCTCAGAAGCTTAGACACAAAATTTTAAAGTCTTCTCTGTAGCAATTATACTCCATTTTTATATTATCCTTCACTAACTACTACAAAATGAAGATATCACCTCTATATATGCTCAACCATCTTGGAATTCTCTTATCATTGAGAATGCAACAAGCTTCGGATGGTTGGAGACCTAACCCTAAAAAGCATATAAGACAATTTTACAATAAGCCCTCAGGCGATGGAAAGACAAAAATATTTTGAACTGTTCTGCATCCTAGCTCGTTGATCACTGACACCTTTGTCTGTACATACTCATGATAGTTGCTTGAGTTATTGCGAGATATGGTGACCGCCATTCCGGCTAACTTACACCATTCTTTCTGATAGCTTATCATCCCTGTGCTTTGAGGTCAGGTGTCAGGTACTCCAGGTGTCCTTTTTATTCATCATCCAAAATATCAAAGTCGACTGCAGTAGATTTTATCTTTTTGGGCTTTGTAAGTTCATCCCACGCAGCGACCTCTTCCTATGTTATAGTTGTGCTTTCTATCTTTCCCATTTGGCATCTGTTATGGCTTTGACATCTGTTACAAATTTGGTGAGCTCTACTTTTGCCTTTATGGCTTCATCCAGAGTTTTATTGAATCTCTCCACATCCACTTCATTATTTTAATCTAAAAATGCCTCTTTCCTAGGCAATACAAGATCAAAATTTGATCTCCATTGGTTAAGGCTCTTGATGGTTCCATCTGCATTCTTGATAGAAGGGATGAATCTATTGGAATCTGAGCTAAGCATGGCTATCTTAGCCTCAATCAGATTTTCCTTGCCTTTAAAAAGTGGCAATATGGCCTTAACTCTATTTATTTCTTCTCCTACTTGCAGAACAACCTTTGGAATATCATTTCTTAAAGATTGAACAACTGCCAATCTTTCAAAGAGAGGAGCCTTGACCAACCAAGCTGCATAATAACCATTTAAAATAGAAACATAATTATTTCTTTCTACCTGCAATTCAAGCAACTTGCTGTAGGCATTGAAGACCAAATTAGATTTATCTTTTATCATATCAATTGTGTGCTGCAAGATCTTCAATAAGGCTTGTAGGATGGCCTCATTCTTTTCCACATTTATTTTTTCTAACTTTGCAGTAACCTCTTCTTCACTCATACCTTTGTCTTCTATCAATGTAGGTTATTGAGGGGGTGCAGGAGGAACCACATGAGTATTTATTAATTATTGTTCTAAGTCTTCCAAAGACTTCTCCAATGCCCTCTCCTTTATTATCTAGATATCTCTATCCTTCAACAATGCACTGTAGTCCTCTAGCAGAGAACCATACATTTCTAACAACTGTTTGGTTTAATCTTCATTGAGCCTGGCGAAATGGGTTAACACTTGAGAAATTCAAGGTCCCATGTGTTATGGATTGACCATACATTTTGTCCCCATCCATTTCTCTTTAACATTCAAGATCGAAGGCTTCTTATCCTTAGGATAAAGATTCCATAGAGCCAATGCATGATTTCTTGGGTTGTACCCAAATCCTTTAACGATCTCCCCTACTTGGGTTTATGAAGATAAAGTGAAATCTTCTTGTCTTTTAATCTGATCGATAATAAAATCTGAATTAAAGTTCCACCCAGGCACAAGTAGCATATTGCTATTCTTTAAAAGTTGTCTAGCCTCCTCTAGGGTAAATTTTTTAGTCTCTGGGTCATACTCCCTCAATGTTTGCATTGCCTCCTCAGGGACTTGACCTTCTTGAGTGATCTGCACACTAGATGCAACCTATTTTTTTTTGTGCCATATAAAAAATCTCTTGAAATCCTTTGACTCTATAAAGCTATCATCCTTCATGAATGCATCTTGCTCTATCATTCTTTCATCTTGGCACAAGGCCAATGGCAACTCAACATCTTCAATTTCAAGCTTTTGCTTCCTCTTCTCTTCTCTAATTCTGTTTCTCAATTGGAGATCATGGACACCAATTCTAGTGAAGAGGGCTCCCACCTTGTCCTTTTTCTTCACTTGGGAAGATTCTCCAACCAATAATTTTTGTTTCTTTGCAGGAGGCTCACTTGTATCCTAAGAACTATGAAGTTCTGCTCGATTGACCATATCCTCTCCAACTTGATGTTTTTCAAACATTATTTGTTCCAAAGGGGGAATGCTATGTACAGAGAAACCACCATCACTATCCTCATCATATTCGGATTCAGAATGGGCATCATTCTTCCTGTCTATCTCATCAATTTGGTCCTCAAAAGTGCTCATCAAAGTATGGAACTGGGATATCATTTGTTCAAGCCTTTGAAGATAAGGCAAATTAGGGAAGAAGGCACTGAATGCCAATCCCTTTTCTTTCAACTATTTTTCCATGGCATATAGCTCGTTTATTTGATCAGCTCTTCTTACTACCTCTTCTTCTTCTATTATGTTCCTGATCACATCCTCTTCAGGATACTCTTCATGTCTTTTATTAAATGGGATGTTGGGCATGTAATATTGCCTGGCATTAACTATGAATCCTTCTGTATTGACATATCTATGGGGAGCAGCATGCATCCTGAACTGTCCCAACCAGTCATTAACCTTACTGAAGGCATTCTTGCGTATTCTGATATTATGCACCCTAAAGTGCCTTAGAGTGAAGGTTCCCTTTCTATGTGTAGATAGATGCTCCTTTTCAGTCAACATTAGCTGCTAGATGAATTCTAAAAATGCCACCCTTGGTGGAGCAAAAAATGGTAGCAGATGAGGGGGTTGAGGGCATCTATATACTCTAATCATAGTATACCCCTTTTCATAGTATATATCTCCCCAATTATGACCCTTATTCCACTTATCAACAAATTGTTGAGGCCTCACTAGCTGCAAAACCTTGGTAGACAGCCTTGAAAGATTAAGCCCTAAGTTGAGGAGGATAGGCCGAACTATCCAATTTTCAAATACACAAAAATCACTTCTTGTGGAAGGACTCCAAGCTCTTATCTAGAATTGCACTGGGTTTGGCTACCCTTTATACATCATTTGTGGCTGTAGGTTATCCATGTTCATGATATCATAATTAAAGTACAAAATGAGATGCATTAATAAAGAATAATGTAAGAACCTAGGAGTAGAACCAGAACCAGATATGTGGTTTTTCAAAGCTTGTAAACCCTCATACATTTTATCTATTATGAAACCAATATAATCATATCCCCTAGTCACATGAAGACTCTGGGAATCCAAAACCATCATAAGGAGGTCCGTGGTGATTCTCTCCCCGCCATCTATCCCTAAAACTTTGCATAATCCATATGCAATATATATAATATAAAATTTAAGATCCTTATAGAAAGAAGGGGCTGACCCAACCATTGGTGCAATATAATTCCTATTTTCTTGTGGCACATGGGCTTGAACTTCTTTCGCCACCACTGCATCCTCCCTAACATACCTATTGGCTAGGGCTTGTAAATTTATTTCAGTGGCCATGGGTACTTGAATACCAAAAGCCCTTATGAATGAACTCCGATCCAAAGTAAGCGGAGGAGAACCATCAACTTTCCTAATCATTCTGGATAAAGGATCATTGTTGTGGGATAGGACAATTAAGACATCTACATCTAGAAAGACCTCAGGAACTATTAATTTCACCAATCCCAACGTCCAAGGGTTTGAGACAGGGACCGAACTCTCAATGTTTTTATAAAAATATTTTAACTATCACATCCTGGAAATATCTGATGTCCTAGCATTTCTACAATAAGCAATTTCATCCACAAAACAATCATCACTAACCTTCTTGTTCTGTGATGAGCCCGGCAAAAAGATGAGGAATTCATCTGAATAACTCTCCTTAACTTTCTCCCTTCCTCCCCTGCTGGTAGAAGCCCTTACGGGCTGATAATTTGCTCATTTTATCTCAAGATTTAAGCTTCCTCTGCAAATTCTAGACGTCTTGGACTTTGAAATTGCTCTAGAAAATTTTATCACTCTTGCTTTCTGAAAACTTTGGTAGTTCAAAATGATCAAAGAAAAATCATATTTATTCAGCTGAATTGAATGTAGCAATTTGTTAGAGATCGAAAAGCTGAACAGTGTGTCACTTCCACTATTACTTGGCATGCTCAAAACTCAATTCACTAGCCGTAAGCTAAGAAAATGACAGGTAATCAAATTTTAACTTCTAGCAATCTAGCAACTACAACACATTCTCATAATCACCAAAAGATTTAGCGTCTCCTTTATACTTTCAGAGATCTAGCAGCTAAGGAAAAATCATAGTCGTTGAATAATTAAAACCCTTTTAGATTTATCTAGAGACTAGGTGACCTTGATTTTTCTTACATTTTTCATCTTGAGACTTAGCGACTATAGTCCTTATTTCAGTTGCTGCAAAAATATTTCTTTTTGAATTTATCCCGAGACCTGGCGACAAGGAGCCATCAAGAGATCTAGTGACCATAGCATATCTCTCAGTCGCTGAAGTTGACTGACTTTTCAAACTTCTTCTTGAGACCTTTCAACTCAACTATTTGGAGATTCAACAACTGAAGATAGGAAAGTTTTAATTTATCTCTTCTAGAGATCTAGCGACTATAGTCAAGCCTTCTTGTCTTTCTTTCTTCCAACCAATCAAGAGGAGACACATCACATAATCTAGCAAACAGAAAATCACATTTTCTTCAATCTTTTAACCTTGGTCAACACTTAACTCTAGATTATTTGGCGATTATGAGACTAAAGGAAATCTCTCAATCCCTGAATAGCTTTATTAACTCGAGTTTGACCCAGAGAATGAGCAACAAGGCAAAACTCAAGGTTGCTAGGTCATTCTTTGACCCTTGGTTTGATTTTGAGATTACGCGACCACCACTTGATCAAACTTAAATCAACGATTGAGAACATCTACTTGAAAATCTTCTTCTTAACTCACCCTTATTTGGCGACCATGTGATTGAAGACATCTCCTTGTCGCTAGGTATCTTTTTCAACCATGGTTAAAACTAGAGATTGCACGAACACCTTTATTCTCCAAGTCGCCAGAAGAATTACCTAACCTTGGTCAAGTAATGAGATTAAATATTAGCTGCTAATTAAAACTTCATTTGACGATTATCGCTAAGTCTCCGAACCTTTTATAACTTAACCACTTCATTGGGAGACTTATAGATAACCGTGTGGCTAGATATCTAACTGCTTTAGACATAACCGCTAGAAAGATGAGAATACACGACTATTGAAATTGCCAAGTTGCGAGATAAAATAACTAATTGCCAAATAATTGGAGACCCAGTGACCAACAAAATAGACCGCCACCTGCATCTGGAGATTCAGCGACCAACTGCAAATCTCATTATCACTGAATTTTATATCAATTTTTATTTCTTTGAGAGATCACCCGACTGAAGGTATTTTGATTTGGAGATAAAGAGACCATAGTCACACTGCAAGACTTTATCATAGCAGTCGCTAAATCTCATAATATTAATCTAGAGACTTGGTGACTAAAGGGGATCACTAAGTTGTTTGAAGAGAAAGAATATTCCTTCAACCTAAGGAGATTGCGTGACAAAGGGATTTGGGTAGTTGCCAATTAAAATAGAATATGCTAAACTATTTGAGAGACTCAATGACCAATAAGGCATACATGCAGAAAAAGGGTTGTTTAAGTGATTTGAAAAAGTAACAGCCGAATAGACCTAGGTGAGCAATTTTAGGGCTTTTTTTAATATTTTCAGAGAAAATTAGACCTAAACCCCAGGGTTTCTTTAGTTTTTAAACAAATTTAGAGCTTCTGGGGCTGGGAAAGCTAGAGATCGAACCATAAAAATTAGGGATAGCCATCAAAAACCAAACTTTTGAAAGACAAAAACCTAAAATCGGGAAAACAACCAACAGTGGCTCTATCTAAGGATGTTTAAACACAAGTTTAAGCAAGAACCACAGATCTCTAGGAAAGCAGACCAAAAATGACTAACCTAAAGAAGGAAAGGAAACACACGACTGAAAAGAAAAAACACCATACAGGAATTTACAAGAAATTTACATGTGCATAAGGATCAAAACTTTTAGTTGAAATAGGGTTTTAAGAATTGCCCATGCACTGGCAACTCAAAAATTTCTCCATCCATATTTTTTAACAAATAGGAATCCTTCCCAAAAATTTCATGAATTACATAGGGACCAAGCCATAGTGACTCAAACTTCTTGTGCTTTCCTTTATCTTCTGCCTTGACATTCCACTGAAGCACTAAGTCATCTAATTGGAATTTTCTAGCAGTGGCTCTCTTATCAAATAAGTATTTGACCTTTTGCTGTAACTTGAAATTGCATTTTTTACTATCTCTTCTCATTTCATCCAACTCAGTCAATTCCAAAATTATGTCTTGCATTGGCTCTAACATATCTAGCTCTTCATCCTGGATGAATTTGTATATAGGCATCAAGTTATTGATAGGTAACCTCGACTGCAATCCATACACAAGCTCAAATGGAGACTTCCCTATATCTTTCTTTACTGTAATCCTATTTTCCCACAGAGAAAGTTTTAACTTTGAATGCCAAGCTCTTTTATTTTTCTCAGGATTGTCAAAATGCTCTTGTTACTAGATTCAACCTGTCCATTCGCTTGAGGGTGATAGGGAGATGAGTAAGATGTTATTATTCCATTCTCTTTGCAAAAATCCTTGAACTCATCTGATCTAAAGCACATTGCATTGTCAGTGATCAACTTCATGGGAACACCAAATCTAGTCAAAATATTATCTAGTAAAAAATCAATCACTACTCTACTTGTTTCCTTCTTGGCAGGGATAGCTTCTATCCATTTTGTGAAATAATCAGTTGCAACAAGTAGCCAACTGTGCCCACCACTAGATTTTTCAGCAAACTCACCTATGAAATCCATTCCCCACATTGTAAAAGGTGCTTCTGCAACTATTGGGTTTAACAACAACGCTCTAGCATACTTTAACTTGGAAGCAAACTTCTGGTAGGTCTCACATTTCTTAACAAATTGGAAAGAGTCCTTGAATAATGTGGGCCAAAAATAACCAGCCCTCAAAACCTTATGGGCAGTGGTCTTTGCAAAATAATGCCCTCCACAAACACTAGTATGCATTTCATTCAAAACCTTCTCTGCCTAATATTTGTCAAGGCAAAGCAACAAGACTCCATCTCTATTTTTCCAGTACAAATCTCCTTGTATTAATGTATATTTCTGAGCTTGTAATCTTAAGGCTCTCTTTTGATTATCAGTCATATGCTCTGGACATCTAGCATTTTTAATGAAATAAGCAATATCAACATAATATGGTTGCATCTCAATACTTGTTATTGTCAAGTCTGATATCCCTTCACTGTTAACCTGGACCAAATCCATGTTTTCCTCAGTCATCAACTTTACTAGGCCTAATCCTCTTACTAGCTTAGTGACATGGATTTCCAAGTTGAATTCCTAGATCCTAGTAATCCATTTACATCTTTTACCGATAACCTCTGTTTGTGTAAGAACATCTTTTAGTGCTGCATGTGAAACATATGAAATAACCTTAGCACATACTAGATAAGGCCTGAAAGATTTCACAACTTTTACTAATGCATAAGCCTAATTTTCCATCATCTCATAATTTAATTCATTAGCCTACAAGGACTTACTGAAAAAAGCAATCGGATGCTCAAAATTTTCTTTATCCTTTTGTAATAATACAACAGAAATAGTGTGAAATGATGCAAAAGAGAATAGTGAGAAAGGCTTGCTATAATCAGGAGATTTCAACACAGGTGCCTCTTGGACAACCTCCTTAATTTTGTCAAAAGTAGGTTGAGCTTCAGCGTTCCATTGGAACTTAACATCCTTCTTGAGTAACTTAACTATTGATTTGACAATTTCAACAAAGTTGGCAATGAACCTTCTAACAAAATTAATTTTTCCCAAAAAAGATTGTGCACCCTTAAGATTTTTTGGTGCAGTGACCTTCTTGATGGCTTCTACCCTTTCTGGATCAATTCTTATCCCTTCTTTTGATACAATGTGCCCTAATAATTTTCCTTCCTTGACTGCAAAGTTGCACTTCTTTGGGTTTAGGGACACACCATACTCCAAAGCTTTATTAAAGATTTTTTCAAGATGAGTACAATGATCTTCATCCTTCTTGGAATAAGCAGTCATGTCATCTTAGTAGATAACCATAAACAAGTCTATGTAATCCTTAAATGCAACATCCATGGCTCTTTGGAAAGTTGCTCCAGTATTTCTAAGACCAAATGGCATTCTGACATACACATAAGTTCCCCAAGGTGTTGTGAATGATGTTTTGAATTGTTCAGATTCTTTCACCAACACTTGGTTATATCCAGAGAAGCCATCCGTCATAGATAATAATTCACATCCAGTGACTTTATGCAACATTGCTTCCATGTTGGGCAAAGAATAGTTGTCTTTCAGAGATGCAACATTTAGGTTTCTAAAATCCACACATAACCTAATATCACCATTTTTCTTTTTGTCTAGGACTAGGTTAGATACCCAAGTTGAGTGCCTTATAGGCTGAATTATCCCTGCATCACTCAACTTGACCAGTTCCCGCTGCATTTTGGGAGCCAACAATGGGTTAATAGGTCTTTGTTTCTATCTAAATGGCTTAACATCATGTTTCAATGGGATATTATGTTGAAATAGGTCATCTCTATAAGCTTTTAGATCATCATAAGACCATACAAATACATGCTTGTGCTTCCTTAATAACTTTATCAGATTGTATCTTATTTGTGGATCTAACCCTTTTCCAATATAAATCATTTGAGGTGTGTTATGTGATCCCAAATTTACTTCTTCTAAATCTTCTACCTTAGCATTAGTAGTTTTTAACATGTGATCATCCTGATTACTATATAATGCTTTTATTTCAGTTAAACCCTTAGGAATATGATTTGTACTCAACTGGATTGCCTCATTCCCCAAGACCATATCTTTACCATCTATTTGCTCAACCAAAGTGTCACAGTCAATGAGTTGATCTTGATATATGTCAAGGCATTGAATAAAATTTTAAATATCATGATCATCTTCAAAGACCTACCAGTTATAAATATTATATGGAATAACTGGCCTACTTTTTATTTCCACTATTGATACTCCAGATAAAGTTATATCATCTCCCTTTAAGGAAACATTAGCTAGAAAATCGGCCATTATGTTTTTAGACCTTTCCACCCAACAAATGTTGAAAGCATCAAATAATTCAATCTGATCCCAAATAGCATGTTTATACAATTTTAATCTATCATTTTTGACAACATATTTGGACCTAACTTGTGCTGCAACAAGCTTAGAGTCACCAAAAACTTTTAAACATTTTATTCCATGTTTTATGGAAATGTTCAATCCTAAAGACAATGCTTCATATTCAACAGTGTTATTTGTACACTTAAAAGTCAACAAGAAAGAATACTTGAAAGTGGTACCTGATGGAGATATGAATAGGACTCCAGCTCCTAAGCCTTCTTTTGAACAAGCTCCATCAAAATACATTTTCCATAATCCATTTTGTTGTTCCTTCAGTTCCTCAATCATCAGGTCTGCATCTTCTTTTGGTGGAATGGGTTTTTCCATTCTAAAGTTTTCCATGTCAACATCCACACAACAATTCAAATCATCAGCATCAGTTAATTCAATCATGTGTGGGGTTCTACTTTCTTTGGATAATTTGACATTATTTCCATCAATGTTGAAATTTGTAAAAGATAAATCACATTGGATACTACCTCCCATTGAAGCACTCCATTTTCTAGATAATAACATTCCATAGCGAGGTGGGATGTCAACTACCAAGACACTCATAGTTAACAGTTTGTTTGGGTAATCTGCCAGCCTATAAGGTAATGCTTTTATAGTACCAATTACTGGTACTTCTTTTGAATCCATGGCCTGACATCTCCCATGAGGTGTATCTACTTTCAAACCCAAAGACCTCATTACCTCTATAGGCATTATAGTATTAGAAGCTCCTGAATCAATCATCCAGTTCTTTAAAAGCTTCCCATTTACTACCAAAGATAAGAAGAAGGGATCAATTGTTCTTGTCACAGTGTTAATAACATTTGTATCCAAGTAAATCTAAGGAATCTCAGAAACAATCTCCCCATACTGGTTTTCATTTGAGTCATTTACTGAGATAATTAGTTTATCAACCTTAGTGGTATTTTGGGTATCAGTAGGAGCAACTCCATTTACCCAACGTAAAGCTTTATCTTTGTGTTCCTCTATTCTCATCATTTCTAATAAAGGAACTTTGATAGTGATTTGTGATAACAACTTACTCATGTCAATAGGAATATATTTTGGGTCAACTATATCTTGTTTAATAACAGTGACCTCCTTGTTTTCTTCATGTTCAGTAAGGCCAGGATGATCCTTGTTTTGGGTTTTTACTTCCTTTTGGGAAAAAATGACAGTTTCCTCTAATGGTTTAGCTTTTACTCTATAGGTCATATTGGGAGTAGCAAAAGTGACATTCTTTTTTATCTTAGTTTTATTGATAACCTCAGTAGCCTTATGCTTATCCTGAGATTGTTTCACATCCTTTTCTGATTTCTTGATGAATATACTAGTTGACTTGTGATTTAGATCACCCACCGCTCTATTTCTCAAATTATAATTACTCTTGGCTTGAGTAACCATATTTGCTGTAATTTGTGCAATTTCCTCATCAGAAGGCCTTCTCAATACAATTGATCCACCATCTCTTAAAGTGTTGCACTGGTCTGTATCCAACTGACTATCTTCCTCATCAGAAAAAACTTGCTAATTGTAGATCTCATTCCTAGCTTGGGAACTAGAAACATCTTGGCCTTCATCTTCTTTAGTGGAGTCTATTTCATCATACATACATGAAGAAGTCATGGCACAATCATCATAAGAATCTTCATCATTAGTTTCTTGTCCTCCATCTACGAAGACACTCTAAGCAACTGCACAGTAAAAAGGATCATGAGGTGACTAGCAAACAATACACCATGGAACATCGTCATTCATCTTCACTGAGTTCTTGTGTAATGGGTCGGGAGTTTTTTCATTGGGTTTATCCCTTCTTTCAGGAAGCACTAGTTTTCCATCCTTCGACTGAGTGTTCTAGGAATAATTTTTCATTCTTGGTAACTTGTTAAAATTGTTAAAAGATGGCCTGTCATTTGATGCCAATCTATTATTTCTATTTTCTCCAGGCTTCAAATCTTTTATATCTTTCAAAATTTGCTTCAAACTATCATCCTCTTTTAGTTTTGTATCAGACTTCCCTAGCTCCTTCCTATTTGAAACTTGAGGTTTATTTTCATCCCTTCTTCCCAATTTTCCTGATATTCTTCTATTGCTCTCTATGTTAATGGCCAATTTGAGGCCTCTGCAAGGTTTCTAATGTTTTTATCTCTCAAAAGATATCCCATCTTTGAATCAAAAGCATTTAGATAAGTGACTAAACATATTTTGTCATCCAACCTGATAACCTGTAATAATTTAAGCATAGCTTTCTAGAATCTTACATTAAATTCAACAATACCCTCATTTTGGTTTTTCTTGATGTTATTGAATTCATTTAGCATGAAACCTTCATTGGTCTCATCACCATATTTCTCTTTGAAGAAATGTTTGAACTATTCCCATGAACTTATGCTAGCATGAGGCAAATTTCTAAACCAATCTCTAGCATCTTCAGTTAGAGATTGAACAAAAAGTTTCATAATTACATCATTAGGTTCTATGTTATAAGCATCTATTACATCAATGAAGCTCTTCAAATGCTCCTCACAGGTGACAACATTACTTCTAGTGAATTTTGGGAGATTTTTCCTAATTTCATCAGGGATAGGATTAAGATATCTGGGGATTCAAATAAAAACCAATTATTTGTGTCTCTCATGAATAGATCCTATTTGATATGGACCAGCACCTAAAGATGTGGACGTTTGATTATTTGAAATAGTGGAAGCCCTGGGGATACCCGATGAAGGGATAGTTTTGGAAACATTCAAAACATTTGCACCTTGTACTAAGGAAGTGGATAGTGTATTGGTAGGTCCTAAAGATTGTCTAAGAAACTCAATCTTTCTTTTCATTTCAGCTACAATAGCCTCTAGCTCTGCCTTTTCTAATTCTTTAGCCAACAATTCCTGTTCTCTTTTGGCCTTTTCAAGGTCATCATCTAATCTTGCTGCTTGATCCAAAGTTTTCTGGGTAGGATTTGGTTCATTAATTGAAATTCCTATAGCCTTTTGTTTACCCTTATCCCTAGGGTTTTTGATCTCATGTAATTTTTGGATAACAGGTTGCTCTTATGTGCATTTTGCTATAGGAACATAATTTATAGCTTCATAGTCCAAAAATTGTCTCTTCAATTATTTAGCTCTTATCATAGCATTTATAATCTTTTCTTCTTTCTCCTTGTCTCTTTTTTTAATTATTGCAGCTTGCTCCTAGATCTTTCTTTCTAGTTCAAACACTTCTTCAAAAATCTCTTCAGAATCCAGGAGAGTTGTTTTTGATGAATAATTTTGGGTAGGGACCTCTTCTTGGTGGTCATTAGGTACTTGGTGACCTTGTAAGGGGGAACCAAGGGGAAAAGAAGGAACAAAATCTTGTCTATTCCTACTTTGGCTTCTAGCCCTTTGATTATTTCTAGGGATTCCTCTCTTGTGGGGTTGTGCCCTCCTCCCATCCTTTTTAGAGGGTGAATAGTAATCTTCATACTGATTCACACCAAAATCAACTGCTTCCTCATATTCTGATGTATTTCCTTCCTGATTTGCTTGAACAGGATCCTCTGTCCTTACATTTCCTTTCTATTTCCATGTGAAAGACATGTCATTAGTATTTCTTTCTTTTCTCATTTGACTTTGCCTTGAGGTAGTTGGAAGTTCTCCTTCTAAATTCTCTTCTCGATGTTCTTTTCTCCAAGACCTTGTATTCTTATGGGTCATTATGAAATAAAAGATTACTTACGGAGTTACTGGTACAGGGATTTGTATAGAGTCACCACCCAACTTAGTTGGGGATTTGGAGGTACTACCCTTGGGAGAATATATAAGCAAGGCTCACAAAAGGACCAAATATAGAAAGATGAAATGAGCTAATTGGTATGAAATGAGCAAGCCAGGGGTCAAACTCAACTTGAAACCTACGTCACTTATAACTCTATAAATGATTTTGATTGATTTTATCCCCAGTAGAGTCACTAGTTTGTTAGAGCTTTTTCTTGTGGGATAAAACTTGGCTAATATGTAGGCTTGATTCTCAGATTTAAGGGTTCTCAAATTTGACAAGGAACAGTCTAATTGATAAGAATTCGATAAGATCATCCTTTTGCTTCGAGCTCCATAGGACTCAGGAGGGTATTGCCTATAATGATTTACTATGTTTCAAGTAAACTCAAATAGTGGATTAGTTTCTTCACTACTAAGCTATTATTTTTTCAAGTTAATTCAATAAAAAATTATTACTCTACAAACATCCCAGATTATCCTGATACAAAGTATTATAATAGAAACTACTAGTGTAATATAATAAAACAGTGATATAAGGACATTCATCCTTCTTCTTTTTCTGAGTTCAACTCAAGGAAGGGTAACCTTTTGATTCTTTTTTTAATGAATTACTTAACCTGAACTATACCACTTGGACGCAGTTCTTTCAAAGTGTACTTAATATTTCTTGAAAGAAAAAATGCTAGTAATGAAATGAATTTTAGTATCTCTAAAGATCATGAAAAGATAATCTTTAAGAAACATACTAAAAACTAGTGCCTAATCCAAAGAAAAGAGTCTAAATGCAAATTCACAAGTTATTTTAAAAGAAATACAATATTATGTCTTACACACAGTCTGCAAACTGAATAGAATGTCTGGCAATCTATTCTATCAATCTAATATCACTATTATCAAAATATCTACTTATAAGTTTACTCTCTACAATTGATAATAAGATTTTAATTCTCTCCTTGAGAGAAACTCACAATCAATTGAAGAAATTGATCATCAATCAATATATTTTAAATGCCTTACAAATAAAACATACAAGAGAAAACATATAAGCAAAGAGACAACAATATAAGAGATAGAAATTGCAGTGTATTTGTATTGAAATGAGCTTGTAAATTACATGAAAAGACTCATGCTCAGAAGCTTAGACACAAAATTTTAAAGTCTGCTCTATAGCAATTATACTCTATTTTTCTATTATCCTTCACTAACTACTACAAAATGAGGACATCACCTCTATATATGCTCAACCATCTTGGATTTCTCTTATCATTGAGAATGCAACAAGCTTCGGATAGTTGGAGCTCTAACGCTAAAAAGCATATAAGATAATTTTACAATAAGCCCTCAGGCGGTGGAAAGACAAAAATATTTTGGACTGTTCTGCATCCTGGCTCGTTGATCACTGACACCTTTGTCTATAGATACTCATGATAGTTTCTTGAGTTACTATGAGATATGGTGACCACCATTCCAGCTAACTTACACCATTCTTTCTAATAGCTTATCATCCATGTGCTCTAAGGTCAGGTGTTAGGTACTCCAAGTGTCTTTTTTATTCATCATCCAAAATATCAAAGTCGACTGCAGTAGATCTTATCTTTTTGGGCTTTGTGAGTTCATCCCATGCAGTGACCTCTTCCTTTGTCAGCCATTTATAGCTTTGGGTGTGTTGTAGTTGTGCTTTCTACCTTTCCCATCTGGCATCTATTATGGCTTTGACATCTATTACAAATTTGGTGAGCTCTACTTCTGCCTTTATGGCTTCATCCAGAGTTTTATTGAATCTCTCCACATCCACTTCATTATTTTCATCTAAAAATGCCTCTTTCCTAGGCAATACAAGATCAAAATCTGATCTCCACTGGTCAAGGCTCTTGATGGATCCATCTGCATTCTTGATAGAAGGGATGAATTTGTTGGAATCTGAGCTAAGCATGGCTATCTTAGCCTCAATTTGATTTGCCTTGCCTTTAAAAAGTGGCAATATGGCCTTAACTCTATTTATTTCTTCTCCTACTTGCAGAACAACCTTTGGAATATTGTTTCTTAAAGATTGAACAACTACCAATCTTTCAAAGAGAGGAGCCCTGACTAACCAAGTTGCATAATAATCATTTAAAATAGAAACATAATTATTTATTTCTACCTGCAATTCAGGCAACTTGCTGTAGGCATTGAAGACCAAATCAAATTTATCTTTTATCATATCAATTATGTGCTACAAGATCTTCAATAAGGCTTGTAGTATGGCCTCATTATTTTCCAAATTTATTTTTTCTAACTCTATAGCAACCTCTTCTTCGCTCACACCTTTGTCTTCTATCAATGCAGGTTGCTGAGGGGGTGCAGGAGGAACCACATGAGTATTTATTAATTGTTTTTCTAAGTCTACCAAAGACTTGTCCATTGCCTTCTTGTTTATTATCTAGATATCCCTATCCTTCAACAATGCACTTTAGTCCTCTAGAAGAGAACCATACCTTTTGTACAGCTGTTTGGTTTTATCATCATTGAGCTTGGCGAAATGGGTTAACACTTGAGAAATTTCAAGGTCCCCTGTGTTATGGATTAACGATACAATTTTGTCCCCATCCATTTTCTCTTTAACATTCAAGATCGAAGACTTCTTATCCTTAGGATAAAGATTCCATAGAGCCAATGCTTGATTTCTTGGGCTATACCCAAATCCTCTAACGATCTCCCCTACTTGGTTTCTGAAGATAAAGTGATATCTTCTTGTCTTTTAATCCGATCGATAATAAAATTTGAATACAAATTCCACCCAGGAACAAGTAGCATATTGCTATTCTTTACAAGTTGTCTAGCCTCCTCTCGGGTAAATTTTTCAGTCTCTGGGTCATAATCCCTCAATGTTTGCACTGCCTCCTTAGGGACCTGACCTTCTTGACTGATCTTCACACTATATGCAACCTATTATTGTTTCTTCCATATCAATAAGCTCTTGAATTCCTCTGACTCTATAAAGCTATCATCCTTCATGAATGCATCTTGCTCTATCATTATTTCATCTTGGCACAAGGCCAATGGAAACTCAACATCTTCAATTTCAAGCTTTTTCTTCCTCTTCTCTTCTCTAATTTTCTTTCTCAATTGGTGATCATGGACACTAGTTCCAGTGAAGAGGGTTCCCACCTTGTCCTTTTTCTTCACTTGGGAAGATTATCCAACCAACAATTTTTGTTTCTTTCTAGGAGGCTCACTTGTATCCTGAGAACTATGAAGTTATTCTAGATTGACCATATCCTCTCGAACTTGATGTTTTTCAGACATTATTTATTCCAAAGGCAGAATGCTATGGGTAGAGAAACCACCATCACTATCCTCATCATATTCGAATTCAGAATGGGCATCCTTCTTCCTATTTGTCTCATCAATTTGGTCCTCAAAAGTCCTCATCAAAGTATGGAACTGGGACATCATTTGTTCAAGCCTTTGAAGATAAAGCAAATTAGGGAAGAAGCCATTGAACGCCAATCCCTTTTCTTTCAACTATTTTTCCATGGCATATAGCTCACTTATTTGATTATCTCTTCTTACTACCACTTCTTCTTCTATTATGTTCCTGATCACATCCTCTTCAGGATACTCCTCATGTCTTTTATTAAATGGGATGTTGGGCATGTAATATTGCCTGGCATTAACTATGAATCCTTTTGTATCCACATATCTATGGGGAGCAGCATGCATCCTGAACTGTCCCAACTAGTCATTAACCTTACTGAAGGCATTCTTTCCTATTGTGATATTATGCACCCTAAAATGCCTTGGAGTGAAGGTTCCCTTTCTATGTGTAGATAGATGCTCCTTTTCAGTCAACATTAGCTGCCAGATGAATTCTAAAAATGCCACCCTTGGTGGAGAAAAAAATGGTAGCAAATGAGGGGGTTCAGGGCATCTATATACTCTAATCATAGTATACCCCTTTTCATAGTATATATCTCCCCAATTATGACCCTTATTCTACTTATCAACGAATTGTTGAGGCCTCACTAGTTGCAAAACCTTGGTAGATAGCCTTGAAAGATTAAGCCCTAAGCTGAGGAGGATAGGCCGAACTATCCAATTTTCAAATACACAAAAATCACTTCTTGTGGAAGGACTCCAAGCTCTTATCCAGAATTGAATTGGTTTTGGCTGCCATTTATACATCATTTGTGGCTCTAGGTTATCCATGTTCATGATATCATAATTAAAGTACAAAATGAGATGCATTAATAAAGAATAATGCAAGAACCTAGGAGTAGAACCAGAACCAAATACATGGTTTTTCAAAGCTTGCAAACCCTCATGCATTTTATCTATTATGAAACCAATATAATCATATCTCCTAGTCACATGAAGACTCTGGGAATCCAAAACCATCATTAGGAGGTCCGAGGTGATTCTCTTCCCACAATCTATCCCTAAAACTTTGCATAATCCATATGAAATATACTTAATATAAAATTTAAGATCCTTATAGAAAAATGGGGCTAACCCGGCCATTGGTGCAATATAATTCCTATTTTTTTGCGGCACATGGGCTTGAACTTCTTTCACCACCACTGCAGCCTCCCTAACATACCTATTGGCCAGGGCTTGTAAATTTATTTCAGTGGCCATGGGGACTTGAATACCAAAAGCCCATATGAATGAAATCTGATCCAAAGTAACCAGAGAAGAACCAACATGTTTCCTAATCATTTTGGATAAAGAATCATAGTTGTGGGATAGGACAATTAAGATATCTACATTCAGGGAGACCTCAGGAGCTATCAATTTCACCAATCTTGATGTCCAAGGGTTTGAGACAAGGGCTAGACTCTCAACATTTTTATAAAAATATTTAAATAAGCACATCCCGGTAATATTTGATGTCCTAACATCTTTACAATAAGCAAGTTCAGCCACAAAACAATCATCACTAACCTTCTTGTTCTGTGATGAGCCCGACAACAAGACAAGGAATTCATCTGAATAACTCTCCTTAACTTTCTCCCTTCCTCCCTTGCTGGTAGAAGCCCCACAGGCTGATAATTGGCTCATCTTATCTAAAAATTGAAGCTTCCTCTACAAATTTTGGACGTCCTAGACTTTGAAATTGCTCTGGAAAATTTTATCGCTCTGACTTTCTGAAAACTTTGGTAGTTCAAAATGATTAAAGAATAATCATATTTATTCAGCTGAATTGAATGCAACAATTCATTAGAGATCGAAAAGCTGAATAGTATGTCACTTCCACCATTACTTGGCATGGTTAGAACTCAATTCACTAGCCGTACGCTAAGAAAATGATAGGTAATCAAATTTTAACCTCTAGCGATCTAGCGACTACAACACATTCTCATAATCACCAAAATATTTGGTGCCTCCTTTATACTTTCAGAGATCTGGTGACAAAGGAAAAATCATAGTCACTGAATAATTAAAACCCTTTTAGATTTATCTAGAGACTAGGCGACCTTGATTTTCCTTACATTTTTCATCCTGAGACTTAGCTACTATAGTCCTTATTTCAGTCGCTGCAAAAATATTTATTTTTGAATTTATCCCAAGACCTAGAGACAAGGAGCCATCAAGAGATCTGGTGACCATAGCATATCTCTCAGTCGCTAAAGTTGGTTGACTTTTCAAACTTCTTCTTGAGACCTTCCGACTCAACTATTTGGAGATTTAGCGACTGAAGGTAGGAAAGTTTTAATTTATCTCTTCTAGAGATCTAGCGACTATAGTCAAGCCCGCTTGTTGTTCTTTCTACCAACCAATCAGGAGGAGACACTTCACATAATCTGGCAAATGAAAACTCACATTTTCTTCAATCTTTTGACCTTGGTCAACACTTAACTCTAGATTATTTGGCAATTATGAGACTAAAGGAAATCTCTCAATCGTTGAATAGCTTTATTAACTCGAGTTTGACCCAAAGAATGAGTGACAAGGCAAAACTCAAGGTCGCTAGGTCATTCCTTGACCCATGGTTTGATTTTGAGATTACGCGACCACCACTTGATCAAACTTAAATCAATGGCCAAGAACATTTGCTTGAAAATCTTCTTCTTATCTCACCCTTATCTGGCGACCACGTGACTGAAGACATCTCCTTGTTGCTAGGTATCTTTTTGAACCATGGTTAAAATTGGAGATTGCACGAACACCTTTATTCTCCAAGTCACCAAAAGAATTACCTAACGTTGGTCAAGTAATGAGATTAAATATCAGCTGCTTATTAAAACTTCATCTGATAGTTGTTACTAAGTCTCTGAACCTTTTATAACTTAACCGCTTCATTGGCAGACTTAGAGATAACCGTGTCGCTAGATCTCTAATTGCTTTAGACATAACTACTAGAAATATGAGAATACAGGACTATTGAAATCGCCAACTCATGAGATAAAAGAATTGATTGCCAAATAACTGGAGACCCAGCAACCAACAAAATAGACCACCACCTGCATTTGGAGATTCAGCGACCAATTGCAAATCTCATTATCACTGAATTTTATATGAATTTTTATTTCTTTCAGAGATCACCCGACTGAAGGTATTTTGATCTGGAGATAAGGTGACCATAGTCACCTTACAAGACTTTATCATAGCAGTCTCTAAATCTCATAATGTTCATCCAGAGACTAGCGACTAAAGGGGACCACTAAGTCATTTGAAGAGAAAGAATATTCCTTCAACCTAAGGAGATTGTGTGACAAAGGGATTTGGGTAGTCCCTAGTTAAAATAGAATATGCTAAATTGTTTGAGAGACTCAGTGACCAATAAGGTGCACATGCAGAAAAAGGGTTGTTTAAGTGATTTGAAAAAGTAACAGCCAAAAAGACCTGGATGAGAAATTTTAGGGCTTTTTTGATTTTCAGAGAAAATTAGACCTAAAACCTAGGGTTTCTTTAGTTTTTAAACAAATTTAGAGCTTCTAGGGCTAGGAAAGCTAGAGGTCGAACCATAAAAATTAGGGAGAGCCATCAAAAACCAAAATTTTGAAAGACAAATACCTAAAACTGGGAAAACAACCAACATAAGGTTCTTGAATATGGAACTTTATTGTTAAAAACAAGGATATTATTAATCATAGTCTAACTTGGGATGTAGGAAATGGTGAGGATGCTCTCTTTTGGTATGAATCTTGGGGCGGTTTCCCCTCCTTAGGTAAAATGGGATTTTCTCCAGCAACTATAGATACTTTGAGTAGAGATTGGGGAAACCAGGTTAAGGATTACATATTGAATGACAGTAATACATTATGGAAAGATGTTGATAATACTCCATTAGATCACCAAGGAAAACAAAAACTAAAAGATATTTTAAACGATAGACCCACCTCTCTAAAAAACTAGAGAGATAGACTTATTTGGACAGAGGCTAATGGCGGGGCCTATAAAGTTAAAAATGGATATCAATCTATTATTAAAGGTCAAAATGTAGACTCTTTTGATATACCTTCGAAATTATGTTGGAACAAGGCTTGTCTCCTGAAGGCTAATATCTTCCTTTGGGCTGCTCTACAAAAAAAAATTCTAACTACTGACAGATTTAGAAAACTAGGCTTCAAAGGTCCATCCAAATGCCTGCTTTGCGAAAAACATGAGGAGACTGTAGATCACTTACTTTTAAACTGTCCATTTACACTTAAATATTGGGACTAGATTAGGAATTGTCTAGGTTGGAGCACTGCTTTGCCTATGGACATTGTTGACTTCCTGAAAGCATGGCTGTTCTTAAACCAATCAAGCTTATATAAGGATATTTGGTATGCACTCCCCTCAATAGTAGCCTAGGAACTTTGGAAAGAACGTAATAGAAGAATCTTTGACAATCAGAAAATGGAAGTAGACTCACTAATTAATAAAATTGAAGCCTCTATTGTGGAACTAATCAACAACAGAATTAGGAATTGCAACAATCATGAAAGTTCATTCTCATATTGGGATAAGTAGATAAGGAAAAAATGGTAAAATCTTATTATCTCACCCTTATATGGAAAAGGAGGGAACTCTAGCAAGAAAGATAGAGACAATTACAAATGGCAAGCACAAAAGGAAGGATAGTATAAATTGAATTTTGATGGAGCATCTAGAGGAAATCCTGGGATCATGGGTATAGGGTGTATAATACGTCATTGGAATGGTAAGATTATAGACAAAATTGCTAAACCTATTCCATTAATGACAAACAATATGACTGAAATTAATACAGTCTTAAAAGGTATTGATCTTAGTAAAAAAATGGGTATTCAAAATCTTGAAATTGTAGGTGACTCATAAATCATTATTAATGCTCTTCATACTAAAAGCACCCCTAATTGGAAATTAAATTCAAAATTAGAAGAAGCCCTGGAAATCTTAAGAGAAATTCCAGATAATGAAGTAAAACATATTTATAGAGAAGGTAATAAGGACGCAAACATTCTTGCCAATCTTGGAGCTGATGGGGCCTTTGTCACAAAAATATATAAGAATATCAACAATGTTATAGAGTAAAATTAGGCTAAGTTTCAATACTAGATTTCATATTAAGTAACCCAACTATTAATAGATTCTATATAGTAGTCTTTTACAGGACAGACAACCTATCATTAAAAGAAAGCTTGACTTCCTAATGCATTTCTTGCATGAGATAAATCCTAGAGAAGTTAACTAGTTTTACACATACTAGCACAAGGATGAAGTAGGATTGGAGGACAGGGAATGATTTAGTGACTCAGATTTTGAGAACCCTTTAGAAGAATGGCTAGAAGAAGGGGGCTTCAAGAAGTGTAGAATCCAACCTGAAAGAGATTTGATAGAAGTTACACCACCTAATAATCCCCATTTCTCTTAACCCTTAGGTCCACTAATTAGCAATGTTCCTCATGTTAATCTCATCCTCAAATGTAAAATTTTTTTTCCTTTTCTCTCAAAAGATTTCTTTCTTTGGTTTCATGACCGCCATCTTTTAGCTTTTCGGAGTATTTTTTCTCTTTGGTATATGACTCATTCTTAGCTGAATTCAAAGCAGAGGATTATTGCTATATATCCATGTACATATATTTACCTTCCATAACCATTCATACATATGCTTACCGAAAATGAATATGAAGTGGTTGTTATTATAAGAATGACATATGCAAATATATTTTCACCTCTCTCATGTTTCTATTTAGATACACATATTTATGTACTTTTATGTAAAGGCAAACATGTATATATTTAAATATATATGTATTCTCAGAGCTTTCTTATCTAGTTCATAGAATCATAAGAGGAAGTTTCAATAAATCTTACAATGATCTTAAATATGGGTTGCTAAACCGAGAAGGTAAGGTATTTAAACATCATTAAATAATCTCATTAATATATGATTATACGAATGACATATGCAAATATATTTTCACCTCTCTCATGTTTCTATTTAGATACACATATTTATGTACTTTTATGTAAAGGAAAACATGTATATAACTAATATATAGGTATTCTCAGAGCTTTCTTATCTAGTTCGTAGAATCATAAGAGGAAGTTTCAATAAAGCTTACAATGATCTTGAATATGGGTTGCTAAAACAAGAAGGCAAGGTATTTAAACATCGTTAAATAATCTCATTAATATATGAATGCCCAGATTCAAATATAGAGTCTAAACTTATCTAAACACAAATTCTGATAAAGCTCCTCTAAACTTCATTTTTGAGACAAAATTAATATATACTTCTTCAAGTAGTCAAATATATCGATCTTTTAACCATTTGCATTAGAATGCTAGCATTAGACAAGTGCATATCTAGGTAATATTTGTGGAAGTTATCTGAAGGTACATGGGAATTTGCTTTATAAATTTGTTTAGATATTCCTTTCTGATGACTTCACACTCCCTTTAATTAGATACTAACAATGATCTTAGCCAAGATTATTACAGGTGCAAAAAATAAAGGAAAAAGACTCCATCCCAACCCCGAGCAACTAATTATAAATATGGAAAAACACTAAATGTCATCCTTATGTATCCTATAAATTTTGTAAAGTCCTTGAAATTGTGAAAATAAGAGGGAATGCCCTCTTAAGTATGCAATGTATTAGAGTCTAGACTTTGTCCCAGGCAAGGATGGAGGTTTTCTTGACCCCGTTCTTTCCTACCAGGGCCTACATTGAATAGGGTTTTATGTACTCTTCTTTATATTAATAAAATATTTGGCTTCGGCCTTTTATCGATTAAAAAAAAATAGTAGTACAAGTATTCAAAGAGGATGTACACTTCATATTCATTTTAATTTTACCACTTTATTATTAAAGGGGGAGAAAAATAAAATTAAACCATAAAAGATGCGAAGAAATTTGTAAAATATAATGTAATATGTTTCTTCATATTTCTATTTTGCATTGGATCTTGGAATTTATTATCTTTCTAAGATTGGAAAAGTTCTATAGTTTTGTTTATGCTAATATAATTAGTTTTAAAAAATTTAGATCCATATAGATAGTTACACATGACAATTAATGCTTAAATTTAGATCTACACATCTCATTTTTTCTTCTTACGCTAAAAAAAGTAGAACCAACTTTGGACCTATTATCCATTCATATTTAACATAATTTAAAAAGTACACTATTGGCTATTGAGTTCTCTCTCAACCAATTTATGGCCTTACTATCAATAATCATGTAAGGTAGTCCAAGTAAGGACATTTAACCTAAATTAATCATTATCTTCATTTTTTATATTATATTATCTTTGATATCATAGATAACATATTTGTCTCTTTAAGTCTTATTTGTTAGATCTTCTCTTAAAAATGATGCTTTTTTCACTATAGTAACTGGTATGTCTTTATGGTGGTTGTTTATTGTCTATAATTGATGAGGGTAGAACACAGAACAATAGAAGAACACCAAAAGAAAGAGATAATTTTCTATTATCTAAAATAAGTTTCTTATTACATGCACATTGCAATCAGTAAAACAACCTACATGCCTCACATGCTACAATACTATCAAATTTTGGAACCCCTTTTCCTATAATATCTTCCATCCCAGAAAATTGCCTTTCCACCTTGAAGATGGGCCTTAAATAACCTATTTTAAGGGTTTGGACCAAAAATACAATTTACATTTGTTAATTTTTCAATTGGGTACCACAACAATGAATTGTAATTCAACTTTGAACCATGTGCAAATTAGGTAGTTCCCAAAAAAGTGTTCCAACTTCCAGAAGGCATAACTTTTGATCTGAGACTCTGATTGATGAAATGTTTACATCCTCAGAAAGCTCTCTAAGTTCTCTACAACTCTATCGATCGTCAAATCTTGTCCCCTAAGTTTCAAGGCCCTACAAGGTCATTCAGTGCCTCAAACCTAACTCGAAAGGTTTATTAGAAGGTTTTTAGAAACCAAAGAACTTGTAATAACTTTTTAATGGTAAAAGATTTTCATCTAATTCTTTCTCTAGAGTGTTTATTTTTTCATTTACAAGATCCCATGTCATTTTTGTCACTATCTGACTTATAATTCTAGCCCTCCTACATAATAGCATGTTTTCTCTAAAAAGTAGCAACTCCCTAAAAAGTAGGAAGTTGACCTAGAAATACAAAAGAAGGATTTTGAGAGTTGAAATCTCATTTTTTACCAAATGGTATTCATAAATACAAAAACATCAAACAAAAACTATCTATAACTAATATTTTTGGGTGATGCAGGATTACCCTAACACCGTTGGATGCTCCTGCATCAAACACCCAAGGTAATTTGAAAAGTGACCTCGTCACTTATCAGTTGGTTGAGGAAAACTCAAATGAGAAACTTCTATCTTAGATAACCATGTTGATTCTTCCATAGGACTAACCTTCAACTTCACCAAATATTCTTCATACTACCTATTTCTAGCACTCCTTCCTACACGACTATGTAAGATTGTTTCAATCTCCTCCTTCACTAAAGTAGGTATTGGAATGTTACAGTGCTCCAGTGCATGTCCCTCCTCTATTCCACTTTCTTGTTATTTTGTTAGATCTAGAATGTTGAAAATAGGGTAAGTATTGATTCCATCTACCAACTCTACCTCATACATATTCCTGAATCACGCTTCTTCAAAATTTTGTAGTGACCAAACTACTTCATTTTCAGCTTATTGTAGGTTCCCACAAGAAATATTTCCTTCCTCAAATACACCATCACCTCATCTCCAACTTAAAACTCCTTATGCCTCCTCTTTTTATTTACCTTAGCTTTATACTGGATGTTCATCTTGTTGATGTGCTCCCTTGCTTCTTCATGTAGGTTCTTGATATGCTTTGTAAAGTCTTCCACCTCAACACTTGTCCTACTTCCTCAATCTTGGTATAGTCCTTAGACTACCTCCATATACAATTTGGAATGGTGACCTAGTAGTTCTCTTGTTCATTTAATTATTGTAAGAAAAATCTTCTTATGGTAGGATCAAGTCCCATCCCTTGGGTTTATCTCCCACTAAGCATCACAAAAAGTTACCTAGAATCCTATTTACTACTTCATTCTACCCATTAGTTTGGAGGTGGTGTGCAAAACATAACTTTGAATTTGTCTTTAACTTCTTCCACAAGGTTCTCTAGAAATACACAACAAACTTGGTATCACGATATGAAACTATACTTTTTGAAAGACCGTATAATCTCACAACCTCTCTAAAGAATAAATTAGTAATGTGGACTGCATCATGGATCTTATGGAAAGGAATGAAATGATCCATCTTTGAAAACCTTTTAACCACTACAAATACCAAATCATTGTCTCTCTATATCCTTGGCAAGCCAAGAATGAAATCCATACTTGTATCCTCCCAAGGCCTTGTTGGTATAGGTAACAACTAATAAAGTTTTATATTCTCACTGACTCATTTAGCCATCTGACATACATGAAAACTCTGTAAAAATTTCTTCACATTGCATGATAATTGTGGCCAATAATAATCCTCACTAATAATGGCAATGGTCTTATCTCAACCAAAGTGTCCTACCATTCCTCCACTATGCTTTTCCTTTATCAAATTCTTTCTCAAGGAACTCCTTGGAATTCACAACTGGATTCCCTTAAACAACATTCCATCTTGGATCATGTAGTACAACCACCTTGTCATGTCTAGAGTAACAGGGTCCTTGCAAGCCTTCCAAGCCTCTGCAAAATCAAGATCTTCAGGATACATGGTCTTGAGTTCATTAAATCCAACTACCTTAATCTGCATTTCTATGAACACGATTTGTCTCCTACTTAAAGCATTTGTAACTCTGTTAGACCTCCCACTTCTATGCTTCAAGACAAAGGTATAACCTTTCCAAAATTATACCTACTTCAAATGACTTTGATTCAATTTACCCTAACTATTTAGGTATTTTAATGCTTGATGATCAGTATACAGGAATTTTTTTTTGGAAAAAGATAATGCCTCCATTTCTTCAATGCCCCAACTATTGCATAAATTTTTTGATCATAAAAAAAATATTTTTTCTTTACATCATTTAATTTCTCACTAAAATAAGCAATGTGCTTACCTTCTGATCGGGAGATTGGGAGAGCTAATCACTAGCCCTTGCCTAGGTCCACCTAGTGACTCCTTAGTGTCTCAAATGATACAAATGACCTTTAGGACTCCTTCAAAGGTTCAATCCCCTAGTCTTCAACCCCAACCAAACTACCAATTCACTCTTACCAAGACAAAACATCATTCTTTGTGCTTACTCCTTCCATGCATACACTAGCCCTTAAATACTAGGATAAGGGCTCACCACCTCCAAATAAACATAGGAACTTGCAAAGATGAGGAGGTGTTGGAAAATGTCTTATGTGGTTTCATTTGATATCTTTTAACTCTTACTTCATCAATCTCACTTACCGATCTCACACTTATTTATTTAGGGCTACAAGGGAGAGCCCCAATTTGGCCTCCTTCTCTAAGAAAATAGGGTCTTCCACCTATTTGCTTCCAAATGACCCTACAAAAAAATTATGGATTCTTACAACATTAGCCAACCTCTCATGGATTTTGGAGGTTTTAGGGTTTCTCTAGGCCGTACAATCCCCTAACCAAATATAGGTGATTTTGGTAGAGTTTGAGGCTTTTACTGATTGCATAAAGTGTTCTTTGTTTTTGGGTGACCAAATGGATTGATCACACCCTCTCCTTGCATAAATATCTTTTCAATGATCCTTTCTATAGTCTCTAACCACTAATTCACATTCTCCTATTCATCCCCAAAACATATCTTTCTTCTTGGCTCAATCATTCCTAGCCGGGCTCACCATGGCTTGCCTAGGGCTTGACTGTAAAATTTCTTGGCATGATTTCTAGGGCTCATCCTTCTGCATATGATACACTCATGGAGTCTACTCAAAATCCCCAAAAGGCCATATAGAATGAACAACGGGATAGTGAGTTAGATCCCAATGTCTACAACTCTCGTGGTATGAACCGGTGAGCAATGCTAATACAAAGATTTAAACTAAAAAAAATAAATGAATAAGAAAGAATAAAATAATTGCAGAACTTGAAAGTGAAAACACACACCAACATATACTATCTACCATAGATCAAAATTTAACTCATGACAACTCTCTTGAATTCACTGTTTACTGAACTTCTTACAAATCTAAGCATTGTGCACACTTCCAAAAATTGTTTTCTGTATAGTAGAATGACTAACCTCAGGATTTGGTCCAAAGTTCACTTATATATCCCTAAGATAGGTTTAGGGAAGGTTTAGAGTCCTCTTAAGCTAATTAGGGCTTTAGGACAACTTTTCATCGAGTAACTTTTCAAAGTTACAAAAGTTGCTAAGCAACTTTTCAGATCTTGCTTCCTAGAGACCTTAGGAAGGTCCTATGGAGTTATAGACCCCATCTTAACTAAAAAATGGATTATACACACACTCTAAACCTTATGAAATCATATACCTCCATTTACTAAGCAAAATACCATCATACTATAGTCTCACAATGAAAACCTAGGACCTAGATAGACTCCAAATATATAATGGATTCCACAACTTGGTCAACATCACCTCAGGGAAATCAAAACATGGAAAAAATGGCTTACAAAACAAGTAAAAACAAGGGTTCTACTGCACCATACTCCCCCTATACACAAAAGACTTGCAAGGAACAGTAGAGGATAAGATAGAAGGATTGATGCCAAACTTTTTAAAGTCACCTTCTTCTACCCATGTTGCTTCAGATTCAGGGTGTCCCTTCCATTTTATGAGGCACTCCATGTAGAATTTGTGCCTGGTTTGTTTCTTCACCCTAGATTCAAGTACCTCCTTAGCTTGAGGCTTAGGATTTGGAGGTATGGCCATTGTACTTATATCAGATAGTACCTCCTACATATACTAAGTTATCTCAGTCAAAGGTCCTTTAAATTTGACCAGGTCTACCACATTGAAGACTGGAGAAATAGCTAAGTCTTATGGGAGATCCACCTTGTAAGCATTGGCTCCATACTTGGCTAGAATTTTGCATGGGCCAACTCTCTTCATTTGCAGCTTGGTAGGCATTCCCTTTTGCATCCTAGCCTTATTCAAGTGTACCATGATATAGTCACCTAATGCAAACTAAATATCCTTTCTTATCTCATCTACCTTGGCCTTCAAGTTTTGAGTTGCCTTTGTCAAGGTTCTTTTGACTTGTTCTTGGACCTCCTTCATGATTTTGGAGAAGTCCTCAACATGTCCACTCTTATGATCTGAACCTCCTAGGTTTTTGAGCTCATTGACACCTCTTGGATGCATTCCATAAACCACCTGAAAAGGACTCTTGCTTGTGGTTCTATTCACACTATCATTATAGGCATATTCTACTTGAGGGAGGACTAAATCCCAAGTCTATCGATACTCCTTAGTTAGGCACCTTAGAAAGTTACCTAGTACCCTATTGATTACTTCAATTTGGCCATCCATTTGAGGATGACAAGCTGATCCAAATGATAGGTTATTTCCCAACTTATTCCATAGGGTCTTCCAAAAATGACCCATAAACTTTGCATCTCTATCAAAGATTATACTAAGGGGAAGTCCATGAATTCTTACCACTTCCTTAAAGAAGAGTTGAGCAATGTGACTAGCATCATGTGTTGTCTTGCAGGGGATGAAGTGACTCATCTTACTAAACTAGTCCACCACCACATATATACTATCCAACCTTGTCCTTCTCTTGGGAAGTCCCACTATGAAGTCCATGCTAATACATTTCCATGGCCTATTAGGAATGATTAGTGGCTGATAAAGTCTTGTATTTCTAGCTCCTCCTTTGGCTTTCATAAATATCACACATTACTCCACATATCTCCTGACATACCTAGGCAACTTAGGCCAATAGTAGAACCTTTGTACCAACTCCATTGTTTCATTAATGCCAAAATGGCCACTAAGACTACCATTATGATTTTCTTGAATGATATTCTCTCTCATTGATCCCTTGGGAACACACAATTGATTCCCCTTGAACAACAACCCACTTTGCAAAATATAGTTAGAAAAATGATTGTGGAAATGGTTCTGAAAATAAGAGCATACCTTGCAAGCCTCTGATAAATATTCATCATCCTTGTAGAAGTCCTTGAATCTATCTATCCCTATTCTTTGGAGTTGAACCTCTTTGACTGTTAGCAGCCTCCTACTCAATGCATCTGTTACCTTGTTCAATTGTCCCTTCTTGTGCTTGATGGTGAAGTTGAAGGCATACAGATACTCCATCCATTTAAGATATCTATTACTTAGCTTCTCTTGGGTGTTGATGTAACTCAAGGCTTGATTGTCTGTGAACACCACAAACTCTTTAGGAAGGAGGTGATGCCTCCACTTCCTAAGTGACTGAACTAAAGCATATGGTTCCAATTCATAGGTTGAATACTATTTTTTTAGCCTCATTGAGCTTCTCACTGAAGAAGGCTATGGGCCTATCTTCTTGACTCAACACTCCTCCAACTACTATGCCACTTCCATCACACTCCAAGGTGAATAGTTTATCAAAACTAGGTAGTAGGAGAATGGGTTGTGTTGCCACTTGCTACTTCAACTTCTCAAATGCCTTGATGCCTTCTAGTGTCCATCTAAACTTGGTCTTCACTCCACCCTTTATGGTGTCTAGGACTGGTGCACATATGCCACTAAAGTTCCTTATGAACTTCCTATAAAATTGAGCAAGACCATGAAAACTTCTTACTTTTGTCCTTTTGGTTGGTGTACGCCAATTTTTGATAGCTTCCACCTTGCTTGGGTCCATTTTTAGCCAACCTTTAGATACCACAAATCCCAAATAAAATAGTTCTTGCTTGAGGAACTCACATTTATTTAAGCTGATTGCCAACTATTCTTCATGGAGTCTCTTGAGTACAATCTCCAAATGTGTTAGGTGATCCTCTTTTGTCTTGTTGAAGATGAGTATATCATCAAGATATACAACCAAAAATATTCCTGTATAGTCCTTTAGCACTTCATTCATCAACCTCATGAATGTGCTAGGGGCATTAGTAAGCCCAAATGGCACTACAAGCCACTCATATAGCCCTTCAGTATTCTTAAAGGTTTTCTTCCACTCATCTCCATCCTTTATTGTAATTTGGTGGTAACCACTCTTGAGATCCAACTTGATGAAGTATTGGGCTCCTCCTAAACAGTCTATCAAGTCCTCAATCCTAGGTATGAGAAATCTATACCTGATTTTTATTCAGTTAATGGACCTTGAATCAATGCAAAGCCTCCATTTTCCTCCTTTCTTGGATGCTAGGACCAATGGTACCACACATGGGCTAATGCTCTTCTTGATGAGCCCTTGATCAAGTAATTATTGAACTTACCTTGCCACCTCTTGATTCTGCTCCGGTGTGAGTTTATATGCTACCTTATTTGGTAATGAGGCCCCTCGTATGAAGTCAATTTGATGAATTATTGACCTCTTAGGTGGTAGGGTTGTTGGTGTCCCATCACTTACAATATCCTTATACTTACCAAGTAACTCTTGAATCTCCTTTGGTAGTGGTGATTGAGTAGACTTCTCTTCTTCTTTAGGCTTCACTACTATGGCATATCCTTCACTGCCTCTTTCTTGGAGTGCATGTAACAACTCCTTCCCACTACTCAAAAACACACTAGGATTATTGGACTGATCCCCTTCTTCTTCTAGCAAAGATTGTAACTTGAAGTTTCTCCCATCCTTCTTAAAAGTGACAGTGTTTTCCTTTGCATTGTATATGGTTTCTCTGTCAAATTACCATGGCCTTCCTAATAGTAGGTGGCATGCATCCATGGGTATCACATCACACAACAACTTGTCCCTATACCCACCAATAGAAAATTCAATCCATGATTGCTCATTTACTAGGACACTTTGTCCCATATTCAACCATGTTACCTTGTAAGGATTGGTATGAGGTAGCTTGGGAAGATTGAGCTTCTTGACTGCCTCTTCTACAATGATGTTGTCCATGGAACCAGAGTCAACAATCACTTTGAAAAATTTCCCATTGACTTTACACTTCACTCTAAAGAGTGCTCTTCTTTCCTTTGGCTCTTTCTTTGTTGGTTATCTAATGAGAACCCTCCTAAACATGAGGTTCTCTCCCCTTTTTTATTCAATATGACTGACTTCTGGTGACTTGACACTTGAAGTATCCTCTCGAGTGTAGGACACTCTCTTTTCTACATTTGAAGAAGATGCCTTATCTGAGAACCTATAGGCTGGGTGTCCCATCTGCCCATAGTTATAGAATTTCATGCTAGCAAAATATGAATTGCTTCTGCCTTCACATCTACCCCTTTTAGATCCTCCTTGGTTGCCTCTACCTCTGCCAAAGTTTCCTCTAGAAGAAGACTCACTACCATGCTCTACAAGTTTGGACTCTCCTTGAATTATTTTTTTAGTCCCTCTACCTTGGTAGCTCCCTCTATGTCCCCTTTGGTCTCTTCCTCTACCTCTACTCTTGGAGGTTTGATCTTGTTTCCTTATGCTCTTGTCTTCAATTTTGATGGCCAGTTGATAACACTGGTGTACTATCTTGGGACTAAAAAGAGACATTTCTTCTTGAATACTCCACTTCAAGCCATTTAAATATCTAGCTACTTTAATTCTTTCATCCTCTGACACATTTTACCTCATGCAAATCTTTTGAAATTCCTATGTATAGGAATTCACATCAAGGTCCTTTTATCTTAAACTCTGCCTCTTTTTATGGAGTTGAATCTCATAGTCATCTAGCATGTAGGCTTCTCTTATTTTTCTCCCCATGCCCTTCCAAGTAGAGATTGGATTCTTGCCTTCCTTTTCTCTCTCAGTTTGGATGAACTTACACCATGTTAATGTCGATAAGCCTCTAAGTCTAGATTTTTCCACCCTGACCTTTTGTGCCTCGGTGACCCCATCACATTCAAAATGGTTCGCCATGCCTTCTATCCAGTCCATGACTAGATCTACTTCCATCTTTCCATTGAATAAAGGTATCCCTTCTAGAGCCTTCCCACTCATGGCTTTCAAATCTTTCAAGAGGGGTTCTTCATGCAGCATAGGGTGTGGCTCTGGAGTCTTTTCCTCTTTAGGAATCTCTTTGTCCTTTTCTTCTCTCCAATCCAACTTATCATTGACTTCTTTAGTCTTTATCTGTACTTCACCCAATTCTTGTTCCAAATGGGCTATTCTTTCTCTTAGAAACCTATAGTCCTCTTTTTGTTCCTCAACCTTGTTGGCTAACTCCACATTAGTCACCATATTTGAAGACCCACTGGATTTACACTCTGACATGCACTATGCAATCCCAAAAACTTTTGGGGCTTTGATACCAATCTGTTAGGGAGATTGGGAGAGCTAATCACTAGCCCTTGCCTAGGTCCACCTAGTGACCCCTTAGTGTCTCAAATGACACAAATGACCTTTAGGACTCCTTCAAAGGTTCAATCCTCTGGTCTTCAACCCCAAACTAACTACCAATTCACTCCTACCAAGACAAAACATGATTCTTGGTGCTTACTCCTTCCATGCATACACTGACCCTTAATACTAGGACAAGGGCTCACCACCTCCAAATGAACATAGGAACTTGCAAAGATGAGGAGGTGTTGTAAAATGTCTTATTTGGTTCCATTTGATGTCTTTTAACTCTTACTTCATCAATCTCACTTACCGATCTCACACTTCCTTCTTTATTTAGGGCTACAAGTGAGAGCCCCAATTAGGCCTCCTTCTCCAAGAAAATAGGGTCTTCAACCTATTTTCTTCCAAATGACCCTGCAAAAAATTATGGATTCTTACAACATTGGCCAACCTCTCATGGATTTTGGACGTTTTAGGGTTTCTCCAGGCCGTACAATCCCCTAACCAAATATAGGTGATTTTGGTAGAGTTTGAGGCTTTTATTGATTGCATGAAGTGTTCTTTGTTTTTGGGTGACTAAATGGATTGATCACACCCTCTCCTTGTATAAATATATTTTCAATGATCATGTCTATGGTTTCCAACCACTAATTCACATTCTCCTATTCATCCCTGAAATATATCTTTCTTCTTGGCTCAATGCTTCCTAGTTGGGCTCACCATGGCTCACCCAAGGATTGACTGTAAAATTACTTAGCATGATTTCTATGGAACCTCCTTCTACATATGATACACTCATGGAATCTCCTCACTATCCCCAAAAGTTTGTACAGAATGAACGGTGGGATAGTGAGTTAGATCCCCATGTCTACAACTCTCCTGGTATTAACTAGTGAGCAGTGCTAATACAAATATTTAAACTACAAAAAAGAAATGAACAAGAAAGACTAAACTAATTCCAGAACTTGGAAGTAAAAAAACACACTAACATCGACTATCTACCATATATCAAAATCTAACTCATGACAACTCTCTTGAATTCATTGTTTACTGAACTTCTTACAAATCTAAGCACTATGCACACTTCCAGAATTTTTTTTCCGTATAATAGAATGACCAACCTCAGGATTTGGTCCAAATTTCACTTATATATCCCTAAGATAGGTTTAGGGGAGGTTTAGATTCCTCTTAATCTGATTAGAGCTTTAGGACAACTTTGCATCGAGCAACTTTTCAAAGTTGCAAAAGTTGCTAAACAACTTCAATTTTTGCAACTTTTCAGATCTTGCTTCCTAGAGACCTTAGGAAGGCCCTATGGAGTTCTACGCCCCATATTAACTCTAAAATGAATTCTACACAAACTCTAAACCTTATGACATTATCCTAACATCATCTACCTCTATTTACTAAGAAAGATACCATCACACTATAGTCTCACAATGAGAACCTAATACCTAGATAGACTCCAAATCTCTAGTGGATTCCACAACCTAGTCAACATGACCTTAGAGAAATCAAAACATACTAAAAATGGCTTACAAAAAAAGTAAAAATAAGGGTGTTCCTGCACCACCTTCTTGGCTCAAAACAACTCCAATGTCATTACCATTAGCATCACAATCCATCTGAAACACCTTATTGAAATCAGGGAGGGCTAAAATAGGTTTCTCTAACACCTTCTTCTTTAGCATTTCAAAACTCTTTGCAAATCTTGTAGTCTATTTGAACTCTTTGAGGGTACTGTAATGCCCCACTAGGGAACCCAAGAGAAATTAACCTAAAACATGTTACGAAGTTTACCAAATAATTTCTTTGTTTAAGATTTTACAATCAATAATAAATAACAATGGGGAAGAAATCTAACATAAGATAATACGTAAATTCATAAATGTAACTCATTGAAAAATTACAAGTCTCAAGGGTTCCATGACGTAAAATTACATAAATATAAATAAATCTACTAAGCACAATCCATAACATAATCACATAATATATCTTAGGTTCATTTTAAAACCCAAATTAAAGTATTCCTAATTCTTTACTTAATCATAATATAAAGAAAAAAAATCATAAAATACACTAACATATTTATTTCAACTAAATAATAAGATGCATCCATTACATCAATACAATCAAAGATACAATCTATAGAGCACAACTGATACATCATGGCATACATAATAATAGAACTTCCATTGCACATGTCACATGGATAATAATAATACAATACAAAAACATATACATCTCTAGAATCAATGTCACTAATCAATACATAAAATGGAATACAAGATATACATCTCATGATAACAATAAGAAAGTCTCCAAAAAATGAATAAGAAGATAAAGAAGCATCGAGGATCATCCAAGAACAATGTCACGAATGTCAAATCTTAATGGTAAAAGAATCACTACTACCTGACCACATGGAACCAAGAATTCCACTCAAAACATACCAAGGAGATAGCACCAGGCCTAACTCAAGGAAACAACCAAACTAGCAAGACTAAAGCAATTGTACACAAGATAAAATGGTAATAAGTGGTTACAATGTTATCAAGAATAAATGATCAGGACACAAAATAGATGTATCAAATGCAACGTAAGAACATAGAGCACATATAGGGAAGTTTCATCACATAAGTCAACTCTAAGGTCACCTAGTAGCCTCTCTGGACCCTGACCTTGAGTGAATTTATGCAGTATCAGTAGTCATTTCCTTCAGACAAGAAAAACCAACTATGCCAGACGTCAATGCCTCTCTAGATGAGCAAGCATCTTCTCTCACTCACATCCTAGCCTATACTAGCACTCAAGACATGGGTGAGGCACAATTATCTTTGTAATGTTTATATCATAATAAATTCATTAAATTATCACTTATTAAGTGGTGTAGGAGAACCTAAGGTACTTGTCAAGTGCCTTAACCAATTTTGGCTTGTATTGACTCTAGCCAAGTCATTTATCTAGGAAATACTCCTAGAGACTCTTGGTAGTGTTTTTGGCTTGTTAGGTTAGTGGTGATTAAGTTTGAAGCAAAAATCAAATCAAATCAATAATCAAATCAAATCAAATGAATTATTATTGTATTTGTGTTGTGAATTTTTGTTGGTATAAGTGTTTCCCTTCATTTATATACAACTTTGTGAGTTTATATCTAGGTTATCTTGTTCTGTTTTAATTTCTTTTCTTTAGCCAGTTCACTAGCCTGTACATGAGTAACTCAGAAAAAATGACTTCCCCATAAAATCCCACCAAGGATTCATCACAAACTTTTGGGGCATGAAAGAGGAGTCAATGTAAAGTGTACATAATAAAGTAGGAGGAAAAAAGATGAGTTTTGGCAATATTAAGACCTTGCCCTAGACAAGCTCAGTCAATGCTCGACTAGGAACAAGGAGACTATTTGTTGAATTTACTTGTAGGGGTGGATTTAAATCTTGAATCCAACAAGTTGGAAAGGTGTATTGGGACTACAAAGAGTCCTAGTGAAGAGATAGACCCTTGGGCAATCCTTTTCGCATCATATTTCACTCATTGAACATAGGACCCCAAGAAGCCCTTAAAACCCTCATTAAACCCTCACTGTGTGGGTAGGGTACTGTAGGATGCAAGGAGATCCAAGACCCCAAAAATTTCTTATGGTTTCATACTTTACTGAATAATCCAAAATTAGTTGGGAGGTTTCTTAAGGAGAAATCAGGACAAAAGCCTAAAATCTTAGAGTAGGAGGCCTAATTGGGGCTCAAGGGCTACAAGGCCTAAATTGATAGTTTGGTGAAATCAGGAGAGAAGGAATTGAAAGAAGTATAAAAATGACCCAATAATCTTATAAGAAATTTCATCTAAGAACCTCCAAAACCCTACAATATTTTAAACTTGCATAGGAGGTTGAACCTACTAGGTATGGTGAAAAGAGCTAGAGAAGGAAAGGTATGATTTGAACCTTGATAGGTCACCTAGGGAAATAGAGTATTTTACTCTAATTAATGACATTGGTAAAGGTCCTTAGGAGACAAGAGAACACCTTGTGAGACCCTAATCAAGAGATTGGGAAGTTAGTAAGTTAGGAACCTAGGTTGGTCCTAACCAAGAAGTGTGGAAACTATTGTGACCCTATGATTAAGTCAACTTACAAAGGATACCCAGGAAACCAATTTATGGCTCTAATTCCTCAAAATTATGCCACTTCCCCTATATGCTCCTAAATAATCTACCCTAATGCTCCCAACAAAAAGAACCAAGGAAAAACCAAAACCAAAATCATAAAAGATTTCCATAAATCAATAAACCATGAATGTCATCAAAGACAAGTGTTGGAGCATAATAAACAAAATATCATCCTATACAAGGATCCAAACTATTCATCCCATACTAGACATCTCAATAAATACCAATCACCAATCCACACGGTTATCATATCATAAGATCACATGATCATCAAAAGCACTAATAACATAGATCTCCAACATGGAGTAATACATAAGTGCACAATATCATCTTTCATATCACAAAACAACTACAATAGAAGAATCAAGGTGACCTAGTTAACAACTCAAAACTTAATACAACAATGGTTTGTCACCTCTTGCGGTTGAGTAAAAATATTGATCGATATATCAGAGAACACAAGACATCATATCATAGATAAACTCAAATTAATACTCTCATAATCGAGACACCAAAATGGTTACATATTTATTCCATATGAGCTCAAGTGTGAAATAATTAATTTCATAAAATAATTTAAGTTCAAAAGACATGCTTCTACCTATGACATCAGTCTATCCTAATTGACCTTATTCAACAAGTCCAAATAAAACTTCAATAAGAAAACACTATAGTATAAAATACACTCACATCAAAATTCCATTAAAAGTAAAACTTACATTTAATTTTCTCTTATAAATTAATTTATAATTTTCATTATATATTTTTTTTGTGAAAGGCCTAAGCCAAGCTTTATTAATTATAAAAAAGTGTTAAAAAATCGTGCTTAGTGCAGACGTTGGTAGGAAAGAGTGGGATTGAGAAAACCTCCAGCCTTGCCTGGGACCTTAGTTTGGATTCTAATACATCTCTAATACATAAAGTTGAGAGGGCATTCCCTCCTTTACAGAATTTTTTAAAAGTGTATATAATACAAAGGATTTACAATTCTATTTGTTTAAGCATTCTTGTCCTAGATTGGAGGATCCTAAGTTGTGTCATTGCTTGCTACTAGCATTTGGGGAAACTTGTCTAGCCATATTGGGCTTTATTTGAATTTCTATCATGAAACTGTACCTATTTGCCTCTCAAATCTATGTCTTGACATAGATCCTCATTAGTATGTTCATTATAGTTAAATAAATCCTCATTGATACTGAAAAAGAAGAAGAATTGGGATCTTATCCAAGCCCTTACCTAGAGTAGCTTAAATAAGGAGGAGTGCCTACTTTGTTTGCATAAAACTACATAACTTTCTAAAGATCTAACCTCCTAACTCAAGGAAAACCTTCCATACAACCTTAAACAAGGATTTTATTTCCATTAGAAATATGTAAACACCTTCAATCAACCTAAATAGAGACCCATAAACTATAGGAAATAAAAAATAAACAAACATACCATTGAATTAAGAGTCCTTCATGCTTTCAGAGTTAAAGCTTATTTCACACTTTCAACATTTCTAAAAAGATCTAGATAGTAATTGCCTTAAAGGAGAGGTAAAGGGCCAAATAAAATGAAAGGCCAGCGTGAAAAGGAGTAAAAAACTACCCTCAAAGATGAGGATCGAGCTTTTGGAAAATCAAACCATAAGCTCCTTAAAAATGATCCTTAGCTTGAAGTCAACACAACGGTCTCTATGTTGACTTCAAGATAAGGATCTTCAGTGAAGAAATACCGAGTAGTCTCACTATACCAAGTGAGGATATTGCTATCCTTCATCCGAGCCCCTTCTATCTTATAGGGGATAGGAAACTTTCCCACACTGAGAGTGAGGCTAAATGTCATAAGCCTCTTTAAAATAGAAACAATTCTAGGGGGAGCATTTATAATATTGACACATGTAGGGCTACCAGTTTCAATCAGAGTGCAGAGAGCATTTGTCTAATGGAGCCTAAAATACATTTATCCATATCTTGGGAAAGTGTAAAAGGTAAGCAATCATGAAAGCATCCCGAAATCTTACATTTTTAGTGAGCTTTATTCTTTCATGAAAAGGATGGGGAGTCCCTAATTAATATATAAATTTAAGAACAAAACCGAATAAAGAAAGGAGCATGGCTGCATACAAAGACCATAATTTAGACATACTATAATCCTTTAATTGGTCAAGTTTATCATTATGATCAAAATGATAGTGTGTGTGTGTGTGTGTATTAATATATATATTTATATGTATATAAATTGTTAATATGATTTAGAACAACGGAGAGGGGGGTGAATCAGTTGTTCTCAGGTCTTGATGTATAAGAAAAACTTAAAAACTTTTCTTTAAATTAGATCCAATAACCAAAACAAACTTGATCATCACTGATTCAATAATAGAAACATATAACATTGCAGTCCACTACCCAGCTATAACTTAACTTGTAAAACATAGAAATATTCAAACCAAAACATTCACACAAGTATTAACACCAAGATTTATAGTGGAAACCCAATGTGGGAAAAACCACTTTGTAACATGCTACTATTATTTTCACTCTTCTGAAGTGAGCTCAGTTAAAAGCCAACCCTATCAAATGTTACAATACACACTGTTAGGTGTGACCCGGTTAAAGGATTTCAATCACCCTATTAAAAGTGAGCCTTGTTATAAGACTTACATACACTCCATTAGAATGCAACCTTGTTCAAAGGATTTAACATATGATTGTTAGATCAACCTCTGTTAAAAGGATTTTAACTGTTAAAATGGTTAGAAAGTAGCAGCAATATTGATTTGAAAACCATACAACTCACTTTGCAAATATCAGATCCGATTCCATACACTAATGTCGCTTTACTGACTTTGAAACTTTTCCATCTCCATCTCTGTCTACTCAGAACTTTTCTTCAAGCAAGCACCACAATTCTCCTTCAGCCTTTTCTACTTATACAGTCAATAAAACTTTACTGATCTTCCAGCATTCAGTTTTCACCCATGCACATGCATATCCAATGCTCAGGTTCCCTTAATACTTTCTTCAATTAGGTTAGCTCATCTTTTGCCCCTTAATCTCATTCGTAGATCTTAGGGTTAGATCAGATTCATTGAATCTACCCACATTATGTTCTTTGAATCCTTTTCTAGAATCTTCTCATATATCTTGAAGATTTACAATAAAATGTTTTGCAGTGCATTTAATGCTTTCAAACAATCAATAAATAAAGTCAACACATTTTACATAATCCAAGAATTCAACAATGTCGGCTCCAAATCTGAATTCTCTTCAAATATAAAAATGCTGATGCTCGATCAATACTGTGATCAACTACTCGATCTTCATGTAGAAAGCTCGGTCATTACTAAAAAATGTTTCATCGGATTATACTGTCTTCCTGGACAATTTACTGATGTTCGGTCAACACTAGATTTTTGCTCGGCATACACTAACTCAGTCAACACTAACATTACTCAGCTTAAACATGATTTCTCCATTTTTGCTCGGTCAAGCCTATCAGTTTAATCTTCAATCTTACTAGGATAAACAATACATTGTCTCATCATTGTACAACATAGTCAAGTACACTTTGTAGTATCAAGATAACTCAACCTTTCCTTAGGTTCTATTGTTACCAATCTTGCCCTAATCCTTCACAAAAATACAATAGATATAGTACTTTCCTAAGTAGCAATAGTCTTATCGATTAAGGTTTGACATCAATGACAATACAACAATTATTTCAATTACAATTTCCAACAATCTCCCTCTTTGGCATTGATGCCAACACCATATGATATCACCTAAATAACACATGGATTACCAACCAATCCAAAAACTTATCTGTCCATCAGAGAATTATTTGTAATATCCTTAGCTTCATTTTGATTTAGAATCTATAAGCCTCACTTCTGTGACTGTCAAAAGTATTCAGATCTCCCTCTATCCTGATCCTTCATTTTAGTTCATCACCCTTACTTTTAAGTGTCATGTGTTATTATATCATCTCAGTTCATCTCCCTAACAAAAATGCCAAAGCAGCAACTAAAACATACATCCATCAGATGTAGATAATATCTATGCAGCTCAGTGTTTCTCCCTCTGTCATCTTGCTTATGACTGATTCTTTGTCTTTGCTCCTTTTCACAACTCTAGGCTAGTCCTAAAGTGTGACAATCTTCTGCATCAATTTGTCAAATAATTTGCTATAGCATATTTGATGCAGTGCTCCTAGCTTGACTAGGCAGCCTCAGTTAGGGGAAGAACCCCTAATTGTCTTCTCAAATATTCATGAGCTTCTCTAGGTAAAGTTTTAGTGAATATGTCTGCTAATTGTTCCTTTGTATTCACATATTCCATTCGAACTTCTTTATCTTGTACTAACTCTCTCAAGTAGTGATACTTGATTACTATGTGCTTGGTCTTAGTATGCATCACTAGATTCTTAGAAATATTGATAGCACTTGTGTTGTCATAGAAAATAACAACAGGTTTAGTGATTTCTTCTTTCATGCCTATCAACAATTATTTTATCCATACCAAATTTGAACAATTTACTGCAGCAGCAACATACTCAACCTCGGCAGTAGATTGGGAAATACAATTTTGTTTCTTGCTTGTCTAGGAGACTAATCTCTGTCCAAGAAAGAAAGCTCCACCACTAGTACTCTTTCTATCATCTACATTTCCTTCCCAATCAGCATCTGTATATACTCTCAGTTCAAATTTGTCATCCTTCTTGTAATATAGCCCATAGTCAACAGTTCCTTTCAAATATCTCATAATTCTTTTCACAACCATCATGTGTATTTCCTTAGGATTGCAAGAGAATCTTGCCACAATCCCAACAATTAGTGCAATATTTGGTCTACTATGTATAGCATACTACAATTTTCCAATCATGGATCTGTACAAAGTTTGATTCACTTCTGTAGCATCATCATTCTTAGATAACTTTTGTCTAGTAACCATGGGAGTACTCACTGGTCTAGAATCTTCCATCTCAAAAGTTTTCAGTATTTCATTAACATACTTAGACTGTGTAATGAAAATTCCTTTCTTCATCTGATATACTTGTAAACCAACAAAGAATTTGATCTCACCAAACATGCTCATTTCAAAATCAGTTTGCATTTCATTTGAAAATCTTTTACACAAATCTTCTTGTCCACCAAAAATAATGTCATCCACAAAATTTTTTGCCAACATGATACCTTTACCTTCTTCATCTTTCATGTACAGATTGCTTGTGTCATTTGTTCTTGAAAATCCAATCTGTATCAAGTAGTTATGAAACCTCTCATACCATGCTCTAGGAGCTTGTTTCAATCCATATAATGCTTTGTTCAATTTGCATACCATGTGTCTTATGTTTGGATCAATAAAACCTTCTAGTTGTTCTATGTAAACTTCTTCTTATAGTATACCAATTAAAAATGAAGACTTGACATCCATTTGATATACTTTGAAATCTTTATAAGTAGCATATGCAAGGAGAGTTCTTACTCCTTCCAGTCTAGCTATAGGGGAAAATGTCTCCCCATAATCTATTCCTTCTTCTTGTGCGTAGCCTTTGCATACCAGCCTAGCTTTGTTTCTAGTTATTTCACCGTTTTCATTCATCTTATTCTGAAATACCCACTTTGTTCCTATAACATTTTTTTTCAGGTCTCGGCACCAGAGTCCAAGTATCATTCTTCTCAATCTGATCAATCTCTTCATTCATTGCTTGTATCCAGTCTTCATTTTCCAATGCCTCTCTAGTTGACTTGGGTTCAAATTCACACAATAGGCATGTTGGATCCTTAGTCTTGCTTCTAGTATGAATTCTAGTATTTTTGTCTCCAATTATCTGTTTAGGATTGTGATGTCTTCTTACATATTTTTCCAAAATAGGTTTAGCTCTTCTCTCCTCTATTTCATCAAGTTCCTCAACAAGATTGTCAGATTCAGCTTCTGAATGCTCAACAACCTCTTCTTGATACTCGACAACATTATCTTGTCACTCGACATGTTCTTGTTCTCTTTCGACATTGTTTTCCTGATGCTTAGCAGCATCTGTCTATTGCTCGACATTGCTTACCCCTAGACTCGGCATCAGGTGCAAGTCTATTACTTGCCTCTTCTTCTTCCTCAATATACACAAAAGATCTATAATCTTTTGGTTCTCTTTTGCTATCAGCTTCATTTCTTTCTGCATACTCATCAACTTTGACATTCACACTTTCCACAATTTTGTTAGTGTTAGAGTTCAAACACTTATAAGCTTTACTTTTTGTGGAAAACCCTAGGAATATGCCTTCATCACTTTTAGCATCAAACTTTACATTCCTAGTGTCTTTTAATATATAGAACTTACTTCCAAAGATTCTAAAGTATTTAACACTCGGTGCATGTCCATGCCATAATTCATAGGGTGTCAGATTTGTACCTTTTCTGATTTGTTCCTAGTTAAGAGTGTAGACAATAGTTCTTATAGCTTCTTTCCATTATTTCTGTGCCACTTTATTTTCAATCAACAATGTCCTTGCACAATCCAAGATAGACCTCCTTATTCTTTCTGCTATTCCTTTATGTGGAGGTGTTCTAGGTGCAGACATTTGTCTTTTAATTCCTCTTTCATTACAAAATAGATTGAATTCATTTGATGTAAATTCTCCACCTCGGTCAGATCTAAGACATTTCAAGTTCTTACCTGTCTCCTTCTCAACCTTAGCCAAATACCACTTAAAGAATTGAAAAGCTTCAGATTTTTCTTTTAGAAACATTACATGCATCATCCTGGTATGATCATCAATAAACAAGATAAAATATCTAGCACCATAGTAACTTTGTACACCCACAAGTCCACAAAGGTTAGTATGAACCAAATCTAAAATGTTTTTAGAAGTAAAGGATTTGCTCTTAAAAATTGACTTTGTCAATTTTCCTAACTGGCATTCCTTGCACATCACATTCTTAGGTTTCTTCATCTAGGTAGACCTCTTACTTTCTTCTTCTTACTTATTTCTACCAAATTATCAAAGTTAACATGACATAGCCTCTTATGCCATAACCAAATATCATCAAGTTGTGTAATTATACATGTTTCTTCAAATAGGTCAAGATAGAACAAATTACCTCTAGTCTATTCTCCACTTCCAATCAATTCTCCAGGATCATCAAATATTTTAGCTTTCTTGTGATGAAATTCCACTAGGTAACCAGTTCTGTTGAGCTGAGAAACACTTAACAAATTATAATTAAGACCTTCAACCCAATAAGCATTTTCACAAGATATCTTATCAATTAGTTTAATCAAACCTTTTCCTCTAACAAGACATGGTGCATCATTACCAAATGTTACACTTTTACCTCTGTAATGATGTAAGGTCTCAAACTTACTCTTGTCACCAGTCATGTGATGTTAACAACCATTGTCAATAATCCATTTATCATTCTTGTTCACATAGGATATCAATGCAGTTTTCTCATCTTCATCAGATTCATCTTTCATTGCAACATAGACTACCTCAATTTCAAAATTATCACTATCAATGTCAGTTTCTTTTTCAACAATGTAACAAGATTTCTTACCTTTTCCTTTGTAGTCTTCGTTCCTTCAGTAGCTTCTGTCACCTCTTCTATCTTTGTGTTTGCTTTTTCTTTCATTATCTTTATCCTTCCTATCAGGACATCTAGCAACTATGTGACCAACTTTATTACATGCAAAACATATAATGGGGAGTTTACCTTTATACTTTCCTTTTCCTCTTCTCAGTCTTCTAGCCATAAGAGCTTCTAGATCTTTAAGTTCTTCATCAGAAATGTCACTGTCACTTTCACTTTTACTTTCACTTATGCATCTTTCTTTTTCTTTCTTTGGCTTGTTCAAAACTAATTGTGACTTGAAAGCAGATTCAACATTACCAATACTACCAACAGTGAAATTATCATAGTTAGAGAGTTCAAAAGCAGTCAGCTTACCAACCAAACCTTCCAAAGTAAGCACATTAGTAGAGTTACATCTAGATTCCTGAATAGATGAGATCTTAATAGCATATATAAGATGTAGAGTTCTTAGTACTTTTCCAATTATAGTTTTATCATTAATAGTCCCATTTTCTCCTTTAATAGCATTCACAACTTCTTTTATTCTACCACAATATTGTGCAATGTTCTCACCTTGTTGCATTCTCATTTCATCAAACTTACCTCTGAGACTCTCGACCTTAGCTTTTAGTACACATAAGTCACCCCCATAGATCTTTGCAAGAGTGTCCCACATCTCCTTAGCAATTGTGCAATCCTTAATGTCCTCAAATTCTGGATAGCTTAGGGCAGATGCAATTTCCAGCATTTCCTGATTATGTTCTTGCTTAGCTCTCATTTCTTCGGCAATCAAAGGTGCGACAGGTGAGACATAGTCATTCTCAATGTAGTACTTTGCAGAATCACCAATACCGGCCAGACGCAGCTTCATCAAGCTTTTCCATGCAGGGAATTTTTCCTTATTCAACTTCGGTACCTCCTTCTTATACATCCTGGTCATTTGCTTCAAGTCCCTTTAAACTTGATTTTTGTAAACACCAATAATAAGCAACACAGCTCTAATACCAATTGTTAATATGATTTAGAACAACAGAGAGGGGGGGTGAATTAGTTCTTCTCAGGTCCTGATGTATAAGACAAACTTAAAAACTTTTATTTAAATCAGATCCAATAACCAAAACAAAATCGATCATCACTGATTCCATAATAGAAACATATAACATTGCAGTCCACTACCCAACTGTAACTTAACTTGTAAAACACATAAATGTTCAAACCAAAACATTCACACAAGTATTAACACCAGGATTTATAATGGAAACCCAATGTGGGAAAAACCACTTTGTAAGATGCTACTATTATTTCACTCTTCTGAAGTGAGCTCAGTTAAAAGCCAACCCTGTCAAAGGTTACAATACACACTGTTAGGTGTGACCCGATTAAAGCATTTCAATCACCCTATTAAAAGTGAGCCTTGTTATAGGACTTACATACACTCCATTATAATGCAACCTTGTTCAAAGGATTTAACATATGACTGTTAGATCAACCTCTGTTAAAAGGATTTTAATTGTTACAATGGTTAGAAAGTAGCAGCAATATTGATCTGAAAACCATACAACTCACTTTGCAAATATCAGATCCGATTCCGTACACTAATGCTGGTTTACTAACTTTGAAACTTTGTCATCTCCATCTCTGATCTACTTGGAACTTTTCTTCAAGCAACCACCACAATTCTCCTTCATCCTTTTCTGCTTATACAGTCAATAAAACTTTACTGATCTTCCAGCATTCAGTTTTCACCCATGCACACACATATCCAATGCTCAGGTTCCCTTAATACTTTCCTCAATTAGGTTAGCTCATCTTTTGCCACTCAATCTCATTCGTAGATCTTAGGGTTAGATCATATTCATTGAATCTACCCACATTATGTTCTTCGGCTCCTTTTCTAGAATCTTCTCAAATCTCTTGAAGATTTACAATAAAATATTTTACAGTGCATTTAATGCTTTCAAACAATCAATAAATAAAGTCAACACATTTTACATAATCCAAGAATTCAACAATGTCAGCTCCAAATCTGAATTCTCTTCAAATATAAAAATGCTAATGCTGGATCAATACTGTGATCAACTACTCAGTCTTCATGTAGAAAGCTCTGTCATTACTAAAAAATGTTTCATCAGCTTATACTGTCTTCCTGGACAATTTACTGATGTTTGATCGACACTAGATTTTTTCTCGGCATACACTGACTCAGTCGACACTAACATTACTTGGCTTAAACATGATTTCTCCATTTTTGCTCGGTCAGGCCTATAAGTTTAGTCTTCAATCTTACTAGGATAAACAATACATTGTCTCATCATTGTACAACATAGTCAAGTACACTTTGTAGTATCAAGATAACTCAACCTTTCCTTAGGTGCTATTGTTACCAACCTTGCCCCAATCATTCACAACAATACAATAGATATAGTACTTTCCTAAGTAGCAACAGTCTTACCAATTAAGGTTTGACATCAATGACAATACAACAATTGTTTCAATTGTAGTTTCCAACAATAAATATGTATATATATAAATGTGTGTGTGTGTGTGTGTGTGTGTGTGTGTGTGTGTGTGTGTGCATATGAATATATATAAGCATAAATGACATTGTGATCAAAATGAAAGTATTAACCCTTGACTTCCAAAAGGGAAGTATATATCCAAATAAAACCCATATTTGCACCTGTATATGAGAATCTTTGTATTTACGAGTATCTATAAAAAAATTTAATTTTTGTTATATAAATTAATCGATTAAGTATAATTAAATTCTAATAACCATCAATAAGATTCACCTCTATAAATTAATTTATAAAGTTCCTTATATAAATTACTTTATTAAATATAATTACTAAACAATAATATAATTAAATTACATTAAAAAAGTCACAACTATAAGTTCCAGTTGATTACGACATTCCTTTTGTTATTGGTAGTCCAATTAGACTCCTTTTTTTAATACATATATGAAATTTCATGCATATATACTTATTCATTCAATTATGAAAACACCTTTGCATAAACACATACATATATTTCATTTCTTATATATATATATATATATATATATATATATATATAGTTAATAGATTTTATTAATTAATAATTGATAAAATATCACTACCAACTATCAATTATTAATTAATAAAATCTATTAACTATATATATATATATATTAATATCTATAATAATAAATTTCAAATAAAATAAATCAAAATAAATTTAATTAACTAATTAATAAAATATATTAATAACAAGAGTGGGGAGGGGCATAGCCCTCCAATGGCTACCGAGGCAGCTTGGTGCCCGCAACAGCCAAGGCTTGCTCACGGTAGCCTATTGTCGAGATAGCAGTTGTTGTGGCATCCTGTTGCCAAGGCAGCAAATTGAGCTGTCGGAGTGGGGGGAAAATTAACCCTCGCCTCTCTTTTTATTTTTTTTTAACAAATAAATATATTTATATATATATATATATATATATATATATATAATTTTTCTCAGATAAATAAATATAATTTATTTTTTTATATATTAAATTTATTTATTTATTTATATATTAAATTATCTAAGAAATATATATATATATATACACACACACACACACACAAATGAATCTATAGATAATTTATATACATATATTTTGACTCCCTTTAATAAGGAAAATACATTTAAAATACAAGTTTTACCCATTTAAATCAGGTAGGCTATCAAATTTTAACAACCTATAATTCTCTCAAGGTAGACCTAGGGTTTTCATAAGTTTATAAAAGACAATTTTCTCTAAATTGAATATAAGGGTTTACCATATTTGAGCTAACACAAGGATTTATACAAAAAGAAAATTCAAATAACTTTCTTCCCAATTTCTCAAAAAAAGAAACAAGAATAATAAACCTACTTCAATTATTTCAACTATTTAAGAAACAAAGTGACCTCAAAGTTTCAATAGTCAAATTTTACACAGAATCCTAGCAGGCAGAAGGTACACAATCTTTTCGAAAGGAAAATTATATAGGATTCAAAACTCTACCTCCAATCCAAGAATGATCTGAGAAGAAAAGAACACAACCCATAATCCAAAATTCTAGCTTTCAATCCAATTCCTTCAAGAATAAAACCAAAGCCAAAACATATCTCCCTAAAACCTATGTCTATAATAATGGCCAAAAAGGACTCTAATATAGAAAACCCAAAAACTGAACTCAAACATGCAACTCACAATCAAGAATTAGAACTCAACTATTAAAAACAACAAAAACAATTAACTCAAAATCACAGAAATTAGAACTCAACTCCAACCTCATTTATATCAATCTTTTATTTGAAATAATTATTTATTTAATTAATAATTTCAATTCATGCAAATCACTCAACTTTTAACGTTAATATTATATTTAAATTTTATTAACTAAATGTGCAAATTTAATTGTATAATAATATTTAATTAATAATTAATATTTTTAGTATATTAATAATATGCAAATTGATATGTAATATGTAGTATATGTTTTTCTGACATGTGTGTGTGCAGGTGTATGGGGAAGGACCTTCTTGGTATTCCCTTTTCTTGTCTTCTTTTTCTTTCATGTTTTGGGTTAGGATGCATTTCATGTTGTGACTGGATTGTTCTTCTAAAATCTTTTTCTCTTTCTTATTAAGTGGGATTGGTTGCTTTATGACTCCCTCATGTTGTCCTTCTCGATTGTGGTCGATGCTTTTCATTTATGAGCATTGTACTTGTTTATCCATGTCATCATTTTTGGGTAATGGTTTAGGATTATGTGGAGATTGTGTTAGTTATGTGGCATCATGCATATGTACATTGACATGTGTGTTCTATTTCAATTTGATCGTGGGCTTAACATCATTTATGTTGATTTATTATCTTTACCAACACTCCTCTTTCTTTTCATTTAGTTTCTTCATGTTCTCTGGACATTTTATGGTTTTCTCTATTTGACAAATGTTGAATTTCAGTACTATGATGGTGGGTTGTTCTGTTCGTAATTCCCTTCATATGGAGCATTATCCTTGGAACTACATATTACTATTTGATGTTGAAGATTGGGAGCAACCCTTTTTGGGGCATATCAATGATGATATTATGGTTGTTGCCTTTGTTTGTGATCGACCTCAAATTCAAAGGGCTATTAAGAGAATTGTGGGTGAGGATATTTTATTTCTGCAAGGAAAACGCATGATCTTTCCTTCTTAGGTCTTGTTTATTTTTCTCTCGAATTCTTTCGATCTCTTACAATCTCCATTTCATTTGGAAGTCCTTGTAAATAAATTTGTCAAACCTGAATGTTTGGGCGTAAAAAAATTATGGAGAGCTCTTTAGAAATGTGATTTTTGGAATGGGGTGGCACTGGTTGGTAATTTGTTTCACCGTCATGCTTTTCTCAACAATCATGTGGCCTTTTATGTGTATGTGAGCATAAAAAAGGCTCTTGAGCATCATAATTTCAGGCATGTGAAGTCGGTATTATAGCTTCATGGTAGATTTTTTATCTCAAACTCTGTCAATAATATTCACTTTATGGTTTTCTCTTTGTTGGACCTCCTTGAGTATGATGTTGGTCATGTTGTGGCCGAGCATCCTCTGCGGTCTATTCCTAATCGTCCTTCCCATGGTTTTGATCTCAATGCTAGTTTTGAGACTCATGTTGTTGACTTAGACTTGCATTTGTTAGGAATAGTCCCAAGAGATAACTGAGAGGGGGGGGGGGTGAATTGGTTATCTACAAGATTCAATTCTTTATCCAATTTAGCATAGAAGAATATTAAGGACATACGCAACAAGATAACACTTAATCTTAACACCAAAATTTTGGTTACAGGGAAACCAAATAGGTAAAAACCCCGGTGGGAATTAGCACCCACTATAAACTGCACTAGAGTATAATGATCCTTGTTAGAAGGTCTTACAACATTGTTAGATGTTGATCTTTACAATGCATGAAGTACAATGACCTAGTCAAGGGTCGAACCCTATTAGGAGTCTTTTATAAATAACCTTGTTAAAGGTGAGGACACACTGTCTGGGAGCACACTACTCAAATGGTGAAGGCCGCAACCTTTTGCACAACAAATACACACTATATATGGATCTTAGTGAACTAGGAAGTAGACCTGTTGTCTTGATTAGTTCCAATGAATAGCATATACTCTCTACTTCTTCACATAGATCTTCAACTCATGATTGATTCAACTATATTGTCTTAGTATATTCGCATTTTCTACTCTTCTCTCTCAATCACACTTAGCGATCACAACTGACCGGCTATAAGTATCATTCTCCAAATGATATAATCAAGTCAGCCTATTAGAACCTTCTTGAAATCATAATAGAGAAACACTATAACTCTTCAACAATATCTCCAATGGCTAAACCAAGCATGCAACACAAAAAGGGACTGTGCAACCCAATACGAGTAGATGCGTCACTTCACACTGTCGGCTCCATCAAATTAATTAAAAATTTATTCTCAAGTTGAAATACGATATGCACTCTTGACCAAACATTCTTAATTCATCACCAAACATGAAACCAAACACGCATATCAAAATGATAAGCGCAACTACTGAAACAATATAAACATTGTTGGCTCCACCAGATAAACTCCAGAAACTGTAACTGGCTAATAGAAACATCATAACTCAAATTTAACTACACAATTAACTCTGCATCCATGGACATTGCTCCACAAACATGTCTACAACACAAATATAAATGTGCAAGGCTCCAGCATAACCATACTGAGAATCACATACAAAACTCTATTTGTAACATTGTTAGGAACACTACTGTTACAAACAACTACACAACTGGTCTATGATATCATGATGATAACATATCCATACAAAATATGCTCAAGGCTCTCTACATAGAACTACAATGCATGTTTCTTACCATATGTTGTCATCAATGACAAACATATAGTCAATACTGGCTTACTGGCAAATCTCCAACAATCTTCCCCTTTGGCATTGATGGCAACATATGGAATGAAAAAAACCACCAATCCAAATGTAAAATTATTTTATAACATTCTCCATTTCCTCAATAAAACTCCCCCAAGGATGAGTTCTCCAACTGTTGCATCTTTTATTGTGTATTCTCCCTTTCTACTGCATACTCCCCTTTTCTAGAATAAATCATCTATTTTGTTTTTCATGACTATATACTCCCCTTTTGACATCAATGGAAAAGGGTGCCAATAAAAATAAGCATAGGTACTACTCCTTAGGTAGAGTAGTCAACCATTCATCAGTCACTAAAGACTGATGCACTACTGCAACTTTAATCAGATCTAGGGAAGGGAATTACTCCCAGCTTCTCCCTGAGATACTCAAATGTATCCTTCGGTAAAGGCTTTGTGAAAATGTCTGCTAACTATTCTTTTGTACTCGCATAATCTAATTTTACTTCTTTCTTTGCAACTTTCTCTCTTAGGAAGTGATATTTTATCTCAATGTGTTTTGTCTTTGCATGCATCATAGGGTTCTTTGACATATTGATAGTGTTGGCTTTGTCACAATGAATAACAATAGGATAATCAATATGGATTCCAAAATCCTTTATCATCTTCTTGATCCACATAGTTGAAGAATAATTTAATGCTGCTGCTACATACTTTTCTTCTACTATGGACTAAGAAATACAATTATGCTTCTTTCTTGTCCAAGTAACTAGTCTATCTCTAAGAAATACTACTCCTCCTAAGGTGGTCTTTCTATCATCAACGCAACCTACCCAATATGCATCTGTATACACATGAAGTTATACATTCTCTCAATTAGGATACATAAACCATAGTCTATAGTTCCTTTCAAATATTTGAATATCCTCTTTACTGCCATAAGATGACTTTGTTTAGATTATGCTACAAATTTTCTAATAATACCAACTGCATTAGAAATATTTGGTCTAGATTGAGTAAGATATATGAGTTTACCAAACATAGACTTATATAGGGTCTTGTCTACTGCTTTAGAATCATCTTCTTTTGAGAGTTCGCTTCCTGTTATCATAGGAGTGCTTACTGGCTTGCAATAATCCATCTTGAACTTCTTTAATATTTCTTTCACATACTTAGATTGATTAATAAAAATACCTTTGTTTGTCTGTTGCACATTCAATCCCAAAAAGTACTTGATAGGTCTAATCATGCTCATTTCAAATTCTCTATGCATCTCTTTAGTAAAATCTTCACTAAGCTTGTCATTACCACCAAAAATAATGTCATCAACAAAAATAGCAACTAGTACTAATCTATCAGGTGTCTCTCTTATGAATAAGTTACAATATGCTACTCCTTTCTTGAATCTGATCTTTGTCAAGTAACCATCTAGTCTTTTGTACCATGCTCTAGGGGCTTGCTTAAGTCCATAGAGGGCTTTCTTTAGTCTGCATACCATATCTAGTTTGTTTGATAAACTAAATCCTTTAGGCTACTCTATGTAGACTTCTTCCTTCAACTCTCCATTTAGGAATGCTAACTTGACATCCATCTGATATAATTTAAAGTCTTTCGATGTTGCATAGGCTAGAAATATATTTATGGCTTCCATTTTGCTTACAGGGGAAAATGTATTAGAATAATCAATTCCTTCTCTTTGTGCATAGCCTTTACAAGTTAGAGTAATAGATTCTTTTGATCTTTTATTCCTCTTTGTTAAGGTTTTAGGATCATTTCAAATGTAATAGCACTATCTCATTGTATGTGTTTTCCAAATGCAACAATCTCTTGCATTTATATTGAGAATGAGCCAAGAAGAGACATGTCCCATGAAGTCTATTCATTATTATGTAATTAATATAATGACAATTATGATTATAAATACATACATAGATACATAGATACATACATAGATACATACACACACACACACAGACACAGACACAGACACAAATATATATATATATATATATATATATATATATATATATATATATATATATATATATATATATATATATATATATATATATATATATATATATATATATATATATATATATATATATATATATATATATATATATATATATATATATATCTTTACTAATATTGACTCATAGTGTTTATCCGGTTGAAGCTACAAAACATCAATACTCCCTCTTAGCTAGGGAGGATAAATCAATCCAATGTCAACACTTTTGACACTTGACAACATCAATCATATTATGTAAGCAATAAAGGCATCATCCTCAAGATGTAGTCAATAGAAACATAGTATGAATATGTGGATTACCTCCATCAATGATTCTATCCACAAGTTCTCAGGTGGATTGCCTCCATCGGCAATTAGATCCATGAGCTCTCTTGTGGATTTCCTACATCGGCGATTCAATCCACAAGCTCTCATGTGGATTTCCTACATCAGCGATTCGATCCATAAAATCACGAGCTTTGGTGTGGATTGCCTCCATCGGTGATTCTATCCACAAGCTCTCGTGTGAATTGCCTCTATTGGCGATTCTATTCACAAACTCACGAGCTTTGGTGTGGATTACTTCCATTAGTGATTCTATCCACAAGCTCTTGTGTGAATTGCCTCCATCGATGATTCTATTCACAAAATCATGAGCTTTGGTGTGGACTGCCTCCATCGGCGATTTTATCCACAAGCTCTCATGTGAATTGCCTCCATCAATGATTCTATTCAAAAACTCATGAGCTTTGTGTGGATTGCCTCTATCAGCAATATTGTAAGATCGTCACCTTACAATAACTTTAACAAATATAAGTGATAGTCATTTGGAAGTCATCACTTTCTCATGATTTACATAGGGGGCAAGCCCATTAGAAACATTCATGATTCATTAGTATAATAATCAATTATATCAAGATTACCTCAAAAGTGTTTCACCTTCAAAAGTGAACTCCCTCTCAATCAACAATTCATTTACAGGCATCAAGTTATTTCTCCCTTGAATGTAATTATCTTGTGCTTATGTCTTGAAGGTATGTCGGAGAGAGATTACAAATAGCTCACTAAACTATCTTGACCGAAAATACCAATGATAGAAGCATACAATATTTTACTAACCAATAGTATAGCATAAATTACAAACTCAAAAATTATGTGCATTAATAAAACATGAAATACTTATCTTTTATAAATTTCAAGTATTTCATTCTGTAAGGTGAGCCCATATAGAAAATATCATGCAAATTCAAAGAATGATTCCGTCCTTCTTGAACATTACTTGAATTATTCACATAACTTGTCTTCAATATCCAAAGGTTCTATACACTATTAATGTTGGATACAATTGTCTGAAGGACATTGTTGGATTAGCTATGTGTTGTCTTTGATGTCACACAAATGTCATATCAATTATCATTCTCAGTGTCTACCGAGTTCAGTCGGTCAGCTAAGCGGTTCTCAGTGTCTACCGAGATCTCTCGGGTGTCTAAAGGAAACATGACAGGGTAACAGTGTTAACCGAGCCTCCTCGATTATCGAAGGAAAATTAGTGGTTACCGAGCTCTCTCGATCTCCAAAGGATGTTGCAGAATTCATTGTGCTTACCGAGTTCACTCGGTCACCGAAGGAAATCTTTCTAGGATTAATGTTTACCGAGCAAGGTCGGCCCTTCAAAGGATTTTGTTGTTATAGTTTGTTTATCCAAGCCGACTGTTATAATAATTATTAGTGCCGACTTGACAATCTAAATGTTAATTAAAATGGCATATATATAGAAGGTCAAGTGGTGAATAAAATATAATACAGCATGCAGAAATCATTTTGAAGAAAGGTATGTGCAAATTTTGAAGGATGGTTAGATATCCTTGAGGAGCAGCAAAGATTTATTTGATCAGTAAGGATCTAGTGAAGTAGAATAGAGATCTATATTCAGCAATTCAGTTGCAGGTCATTTCATTGTTACTCTCTTACAATTGTAGCAGTGATATCAAAATCTCTTAACCGAGTTGGTTTAACAACCATTTTGTAAATCCTCTAACAAGGTGATAGTTCTATTGAATTGTTTCAAGACCTCTTACAAGGCCACTCCTATCAAGGTGATTAAATCCTCTAACAAGGTCACACCTAATAGTGTGTTTTGTAACCTTTTACTGGGTTGGCTTCTAACCAGGCATCACTTTAGAAGAGTGAAAAATAGTAACTAGTTACATTGGTGGTTTTTCCCATATTGGGTTTCCATGGTAAATCTGGTGTCTCTTGTGCTCATGTTATTTTCTTTATTCATGTAAGTTAATCAGTGATGAATGCTTAAGAACAGTTTAATTATTACACACTTCAAGGATCAAGTTTCAGCATTTCTCTGTATATTTACCGAGTGGCACAGTAAATAATTTGTTAAGATATTTAAGGGATCAATGGTACTATTATTGTATTTAACTGATTCACCCCCCCTCTCAGTTACTGCATCTATATTTCCAACAATTAAAACCTTCAATTTGATCAGATCTCTCTTCAAGTGGTTAGGCTTATAAAGAAGGAACCTCACTCTTTTACAGATTTTTTTTTTAATAGACCCGTACATAGTCAGCCATAACTTTTGAACCTGAAATTTTCTCTTCAATCGCACTGGTGAGATTTGTGTAAAGTTGTTTATCACCAACATATCCGAAACTTAGCAAAATCCAACGGTCCATGTGTGAGATATGGTCCTCCTACCGAGATTGTATTTTTTGAGACAGTCACACATTCACCATCAATAAACTACTCTCTTACATTTGCAACCTGGCTCAGATACCATGTTAAGGTTTTAGGATCATTGCAAATGTAATAGCACTATCTCATTGTATGTGTTTTCCAAATGCAACAATCTCTTGCATTTATATTGAGAATGAGCCAAGAAGAGACATGTCCCATGAAGGGACATGTCTATTCATTATTATGTAATTAATATAATGATAATTATGATTATATATACATATATACACTAGTATTGACTCATAGTGTTTATCCGACTAAAGCTACAAAACATCAACACCCTCTAAAGATTCATTTAGGGTTTTTCATTCTCCTATTTAACGATGAATCTTGTATTTTCTCTTTTAATTTCTCTAATGCAATTTTACTTTTGAAAGCTATTGCAGTTTGTCTCCATTCTTCTCTTGTAACACGTTATTCCAGTTTGCTGATATTCATGGGTTGTGTGGATTTTTATTCTCAAATCCTTCATTACATACTAGTCTTTCTTTGTTTCTTACTACTTTTCCATCTTCATTCATCTTGTTTTTGAATATCCACTTGGTTTCAATCATATTTTTGTCACTAGGCCTAGGGACCAGTTCCCATGTATCATTCTTAACTGTCTGAGCTGATTCTTCTTTCTTTACATCATGTCAATCGGAATCATTACACGCATCTTCAACACTTAAAGGTTCAATCTCTAAAAGTAAACATACCGCTTCATTTACTTTTTTTTTTCTTTTGATCTTGTCATGAATTTGTTGTTCTGATCTCCAATGATATCTTCTTTTGAATGGTATCTAGATGCGAATTTTGAAACATTAGGTGTGACTCTCTCATCTATCTTATAAGATTCTTCTTCACTTGTTTCAGGTTCATTGAATAATACATCAATGCTATCAAACATTTCTTGAACAACTACTTCTCTACTGATAGGTCTAGGTTCTTCTTCAATCATAGGTGCATAATCATGATATCTCTCTTGAATCATAAACTTTTCATCAATCTTTACATGTGCACTTTCAATGATCTTCTTCAATCTTAAGTTAAAACATCTATAAGCTTTTCTTTTAGTAGAGTAACCAAAAAAATACCTTCATCACTTCTTGCATCAAAATTGCCAATAGCTTCATCTCTCTTGATGTAACACTTGCTTCCAAAGATTCTAAAGTATTTTACTATAGGTACTTTCCCAAACCATAGCTCATAAGGTATCTTGTCTGTGCCTGGCCTTAATTGAATTTTGTTGATAGTATAGACTACAATATTGACTGCATCTCTCCAATAGGTGTGTGCAACTTTTCCTTCAATCATGATAGTGTGCGTTGTGTAAAGTATGATCATATTTCTTCTTTTTGCAATTCCATTTTGCTGAGGGGTTCTAAGTGCACTTAGCTATCTCTTTACCCCATGTTCTTCACAATACTCATAAAATATGTCAGAGGTGAATTCTCCTCCTCTATTTGATCTCAGACATTTTATCTTAATCCAGACTCATTTTTAACTTTAGATTTGAATATCTTGAACTTCTCAAATGCTTCAAATTTATCTCTTAAGAATGCAACCCACATCATTCTAGAATAATCATCAACAAAAAAAATAAAGCACCTTTCAACATAGTATGATCTTGTTTGAGTTGGTCCACATAAGTTTGTATGCACTCGATCCAATTTGTTCTCTATCAAGTTATGTTTTCTTCTGAATGGGTTCCTTACATGTTTTCCTATCACACATTCCCTGGATATTGTATCAACTAGTTTTGCAATACTAGGGAGGTCTCTTACTGCCTTTACATTGCTTATCTTTACTATATTGTCAGAATTGATGTGACATAGTCTTTTGTCCCATAACTAACTGTCATCTATTTTAACAACAAAACAACTTGCTTTAGAGTTAAGCTAAAAAATATTACCTTTTGTCTTTGAACCTGATGTAATCATCACTCCTTCTTTGTTATTAATGATGCACTTATTGTCTTTGAATTCCAACTGATATCCTTTGTCAAGAAATTGTCCAACACTTAGTAAGTTATGTTGCAAACCATCAACATATAGAACATCATCAGTGTTATTCTTTCCATCCAAAGTGATAGCTCCTCTACCTATGATAGGTTTAGGAGTGTTGTCTCCAAATCTAAACATTACACCTTTATACTTATCCAGATGTACAAATCTATCTTTGTCTCCTGTCATGTGATGTGAACATCCGTTGTCGATGATCCAGTCTATTCTGATGTCTGCTTGTGAAATTAATGCTAGATCTTGTGCTTTCTTTTCTTCTTCAATATCCATCTCATCAAACATTTTCTCCATATCTTCAATAGAAATGAATCCAATTTCATCTTCTCCTAAATCTTCATCTGATACTCCATCTTCAACATAGTAACATTCTTTTGTATACTTAGGCTTGAAATTAGTTTTAAACTTCTTGACTCTTGTAGGACATTTAGATGCAAAATGACCAATCTTGTTACATGAAAAACATTTAAATGGTCACTGACCTTCATATTTTCCTTTTCCTTTTCTTTCTTTCTTAGCAATCATAGCAATGAATTCATCTAGTTCTTTATCCTCATCTTCATTATCAAAGTTACCAGAAGTGTTCAAGGATTTCTTACCATGGACTGAGGCTTTGAAATTTGTTTCACTTTTAGGCTCTGTCTTCAAACTTGATATCTCAAATGTTGAAATCTTGCTAAAATTTAAGGTCTCTCTTTTGAAGTCTTTTTAAAATTGCATAGTCTCATCTAGGATGTTTATCTTGTTCTCATATTCTGTTGTCAGAGTACTCATCAACTTATCCATTATGTCTTCTTCCAAAATTTCTCCACCATTGTTCCTGATTTTTGCAACTACTTCATTAATTCTTTGATTATAGGCTATGATGTTCTCTTCAAGTAGCATCTCCAAAGTATTATATCTTTTCTTCCATATCATTCTGCATGCATTCTTGGCTTGGATATCTCCTTCAAAAATGTCTTCTAGATACTTCCATATTTTGTAGACTTTATCTACTTTCTTGATCTCTGAAAACTCACTGTCAAATAACGAATTGATAAGGGCTTCTTTGGAAATTACATTTTGAGTGAACATTTCCTTTTGTTTAATAGTTGCATCTTCTTTGGCAAGGTCTTTTAGAGAGGGAACCTAAACATCTTGAGTAGCTACTTCAAAAATCTCAAAACCAATGCACTGCAAATGTGTTGTCATTTTGTTCTTCTAGTCTAGATAATTCTCTCCATCAAACTTAGGACTTTCTTTTCTAAAGAATGCCATCTGATCAACCTTAAGCTGTTAAAATTTCTCTCCAAGGCACTTGGCTCTGATACCAATTTTTAGGAATAGTCCCAAGAGATACCAATGCCTGGAAACATGCTGTCGGACCCTATTAGGAGTCTTTTACAAATAACCTTGTTAAAGGTGAGGACACAGTGTCCAGGAGCATACTGCTTGAATGGTGAAGGCTGCAACCTTTTGCACAACAGATACACACTTTATCTAGATCTTGGTGAATTGGGAAGTAGACCTATTGTCTTGATCAGTTCCAATGAATAGCATATACTCTTTGCTTCTTCACATAGATCTTCAATTGATGATTGATTCAACTATAATGTCTTAGTACATTCACATCTTCTGCTTTGCTCTCTCAATCACACTTAGCGATCACAACTGACCGGCTATAAGTATCCTTCTCCAAATGATATAATAAAGTCATCTTGTTATAACCTTCTTGAAATAATAATAGAGAAAAAATATAACTCTTCAACAATATCTCCAATGGCTAAACCAAGCACGCAACAAAAAAAGGGACCGCACAACCCAATACAAGTAGACATGTCACTTCACATTGTCGGCTCCATCAAATTAACTGAAAATTTATTCTCAAGCTGAAATATGATGTGCACTCCTGACCAAACATTCTTAACTCATCACCAAACATGAAAGTAAGCACACAAATCAAAATGATAAGCACAATTGCTGAAACAATATAAACACTGTTGGCTCCACCAGATAAACTCTAGAAACTATAATCGTCTAATAGAAACATCATAACTCAACTTTAACTACACAATTAACTTTGCATCCATGGACATAGCTCCACAAACATGTCTACAACACAAATATAAATGCGCAAGGATCCAACATAACCATACTAAGAATCACATACAAAACTCTGTTTGTAACACTGTCAGGAACACTACTATTACAAACAACTAAACAACTGTTAGTTCTCAGAATCAACCTTTGCATCTATGATATAATGATGATAACATATCCATACAACATATGCTCAAGGCTCTCTACATAGAACTACAACGCACGTTGCTTACCATATGTTTTCATTAATGACAAATATATAGTCAATACTGGCTTGCTGGCAAATCTCTAACAACATTTGGGTTCGGTTGATTCATCACTAGCACCTATAGAGGATTAATTGTAAATCTAGGCTTATTCTAGTTTTGTCCAACTTGGCTTTTTTCAAGATATATAGTCCTTGTTCTTTATATTTGAGCAACATAATTGGCTCTTTCATCTATTTGTATTATTGGCATAAGGCCTCTTAGTTTCTTCTTGGGTAGTTTTGGTTTCAAAAATTGTACTCTAGGTTTTAGAATTTGTATTCTAGCCTTTGGCTAGTCGGGTGGGTTTCAGTATAGTTTTCTCCTATAGGCTTCTCCTTCTCAAAATTATATATTTGGGGCAAGGCTACCTTTTGTATTTATGGGCAAGTATCTATTTTTTCTTTCTAGTTCTTTTCTTTATGAGCCCTTTGAACCAATTAATATTAATATTAATATAATATATTAAGTGGCACTGCCACCTTTTGGAAAAAAATGGAAAAAAAATACAAATTCATAATTAAATATTAGTTTATTAATTTATTACAAGGAGTTATAAATAATCCTTCAGTTAAGTCTTTTAACTCAACCTACAAATTTAGAACTGATAAATCAATTCCTCTTAACTAGTGTGCATATAACTGCATGATTATATTTTAATTATAATTAATATTTTCAACAGCACCACTTAATAAGCAACTTGATAAATAATATCAATTTATATTATTTGAACATTTAATTTAGATTTTGATCTAATATTTATTTAAATCTTTATTTTCCTAATTAGACTTTTAATTAAGTCTTTTAAATAATTAATTAATTTTCATTAATTAAATATCCATATATTTAATATTTCTATATCCATAAGATATAATTATTTTAATCTCATAATTAATCTTAATTAAATATTTAAATGATTAATAATATAAATTCACATCAAGACACTCGACAAACAAATACGAAGGAAAAATTAACCAAACCCATAAAGTAATAATCAAGCTCAAAGAAAGGGTTCATGAATGATGTCACCAAGTGATGAATTTAGAGGGTAGCAGATAAGATACTTGTCCACTATTTGAGGATAATAAATGGCTTAGGTTGGGATTTAGACCTAGATGCTATCTCCCCTCTCTTACCATTTAGATATTGTGTTAGGGAACGCTCATCTTGGCAACTCAGGGAAGTTGATGCTTGATACCTGAAATCCTTCATAAAAGACGAGCATGTACATACATGTATATATATAATAGACAATGGTGGGGATCACAAGATCATGTGGATCTCTCAAGAAACTAACTACGACTTTGTCCCTCAACCACATCAAGCACATCAAACAAAAAAGTAAAACATACATGCCAACCATACAGATGCAAGTATGGGGTCAGTAAATCCATAAATATAAATGACATCATAACTTATAGAAAATTAAACTATGGGAGGTGACTAGAGAGGAAGAGTACATGCATTAAATACAATAAAGGGAGAGGATAATAAATGCATTAAAACCCCTATTGAGGACAAAGGCTAGACTAGTAAAAATAATGGCAAGGAAATATGATGAGGTGATTGAGGACACTCAAAGGGAATTAGATCAAATTCTAATGAATGATATGCCAAAGAAGACCTCACCTCCCAAGGTTACTAAGCCTACATCTTTGGGATTGGGAGAAAGTTCTAAAGTAGTGGATGGTAGTGTACAAGACAACATGCAACCAAATTTCTTTGTCTTTGCTGTGCCTGTGACCCTTGACACTTCAAATGATGTAAATGATCTATTTATGGATAATTTGGATAGTATGATGGAAGTTGGAGAACAAGAACAGTTAGAGGAAGAGAAAATAGAGGAGAAACAAGAAGATAAAATGCATGAGAAAGATATATAGCTAGAAGAAAAGAAGGAAGAAGATATCAAAACAAAAAAAGTTGCTGAGGTTAGAAAGGACACCTCCTTATTATTGTCAAGTATGGCCAAACCAACAAGTTATGATGTAGATAGTATGGATGAGGATGAGCTTATGAGGCTATCCTTCATGGCCTTTGCCAAGGCTAAAGAAAGGTCAGTACAGAAAAGGGACAAAAGAATAAAGGTAATGGCTAGGGTTGTTGAAACAGTAAACAAGCTACTTCCCTCACTGATTATCTTTCAAGAAAAGGATGAAGCTAAGAACCTTGGTATGGTATTGGATAGCTTTGATAGTCACTTTGACTCATTGCTAAAGAATGCAGAAGATAAGGAAGAGAAGAACTTTTTGGAGAAGAAATTGAGAGAAGTTTATCAATCCAATTCATGGGACTTAAACATTCTCAAGGCTACTACTCTTAAGGCCAAGAGTTGTGTAGCACAAGGTAAGAAAATTTACGGATATTGCATAAGTCCTTGTAGACATGTAAATAACATTGAGGAGATTATAGCCAAGGATAGGGCTACTCTTGACAGTCTCATGAACAGTTGTGAATCATCTTCGCTAACTATGGGCAAAATGGATAAAGAGACATCTAGAATGTTAGATAAGATCATTGTATTGAAAATAGTGAAGGGGAGATTTATAGACAAATTTGGCTTGTTAAGAAGCCTATTGACCCCTAAGCTTTCAATGCTTGAGACTCATCTTTCATAGATGGAAAAGGTTGAAGGATCAATGACTTTTTCTACACCTACAGAGCCTAAGATAGCATAGACTGCATCATATGCATTGAATGGATTAATCCATGTCAGTGATCTACTGATAAAGTCATGGCCTAAGGAAGTGAAGACCTTGGAAAACTCTTTCCAAGATGTCTTAAAACTGGTGAGTAAGCACTAAATCTTTTTGTGCTTAAGTTTTTGAAATTTTGAATGAACCTTTGCCATTGATGTCAAAGGGAGAGGAAGAGAAAGAAAAATAGAGGAAAAATGAGGAGAGTAGTATGTAGAGAAAAAGAAAAAGAGAGGGAGAGAAGAAAAATAGTAAGAAGAAGAAAAAGATGTATAAAACAAAAAAAAGTAGAAAAGAGAAAATGAAAAGAAGAGAGTTTTATTTTGACACTTAGTCATTTTTCTAAGTGTTGCCATCAATGCCAAACAAAGATATTGTTGGCAGGTGATGTTGTGGAGCACTAGGGATCACTTAAGGGTTGTCATTCATGGAAACACTTATGCTGGAGTGATTGCATGATGAGAGGTTTAGTACTAGAGTCGCAATCATGAAAATGACTAAGTCCAAAATTAGGGTAACAGGGTACAATGTTACAATTTTGGCTAGGGAAGGAAATGTACGAGGTATTATGGCTTGCAAAGTTAGTAGAAGGTATTTTGGGATATGTATATGCTTTAATTAAGAGCGCATGAGTTTTCATGATCAGATAAGTGAGATTCAGTGACTGAAGGTATGCGATGACAGTAAAATAGTATAACACGACATATGAGTAGTTGCAGTGATTGCGGTAAGGTTACTTGGTATGGTAAAGTGCTAAGTCAGATAAATGAAGTACATTTTTGACACTTTGGTAATATAAGATCCCCGACTCCATAATTATCATTCACATCTAGTTTATTATAATTATGGTTTTTATGGTATTTGTGAAGCTGACTAGATGGAAAATTTTGTATAAGTATAGAGTGCTTTTATGAAAGCGATATGTGTTGTGATTATGATGATGAAGCAAGGTTGTGAATCTAAGAGCAGAGATCAGATACAAGATCAGTAGTAGACAGAGCTATAATTGGAACTATCTAAGCAAGATAAGTGCTTGTATTGTTTATTTTTGGAGAACTCTTTGAGATAGTTTTTGATTGTAAGAGAAGTTTTCTCACCATCTTTAACCAGGTGTTTTGTATACCCCTAATAGGGTTTTCTATTCCTCTAACAAGGAAATGTACTTTGTAACAATCAGCTCCTAACATGGCTAGATCTCCTAACATGGATATAATATTTTAGTGCATAGTTGTGGGTACCATCCCTACCGGGGTTTTCCCTTGGCCAGGGTTTCCTCGAGAAAAAATCATGGTGTAATGAGTTGTGTGTTGTGTTTAATTGTTCTTTTCATTTCAACATTATTATGGTTTAATTTTAATTGGTTGAAGTTTAAATCAAAGTTCAGTAATACTGATTCACCCCCACCTCTCAGTATTACCTAATCCTAACAAAAAATCCAGTTGCCCTCAAAAAATAAGAGTTTGTCTCTTAATTTTATTGTTAAATTGATTAATGAATACAAATGCTAAAATAACTTCAATATAATCTTGGTACAAAATATAAGGTGCTAAAATAAAGATAAAGCTTACATTTTATTGATGTTGACAATAGTAAATTTATCTCAAATTCCAATATCCTTCTTATCTACCAAATAATAATTAATTATATTTTTTATATTCCCCTTCCAAAAGTAATAAATAATAATAAATTATCTTTTATTATATTCTCCCTCCAAAACTACTTGTGAAAAGAAAAGCCATGACCTCTAAATTATTCTAGTTGATCCATCACAACTTGTTATGGATAATATAAATATACTTAAACTTACATATACAACACCAAAGAAGAATCTAACGTGTATATGAAAAAAAAGTTTAACAATTAAATAAGATGTATAAAACTATTTAATGTATCCCAACTTGGTGAAATTCTAATTCCCAAGTTTAGAAAATGAAAATCAAAACTTTTATGATAAAATTGAATATTTTCCAAATAGGCTACACATAAAATTGAAAATACAACCTTCCTTTTCATTTATTACAAACTAGACCCTATAAATACTCAAAGATGCGGATTTTAAAAATGTCAAAATTTTAAAACTTAAAAGTACCCTTTAAATTTGAGGTTTTTATCCCAAATTAACTTGTTGGAAAATGGACAATATAAAAGGTCAAAAATGCATTCTTCATTACATATTGAAACATTAAAAATGCAATATCCAATTAGACTTTTTCACTCTTCAATCATAATACTAATTGTTCTTCATTCCATATATTTTCCACTCTTTGATACATTAAGTTCATAAATAAATTGACATACAAAAATTTTCTATTATTAATCTTATATAATTTATATATTAAAATGATAATTTATATAATTAATTAATCTAAATTAAAATTAGAATAATTATTCATATAAAAAATGACAAATGCCTATCATTTTATTTTAAAAAAAATCAATTCAGATTTATATATTTCAATAATTGCAGTGATAAACCTTTTTTTCTTCAAATTAAAAAATGTTATGATATTTACTTGATTAATTATGTCAGAGGCGTTTCATATATGAAAAGGCAGACTGAGTTTCCAAATTTGTGGTTCACAACACACAAGTGACATGCAAGACGATTGAACTACTGGTCATCGTTGGATTGTCCACTCACTATTTTTCTTTCCCCACATTTATTTGTTTATTTTATAGCATTTTTTTTACTTGTCTGGTCATTTGTTATGTGTCTCATGCATGAAAAGTGTTTCTCATAGCCCTGTTGTTTTCACAAGGGTTACACGCCTCAACATAATTTCGGTTTGCAAAAAAATATTTGTAACTTTTAGAACGGAAACGACCTTAAAAAATTCAATTGCACATTTCAGCTGTTACTTTTCACAGTGGAATCTATTGACGACGCATCATTATACAACATGCAACAATAACTACACATATTTAAACACATTTTAACCCATTCATGGAGCCATATGTGTTTAACATGAAACCAAAAAAATAAGAAACCTCCATACCAAGATGTCTGGGAAAAGGTTTGGGCATATTTAAAGAGCCATATATTAAGAATATGTTGGAATATAGTGAGTACTAAGAGGGGGAGGTAAATCAGTAATCATACATAAAATTAAAATCTTTTAACTTATTTTAAAATGTACAAATCTTGAGCAATGCTACATCAAATAATGAAGATCTAGTAATAAGTACACATCACACAAAAGAATAACACAAGTATTGTCTTGAGTGGAAACCCTCTCGGGAAATAAAGCCACTCGAACTTAGCCTCACTAGCTTTAACCTTTAAATCAATTTGTACATCACACTGATGTTGTCTCACTGACTATATGCCTCACATGCCATATTACAATGTGCCTTAATGGATTTTCAAATCTGATACAACTTTCTACATGCAGCGATCATAAACTTTGATTTCTATTTGACCCCTATAACTACACACTATATAATAATGAGCATAAATGTTTGTTCATATCATTTAAAGGAATTATTGTTTATTTCCTCATCATTTTAGTGGGTGTCAAGTAGATGATCTTTGAATAATTTATTTATGTCCACCTTTAATTCTAAATATATAATCACATCTGTAGTATGCCTATGCTCTAATGTTAGTTTGCCTTTGTAATGCCCAGCTAGGGAACCCAAGAGAAATTAACCTAAACATGCACCTAAGTTTACAAAATAATTTTTTTAAAGAGTTTAGACAACAACAATGTTTAACAATGCGGAAGCAATACAATATAATTTACAACTCTCATAAAAGTACAACTCAAACATAGATTACAAATCTCAAGGGTTCCTTGATGTAGATTACGTAAATATTTATTAAACCACTTAACAAAAAAACCATACAAAGTCTCCATGTAATGTAAATAAGTACATCATCATATACATGAAATCCTAATACAACCGATACCACAAGGTATCCATAATGAAAGACATCCTTTGCACATGTCGTAGGGTATGTAACTAGATTTTTTATGTAACTTTCCTCGTAGCCTAGCTTTTTTTGCATGACATGTTTTTTTACATTTTGGTATAGGGTTAGGGGAGATAGTTGGGTAAACTCTTCTATTTTTCACTCAATAGAAGAAACAACATAGATATGTGAGGTGGGGTCACTCTCTAGTGACTTAAGACTTGGTAGAGTCACTGATGCATCAACCTCATGTCTTAACATGGATACGATGGGTAAATACCAATGAGATAGGGGCTTGAATAAATACTTGATGAGACATCCTCAAATCACAAAAAGGGTCAAATTACTAGCAAGGAAATTTTTTATGTATGTTGGAAAGGGTAGGATCTAGGGGCTCTAAAGTGGCCTCTTCTTCTTGTATTGGAGATTATTCTAGTGGTTCTTCTTGAAGTGATGAGTATAAAATATTCAACTCATCCTAGAACTAGGAGTCATTTTCCTCGACAATCCTTCCTTAGGTGGGTTCTACATGTCTTGGGCTTTGAAATTCTCTTAACCATTCAGTTTCAGGTCAAGGCCTCATCTTTTTAATGTTATCAAGGTTAGGATCTGAACCTTTCTCTATGCTTAGTTTTGTGATCTTATCTTCTCCACATGATCAAAATCCCTCACAATTTGAGTCACCGAGATAACCAAAATATTATTTCCCACGTGACTCAAAATCCATGTCTTCTTTCTTTTGTGAGGGGTTAGACACTCAGTAAGAAATCATGTAGAACCAAAGGTTAAGATTTCCTTCTCACCTCCATATGTCTATCTCTTTTGCCAAATCACTAGGCCATACTCATAAAAGTGAGGGAATCTTAGGGAGAAGAGTTTGAGGAAGAAATATATTTTCTCAACATAGCATATAATAAGTTCATTTACATTTAGGAGATGCCAACTCAAGGGATGATGGTGACCAATCTTCTCCATCAACCTCATATTTGAGGTGGGCCTGATTTACATCTAGACCTAGATAACAAAACCATGGGCCACATACCTCTATGTTTTCTATTGCTTACTAAAAATTGTGTAGTATGTTGTCAACGTCTCCTCAATAGGGTTCATTTTTTCTAGTGACTATGGAAGTAGAGGAATATTGTGAGGGAAATTTTGTGTCTTGTTACATAGAACTTTCATACTTCTAAGGAAAATATTTCTTGAGAGAGAGGATCTAGTAGTATTTCTCCATGAGACTCAGAAAATTACCTCATCCCTAGGTGTAACATCTATAGAAATAGAGGGTTCTTATTGGTGTGCTTCTTTTAAGTGTAATTCGCCAAAGAGTGCATCAAATTTTGTTAGTGAGTGATCACAAAGGCTCCTGCTGAGCGTTCTAAAAAATATTATTCATTCCTAAGAGGCTCACACTTAAAGAAGGGTATTCAAGAAGGTTCATAGGTGTGGGACCTAGTGCACCCTACAAAGAAACATCCAGGACTTTAGAAGTTGGCTTTTCATTCCTTGAAAAGGAAAAGAGAGAAGGGATAAAAAAATAACATTTAAACTAGGGAGGCAAACTGCTAAAGCTTTTGTAACACTTCATAAATCTATGATTAAACTTTCACAAAATTTTGAAATCTCTTGTTTCAAAGATATATTTCTTTTCGGGATGGGTACATGATATAAAGGATTTATATAAAAGTTGATAAACCTCTGGAAATACATGGTTCTCCCCATAAATGGACATGATGAAGGGAAGCTATTCTTGAATAGAATCCAAATAAGACACTCGAAGGTTTTCTTATTTTCCAGATAGATATAGTTCCTATAGTGATTGAATGTGAAAGCCCACATCTAGTTAGCTTAACATTCGAAGATATAAACTATAATTGGTACAATTCATCCTCCACTGTAAAGAAAAATGAAAGAGAAATATAGTTGCATGGTTTTCCCATTCTCAGGATAAGTGGAAGACATAAAGACTAACATAAATAAACTAGACCCGACATAGTGAAAATTGACACTGAACACCTAAATTAATAAAAGAAGAAAGGCAACGCAGACATGGTCTCCATATTTTATTAAAAGAAAATATGTTAAGACTGGAAATCAAGCTGTAGATTAAGAATGTTACAAAATACACCTTAGAATGATAAACCATGACTCAAAGGCTAGGAAAGAATCCTTAACAATGTAAACTTTTAATCCTAATTTGTGTATTTGGATGTATGTTTACAAGATAGACCTCAATATTTTATAGGAATTTCCTCTGGCAATCACACAAAAATCATGTCATTCATTGTTCTAGTGTGGGCCTGCCAATGTCTTCATTGTGTAGAGATTTTTAGCATTAGCCCTTAAAGCTACTGGGTGCTAACTTTCTTTTTCCCAAGCTTTTTTCCTTCTCAGAGTTGGGGGTCATTTTTATTTCTCTATTTTACCACTTTTGTCTTTATATGCAAGAAATTTCCTTATCAGGAAAATATTTGAAGAAAATAGGTGATAATTTGCATGCAAGATAGTGGATGACAATTCGTGATTCAAATGACACAATTCTAGTTGGGACATGTCTCAAGGTTGTAGGTGTTTTAGTGTCTTCCTTGTTAGAGTTGGATAGGGAATACGTAAAGTTAACACATGATGGAAAAGTAGGAGTGCTTGAGCAAGCTTACAATGAATATTAGAAGGTGACAGTTGAGACTATAGGGGGCAACAATATGCATAGAAGGAGACTTTGATCAAGGAGAAATGCCTAGGGGTAGGGAAGCCAACCATTGTGGGCGTAGTCTATAATTAGCATAGATAAGAAATTCAAATTAAATAAATAAGAATAAAAGTAAAATAGGTTGGGAAAAACCAAAAATATGGAAAAGATGGAATAACTGGAAAATCTTAAAAAGAGAATCTTAATGAGAGAAAGGTGAAAGGAGAACAAACCAAGGAAATAAAAAAGGGGAGAAAATAATGGAAGAGTAAAATAAGAAAATGACACAAACCAAAAAGACAAAGAGAAAGGGTAGGGAAAGGTGGGAAGGGGAGCAAAGGGAAGGACAACACCAATTGAGAATACAAAGAGAAAGGGGAAGGTAGATGGAGAAAGGAGGCAAGAGAGAGAAGGAAAGGAGAACACTTAAAAATATAGTCTAAGGTAATAGATAATGCACTTGAGGAACAAGCTTGAGGGAGACATATGGGATAGAAAAAAACTCATAACAACCACAACCCATAAAGAAATCAATGAAACAACCTAGAGAGAAACACCCCCTTAGACAGTAAAAAAGCTGGGAAGGGGGGTTTCATAGTTTGGTTAAGAAAGTACGCAATGAGCAGCTAAGGCTCCTTCCTCATCTTGATTGATTTTGATGAGATGATTGCTAATTTCAATATATATTATCTGATCAACCTTTATTGATTCCTGAAAGGTTTCCACAACATAATTGTGCAATCATTTTTTTTAAGATATTGAAACAAAAAAAATTGGTGACATACTGAAACACAATAACTCAATTCACTCAAAACAATCAAGTTAATTTGATAATTTTTACATGAACAATGTGTGACTTTCAAAATATGTAAAAACTAATCTTAATTAATAAAATATACAACAATAATTAGAAATCTATAAAGAAAACTTTGTACATTAAAGCTCCTTCGCAATTCTTACAAAAAAACTAAAAACTAAATTAAAAATTGTTCCAGTGTAATTAAATATTACTAATTACATTTTACTTAATCTTACTTAGGATAACACATTGCATAGTAGTTTTTCATTGAGACACCTAGGAGTTTGTGCCTCAATTAAGCACATGGTGTAGGAGAAATTCTAATTTTTGTGTGAGATCCACCTTTAGTGCTCTTATCACATTATCATCCTAATCCCATTGCACATACTTCATTGCATAATGGAGAATGATCCACATTTGGTGGACATGTGATTACACCTAGCATAGTTGATAGCTTATCAACTCCTTATCATTCTCTCGTATCTCCTTTACTATAGAAGGGGGCCTATTATGTAATAATGGAAGGTGAATTCATTGGATCAATTCAATATCAATCATTACATTCATATCATTTCTCATGTGCTTTTCTTTAACCTCTAGATCATTGGTTCAATCTTTGCTATTTGAAAATTCTTACATGGTATCAGAGCCATTGGAGCGTTTTGAGTAGCTTATTTGGAGAGATCTTGTTGCAAGTGTTGAAGGTCCTAACCTCAGATCTAAAGACTAGCGTGTTGTAGAAGCATCTTGGGGTAGATCTTACCTCTTCATTTTGTTTGGGAGGTTGTTTTAGTTAAAATTGACTATAAACTCGCCTATATCTGACGAAAGTCCAAATTAAGACAAAAAATATTTGTAATTCGAGTCGTATGACCCAATCTGCACCTCTGTAGTACGATTTTGGAAAGAAAATTAAAAATTAAAAAATTAATTTGATTAATTCTCAAAAAAAAAATTCTTCTTGCAAAAATTTGGTTTTATTCACGGTATGGGGCCGATTTATTACTATGATTTCACAGTGACATAATCAGTCACGAACTAGACCTCAGACATTAGCATTACATACCATGCGTATGGATCCCAACTAGCAGAAAGTCTCCAAGTGTGCCTGAGCCACAACAGGGACTCGAGCCCTAGCACGGCGACGAGCCCGACTGTGGGCAATGTTCTCTACCTATACATTGAGGGTCTGCATATATAAAACATAGAAGCCTCCCTCCCATAGGCAATGTGGGACTAAGCCCTCACACTACCCTAGTGGCAAATCTCATCTCCACTCCACCTCAGCGATAGATCTTGCCACTCTATCACCACCTTAGCCTCCACAAGTCTAGTCAGCAGTACATCAGGCCATGTCACAACCATGTCATGGGGTGACATCATCAATTAACATCATCTTTTGTACAACCCACATCATCTCCTGCATCATCCCTACTCGACATCAGCTAAGGGGTCAACAATTCTACCACGTCACCTTTCGAAGAGGCTAAAATTGGTGGTCATATAGCCATCAAAATAGGTCAAATTAGGCATTTTGGTTACTTCCATATGGCCACCAAATTTAACATAGTGAAATTTTGACGTCAGTGCAAGGGTTTGAATCTTTTTTCCTTCACCATTGGAGTTTTTCATTTTGCAGTCCAATTATAAAGGGTCATATCTTGATCATTTTTGCTCATTTTTTTGAGCACCTTTTTTTATATTTTTGGTATAATTTCTTTAAGAGTCTAGTGGTGGTATTATTTTTGCAATTTGGTGGCCAGATTTATCAAAAATTGCATATTTTCATGACTCTTCCTGCCTGTTCCTGATATCTGCAACTTCTAGGGCTTCATTTGGGCTCATACAATAACATTTTGAGGTAAAATTTTTTTGAAAGTGTGTGATTTTTCGTGTAATTTCCAAATATTTAATGATATTTTAGTGATTTGGAGTGGATATATCACTTTTAGAAATAGGTTATTTTATGGCTATATTTGTTCTTGGTTAAACTTTGAAATTTAATTTTCTATTTTGCATCAGTCATTATTTGGTTGTATTATGGATAATTCAAAGGTAAAAATCCTCACTCCATATAACTACCATGAATGAAAAGTATTTTTAAGTTATCATTTTTTGAGTAGTGGATTTCTTAGAATGACTCTTGGGCGAGATCAAGAACCACAAATAGGTGTTGCAAAAAGGAAAAAATGGTTTGATCGAAGGGATAAGGCACTTGGCTCTCTTAAATCATCCATCTCTCACGATTTGCACTTTCATATTGTATCTTGGACACATCTTCATGATGCTTGGGTCACATTGGAAGGACTCTTTGGTAAACCTGATAGAATGAGAAAATTTAGATTGGAGAATGAGCTCATAGGTCTAAATCCTAGTGATTTTGACAATATTCAAAACTTTTTCTCTAAGTTCAATTTTATTAGATTGGAGCTTTCTACATGTGGCATTGTTAAAGGAGATGAACAATTGATCTTTTTCTATTCTTTCCAAGCTTGGTCTTAAATATTCTATCTTTGTTTCTAAATTCTATGCTACTATGGATGCTCTTGGTAGTGCATACAAATTGCCTTCTCTTGATGAATATGCATCTCAACTCACAAGGGAACAAGTAAAGTTGGCACACTTGGGTCAATTGAAGCCTTCCACACATCATGCATTGATTGCAAGTGAGTCCACTTCAAAGGCTTCTAATGGAAATGGAAAGAAAATACATAAGGATCTGACAAAATAAAATGGGGGCATGATAAAAAAAAATGAAAAAAAAAAGAGAAAAAAAAAGGGAAAAAAAAAAGAAAGAAAAAAAGAAAAAGAAAAAAGTTATTTTGTTTACCAAGGTGCATAGGTGGGAAAGAAAAATAAAAAATAAAATAAAATAATATAAAAAATCATTTCATTTATCGAGGTGTGTAGGTGGCATTTTAGAATTTTGTAGAAAGTTCTTGCATTTAATATTTGTAGCTAGGTAGTTACACCTTTCTATTTTCTTATTGGCCCACAAAGACATTGTAATTTTGTAATTGGCCCACATGGTGGTGCTTAATATTAATTGGGTGGGTATTTAATATTTGTACCAAGGTAGTTAAATCTATCTTTTATCCCAGATTGGTTGTGTTGTAATATCTTTGGTGGTAAATGCCTATATAAGGAAGGTTGTAGTGTTGTCTTAGGCAGTTCGAGATAGTTCTGGGTAGTAGATTTGGGTATTGATTCGAGGCTTTGTCCTATAGAATATTGTAAGGGAATGCACATGTGGCTTTGCATATTGTAATTCTGAAAGTTTGTAATTCCACATTTGTGGAGATAATAAGAAGCTCATTTTTTGTTCTTGCATATTGTTGTTGTTTCTCTGTTTCTGTTATGTTTTTGTGGTATTAAAGGGAGCACCCTTCATCAGTGGTATCAGAGTAGGAGTTCTTGAGTGTGTAGACAAATCGTCGAATGTGAGGTAGTTTGCACCAGGACCTTGGGTTGGGTGAAGTTTTTCTTAAGTGGACGCGAGTATGGAGAAGAGAAAGAAGATGATGACTTTTGTGATTGGATGGATTCTTAGAATCCCTATACTTGAGAAAATTAGAGAGAGATATCAAGAATAGACAAGAGTTGCAATACTGGATTTGAAGAAGCAAGTGGCTAAATTAGAAGCAGAGCTAAAAAAAGAGAAGAGTGATTTAAAGAAATGATGGCAATTCTTTGGATGCAGGAAAGAAAGAAGATAAAGTGGAATATCACACAAGCAGTACAAAAGAAGAGGAAGAGCATGAAGATGAACGTATTTGTGAAACTAAAGTTGATGAAGATGATTTATTAATGAAGATTGCAGCAGTTGAGTAAGAGTGGAATGTCTTGGTTGGAGGTCAAAGGAAAGAAGTTGTTACATGCCTTGTTGAAGACACGAAAGAAGAAAACAAAGATGAAGATGTGAAAGAGGTAAATTTTTATGAATCATGGCATGCTAACTTTGAGATGGATTTGAAAGATAATGATGATATTTTATATGAAGACTTTGCAAGTGATGTTTGGTATGCAAAAGAAGATTTGTATGGTATTACAAAGTTTACTACAGATGCATTAGATTCTACAATTTTGGAGGAGAATGAGAGTTATAGATGGATGAAGTTGATTATAAAGGACTATTGTCAGCAGCATATACTTGTGCCAACTAGGTGTTGGAAAAGAAGAAGAAAAAATACATCGGCAACGAATACTTGTTCCAAAAAGGTGTTGGAAGACAAGAAAAAAAAATGTTAGTAGTGGCTACTTCATTTTGTGAATCCATATCCACAAAAATTTTCCTACCTTGGGTGTCTGATGCAGGAGCATCTTGCATCACAAAATAAAATGGGAGCATGATAAAAAAAAAATTTAAAAAAGAGAAAAAGAAAAGAAAAGAAAAAAGAAAGAAAGAAAAAAAAGGGAAAGAAAAAAAGAAAAAGAAAAAGAAAAAAGTTATTTTGTTTACCAAGGTGCATAGGTGGGAAAGAAAAATATAAAATATAAAATTATTTCATTTATCAAGGTGTGTAGGTGGCATTTTAGAATTTTGTAGAAAGTTCTTGAGTTTAATATTTGTAGCTAGGTAGTTACACCTTTCTATTTTCTTATTGGCCCACAAAGACATTATAATTTTGTAATTGGCCCACATGGTGGTGCTTAATATTAATTGGGTGGGTATTTAATATTTGTATCAAGGTAGTTAAATCTATCTTTTATCCCAAATTGGTTGTGTTGTAATATCTTGGGTGGTAAATGCCTATATAAGGAAGGTTGTAGTGTTGTCTTAGGTAGTTCGAGACAGTTCTGGGTAGTAGATTTGGGTATTGATTCGAGGCTTTGTCCTATAGAATATTGTAAGGGAATGCCCATGTGGCTTTGCATATTGTAATTCTGAAAGTTTGTAATTCCACATTTGTGGAGATAATAAGAAGACCATTTTTTGTTCTTGCATATTGTTGTTGTTTCTCTGTTTCTGTTATGTGTTTGTGGTATTAAGGGGAGAACCCTTCATCAGGATCCTAAGCCTCGTGACAAAGGTAATGAGTCTCCTTCACACAATACTACTGAATCCAAGTTCTCTTCATGAGAGGAATCATCTTGAAGAAAGAGAGATAAATGTGCATATTGTAAAAAGCTAGGACATGATGAGCATAAGTGTTTTCAAAGAAAAGATTGATGAGCTAACTCAAATTATTTAGAAGCACAACCTTAAGTTTCCCTCGTCAGTTTATACTCCTCTTCTACACATTTGGCAGCTTCTACATCTCCATCATCATCCAAAGATAAAGGTAAAGGACAAGCACTCTTGGCTTCCACACATCCTGAGCAACGTAAATAACTTCTTGATTCAGGTCTATCACATCATATGGTATCTTCTATGGATATATTTTCTTCTATTGAGCCTTATAATTATCCTAATATTTTGATGGGTAACAACACATTCATGAGAGTTTTGGGGAAAAGTTCTATTCCTATGGGAGAGGGGACATTAAATGATGTTCTTTGTGTACCATCCTTGACCACTAATCTCCTTTTTATTTACCAAATTACACATGGGGCACAAGGTAAAATTGTTGAGTTCACTCCTGATTATGTCTACATTAGGGACATGGAGACTAGAGATGTCATAGCTATGGGTTTTGTTGATCACACATTACGCTTGTATTCTTTTTCACATTTTGTTGTTGATGATGATGATATTTATGATGTACACATCACTTTGCCAAGGGATAATTTTGTATATGAGGAGAACTTTGCACACTTGAATCACTTTGTTGTTGAGACAAGTGTTGAGTTTCCTACTCCTCCACCTCCTGCTTCTTTAGACATGGGCTCTACTATTTAGCAGGATGATCAGAGTGTTTCAGATCTTGCAAAATGTGATGACTACTTGGATGCCTTTTTAGCATTTGTTGATTCTCATGATGTAGATTTGGGAGACATACATGAGGGGGTTTCTCTTTCCTTTGATGACGGCATCACAGTTTGAAATACTTCTTCACCTTCTTTAGATATTGGTGTTCTTGATTCTTCTCCTTCACTTGATTTGTCATATGAGGTGATAGATTCTTTGAGATTGGAGAGACCTGTTCAATCTTCACAGATTCATTCATTGAGACCTTCATCTTCTTCCTCATTCCATTTGCATAAGGATTAGCTTCTTCATCATTTGATGTATCTGTTTCTTCCTAAGGGGAGACATGCTTCTTGTAAGCATTGGCTTATCTATTGTTTGTAGGTACTCTTCATCAACATGGGAGCTTCATCATTATGGGGGAGATATCATGTCTCAAACTATCCTTCTTCTAGGGGGATAACTCTTTGTATATACATGATGTATGTAGTTCTTCAGGGGTCTTGAGTACTCCATCCATCCATGCATCTTATTTTCTTCTCTCTTTTTGGGGGAGGGTTTTTCCGATGAGGTTTTCCCTCTTTCTCTACTTTATGAGAGATATTATATTTCATGTATTGCATAATGTACATGGGTACCTAAAATGGCCTAGTAGCCGAGACCCATCTTGCATTGTGAGTTTAAGTGCATTCCGCTAAGTTGCACTTACGAGGGGGTGTTGGTGTAATTAAATATTAAAAATTACACTTTACTTAATCTTACTTAGGATAATGCATTGCATACTAGTTTTTTATTGAGACACCTAGGAGTTTGCACCTCAATTAAGCACATGGTGTAGGAGAAATTTCACTTTTGGTGTGAGATCCACCTTTAGTGCTCTTATCACATTATCATCATTATCCCATTGCACATACTTAATTGCATAATGGAGGATGATCCACATTTGGTGGACATGTGATTACACCTAGCATAGGTGATTATAGCTTATCAGCTCCTTATCATTCTCTCTTATCTCATTTCTTACATAAGGAGGCCTATTATGTAATAATGGAAGGTGAATTTATTGGATGAATTCAATATCAATCATTGCATTCATATCATTTCTATTATGCTTTTCTTTAACCTCTAAATCCTTAGTTCAATCTTTACTATTTGCAAATTCTTACAAAAACCAAATAGTCTTTAAAGTGCATGAAAAACAACTCTATATGAGATTGCTCTAAAAAATTAAAAATTTTGTCCTTGATTTTTGTTTCCAAATTGATTAATGAATACAAATAATAAAATAATTTCAATATAATTTTGGTACACAACATGAGATGCTAAAATAAAAATAATGCTTGTATTTTATAAATGTTGAAAGCACAAATTTTCTCTCATTCATACCTTTTCTTGCTTTATAGGTCTTCTCTTGAATTTTTTAGTTAGTTTTATGTTATTGTCATGTGTTGGGGTTTGTAAGGGGAGTACCCTTCATCACTTTAAAAGCAAGCCTCACCAATATTTAACTTTTTTTATCTTTCAAAAAGTTGACAAAGTCACAAACCAACCAAAACAATAAACTTTAGAAACATACATATAAAACTTGTGTACACTTCAAAAAGTCCACAAACCAAAGAATGTTGTTAAAAAAATAGAGAGGAAGGGAAAGGTTTGAGAACTCACAAAACACCAACCCCCCCACCTCCCACCTCCGAAAAGAAAACCTGTCAAGTTCTCAAAGTTCACAAAACATGTCAAAAAGAAATTTGTCACATTTTTGTAAGGGTAAAAGCACAATCATGTGTCACCTTTTGGGCTAACTAAAATCACTTGGTCGAGTTAGACTCGGCCGAGTCTAACACGACCGAGTACACGTAGGTGCCACGCGGTGCCGAATGGCATCTACGTGGCCCATTAGACTGGGCCGAGTGGTACTCGGCCGAGTCTAAATAATATTTTTAATATAAAAAAAATCACTTAACACTCATTTGCACACTATTAGCCTATTTGAGTGGGGCCAACCCCTAGGGGGACTCGGCCTAGTCGGACTCAGCTGAGTCTACTTAGGTGGCATGCCATGTTGGCATCCAAACCACCAAAAACATAAAAAAACTAGAATTTTGCATTTCTGTTGTTCCTTTCTTAGATCAAAATAGAAAATGTTAAAAAACTAAAAGTACCCTTTTCTAGATCTCGGAAGTACGATTCTGGACATATAAATTTTATATTGTTTCATCTACAAAATGTTAAACAAATTTGCTAAAAACTACATGTAGGTATATTAAACTTTGAGAAGACGTTGATTTGGAAAATATATAAAAATACTAAATCAATTCCAAAAAAATTTAAAATTATATACGGCACTAGAGGAGAGATTCTTCTTCAAGAATATATAATTTATTTGATTTTTGGTATAGTTTTGATAGGGTAAAAGTGACGGGAGACAAAAACTGTTGATTTCAGGTAAGGTCGACTTTCAATACTTATAACGGGTAAACTATAGATCAAAAAAATTTCTTTCTTTTTTCTTGCACTAGATATACATGTCATCTAAAACATATTCTGAAATTGGAGGGAAAAAAAATGTTTTACTTAACGATTTGACGGGAAGTGAACTCCCTTATTTGTAGTATTTTCAGGATATGAAAAATAGATCTAAAAAATTAAAAAAACATATTAATTTTTGCTCAAATTAATTTTTAAAAATTATAGGCATAAAATTCATCCTATTTTACACATTTCATCAGTTTACATCATCTTCAAATTCTCAACAGAAATGTGACTTTTATGCCCTTGAAGTTTTTCAGTTTTTGTGTTGTTAGCCTCTTCCTTTGTAAAAGAGTGACAGCTTATTGTGCTTTTACCCGTAAGTTCTAAGCTATAGAACTTTGAGATAAGGTTCAAGAAAACTTGACAATACTAAAAAGAAGAGAAAGGAATAAAAAAAAATTTACGATAAGGTTCAAGAAAACTTGAAAATAGTGAAAAGGAGAGAAAGGGGGTAAAAGTACAAACTTGTGTCACACTTTTAAGAAATAAATAACCAACAGTGATTCAAGTTTTTAAATTGAATCACTAAAAAGTGGGATATATGGTGATCATTTTAAATGATGTAAACTAATGAAATGTTTAGTTTTTAATGTATTTTATATTTCTAATTTTTAAAAAATACAAAATTTATAGAAATATATTTTTTAATAATATTAAAATTAAAATTTATTTGGTGATAAAATGTTGAGATCGGAGTTACATCATCCACCAATATAGAATTGTTTTTCTTTTTTATTCAATTTATTTTGTTTGTGTAGATAACTTGAAACTTTAGTGTATGAATATATTTGTTCATTATTTTTATAAATGTATATTTAAATGTAAAATTAAAAATTTACATGTACTGAAAAATCTCTTTCCATTTGACGTCACGTTTTGTCTTTTAACTATTCTATCATCCAAATTTTTTAAATAAATATTACTATTTTTCCATGACAATATAATCAACCATATATTTTTGTGCTGATAACTGCTTTCAATAAAAATAAATTAAAAAATAAAAAATTAATTACTATATTAAAAAGATATATTTTTAGAAAAGTTCATTTATAGATCTACAAAAGAGTATTTTTTTGTTTTTTTTTAAAAGAATCAACAAAATAAATAGTATCTAATTTAGCTAGAATGCATCTAGCTACACCATATGTTTGGCCAACACTAATTTTTAGTTGAAAATAGTTAAATTCGGTTGCGCTGATAAGTTGGCTTAACGTGTGACAAACCTTTGTACTTTTACACAAGGAATATAAAATTCTTTGTGACAAGGTTCAAGAAAACTAAATAATACTGATAATAAGAGAAAATAATACAAAAATCTTTATTTTTATGACTTATTTTAGACAAAGATGCATTCCTAAGAGGTTTTCATGATATAGTTGCAACAAATTTATTTTATGAGATTGAAACAAAAAAATCAACAACATATTAGAACACATTAACTAGATTTATTCAAAACAATTAAATAGAATTTAATATTTTTTACACAAACAATAAGTGACTTTCAAAATATGTAATAAGATTATGAACTAACCTTAATTAATAAAGTATGCAACAATAAATTAAAATCTTTTTAAAAAAAAGTGTTTTAGTTCCTTCCTTCACAAATCTTACTAAGGGACTAAAAACAATTGAAAATTTGACAATCTTTGAAGTACATGATAAAAATTATTAAAGACATTTTCCAAAAAATTTAAAAAAGTTTGTCTTTTAATTTGTGTTCTCAAATTTATTAAGAAATATAAATGCTAAAATAATTATAATATAATTTTGGTATACAATATTTAATGAGCTATAATAAAGATAAGGATTACATTTTATAGAATTTTCTCTTAAATTCCAACAACTTCTCTACCATGCAATAATTATTAATATTGTTTTTATTTTATTTCTTGTATATAACCTATGAAACAAGTTGTAGCCTCTAAAATTATTTTGGTTAAATATAATTAGCAATTATCCATAACAACTTGTCATAGAAAATGTTAAAAATATTGAAGTTACACAACACCCATTAGGAATCCAATGCCTTTACGAAAAAATAAACTAACATTAAGAAAATTAAATTTATATTTTATGTACACCAACTTGGTAAATTTTCACTTCCTAATTGAGTGAATGAAAATCAAACTTATTTGGTGCCTTACAAAAAATGAAAATACAATTTTTTTGAAACAAAATAGACCCTAAAAATGTTCCAAAGACTTTCCAAAAAATTTGAAGAAAATTCTATAAACTTAAATATTAAATTATTACCCTCAAAAAGGAGCTTTTGAATCCCAAATTAACTTATTAGAAAAAGGAGTAAATATTAAATTATTACTCTTAAAAAAGAGTTTTCGAATCCCAAATTAACTTATTAGAAAAAGGGTATTATAGAAGGTTGAAAATGTGTCCATACATATTTGATTATTTCAATTCAAAGAGAACTTTAAAAAAATCATTTTTCATATTAAAAATAAAAAATATAACATCAAATTAGACTCATTCTTCAATCATAATGCTAATTACCCTTCATTTCATTTATTTTTCACACTTTTGACCCACAATTTTTTTCCTATTGTTAATATGATATAATTTATATTAAAATCACATACATTTTATTTATTAATCTAAATTAATGTTAAAATGGAAAAGGCCCCTTCAAGTAATTCTTAAACAAAACTCAATTTCGATTTACAAATTTAAAACTATTGCATTCATTAAACTATAAAACCTGTTTAAAGAATATCTTTTAATAATTAATGCTTCTCTTATAATCAATGGAAATTATATCTGATGTCAGCAGTAGTTTTCGGAAAAGTACACTACTCTACAGCAGTAATTTAATAATTTGTACATCACTACTAATTCCTTCAATTTGTCATCACATGAGGTCTGCGCTTAAACCTTTTTGCATTCCTCGAAAATAAAAGAAATTTTTTATTTGCCAGCAAGTGAGCTTTGCGCTTCAAGCCTATTCACACTCCCCCAAAGTAACAGTCATTTGTTTAAAAGCCTCCACAACTTTCTCTTCCTCTCCAATCACTAACTCTCCCCTCCCCAACTCCACACAACTGGATCGCCGGTCCCATACTTTTAGTGTGCACTTCTCTCTCATACGGGAAGCTTCTGTGAAAACACCTAACCATACCCATTTGCCCTCTCCCACTGTCAATGGAGGAAAATCACTGTAAATTTCACTTGCTGGAGGAAAATGACTGTTAATTTCACTTGCTGAAGTGGAATTTATATTAAAACACACCATCGCTGCCTGGTTGGAACGACGCCTCTGCCCGCCTTTTAAACTCAGAAAACCATATCCGGATATGTATTCATAAGTCATCTCCACGCATGAATCTACCAAAGTGAGACCAGGAAAGACAAAAGAACTCATGACTGACTCCACACCACGCTCTCTCCTTGCACATATTATACATTCGGATGGCCATTTCTGCAAACATAAAAAACTTACGGTCAATCAAAACATACTCGGAATAATAAGTTGATGAATCTAAAGACTATTATTACCTTTATAGTTTTGAGACAAGGTTCAAATGCTGATATGTTGCATGCTGCTGAGAGAATTAGTCTCTGCAGTCCCACCACGTGCTCTAGATTTTGTATGTCAGGCACGTTCCAGCAAGTCACTGCTGTCACCTTCTCCAATGATCTGCAATTTTCCAGGCCTTGTATTTTCAATGGTTGGTCGTCATGGTCAAAGAATTTAAATTCTTTGAGCAAGAGAAGATTTGCAAAACTTGGAAGCTCATATAGCTTGCCCCCGCAGTCCAATATAGACAGTCTCTCAAGGTTCACCATGCCCGATAAAACATCCAAGTCCTCCAGCTCTCTACTATCCTTCAACGTTAAGTCCTTTACTGATATTGGCAAGGTTGTGATCTCTACTAACTGCTCATTACTGTCAAGCTCTACAAATTCCAGACTGGGGCAGCATTGTTGGGAGATTGATATCCTTGACACAGGTGTGTTGGATAAGTTGAGCGTTTTGAGGTTCCAGAATGAAGAAGAAAAGGACCCCGACAGGAGAATTAATTCACTGATTGGGCATTTCCAAATATCCAGACTTTCAATCTTGGCAAGCTGCGCATTTGTTTTTGGTAGAGGCTTCTCTACAGTAGACTTTATGCTCGGCTCTTCCAACCGATTAAGACTTCTGAAAGGCTCAAGTATCACAGATCCCAACTTCGGACACTTATAAATTCCAACATATTTTAAGGAGGACAAATGGCTCACAGATTCAGGTATAGCTAACAATTCATCGCAGTCACCAATGCGAAGTTCAGACAAAGAGGACAAATTCCCAACAGACTCTGGTAAAAATTTTAACTTTGTACAACCAGCAAGAGAGAAGCCGGTTAAGGAAGACAAATTCCCAATAGACTCGGGCAATGTTCCCAACTCTCTACTATAGCCGATGACAAGACTAGTCAAAGAGGACAAATTCCCGATAGACTCGGGCAATGTTCCCAACTGTCCACAATTGTCGATGACAAGACTAGTCAAAGAGGACAAATTCCCGATAGACTCGGGTAATGTTACCACCTGTTCACAATGATAGATGTAAAGCCTAGTCAAAGAGGACAAATTCCCGATAGACTCGGGCAACGTTCCCAACTGTCCACAATCGCTGATGTGAAGACTAGTCAAAGAGGACAAATTCCCGATAGACTCGGGCAACGTTCCCAACTGTCCACAATCGCTGATGTGAAGACTAGTCAAAGAGGACAAATTCCCGATAGACTCGGGCAACGTTCCCAACTGTCCACAATCGCTGATGTGAAGACTAGTCAAAGAGGACAAATTCCCGATAGACTCGGGCAACGTTCCCAACTGTCCACAATCGCTGATGTGAAGACTAGTCAAAGAGGACAAATTCCCGATAGACTCGGGCAAGCTTGTCAACAACTCACTCCCTATGTACAGCTTCTCCAATTTACTCAGTTCCCCAATGTTAATTGGTAATTCCCTTAATCCGGTGTTTCTCACATCCAGATGTCTCAGGGACAACTGATTTGTGATATGCTGAGGTAGCTTCTGTAATTTTCCACACCCAGAAAAATCCAGAGTCTCCAGCTTTGTCATATTTTCCAGAATACACCCGTTTTCTGACGTTAATGTGAGAATCTTGCAATATTTGAAATCGATATGTTGAAGATTTCTGAGCTGCTTGAAAGAATCAGGCAACGCCCTCAGCTTCCTGTTATAACTCAAATCTAGATGTCGCATACTTGTCAAATTGCCTAAGTTGGCAGGCAGTGATGTTAGCCCACCACATCTACTTAGCTGGAGGTACTCCAGTGATCCAAGTTGACAAAACTCTTCTGGAAGACTTTCCATAGGACTATAGTCTTCGCCGGTCAAGGATATCTTTTTCAAGTGTTTAAGCCATTTTCTTGACCTCGGAAAACTGAGGAAGTTTGGGGCATAAGTAAGATTCAGCTCCCTTAATTCCAAGGGAACCTGCAGCCATGTTGAATTTCAATTCAGAGAAAACCGTGGAAAAATTATGAAACCACTTAATGAACGTCTGATTCTATGAATGTTGATACGGCAAACAAAAATACTTACATTTGCAGTTTCGTTCCACAGTTCTTTCAAGCAATAAGTATCTGGAAGCTCTAACACCCTCAAACTTTTCAAGATGAGCCACGACGGAAGAGCTGTCCCGGGCATGTTGCTCCATCGCAGCCAGAGGAGGGCTGGAAATAGTGTTGCGAATTCATCTGTAAAATAATCCCCCTTAACAACAAGGATAGAAGGTGTAAGGGCCTTAGACTTCGTAGGACAGCCTTTCAGAAGCTCCATGCACTCTTCAAAAGGTGTACCATCATAGTATGGGGACTCATCATAGAAATCATCCGTTTCTGCTCTAATTCCCCGAATTAGCACTCTTTCCTGAATGGATAATGCAAAAGCAAAAACCTTTAAAACAATTAAGATAACATACTAATGAACGAACAAGGCATACATCCTATGTATTAGAGAGCATATGAAAGAACATACTAAGCTCACCGTGGTCTGTTTCTGAATGTCCGTGATTTGCTGTGGTGACCAAACACGGAAGGGAGACCTTCCCTTGGCAATCTCTCTTCCCAGATCCCTCAGCTGATCATGCATTTTGATTCTATTATGCTCGTCCACCTCAACCAAACACTTATTTACAAGCACCTCCCAACTATGCAGCCCATCCCATCTTGACCCATCCCACACTGCAATGGCTGAACTTTTTTCTTCTCCAATGAAGAAACAAGCTATGTCTAAAAAGACTTCTTTTTTCTCCTCATCTAATGCATCAAAGCTTATCTTAAGCTTCCCTTTAATGTCAATGGGCAATATTCTTGATCCCGTGCTTAATTGACATTTCCAATACTCTTTAGACTTTCCATAAAGTAGTCCTCCAAATACTTTAAGAGATAACGGCAATCCATCGCAAAATTGAACAAACTCTTCAACAAGACCATGAAATTCTTGTTGAAATTCATCTGGAAGAGAGGACTTTAAGAAAGCATGCCAGCAGAAAAGCTCTCTAGCATGTTCAAGATTTAATCGTTTCTTATCATAAATAGACGAGATTCCCCATGATTGAAGAACACCTGGTTCACGACTTGTGACAATGATTAAACTACCCCGTCCAAAATCTGTTATTGGTAATAAAGCATCTAACTGATCTTCATGATCAATGTCATCCAAAACAATAAGTACTTGAAGAGAGCTCAATTTACTTTTTAAGATTGCTTTTCCTCCTTCTATGTTATCAAATGATAAATCTTTGAAACCAAGGTCTTCCATCAGCCTTTTCTGCTTACAGTGCAAATTTTTGTTAGCTGCTGCATCTCGTATATCAAAAACAAAGCTGCATTTATAGATGGAAGATATTCTCTTGTTATACAATTCTTTCGCAAGAGTGGTTTTTCCACTCCCGCCCATGCCCACAATCCCCACAATGTTTACATTCTTGGAACTATCAAGATAATTTTTTTCAAAGTCTTCTACTAGTACATCAAGGCCCACAGGATGTTTGGCTCCCACCAAGAAGACTTTATTTGATTTTTCCAGTACATAATTTACAATACTCTTCAACAACCTTCCTTCATCACTGCATAAGAAAAAAATCATCCAAACTATATTAAAAAATATATATTTTAAATTAAAACAAATATGAATATAATTTATTTAACAGATTTTATTACTTGTTTATATTTGAAGAATAAGGATTCAGAATAACTAAATAAATAGATTGGTGTGTCTTGGATGTGTGACAACATCATGTTACATCTAAAATATATTTGCTGTAATTCAATAGAGTGAACATTATCAGTTGAAAGAGGGCTTTTAATTTAGATGTATGTTTTCTCATCAACATATATAATCTATTTGATCATAAAAAAGAGATTTTGGTACATATGTGTAATCTAATTTCTTAAATTAAAAAAATCATGACTTTCTATTACATGTAAAATAAAATTGAAAGAAACAATACACAAGAATAATTATTTTACATTTTTTTCTTTATTTTTTCTGGAAGAGCTATTTTCATTTATTTACAACATTTGTTTAAAGAAAATTTTATTTTATTTTATTTATTTGAAGAATTATTTTGATTTACTTATAAGTTAGTTTTATTATTCTAAATATTTTTAATGATTATTTTATGTATATCTGAATTAATTCAAATAACAAGTTTTTTTTTTATATTGGTACAATCATGTACACAACATAATAATTCTAACTAGAGAAAAATCAGGGATGCAAATGGCAATCCAATATTGATAGTCCAACCACACTATATTGACAAAATATTAGTTTTGCATATAAGGGTTGAATATATGGAATTTTGTGTGGACTTTACACAAGCTTATTGTGATGGTCATACACCCAAGTTTTATGAGACAAATATTAAATAAGAATTGACTTTTAAAACTTAAAGGTCACTACCTCCAAAATGTCAAAGAAGATGTTCAAAGTGAATCCGTTGAAGAGGTGAATGAATGCATCATAATGTTGAGTAAAGCTCTAGTCAAGAGGTAGTAGAAGAATTCAAACTTAAATGTATCAATTTATTTCAAAGGTGTTATCAAGAAAGGAGTTCATTGATTGGTCTATTATAATAAGTGAATGCACTAAATGGTAAACTAAGTGCATTCTAAATAGCCTCTTATCAATTTTATGTCCTTGCAAAAAGATAATAATTGTCAAGATTAAGAAAGAAAGTTGATGCAATGTGACTAGGACAATAGAAGGTGTATGCATACTACGGGCCTAGTTAAAGCTAGAAACAACACAAAATTTCATGAGAATAAATGATGCTTTCATTTTTTATATAGTTAAATTATTAGGAGATTCTGAAAATAGAGTGTCTCTAAACAACCAAAATGAAACATATAGATTTGGTAGTTCAATGCAATCATTTCCAATTGAAGGATGTGATAAAGCCCCTTGTATCCATCCAATATATGGTACTTAACTAATATAACTCTATAGGCAACTATTAAAGGTATACAAACTATATTCAAAAGTAAAGGGAGCTAGTTTTTCTAAAAATAAATGAGCATTCCACTTTAACATGCCAAGTTGCAAAGAAAGAAAAAACAGAATGGCTTGAGTCAATTTGAAATTATATGATGCCAAATCTTCATTTATTTGAGGTGTACCATTAATGGCCTCAATAACATACATAAACATTATAAAATTTCTAGGCTAATTGTGAGGATGATTATGGTCAAAAAAAGAGATCACTCAAAGATGATTTCTCTTCAAATGAAAACCTATCCAATTGTTATAATACCACATGTAATAAAGGATGATGGATATTTTATAAATTTTAACTCTAGAAAACCAAAAAAAAGTGGCTTCTAAGCTAAATCAAAGAACTAGAGGAGTTTTCAAAAAATACGGAAATGGCTGAATGATAAGAGGGAAAAATATGATCTTCCCAAATAAGAATTGAGGGTTTAGACAATTATTAAGAATGATCCATGAAGAAATCCTCCACTACATCATCTCCTCGACTCATTGTACCATGACAATCATTGAATAATTCCTTCATTGTCAACTCCACCTATCATAGGATACACACTTTCTACTCCTACCAACCTACAAGCAAGTACTTCTCGAGGCCTACCATTTCCCAAATTGTATAATAGATCATGTTTACTCCTAAAATAATTCCTCCTATCTTTCATAGAACTCTTATCATCAAAAAACTATTTCCCCCTATCTTGTTATAGCACATCTCTCACTCTCCCAAGATAATCTTATATATCACCTAAAATGACGCAAGGGAGGACAGGGAGAGGGGCCAAAGGCACGCCCTAACCAGATCCACTTTGCTGAGATCACACACGGAAGCAACAAACACACAAGTGAGAGAGAGAATGTAGAAACTTCCATATATTTATTTTAACTGATTCATACATGCTGGGTTGTAAGGCCTTCTCGGTTTAGGTCAGATATTACAATCAAGTGCAGAAGTCCTCCAATGTGGGAGGATCTGAAACAATCTTCTATCTCTTAACTTCTATCTCCGATGTTCTAATTTCTTATCCTCATTTATCCCTCCAAAACTACAAACAAAGATTACATTATATACAAGAGGCTACTGAACAAGTCGGCCTTCAGATCCACCATCAATGGAAGGAATGAACAGATCTAGGTCCACACGCTTCCCAATGGTAGTTATCAGCATTAAATTCCCGACCACAATTAATTGCACAAGTCGACCTCAACAAGAAACTAAAACAAACAACTTGGTAGGCAAGGATAACCGACCGCCAGCAGAGATAATCGAGCGCCAGGGAATTACCGACCAACTCGGTTAACGAAAGAAATCGAGCAACTACTGACCAACTCGATCAAAGAAGGAAACTGAGCAACTACCAACCAACTCGGTCAAAGAAGGAACCGAGCAACACAGGAACAACACAAACATATTTTTGGTGACACAGGATTGCCAAGGACCCGAGATGCTCTGCATCAAACACCTGGTGTTATTTGAAAATGATTCTCCGAATCATGAAGCAGGTACGATCCGACCTAAATCCAACTCAGATTGTGAAATCCACGAACTGTCTTCAATCGGTCTATTCTTCCACTTAACCAAATATTCCATATATTGTTTTCCTCTTGTACTTCTGCCAATTCTTTGCTCCAAAATATGCTCAACTTCCTCTATTTTTTTCTTAGGATAATCATTTCGTACTATCATTTCTTCATTTGACTCATGATACTCATACAAATCAGCAATATTGAATATAGGTGATATATCCATGTCATCAGGTAACTCAATCTCATATGCATTTCCACTGTCAAAATCTTATGAGGACCAAACTTCTTCATTTTTAGCTTCCCATATGTTCCAGCAAGAAATCTGTCTTTCTTCAAATGAACCATTACTTCATCACCGACTACAAATATCTTATGTCTTCTTAATCTATCAACTCTGTCTTTGTATTACTGATTAATTTTCTCCAAATTATGTTTCACATCTTCATGCAATGTCTTCATGTACTCAGCAAACTTTACTCCTTCAGCACTTCTCTTTCATTCATCAACAATATCCCTCAAATCTGATATGCCTCTCAGTTGTATGTCATTTACAATTTCAAAAGGTGACTTTCCAGTACTCCTATTCACTGAATTATTACATGCAAACTTTGCTTGTGCCAACACAAAATCCCAATTACTCGGTGTGTCTCCAACTATGTTAGGAATGAATGTTGAATATATCCTATAGGAGTATTATCAACGATTTTGTAGCAGTTGTTGTTGCATTCATGATTGTCATTGTCATTGATGTCAACACAGTGATCTACTGAAGATTAGCAGAGGAGCAGACAGTGTTTGAATTAATGCACGTGGGATATTGGAGATGAAGATATGCGATGTTGAGGACTTACTCTATGATGTGTTATATGTTTATGGTTAAGAGCGCAGACAGTAATTCATTTATTCATGGAAGTTATGAGCATTTTAGTGGAAGCAGTATTTAGGCAGTGTTCCTGAGTAGCGGTCTGTGGAAATCGGATGATATCTCCTAATCGAGATGGAATCTGGTGATGCGTAGTTAGAGAGTAGTTGAAGACATGTTGATAGTGTCGTGGATGATGGCACAAACTTCGAGGTTGCATGAGTGAAGAGTTATTCTAATTGGAAGCCGACAGTTTTGTGTAATTTTGATGTAACGTGTGGAAACTTTTATTTTGTAATTTGGATGTCGACTCATTTGTAATTACTTGAGTGTGGTATAAAGGAAGGAATGTCTTCCTTGTTGTAATGTAAGTAATGTAAGAGTGAATGAAATTGTGAAAGCGAATTTGTGGAAAGAGGATATGCGAGGTACAGAGATCTGAAATTGAGATCTAGTGTAGCAGTGAGTGCGGTTTGGCACAGTTAGAGAAGAGGTAACATATTGTTGAGATCAGTAATAGTTTGATATTATTCTGTTGTATAATCTAGAGATCAGTTGGACAGTGTGTTCAGTGATCTTGCCATTGAAGTTGTTTGGGCAGTGGGTCCTTCTGTCTTCCATAACTCCTAACAGGATTAGAATCTTTTAGCAGGGATTCAAAGTCTCCTAACAGAGACTCATATATACTGAATGTATTTCATAAGACTCCTAACAGAGTCCATCCTTTCACAAGGAATATTCATATTAGTGCATCTTTTGTGGGCATCATTCCCATCGGGGTTTACTCTTTGATTAAGAGGTTCCCTAGTCAACATATCTTGTGTCATTATGTTATTGTGTATGAATATCTTTCTATGGTTGTTGATTACATTGCTTATATGGTTAAAGTCTATTGAAGTTGATAAAGGTTATAATTATCTGATAACTGATTCACCTCCCCTCTCAGTTATCTTGGTGGACTTTACTTTCAAACAATTGGTATCAGAGTAACAGGTCCTTGAAATAAAAGTTTAATAGCTTAAGGAGATCCATGGAGAATTTCAAGAAAGAAAGCTCTAAGTTTGATAGAGTGAATTTTGACAGCTGGAAAGAAAAGATGAAGACAGATATACTATGTTTAGGACCAAGTTATTGGTTGATTACTAAGAATGAGAAGACTATCATTGATGAGGATAATATTGAAACATGCACTAATTGTATGCACCCTAAAATGGTCGCCTAAACTTTGGGCCCCATTTATTTGATTTATCAATCCTGAATCATTTTAATCAATAATCAATATTTTCAACATTATTAATTTCTTAATCAAGTCTTAATTTCGATCATATATTGGATTTTTATCCTTGGGCTAACCATTTATCCTAAGTCTTTATTTAATTAAAAGGAATATTTCCTCCCTTTTTGATTAAATAAAAAACCCCACTTTTCCTCTTATCCTAAGTTGCACAAATAAAACATTATTCTTATTTCACAAAAAGGAAAAAAATACTTTTTGTCTCACATGAGGCTCAAAAGTCAACACTTCACTCTCATTGGAGGATACTTGTGCACATGGATTGCTCCTCTTTCAACCTCCACCGCCGATTAAGACTTTTGCCTCTTAATCTCAATGGTCCGTTCCTTTGCATTTCTTATAAAAGGAAAGCTCTCTCCTCCATTTTCAGATCATGTTTTTATGCTAACTTTATGCTGCAGGAATCCTTGAAGACTTTGAAGCTTTTTAGAGATCATTGTTGCATCCTACTTTAGATTTCTTCATTTGCTTCATAGTTTAGTTTGCATTCTTACATAGTAGTTTTATTTTCATGACTTTCATAGCTTAGATTTCATTTCATGCAATAACATAACTTCACATAACTTAATAGGAGGGATTTGTAACACTTGTTCTTTCCATTTCATAGCTTAGTTGCATTGCATTTTCATTTCTCTAAACTAGTTTGCATTGCATTTTCATAGTGATTTTTGAGGATATTGGCACTCTTGCCCTTGTCCTCATTTGAATCTCTCGTTGTGTGGTTGACTAGCAAGGTTACAAGCTTGTAGCTCTAGCTGAGAGCAAATACATCATAGTCCCTTGCAACTTCATGCATAGAGAGCTATGAGCCGCTTTGTGAGGCCTCATTCTTGAGCAACCTTGCATGTAATGGTTCATAGAAGTGCACCATTTTAGTGTGTACATTTTTGGCGCCTACCATGGGGCAAGACAGCTCTGTTTTGTCTTTTTTTTTTTTTGCATTTCTGCTGCATGTTTCGGCTGTTCTAATTTTTTTTGTACTTCCTCGCGCGGGCCTGTATTCTATCTTGTGCGAGCTTCTGTACTTTCTCGTGCGGGCCTGCATTCTGTCTCGCTTGAGCTTCTGTGCGTCCTCACTCGGGCCTGTGTTCTATCTCGCGCGAGCTTTTGTGCTTCTTCGCGCAGGACTGTGTTCTGTCTCGCGTGGGCTTCTGCACTTTCTCGCGCGACCTTTGTATTGTCTCGCGCGAAATTTTGCGACAGACAGAGACCAGAATTCCAGATTCATCAGTTTGCTTGCTGTTTTTGACTTTTTAATTTTTTTTGAAAATTTCAGCATTTTCAAATCTGTGCCACTATGGAAAACGGGCACCCATTTTTGAGAAATTTTTGCAAATGATATCGAAAATCTAAGTGTGATATATCGTTGGAAAGGTCTTTCCGTGCCTAATCCAACCATGATGGTTTCATTTTCAGATTTTGTCATTTGATGAGTCATTTTTTTGCAGATTATCTGATTTTTCATGTGCTAACCATTGTTAGATTTTAGATTTTGCTAACCTTGTGGGCCTAACTAGTTGTGGTTGTAGGTGCCTTTGCTTAAGAAATTTGCCAAAAATTGCATGTCAAAGAGGGCTACTAACAGTTTTTGCAGGGTTGCCCAAAAAAGCATTAAAAATAAAAATAAAAAAATAAAAATTTGCTTATGATTTATTTCCTTTCAAGTGTGGCATTCACTAATTGTATTAGGAACTTTAATACCTTTTGAAAGGGATTTTGAGGTGATAGGAGAAGTATGCTCTTCACCTTTAGGTGAATCAGAAAATATTGACCCATCTTAAAGTTTTGGAAGCAAGGGAGTAATTGAATCTCTTTGCTTGGTGTGTTTGGGAGAAGTTTTTGAGATAGGGGAGTATGCTCTTCACCCTTGAGGTGAACCAAAAACTTTGAACCTCATAAATTATCCATTTTTGTTTAGTTTAGGAATCCTTTAGCGGGCCTGCTCTTGAGCAATCAAGAGAAACGACTCAAGTGGGGACAACCTTGTCATCATTTTCCTTGGTGGCAAGTGATTCCAACTCACTATAATCTCAAGGCTATCAAGGACACCAAAAACCTTGGTAGACATAACACTTATCTTCGTTTGATGTGAGTAGCTCATGGGATTGCGACCATGGGGAAAACATTGAACAAGAATGCTTAAGGTACTCTTGAGGCTGCGAGGTCCTAGTCCTTTATGAGGAGCAAGAGGAGTGTTGTGAACGGAAATCTTTATTAAGAACCATTAGATAGAAGCCACCTTGTTTAGCCACTTATCTTTTTAGTGCAAGGATTGATCCAAGTGGTTTACCCAGATCACTTTAAGATACTCACCATATGTGTCCCTTTGGTTGTGTCGTTTGACACTTCTGCGACAAAGCCAATATCTCTTGTGGGTAACCACTTGGTGTGAGGCAAGGGAGCATCAAGTTGTGGGCTAAGTTGGTACGCATTGAGCCTTGACCTTTTAGGATAGATTTGTTTGAATTGTCTTCGATTGTGTGATGCCAGTGTAAATGTTCTTACATACAAACAATCGGTAGCATTCATAGGGTACTTTTTCGGTTTTGATATCACAAGTGTTTGTCTTGGCAAGGTTGCTTTTGCCCTTGTTTCAAGTGTATGAGACATGTTTGATCCTTCACTGTTTGCAAACCTACCAAAATTCTGCTGATATTGTGATTGAGATCGAGAACATCAACCCTCAGACCGAAAATTTTGACCAAACAGACCCAAAAACGCAAATTTTACACAATTCTGGTCAAAGAGTTAAGCAATTTTGCAACAGTATCGCGTCCTTTGGTGCGAAATATCGCGCGATACTTCACGGGTCCTAAAAGTATCACCTTCTTTGAGAGGAAATATCGCGCGATAGTTCACCCCTAATAGAATATCGCCTGACCTGCCTGGTGTTTATCGCCCGGCTATTGTGAGGTCTATCGCCCGATATAAGGCGAAGTATCGCCTGGTTATAGGTGTATCGCCCTGGTAGCCTGGAGTATATCGCCTGGTTAATTTTTGTCGTGCTTTCAGTTTGATCAATTTTCAATAAGGTTAGGTCTTTGAGTAGGTTTCTTGCTCTGTCGTTCAAGGCCTGTCTTGACTCTGAATCTCTGGTTTTAGTCCTCTGGGATAGCATCATCTGATTTATGAAGTCACTTTGGGAATAATTGTCAAATTAGAAAGTCCTTCTTGGTGACAAGGTTCATCTCTAGGATTGTTAGCTACATTGTTGAAAAATTTTAGTGCTCTTATTGTCCAAATCGCTTTCATTTAAATCTCGATTTCAATTATATTTTGGCCTAATCCAACCTCCTGGTTCAAAAGTGCAAGGGTAGTCACCCTTTGATTTGAAGCACCTCTTTGACAGTGTTGGTAAAGCCCTTTTTCTATCTTTTCATTTCTCTTTGGACAATAGAGGACTTTGATTATCCTAGTTTGGTGCTGACACTTTGAGAGGTCATCTTATCATTGAGAGTATCTTTCTTTCATGTCAGTTACAACAAGGTACCAAGTCAATCAAAGGAAGCGACCCCCTGTTGCCTTTAGCCAGTTACCACCAGTTAAGACTCGTCAACAACATAAGGGAAAAGGACCCTTTTTTATCAATCTCCTAAGAGTGAATCTGAAGTTTGTTTTAATCCAAAAGGTAATCCTAGTGAAGTGAGCACCTCATTGGCACCACTTTCGTCAAGTATGGACATGAGTTACACTTTCACTCGACAACAAAGAGAAGCCATGAATCAAACTCTTGAGGATATCTTCCAACGGCATAAGAGAGAGTACGGTGGTTCTTCTCATGCTAGTCCACCCGGGTCACCTCCCAACAACGCGAGGTATTTTGATACTCACCAACGAGCCGAGAGACATCATAAGCAAACTCACTCAGATTCAGGGTCACAACACGAGGACCAGAACAACGAATCTAGTGATCACCACATAAACGTAGCCAATGCAATAAGGCATTCGAGACCATCCTCTCCACTTAAAGATACCTCTCGATATGCAAATACGAGATTGAAAAGCATTGAGAGGGAGAAGCAAGCCTATTTGGATGAACAAGCTGCTAAAAAAGAGAAATTCAAACAACTAGAAGAAGAGGAACGTGCATTATTGGACATAAGGAAAAAAGTCGCCCAAGAAGAAGAAGATAGAATCTATGCACAACAACTCCAAAGCCGATTCAATGGGAGGGGAACCAATAGTGGGACCAACTCACCCCCATCTACCCCTTCGCCAAGTCCTAGAAGAAGATCAAGGACACCCTCACGATCCCCGAGCCCTAGAGGAAGAAGGGCTTCAAGATATGATCCTCATAGGAGACGATCACCTCATAGACATTCAAAGCAACCCTCCCAACGAGCACATCATGGCTCACACCATGGAGGAAGTTATGCCAAATTTGATCATATGGATTTTATGACTATGCAACAAGAACCATCCTTTCAAGCATATGTCGAACGATATGTGGAACAAAACAAGGATCAATTCCTAGAAAGCCTTATCAACAAAGGTGCTAAAGTTCCATATGATTTCGACGTCAACCAAAAGATTAAGAAACAGAATCCTTCAACCAATGAGGTGATCATGCAAATGCAGAAGGATATAGAAAGGATGAGGCCTCCTAAGAGCACATTTAATTTGGACTCCATATATCCCAACCCGATTGACAAGAGTGTGGTGTTGGTTGAGTTCCTTAAGAAAGTTGAGTTTCCAACCTATGACAAATATGATGGCGTTGGTGACCCTCATGACCATGTTCGACAATTCTACATAATGAGCTTTTCTTTTCATCATGAAGACTCCTACTTGATGAGATTATTTTTGAGGAGTCTCAAAGGTCAAGCCATGGAGTGGTTCACCAACCTTACTCCTCCAGTAAAGTCATTTAAATAACTCGTCCAAAGATTTGTTCAACATTTTGCTTATAATCTATCCAGGTCAGTCACAATGCTTGATTTGTGCAAGCTTAAACAAAATCAAGGAGAACCTTTTGTCACTTTCTTACAAAGATGGAGACGTTTGTGCTCAAAATATCCAAGGACAATTCTTGAGGAGGAAAGAATAGACATCATTGTGAGTAACTTAGTGCCGAAATTAAGATATGAGGTAAGAAAGATACCATTTAATTCTTTTGATACAATGGTAGAAGTGGCATGTCGCATAGAGGATGTCCTAAAAGAACAAGGAATATTGGCTAAATCAACTAATAACAACAGTGGCCAAACCAACAACAATGGTTATAAGGACAAAAAGAACTCCTATTGGAACAAGAATAAACAGGTGGTCAATGACGGAGTTGTTGACTCACCACAACCTAAGAATGAAGGAGTTCTTAATCTCTCCAATGCGGTACAAGCCATGAAGCTACAAGCGTCCTCAGGACAACAAGAGAACAAACCCAAGTACCAAAGGAAACCTAAGAAGGAAAAGAGACAGTTCACCAAACTTGGGGACTCCTATGCAAACATTTTCAAGACACTAATTGCTCATAATTTGGCACAACCTCAGGATCCTGCCAAGCACCGCATACCAGATCCTAAACCTCATTGGTGGGATGAGAAGGCCTTTTGTGTCTTCCACAATGGAATTGGACATGATATAGAAAACTATTTTAGACTTAAACATCTTGTCCAAGACCTCATTGAAAGTGGACGATTACAAGTTGATGGATCATAAGGCTTTTAAAGAACCCTTGCCCAAATATGAGAAAGGAGAGCATTCTAACAACAAGCATGGCAAGGCTGCTATTAACTATACATACACAAATGCTGAAAAATGTTATTAACATGCTTGAAGTGGCTGATGATAATATCAACATGATGAGAGGGAAAGATCCTTATGGATATGATGTGGATTCAACTCTTATGCCTGATGAAGGACCCGTTGTGGTGCTAAGAGGTCCTCACTCACGAAGGATGCCCCAATCCCTCAATGTTGTTACTAGGGGTCAGTCTCAAGCTCCCATTATTATCAGAGGTCCTAGCTCTAGCAAGTCTAAGCAGCCCATATCCAAGGGTGTTCTTCCTAAATCTGTTGTTGGTCCTGATTCAAATTATAACCTTATTGACCAATTACAACGTACACCAGCGCAGATATCTATTTTTGAACTTTTAGAATTATCGCCTAAGCATAAGCATGTCCTTGAGGATGCTTTGCGAGCAGCCAGTGTCCCTAACAACTTAGATATTGATCAATTCCAGAATATGGTCAACCATTTGGCTACCCCTCATTACCTCACTTTCTCAAAAGAAGACGACAAATCCATCAATCACCCACATAACCTGGCCTTACACATTGAAGTCATGATCCATAAAACCCGTGTCAGGCGTGTATTGATAGATGGGGGTGCAGGGCTCAATATTTGTACCATGAGCTTGTTGAAGGCTCTAGGATATTCTGAAGATGTCATTGACACAAAGAAAAAGATCACAATCAAGGCATATGATGAAGCAGAAAGAAGTTCTACGGGATTGGCCGTTTTGCCTATTCGCATTGGCCTAGTAGAAAAGGATATATTATTTCAAATTGTTGATGTTGGACCTTTAGCCTACAACATTTTGCTAGGTAGGCCATGGATTCACGAAATGCAAGCAGTCCCATCAACGTATCACCAGTGTGTTAAGTTTCCCCATAATGGTGTAGAAATTTGCATACCTGGAGATAGTGCTTTGTCAGTTAATAATATTTCTGCTGGAACACATGTACCTTTGAATAGGGAAGCTGACAGTTCTAGTATTTCACTTGAACAAAGCAAGCAGAAGTTTAAGACCATAGATCTTGGGATGGGAGATTATAAAATTGATTCTTTTACAAAAATGTCAATCTCTCCTAGGTCTTATGGGAAACCATCACCCAATATGAAACTTGCATCATCAGCAATGACATTATTTGAAAAATTTGTTGAGTCTTCGGTTCCTATTCAGGAAGAGAAAGAGGAAGTTGTCGTAAGAGACTGGATCTATCATGAGGAAAAATAACAACACAATGAGAGCTTTGCTCCTTCACCTAAAGCTTATGGGAGAGGGTATACATTGGTTAAGAATATGGGTTATCCAGGATATGGTCCCCTTAGCCATAGGTTGGATGCTAAAGCTAAGCCCCTTAACCATGCCCTTTTTGGACGAAAGAATAAGTCAACAGTTGGCTTAGGTTTTGAAAATAAGAAGAAGAAAGGTGTCCCTGTCCTAGCTGCGACGGACAGTGACAATGATTCAGACTACACACCTGATCTTTCTAATCAACAAGACATGTCTGATGATTGGGTGCCTTCAACAAATCTTCTTTGGGGAGATTCAAAAGATTTGATACTTGACGGTCCTACTATCCCAGCTGCGACAGATAGTGACTATATGAATGCTAGATTGATAATGGAAAGTGTTGCTATCCTAGCTGCGACGGATAGTAACAATGCTAGCATTAGAGAAGGGGAAACCTTTCCCAACCTTTAAGCTTCTACACCACGAGGCCCAAATGATGATTCAGACACAGACTCACATGAGTACGAATGGGACTCACTTTTAGATGCAACAGTTGATTTGGACATGGATGTTGTCCATACTTATAGTACCCAACCTGATGTGACCAACGAGCTTAGTATAGGACTAGAGGATTGTACTCCTCGAATTGCCTTAGTGGGTGACGCTTCATTTGGTAGGACAAATCCTGACTCGGGTATCCTCGGAGGGGACTTGATGAATCCCGCGTGTATGGTCATCAGAGATAACACCTTTCACATAAATAACATTGAACCAGTCATTGACCTACCCCTTGTTCACTATTACCTAATTGACTGGTCTCAGCGCCATCAAGAGCCTAGATTCCTCACTTTTCAGAACGACTATGAACTTCCCTGTTATCTGAATGCTCTTGAACCTGTGGCTTCTTCCACCAGTGAACCGACAACAAGTATGACGGAGCCTGATATTAAGTACCTCAGTCTAAAAATAAAAGAAAAAGAAAGAAAGAAAAATAGGTCTGATGGTGAAAACCACTTTGTGGCGGTATCAGAACCAAAAATAGTAAAAAGAGATGACGTATCTGCGGGTGAAAACCTCTTTGAGGCACCTAAGGATGGGGTACTTAATAACTTGCCGAGTTATTTTCAGAACAGATCATCAGTATTCATTGAGCCAACAAAACCAGTTAATTTGAACACAGAAGAAGCTCCTCAAATAATCCATCTTGCTCAGTCTTTATCAGAAGAAGAAACCAAGGCATATATGCAATTCTTACAAAAGAAGAAAATTAATTTTGCATGGACATATTCAGACATGCCAGGGCTTGACACAAATCTTATAATGCATCACTTATCCATAGCTCCAGGAGTCAAACCAGTGAAACAGACACTCAGAAAAATGCATCCGCATGTAGCTCTCCTTGTCAAAACGGAATTAGAAAAACTTTTGAGAGCTGGATTCATCAGAGCCATTGATTATGCAAAATGGATCTCAAACATAGTACCAGTTTCCAAACATGATGGGTCCATTCGTATATGCACAGATTTTACAGATTTAAACAAAGCATGCCCAAAGGATGATTTTCCACTTCCAAACATTGACATGATAGTGGACATGATAGCGGGCTATGAAATATACTCTCTAATGGATGGCTTCTCAGGATATAATCAAATTAAAATAGCTCCCGAAGACCAAGAGAAAACAACGTTCACATGTGCATGGGGAACCTATTGCTAGAACGTCATGCCATTTGGGTTAAAAAATGCAGGAGCAACATACCAACGAGCTATGACCACAATTTTTCATGATATGATGCATAAGAACATGGAAGATTATGTGGATGATACCTTGGCTAAATCAAGAAAAAGGGATGCACACCTTATCGATTTGGAAGTAATTCTAGATCGCATGGAATAGTTTCAACTCAAATTGAATCCAAAGAAGTGCGCATTTGGTGTCACCTCAGGCAAACTTTTAAGATTTATAATCTCAGCAAAAGGTATAGAGGTTGATCCCAAAAAAGTCCAAGCAATTTTAGATATGCCACCTCCAAGAAACATTAGTCAGATGAGAAGTCTTTAGGGACGACTCCAGTCAATTAGGAGGTTTATCTCACAGCTGGCAGATAGAGCACAACCCTTTAATAAGACACTGCATAAGGGTGCTTCTTGCGTATGGAATGAGGAATGCCAAAAGAGCGTTGATCAAATAAAACAGTATTTGGCTAATCCTCCAGTTTTGATGCCTCCTATTCCAGGGAAGCCTTTGATTCTATACATTTCAGCAACAGAGTCTTCTTTGGGGGCATTGTTGGCTCAATTAGATGATACTGGGAAAGAAAGGGCCATATACTATATCAGTCGTACTCTAGTCTCCTATGAGATCAATTATAATAACATTGAGAAGTCTTGTCTTGCAGTGGTGTTTGCTTCTCAAAAGTTGTGACACTATATGCTTGCTCATACTACACATTTGGTTGCAAAAATTGATCATCTTAAGTACTTGCTTAGTAAGGCTGCCCTCACGGGTAGACTTGCTAAATGGATGATGGTCTTAACTGAATTTGACATAGAGTACGTTGAAAGGAAGGCCATAAAAGGACAAGCTATTGCTGACCAATTAGCTGATTTCCCAATTAAGGATAGTATGCCTGTCCAAGTGGAATTCCCAGATGAACACATCCTGTATATGACTACTCGCACTTGGAAAATGTTCTTTGATGGTTCCCACATGCAAAATGGATCAGGTGCTGGAGTATTATTTGTCTCTCCACATGGGTACAATATTCCAAAGTCTTACAAACTTTTATTCCCATGTACGAATAATATTGCAGAATATGAAGCTTTAACCAATGGATTGAGAATGGCTATAGAATGGAACATAACAGAGTTACATGTCTTTGGGGATTCCCAGTTAATCATCAACCAAGTCAATGAGGAGTATCACACCAAGGATGATAAATTGGTACCTTACAAGAAGATGGTTGAATCATTGAGACGTTACTTTACATTTGTGACATTTCAACAGATCCCCAGGACAGAGAACAAAGTTGCAGATGCTATGGTCACGTTAGCTTCACTCCTTCAGTTGGAACAACATGAATCAAGATTTGAATTCCTGGTGGAAGAGCTACATCATCCCATATTTGACTCATCTGAAAGCCATGTCATATGTACCCTTGTCACACATGAGTCTTCCCGCTATGGTGCTATCTATTCATATCTACGCGATGGCATCATCCCTGACACTTTCAACCGTTCTGAATGCCGAAACCTCATCTGTAATGCCTCCCGCCACACCTTTATCTCTGGTGATTTATATAGGAGGGGTTTAGATGGGACGCTCCTTAGGTGCTTAGAAAAGGAGGAATCCGACCAAGCGTTAGTTGACATCCACGAGGGCATTTGTGGTGGACATTCTAATGGTCTTGTCATGGCTCGAAGGTTGCTTAGGGCGGGGTATTATTGGCCCACGATGCAGATAGATGCAGTAGCCTTTGCTAAGTCTTGTGAAAAATGTCAAAAACATGGAAACCTGATTCATGCTCCAGGTAGGGAGCTGATTCTTTCTGTTTCTCATTGGCCATTTCAACGCTGGGCCTTTGATCTAGTTGGGCAGATTCATCCCAACTCATCAGGTGGACATAAGTTCATTATTACTGCCACTGACTACTTCACAAAATGGGTGGAAGCTGTGCCACTTTCTATTGCTTCAGGGAAGACTATCTCTTTGTTCATCTTGAATCACATTATTTGCCGATTTGGAGTGCCTTATGAGATTATCACTGATAATGGAGGTCAATTCAAGAATAAGGACCTAAAACATTTATGCAAAAAGTTTAAAATCAAGCAACATTGGTCCTCCATCTCCTTTCCACAAGGAAACGGACAGGCAGAAGCCTCCAACAAAACCATTCTTAAGATCCTTCATAGGACAGTGCACAAGAATGGTAGGGATTGGCACTTGCAAATCAATCCAGCACTATGGGCTTATAGAACTAGCATACGCACACCTACAGGAGCTACTCCTTTTGTTCTTACCTATGGCGCTGAGGCAGTATTACCTTTAGAAGTAGAGATACCTTCACTTAGAGTCTCACTCAAAGGTTTGATTGTAGATGAGGATTACTGCGCCATGAGGTTACAAGAACTAGAACTTCTAGATGAGAAGCATAAGGCTTCCTTCGATCACATGAGAGTATATCAGAAGCGTATGTCCAAAGCATTCAACAAGAAGGTTCGCCCTAGGGAATTTCAGATAGGTGATCTTGTTTTGAGAGAGAACCCTAAGAATCAACAGAATAGAGAACAAAAGGGCAAGTTCGAACCTAATTGGCTTGGACCATATGTTATTATAGTTGCTTTTGGTACCGATGCATATTTACTATCAGATCCCGATGGAGAACAGCTCCCTGATCCCATCAACATTGTGCACCTCAAGAAGTTCTATCCTTGATGCCCGTTTCTGTATGGGGGCATTCTTTGTACATACTTTATGGATCTTTAAAAAATACCAAAAAAATTGATATATGATGCTGAAAAAATCCTAAAAAGCATAAAAAGTTCTGAAAAAAATACAAAAAAAATTCAAAAAATTCAAAAATAAAAATAAAAATAGAAAAAGTGCCTTGGTGAAAACCTGGAAACAGGCGCCTTGGTAGCAAAAATACAAAAAAAAGAAAAAAGAAAAATTGCAATAAAATCCAAGTGGTGAAAACCTAAAAATAGGCGCTACTTGAGACCTTTGCACTCCTATTTATTAGCATGCGTCCTTGACACTTAGCCACTTTCCATCATGCCTTGACCTTATTTGACTTGGTCTGGAATTGGTCTTTATCTTTGTCTAAGGGGCATAACTGTTAGCATAGGTCCTTTAGGTGCATTTGTCTCTTGGGGCATTTCACAAACAGGTGTTTTTTAACACCACCCCAAACAATATTTTTCAATACTACCCTTGCGTCGAGTGTTTCTCAACACTTATCAGATGTCTTACCTAATAGTCTAAGTTTGATGCGATATTTCTCATTTGCAGATGCGATAACCAGAGTCTGACTCTCTAACCAACACACACGCACTTAAACAATCAACTCGCTTGAGATATGTTGACTTTATTTTTTTGTGTTGTCTATGAGGATTTCTTTGATGAGTGGTCTCTCCTTGAGAAGTTTTCGATGATGCATAGCTAGAAGACTGAGGGTATGAGAACATGTTTTATTTCTTTATCTGCTTGTGGGTATATTTTGTTGATCCTAACTGTCATGAGCATTTATGCTGGTCTTACTTGACATTATGGATTGACAAGGTATTATCCTTGACTGTTTTTGCGAGTGCATGCTTCTAGTTATCCTGACTTTCATGTGTCTTGATACAAGCATAATCTCGCCATATCAAAACTTAGGTGATCTCACTGCATTAGTCATCTTGACCTCCATATCTTTGATGCCTAGGTGAGATTTTCACATTTTCTTCTGATAAAGATCATATTCATATCCACATAGTTATGCTAGTGTGCATTGTATGATCTTACGACGTTACCTACCGCTCGATGATGATAATTAGATGTCTATAAGCGTTGTGACCTTGCAAGTCAACCACTTTCATAGTAGCTTGCATTCTTAGGTTCATGATAGTCTAGTTTTGCATCTTGCATATGGAGAGAGCTCTCCTTTTCATCTTACATGGACCTGTTGGTCAACTGTGCTCATTTTCTGATTCTTCTTGATCATATCTTTCATTTCTGATCTTTCATATCACATCATTTTCTATCCATTTTCGGACTCGAAATCGAAATCCAAGTCGCATTTCAAATTTTTTTCCCTTTCTTCTAAGCAGTTGACTGACCTTTTGAGACATAATTTGATTTTCGGTGGAATTTCTTCCTTCCATGTCTCTCAAATTTTCTAGTCTTTCATCCACTCTATTTCTAGTCTTCTATTTCTATTCTTCTACTTCCTCACTGGGGCATGTTTCATTGCCTAATGGTTAACCTATTGACCCTTACCTTCGATTGTGATTTTATTATGATTTGATCAACCTTATCGATTTTTTGTCTCTCCTCTACTTGATTTCGATTTCGATTCCGAGGGGGCAGTATTTATGGGATTCTCATCCCCGATTCCTTGATTTTCCTGATTCAGACATCTTTTGTGAGCTTTTGCTCAAATTTGAGATTCTTATCTCTTACTTTGAATGTGATCCCGAATCGACCTCATGTTCAAAGGCCTTTGTTTATGCTTTGTCCGGATGTGATCCCGAATCGACCTCATATCTGAATTATTTTGTGATCCCAAATCGATCTCACATTGCAACTTCATTCTTTGACTACATGTGTTCCCAAATCGATCACACATTAGTCAAAGAGGGGCAAATGTATGCACCCTAAAATGGTCGCCTAGACTTTGGGCCCCATTTATTTGATTTATCAATCCTGAATCATTTTTATCAATAATCAATATTTTCAACATTATTAATTTCTTGATCAAGTCTTAATTTCGATCATATATTGGATTTTTATCCTTGGGCTAACCATTTATCCTAAGTCTTTATTTAATTAAAAAGAATATTTCCTCCCTTTTTGATTAAATAAAAAGCCCCACTTTTCCTCTTATCCTAAGTTGCACAAATAAAACATTATTCTTATTTCACAAAAAGGAAAAAAATACTTTTTGTCTCACATGAGGCTCAAAAGTCAACACTTCACTCTCATTGGAGGATACTTGTGCACATGGATTGCTCCTCTTTCAACCTCCACCGCCGATTAAGACTTTTGCCTCTTAATCTCAATGGTCCGTTCCTTTGCATTTCTTATAAAAGGAAAGCTCTCTCCTCCATTTTCAGATCATGTTTTTATGCTAACTTTATGTTGCAGGAATCCTTGAAGACTTTGAAGCTTTTTAAAGATCATTGTTGCATCCTACTTTAGATTTCTTCATTTGCTTCATAGTTTAGTTTGCATTCTTACATAGTAGTTTTATTTTCATGACTTTCATAGCTTAGATTTCATTTCATGTAATAGCATAACTTCACATAGCTTAATAAGAGGGATTTGTAACACTTGTTCTTTCCATTTCATAGCTTAGTTCATTACATTTTCATAGTGATTCTTGAGGATATTGGCACTCTTGCCCTTGTCCTCATTTGAATCTCTCGTTGTGTGGTTGACTAGCAAGGTTACAAGCTTGTAGCTCTAGCTGAGAGCAAATACATCATAGTCCCTTGCAACTCCATGCATAGAGAGCTACGAGCCGCTTTGTGAGGCCTCATTCTTGAGCAACCTTGCATGTAATGGTTCATAGAAGTGCATCATTTTAGTGTGTACACTAATGATGAAAGAGATCTATTCATGTGTAACATACTTGCTAGAGAAACACTTTTGTCAGCCCTTCCGGAGAATGAGTACAGTCAAGTAAAATATTTGAAAACATCTCATGAAATTTGGATAGCTTTACACTCTACTTTTGAATGTGATGAACATGCAAAGAAAGTCAGATTACATAATTAGATATATGCATTTGAAGATATAAGAATAATGGAAGATGAATCTGCTAGAAGCTATATTGGTAGAATGTCAAAAATTGTTGCAGGTATAAAATCTTGTGGAGGAATAAAGACAGAGAATGAAGTGATATGGAAAATTCTAAGGACATTGATTTCTGCATTTAAGCAGACAACACAGATGATTGAACACATTATACCTTGTACTTCAAACTTTACAAGAGAGACTCTTCTTGGAAGATTGGAAGCAGCAGAAAAGAACCTAAGGTTATCAGGAGACTTGCCTAGAATGGAGACAGCATTCAGTGCTCTAGTGTTCACCCTACTTTGTCAAGAAGCATCAGTGTGAGTGGAGATTATGCTGGCAGCAACAGATCTAGAAATGAAGAAGACAGGAAGATTGAAGAAGGTATTGCCTTGCTTGTGAAAAGAGAACCAGACGGTAAGAAATTTTTTAAATATTGGACATGTCAAGAATATGGTCATTTTGCATCTAAATGTCCCAAGAGAGTTAAGAAGTACATAAATAATTTTAAACCTAGAAGATCTAAGGAATGTTATTATGCTAATGATGAAGAACTTGAGGCTAGTATAGAGAGAACCTTGAGTGGAAGTGATACTGAGAATAATGATGATATAGGATTTGTAGCAATTAAAGAAGAACATCCTTAAACAAAGGTTAAGAAAGAAAAAACTCTAATTTCTCAAGTTGAAAAGAAATCTAATTGGATTATAGACAGTGATTGTTCACATCATATGACTAGAAACATGAGAAAGTTCATAAAGTTTAACAATTATGATGGAGGAGTTGTTAGAGTTGGAAACAATGCACCTTGTTTGATTAAAGGTATAGGATCTATTACTCTTAATGGAAAGACTAATATTGATGATGTTTACTTTGTGGATGGTTTGAAACATAATCTTTTGAGTGTTGGATAGTTGGTTGATAAGGGATATCAAGTTTGGTTTACTGAGAAAACTTGTGTGATAAAAGACAAAGATGAAAAATTTGATTGGTACTGAATCTAGAACTAGAGGTAATGTATTTCAGTTGAATCCTACTGAGATGACATGTTTGATTACTAAGATTGATGACAGTTGGTTATGGCACATAAGATTTTGTCATATAAATTTTGATAACATTGTGAAAGTGAGTACTACACTTGCAGTAAGAGAGTTACCTAGAATTATGAAGCCTACTAACATGATTTGCAAAGAATGTGTGATGGCTAAACAGAAGAGAAGCTCATTTCCCAGTAAGAAGTTTACATCAGTAGAGAAGTTGGAGATTATTCATACAGACTTGAGCGGTCCTACAAGGACTAGAGGATTCTATGGAGAAAGGTATTTTATGATTCTTGTTGATGATTTTACAAGAATGATGTGGATTGCATTTCTTAAAGAAAAATCTGAAGCATTTGATAAGTTGAAGATCATTAAGAATAAAGTTGAGAATGAATCTGGAATGAAGATTAAATGTTTGAGATCAGATAGAGGTGGAGAATTTACTTCTAGGAAATTTAACATCTTTTGTGAAGTGAATGGTATTAAGAGACAGTTTTCAGCCCTTAGGAAACCTAAACAAAATGGTATTGCAAAAAAAAGAAACAGATCAGTGACTGAAGCAACAAGAGCTATGTTATTTGAGAATGACTTAGCGAAGATATCCTGGAGAGAAGCAGCGAACACAACAGTGTATACAATGAACATAGTACAAATTAGAGCAGACACAGACAAGACACCCTATGAACTATGGTTTGGACATGCACCCTCAGTTAAGTATTTTAGATTTTTTGGAAGCAAATGTTATATAAAGAGAGATGATGAGATTGGAAAGTTTGATCCTAGAAGTGATGAAGGTATATTTCTTGGATATTCTTTGAAGAGCACAGTTTATAAATGTTACAATAAGAGAACTAAGACTATTGTTGAGAGCGCAAATGTTAAAGTTGATGAAAAGTTCAAAATTCAGGAAAGAATGCTTGATTATGAATCAGATGAAGGAACTCATCCTAGATCTAACATTGAGACTACTGAATTATTCTATGAAATTGACACTGATTTGTTGAATGAAAGCCATAGTGAGATCATTGAAGATCCGACACTTGAAGTGAGATCTGAGATAGTGACACCTAGCAAGAATTTATCAAGAAATCATCCTGTTGAGTAGATTATTGGAAGCATAGACAGAGGAGTTCTAACTCAAAATAAGGTACACGAACAGTTATGTTTGATTTATCAAATTGAACCTAAATCTACTAGTGAAGGGAATTGGTCCCTAGACCTAAAGATAAGAATATTATAGGAACAAAATGGGTATTCAGAAACAAGATCAATGAACAAGGAGAAGTAGTAAGGAACAGAGCAAGATTGGTATGTAAATGATACTCACAACAAGAAGGAATTGACTATGAAGAAACTTTTACACTAGTAGCAAGAATTGAAGCTCAGTCAGAATGTTTCTGGCTTATGCAGCTTACAAAAAGTTCAAAGTATATCAGATGGATGTAAAGTCAACATTTCTAAATGGACAGTTGGAAGAAGAAGTCTACATTGAGCAGCCTGAAGGCTTTCCTTTAACTCAAGGAGACATGGTATGTAAACTGAAGAAAGCTTTATATGGACTAAAACAAGAACCTGAAACTTGGTATGCAAGATTGGATGAGTATTTGATAAAATTGGGATTTACAAAAGGAACATCTGATAGCAACCTTTATACAAAAGAAATTGAAAATGGTTTGTTGGTTGTAGTTATTTTTGTTGATGATATTATTTTTGGAGGAGAAGATGAAGCCAGTGATAAATTTACAGATGAAATGAAGACTACATTTGAAATGAGTATGATTGGTGAAATGAAATATTTTTTGGGATTGCAGATAACTCAGAACAATGACGGTATCTTTGAAAGTCAGACAAAGTACTTGAATGATTTGTTAAAGAGATTTGGAATGGAGAACTGTAAACCAGTTGTAACACCTATGGTAACTGGATATAAGTTATTTACCATAGATGTGACTCCTGCAGTTGAACAAAAGTACAGATCTATGATTGGAGGATTGCGGTACTTGACACATACAAGACCTGATATAGCACATTCAATTGGAATTGTAGCAAGATTTCAAACTGAACCTAGAGAATCACATTATGCAGCAGTGAAGAGGATACTGAAATATTTAAGAGGCACAATTGAGTATGGATTGTGGTATGGAAAATCTCATGATTTTACCCTATGTGCATATATAGATGTTGATTGGGGAGGTAGTGTTGATGATAAAAAGAGCACCAGTGGTGGAGCATTTTTCCTTAGAGGAAGATTGGTTTCTTGGCTAAGAAAGAAGCAGAATTATATTTCACAAAGCACAACAGAAGCAGAATATGTAGCAGCAACAAAAAATTGTAACAGATAATTTGGATGAAGCAAATGCTGAAGGATATTGAAATAAAATTTGTTAAGCATGTTTTTTATACATTGTGACAATACCAACACAGTTAGTATGTCTAAGAACCACATTCTAAGACAAAACATATAGAGATAAAGTATCATGTAGTAAGAGAGAAAGTTGCTGAGAAAGAAGTCAGACTTGAATACATAAGCACAAAAGAGCAGATTGCAAACATATTTACAAAACCTTTGCCTAAGGATATATTTGAGTATCTAAGAGGTATGCTTGGGGTTATGCCCCAGCCTACTTTTGAGAAGTGATGTAGATTGTTGCATTCGTTCAGTGGTATATGAGCCCTATCTTTCTTCTAGACTGGATGTTGGTACTTCCTCTATGGGGGAGTATGTGTATCTAAGCTGACTCATGAGGACTCTAGTGAATGTATTTTCTGAACAGTGTCTTTTGACATTGGAGTTGTTGTTGACATAATGATGAAATTTATGTCATTGATGTCAATGGGGGAGAAGTATACATGAAAAACCATTTGTACCATCTATTGGAGAGAACTGAATAGGAAAACAAAGCAAGATTTGATTGATGAAGAGGACTTGAAGTACTTTTCAGAGCAGCAGTGTTGCAGTGTTGGATTTATGGAACATTGGATGTTTTTCATCTATGTTGTCATCAATGCCAATGGGGGAGATTGTTAGGAATGAATGTTGAATATATCCTATGGGAGTATTAGCAGCCATTCTGTAGCAGTTGTTGTTGCATTCATGACTGTGATTGTCATTGATGTCAACATAGTGATCTACTAAAGATTAGCAGAGGAGTAGACAATGTTTGAATTAGCGCACATGGGATATTGGAGATCAAGCTATGCGATGTTGAGGACTTACTCTATGATGTGTTATATGTTCATGGTTAAGAGCGCAGATAGTAATTCATTTATTCATGGAAGTTATGAGCATTTTAGTGGAAGCAGTATTCAAGTAGTGTTCCTGAGTAGCGGTTTGTGGAAATCAGATGATATCTCCTAATCGGGATGGAATCTGGTGATGCACAGTTAGAGAGTAGTTGAAGACATGTTGATAGTGAAGTGGATGACAACACAAACTTCGAAGCCGCACGAGTGAAGAGTTATTCTAATTGGAAGCCTACAATTTTGTATAATTTTGATGTAACGTGTGGAAACTTTTATTTTGTAATTTGGATGCCGACTCATTTGTAATTACTTGAGTGTGGTATAAAGGAAGGAATGTCTTCCTTGTTGTAATGTAAGTAATGTAAGAGTGAATGAAATTGTGAAAATGAATTTGTGGAAAGAGGATATGTGAGGTACAGAGATTTGAAATTGAGATTTGGTGTAGCAGTGAGTGCGGTTTGACACAGTCAGAGAAGAGGTAACATATTGTTGAGATCGGTAATAGTTTGATATTATTACGTTGAATAATCTAGAGATCAGTTAGATAGTGTGTTCAGTGATATTTCCATTGAAGCTGTTTGGGCAGTGGGTCCTTCTGTCTTCCATAACTCCTAACAGGGTTAGAATCTTTTAGCAGGGATTCAAAGTCTCCTAACAGGGACTCATATGTATTGAATGTATTTCATAAGACTCCTAACAGAGTCCATCCTTTCACAAGGAATATTCATATTAGTGCATCTTTTGTGGGCATCATTCCCACCGGGGTTTACTCTTTGATCAAAAGGTTCCCTAGTCAACATATCTTGTGTCATTGTGTTATTGTGTATGAATATCTTTCTATGGTTGTTAATTACATTGCTTATATGGTTAAAATCTATTGAAGTTGATAAAGGTTATAATTATCTGATAACTGATACACCCCCCCCCCCCCTCTCAGTTATCTTGGTGGACTTTACTTTCTAACAAACTAAACATCTCAAGAGATTACCGAAACTTCTATTCACAACTTCTGTATGTCCATCGGTCTATGGGTGAAATGTTGAACTATATTTCAACTCGGTGCCAAACTTTCTCGAAAGAGTTTTCCAAAAGTATCCAACAAATTTACTGTCTCGGTCAGAGATAATACTCCTCAGTAATCCATGCAATCTAACAAATTCCTTAAAGAAAAGATTTGCTATATGTACTACATCTGATGTCTTTCTACAAGGTATAAAATGTGTCATCTTAGAAAATCTATCCACAACAACAAATATAGAATCATTACCTCTTACTGTCTTCAGTAAGCCAAGAACAAAATCCATACTGATATCAATCCAAGGTTTATCAGGAATAGAATTTGGTGTATACAATCCAATATTCTGACTTACTCCTTTTGCAACTTGACAAATTCTATAACTTTACACAAATTTCTGAACATCTTTATACAACTATGGCCAAAAGTATTTCTCCTTATGCAAATTCAATGTCTTATCAATACAAAAATGTCTAGCCAAACCACTACTATGTTTCTCCTTTATTAAATTAGTTCTCATTGCTCCTCTCAGTATACACAACTGAATACCTTTAAACAACATAGCTTCTTGAATGAAATAGTCTTCCCATTTTGTACTCGGTTGATCTTGAATAGGTACTCTGCACTTTCTCCACGGCTCACAAAAATCAAGATCAGTTTCATACAAATCTCTCATGTCATCAAAACCAAGAACTTCAATTCTCATCTCGATCATCAAAGATCTTCTTCTACTTAATGCATCAACAACTCAGTTAGTGACTCCACTCTTATGCTTTATCACAAATATATAATTCTGCAAATACTCAACCCATCTCATATGTCTCTTAGTCAACTTATTCTGACTACCCAAATACTGTAAAGTTTTATGATCAGTATACAACACAAATTCACTTGGTATCAAATAATGTCTCCATTTCTTCAAGGCTTGAGCAATATCATAGAATTCTTGATCATACAAAGAATATTTTCTTCTTGCATCATTTAACTTTTCACTAAAGAAAGCAACAGGTTTACCTTCTTGACTCAACAAAGCTCCTATTGCACTTCACTTGCATCACATTCCACTTGAAATACCTTAATGAAATCGGGCAATGCTAACATAGGCAATTCAGCAACCCTCTGCTTCAAAGTCTCAAAACTTTTGTCAGCTCCATGTGTCCACTTGAATTGTCTTTTATCTCCACTCATAGTCTCAGTCATAGCATTACAAATTGAACTGAAATTCCTAATGAACTTTCGGTAAAAAGTTGTCAAACCATGAAATGATCTTACCTCACTCACAGTTTCAAGTATAGGCCAATTCAAAATAGCTTCAACCTTTTCAGGATCCATTTTCAAACCATTAGCTGAAATCATAAATCCCAAATACACAATCTTCTCTTTCATGAAAGAACACTTTTTCAAATTAATCAGCAACTTCTCTTCTTTCAACCTCTGCAATACTTGCTTAATATGCAACAAATGTTATTCTCTGGTCTTACTGAATATCAGAATATCATCTAAGTATACAATCACAAATTTACCTAAGAATTTCTTCAAAACTTCATTCATCAACCTCATAAAAGTACTTGGTGCATTAGTTAAACCAAAAAGCATAACCAACCACTCATACAAACCTTCTTTTGTCTTAAAAGAAGTCTTCCACTCATCACCTTCTCTGATTTGATCTGATGATACCCACTTTTCAAATCAATTTTGATAAAATACTTTGCTCCAGTCAAACTATCCATTATGTCATCCATTCTTGGTATAGAAAACCTATATTTCACTGTTATCTTGTTGATTGCTCTAGAATCAGTACACATTTTCCATTCTCCATTCTTCTTAGGTGCCAATACAACATGTATTGCACAAGGACTCAAACTTTCTTTGATCAAACCTTTCTGTAGCAATTCTTGAATCTGTCGGTTCAATTCCTGATTCTCGGTAGGTGTCAACTGATGTGGTGCCTTATTCGGTAAACTAGCTCTAGGGATTAGATCCATACAATGATCAATGCTTCTCTTCGGTGGTAAACCATCAGGTACATTATTAGAAATGATTTCACTGTACTCGGTGAGTAACTTATCAATCTCTTCAGGTATGCTATCCTCAGTTTTCTTACTCGGTTTGTTAGGAATCACAGCAAAACATACATCATTCTTCTTCAAATCCTTAACAAACTTTCTTCCTTCCATCAAACAAACTTTGTAACCATTTCCTCAGATGCCTAATTCTCTGAGCCTCATCAAAAACTCTCCATCTAGTCTTAAACAAGTTTTTCCTTACCAGATCTTCCTTAGTTGTTTCACTTCAAAGTGCTCTCCTTACCATCAAGTTATTTTCCTTCTCAGGTTCATCCGGTGACTCTTCTTGCACCAAAGCATTTCTATTGCTACCGACCTTCTTACTTGCATGTGTACACTCAAAAGATCTTTCCTTCTTCTCCACAATTGTAACAAGTTCCTCGGAAACCTCCTTTGTTATAACTACCTCGGTAGTTATTGCCTCTGCCTCTAGATGAACTTTCACCTTTCCACTCGGTCTTGCCTTTATCCAGATTTGTTTTTTCAAGTTCAGATCTACTATTTTCACCATGAGATCTACCTCTTCCTCTAGGGAATCTACCACCTCTACCTCTTTGTCTTTTCTCATGTATTTTGTTCAATTTCTCCTTAGCTTTCAATGCAAATTGATAAGCTTCTTCAATGTTCTCTAATTTGACCAAATTGATTTCTTCTTGGATGGAAACTCTCAAACCATTCAGGTACCTAGCAATTCTTTCCACATCATCTTCATCATGTCTAGATCTGATATCTAATCTATATAATTCCTCAGTATAATCCTTTACCGAACTATCTTTCTATCTCAAACTTTGCATTCACCTAACTAGGTTAATTTGATAATCACAAGGTAAAAACTTTCCTTTCAACTTATTTATCATTTTATTCCATACCTTAATTTTGTCTTTAACTTTCCACTTTATTTCCAACTATAGATGTTCTCACCATAAGGATGCATGACTTTTCAAATTTGTGCTTGCAATTTTCACCTTCTTTTCCTCAGGTACATTTTCATACTCAAAGTACTTCTCCATCTCGATGATCCAGTCCATCAATTCATCAGAATCCAATTTTCCACTATACTCAGGAGAATTAAAGTGTGGTGTAGACTTCAGATTTGTCAAAGCCTTCAACAATCTTTCCTCACCCTAATCCATCATAGGTGCAGGTTCTACATCAACTTCTTCTTCCTCAATTTCATCATCACTAACATCTTCAAGATATATTCCTCTTCTATAGGTTATTTCAACAGCTTCTAATCTAGCAGCAAGTTATCTCAACATGTTTGCCAATCCTGGATCCACATCTCGCCTCCCACGAACCATCTTGAAACCCTCTGCAATTGCAGGCCAGATCGCAATCTGCTACCCCACAACAAATCAACTAGGGTTTGACAAGAAGGAACCCTCAAATCTAGATTCGTAAACTTAGATCCAGATCTCAACTCGCTCTGATACGCCCTAACGCAAGGGAGGATAGGGAGAGGGGCCAAAAGCACGCCCTAACCAGATCCACCTTGCAAAGATCACACGCAGAAGCAACAAACACACAAGTGAGAGAGAGATGCAGAAACTTCCATATATTTATTCCAATTGATTCATACATGCTGAGCTATAAGGCCTTCCCAGTTTAGGCCAAATATTACAATCAAGTGCAAAAGTCCTCCAACATGCAAGGATCTGAAACAATCTTCTCTCTTAACTTATATCTCTGATGTTCTAATTTTTTTTATCTTCATTCATCCCTCCAAAACTACAAACAAAGATTACATTATATACAAGAGGCTATTGAACAAGTCGGCCTTCAAATCCACCATCAACGGAAGGAACAACCAAATCTAGGTCCACGCACTTCCCAAAGGTAGTTACCAGCATTAAATCTGCGACCACAATTAAGTGCACAAGTCAGCCTCAACGGGAAACTAAAACAAACAACTTAGTAGGCAAGGATAACCAACCGCAAACAAAGATAACCAAGCGCTAGGGAATTACCGACCAACTCGGTTAACGAAGGAAACTGACCAACTACCGACCAACTCGGACAAAGAAGGAAACTGAGCAACTACCGACCAACTCAGTCAAAGAAGGAACTGACCAACACTGGATTAACACAAACATATTTTTGGTGACACAGGATTGCCAAGGACCTGAGATGCTCCTGCATCATAAAATTATACCTCCTCTTTAGAGAGCATCTACTCCTTCACCTAGAAGATTCCCTTCAAAATCTTCACCTCTAAGAAATCTTTCATCCAACAAACTCATGATCAAGTTGGCCATAAGGATTCATAACAAGAATGTTCATCTATTGCATGTACAAAGTAATGGTTTAGCACTACAATAAACATAAAATACCAATGCTCCTCAATCATTTTGACAAATAATTCAAGATGAGGACTTTTCAAACACCAACAGAGGATTTTGCTCAACTCTCATCTATAGTCAAAAGACCAACTCTGTCCAAGAATGCCTCTGTGAGATGCTCCATTATCACAAATGCACAATGATATCAACAAGTACAAACAGTTACCCCACCAAAGGATGTTATAGAAATAAAAATATAACTCATAGATTATTATTATTATAAATGCCAAATTGGGGAAGCCTACTAGAGAAATGAGAGCACAAATTACAAAACCTTTAGAAGAGTAGATGTAAAAGACCGAAAAGGACAAAGTTACAAAAAGAGAATTAAAAGAGAAAGTATCTTATTTGACTTCATATGTTGAAAATCTAGTAGGTACAATTTTGATTCCTTTGTGACACTTCAAGTTTACAACTACCAACAAAAGTATCTACTAAAGGGGTATGCACATAGATATATTGGTTCACCTATTGTACATTCTAGTGAGCCCAACTCATAACATTTCCAATTGTGATTTGGTGTTTAAATTTGATTTGTATGCATTATGTATTGTTACATCTAGTTTTATCAAATTTAGATCTATTTCATTCTTGGATTTCCTTTTTCATTTTTGCATGTTTCAAAACAATAAAAAATACAAAAATATTTCATTCCATGCGTTATTGTAAGTATTTTCACTTGCATTTTGTCCCCAAATTTCAGCCACTTGTCGATTTGCATTCTGGTTTTTGTTCCTACATATCTCAGCTTTATGTCAGTTTGTATCAGTTTGCTATATCTAAATTTTCAGTTAATTGTCTAAATTATCATTTAGATTATATTTTCTCTTAGTTGTTGATTCGGATGCAGATATGGATGTAGATGCAAGAATCAGGGGCACGGATGTGTGATTTTTTTTTGAAGGTTTTGGATATATATATATATATATATATATATATATATATATATATATATATATATATATATATATATCTGTGTGTGTGTGCAAAGAAATACAAGAAATATAAAAAATTAAATCATTTGATAGTAGGATACTTCACCACTGATCAAAATATCTAATAGTTCATAAATATTCAAATTGAAATAACTAATAAGCCATATCATATATGTCTATGTTCACAATTCCAATGCTAATCAAAAAATCATTACAATTACAAAATCAAAACATAGTTCATGATTCAATGTTCATCAATCTGAATGAGAAGAGAGACTAGCTGCAAACAAAATGAGATGCAAAAGGATTAAATGGCCTCTTTTAGGGTTACTTTAGGGTTTAGGAGTGATAAAAAAGGAATTAAAAAAGTTATATAGCACATGTTACATTGTTTTTTAAGTGATTTTTTAAAAAAAGTGTCTAAATGGACATTGGGCTTGCAAATGCACCCAGGTGCCCTATGGATGCCACCCGAAAGTGCATCCAAGCACCCAAGATGTGCTTTCAGGTGGCATCCACAAGGCACCCAGCCCTAGATCCGCATCCAGATCCAGCCCCAGGATGCTCGCATCGATAACTAAGTATTTTCTCATCATTTCCATTTCAATATTCTATATTTTCATTACAGTGTGACTTGTTTTGTTTATTAGTTTTATAGAGAAGTTGATTAGTATTCTGAAGGTAACTAATTAGTTATCTATCTTAAACAATCATACTGTTTCATATCCAAAAGTTGTAAACATTCTAAGGGGATAACTTGTGTCTATAATAGGGAGACCACAAAGTAGATAATGGACATTGTAGCATATTCTTATCACTTCCTTATTTTGAGGCTAGCTAACAGGAACATATACTTTGTTCAAAATTTGTACTCAATTGTTCATTGATATAATACAAAATACCATTGTCTTTGTTTCTATATTTTATTCTTCTTCATCATAAAATTATTGTATCAAGGATATAGCTAATTTGGCATTGTGTTATAAAGCTCTCGTGTGTTCTATTCAAGTGGGCCTCTTTAAGGAAGAGTTAAAAATCTAGTTGGAAGGATATTGTGATTAGAAGGAATAAGATCAAGTAAACATAACTCAGTGATTAACATATTTGCATGTCTATACAAGGAGTAGACATTATACTTGTCTGTTTTTGTAACAGCAATTAGATTTCAATACATTGAACAAATAGATAACTATTCAGACTATGTGATCCAGGATAAGGCACTAATATAATTTCACTTCAATACCAATTAAGTAATTTTACATTTTATTTCCACTTGTATAGATAGAGGTAGGAGATAGGAGTAGAGTTAGAAGATAGAGTAATCTATTTTGGACCTTTCATGCCACTCTGAAATAGAAGAAGAGATCAAAGATAGATCATAAGATCATTTCATCTTCTTAAATTATTAAGAGGTACACCCACCTTGGTCAAGCAGAACCAGAAGAGTAGGGAATTGAGATCATTTTGATTCATTCTGTTCATTGGCCAAGTCAGTTGTAGAACCTGATCATAAAGCTTGACATAAGTTAGTTGTAGAACCTCAAACTCAATTAACAATGACTCATGTCTTATTTGCAAATAATACAATTTTGTTTCCAGGGAAGTGTTTGCGAGGGAAGCCAAGATCATTCTGAAAACTTTAGAACAATATTGCCATGTTTCAAGGCAAAAGTTCAACTCAGCTAAATCTAAAAACTTTCTTCTCCATTGTTCCCCCCTTGTTTCTAAGTGTTTGGCTTCGGCTCTTGGGTTCAAGGAAGATTCTCTTCCTTCCAAATATCTTGGTATCCCTTTATTTTCATGCCCCAACAAAGGAGGTTATTGGTCAAACATTATCTCTTCTATTAAAAATATACTAGCTTCATGAAAAAACACACGACTTTCTTTGGCGGGCAAGGTTCTTCTTATCAAATCAGTATCGACAACAACTCCAAACTACATAATGTCTATCCTTCCCGTGTCAAAGAACATCAAATCTGAGCTAGAATCAATTCTGAAAAAATTTATTGGAAAGAAAATGAAGACCCCAAGAGTAAGATTCACTTATTGGCTTGGAAAAAGGTATGTATGCCTAAGGGTAGTTTTGGGTAGTGGGAGAGAAAGCATTCATAACTTTGATCATAGAAATATCGCTTTGGGTGCCAAACTTGTCTGGAAGTTGTACACTTTCCATAATTCTATTTGATCATCCATTATTAAAGCCAAATATTTGGATTCCACAAAACCTAAAAAGATTTTTCTATTCTTGACCCTCCTTCGGGTTCACAAATGTGGAATTATTTACTTAAGTGTGGATATTCTCTTATCCAATCTATCATGGATGGTGAAGAATAGAAAATTAATCAAGTTTTTGGAAGATTCTTGGAATATATTTCCCCCTCTAGATCAAAGACTAGTTATTTCGAAACCTCTTGCCTCAATAGGGTCTAGGTTATTCAATAGAAAGATCCTTATTTTGTGGTTTCTCCCCCTCTTCAGCAACAAACACTTTCTCAAGAACTTAAGAGTAGAGAAGTTCTTTCCTCAAACTTGAAAGACAAGCTAGTTGTTACCTTCCAAAACTGGTTCCTATTTTATAAAACATGGTTATAAAGTTCTCTCAAACTTTTAGATGAAACTATTCATAGCAAAAAGTTTTCATTTTGTTGGACTGGGGTGGGATTTTAAAAGGCAGGTTCATTTACTTTGTTCGCACTTAGGGGAAGAATTAATCTAATAAGTAGGAGACTATCCACCTTGGGACTTGCTCAAACTTTCAATTGGTGATATGAAAATAGGTCATTTCAATCTACAAATCATCTATTATTGAACTATTCTTTTGCTCAACAATGTTGGCAATGGTTGAAAAAAAATCTTCATTGGGAATCCCCCCTCCAACCTACTTTAGCTTTGGTTTTTGAGTCATGGCCCAATTTATATTCAAATTCATTTTTTGGCTCTATGGAAGGTTAGTCCAGCTATCCCAATTTGGAGCATTTGGTGGGAAAGGAATATGCAATTTTTTTAGAATGGAACATAATAATATTAACTATCAACAAAATAGAAATTGCAATTTCTGAAGCAGTGAATACATATATTTCTAGACATGAAAGACTTAATTCTATTTTCACGTGTTGGGACAATGATATACTAAAGGAGTGGAATGTCATAAAGCTCCCATTGAAAGGAAGTCTTATATGCAATTTCAAAAAAGGTGAACGGGAAAGAGATTAGATGGAAGAAGCCTCATTATAATTCTTATAAGATCAACTTCGAAGGAGCATCAAAAGGAAACCCAAGAGTTTCGAGTATTGGATGTGTTATCAAAGATCTTATGTGTAAGATTATTATTGGAGGTATGGAAAGAATACCATATGGGTCTAACAATATTGTTGAAGCTCAAGCTCTCATGTTTAGTCTCAAACTAGCAACCTTCGTAAAGGCTACTAATCTAAATGTAGAAGGGTACTCTTTGGATATCATTTTGACTCTTAAAGCTTCAAAACTCCCAATTGGAAGATCAACTATATATTTCAGGAAGTAAAAACTATTTGCTCTCAAATTCCTTACTTCTTCAATATGCACTACTACAAGGAGGCACATCAATTAGCAGAATGCTACATTCAAGAAGGGGAGAAAATCTTATATGACAAGGACCTTGAGGGAAATGAAGAGCTCCTAAAGAAAATAATGGAAAACATGAAGTCATAATTTGTGGGAGCAAAATGTTTTCTTCTAACAACTTTGTGCGTTTTTTGCAACTTATCAATTATCCTAGTTATCTTTTGTGTTATCAGAATTTTTGTTGGAATGACTATATTCTATCACATTTTTAGTGCTCAATTCACAATGTTGTAGCAAAGTTTCCCTTGTTTTGTGCCATCCATGCTGTTGTATTCAACATCAGATTTGGTGGTGCCATATTGTTATTTGTTGTTGTAATTATTTTGTTGTGTGACCTCTAGGAACCAGTCCTCTTTTTTCAAAGGTTTTAGTATTTATTTCTTTCAGCTCTAGCATTCAACACGCACCATCAGATCTCCTTGATGTTGTTCGGTTGAATGCCAAATCATGCTTCTTAATGTTTATTTTAAACCTTAATTGAAGAAGTAAACCCTACGATGTACTAAAATACACTTTGCAATGATTGAGTGAATTTTTTAAAAGGAATTGCAACAATGCCTGCTTACGATGGAATTAAAATCCTTTTCTTATCCTTAGATGTTTGTGTGAAGTTGGATTGGGGAACTAAACAGTCCCGTTGTTTCTTTCAAGACATGAAAAGATAAAATATTTTCAAGCAATGGATATGCATTATTTATAATTCAGATTTCACTGGCTTCAAGCCCTCCGTAAGCTTCAAGTCCTTCTATGGCGGCTTCTTTGCTTGGGATTTTTTAGTTTTATGGTCTAGTTTCTTCATTTTTGTGGGCTCTCAGTGGAATGGGGATTTCACTAATCTAATTCATCCTTCTGCACGATTCTTCCAATTCCTCCTCTATTCAAATTTGCTTCTCTTTATTGTTTTAATGTTCTCATGGCAATTCGTTTGAGATTCTATTTCTCACTCTGGGATTATAGCTACTCCAAGTTTTTGCCATGTGTCATTTGGTTTGTGTTAAGAGTGATCAGACCTCATTTTAGGGTTTCTTCCCCTCATTCCTTTAGGGCTCGTTTGGTAGCGAGAATTAGGAAATGATGGATTTGATCAAATGCTGGAAAGGGTCAAATCATGGATTTGATAATCCGGTTTTTCATTTCTGAATTATTTTTGGACCGTTTGGTTCCACTTTTTGAAACTGGAATTGGAATTTGAGTATGATTTTTATTTTTATTTTTGAATTGTTTTAATGTTTTTGAATTTAATAATTTATTTTTATTAATAGAATTGAATTTAAAATAGAATCACAGACCGTTTTAGGCAGCCAAATTTGGTGGCAAACAACCAAGTTACAATCACTGCAACCAAAATTCGACAAAAAATTTAGAAAATAAATTCGAGAAAAAATTCAAAAAAATAAAAAATCAATTTTTAAAAAAAAAATTGAAAAAAAATTCGACAAAAAAATTCATCAAAAAAATCGAAAAAAATTTCGTCAAAAAATTTAGCAAAAAATTTGAATTTTTTTCGAATATAAATTCAAATAAACAACAAAGTTACAAACCAACCAGACAAATAAAAAATAAATTAAATCCCCCCCACAAATAAAAAATTAAAAAATTAAGTGTAGACATGAAAAATTTAAAAATTTATTTTCCCTCCATTCAAATCCCAATTCCACATTTTTAGATGGAAGATGTTAATGCTCATTTTGAACCAAAATGAGCATTAACACATTCCTATTCCATTTTCATATTGCATTGCCAAACTCAGGATTCAACGAAATGGACAATAACAAATGCCAATTCCAGAAAAATGCTAGAAATAATCTTTTACATTCTCCACTAATTTATATTAGATTAAAAAAAAACATTCTTCACTAATTTATATTAGATTCCTTACTTTTTTAATAATCTTATTCACTAAATTGTATTTGATTTAAAAGACTTAAACTTTTGCTCCCCTCGGAAAAAAAATCATTCTCCACTAATTTATATTAGATTCCTTACTTTTTAACAATCTTATTCACTAAATTGTATTTGGAAAAAATCATTCTCCACTAATTTATATTAGATTCCTTACTTTTTAACAATCTTATTCACTAAATTGTATTTGATTTCATTGGTCAATAAAGTACTTTATGTCTACAAGACTACTTTAAATGTACACATATTTTTAAAAATTTACAGCTCTTGGTATAGTTTGAACCAAGTACGGGTTCAAGGCTAGTAGGTAGTGTATACAAGCAGGGTCATACACATAAACTACTTGAGCAGTCTAAAGCAAATTTACATCAATGGATTGTGGGATGTTGTGGCTCAAATGCAACCTGCCAATATCGAGCGAGCCTTACTCAGGGAACATCAAAAGAGCCTGTGACAAGATAGATTTTGGTATTTAATAATTAAATTGAAAATCGGTATATAATTGTACATTGATTTTTAATTTAATTATTAAATGCAAACCCATATCTTATTATATATCATCTAGATGGGTTTGTAGGCAATTTTCTATAAAGTTTGTATCAGTTATCTGGCTTAGTTGTCCTATGTAAGATGCTGGTACACTGCGAGCTTGGTGGGATTTGCACCTATATGATCTTTTGAGTACATTGCACCAATTTTTATGTTCATGATGTTGCATATTTTTTTGTTGTTTTCATACATAAATATGATATATATAATATAAGAAGTATTAATAATTTTTACATTAAGTATACTATATTTAAAAATTATATAATTTATATTAATATATTTTTATATCTCATATATCATATTTATATTTTTTATATTTATTTTTACTTTTATATTTCATATTATATAATTTTAATTTTAATGTGTTTGTATGGACAATCCAAAATGATGCAGCCTAAAACCTACAACTTAATTTTAAAAATTAAAATGATCTGTTTTTAACTAACCATATTTTAAGTTTTATTACTTAATAGACATTATAGTCTAATGCTTCAAGATGGGAAGATAGAGATGAATTAGAGCATCTTAAGTTTGATTTCAGCTATTGGGTATTCAAGGATCTCTCTTAGAGATTGTCAAACGCCAAAGGATCAAAAGATGACCATTTCAAAGTCTTCCTAAAAGGACCCCTCGCAGCTTTTTTGTTTTGTAACTATTGACTAATAAAATAGTTTTTTAAGAGGATCAGGATAATAAAAACATAACAGATATTAGACCACTGTCAATTACTAGTGCTCTTCCCCTATATATAGTAAATAAAAAAATATACAATGCAGGCAAGAGGTAGAAAAATAAAAAGTACTTCAAATTAAAAAGGCATTTTCCATTTACAAAATATTTAGATTTAAATGTTGTCCTGTACGCACGCACATAATTGTTTTAAATAAAATAAAATATTGTTACGCATCAAAATTAGGTAAAAGTAAAACTTCTGAGATAAATATTTAAGAGTAGAACAAGCGCATGAGATTTCGTATTCGTATGATATGACAGGAGATAGAATGATGGGTACTTACTCATTTCCCTTGCGGATTTGACCGGAATGAAATGAAACTTTGCGGAGCGCCTCTTTCCAATCCTTGAGCTTCTCTGGACTATATCTCTTCTTCCTTTCGTGCTTAGCAAATGCAGCAGCAAAGGATCTTTTCAGGTGGCGGACATCAGCGGGATCAACATTGTAGAACACGGGAATGACTGTGCTGCCTGTTTTAAGCATAAACGACAGCTCGGCCAAGCACCAGGGAGACTCTGCATAATGGGGTGAAAGTATGGCAATGTGAAGGAAAGAGGTACTCATGGCCTCTTTTATTTCCGCTGGTATGACATCGCCCAGCTCAAGCACCTCTTTATCCAGAAAAACTTGAACTCCCATGCTGTGGAGGGTAGTGTAGATAGAAGAGGCTAGGGTTTGTTTGGTGTCAGGACCGTGGTGGTTAATGAAAACTTCAAAGGGCGCCTTCTTTGGTTCAGATTTAGATGCGGATGTTGATGGCGGTGCTATTCCCTCAAAAACATTGTTGCTCTGCTCAACTGTGTGTTCGCCAGATAAGTGGTCAGAACGGCGAGGCCGAAAATACCTATGCATTAGAGACAGAAAAAGGATAAAAGTTGCAGTTATGACCGTGACTAAGATGAAATCCTGGGCAAATGGGTATAAATGCTCAGCTGTTGCCATTGAAACACAATGGAAGAGGAACAAACAAACTGACTGACGGAAACTGAAATGAATGGAAATGGGTTTCGAACTACTGATGAGAATGGCAATCAGGTCGTGAACAAATGAGTAGAAATAATGCGCGGAAGAACGAGGCGGGGAAAGAACGGAGAAAGAACGGGGAGGGGCGTTTGTACGAAAACGCGTGAATTAGTTGTCTGTACGAGCTTTCGTATCGAACTTTTCTGAAAGTGAGAAGCACCGTGGTAAACGAGCCCACATAATTCTTTTATTTTTCTGTGCGTGACAGCAAAAAGGTGAGAAGCATTGCTGTAAGAGGGTCCACAGGATATTTTATTTACTCGGTTTCTCCCCTTCGCTTGAAATTGACAAAACACGGAAGCATCAGAGCCCACGACAAATATCTTGTCAAATTTGTCGTGCGCTGATGCTTCCTTTGTCTTGTAAATTTGAAGGAAAGCGCAGAAACCGAGTAAAGGAGAAATATGTGGGCCCTCCTACAGCGATTTCTTTGTGACGCAAGAATACAATTGACGTTTACCAAGTCTTGAATAATGCATCTTTGTCTTGAAAGGGGAGAAACGTGTAAAGAAAGAAATCTGTGGGCCCATTACAACAAATTTGTCGTGCGTGCTGATGCTTCCTTTGTCTTGTAAATTTCAAGGAAAGCGCAGAAACCGAGTAAAGGAGAAATATGCGGGCCCTCCTACAGCGGTGCTCCTCACTTTTCCGCTGTCCACGCACATAAAGTTAAGTCTGAAACCGCGGAAAGAAGGAATTCAGGGGGCTTCTCCTCTCATATCGCAAGAATACGAAATCTCATGCGCTAATATTATTCTTAAAATATTTATTTAAGGAGTTTTACTTTTAACCTAATTTTATTTTATTTAAAACAATTATGTGTGTACAGGACAATGTTTAAATGTAAATATTTAGTAGACGAAGAATAAAGAATGTCTTTTTAATGCATCCTAATTTAAAATATTTTTATTTTTCTATTTTTTTAATTTACCCTTTTAAAATCTATGGTTGCTCTTGCAGGCTGACGTCTAAACCACAACTAAAATGCATATGTTACTAAGGGGGACACTTTTTTTCCAATCTCTTCTTATATATTATGCGGTTTAGTTGGCTGCACAACCACGGGTCTCTTGGAGACTACCGCTAATTCCATTGTTTCTCTTACATAGGATGTTCTAACGGAGCTTTATTTTCGCATCTCTAAAGTGTGAGACTATAATGTCTATTGGATAATAAAAGCTAAATTAGCAATCGCACCTTGGTGTACAATGCGTACACCAAATAACCACCGAATAACCTTTGAATTGGGGTTTGTTCAAAATTGTTAACAAAATATTTATTAAAATGAATGTTTTCCCAAAATATGTAATAATTACAGGAGATGCATTGTCTTCCACATGCCCATTATGTAAATATCCTATAATCATAGTATTCTATTAAGTGACATCTTTGTCTAGACATTTTGTCAAACAATTGATATGCCTTGTCTATACTTCCATATCAATAAAATTCAACTTAAATGAAAGCGAAAAAAATAAAAAACCATCTTCGATAAATAATTTTTCAAGATCAAAGTCTTGAAAGGATGAGAACACATCTAATCACTCTCACAATTATAGACAACTGGGATCCTTGTCGACAAACTTCTCGGTGAAGTTAAAAAAAGAAGAAGCTAAACCAACAAATCCTATCTGAATTCCTCCAAAACCATTAAATGACTTTAGGAATCCTTTCCCAAAATAGGCTTGTCGTTCACGACCAAATAAAGAACAAAGCTTAAAATACCAAACAAGTAATAATTTTTCAATATAAACCCTTATAGTCGAACAAACATATACTCTCTTTCCCTACACGTCTTTGCATGTTGTTACATGTGTTTGCCAAACAAGTCTTTTTTGCATGCAACAAACAGGTGGAACACAAGGAGAACAAATTGGGAAAAAATCAATTTGTATTCCTAATTTCAAGAAAAGAGATGATATAATTATTATTTGGCCAAATCGTTTTAGTTCTTTTGTGATGTTTTATAACTCTCTGGAAGCTTGTAGAAATTCGTTTACCTAGAGAAGAGCTTCAAGGCATTGTACCTAGCAGGTAATGTATTGGAGGACCATGCAAATTTTAGTTGTTAATTGTGATCTATGAAAAGTTGGTTGAAAGGTCTCTGCTCTGAACAATTTAGGTTTTATTTTCTAATTTGGTCAGTGCTTTGTTCATGTAGTTGTTCTTTTGCATTCACTTTTTGTTATCGGGTTTTTAAACTGCATAATTATCCTTCTTAATTCTACTCAATCTTCCATGAATGAATAATTTGATCCTTATTAAAGGTAAACCATAATACAGAATCATAAACTATCCTTTTCAATGCTCTATATTGGAAATGATATGAGGTTCCCAGGCATTGTTAAAACATCTGTTGTGAGGTGGAAAGGTCAATAAACATTGCTAGTAGCCTTTATATCTCACTGTTGACTCTAGCGATGCAGGGATCGAAGCCATGGAGATACACAGGAAAAGAGGAGTCTCCACTCATTTAAAAGATCTGATAAATAATGTTGTTGAAACTGTGCGCACATTAATTCATAACCAAATAAATCACCAGAGTACCTACTCACTAGCACATGTAGACACAATAAGTAAAAAATGCATTGATAACTGTTCCCCTCCATTTATGTCATCGGGTTCTCTATCACAAGTTGAAATCCCACAAGGGGTAAGGGTATGTATAGGTCGTTTATAGCGCAATTAGGTGTCTCTCGCAAGGAGTGTGAGGTAGTCCCATATCACTGTCACCGTATGTAGACCCAAAAACATATGACTGGTATCATGGACTATAAAAAGACCTTTCCTTTCCTTTCTATTTATACACGCAAATTCATTTTGCACTTTGTATCTTCATCTATAATATTTATTAAATTTTTCCTATAAAATAAATAAAACATAAATGATAAGTTATTTAATAATTTTAAGATCTAAATATTACACATTTTATTATTTTTAATATAAATGCTAGTACATGTAGCTCCAACCTTTCTAAAAACACTTCAAACTATGCCAATTGATGGTCATATGGCGGTCATGGCCAAAATCTACTTGTGGGCTAAAAAACTAGGCCCTTGGTCACCATACGACTAGGGGCTGAAGATGCTTCTATCAAGGGATTAAATTTGATGGCCAAATGGCTGTCACCACCCAAAAAAAATAAAAAGTTCAAAATCATCGTACTTGCATCAGGATGTGTGTTAGGGTCATATGACCCCGGTATGCAAAACATTTTTTGCCTCATATGTAACACCATCTAAATCAGATGTGCCTTATATGGATTTGGGGGTTCCTGGATGCTACAAACACAACTGTGAGGTTTTTTTGGACCAGATATGCTCCAAAAAAATAGTGACCACCTTGGGATTCATGCTCGGGCCAGTTGCAAAAAAGATTTACCACAGATTCTAACTTTGTCCAAATTGGACAAATTTTATATGGATTTGGGGTTTATTGGGTGCTCTGAACACAAAAATGAGGTCCATTCTAGCCCAAGGTGACCAGAAAGAGAGGTCCCCCCAGATCTAACAAAAAACCCTCTAAAAATGTAGATCTAACGAACACGGTTGAATCTCTCAAGAAGAGGACAGGGGAAAACATATTTGAATCTCTGATACCATGTTGGAGTTGATGAGAAAATAGCCCATAGCTCCCAAGAACACCTGCATGCAAACACATGTCATAGAAAGAGAGAGAGAGAAGCAAGAAGCTATGGATGCCTAAACACATTGATCCACGAGAGAGGAGAAATGATTCTTTATGTGTAAAAAAAAAAGTTTCAATTCAATAATGAATAATTTGTTATCTTTACAAGAGATATCAATCCTTATGAAAGAAGATCAAAACCCTAAAAGGTAACCTAGATTGCATGATAATAATTAATAAAAGAATTAATTATTATATGCCTAAAGTTTAGCTTAAGTCGAAAGAAATAATAAGTGAATTAATAATTAAATCAACATGATTTATTTAATAAGCAAACAACTTATTACTCTAACATTGGAAAAGTCAATTTAAATAAAAACAACATTCTTCTTAGAGTGATGAGCCCACTCCATACCTTTCCAAACAACTATTATCCAAGATGAAGTTGGACTTGAGGAAGCCAGCATGATCAAGATGCATAATTTGTGGGAGGAAATATTTTTTTTTATGTCAGGTTCACCAAAATGTAAAGTGAGAAATAGGGAGATGGGGTAAATAGACAAATTAACACCTCACTTTTCACCATTGCACATTCAAAAGGGAGATGCCTCACTAGGTTCAAGATGAGACTCTAGAACTGAATGGAACAATAATCCTTCACTAAATATGGAATAATGAAAATGGAAATGATGGGAAAATGTAATGTAAATGATAATTTAGACAAGTAACTAAAAAATTGGAAATAACAGATTGATACAATTGACAAAAAGCTAAGATATGTATAAATAGAAATTAGAATGCAGATATGACTTGTGGTTGAAACCCAGGAGCCAAATGTTAGGTACATAACAATTTTGACGATCTGTACCTGGGTACAAAATGGTTTTGGTAATCTGTAATTGGTGTTTCTATTTGAATTGTTTGGGGATCTTTTGACAGTTTCTAATCTTTACAGATCTTGTCTGACAACTTTGTAACATGTTCCTACACAGAAAATAAAGGGGATAAGTTTTTCTAAAGGGGTTTTCCTTGGTCAAACCCTTGTTAAGGAATCAACTTTGAAAATGAAATAAAAATTTATAAGGTGATGTAGTCATAGTAAGAGTTTCCCCAATAAAGATAGTCTAACCATACAACCAGATTCAACAAAACAACAATAATTAATTATAATAACAATAATGAACACTAAACATGCATGTTTAGGACTTCGCATTATATCACAACTAAGAATTTACATCATATTTTTCTAGCAACATGCCAACTTACACTTATGACATACATGCCTGATTACAATCACAAATCTAGGTCCACAATGGATTCTAACCCCTCAAAGACTAAATACTGAAAGGTACCTAAACAAATAAAAAAGGTTACAATATATACAAGTCACAAGCCACAAGTTGGCCAAGGAGATCACATTCTCCAAAGATGAAGAAAATATATTACAATAAATAGGTCAAGAGCCAAATCATAAGGAACACCTCAAGATAGATAAAAAATGAAGTGTGATCACACAATGATGTCAACCATGAGCATAATATCATCGAACAATGGGCCAATTAGTATTGCAACCTACGGGAAAGATTTGCAAGACCCAATAACTCAGATTAAGTTGTTAGCATGAAGAACTGATAGGTTTGGCCCAAAACGTAAGAAATCTCCATCAAGACAGAATGGATCAAGATACAAATCTGGACCAAGATTCTATATGATGTGTAGAATAAGCCATATGGTTCTCACAAGTTAAAGATCCAACAGGAAGGATCACCAACCAAAATACTAAAACTGAACAACATGAACAAACTGCCAACAAACTGAAAAAGGGAAATCTTTTTGGATGATGCAATATTGCTAAGAACCCAATATGCTCCTACATCAAACACTCGAGGTTATTGAAAAGTAATCCTCTCACTTTGATGCTAGAAGATTAAATCCACAACTGATCACTAGTCTTCATTTTGACTTTCAATTTCCCAACCCTCATGGTTAAGAATATGAACATGCAAACAAAAATTATTTGCACTCTCCAATATGATCTCAACATCTCATGTACTAAAAATAACTAGCTGACAAAGTCACCAATAAAGCCAAACTGATCAACATCACAACCACGCACAAAATAGGTACTCATCTTCACAAATACTCTTGACGACTTCTTTCACTTATCCTCATCCTTATCACATATCTGATCACTCTCTATCATCAATCCATCAGTGATAATAAATTCATTAAACTTACTAAATCCATCACCTTAATCCTTTCCAAACATTTCCTTCTTCAACATCATCATCTCTATCATTAATTTTGTCTTCATCTTCACTTTCGATATATTCACCTTCACACTCAAATACTGGTTCATATCAAAGGAATATTGCTCCTTCCATACCTTCACTACAACATATGCAATAACAACCTCTTTCACACAATTAATTTGATTAGTATCCTCATTAAACAACAAACACATATCTTCTCTTTCATATCCTCTAGGTGATCTCTGCAACAATTCAGTATCTAGCTGAAGCATCTCAATCTAAAACTTTACATCATTAATTTGATCATCATGAATAAAAACCCTATTATAAACTCTCTCCACAGATTCATCAACATTGTTACTCTTGTTGCTAACCTCAATAGTAGTAAACTCTTCAACTTACCCAGCTAGGTTATTGTATACAGCCAAAGGAAATTCATTCCCAATGTCAACTATGGAAACATCCTTAACATCAACAATCTCATTATTATCCTCAACAACAAGACACTCCTTAAGTTATTCAATTTACCCATTAGATTCAATCAACTGATCAAGAAAATAAACCAATACACATCTACCTCATCTACTACATCCTCTAAAATTTATTTCATACTTGATGTCAAAATATTTACAGGTGTGCCTACCTCATCAAGATTTACCTCTTGCACTTCTTGCACCTTAGCTTACCTTCTCCTTTGAACAATCCTTCTCATAGGCCAAATGATCCACCTCTTTATCAATAATGCCAAATCAAAATCTTCATCTCTTTAGTACTCTTTCCATACTCTCTCTTTGATTCAAGATTCCTCTATAAACCACATAATGCATTTCAGATCTCAGTCCTCATATCAACTCTAAGGTTTGAAAACATCTACTATACTCTTATAAGGTTCATCCTACTCAATGATATCTCTTCTTTCACTTGCTTTGATTGCCTTGGATTGGATATTTGACTACAAGATCTCAATTTCCTCTCCTTCATCGATCTATTGAACATGCTTACAACTTGCCTTGATTTGGTGATATGTCGACCAATGGGATGCCTCAAGAACTGTAGCCTATTCCAAGGTTGATAACCATCAACGATTCCTTTTCAAGCCATCCTCACATAAATCCTCTATAATTGTGGGTCAAATACTCTTTCTTCCACCCTAAAATAAACCATATAGGACTTCACAAGCTCAAGAACAAAAATCTACCATCACTGGATCATGAACCATGCTCTGATGCCAAATAATATAGTCATGGAAGGAGTTTCACCAATGTAGATAGTCCAACCATGCAGCTCGAGTCAACACAACATAAATAATTAATTTTAATGACAATAATGAATAGTAAACATATCCATTCAAACCTTTACATTATCTCAGAAACAATAATTTACATCATATTTTCCTAGAAATGTGCTAGCTTACACTTATGGCATACATGCCTGATTACAATCACAAATCTAGATCCATTCTGGATGCTAAATTCTCAAAGACTAACTACTGGATACATAAACAAAGAAAAAGGGCTACAATATATATAAATTTTCAACCCACAAGTCGGCCAAGGAGATCACATTCTCCAAAGATGAAAATGTATTACAACAAATAGGTCGGGACCCAAATCATAAAGAACACCTCTAAATAGACATGAAATGATGTGCAATCACAAAAAAAGATTGAACATGGGCATAAGATGATCAAACAATGCACCAATTTGGATCCCAAGCTATGGGAAATCTTTGCAAGACCCAACAACTCGAATCAAGTTGTTAGCATGAAGAATGAATAGGTACAACCCAAAAGTTAAGAAATCTCCATCAAGACAGAGCAAATCAAGATGCAAACCCAGACCAATACTCTAGATTATGTCTAGAACAAGCCATAAGGTTTGCACAAGATAAAGAGCCAACTGGAAGGATCATCAAGCAAAACACTAAAAATTAAGAGTACGAACAAACTACTAGAAAACTAAAAAGGGAAATCCTTTTGGTTGATGCAAGATTGCCAAGAACCATAGATTCTCCTACATCATAATGTAAAAAGGTAAATATTTGATTCACCTTGCATAAACCCTCATGGAAGGATGTAGAAATATCTCATATCCATGAAGATGCTTAAATACACTTGAAATCGAGGAGTTTCCCTTATAATTTAACGTACAATCAAGGATGCCCTTACAAATGCATGGATCTATATTTGTCACTCCTAGATCTTGAATATAGATATGCTTGATAGTCACTTGCAAAGAAGGATAATAAATGCGAATGGAAGGAACAATATTCTTTCTTGATTGTGAATTCCTCTACTTGTCCATCATGGGAGACAAAATTGCTTCAATCGAAGAATATTTCCTTTGACTTGATTGATCTTGAAGAATTAGAGATTTGGAGAAACTTGATCTTGGATGTTTGTCTTCAAATCTTGAATCCAATTGCTCAATTTCTCTTGATTGCTCCAAAAATTGATCATAAATCCTTGCACTTGATAATGTATATCAAAATGAGGAGAGATAGGGAGTTTTTATACTCAATCCATCATTTTAGGATTCAAAAATAATCTAGATCGACCACGGGATCAAATTTTGGTGTAGGATCACCCTTGTTTTTCTTGTTTTGTAAGCCATCTTTGGCATGTTTTTATTTTCCTAAGGTCATGTTGACCAAGTTGTGGAATCCACTAGGGATTTGGAGTCTATCTAGGTCCTAGGTTCTCATTGTGAGACTATGATATGATGATCTATTGCTTAGTAAATAGAGGTAGATGATGTCAGGTTGATGTCATAAGGTTTAGAGTGTGTGAAGAATCCATTTTGGAGTTAATATGGGGTCTAGAACTCCATAGGACCTTCCTCTGGTCCCTAGGAAGCAAGATTTAAAAAGTTGCTAAATTTGTTGTAAAAGTTGCTTAGCAACTTTTGCAACATTTTAAAGTTGCTCGATGCAAATTTGTCTCAAGGACCTAATCGGCTTAAGAGGACTCTAAACCTCCCTTAAACCTATTTTAGGGTTATATAAGTGAACCTTGGACCAGATCCCAAGGTTGGTCATTCCACTAAATGGAAAATAATTTCTCGAAGTGTGCACAGTGTTTAGATTTGTAAGAAGTTTAGTAAACAGTGAATTCAAGAGAGTTTACATAAGTTATATTTTGATCAATGGTATATAGTAGAAAATAATGTGTGTGTTTACTTTAAATTTTTGCAATTAGTTTAGTCTTTCTTATTCATTTCTTTGTTATAGTTTAAATCTTTGTATTATCTCTGCTCATTGGTTCATACTAGGAGAGTTGTAGACATGGGGATCTAACTCACTATCCCATCGTTCATTATGTATGGCCTTTTGAGGATAGTGAGTAGAATCCATTAGTGTACCATATGTAGAAGTAGGGGCCCTAGAAAGCATGCTAGGCAATTTTACAGTCAAGCCCTAGGCAAGCCATGGTGAGCCTGGCTAGGAAGGACTGAGCCAAGAAGAGGGATATGTTGTAGAGGTGAAATGGGAAATGTGGATTAGTGATTGGAGACCTTAGACATGGTCATTAGAAATAATTTTGTGTAAGCAGAAGGTGTGATCGATCAATTTGATCACCCAAAAACAAACAACACTTCATGGAATCAGTAAAATCCTTAAACCCTACCAAATTCACCTATTTCTGGTTAGGGGATTGTACAACCTGGAGGAACCCTAAAAACTCCAAAATCCTTGAGAGGTTGGCCAATGTTGCAAGAATCCACAATTATTTTTTAGGGTTATTTGGAAGCAAATAGGTGAAAGACCCCATTTTCTCGGAGAAGGAGGTCTAATTGGGGCTCTCCCTTGTAGTCCTAAATAAAGAAGGAATTGTGAGATCGGTAAGTGAGATTGATGAAGTAAGAGTTAAAAGACATAAAATGGAACCACATAAGACATTTTACAACACCTCCTCATCTCTACAAGTTCCTATGTTCATTTGGAGGTGGTGATCCCTTATCCTAGTTTTAAGGGTCAATGTATGCATGGAAGGAGTAAGCACCAATAATCATGTTTTTTCTTGGAAGGAGTGAATTGGTAGTTTGGTTTGGATTGAAGACCAGTGGATTAAACCTTTAAAGGAGTCCTAAAGGTCATTTGTTTCATTGAGGTACTAAAGGGTCACTAGGTGGACCTAGGAAAGGGCTAGTGACTAGCTCTCCCAACCTCCATATAGGATTGGTATCAGAGCCCCAAAAATTTTTGGGATTGTATAGTGCATGTCAAAGTGTTAATCAAGTGGGTCTTCAAACATAGTGACCAATGTGGAGTTATCCAAGAAATTTGAGGACCAAGAAGATGACAATAGGTTGCGAAGAGAAAGAATATCCCAATTGGAACAAGTATTGGGTGAAGTGAAGATGAAGACTGAGTAAGTCGGTGATAAGTTAGATTGGAGAGAGGAAAAGGACAAGGAGATCCCTGAGGAGGAGAAGACTCTAGAACCAGACCCTGTGTTACATGAAGAGCCCCTCTTGAAAGCCTTGAAATCCATTAGTGGGAATGCTCTAGAAGGTATACCATTATTTAGTGGTACAATGGCGGTAGATCTAGTCACGGACTGGATAGAATGCATGGAGAACCATTTTGAATGTGATAGGGTCACCAAGGCATAGAAGGTAAGAGTATCCAAATCTAGGTTTAGAGGCTCTAACTTAACATGGTGGATGTTTATCCAAACAAAGAGAGAACAGGAAGGCAAGAATCCAATCTCTACTTGGAAGGGCATGGTGAGAAAAATAAGGGAATCCTATACGCCAGATGACTATGAGATTCAAATACATAAAAAGAGACAAAGTTTAAGATAAAATGACCTTGATGTGAATTCCTATATAGAGGAATTTCAAAAGCTTTTCATGAGGTCAAATGTGTGAGAAAATGAAAGCATCAAAGTAGCCAGATATTTGAATGGCTTGATGTGGAGTATTCAAGAAGAGGTTACTCTTCTCAGTCCTGAGACAATACACCAGTGTTATCAATTGGCTATCAAGATTGAAGAGAAGAGTAGAAGGAAACAAGATCAAACCTCCAAGAGTAGAGGTAGAGGAAGATACGAAAGGGGACATAGAGGAAGCTACCAAGGTAGAGGGAATGAACAAAGAAGTTAGGGAGACTCCAAACCTATAGAGACTAGTGGTGAGTCATCTTCTAGAGGGAGCTTTGGCAGAGGTAGAGGAAATCAAGGAGGCTCCAATAGAGGTAGAAGTACATGCAAGAGAAATTCATATTTTTCTAGCATGAAATGCTATAATTGTGGGCAAATAGGACATCTAGCCTATAGGTGCCCAGATAAGGCATCTTCTTCAAATGCAAAAAAAAGAGTGGCCTAAACTCAAGAGGATACTTCAAGTCTCAAGTCACTGGAAGTTAACCATATTGAATCAGAAATGGGTGAGAACTTCATGTTTAGGAGGTTACTCATTAGACAACCAACAAAGGAAGAACCAAGGCAAAGAAGAGAACTCTTTAGAGTAAAGTGTAAGGTCATGGGGAAAGTTTGCAAGGTGATTGTTGAATCTGGCTCCACAGATAACATCATAGTAGAAGAGGAGGTCAAGAAGCTTAGTCTTCCCAAGGTACCTCATACAAATCCTTACAAGGTAACATGGTTAAATAAAAGACAAAGTGTCCTAGTAAATGAGCAAGCATGGATTGAATTTTCTATTGGTGGGTATAAAGACAAGTTGTTGTGTGATGTTCTACCCATGGATGCATACCACCTATTGTTAGGAAGGTCATGACAATTTGAAAGAGAAGCTATATATAATGGGAAAGACAATATTGTCACCTTTAAGAAGGATGGAAGAACCTTCAAGTTGCAATATTCACTAGAAGAAGAAGGGGAGCAGTCCAAGACACCTAGTGTGTTGTTGAGTAGTGGGAAGGAGTTTTTACATGCACTCCAAGCAAGGGATAGTGAAGGATATTCCATAGTGGTGAAGCCTATGGAGGAAGAGGTCTACTCCAACACCACTACCAAAGGAGATTCAAGAGTTACTTAGTAAGTACAAAGATATTGTAAATGATGGGACACCAAAAACCCTACCACCTAAGAGGTCAATAAGTCATCAAATTGACTTTATACCATGGGCCTCATTACCAAATAAGGTAGCATATAAACTCACATCGGAGAAGAATCAAGAGGTGGTTAGGCAAGTTTAAGAATTCCTTGATCAATGGATCATTAAGAAGAGAATTAGCCCATGTGTGGTACAAGTGGTCCTAGCATCCAAGAAAGGAGGCAAATGGAGGCTTTGCACTGATTCAAGATCCATTAACCAGATCACAATCAGGTATAGGTTTCCTGTACCTAGGATTGAGGACTTGATGGACTATTTAGGAGGATCCCAAGACTTCACCAAGCTAGATCTTAAGAGTGGTTACCACCAGATTAGATAAAGGATGGAGATGAGTGGAAGATGACCTTTAAGACTATTAAAAGGCTATATAAGTGGCTTGTAATGCCATTTGGGCTTACTAATACCCCTAGAACATTCATGAAATTGATGAATAAAGTGCTAAAGGACTACACATGTAGATTTTTGGTGGTATATCTTAATGATATACTTATATTCAACAAGACAAAACAGGAGCACTTAACACATTTGGAGATTGTACTCAAGAGACTTCATGAGGAGTAGCTGGCAATCAACTTAGAGAAATGTGAGTTCCTCAAGCTTTATTTGGGGTTTGTGGCATCCAAAGGTCAACTAAAAATGACCCAAGTAAGGTGGAAGCTATCAAAAATTGGCCTACACCAACCACAGAGACAAAAGTATGAAATTTTCATGGTCTTGCTCAATTTTATAGGAAGTTCATAAGAAACTTTAGTGGCATATGTGCACCAGTCCTAGAAACCATAAAGGGTGGACTGAAAAAAAAAGTTTAGATGGACACTAGAAGCTAGCAAGGCATTTGAGAAGTTAAAGTAGCAAGTGGCAAGTGGCAACACAACCCATTCTCCTATTGCCTAGTTTTGATAAACTATTCACCTTGGAGTGTGATGCAAGTAGCATAGCAATTGGAGGAGTGTTAAGTCAAGAAGATAGGCCCATAGCCTTCTTTAATGAGAAGATTAATGAGGCTAAGAAGAAGTATTCAACCTATGACTTGGAGTTATATTCTTTAGTTTAGTCACTTAGGAAATGGTAGGCATTACCTCCTTCCTAAAGAGTTTGTGGTGTTCACAGAAAATCAAGCCTTGAGTTACATCAACACCCAAGAGAAGCTAAGCAATAGACATCTCAAATGGATGGAGTATCTTCAAGCCTTCACCTTCACCCTTAAGCACAAGAAGGGACAGTTGAACAAGGCAATAGATGAATTGAGTAGGAGGTTGCTAATAGTCAAAGAGGTTCAACTCCAAAGCATAGGGATATATAGCTTCAAGGACCTCTATAAAGATGACGAGGATTTCTCGGAGGCTTACAAGGTATGCTCTAATTTTCAAAACCATTTCCATAGTCAGTGTGCTGACTATACTTTGCAAAGTGGGTTGTTGTTCAAAGGGAATCAATTATGTGTTCCCAAGGGATCAATGAGAGAATCTCATTCAAGAAAAAGCATAATGACAGTCTTAGTGGCTATTTTGGCATGAATAAAACAATAGAGTTGGTACAAAGGTTCTACTATTGCCCTAATTTACTTAGAGATGTCAGGAGGTATGTGGAGCAATGTGTGATATGCATGAAATCAAAAGGAGGAGCTAGTAATATAGGACTTTATTAGCCACTACCCATTCCTAATAGACCATGGGAATGCATCAGCATGGACTTCATAGTGGGGCTTCCCAAGACAAGGATAGGGTTGGATAGCATCTATGTGGTGGCGGACCGGTTTAGCAAAATCAGTCACTTCATTCCCTACAAGACAACACATGATGCCAGTCACATTGCTCAACTCTTCTTCAAGGAAGTGGTAAGAATTCATGGATTTTCCCTTAGCATAGTCTCTGATAGAGATGCAAAAATTATGGGTCATGTTTGGAAGACCATATCGAATAGGTTGGGTACTAACCTATCATTTGGCTTAGCTTATCATCCTCAAATGGATGGCCAAACTGAAGTAATAAATAGGGTACTAGGTAACTTGTTAAGGTGCCTAACTAAAGAGTATGGACATACTTGGGATTCAGTCCTCCCTCAAGAAGAATATGCCTATAATGAAAATGTGAATAGAACCAAAGGCAAGAGTCCTTTTGAGGTGGTTTATTGAATGCATCCAAGATGTGTCAATGAGTTCAAAGACCTAGGATATTTAGATCATAGGAATGGACATGTTGAGGACTTTTCCCAAATCATGAAGGAGGTCCAAGAACAAGTCAAAAGAACCTTGATAGAGGCAACTCAAAAGCTGAAAGCCAAGGTAGATGAGAGAAAAAAGGATGTTTAGTTTGTAGTAGGTGACTATGTCATGGTACACTTGAATAAGGCTAGGATGCAAAAGGGAATACCTACCAAGCTGCAAATGAAGAGAGTTGGCCCATGCAAAATTTTGGCCAAGTATGGAGCTAGTGATTACAAGGTGGGTCTCCCACAAGACTTAGCTATTTATCCAGTCTTCAATGTGGCAAACCTGGTCATATATAAAGGACCTTTGATTGAGATAACTCATAATATGCAGCGGATACTATCAAATATTAGTTCAGTGGCCTTACCTCCAAAGCTTAAGCCTCAAACTAAGAAGGTAATTGAATCTAGGGTGAAGAAACAAACCAAGCACAAAGTCTACATGGAGAACCTCATCAAATGGAAAGGAAACCCTAAATCTAAACAAACATGGGTAGAAGAAGGTGACTTTATAAAGTTTGGCATCAATCCTTCTATCTTATCCTCTACTATGCCTTGAAGTCTTTTTGTGTAGAGGGGGAGTATGGTGTAGGAGAACCCTTGTTTTTCTTGTTTTTTAAGCTATATTTGGCATGTTTTGATTTCCTTAAGGTCATGTTTACCAAGTTGTGGAATCCACTAGGGATTTGGAGTCTATCTAGGTGCTAGGTTCTCATTGTGAGACTATGGTATGATGGTCTCTTGCTTAGTAAATAGAGGTAGATGATGTCACGCTAATGCCATAAGGTTTAGAGTGTGTGAAGAATCCATTTTGGAGTTAATATGGGGTCTAGAACTCCATAGGACCTTCCTATGGTCCCTAGGAAGCAAGATTTGAAAAGTTGCTAAATTTGTTGTAAAAGTTGCTTAGCAACTTTTGCAACATTTTAAAGTTGCTCGGTGCAAGTTTGTCTTAAGGCCCTAATTGGCTTAAGAGGACTCTAAACCTCCCTTCAACCTATTTTAGGGTTATATAAGTGAACCTTGGACAAGATCCCGAGGTTGGTCATTCCACTATACAGAAAACAATTTCTGGAAGTTTGCACAATGTTTAGATTTGTAATAAGTTCAATAAATAGTGAATTCATGAGAGTTGCCATGAGTTAGATTTTGACCAATGGTAGATAGTAGATGTTAGTGTGTGTGTTTACTTTCACATTCTATAAGTATTTTAGTCTTTCTTATTTATTTCTTTGTTATAGTTTACATCTTTGTATTATCTCTGCTCATTGGGTCATACCAGGAGAGTTGTAGACATGGGGATCTAACTCACTATCCTACTGTTCATTCTGTACAGAATTTTGGGGATAGTGAGTAGAATTAATTAGTGTACCATATGCATAAGGAGGGGCCCTAGAAAGCATGTTAGGCAATTTTATAGTCAAGCCCTAGGCAAGCCATGGTGAGCCCGACTAGGAAGGACTAAGCCAAGAAAAAGGATATGTTGCAGAGGTGAAATGGGAAATGTGGATTAGTGATTGGAGACATTAGACATGGTCATTAAAAATATCCTTGTGCAAGGAGAAGGTGTGATCGATACATTTGATCACCTAAAAAAAAGGAACACTTCATGCAATTAGTAAAAGCCTTAAACCCTACCAAAATCACCTATTTATGGTTAGGGGATTATACGACCTGGAGGAACCCTAAAACCTCCAAAATATTTGAGAGGTTGGATAATGTTGCAAGAATCCACAATTATTTTGTAGGGTCATTTGGAAGAAAATAGGTGAAAGACCCAATTTTCTCAGAGAAGGAGGCCTAATTGGGGCTCTCCCTTGTAACCCTAAATAAAGAAGTGTGAGATCAGTAAGTGAGAGTGATTAAGTAAGAGTTCAAAGACATAAAATGGAACCACATAAGACATTTTCAAACACTTCCTCATCTCTTCAAATTCCTATGTTAATTTGGAGGTGGTGAGCCCTTCCTATTTTTAAGGGTCAGTGTATGCATGGAAGGAGTAAGCACCAAGAATCATGTTTTATCTTGGTAGGAGTGAATTGGTAGTTTGGTTGGGATTGAAGGCTAGGGGATTGAACCTTTGAAGGAGTCCTAAAGGTCATTTGAGTTATTTGAGGCACTAAAGGGTCACTAGGTGGACATAGGCAAGGGCTAGTGATTAGCTCTCCCAACCTCCCTAGCAGATTTCCCGCTAACACCCCAATATAGGACACCTAGCCAAATTTGGCCCAAAATCCTTGGGGACAAAACACCAAACCCATTATGTCCCAAGGACATAACACATTTGGCATTATGTACACTAGATAATGAGCCCAAATTTGGAGAGGGTATCAGGATTAGTAAAAATATGTGGGGAAAAATAACATGTTGCTAGGATCAACCATAACGGGAATTTAGATCCCAAAATAAAAAAAATAGGGTCAAATAGGTCTTAATAAAGAATCCAATTATGGGTACTAAATTTTTAGGATGGTATATTTTGGGGGCTTGATGTTTCACATCAGTTTCACCAAAATATAGCAAGAGCAATAGGAAGATGGGGTAAATAGGTAAATTCACACATGCCTTTTCACCATTATACATTCGGAAGGAAGATGCCCTACTAGGCTTAAGAGAAGACTTAAGTGATGAATGGGACAATGATCCTTCCCTAAATATAAAATAATGAAAATAGAAAAGATGGGAAAATGTAATGTAAATGATAATCTAAACAAGTAATTGAAAAATGGAAATAACAGACTGATACAGATTGATAGAAAGTTGAGCTGTAGGAATGGAAACCAAAATGAAAACTTGACCTATGGATGAAATTTGGGAACAAAATGCAAGTAAAAATACATACCATAATGCATGGAATGAAATATCTTTGTACTTTTTGTTGTTTTGAAGCATGAAAAAATGGAAAAGGAAATTCAAGAATAAAATAGATCTAAATTTCATAAAACTAAATGCAACAATGTAATTCATACAAATCAAATCTAGACACCAAATCATAATTGGAAATGTTATGAGTCAAGTTCACCAAAATGTACAATGTGTGAGCCAATTTCTAAATGCATAATTGTACTCTTGTTGGTGGTTGTAAATCTCAAGTGTGGCAAATGAATCAAAATTGTACCCACTAGATTTTCAACATATGAAGTCAAATAAGCTACTTTCTCTTTTAATTCTCTTTTTGTAGCTTTTTCCTTTTCGATCTTTTACAAAATTCATGCTTCTAAAGATTTTGTAATTTGTTCTCTCATTTCTCTAGTAGGATTCCCCATTTTGACATTTATAATAATAATAATTTATGAGTTACATTTTTATTTTTATCATCTTTTGGTGGGGTAATTGTTTGTGCTTGTCAATATCATTGTGCATTTGTTATAATGGAGAATCTCATAGAGGCATTCTTGGATAGAGTTTTTCTTCTGATCTCATATGAGAGTTGAGAAAAATCATCCATTGGTGTTTGAAATGTCCTCATCTTGAATTATTTATCTAAACGATTGTGGAGCATTGATAGTTTATGTTTATTAGAGGGCCAAACCTTTACTTTGTACATGTAATGGATGAACATTATTGTTAGGAATCCTTGTGGCCAACTTGATCATAAGTTTGTTGGATAAAGGATTCCTTAGAGGTAAAGATTTGGATGTAAATCTTCTAGGTGAAGGCATAGGTGTTCTCTAAGGAGGAGGTATAATTTTAGGTGATATATAAGATTATCATGGGAGAGTGAAAGATGTGTTATAATAATATAGGGAGAAATATTTTTTCATGATAAGAGTTCTATGAAAGATAGGAGGAGTTATTTTAGGAGTAAACATGATCTCTTATAAAAATTAGGAAATGGTAGGCCTTGAGAAGTACTTGCTTGTAGGTTGGTAGGAGTAGAAAGTGTGTATTCTATGATAGGTGGAGGAGATGGAAATGGATGAATTTTTTATGGATTTCTATGGTACAATGGGTTGACGAGATGATGAAGTGGAGGATTTATTCATGGATCATTCTTCATAATTTTATAAACACTAAATTCTTATTTGGGAGGCCCATATTTTTCTCTTTTATCATTCAACCATTTATGTATTTCTTTGAAACTCCTTTAGTTCTTTGATTTAGCCTAGAAGCCATTTTTTGTTTTATAAAGGAAAAATTTATAAAATATCTATCATCCTTTATTACATGTGGCATTATAACAATTGGATAGGTTTTCATTTGAAGAGAAGTCATCTTTGAGTGATATCTTTTTTGACTTCATAATCAGCCTCATAATTTAGCCTATAAATTTTCTAATTTTTTTGTGTGTTTATATGTTATTGAGGCCATTAATGGTATACCTCAAATAAATGAATATTTGGTATCATATAATTTCAAATTGATTCAAGCCATTCTATTTTTTCTTTCTTTGCAGATTGACATGTTAAAGTGGAATGCCCATTTATTTTTAGAGAAAACTAGCTCCCTTTACTTTTCAATATAGTTAATGTGATGAACTACAACTGATTTAGAACCTAATTGAAGAATATGTGATATAGAGATCACTGAGGAGTTGTTGATTAGATATGTAAGATGATTAAATCAGTATTATGTTGCTATTGATGTCAACTAGTTTGACAATACTTATCTTGTAAGATATTATACTGAAACATCTGTAGAAAAGGAGTGAAAGAGATGAAGAATAGAAAGGTCTACATGAGGAAGATGTATATGATAGTTGAGGATAAGAAATACATTGGATAACTTATTGATGATTCTATGACCCTATGATATTGACTTGATTATGTTGCATTCATCTATGATGAAGAATAGAGCTGAAAGACACAAAGTTGTGTTGTCGGTTAATGAAGCATTATAATATACACCAATGGAGCATAGTGTATACCGAGCATAGTGTAAACTGAGCTTGTGTTCACTGATGCATTTATTTGTTAACCGAGCGGGGAATAAGGAATTAAATGACCAGCTTAGCCGATAAGGATTGATGAGCTGGAAGTGTATAACTTTGAGATAACAGATAAAGTTTGTTATGAAGATCAATGGCTAGCATAATTTTAGAAAGATCTAATGGATTGAATTGAAATGTGTTATTGACACATCAATCAAGGAAGGTTAAAGCAGAAAAATCAATGATGGTGATTAAGTGGCAAAATCTGATGGAGTAGGAGAAAATGATTTACATGTCTATATAAGAGACAAGAGTTTCACACTGAAACAAATGCTGGGAGAAGGAGATATTGTAGAATTATCATGTGAACACGTTTTCATGCATTTCTGATCATACTAGTTAAGAAGAATCGAACTGCAGAGTATACTGAGTGACAGGAAGCTATTACCGAGCAACAGTTAGTCAATGAAATTGTTTGAAACATAATAGATACATTGATCAGAGGATTTGAAAGAGCCTAACATTGATCTGTACATCTACAATTGATTTGTATTAAGGTAGATCATCTATTGTTACATATTTAACCATTGTACATAGTCAAATCTCTTAACCAAGTGGACTAAGAAAGTCTTTATTATTTATCATTTATAGAATGGACATTGTTATCCTGTCAACCCCATAGTGAATGTTGGTTGGATGATAATGGTTGGTCTAAAATCATCTAACAAGGTCACACCTAACAATATGTTTGTAACCTTTAATAGGGTTGGGTCTTCACCGAACTCACTTCAGAAGAGTGAATATTTTTGGGTTGCCGGTCCCAAGTGGTTTTTCCCTTCATAGGGTTTCCACATTAAATCTCTTGTGTTATGTGTTTATTGTGATATTTGTTTGATGTCATATTTACATGTTGCATACTTGATTTGATGACTAATCATTAGATGTTAAATGACTGGTAATCGGTAAAAGCACATAAAATATAGTATTTAAGGTTACCGAGTATCAAAAGTTTGAGATAAATTGTTTTACATTATACTTTTTGTTTTGGGACACTAGATAATTGATTCACCCCCCTCTCAGTTATTCTAACAATTGGTATCATAGCATTGGTTGCTTGGAGTAGAGTTTTAAGGACTTCAGTACAAAGATCTTAAAATGTATAAGAGGGAAGTGCCAAAGCTGAACAAAGAGAACTTCGTAGTATGGTAGAGTAGAATGAAGTTGCACATATCTGGAATTGGGAATTCTACACTAGATCTAATGTAGAATGGCTATATACAACTGACCACTAGCCCCCTGACACTTGATCAACTGAGAGACAGGCATGAACACAATGTTACTATGATGGAGATTGCTGCTACCTATACCAATGCCAAATTTGAAGATATTAAAGGCTTAACTACTACCAAAGACATGTGGGATAAACTTGCTCAAGTTTACAGTGGTGATGTGAATGTTAAAAGAGCTAGAGCTAAAAGCCTAAGGGGTAGATTCAATGATATGAAGATGAAGGAAGGTGAGAATATTGTGCAATACATAAATAGACTGAAAGAGGTAGTACATGCTATTAGAGCATCTGATGGTGTTATTGATGAGGAAACCATAGTAAGTAAGGTTCTTAGAATATTATTGCTAGTTTATGCAATCAAAATTTCTGCAATTCATGAAACAAGGTCTGCTTCGGGTAATGCCCTTACTCTTGACAATTTGATTGGTAAACTTACAACCTTTGAATTGAATAACTTTGACAACAGCATTGTACCGGTTGTTGAATCTACTTTTATGACTTCTCTAAAGATTGGTAAGTCTAGTAGCTGGGATAAGAATGATAGTGATAGCAATACTGATGATGAACTTGAAGCTCTTATGGCTAGAAGGTTACCTAAAGGAAAAGGAAGGTATAGAGGCAAGTTACCTTTAACATGCTTTAATTGTAAAGAAGTTGGCCACATTGCTACTAGATGTCCACATAAGAAAGTTGATGAAAGAACCAAAGATTGAACTGAAGGAAGCTATGGAAGGAGAAGCAACATGAACTACTGATACAACAACAAAGACAACCGAGATAGTAATGACAAAGGAAAAAAGGTATGTTACATAGCTGAAGATAATGAGACTAAATCTGATTCTGATGATGATGTAGAAGTAGTATTTGTAGCTATGAAAGATGATTAAGAGGAAGAAGAAAAACATGAAGAAACAACACGTATCTCTAAAGTAAACTAAAATGATACATGGATAATAGACAGTGACTGCACACATCACATGACTGGTGATGAGGAGAACTTTGATCAACTTGAAGAATACAATGAAGGATTTGTGAGAATGGGTAATGATGCACCCTGTATGGTAAGAGGTAAAGGTTCACTAATGATTAATGACAGGATAAGATGTGACAATGCATATTGGATAAAAGGACTAAACTATAATTTGCTAAGTGTGGCACAACTAAAAAATTCAGGCCACTGACTTGCTTTTGAGAGCAAAAAGGTAAAGATCTATGATGATGGAGGAAGACTCATCAGAATTGGTACACAATCCAGAGGTAATCTATTTTATCTTGATATTGATCAGTCTTCTTGTTTGATAATGAGAGATGAAGATGCTTGGTTGTGGCATAAAAGGCTATGCCATGTGAACTTTGATAACATGATTAAGATCAACAAAAGAAAAAGAGTTAGAGGTCTGCCTAACTTGTCAAAACCGGATCATGTTATGTGCCATGAATGTCAAAAAGGTAAGATGACTAAGTCTAGTTTCAAAAGCAAAAACTACTCAACAAAGAAGACACTTGAATTGGTTCATACTGACCTATGTGGTCCTATGAGAACTCAGAGTTATTATGGTGATAGATACTTCATTCTTTTTGTTGATGACTATACTAGATTGATGACTATCATGTTCTTAAAAGAAAAATCTGAGGCATTCAAAATGTTTAAGTGGTATAAGGAAAAAGTAGAAAAAGAGACTAGTAAAGAACTAAAATGCTTAAGATCTGATAGAGGAGGTGAATTTATCTCTGATGAATTTACTAATTTCTGTAATGAGCATGGTATTAAAAGATAGGTTTCAGCACCGAGGACACCTCAACAAAATGGCATTGCTGAAAGAAGGAACAGGTCAATAGTTGACTGTGCTAGAACCTGATGTTGCAAAAGAATGTTGCACAGACATATTGGAGGGAAGTTGTCAGCACAACTATTTATGTTCTTAATCAAGTTCAACTAAATAAAGACACCAACAAGACACCCTATGTATTGTGGTTTGGACACAAACCTATAGTAAGTTATTTCAGAATTTTTGGAAGTAAATGTTTTATTCTGAAAGATGAAAGAAATGGTAAATTTGACTCAAAAGGTGATGAAGGAATATTCCTAGGATATTCTACTAAAAGAAAATCATATAAGTGTCTAAACAAGGTTACAAATAAAATGATTGAGTACTAATATTCGAGGAGATGAGTTTGATGACAAAAATGCAGAGGAAAGTAGAAAGGAACTAGAAGACTGCGGTAAATTCACTTACATTGAACAACCTGAGTATTTACTGACATAGTAGACAGTGGTAACCAGTCAACAAGCAAACCCTACTAAGGAACAGGAAGGACAAACCGAAGAGCAGGATAAAGCTACTAAGAAAGAAAATGAACCTTCCTAGGATGAACAAGAAAGAAGAGACCAAGTACTAGCAAGATTTGTCAGAAGACATCATCTTGAGACACAAATTATTGGAGACAGACAAGCTGGCATGATGACAAGGAGAAAAGAAAGACAAGGTACATGTCTAGTTTGTGAATATGAACCTAAAAATGTGAAAGTTACATTAGAAACAAATGAATGGGTCACCACAATGAAAGAAGAAATAGAGAAAATAGAGAAGAACAAAACTTGGAGTTTAGTACCCTGACCAAAAGACAAGAATGTTATCGGTACTAAATGGATTTTTAGGAACAAACTAAATGAGAATGGAGAGGTGACAAGAAATAAAGCTAGATTGGTATGCAAGGGATATGCACAGGAAGAAGGCATTGACTATGGTGAGACATTTTCACCAATTGCTAGACTAGAAGGAGTGAGAATGCTACTTGCATATGCTACACACAAGAAATTCAAGGTTTATCAAATGGATGTGAAGTCAACATTTTTGAATGGAATACTTGAGGAAGAGGTCTACATAGAACAACCAGAATGATTTGTTGATCCCAACAATAAAGACATGGTATGTAGGCTACATAAAGCTTTATATGGTTTGAAGCAAGCACCAAGAGCCTGGTATGAAAGGCTGCATACTTACTTGTTAAGTATTGGATTTGTAAGAACTAGTGAGAACAACAATTTGTATATGAAAGGTGATATTGATGACACTATTCTTATTGCTGAAATATTTGTGGATGATATTATTTTTGGAGGACAAGATCACATATGCAAAGCCTTTACTGATGAAATGAGAAAAAAATTTGAAATGTCTATGTTCGGAGAGATTAAGTTCTTTCTAGGACTACAAGTGATTCAATAGAGTGATGGGATATTCATTACAAAATCTAAATAAATAAAGGAAGTCTTAAAGACATTTGGCATGGAAGATGCTAAACCTATGGGAACACTAATGGCTACTAGATGTAAACTAACTAAGGAAGATGGAACTACAGAGGTAAACCAGACACTATACCAATCAATGATTGGTAAGCTAATGTATGTAGTTCACAGTAGACCAGACATAGCACATGTTGTGGGAATTGTTGCTAGATTTTCTGCTAACCCTAGAGAATCACACATGGTTGCTACTAAAATAATCTTAAGATACCGGAAAAATACTAAAGATTATGGATTATGGTATCCTAAGGAAGGAAAATTTGAACTGAAAGTTTATACCGACGCTGATTGGGCTGGAAATGTGGATGACAGGAAAAGCACCACCAAAGGAGCATTTTTCTTTGGTGAAAGACTTGTTACATGGACAAGTAAGAAACAAGCTTACATTTCTCAGTCGATAGCTAAAGAAGAGTATGTGGCTGCTGCTACAAATTGTTCAAACATTGCATACTTTAAGCAAGTATTGGAAGGAATGAATGAGGTAATCACTAAGTCGGTGATTATATACTGTGATAATACAAGTGCCATTAACATTTCAAAGAATCTAGTGATGCACTCTAAGACAAAGCACATATCTATTAAGTATCACTACTTAAGAGAACAAGTACAGGAGAAGCAAGTGAAGTTAGAATTTGTAACATCTAAAGAATAACTTGCAGACATATTTACAAAGCTTCTACTGAAGGACACATTTGAATATTTGAGGACAAGACTAGGGGTCCATCCCCTATCTACCTGTCACTAAGGTGATCTAGATATTGCATCAGCCTAATCTTATCAGAAGATCATTCATGTTGATGCATCATAGTTCACACTTTGGATCATGTCTAAGGCTGTGAAAAGTTTGGTGAACCGGAACAGTTTGGCATATCAGTATACAGAGATACAAAGACTGCACCGGACAACAAAGAGTTATTTGGCTAACACAGAGCTATTTGTTTATTTGTTTCTTTTGGCATCATTGTCAAAGGGAGGGATAAACAATATGAAACATATGAAAAACATGGAACTGATTTGAACAATGAGATATCTATCTAAGGGAGAGACAATCTGAATAAAGAAGAACATTGAAGATTAGTTACAAAGAACAAAAGGTTTGTAATGCTGTTGAGTAACATAGTGATTAAACATATTAAGATAAGGGAGAGCTTGCACATCATTTATTCACAAATTTTTAGAATACATGTTTGGTATGTGTATGGCATATTTCATATTACTTGAGTTTCCATCAATGCCAAAGGGAGAGATTTATGAACTACAACTGATTTAGAACCTGATTGAAGAATCTATGATATAGAGATCACTAAGGAGTTTTTGATTAGATATGTAAGATGATTAAATCAGTATTATGTTGTCATTGATGTCAACTAGTTTGAAAGTACTTATCTTGTAAGATACTATACCGAAACATCTGTAGAAAAGGAGTGAAAAAGATGAAGAATAGAAAGATCTACATGAGGAAGATGTATAGGATAGATGAGGATAAGAAATACATTGGGTAACTTATTGATGATTCTATGACCCTATGATATTGACTTGATTATATTGCATTCATCTATGATGAAGAATAGAGTTGAAAGACACAAAATTGTGCTGTCGGTTAATGAAGCATTACAATATACACCAACAAAGTGTAGTGTATAATGAGCATAGTGTAAACCAAGCTTGCTTTCACCAACACATTTCTTTGTTAACTGAGGTGGGAATAAGGAATTAAATGATCAACTTAACTGATAAGGATTGATGAGCTAGAAAGTGTATAACTTTGAGATAACATATAAAGTTTGTTATGAAGATCAATGGCTAGCATAATTCAAGAAAGATATGATGGATTGAATTGAAATGTCTTATTGACACATCAACTAAGGAAGGTTAAAGTGGCAAAATCAATGATGGTGATTAAGCAGCAAAATCTGATGGAGCAAGAGAAAATAATTTACATGTCTATATAAGAGACAAGAGTTTCACACTGAAACAAATGCCACGAGAAGGAGATACTACAAAATTATTGTGTGAATAAGTTTTCATGCATTTCTGATCATAATGGTTAAGAAGAACTAAATTGCAGAGTATACCGAGTGACAAGAAGCTATTATTGAGCGACAGTTAGTCAATGGAATTATTTGAAATAGAATAGATACATTGATCAGAAGATTTGAATGAGCCTAACATTGATCTATACATCTACAATTGAGTTTTATTAAGGTAGATAATCTACTGTTACATATTTAACCATTGTACACAGTCAAATCTCTTAATCGAGTGGACTAAGAAAGTCTTTATTATGTATCATTCATAGAATGAACATTGTTATCCTGTCAACCCCATAGTGAATACTGGTTGGACGATAATGGTTGGTCTAAAATCCTCTAACAAGGTCACACCTAACAGTGTGTTTGTAACCTTTAACAGGGTTGGGTCTTCACCGACCTCACTTCAGAAGAGTGAATATTTTTGGGTTGCCGATCCTAGGTTGTTTTTCCCTTCACAGGGTTTCCATGTTAAATCTCTTGTGTTGTGTGTTGATTGTGATATTTGTTTGATGTCATATTTACATGTTGCATACTTGATTTGATTAGTAATCATTAGATGTTAAATGATTGGTAATCAGTAAAAGCACAGACAGTATAGTATTTCAAGTTACCGAGTATCAAAAGTTTGAGATAAATTGTTTTGGATTATACATTTTGTTTTGGGACACTGGATAACTATTTCACTCCCCTCTCAGTTATTCTAACATTATGTACCTTTGATAGTAGCCTATAGAGTTGTAGTTAAATACCATATCTTGTATAGATACAAGGGGCTTTATCACATCCTTCAATTCTTATATATGTAAAATTGGGGAAATGAATGTATCCAATTACCAACTCTATATGTTTCATTTTGGTCTTTTACAAATGTTCTATTTTCAAAATCTCCTAATAAGTTGACTATATAAAAATGAAAGAATCATTTATTCTCATGAAATTTTGTGTTATTTTTAGCTTTAACTAAGAGTAGTATGCATACACCACCTATTACCCTAGTCCCATTATATCAACTTTGTTTCTTAATCTTGACTATGATTATCTTTTTGCAAGGACATAAAATTAATAAGAGGATGTGTAGAATGCACTTAATTTACCATTTAGTGCATTCACTTATTATTATAGACCAATCAATGAGGGTTGTAAGTCTATTGGAAAAGAAAGATACCGAGAGGGGGGATGAATCAAGATCTATAAAACTTTTACTCTTTTCAATCAAATAGATTCAACATGTATATCATGAATCACATAAACATAAACTACAATACTGCAATAGTTCTATCTCTTAATCACATCCATGAACTCAAATGTAAATACATATAATAAAAAGATTATGGTTACCCAAAAACCCTTGAAAGGTAAAACTAGGATGGGGATGACACCGATAAATATTTACTATTGCAACAATAAAGTATGCTTGTTAGGGCTACAAAGTATCACTTCTAGTGATCTACCCTATGAGGGGTCTGCCATGTTAAGAGCTTACAAACTTATTCAATCTACCTGGATTAAAGGATTTAAACTTACAATGAAGTAAGAACTCTTTTAGGATATTTACAAAGGTCTATGAGGACCACTCTGTTGAGAGATCTACCTTGATTCACTTCCTAGAATGTATCAGTACCTGATCCTTCAGTTTTTACTTTAAATGCTGATAACGTATCTCTTTCCAATTCTTAATTTGATCTCAAATCTGATATAACTATGTTATGTCCTTCACCGCTCTTCTTAGCTTCTCTACCTAGTCTCTACTTTTGATATCCAAAATACAACTTCTTCTTCTTACACATATGATGCTCCTAACACTCTTATTAGGGTTTTGGACCCTCCTTAAATAAACAACTAATGAAGCTTCTAGATCAAGATCAACTATCTAGATTCATCATTTTTTCTGTTTAAACATTCCAATTTTCTGATTGGTTACATTGCTTGCATATGGATTAATGATCTCAATTAAAAAATGTGTAATCAACTCCTTAACTATCTCAATGATCATTAAATCATACATAGAAGTTAGACAAAATGGTTTACCTAAGTATTTGTGTCATTCCAAAAATATATACAAAACCGTCTTACTCAGCATATGAATACTATGGTCCTCGGTCAAAGTTGTTCCCCATATGCTGCCACTCAATAGTCACTATTATTTTGAACTTGGCATTCATACTACTTGGTACATTATGGGGTATTTGGTGACCATTACTTACTTGGAAGTAACTACGTCTCGGTCCACACATTATATCATACAAGTTAAGTATATTGCTTGGCCTTGTATAAGCTAAATATGGGCCTCTAATTTAGCCTTACACTTCAACATAGTCATTGTTCATTAGTTACAAACAAGAATGACTATGAGATCATTCATCTTTCCTGTCTAGATGATTCGACCTATTGCCTCCTATCTAGGTAGGGTTCAGGATTGCTCTCAACATCGAGAGTCCAACAACCATAGACTAGCACTAGAACAAAGGATTTAACTAAGAGAAAAGTGCAGTTATTCTAGCATGAATATGCAAGATTAATCTAGAAAATAGAATATGAGTATTTAATCTAAGAATACTAAAAGCAGACTAGATTAAGAAGTGAAGCGCATATTCAATCTAAGTGTATCATCTTAAAATGGAAGCACTTCCATGTTAAGAATGTTTAGCCCTCCTTAGGAGGTGTTTTAGGCCATCATCATGTTGTCCTCTATTTTCTGCCCCCTTCCCATCTTTTGTACCTATTTAGGGCTCTATTTGGGCCTCTACAGGTACTATTTTCCTATTTTGGCACATTTTCCAAGGGTCCTAAACCCCTAGGTCAAGGTCAACCTTGACCTTGACCTAGGTCAAAGTCAACCTCAACCTTGACCTAGGTCAAAGTCAACCTCAACCTAGGTCCCCTTTTTCATTGAAAAGTTTGCCGGATGCAGGGGGAAACTCAAAAGTTTATTTTCTCGCTTCTAGGTCAGTTGTTTTGGTCTCCAAAATGGTAAACTCTTAAATTGCATTTAATCTAGGTCCATTTATAGGGGTAAGGTCCCAATGGGAATTTATTTCTCATATGTTAGGCTCTCTAGGAGTTTGTTTCCTAGATCTATATAAAAGGAGGCCTTCCTCTCTCATTTTCTCCATCAATCATCAAGTAATCTCTCAATCAAGTGCATCCACAATCCATCAAGTTTTCTCTCGAGCAATCATCCATTAAAGCATTCAAGTTCTCCATTGAAGATCAAGGATTAAAGCATTCAATCCTTTGAAGGGATTTAGTTCAAAAATTCAAGATTCATCATTCAAACCCTAGATCTATCCATCATTGTGGTGTGAACTTCCTTCAAGATCCTTTGTTCATCTTCAAGATCCATTCATTCTTCCCTCAAGGTGGATCTCAAGCATACAATCATAGAGGTTTTGATTTACATTTATGGTTTTGATTTACATTGTTGAGTCCAAGCTTTCATATCAATATACTTGTTTACATTTCAAATACAATTACATATCTATTGAATATCATAGCTTCATTGTTAGATCTACTTCTACTACTTGCTAGCATTCTCTATTTTAATTCTATTATTAAGGTTGATTCCAAACTAGGGTTTGACCAAGGAAAACCCCTCATCCAAACAAACAAAACCCTTCTTCTTGTAGGTGCAGGTGTGGGACAACAAATATTAGTACAGATCTGGATACCCTTTTTGGTGAACTTTCAACGTCCGTGAACATAATTTCCATCGGAGCAGTTTTAGGTCAAGGATGACTTTTAGTGGGGGGCAAGATTGTACCCCGGGGTAAGATCTTACCTCGATCCTGAGGTCAAGGATGACCTTGCTCTAAAAGACAATTTTTTTTTGGGTTTTCTCTATCTCTGCATTTCTAGGCCAGATCAGGTTGCAAAATCTCCCAAAACTGAACATAGACATCAGAAAATAGTGATTTCCAAATTTGCCTTTTGTCAAGATAAGTATTCCTATTTTATTAAGTTTGTATGTCCATAACATTTTCATATTACATATTTCCAAACCATACATTCTATATCCCATATTCTATCATATACATTTTGGTGAATCATATTTTTTCATCTTACATTTTGGTGAACCCGCGATAGACAACTCTTTCTTTTTGGTGTTAGATTTCCCTTTGTATTATCTTGTGTGTTCACCTTCATCTTACATTTTGGTGAAATCGACAAGCTTTCCTCCTGTCTTTTGTGGAATTGGTTGCTCTATTGTATTACATTTCAAAAAAATAAAAATCATATAAAGAAAAATAGAAAAATATTTCTTGCATTTCATCTACTATAAAGATTTTTAAGATGCTTTGGTGTGTGCTTATTTTCTTTATTTTTCTCCTCTTAGCATCTCTTTATCAAACTTATGTTGTTTATGAGAGTATCATTCACTTCATTATGATGGTTACCCTTCATCTTTCACTTTCCTATGCTTTTGTGAAATTGACAGATACTAGTCTTCCTAATTTTAAAATTTTCATTAAAGATTTGTGTGGCGGACTTATTACTCTTTTGGATTATGTGAAAAATTGGGTAGATAATACACCATATCCTAATCTTCCTAACCCTAATCCTATCATCCCTAATTTAGTTCCTAACCTTCCTAATCCTAATCTGATGCCTAATATGCCTAATTCTCCATCTGCTAAACCTAGTTCTTCCCATACTTATGATGGGATTCAATCTATAGTTCATGATGTAGATGTTCAAGAGTTCTTTGATTTACCTTCTCCTCTGATTCATGATGAAATTAAAGGAAAGGGTAAGGAAACTTCTTCTAAACCTATTATCCCACTTTATACAACATTTACTCATGAACATGACAAACAACCACCTCCCATAGAAACTTTTCATGATATGTACACTACAGGATATAATATGATGACTAAAAAAGGTTATAAAGGTTTAGGGCTTGGTGTTAATGAGAATGGTATTAAATATCTAGTTCATATACCCCCTAAACAAGATATGCGTGGTGTTGGTTGTTCATAATATCAATTCAAAGTAGTTGATTTTGATCATCATCCTCCTCTTCATGTTCTTCTCCCTACACCTAAATTAGATTACCCTGATACTCCTCAAGATATAGCTAAGAAGGTGTATGTCCAGTTGATGAATTTCAAAAAAGAAATCTTTAGACATATGCCAAAAGATTCTTTATCTAAGTACAAATTTCATTTTCATTATAGTAATACACATTTACTTGCTGATTATGTACATTTCAAGTTTTATGTTAGGGAAAGAGCTGCTTTAGGAATTAGATCTCTCTCATGCAGTTTTACAATTCCTTCATAACTTTGATAGGGAGAATCCCCTTGACTCTTCCATAATATAGATCTTTTATCCTCTTGTCTCATGACTGGAGGGAAAGAGGTATTTAATCCTATCTTATAGGATCCATTAGGCTCTTGGCATTTATTGTATCCTCAGCTGAATTGGTATTCTTTCTATCCTTCTTCTCTATGGTTTTTGCATTATGTTTATAATCATCCATAGATTTTATTCTATATTCAAGATATCTTTTCTAAAGACATTGGTTTTGCAAAGGTATCCCTTGCTTTCATCCCTGAAGGGCAAGGTTCTTCATTCCTTCTCTTTTTCTAGGGATCTTCTTTCCTAAACTTAGTGGTATTTGTTTATTTTGTAACATTATTTCATTATATTGATAGAGGTTTTAGATATGGATATCTTTTATGTGAGAGGTTGTTGTCCTATGTCATCACCTCTTCTTTATTCTACAAATTATGTTCTTTATAAATTCTTACCCTGGTTGTAGGGTTAGAGTTTGATTCCTTTGTTCAAAGATTCCTCTTCCTCTTACAGAGGGCTAGATGATTGAATCTTTGTTTCTCTTTAAGCACTCCTCTATGGTGGGGGTCTTGTTGATAAGATCTTTTTCTTTGAGGATCCTTTTTCCATGAGTGACATATCCTTTTCATGATTATCTATACTCTTGGATGTAGGGGTCAATACCCTTTAGTAAGAATGTAGTATACATTGTTGATAAACATGATATATCCTTACATTGTGAAGTAGGTATCCTCTTTCTCTTCCTTATCATGTCTAGTAGACATCTAGGATAAGGATGGGGGCATATATAGGGTCTCCCTTTTACTATATTTTTTCATTTATATGCTAAATCCTCTAAAGGTAACATACACAAGTTGCTAGATCTCGAAGAGACACACATTTTTCAAATTTTCAATATGCTAAATCCTCTGAAGGTAACACACATAAGTTGCTAAATCCTAAAGAGATGCACATTTTTCAATTTTTCAATATACTAAATCCTCTGAAGGTAACACACATAAGTTGCTAAATCCTAAAGAGACACGCATTTCCAATTTTCAAATATGTTAAATCATTTGAAGGTAATGCACAGAAGTTAGTAAATCCTGAGGAGACATGCATTTTATATTCCATGGTGATACAAGAAGGTTGATCTATGGGTATTCTAGAAGCCATCAAACATTGCATTAAAATTTCAAGGCATAGTTTATGGGTGAACTATCAGGCTTGGCCACCTATTTGGCTCTCCCTCCTTGGTGATTCATGATAAGGTGGGCATCTTACTAGGTGAGGTAATCAATTTCTCTTTTCTCTCTTTTTGCTCTCATGTTGGTAGGATAGGATCATGAAGCTATGTTATTTATAGTGTTGGTCTTGTCTTTCTTATGTAATCATTCATGCTCTTACGATAGCTTTCCAAACATGATATTTGTATAGGAAATATTTCTTAGCAAGGTTTCCTTTACTAGTTGATTTGGATTTGTGTTTGTACTAACCTCTCCTTTTGTGTCTTTTAGCTTTGTCTTTCTTTTTTTTCACACCCTCATGCATGTATGTTGAGCTAGAATGCTTGGCCTGGGGTCTTATGTTCTTGACTAGGTGATATTCTACCTCGTTGTGAATCCACTAGAATCTTTCTTCTCCTTTATTGCGAGTATGTTTGATTTCCATACTCCCGCTAAAGTGGGGACTTAATGTATCATCTTAAAATGGAAGAACTTCTATGTTAAGAACATTTAGAACTCCTTAGGGGGTGTTTTGGGCCATCATCATGTTGTCCTCTATTTTAAGCCCCCTTCCCATCTTCTGTGCTTGTTTAGGGCTATGTTTGGACCTCCCCATGCACCATTTTCCTCACCTAGCACATTTTCCAGGGGTCCTAAACCCATGGGTAAAGGTCAACCTCAACCTTGACCTAAGTTCAAGTCAATCTCAACCTTGACTGAGGTCCCCCTTTTTATCAAAAAGTTTTCTAGGATGTGGGGGGAAACTCAAAAGTTTATTTTCCCACTTCCGGGTTGGCTGTTTTGGTCTCTGAAATGATAAAATCTTAAATTACATTTAATATAGGTCCATTTCTAGGGGTAAGGGCCCAATGGGAATTTATTTCTCATATGTCATCCTATCTAGGAGTTTGTGCCCTAGATCTCTATAAAAAGAGGCCTTTCTCTCTCATTTTCTCCATCAATCTTCAAGTAATCTCTCTATCAAGTACATCCACAATCCATCAAGTTTTCTCTCAAGCAATCATCCATTCAAGCATTCAAGTACTCCATTGAAGATCAAGGATTCAAAAATTCAAGCCTTTGAAGGGATTTAGTTCAAGCATTCAAGATTCATCATTCAAACCCTAGATCTATCCATCATGGTGGTGTGATGTTCCTTGAAGATCCTTTGTTCATCTTCAAGATCCATTCATTCTTCTCTCAAGGTGGATTTCAAGCAGACAATCATGAGGGTTTTCATTTACATTTATGGTTTTGATTTACATTGTTGAGTCCAAGCTTTCATATCAATATACTTGTTTACATTTCACATACAATTGCATATCTATTGAATATCATAGCTTCGTTGTTAGATCTACTTCTACTACTTGCTAGCATTCTCTATTTTAATTCCATTATTAAGGTTGATTCCAAATTGGGGTTTGACCAAGGCAAACCCGTCATCCAAACAAACAAAACCCTTTTTCTTGTAGGTGCAGGTGTGAGACAATGAATATTAGTATAGATCTGGATACCCTTTTTGATGAACTTCTGAGATCCGCAAACATAATTTTTGTCAGAGCAGTTTCAGGTCAAGGATGACTTTCAGTGGGGGGCAAGATTTTATCCCGGGGTAAGATCTTACCCCGATCCTGAGGTCAAGGATGACCTTGCTTCGAAAGACAAAAGTTTTTTGGCTTTTCTCTGTCTTTGCATTTCTAGGCCGGATCAGGTTGCAGAATCTCCCAAAATTGAACACAGACATCAGAAAATAGTGATTTCTAAATCTTCCTCTTGTCAAGATAAGTATTCATGTTTTATTAAGTTTATATGTCCATAACATTTTCCATTATATATTTCTAAACCATACATTCTATATCCCATATTCTACCATATACATTTTGGTGAATTATATATTTTATATCTTACATTTTGGTGAACCCACAATAGACAACTCTTTCTTTTTGTGTTAGATTTCCCTTTGTATTATCTTGTGTGTTCACCTTCATCTTACACTAAGCATGATATATTAATCTAGAAATGATTATTAAACTAAGAATGAAAGCTTTCAATTCAAATGAGATAAAAAATCGATAGAGTTTCAATACTTCAAAAGTTGGATCCCGGTGAATGAAAAATGAGAGTTCTTTTATAGAATCCAGGGTTGAATCGACGAACAAGATTGAATCAGATGAACAGTGAAGATTTAAGGAGAGTTTTGTTTAGAATAGAAAGTTTCTTGTAGAGAGGCCGTCAAATGTTTTCCTTTTGAGTGTGTAAAGCAGCTAACTGATTTATTGCACTTTTAGATTTCCAGTTAACTCAAAGTTTCCTTTTCTGAACTGAAGAGAAGATTTTTGGAGAGAATATTTGATTAAATAAATATAATATTGCCTCATAAATGGATTTTCTCAATTATTTGGATAATTAAATTCAATTGTTTGAAATGAGGATATTTATTTAAAAACCAAATATTATTTAATTCATTTTTTAATGTATTTTAGCTAAGGAGGGTGGATTTAATTTAATTAATGTGCTAGGACTCTATAATTAAATTAATCAATCATACGGTTTATTTAGCCAATTTGTAGTTGTTATTTAGGAATTAAATATGATATGTGATTGATGCAGATTTAAGGTTTTCTGTATTTGACACTAAGTTGAGTAGAGTCAATTAGAAGACATAATTACCTAGTACAATAGGACTTTGATGATTCAGAAATTGATAGAATGAGACTAAATGTGACAAAATTGGTTAGGATAGCAAGATGCCAATTTTGGGGTATTATATTTTTCCCCTCTTTGAATTGATGTGTGAGAAGTATGTTGATTCAAAGAATAGTCTAACATGACAATTGATTAGAGTTTTAGGATTATCTCTAGAACAAAGCTTAACCCTCAGATGTCGAGGTTAGATTGTCAAGACACTGATCAAATCAAGTTGTAGAGCCATCTCCAGAATGAAGCTTAATTCTCCAAAGTCTAGGTTAGATTTCCAAGACAAAGTCAAATTACCACTTTTAGTAAGACTATCCCCAGAATGAGGCTCTATCTTTAAGAGTTAGGGTTAGATTGCCCCAATACCCTTAGATTAAATGATAATTGATGCAGATTTTTAGGACTATCTCCAAAATGAAGCATAGCCCTCCAAGACCCAAATTAGATTGCCTAGATACTGGTAAATTAAAGCTTTTGAGAGCCATCTCTAGAGCGAAGCTTGACTTTCAAGAATCAGGGTTATATTGCCCCAATACCTAATAGAGATTACGAAAACCATCTCTAGAATGAAGCTTGATTCCTAGGTATCTGAGTTAGATTTCTCAGATACCTAATAGAGATTTTGAGAACCATCTCCAGAATGAAGCTTGATCCTTAGGGATCTGAGTTAGATTGCTCAGATACCTAGTAGAGATTTTGAGATGCAAGGCACAAAGATGCCCCTAGTGATTGAAGATCATGGAATATTCAATTTTGACCATGAGGTATGAAAAATTGAACATGCCCCAAGTGATGAGGACTTTGACTTAGATTAGATTGATTCGAGAATTGATTCAATAAGATTCAATGATGCAATCATCCTACCCCCTCAGGGGTGAAATTGAAAGATGACACATCATAAAGGTGATTGACAATAATAGGTTATAGATGGAGATAAGATCAAAAGTCTAGAAGAACTCAGAATAGATTACAGAAGAATCAAGAAGATTTAGAAGTGATTTGGAGTGCTTCAGAAGTCTTGTTGACCAAGTTTGACCATGGTTGACCTGGGTTGACTAGAGTTGACTTTTGATGAAAAGATGAAGAAGTCAAGAAAAAATAATGATGAGATGTGATTCTATCAATAATAAGACATTTTATGGTCGACTACATAAGCATCTGATCACGTCAGTCTCAGAAATTTGAAAATGAAATATTGAGCTATATACGAGTGTCAGATTTTGATTTCGATCCTGAAAACTTGCGTAGTTGTGATGAAGCTAGGATGTGAAGTGAGAACTCTCTCATAAAAATCTAAGAGAATGCAAAGAAATGACCATCAAACACTTTCGTAATGCAAGCCAAGAATGAAAATGCAAGCCTAAGCTAGATGCAATCCCTAGGAATTGGTTGCTGGACCCATTAGATAGTTATCATCACAAAGCTTTTGGTATAGGACAGACGTGAGATATCATAAAAATCTCACTAATATGACAATCATGAGAATATGAATATGATAATAGTCTTAGATTTTTTGGAATGAGGTGTAAGCATTAAGGCATAAGAAGCCAGCGTGCCCTGAACACCTATTCCTTTTGATTTAGCAAGTTAACATAAGCATCAGAGCATAGTTGCTAGGATGACCTGAATGTTTCTTGTGTACAAACACACCAGACACACAAGAGTTCCTTCTTTTGCTAAGTGATTGATTTAAGCATACTAAGAATGGTCGCAGTGACCCTTATGTTCACTTTGCAGGACGAGCATTTTGAAAATTCACTTGTAGCAAAAAGAAGTCACTCAAATAGACAAGGAGAAGAACTAACCTCACCAAAGCTTCCATATAAAAGAAGTCAAGGTACACATGGCCATCTAACATGAGATAGAGGCTCTCATAGTGGACACCCATTTTGTATGGATCCATTAGATCATTGGAACTAAACTAGCAAACAAAAAATAAAGAAAAGACCATGCTCCTAGTCTTTGCATCTCTCGGTCAAGATAGACGTCTTGGAGTTTCTCAAGAAGGAATGATAAAGCTAAAAGATAAGCACACAAAAGAAAAACTCAAAAAATCTCAGAGAGTTACAAGTTTAGTTCTAGTTTTAGTTTAAGTGGATTGATGTCAGATTAAAAGTATACAACGTTCGCGAGGAGTCTCATGAGGATGGCGATAGTAGATAGACACAGTGAGAACCACTGGTGACTGAAGCGAGAGAGAGTCTCAAGGAGAGATCGTAGTGCTAACTAAGTATCAATAGATAGAATCAGTGATAACCACTACTGACTGATATAAGGAAGACCCTCAAGGAGAGAGATCTTAGTGATAGAAAACTAAGCATCAATAGGTAGACATAGTGAGAACCACTAGTGACTGATGCATGAGAGATCCTCAAGGAGAGGGATCTTAATGTGAACTAAGCATTAGTAGGTAGACACCATGAGAACCACTAGTGACTAATGCAAGGAAGATCCTCCAAAAAGATAGGACAATGCCCCCTAGACCAGGAAGGTTGCCCCTAGAGTATGACTAGTTTCAATCCATGTAGAGTCGAGCATAGTCTCAAAGGTAACTAAGAGCAAGTGCATGAGCTAGCAAACTAAGGTAGGCAAAAAAAAAGTAGGAAAGCAACTATATAGAGCCAAGTGGTGCTGTAATAGGTATAGCATTACAGAACAAGAGGCATCTATTTACCAAGTTTTCACCTTATTGGTAGAAATTCTATTGCTTTTGCTACCATGGCACTTTTTTTGTTTTTCAATTTTTTTTGTATTTTTGATTTTTTTTGGGTTTTTTCTATTTTTGATTTTTTTGGTATTATCAAGGCACCTGTTTACTAGGTTTTCATCATAATAATAGATTTTTTCAGGACATTTCATAATTTTTAGGATTTTTTAGCATTGAGGATGTACATGGAACATTCTAAAGATGTCTCAGCTGTAGAATCATTTCAGGTGTAGCGTGTTGACCGACTCTTTGAGTTGCTCTCCTTTAGTAGTAGAGAGTTGATAGGCTCTAGACCCAAACACTATAGTAACAATATACATACCAAGCCAATTTGGTTCAAACTTTCCCTTCTGGATCTGTAGTTGATTCTTAGGGTTCTCTCTCAGGACAAGATCACCCACTTGGAAGTCCCTTGGTCTAACTTTCTTGTTGTAGCTCTTGGACATTCATTTCTGATATGCTCAGAGATGATCAAACACCACTTGACGATGTTCATCTAGTAGTTCTAGCTCTTGTATCTGAGATATTTTGTTGTCATCATCAGTGATGAGGCCCTTGAGAGAGACTCACAGAGTAGGAATCTTGACCTCAATTAGTAGTACAATAGTAGTCAACTTGAGAAATTTTAGGAGTAGAATGAGATGTTGTAGTAGTGATCAGGGGGCCCAGCTAGTAATGTCCAACTGTCGAGAGATCCATAGTCAAGGAAAGATCACTTAAGTGAGACCCACAAATATCCTCATGGATGCATCTTAACTCTTTGTCAGATTTCTCATGCTCTAAAGGTTTAGGGAGAGTACGTTCTAGGTTTCTCTAAGTCATGTCATTAGAAATGAGGAGATACTGATATGCACTTTAGGGACAGGCAAGATGGAATGAAGAGTATAAAGTATGAGAGGCAAGGATGGTGAAATGGAGGGAGGTGTGAGAATTTAGAAGCTTGAATAGAAACTTTTATTTTCTTTTGATATCCAATTCGTTTAGCTTGGGAATCCACATAGATTTTGATTTTTTTCTTTTTCTTTTGAGATGCTTTTGATTGCAATTCTTGTAAGATGGATTTCGGGGTCCATTTTTTCTTTGATTATCTATCTTTTTTTTATTTTTCTCTTTGAAGACCTTTGTGGTCTTTAGGATACTACCTTTTTTCTTTGTAGTCACATGTTGATTAGTGGTGTAGGGGCACCACCATCCTTGGAGATAATTTATTAAAATCATTTAAAAATTCATAAAACCATGTCAAAGAATGGTATATTTGTTAACTAGCATTGTAATGTTCCAAAAATAAGATTATTAGCTACTTGTCACCAAATGGCCGAAAGAAAATGTAAATGGTCATGATAGATGGATGGTTTGTAACCACCCCAAATTATCTTTAAAGAAGACATAAATGTAATCAAATAGGAGGAGTGAGAGAATAGAAAAGTTATGGGAGATATAGAATAGGGATAGTGGAAAGAGTTGGGCTCTCTGGCCTCTAACCAGAGAGCCATCATAATATGTAATCATTTGGAATTTTAAATGAAATGTATTTTAATTAAGTTTTATGTGTTTCCTATTGTCTCCTTTTGATCTCTATTACAAAGAACCTAACAGTGTAAATGAATTGAATTCTCTTTATTGTTATTTTGAAAAGAAATATAAATCATGATCTATTTTGTTTCATGACAGTCCCATAAGGAATGGTTTTTGAGTTATTAATAGATGATATTGAAGAGTCTGTGTTGTTTATGAATCAAGTGGCATAGCAGTCTTGTTTTGGAATGTTAATGATTAGTTTTTAGACATTGGCAACTGAATTTGTTAGTCCATTTGGATTTTGTAATGGCTTTTTATAACAGTCAGTGTGGTTGGTGGTGATTTGATGATTATCAATGGTTGGGTATATTAATTTGCAATGGTTTTAAGAACCATTATGCAAATTTGGTATTGATTTCAAATCTTGAAATAGGTAACGAGTTAATGGTAGAGTTAATACATCACATGGAGCCAAAAACCATGCATCAATAGCCATTTTGATAGAAACCATGAAGGATCAGTGTGTAGAGAAGATTGTAATTGCATGGTGGAATCTTATTAAACATCATCTCCATAACGACTAGTAGAAACCATTACATCTCAATTTTGGGCATTTGGAAATGAGACAAGATGACGAATAATATATGTATGCATGTTAGTATAGTGACAGACCACATTTTAATGGAATTCAATCCCAATCCATAATAGGCCTAAAAGGCATGTGAAACTAGTAAATACAATTTGACTAATGGTGAGTTTGGGTTCAACATTTTATTATGAAGTAGCATATTTAGTTTATGCTGTTATATTAAGTTGATTATTGTTATTATCAGAGTATGAAAGAATGGTGAGTTTCTCTAACCTATGTTCATAAAGAAAGAGAAATGATTGTATGAAGAAATGAAGAATGCTTCGATGTCCTTTATAGATGAGAAAGGATATGCAGATTTAGAATACCATCGATGCACTCTGCATCAAATGGTATCAGAGCTAGAAGCTCTTGAGAGTGTGAGGATTCACCCTAGGACCTTTCCCTTTGTTGGGTTTATTTTGGATTCTTGTTTTGAGGTTTGTGGTTGTAGAGTGGTGCCGGTTCGCTTAGCTGCAAATGGGTGGATAGGAAGGTCTACCAGAGGGACCATGGGAGATGGTCTTGTGTGTCACCAATGGACTGGGGAGAGAGGCATGATGGGACTCCCAGGTGAGGGATACATGTTGTGATTGTTAAAAATAGGGAATACTGAGAGGGGGGGTGAATCAGTAATCTACAAACTTTATCTTTTTCCCAATTATGGATATAATAGATTATCTTTACACATGCATAACATAAGATAAACAACATGCATATAAATAAAACTAAAGAACTCATAACACATGATATGTTCTCGAGGAAACCCTGGCCAAGGGAAAACCCCAGTGGGGATGGTACCCACAAAGATCCACTAATCAAAAGTATCCTATTAAGGATATTGACCATGTTAGGATTCTATTACAAGCATATAGTGTATCGGTCCTAATTAAGGGACTATAGGCCTTGTTAGAAGCCTCAACCCTATTAGGAGTTGTCAATACAAAATCAGATTACAAGATGAGCCCACTGCCCAAACAAGTAATGTACAATGTATACTGATTACAAAAATAGATTAAGGTACATAACCTTATGTTGCTTGAATGAATATCTTTTTTCTGCTCTTACATTCACATCATATCACTTTATCATTACATTACAATATTACATCATCGCTTTACCATCTTCTTCTTACAATTTACAATATATATACAAGCTATTAAGGCTAATAACTTTATAAGGTTGGCTTCCATATATCTTTATCCAAGGGTAAACATCTAGGATGTCATCCCTTTATATTGTTAAGTCATTATTTTGATAAACCAAATAATCCCTTAACTCTTTACCAATTCTGTCTTCAAAACTATCCTATCGGCTTCACATTGTCTTCGGTAAAACTATCATAACTAATTCCGTACATGTCGTACTAACTATCTATCTAAAATGGGTCATTATTAGTCACCATAGAGTCTATGTTCAAGTGTGCAAGCACTGAACTTACTCCAGTCAATGTTGCAAACAAAAACTGTGTCCAGGTACATTGGTGAAAATTTTGTCTCACACTTAGACAAATTTGCAATGTGCTCTGCTATACTTGCTCTCTGACCTTTGCGCTCTTCATGTGGATCATATGTTTCCATAATGACAACATCTATGTACTTAGCTTAGCCAAATTGCTAACAATCACCCCCTTTGTCATTGGTGGAAACATATGAGAAAATTGGCTAAGTGTACAACTCAAAATCTCAAAATTGTCTCAAAATTGTGGCCATAGTATAACATATACATATACTATCCTTATAACTCCTCAAAATATAATTTCTAATACAATAATCCCCCTAAGAGTATCAATCCATATCATATACAACAATTTGCTTCTCTATATCTCTTCCCCTTTGACAACAATGACAAAATAAAGTAGGGAGGGCTACAACATTGTGTCACAAAAAGATTATACCTTAGTTCCTTATTGCAAAGCTGGTAGGCTTGCAACACAATCTGCAAAATCAACTTTCATTGCTTCTATATCCTTCTCCCATGATTTCTTAATGGAATCTGCCACATTGAGTAAAGTGCTCAGTCCATAAGCTGCTATTTGACATGCTTGAAGGTTTTCAAAGTTAAACTTCTAAAAAGATGTCTTTGCTGAAAGACATTCTTCGAATTGTTCTTCAATTATGCATAACTTCATAGAAGTATTCTCTCAAAAGAGTAAATCTCCTCATTTTTCTATCTCTTTCATCTTGTAAAACTCTAATTTCATCATACAGTTTGCTAATCTTCTTCTCAACAACTTATACCTTCACATTAGGGCTAGAAAGAAGGTTACATTCATCCTGAATTTCTACTTCTTTCAACTTCATCTTCTAATCTTCTTTTGTTGTTAAGGTCTCTGATTTTGTACACTATATGTACAAAGATTTTCCTATTTCCAAATGCTTCCTCAAGTCCTTGATATAGATATCAAGACTGTTAATATCATTCCTGATATTTTGGCTAATATTCAAAAGCATTTCAGCTTCATAAGCTGCCTGAGCTCTCACTTTTGCAATATCAGATAGGTTAGTGAATTCATTTTCAAAAGTGCTCATTACCTTCTTAGGTTTCTCCAAAGGGTCTACCTCTATAGTTTGTGTAGTTACAATGCTTTGTAACTTCTCACTTAGTTCCTTCAGACTCCCTTCAAGATTCTTTACTTTCTTGTTCTTGCCAATAATTTTATTCAAAGAAGTGATCAGTTCCAACTAATCAACATCATCAACTTCCTTTCCCAAATCATCAAACAATGATTCAATCTCCTTCTTCTTTCTAGTCTCAGGTGTAAGACTAATGTCTTCTTTGGTATGAATAGGTGCTTGAATCTTTTTTGCTTTAGGTTCTTCAATAGTGGTTTGTGTTTGCTCTGCTTTTGTATCTGGTTCATTAAGAGCCTAATTGTCAACAATGTTTCCTAAATTATTGAATACATTTTCATCAGTATCCAAGGTGACCTTTGTACCTTCTACATTCATTGATTCATCTTCAATGCTAATAGCTGGAGGAGCAGGAATATCCTCTTGTTCTGCTTGCTCTGCTTGTTCTGCTACAACTGACGACTCTCCAACATTTTCTGCCATAACTTTGATAATTTCTTGCTTTGTGTCAGAATTAAATTCTTCATATCTACCTCCCATAATTAGAATGGTTCTCCTTTTGGTTCTCAGATGGGTGCTTAAGGCCTTCAATACCTACTTCAGGTGTTCATTATCTCTCACATCACAAAGCTTTCTTGTTAGATTCTCTCTGATAGATTTGTCTTCTTCAATTTCTCTCTGCTTTCTATTTACAAGTTTTTTATACAAATAATTAGGTATTTGTCCTTGAATAGTATCAAACTTCTTATTTGCCAAGACCATGTGCTTCACAATTACATTCTCCAAGTTAAGTCTGTCTGAATAATCATAAAGATTATAGTACTTATTCATTCTGGTAAAGTCTCCATCTTCAATAATCTGCTCATTAAGCTTTTCAACTTTAGGTTTCCAAGCTTTCTTCTTAACCAAAGTAGTGTCATCATCTTTAATTACTACAACCTTCCTAGGAACTAGTGGCACCACAGTTTTTTGCCTCTTACTAGGTCCAGTAGCACTTTCTTTAATTCTCTTGTAAGGTGTGGATGAAGTGGATCCAATAGGTTTGATTGCTACTTGTTCTTTTTCTGGTTCTTCTACTTTCACCTTCACAAGTGGTTCTTTCTGCTGTGCTGCAATTGATGGGGTACACAAAACTTCTTTTTTTTCACTCATTCTGATTGTTGCTGCTGTGTTCTTTGCTACCAAAAACTCATGCATTGTCAATCCTGAATCTTACAATATTTTCTTAATAGTGCTGTCAACTCTCTTCTTAGACTGCTTCTTTTAAATTATAGCTTTTACAGAGTTGAAATTCTCTTCAAAAGCTCCAAATCTTTTACACTAAGTGTCAAAATTACACTTAAGTAACCTTCCAACATATTCTTTTGTTTCTATCTCAGATATCTCATAGCCAAGAGGGTCTATGAACTCAATTCTAGGCTCCACTGCTTCAATATAGGTAAAGTCAGTGTCAACCATAAAACATATATCATCTTTATACTTCTCCACAGGTGACTGTGGAATCCTTGATCTACTGATTACCAATTTCTAAAATGTCTTCATCACTAACATAGCACTCTCATTCACTTTGTCAATAACATGTCTCATATAAACTTTATTTATCCTTTCCATAGTAGATTGTTCATCATTCCAATCATTTGCAATGGTGTACAGAAATTGTCATGCCCCGCAAGGGAACCAGGGAATTGCACAAAGGTTTACTTTGTAAAAGAAAACCTAAGTAGAGTTTTACGAAAAATTTTGAACTTTTAAAGTTTGCAATTAACAAAACATAATCTAACTTCTTTCCAAGGTCCCCTTAAATGTAAATTAAAAACTGATAAAATATTAACAACATCTACTAACCATACAAATTCCATTTCAAGTTCTTTATTGGAAAATACTTAAACACATTCATAATTAATTTCCATCTAAAACTTTTTAAGGATCAATTACTATAATTCCATTTCCTCAAACAAACATATTGCAATAGTACAACAAATGATTCATCAACATTTTACATAACTTGATACATACCAAGATTACATCTTTCCATTAAATAAACATCCCATATAACCCTTTTCCTAAGTCTACCCATTATTACATCATTTAAAAATTACATTACATTTAAACTCCTCATAGGAGAATACATAAGTTTACAACAACATGAAAAAATACAAATCTTCATTCTTCAACAAGTGCTCAGACAAATATGAATCTTCAGTTGTTTACATCTGCACAAGATACCTCGATAGAAAGATTTTCCACCCAACCATGTGAAACTGGTAAGGTTTCACCCCCCGTGCTAGGAGATAAACACCAAGCCCACAAGAAGAAACTTACTAGGTTTTACCAAAAGGGTTGGTTAACATTTCACACAAGTAAGGTACATTTCACAAGGGATTCTAAGGTTTGGGTAGGAAATCCTAAGCAACAACCTAAGTGAGTGTCATCGCATAGCCCTCACCCCTTGAGTTGTCCTGGTACTAGCCACACTGGGCCCCGGCCCCCAAGTAGGCACATGCGGAAATTGAATGCCTTTCATACAGACAAGCGCCATTCGATTTGTACCTACGCATAGGTACCTTCTCCCACTCCCATCCATAGCCTATCCTAGCGCTAATGGCATGGGCGAGGCACAATTTAATCTTTTTAATGTTTTGAACCCATCCCTTAAATTTTATTAGGTTATCACTTGGTTAACTAACTCATCAGTCGGTTATCCTGGTCTAGCCACTTTAGGGCCCCGGCCCCGCACTGAGAGCCACTCACTTAGGGGTTCCTAGGTTTCCTAACCCTAACCTATTCCCGTTAGGTTTCCCTAGTCAAACCACTAACATGTCCAACAATTTCATTATAACAGACCTACCTAGGATGCTTAGGAGATCACAAAGTTTGACTAGTTTGATTTGTTGATAAAATCGAAAATAAGAGTTTTGTTCCCGTTTTCTAGCCCCCATCCTAACATTTGTCTAAGCATGGAACTAAGAAGTCAATTATTTATTTACAACTTAAAAACATTTACACAGTTAGAACATTGAATAAATATGCCTCTAGTTCAAACATTTCGTTCATCTAACAAATTTCATTACATAATATAATGATATTTAATATCACTTTGTCCGACAAGTTCTTTAATTATATATATGTATAACCAAATTTATTACATATAAACATAATATGAAACTAAACCATCAAAATAATATATCTAAAAAAAAACACCTTGACATATACAATTTGACATTTTTCTTCAATTTTAAGATTATATCATATATATATAATACTATATATTATATATATATAATATAAGTCTAATTATCAATATCATATGTATTAAATTATTTAACCCATGTTTTCAATTACTACTATCATATTATATGTAAAAATATAATACAAATTTAATTTAAATAAAAATTTAAATTATATTATATATATATAATAATACCTATATTATATATATAGAATATAATATCTAACTTAAATTAATGTTAAACACAAATTATATTATATAATATATCAACCATATGTTATACATATAACACCGAAATCTTATTTTTTTTTCAAATGCCAAAATTCAATAATAAACAAAAAAAAATGTTGTTTTAAACAAAACCTTACACGGGGGCCCGCTCCCGTGCGGTACCCCCGGGTACCACCGACAGCGGTCGCTGCCGCACGGCACCCGAAGGTGCCGTCGGCAGCGGACGCTGTCGTCCGATACTGCGGGACCCGCCGCGGCAGCGGCCCTATTCTATCTTTTTTTTGATTTTATTATTATTTTTTTTAAAAAAAAACTTTTAAAACACATTTTATAGAATTTATTTTATCTATTACATAATAAGAATATTAAGACAATGGTTAATTAATTAATGAATATTTTAAAATATCAAAACATTAGTAGGTTAATAATTTTATATTTATATATATTTTATATATTTTTTTTAAAGAACATATACAGGAAAATATAACCCTTAATAACATTATAAAATACAACATTATGTATTTTATTTGTTTATCTAACTTCTTATACATTTTCTAACGTTTAATATTCTGTGAATTTACATTTTATTTCAGCAAATATTAATATAACCATGATGTTAAAACTATGAAGTTTGCCGATCTAACATAAACAATAATGTACAAACAGACAATAAAATAATTATTTCACATTTTAGGAATTATCAGGGAAAAGCTCCAACCTGGTAAATAGTTCCCTGGTTGACGAAGCCCGTTCCTGCAAAATTTCTTCCGCTGCTCCCTGTTCCTCCGCTCCCAAATTTCTCCTGATTAGCCAAAGTTTTTCCGTTCCCCAAAATAGTTTCCAGCCCCCCGTCTTCCGAACCAATCATCATAGATATAATCTCCTCTCCAACTATTTGGTTGGAGAAGTTTCTATACGGGAAGAAACTTCTCCAACTTCCATAGTCGGTTGGAGGAGAAACTAATTTCTCCCGTAACATAATAAAGTTTTGTTTATATTTTTTTTTTAATTAAAATATTCTCTAAAATAAGGTTTAATAATAAATTTAATTACTTACCTCACAAGGAATTCACATAGCACAATTGGTAACTAACTAGCCCCAACTTCTAGGAGGTCTCGAGTTCAACTCCCTCCTAGCTAGTTAGTTTTATTACCAAAAGCTATTTTATTTTATCTTATTTTATTTATTTCTTAATTTATTTTTATCAACAACCATAAAGCTGGTGCTATTTGTTAATATAATTAAGTATATATATTTATTTATATTTATGAATATATATTTATACCTTAATATACCTATATGTGTTCATAAGCATATGTGTGCACCCACATGTTTATGACACATATAGTATAAATGACTCATTATTCATTTTACTAACATTTTATAACTATATAACCAGAAGATGCAGGGTACAAATAGCAACTCGATCTTAATACTAACATGAAAATCTAAACAGGGATAAGTCACTGAAACAGAAATCGATCAACAAGGACTCACATAGATAACCTACTGACAAAGTTGAGTATCCCTAACAGCAAGATCAAGATCCACACCCTAATAACTGATAACCACATAATATCTCCCTACCAAGAACTGACCCGGCACTTCCCACCTAAGGTGAATGATCAAGGATAAAGGTTTTCTTTTGTGAAGCTTGATGATATCTCCATGACAACAACAACGATCGAGGATTTTTAAGGGATCGCTCAGACCTGTGGAGCCAGGTGGAGACGATACCCGGTACCTGCAATTCCTACATCACCAAGAAGAGATACATATACATATAGATATACACATCAGATATAAGCAAGCAGATGACCAGGATCGATACATCGTGTGGACCTCACCAAGTGAGTAACTACGACTTCGTCCTGAGTCATGAAAAACACATATGTATCTATAAACCAATTGAGATAAGGGTTAGTATACCATTCATGAGATAAAACATGTAAAACTAATACATTCTTCTAGGATCTCATAAACATATAATCAAAGTAACTATAACTGAGCATATAAATATCATCTGATGAACGTATAATCCTCCATGAAAAACATAAACATGAGTGCATAGTTCTAACCATCATAAAAAAAAGTATCAAATCATAGTATCACTGTAGGAGAGGTATTACAGAAATCTTCTCAATAGGTGGAAAAACATGTATGTGATTAAGGATGAAAATCTAAATTGTGCATACTTAGTTTTCTTAATCTTCTCCAAGTTTTCAAACAATTGAATTCTTAGAATTTCACACATATCAACTGGTACCTTGTCAACACACATCAAATAGGCTATGTGTACCATTCCAGCTACCATGTCATCTTCTCTAGAATTTGCACAAAACTTAGTGGTTAGGATCTTCCATAGGTATCTAACATCATGTTGTTTGATCTTGCTAATCACAATTCCTCTGCCATTATAGGTTGATTCTGTGTTGTCCATGACTATTTTCCTCATATTCTTCTCATTTAAAGGAATAGTACAAACTTTAGATAGTCCAGTGACTTCATGAATCAAGTCAGCTATAATGTCTATCACTCTATCCTCTAGCCAAAACTTTCCATTGTGAATTCTGCTCAAAATAATCTTAGTGCATTCTTCATTGTCAAATTCATACTGCAATGCATACTTAACAATCTCATTGTCTTTCAAATGTTCATATCCTTGTTTCAATGACATATCTTGGTTGTAAATCGTCTGATAGTCATTGGTAAAATCACTATCACTGATGGTTTCTAACTTGCATCCAAGATAACTTCTCACATTCTCCAAATGCAAAACTCCATCTGGTATGGATGATAATGCTAAACTAGGGTTATCTTCTTCCAAGGGTTCTATTGGTTCCCTCTTCATTCTAGGTCTATTTTTGTCTCTAACATTATGAATTAAAGATATATCCATGATTATTTCTAGTTCTTTATACCAATTCAAAGATCTATCAAGATAAATACCTCAAATTCATGATTTAGGGCTTGCATAGATTCGATGCTCAAATCCTTCACCAAATCATTGCAAAATGCTTCCAATCACTGCTCTTTTCTCTCCTAAACACTTCAATTCACTTTGATGATCAAATAACATCAATCATAATCTTTTATTACTTTAATCTCACTTAGGTCTAACATCCCATTCAATTCTTTTACCGCTTCTTTCCAAAAAGTTGTTTCTGCTAACCTACAAAACTTAAAACTTCTTGCAATCTCGCAAAACATAATATTTTCTTTTGTACTCTTAACCATAGCATTAGTACATCATAATCTACCTTACATTAACTATGCAAGACTTAATTCATCATAAATCTACTTCTACACTAATTCTAAGCTCCTAATTTACTATAATTTTCATAAATTAAGTGCTTTGAGAGGTCAGGTAAGGATTCATTCTTACCATTTGATACTTCACCTTTCTGATTACCTTCAATGTTGAATATGTCTCCTTGATCTGTGCCTTTAACAAACTTCACTTCATCTGCATTACTACAACAACCTTTCTGTCTGTTTCTTGCATCTTCATTTCTTCTTTCATGATTTCTAGGGTTAGGGTTAGGATGAAAAACTCCATTGTTCATTATGCAAAATCTTGCTATATGTCCAATCTTATTGCATATCTGACAAACAATTCCATTGTTTCCATATCTTGGTCCTTGCTGATTGATCTATGATTTGCAGTTTCTAGCGATGTGTCCAACCTTGTTGCATGTATAACATACTACATTTCTTTTGTTCATATCTTCAGTGGGTCTCTTATCTGCATTGTTAGTATTCCTAAACATTCTACTACCATAATTATTCTCAATAACTTTAGGTTTTTCTACATTCAACAACTCTATGTCCAAAACCATGACAATTATAACAATAACCATTAAGAGGTTTAAATTGCTTACTTGTGCAATCTCTCTTCATATGACCAATAGTATTACAACCAAAACATCTACCTTTGAATTCTCTTTGCATATCTTTGGGTGATTCCTCTTGCTTCGGTGATTCTTCTTCTTTAGGTGTATCTTTAGATTCATCAGACTTCTTTTCATCTATGCTTTCAGATATTTTCAAATCTGGTTGCTTGTTCTCATCATTTCTTCTGAATATGTTAAATCCAAGTCCAGTCTTATCATAGGACGGTTTCCCAAAAGATACTTGTTCATCGATCTTCTCACTATTTTAATAGAGCCTTTCAAGTTGTTGTTTGGATTGAGTCAATTCACCTTTCACAATCTTGTTGTATTTCTCAAGTTCAGCATGCTGCAAATTTACTTTCTCAAATTCAGATGTTACTTTGCCAAGTTTAGATTTTAGTTCTTCATTTTCAATCTTCAACTTTTCATTCTCAGATCTTAGATTTTCTTCATTCTTGCTATTTCCATCTTTCAAACTTAGTTTCAGTTTTTCTATCTTCAATTCATGCTTAAGGATCTCATTTTCTTTTTCCAAATTGTCATCACAATCTTCAATAAGAATTTTAGATTCTTTTTTAGATTTCAGATCTTCCAACTTCTTTTTCAATTTCTCAATGAGGTTTTTTGCATCATCATATTTTCCTTTCAGAGTGTCTCTTTCATCAGTAAGTATATCAATCTATTCAAGAGCTTCTTCAAGATTCTTTTGTAGTTGATCCATATCCATATAGATCTTACTCAAGCTGCTAGGCTTTCCTTGAATGATTCTTCCGAGTAACTAAGCTTTGATACCAATTGTTAGAAATAGGGAATATTGAGAGGGAGGGTGAATCAGTATTCTACAAACTTTATCTTTTTCCCAATTATGGATATAACATATTATCTTTACACAGGCATAACATAAGAAGCTAAACAACATGAATAGCAATAAAACTAAAGAACTCATAACACATGATATGTTCTTGAGGAAACCCTGGCCAAGGGAAAACCATAGTGGGGATGGTACCCACAAAGATCCACTAATGAAAAGTATCCTGCTAAGAATATTGACCCTGTTAGGAGTCTATTACAAGCATATAGTGTATTAGTCTTGATTAAGGGACTATAGGCCTTGTTAGAAGCCTCAACCCTGTTAGGAGTTGTCAATACAAAATCTGATTGCTAGATGAGCCCAATACCCAAACAAGTAATGTACAATGTATACTGATTACAAAAATGGAATTAGGTACATAACCTTATGCTACTTGCATCAATATCTTTTCGCTGCTCTTACATTCACATCATATCACTTTATCATTACATTACAATATTACATCATCGCTTTATCATCTTCTTCTTACAATTTAGAATATATATACAAGCTATTAAGGCTAATAACTTTATAAGGTTAGCTTCCATATATAGTTATCCAAGGGAAAACATCTAGGATGTCATGCCTTTATATTGTTAAGTCATTATTTTGATAAACAAAATAATCCCTTAACTCTTTACCAATTCTGTCTTCAAAACTGTCTTGTCAGCTTCACACTGTCTTCAGTAAAACTATCATAACTAATTCTGTACATGTCGTACTAATTTGTGCTCTAATATGGGTCATAATTAGTCACCATAGAGTCTATGTTCAAGTGTGAAAGCACTGAAATTACTCCAGTCAATGTCACAAACATAAACTATGTCTAGGTACACTAGTGAAAATGTTGTCTCACACTTAGACAAATTTGCAATGCGCTCTGCTATACTTGCTCTCTAACCTTTGTGCTCTTCATGTGGATCATATGTTTCCATAATGAAAACATCTATGTACTCAGCTCAGCCAAATTTCCAATAGTGATACGGCATAGATGAGTGGCCAGTACAATGGCTAAAGCACCATTAAAGGCGACCATCATAAACTCCATTGATAGGAGTCACAGTTGGAAGAGATAAAGAAAGTGGAGGAGGCATCGATCTAGTGATCTAGTGAAGGCAAAGAGGCATATATTTTTTCAGCATTCTCACCAAGTCATTTCCATGAGGACGTGAAATTTTTGAAGCTCAGGAGTATGGTGCAGGGGCACCGCCATCCTTGGAGATAATTTCTTAAAATCATTTAAAAATTCATAAAACCATGTCAAAGAATGGTATATTCATTAACTGGCATTGTAATGTTCTAAAAATAAGATTATTAGCTACTTGTCACCAAATGGCCGAAAGAAAATGTAACTGGTCATGATAGATGGATGGTTTGTAACCGCCCTGAATTGCCTTTAAAGAAGACATAAATGTAATCGAATAGGAGCGAGAGAATAGAAAAGTTACATGAGATATAGAATAGGGATAGTGGAAAGAATTGGGCTCTCTGGCCTCCAACCAAAGAGCCATCATAATATGTAATCATTTGGAATTTTAAATGAAATGTATTTTAATTAAGTTTTTTGTGTTCCCTATTGTCGCCTTTTGATCTTTGTTATGAAGAACCTAACAGTGTAAATGAATTGGCTTCTCTTTATTGTTATTTTGAAAAGAAATATAAATCATGATCTATTTTATTTCATGATAGTCCCATAAGGAATAATTTTTGAGTTATTAATAGATAAAAATTGAGGAGTCTATGTTGTTTATGAATCGAGTGGCATAGCAGTCTTGTTTTGGAACATTAATGATCATTTTTTAGACATTGGCAACTGAATTTGTCAGTCCATTTGGATTTTGTAATAGTTTTTTATAACAGTCAGTGTGGTTGGTGGTGATTTGATGATTATCAATGGTTGGGTATATTAATCTACAATGGTTTCAAGAACCATTATGCAAATTTTGTATTGATTTCAAATCTTGAAATAGGTAATGAGTTAATGGTAGAGTTAATACATCGTGTGGAACCAAAAACCATGCATCGAAAGCCATTTTGATGGAAACCGTGAAGGATCAGTTTGTAGAGAAGATTGTAATTGCATGACAGAATGTTATTAAATATCATCTCCATAACGACCGACAAAAACCATTACGTGTTGAGTTTGGGAAATTGGAAATGAGACAAGATGGCAACTGATATATGTATGCATTTTAGTATAGTGACAGACCACATTTTAATGGAATTCAATCCCTATCCATAATAGGCCCAACAAGCATGAGAAACTAGTGAATACGGCTTGACTAATGGTGAGTTTGGGCTCAACATTTTATTGTGGAGTAGCATATTCAATTGATGTTGTTATATTAAGTTGATTATTGTTATTATCAGAGTATGAAAGGATGGTGAGTTTCTCTAACCTATGTTCATAAAGAAAGAGAAATGATCGTATGAAGAAATGAAGAATGCTCCGATGTCCTCTATAGATGAGAAATGATATACAGATTTAGAATACCATCGATGCACTCTGCATCAATTAGATGAGACATGGTGACCTTGAGATATGAGTGAATTTTGATTTTTTTTTACAAATCCAAGTTACTTCCAAAGACTCGGGAATTATGGATGAAAGAGGTTGATATGATTGGTTTAGGTGGAGAGGTGGAATGGGAAGTGGGTGAGCCACTTATCTCAAGGAGGAAGAGGGGAGAGAAGTCAATGGGATGGGCTCAAGTGCAAATATTTCAACATCATCCTCATCATTCATGAATGAATCAGATAGATCAAGAAAGTTATCTTCCATAAAATGTTGTCGATTGTGAGTTGTCCTAAAAGAGTCAGATAAGTTTAGAGGCATATCATGTGAGTCAAACTGAGATGGTCAATTCTGAGAGATAGGTCCCTCTTCAGGTGGAAAGAGTGCATGAATAGGAACCATTTCAATTCTAGATCTGCCTATGTTCCATGAAGCCATAATAGGATGTGGTCTTACATACCCATGATTTGCTGGAGCAGAGCTAAGGTGTAGCTTGAAGTAGATGGCCTAGGAGCCATAGGGATGATTTCCATAGAGGGGTGAAAAGGATCATCATTAGTTTCTTGATCTTGAGAGTTGGAACTTTCTCCTCTTTCAAAGCTAGTAAGAGGAGCATATCTATGTATAACATCAACTTGTATTGTAACAGTAGCATCAGATAGGGAGTCCCATTCATTTTCCTTTGAGTCTATCTCGATGTTGTGATACTGCCTAATGTAGTCAGATAGAGACATTATAGGAGGTAGATTTTCTTCATCGCTATCACCTATAATAGGAGGAGTATTCTTAGTAGAAAGAGCTTGTTCAGTAGTAGAAGTAGTGGATTAGTCTAGAATAGGCATGCCCCAAGGCATAATCAAGATGTGGGAGATATTAGATAATGACCCCTAATTAGGATCAGTAGTATGTGTAGTAGTTTGGATGGAATCTCCCTGGGTAGGACTGGGGTCCGCCATCTTGCTAGTGGGTAAGTGTGTAGTGTGTATAGTCATGATCAAAGGGATTCTGGAATGCATGCTTGACGTAAGGTCGAATGATAGGAGAGGGAGACCGAGATGGCCCTTCTCTAGATGTAGCTGATGAAGAGGAATGTGAAGATCCTCTACAACACTCAGATTATGTGATAGGTTGGGAAATGACATCTTCCTCAATTGTGAGATCTACTTCTACTTCGTCTAGCAATGTGTAAGGGGAATACATTGCTACTTTGAGTTGCAATAGTCATAGACAAAGATTATGAAGTGAGAAAGAACTAGGACTTACACTTGGAACTATGCCTCTAAAAGAAGCAAAGAGCAAAAAAGGTGAAATATACCTAGCACGAGTCATCGAGAGTAAGGCTAGAATAGCCAAGAGATGACTATCATGTCACAAGGTATGATAACATAGTAGATCAAGTAGACGAAAGAGAGACAAGGTGAGTTTAAGCGATTATTATGTAGTTCTCAACCTGAGACATCCAGTTTCAGATTGTGTACAATAGGAAGACATGTAGGAAGACCCTAAACAGGAAACAAATTAGGTAGAAAGTTAACCAGTAGATGGGAAATAGCTCACTATTTTGACAAACTAGAGACAAGGTCACACAAGAAAGTGCAGTCTTGCATGAGGAAATGCCAGGCTGCAAGCGAAGATATGATGTCTCGCGTGAGAAAGTACAGGAGTTGACTAAAAATTGATAGGGTTTTTGATAGAATTGTGGAAAAACTTCACACAGAGATGTGAAGTCTCACGCGGTGAAGTACAAAAAGAGAAAAATCTCACGCGAAAATGTGTAGAGAACCCAGCAAAAAAGTACAGAATCAAATAGTTTGGATTGATTTTTGAGATAGATTCAGATTTTGAAACATAGTGTGGGCTATTCTCTGACAGAAAGTTCAGTTCTCAGACTAGTTTTAGGATAGTTTAAATTAGAAAAATCATTTTTAAGGTTTCAATCACTCGTTAATAGTCATTGAATTTGGGACCAGTAGGTAAATGTGAAACAATCAATAGTCAAAAATAGTTCTACTAAGGATAAAGAAACTTGGAAGAAACATGGGAGTCTTGACAAAGAAAATGGTAGAGAAGACAAAATCTATGCCTCGCAACTTATGTGCATGTGTCCACCTCACACAATCGTGTCACCCCCTAAAGGGTGCCTGTATTTTTGGTGTTTCCAAAGACTCAATAATATATGTTGAAAGGTTACCCTTGAAGTAGGGGCCAGTATCATATACCACCTTCAAATATCCAAGTGCATGCCTATGGTGAGAATCTATGGGAGAGATTCTTTCCCCTCCCTATGCAAAGATTATGTCCCCTTTTAGAGATGAACCAAGTAGGAAACTAACTAAAATAGTGTTTAATAGGCTTTCATTCACATTAACCTTTGATGCCCTCACAAGAAAGGCTAGGGCCTCTCAGCCACACTGACACTTGAAAGTGTACATCCCTGCAAGAAGGACTAGGAGCGGTGTTGCTCAGTACAACAGACAAAGCTTTCTCAAGATGTTTATCATGGATCAAGAGAAAGAAGTTAACATGGCTTTGGAGTCTTTAGAATCAACAAAGCTACTTTATTATAGTGAGGTGGAATCATCGGCAAAAGGTGTGTACTCACTTGGGTCATTCCTGGAGGTTCAACTTCTAGTAGGCCCTCTAAAGGTGACGCAGACTTGGCTCAGATTCAAGGGTCAGAGTTTCTGATTCTCTCAAAGAGAAAAGAGCATAATCCTATACCTCTACACCTTACCCAAATACACCAGACATGTTTATCACCGAGCTAACTCCTCTTCAACCAATCCAAAAGCTTCTAGGTTTTTGATTCTCTCAATGAGAGAAGAGAATAATAACCTCACTAATGGATGTGCTAAAGGTTTTCTACCTTTTCTTTAGTCCCCAGGTATCTATCATGCTAGCAATGTTTGGGTCTCAGATTCATCTATGGGCATCACTTCCATGTAATGAAGATCCTATTGCCCTATTCTGCTATCAAGACCTTAAGAAATTTTAACAAGGCCCTATTTAAACTATGTGAAGAAAGCAATAACATAGACAGAATGTTTGAGTGGGTTTGAGATGGCTTTGAAAAGCATCTTTGGAAAGCGTCCTACAATAAAACTGTCAGTAAGTATGCATAGTTGTGTTTTGGAAATCTTTGACAAATGTCCTGCAGCCCACTGTTAAGCTGTATCAGAAAAATAGAATCATGAAATCACAACGAAACAAAGAATATCAGAAAATAGGAAGCAAGTAGTACCAAATTGTGAAAAATTAAATTTCTGGTGTTAGAGTTTGTGCGAGATAATGCACAGTCCCACACAAGAAAACACCTTTGTCACGTGAGGAAGTACTAAGACAAGCACAACTTCACGCGGTATAGTGAGAATCTTCTTGTGAGAATTCATACCAGAGGCGTACAGACGTACAAATAGAATGCAAAAAATTGATAGAAAATTAAAATGAGATGATGCCAGAAATTGATTTTCTCCCCCATGGTGGATGCCAAAAATGTATAAGCTAAATATGGGCCTCTAATTTAGCCTTACACTTCAACATAGTCATTTTTCATCAGTTACAGACAAGAATGAATATGAGATCATTCATCTTGTTGTTTTGGATGATTCGACTTGTTGCCTCCTATCTAGGTAGGGTTAGGGATTGCTCTCAGAATCAAGAGTCTAACAACCATAGACTAACACTAGAATGGAGGATTTAATTGAGAGCAAAGTGTAGTTATTCTAGCATGAATATGCAAGATTAATCTAGAAAATGGAATATGAGTATTTAATCTAAGAATAGTGAAAGAAAACTAGATTAAGAAATGAAGTGCATATTCAATCTAAGCATGATATATTAATCTAGAAATGATTAGATTAAACTAAGAATGAAAGCTTTGAATGCAAATGAGATAATAATTTGACAGAGTTTCAATACTTCAAAAGTTGGATCCCCATGAATAAAAAAAGAGAGTTCTTTTATAGAATCTTGGGTTCAATCGATGGTCGAGATTGAATCAGACAAATGGTGAAGATTGAAGGAGCATTCAGTTTAGAATAGAAAGTTTCCAATAGAGAGGTAGACAATTGTTTGCCTTTTGAGTGTGTAAAGCAGTTAATTGATTTATTGCACTTCTGGATTTCCAGTTAGCTCAAAGTTTCCTTTTCTAAACTGAAGAGAAGATTTTTGGAGAGAATATTTGATTAAATAAATACAATATTGCCTCATAAATGGATTTTCTCAATTATCTAAATAATTAAATTCAATTATTTGAAATGAGGATATTTATTTAAAAACCAAATATTATTTAATTCCTTTTTTATGTATTTTAGCTAAAGAGGGTGGATTTAATTTAATTAAAGTGCTAGGACTCTATAGTTAAATTAATCAATCATAGGGTTTATTTAGCCAATTTGTAGTCATTATTTAGGAATTAAATATGATATGTGATTGATGTAGATTTAAAGTTTTCTGCATTTGACACTAATTTGAGTAGAGTCAATTAGAAGACAGAAGTGCCTAGTACAATACGACTTCAATGATTCAGAAATTAATAGAATGAGACTAAATTCAACAAAATTGGTTAGGATAGCAAGATGCCAATTTTGGGGTATTACAGGCCTTAGTAGGATGGCACAGTCATAGTGATGACTGACCAACTATGCCTTAGAAATGACTGAGTGTTTGACACTAATAGGGAAGATGACTTGGAGATCAACAATCTCCCCCTTTGACAATAGTAGAAAAAATAGTTGATCATGACTTATCATTACAAAAATTAGTACTTAGTACTCCCCCTTAGACTATGACTTGGTCTTCATAAAGAATTCAATATATATAGCATATGTACATGAATTTTAACATACTCATGACTTCAAACCTAAAATACATTAATTGTACCTTTCCTCATCTATTTCCCCTTCATACCTTTCTCTATCGACTCTGCCTTAATCTTCATCTTCTCCTTTGATCTTATTTCTATTTCCCCCTTGTTTTTGTCACTTTTAGCTACTGGGGTGTTGGGGTAAGATAATTATCCAAAAATGGTTTATGAATTTGTAGAATCAAAGCTAATTTATTTTCCAAACTACATCTAACAGGTTCCAAAAATTGAAGCTTTTTTCTAGCTAAGCAGTTAGATCAACCAAACTATCTTCTATAGAGAGATGAGGATCTCTCTATACTAACTCTTTGTCATTTTTAATTCCCTTTGCATGACCTCAAAATGAGGTGTCAACATTTTCTAAATAGAAATCAACTTAGCCCTTAGTTTTCCATCATTAGCCATCAACTTGGCTAATCTCCCTTGGGTATGAGTCGACCTAGTAAAATGAATGGATCTTGAACTTGCGTCCATTCTCAATGAATGTCTTGTTGAATTCAAATCTAACTATAGCCTCTCAATAAGTTTTTGGTTATCCTTTGTGAATAATTCTACATCACAAATATTTTTATACAAAGAATGAACATTTTGTACAACTTCTAAATTATTTACAAGATCAGAAAGTTTAACCTGTTTGACAACAATCTGTGTTGACACTTTCTCAAGAACTTTGGTCTCAAACTTCCTCTTAGACCACTTCATAATCTTCTCATTGGCCTCTATATCATCATTGTTAACCTTTTTAACAATGTGAACTAGTTGTTCTAAAATAGGTGTGTTCTCATTAATATCTTGAAAATCAAATGCATTAATAAAAATATCTTTGATCTCATGTAATACCTTCTTCTGTTGATGTTCCCTTCTCATTTCTTCTTGTTTACTCTTATTTTTTAATAAGTCTTGCATAATTTTCATCTTCTCATATGTCAAGTTATCAGTGTCCCATTTTGGAATCACTATAACCTCATCTAGTGTCACTTGATCAACAAGAGACTTGTCCTTCTTCTTGTGCAACTTTTTCTTCTAGGTCTCCAATTTGCTAGTACTAAGCAAGGTGAGGTATGATGATGATACATCAACACTTGGTCTATGCTCTTGTTACACTTTACTAGTGACAACATCAATTGAAATGGACTCCTTCAGAGTAGTAACTATCCATTATATCATAAAAATTTCTCCTAGTTGTTGAATAAAATCACTTATCTGTTGAGTCATTGGTCAATCTTGACTCCAAACAACATCTCCTATGGTAGGAAAAGAAGTTTGAAGATAGAAAAATATACAGACCATCAGGGATCCAAACTTACACATTATGTTCTTTGCTTTCCTGATTAATTATAAATTTTATGCCAATTGAGTTAATTACAGCTCGTTAGGACCATATGTATGATCCTTCTTAACTATTTTCCACACCTAATCAACAAGATAGGGTATACTATCCATCCTGCTAGACTAGTAAAACTTGTTAGATATAACTCTTACTACAAACTTAATCTCAAGGTCTATGATGGTAGAGATTGTCATTTCTCATTTTTTCCATACTACCATTTTGTTGGCCTCAATCACTTCCTTACTCTGGCATTGCATAGTCCTCTTTCCATCGATAATAGGGTATCTGATAACTCAGTTAATGATCTCCTTAGTTATCTTTACTGGCCCATTCTCCAACCAGAGATGTATGTCTTGAACTCAGCTTAGGATTACCTTTATCCATTCAATTTTTAAGTTGTGAGAGAAGTCTAGGGAATGAACTAACCCTTTCCTGATAATATTATTGTGCTTAGCTTCAGCACTCCATTTTCATACAATTTATTGTATGCCTCCCTCAACTCATAATCTCCAATCTTATATATTTTGTACATATACCACGATCTTACATCATGGATCATCAAAATTTTTGTTGGAGTCGATGAAAGGGCCCCCAAGAGATCTCCCTTCACCATGCTTTCTGGTATCACCGATAATTTAGGTTGTAAATAGGTATCACTCCTGACTAACTAAACATTTTTTATCTCCTTTAATTTCTTTTTCACTTCTGCACATGAACTTGCCACCATTTCTTCAATTTAGGGTTTGAAATACTAGTTCTAAGTAACTTGGTAGAAAAATAATTTCTCAACACTTCACAATACTCACCAATGACACAAAGTTGAATCTTCACAAACTTCACACAAATCGCTTTCTCAATCACCTTTGAATTTATTTGTAAATTCTTTTATCACTTGGTTAAATGAAAATGAACAATAAAAATCACTATATCGATTCAAACAATTGAATTAGGTCTTCAATAAATTGATGAAGGGTGCTCCCCTTAATACCACAAACACATAACAGAAATAGAGAAACAACAACAATATGCAAGAACATAAAATTGGCTTCTTATTATCTCCACAAATGTGGAATTACAAACTTTCAGAATTACAATATGCAAAGCCACATGGGCATTCCCTTACAATATTTTGTAGGACAAAGCCTCGAATTATTACCCAGATCTACTACCCAGAACTGCCCCTGAACTGCCTAAGACAACACTATGGGCCTTCTTTATATAGGCAATTTCCACCACCCGAGAAGGTTCCACAAATTTAGCCCAAAGGGCCGACCAAACTTAGAAGTATTTTATTTTACAATTTTTTACATCAAAGTCAGCTCAAAATAAATTTTGAAACCCGAACATAAATTTTGAAGGAAAGTTATTTTCCGCCATTTCAGGTGACTCAACTTCCGAAGACCATAAGTCATCGCCAGTTGCTCCAATTGACTATTACAACCCCAATTTGGAAATGCCACGAAGCGCTCTATAGGCTTGACTCATGCAAGTGCCCGTCACCCAAATTCTTGACCTCATCCGAGGCCTCTAAAGCCTTCAAAACTGAGTTCAAAGTTTCTGTACCCTGCTGCCAATACCGAAAATCTTTAATATCTACAAAGCTAGACTTGATATGTTAATGGAACTTTACTGGCAGGCTGATACGACTGAGATGAACCTCCACATGTGAAATCAGAACATTCTAAGATTTATGACCAACTTACTAAAAATAGCAAGTTTCCATAAATAGTAGCTCTACACAAGATATCCCTTATTGAATACAAAAACATAAATATTTTTTTGGGTGATGCAAGATTGCTCTTACACCCAGGATGCTCCTTCATCATAAATTATCTATACATGAGTGAGTTTAATATAGCTATCTTGGTTCTCACATAATAGCTCAGTTAACACATTCCCTTATTCCATCACTTGGTCAAAACCATGACTCGGTCATTACTAATATTTCCACACTTAACTTGATGAATATATCAGCTTGGTCGATATAGTAGCTCAATGCATACTGTGAAACTTGATCACTACAGACATCAATACCGATGCTCAACACTAATTATGCATATGAACTCTTTACTTGGTTCTTGTCTCAAATATATCGTAATGCATCTTAAATTATGCAGATATGGACTTTAACATTGTATGCACCAAAAAATGGTCACCTAGACTTTGGGTCCCATTTATTTGAATTATCAATCCTGAATCAATTTCAACATTATCAATTTCTTGATCAAATCCTAATTCAATCATATATTCAATTTTTATCCTATGGTTTAACCATTTATTCTAAACCTTTATTTAATTAAAAGAAATTTCCTCCCCTTTTATTTAAATAAAAAATCCCCACTTTTCTTCTTATCCTATGTTGCACAAATAAAGCATTTAATTCTTATTTATAAAGAAAAAAAAAAAAAAAAAAAGAAAAGTACTTTTTGTCTCACATGGACATAAAGTAAATGCCCAACATAAAGTAAATGCTTGTAATTTTCTTATTGGACGATATTTGTGCACAAGGATCAAGCTTCTATTTTTCTCCATCATTGATTAAGTTTTTTGCCTCTTAATCTCGATCATCCATTGATTCTCATTCTCTATAAAAGAAGAGATCTCTTCTTCATTTTGCATACACTTGAATTTTATGCTATTGTTATGCTACAGGTTTTCTAAGTCATCTTAAAGCTTTTGGAGACATTCTTGCATCAAGTTTTGAAGATTTGGGGCATCATTGGCATTCATCTTGCATCTACATCACATCCTAGCTTGCATCATAGTTGCATCATCTTGGTATCATTTCCATTCATGTTTTAGATTATTCTCACATAGTTTAATTAGAGGGTTTGTAACTCTTTCATTTCCATTTTCATAGCCTAATTTGCATACTTGCATGCTCATCTTAGATTAATTTTGCATTTCATTGCATTCATTTGGATTCTTGGAGATATTGACATTGTTTACCTTGTCTTTGATTTGGAATCTCTCATTGTGTGGTTGACTAGCAAGGTCATGAGTTTATAGCTCTAGCTGAGAGCAAAATCCATAATCTTGCAAGTCCATGCATAGAGAGCTATGGATCGATTTATGAGGGCTCATCCTTGAGTTTCCTTGAATGTAAGGATTCATAGAAGTGTGGTTACATTTTCATCATACATTTTTTTGCACCCACCATGGGGCAACTCACCTCTTGCATGTTGATTTTGATTATTTTTGGAGCTAACTCTTGTGCAGATTTCTTTGGAGATGGAAAATCCTAGATTTTGAAAGATTGGATCATATCTCCCAAATGGCTTGGTGTTTTGGTCTAAAAATTATTTTTCAGGTTGGTGACATATCAAAGAAGCTCCAATAAAAAATTCAAAATTTTCTAATGTATTTTCAATTTTTTATAATTTTTTCTTGATTTTTCATAAAAAATTAATTTTCAATGCACATTAGCATATTTTTTAGAAATTTTTACATTTTCAGAAAGCTCTTCAAATTATATATGGGGTCCATTCTTTATGTTTTGAATTTGGATGCAATATAGTGGCTCAAATAATTGATTTACAAAAATTGGTTTTTTTTGGTAAAATGGGTCTCTAGGCACAAATGAAGAGGATTTTCTAAAATTTTTACATTTTTGGAAAGATCTCTATTTTTTAGTAGGGTTCTCTATTTTGAATTTCTATTTTTTTGGCCAAAATCATATCAAAAAAATCAGATCTTGTTGACTAGGTCAAATGCAAAAAAAAAATAATTTTGTGATGGGTATGCACTTATTTTTCATTGTTCAATGCATTATATGAGTTATCATTTGAATTACTTGTTGGCTATTATTGCTCCCAAAAATTTATTTTCAGATCTAACCCTAGGGTTTGCATAAGTTGGATATACATTGCATATCTTGTTTGCTCGTTTTCTTGTCTTGTTTATTTGAAGTTGCTCTTTCTTTCATGGAAAATGCTTAAAACAAAGCATTGAACTTGAGGTACTTTGTTCCATCTCTGCAACATTTTGATTTTGGGATTAAAATTGAACCTCTCATGTGTTTGGCTTGAGTATTTACATGCTTTCATAGAACACATTTCAATTGATGCTCTTAATGAGAAATGAATGGACATAGATTTGCTTTCATACAAGTTTGTGTAAGTGAATGCTTGTGTTTAAACTTTAAGTAATTCTTGGTTCCAATATCAAATATCTCATTAAGTGATTGAGGGCATGGATTCATTCCTTGTTTACATAGGGAGTTAAATGCACCACTTTGTGGACTCACTCTATGTTTGCTAGGAAAGTTAAATATTCCATTGGTTCAACCCTTTTTCATTTGTGAGTAGTATTAATAAGAAACTTTGGAGTACTTTTGGTTGATCTTGTTGGCTAAATTGGGTTGTTGGACTTGCTTAGTTCTAATCATCCCTTGTTTCCAGCCTTTGGATGCAATATCAACATTCATACATAGGGGAGGGGTCTACTTGAAAAGAGCATTAAGTGTTCCACAAAGTTTCCCCCTTTTTGTGCTTTCTTGATCTCATTAGTGTTCTAAGGTGTGGACCCACTTTGAGTTTGTGTGAGGAGTTAAATGTTCCACTTTTGGACTTGCTTTGAGTTTGTGTGAGGAGTTAAATATTCTACCTTGTGGACTCACTTCACATTCACTTGAAGAGTTAAATGTTCCACTTTTGGACTCACTTCACATTCACTTGAAGAGTTAAATGTTCCACTTTTGGACTCACTTCATATTTACTTGAAGAGTTAAGTGTTCCACCTTTAGTGCTTTAAATACTTTTGATAGTGAATTACTTACTTTTTATTTTTTAGAAGGCCTGCTTGGGGACACACCACCTCAAGGGACGACCTTAACTCCTGTGTTCCGGCGGAGTATAAATAATGGGTGGTGAATCGAAAGACACATCTCTTGAGAATTGAGTTTGATATCACTCTTGGCTAAGCCTCAAAGAAATTTATATCTTAGAGAAGTGAAGGAGGAGATTTGGGTTACCGTCTCCCTCTAGCTGTGTGATTTTAGATTCTTCTCATCTATAGATTTGAGCCTCATGTACCTTGTGTATATCGAGGACTCCCTTTAGAAAAGCTATGTATATCCCTGTAGATAGCTTGATAGGATATTGTTCTGTTCTAAGTGCCTGCTAAAATATTTTCAAGAACATACACAAGTAGAATCTTTAAGGAGTAGAAGTACTAAGTCACTATTCCTATTCATGTGCAAGGTTGCTTTGTCCCTTGCCCATTGCTTGAAGACTATTTGCTTGAATTCCCTGATTGCTGTTCTATGTGCTTGATCATCATTGTGAAATATTTTGAAAAATCTAATTGGATTATTGAAACTAAGTTTCATCCTACTATAGTGAGTTCCCTTAGAAGCTTGGTCTTCCTTGGTCAGTCCAAATCTCAGATCCTAGGTGTTGTCATGTTGCTCAACATCTCAATGAACGTTATGGTATCAAATGCACAAGATGACTCTTAGTCTTCTTCTTTCTTCTCCATTTCCCATGTTCTTCTAAAGTCTTCTATTGCCATGGGAAATTCTTCTTCTTCTTCTTGATTCTTTTTCTCCTACTCTCTAGTCTGCATTCTTCTATTTTATATCATTCCTATGCTTGATTCTTCTTCAAGAACCATGAATCTCAAATATCTAATTTTGGAACCCTTATTAAGAATAGATGATCTTGAGCTCATTGACATATTCAAAAAGTGTTGTTCCTCCAAAATTCTCATGAGTGATGAATTTATGACAAAAATTAAAAAAAGTCAATTAAATCAGATGCCTTTGCTAGAATCATACTCATGATCTCATCCAAATATTCTTCATTTTCTAAATCTTCTCATCATTCCTCACATTCTAAATCTTATCATGATTCTTCTAAACACTATTCACATTCTTCATCTTCCAAATCTTATCATGACTCTTCTAAACATTATTCAAATTCCTCATTATCCAAGTCCTCTTCCTACACTAAGTCTTCAATTTCCATTTCTTCACGATCTCATTCTTCATCTACTTCTTCAAAGAGTCTTACTTCTCTTCACAAGACATACCATAATGAGCAATGTGATAGTCCTTATGATACCTCTTCCAGAAAGAGTGATGCACCCACCTATGATGATTATGATGACTATGATAATGGACAATGTAGTGATACCTATGATACCTCTATTCCTAAGAGTCCTCCTAGTTGTGTCCTTATGCTTACTGGAAATGGGTCCTCATATTGGAAAGATCGTGATGATGATCCATATGATTTAGATTTTGAAAGAAACTTTGATGAGTTTTGTGAACAATACCTTGATTATAATCCAGCTACTACTGTTGAGGAATATAAAATGCACCGTGCTGATTTGAAATGTAAATATTATAAGAATCCTTCCTCTAGAAACTCTCAAGCTGAAAATAAAGATTGCACTCTCAAGCAAGATCATGTTAATGATGAACCTTTGTCTTGTGATGGTTCCCTTCCATCCACTACTTCCTCCAATACTCATACATTTCCTAAAGCTTCCAATTCTTCCAAATCTTTCACAAATTATTCATCCAATAAAGATCCTAATACTTTTCATGTAGTTCCCTATAGTTATCCTCAAGGGATACCTCTTAAAGAAACTCAAGCTAACCTTCACTTGGCTGCAAATACTTTAAAAAATGCTAAACCTAAAGAGCCTAAGCCTTTATATGCTACTTCAGCTAGTCCTTCACCATCTCTTCCAAAGTCTTCCATACAATTCCAACATGCTTCCTTGTCCTTAGAAGTGGCTCCATGTCAAGAGGACTCTAAAAATGATAAAGAAAATAACATAAAGAAAGATCAAGATCAAGAACCCTTCATGTCATCCAATCCTGTTCATAATATCTCTCATTTATTTCATGGTTCTTTTGATCCTTTACGCCCTTCCTCATTCATTCCACCATGTCTTAAGTCTTCTCCTAAGCAAGATCAAGCTACTACTCACGCCATTGAGCTTATTGATAATCAACATAACCTTACTACACTTGTGCCTTCTAAAGATGATACTTCCATTGAGGTTATTGAAAATGGTGTTGTTATTTCCAATGTTAAGCCTATTGAAAATCAAGAGAAAAATTATGCGCTTATACTATTCAAAGATCCTTGTCAAGATCAAAGTCTTCCATCTTCTTATTCTACCGCTCCATGTTCACTTCTATTTTCTACTCTTCTTAAGTCTTCGCAAGCTGTGAATGATCCTATCAAAGAAACTGCTCCTATTCAAGATGTCTAGGATCCTGTTGAAAATTCTATATCTCACTCTAATGATGCTGATATCCTTGGTTGTGATATAGATGCTGATGAACTTATTGATTATCCTTTTGCATCTTCCACTTCCATCCTTGGACCTCTTCCACCGCTGCTAAGGACTTCACATCTGCCTTCCATATTGGGTCCTTATGTCCCTTCACTTTCCCCTTCTAACTCTCATAATTTGTCATCCATCTTGGGTCCTTATGTCCCCCCATCTCCTATCTTTCCTCAAGATCAACATAGATGCATACCCTTGAATCCTTTTCATCCACCCACCCATCTAAACCAGTCATATCCTCCTTCTTCTTCCACAAGTCCCAAGTCTTTTGGAAGTAACTTGAATGTTCAATATAAGAAAAATAAGTAATACAAGAATCCATCAAAAAAAGATCACCATGTCTCCTCTAATCAACATGGAGGCATAAAGTCAAAAGAGATATCTAAGAAGAAAACTACAAGACAAGTATGGGTTCCAAAATCCATCATTGAAGATATTCTCTCTAAATCATCAAAAAGAAATGAAAAGCCTACGACTATATGGATTCCAAAGTCTCTCTTAAAAGAGTCTAATGTAAATAAACAAGTGAAGTTGACATTCAAGCCTCCAAAGGCTTCCACTTCATCTTGTTCCAAAAAAATTCTTCAATTCCATGCACCTAAACCACAACCTCTGCTAAACATTCACCATATTCATTCACGTATTCCTTCATTCACATTTCCTCGACCCTCTCACCACCCTTCAAGGTGTGTGTTGATGTTGATATTGTCTTCCTTTCCATCTACCCTTTCAGTACAATCCTTCCATTCATTATCCTTCTACCTTCTATCATTTTTCCTCATTTGCCTATTCCTCATATCTTCCAACGTCACTCGCTTTACATAAAACCTTATCCTCCATTTTTCTCTTCTATCTCCCTTTCCCTGTCAGTATCTTTAAGCATATCATTTTGAATCCTTGACATATCATGGTTTATCCTTTCAAGGAGCATTATCTAAAAAGCTTGCCTTGTTCCCAAAAAAAAAAAAATTTAAAAGAAAAAAAAGAAAAAAATTAAAAAAATTGAAAATGTGCCTTGGTGAAAACCTGGAAACAGGCGCCTTGGTAGAAAAAGTAAAGAGAAATAAATTCAACCTACGGTGAAAACCACTCCCTTGTGGCACCTTAGATAAGTACCATGATGAAAACCTAGCAATCAAGCGTCATGCGTAGTTCTTCTACATGTTTCATCCATTTCATCTTCACTCTTTGATCTTGACAATGTTGAACTATGCACGAACATTTGGCTATCTTTGGATGATCTTGCTTTCATTCCATTCATGTTTAGCTTTCATGTTAATTTTCCTCCATTCATTCTAGCCTTTCGCTATCCTTTTCCCTTTTGGTCTTGATCTAATAAAAAAGAGTAAAACATGATGCTATGAAGCCTCTTTACATGTCTACTCCTTTGGACTGCATCCTTTCCTTCTTTTGCAGTGCGCTTTTGTGACTTATCATATGCTGACCTTTCATTGCTTTTCAAAATGTGCTTTACATGACAAATTTTTCCCTAGCTTGGGTACTCTTGAGGAGTTTGACCTTGAGGATTTCTTCCCTCCGTTTGCCTTCATTTTCCTTTCCTCCATCTCATTCACTAGCTTGTTAATCCCTCTTGTTCTCCATCTTTCTAGACATTGGGACTACACGATGTGATCTCGCTTGGAAGTTTGATGCCCATTCTGTCTAGGGGCATCCTTTGTACATATTTATGGATCCTGAAAAAATAAAAAAAATGATATATTATTAAAAATCCTAAAAAGCATATAATGTCCTGAAAAAATGATCATCTTAGTGAAAATCTAGCAATAGACACTTTGATGTATTTCCAAAAAAAATATATATTGCAAAAAATACAAAAAAATCACCAAATTCAAAAATTCAAAAAAAAAAAAGAAAAAGTGCCTTGGTGAAAACTTGGAAACAAGCGCCTTGGTAGCAAAAATAAAAAAAAATTATAAAAATTTCCGAAAAAAAAAAGAGGAAAAAAATGTAATAAAATCTGTCAAGTGGTGAAAACTTGAAAACGGGTGCTACTTGAGGCCTTTGCACCCCTGTTTCTCAGCACACGTCCTTGACACTTAGCCTTTCTCCATCATGTCTTGACCTTATTTGACTTGGTTTGGAATTGGTCTTTGTCTTTGTCTAGGAGGCATAACTGTTTGCATAGGTCCTTTAGGTGCGTTTGTCTCTTGGGGCATTTCACCATAGGTGTTTTTCGACACCACCCCAAATAGTATTTTTCAACACTACCCTTGCGTCGAGTGTTTCTTAACACTTATTAGATGTCTTACCCAATAGTCTAGTATGCTGTGATATTGCTCATTTGTAGATGCGATGATCAGAGTTTGACTCTATGACCAACACACATGCACTTAAACAATCAACTCGTTGAGATATGTTGACTTTATTTTTCTTTGTGTGTTGTCTATGGGGATTTCTTTGATGAGTGGTCTCTCCCTGAGACATTTTCGATGATGCATAGTTAGAATACTGAGGGTATGAGAACATGTTTTATTTTTTTATCTGCTTGTGGGTATATTTTGTTGATCCTAACTGTCATGAGCATTTATGTTGGTCTTCCTTGACACTTGGGATCTACAAGGTATTATCCTTGACTTTTTTTATGTGAGTGCATGCTTCTATTTAATATGAATTTCATGTGTCTTGATACAAGCATAATCTTGCCATAACAAACTTAGGTGATCTCACTGCATTAGTCATCTTGACCTACATGTCTTTGATGCCTAGGTGAGATTCCCACATTTCTATCTGATAAAGATCATATTCATAGCCACATAGTTATGCTAGTGTGTATTGTATGATCTTATGATGCTACCAATAATGCGTGATGATGATAATTAGATGTCTATAAGCATTGTGACCTTGCAATTCAACCACTTTCATAGTCGCTTGCATTTTAGGTTCATGATTACTATAGTTCTTTGCATCTTGCATATAGAGAGAGCTCTCCTTTTTCATCTTACATGGACCTATTGGACAACTGTGCTTATTTTCTGATTCTTCTTGATCATATCTTTCATTCCTGGTCTTTCATATCACGTAATTTTCTATTCATTTTTGGACTCGACACCAAAATTCGCATTCACCTTGATCATCAAAATCACATTTCATTCTCTTCTGTACAGTTGATTGACCTTTTGAGGGATAATTCTTTGATCTTTGATGGAATTTCTTCCTTTTCACGTCTTTCAAACTTCTAGTCTTTCATTCACCCCACTTCTTTTCTTCTAATTCATCACTGGGGCATGTTTTCACTGCCTAATGGTTATTCTGTTATCATTTATCTTCGATTGTGATTTCATTATGATTTGATCAAATATTTATCAGTTTGCTATTCTCCTCTACCTGATTTCAATTTTGATTCCGAGGGGGCAGTACCTATTAGATTTTAATCCTTGATTCTTTGATTTTCTTGATTCAGCTATCCTTCTGTGAGTTTTCGCTCAAGGTTGAGATTCTTATCTCTTATTTTGGATATGATCCCGAATCGATCTCATGTCCAGAATCCTTTGTTTATGTTTTTCTGGATGTGATCCTGAATCGACCTCATATCTGAGTTATTTTGTGATCCCAGATCGATCTCACATTTCAACTTCATTCTTTGACCACATGTGATCCCAAATCAATCTCACATTAGTCAAAGAGGGGCAAATGTATGCACCCAAAAATGGTCGCCTAGACTTTGGGCCCCATTTATTTGAATTATCAATCCTGAATCAATATTTTCAAAAATCAACATTTTTCAACATTATCAATTTCTTGATCAAATCCTAATTTAATCATATATTCAATTTTTATCCTATGGTTTAACCATTTATTCTAAACTTTTATTTAATTAAAAGGAATTTCCTCCCCTTTTATTTAAATAAAAAATCTCCACTTTTCTTCTTATCCTATGTTGCACAAATAAAGCATTTAATTTTTATTTATAAAGAAAAATAAAATAAAAAAATAAAAGAAAAGTACTTTTTGTCTCACATGGACATAAAGTAAATGCTCAACATAAAGTAAATGCTTGTAATTTTCTTATTGGACGATATTTGTGCACAAGGATCAAGCTTCTATTTTTCTCCATCGTTGATTAAATCTTTTGCCTCTTAATCTTGATCATCCATTGATTCTCATTCTCTATAAAAGAAGAGCTCTCTTCTTCATTTTGCATATACTTGAATTTTAGGCTATTGTTATGCTACAGGTTTTCTAAGTCATCTTAAAGCTTTTGGAGACATTCTTGCATCAAGTTTTGAAGATTTGGGGCATCATTGGCATTCATCTTGCATCTACATCACATCCTAGCTTGCATCATAGTTGCATCATCTTGGTATCATTTCTGTTCATGTTTTAGATTAATCTCACATAGTTTAATTAGAGGGTTTGTAACTCTTTCATTTCCATTTTCATAGCCTAATTTTCATACTTGCATGCTCATCTTAGATTAATTTTGCATTGCATTGTATTCATTTGGATTCTTGGAGATATTGGCATTATTTCCCTTGTCTTTGATTTGGAATCTCTCATTGTATGGTTGACTAGCAAGGTCATGAGTTTATAGCTCTAGCTGAGAGCAAAATCCATAATCTTGCAAGTCCATGCATAGAGAGCTATGGATCGATTTGTGAGGGCCCATCCTTGAGTTTCCTTGAATGTAAGGATTCATAGAAGTGTGGTCACATTTTCACCATACAAACATATCTTATGTTAGAAATTGGTGTTAAATATAGCAATTGAAATACAGTTCCTTACATACCTTCTTTTCTTAGTTAGGAGTAGTGTGATCACCTGATCCATTTGATTGGGTGATCTCAGTTTCACTGGTTCCACTGTTGCTTACTTCCTCTTTCTTGCTTAATTTTTGATTCATCTGGCTCTCTCTCTGATCAATAGTCTTTTCATCTTTGTTCTATTCATTTCTAGGTGGTGGTACTCTAGTAATGTAGTCTCTTCTTAAAAGACCAATCTTGTGACAACTATAACAGAACAAACTTCCATTCATCCAAGTCTTGGATTTACCTCTAAAGTGTGTCCTTATACAAATTTGTACAATATGACCATATTCACCACAATAATGATAATTGTGCCATGTATTATAATCCCAATTGATTTTGTTACCTTTCCTAGGTGTATTTCCTTACTTCTTGGATGTTCAATTAGAGTTTCCATTGGATCTATCATCATGTTCTCTATGACCATACTTTTGACAATTGTAACAATGTCCTTGAAATCTAGGTGCAACAGGTGTATTGCTAGCTTTTGACCTACATTCATGGGCCTGTTGTCCATGCTTGTTATAGTTAAAGAAATATCCATTAAATTTAGGCTTAGGATTGGACTTAGCATTCGTTCTTCTACAAATGTTTGGTGTGTGTCCTTGTTTCCCATAATGATGACATGTAGGTTTGTTTCTCTTTGGCTTTGCATTCCTCTATTTTCTACTCTTTGACGATTCTCCTTCTATAGTAGATGACTGGTGCTCAATATAGCATAGTCCAAAGGTGTCACTGGATCTTCTTAGTAATCTCATAATTTCCTCAAAATATCTTATGGCTTCATTAGGTTTTTTCATCCTCTCATTAAGTTCCTTTTCAGATCTCAACTCATTCTTTAATTGATTGTTCTCTAATCTCAGATTTTCAATTTCCATGTCTTTCCTTTTTGTCTCTATATTTATAGTTAGCACTTGATTTACCATGTCCAACTGATTATTTGTGATCTTTTCAACATCAAATGTCCTTTCATCAAGTCTAGTATCCATTTGTCTCTTATATTCTTCTGCCATTACCTTGTCTTCCTCAACTTTCTTTTTCTATTAAATTAATTAACATACTCTTACTGATTCGATTTCATGTTCTCTCTTCAAACTTCAAACTTCTTCATTCAGCATGTTGTTTCTCTCCAATATATCTTCTATTGTTGCATCACTTTCACTAGAATTTCCATTATCAAATAGACCTCTAGTGTATTCTTCTTGATATTGAGTGTCATTCTACTGGATTGCCAATTCTTTCCTTGTCTTTAAGGATTTCTTCAATTCCTCTCTTGCTACGTCAAGCTAGTGTAGTGAAAGATGGATGTGAATCTTCTGGTTCTCTATGATCTTTCCCAACTTACAAACCTCCATCTCCAAGATCTTAACTCTCAAGATGTTAGACTTCTTTTAAGAGAACAAAGCTATGATACCAATTGTTGGAAGTCTATTGGGAAAGAAGGATATTGAGAAGGGGGTGAATTGGGATCTATAAAACTTTTACTCTTTTCAATCAAATAGATTCAGCATGTATATCATGAATCACATAAACATAAACTGCAATACTATAATAGTTCTAGATCTTAATCACATCCATGAACTCAAATGTAAATACACAACACAAAGATTTTGGTTACCCAGAAACCCTTGAAAGGTAAAACTGGAGTGGGAATGACACCCACAAATATTTACTACTGTAGCAATAAAGTGTACCTATTAGGGCTACAAAGTTTGATCACGTTTGGTCATCTACCTTGTGAGGGGTTTGCCTTGTTAAGACCTTAGAGACTTATTCAATCTATCTTGATTAAAGGATTTAAACTTAAAATGAAGTAAGCACTCTATTAGGAGATTAAAAAATCTCTGTTAGGACCACTTTATTAAAAGGTTTACCTTGATTCACTTGCTAGAATGTATCAATACCTGATCCTTTAGTTTGCACTTCAAATGGTGATAATATATCTCATCTTTCCAATTCTTAATCTAAAATAACTTACATTCAGTGTATAGCCAAACCATAACTCAAAAGGTGTTTTGTTCATTTCTTTCTTCAGTTAAACTTGATTCAAGGTGTATACAACAGTGCTAACTGCTTCTCTCTAGTACATTTGTGCAACATTTTTCTCAATCATTAATGTTCTGGCACAATCAACAATAGATTGGTTCCTCCTTTCAGCAATCCCATTCTACTGTGATGTCCTAGGTGTAGAAACATGTCTTTTGATTCCATGCTCATTACAGAAATTAGTGAATTCATCAGAAATAAACTTACCTCCTCTATTAGATCTTAAGAATTTCAAGTCTTTCCTAGTTTCTTTTTCAACTTTAGCCTTATACCATTTATACAATTTGAATGTCTTAGCTTTTTCTTTTAAGAACATGATTGTCATCATCCTAGTGTATTCATCAACAAATAAAATAAAATATTTGTCACCATAGTAGCTTTGAGTTCTCATAGGACCACATAAGTTGATATGTACCAACTCCAAAATAACTTTAGATGAATAGTCTTTACTTTTAAAACTAGATTTGGTCATCTTTCCTTTCTGACATTGATTGCACATAACATGATCAGGTTTGGTTAGACTTGGTAGACCTCTAACTCTTCTCTTTTTACTGATCTTAATCATGTTATCAAAGTTCACATGACACAGTCTCTTATTCCATAACCATACATCTTCATTCTTCACTAGTAAACAAGAAGTTTCAGCACTGTCAAGATAAAATAAATTACCTTTTGATTGTTTTCTAGTACTGACAAGCTTTCCATTTTCATCATAAATTTTCACCTTCTTGCTTTCAAATGAAACTCGATGACCTGAGTTATTCAGTTGTACTACACTCAACAAATTGTAGTTAGGTCCATTTACCTAGTATGAATCATCACATCTAATCCTATCATTCAATTGTGATAGCTAAATGTTGACCTCTTACTTAGCCATACACTTGAACATAGGAATTCTTCACTAGATACACACAAGATTGAATGTGGGATCATTCATCCTACATGTCTGGGTGACTTGACCTGTTGCCTCCTATCTAGGTAGGGTTCATAATTTCTCTCAAAATTGAGAGTCGAGCAACCATAGACTTGCACTAGAATGGAGGATTTGATCTAGAAAGTGAAATGCACTTATGCTAAGATGAGAATGCAAGATTAATCTAGAATAATGTAAGAAAACTAATTTAAAAAGCAATGCATTATTAATCTAAGCATGATTTTAAGCTAGAAATGATATTAAGATGATAAATAAAATGAGATTAGCTAATGCTTTTGAATGCAAACAAGTTAAGATTTGATTGTGACAGTACTTCATTACTCAAAAGTTGCATCCTCTTGAATGAGAAACAAGAGGTCTTTAATAGAATACCAGGTTCAATTGACGGTCAAGATTGAATGAGACAAACAGTGGAGATTGAAGGAGAGTTCAGTTCAGAATAGCAAGTTTCATGTAGAGAGGCAGTTAACTATTTGTCTTTTGAGTGTGTAAAGTAGTTAACTGATTTGTTGCACTTTTGGATTTCCAGTTAACTCAAAGTTTCCCTTTTCTGAACTGAAGATAAGACTTTTGGAGAGAATATTTGATTAAATAAATACAATATTGTTGCACAAATAGATTTTCTCAATTATTTGAATAATTAAATTCAATTATTGAAATGAGGATATTTATTTAAAAACCAAATATTATTTAATTCCTTTTTTTATGTATTTTAGCTAAAGAGGGTGGATTTAATTTAATTAAAGTGCTAGGACTTTGTACTTAAATTAATCAACCATAGGGTTTATTTAGCCAATTATAGTCAATATTTAGGTATTAAATATAGCATGTGATTGATGTAGATTTAAGGTTTTCTACATTTGAGACTAAGTCGAGTAGAGTCAATTAGAAGATAGGATTGCCTAGTACAATAGGACTTTGATGATTCATAAATTGATAGAATGAGACTAAATGCAACAAAATTGGTTAGGATATCAAGATGCTAATTTTGGGGTATTACATTTTGCCCCTCTTTGAATTGATGTGCGAGTAGCACATTGATTCAAAGAATAGTCTGATGTGACAATTGATGGGATTTTTAGGATTATCTCCAGAATGAATCTTAACCCTCATAAGTTGAGGTTAGATTGTGAAGACATCAGTCAAATTACCACTTTTAGTAAGACTATCCCCAGAATGAGGCTCAATCTTTAGGAGTCAGGGTTAGATTTTCCCAATACCCGTTAATTAAATGATAACTGATACATATTTTTAGGACTATCTCTAGAATGAAGCTTAGTCCTTCAAGACCCAGGTTAGATTGCCCAGATACTGGTAAAAAGAGCTTTTGAGAGCCATCTCCAGAATGAAGCTTGACCTTGAGGGATCAAGGTTAGATTACCCCAATACCAAAAGAGATTTTGAGAACCATCTCCAAAATGAAGGTTGACTCCTAGGGATCTGAGTTGGATTGTTCAGATACCTAAAGAGATTTTGAGAACCATCTCTAGAATGAAGCTTGATCCTCAGGGATCTGAGTTAGCTTTCTCAGATACCTAAAGAGATTTTGAGAACCATCTCCAGAATGAATCTTGATTCTTAGGGATCAAAATAAGATTGCTTAGATACCTAAAGAGATTTTGAGAACCATCTTTGGAACAAAGCTTGATTCTCAGAGATCTGAGTTAGATTTCTCAAATAGCTAAAGAGATTTCAAGAACCATCTCTAGAACGAAGCTTGATTCCTAGGGATCTGAGTTAAATTTATCAGATACTTAAAGAGATTTTGATAACCATCTCCAAAATGAAGCTTGATTTCCAGGGATCTGAGTTAGATTGCTTAGATACCTAAAGAGATTTTGAGAACCATCTCTAGAATGAAGCTTGATTCCAAGGGATCTGGGTTAGATTATTCAGATACCTATAGAGATTTCAAGAACCATCTACAGAATGAAGCTTGATTCCCAGCAATTTGAGTTAGATTTCTTAGATACCTAGTAGTATGGTGATGATGCAAGGCACATAGATGCCCCTAGCGATTCAAGATCATGGAACATCCAATTTTGACCATGATGTATGAAAAACTGAACATACCCCAAGTGATGAGATTCCCCTAGCGATGAGGAATTTTGATTTGGATTAGATTGATTTGATAATTGATTTGATGAGATTCAATGATGCAATCATCCTACCCCAAGTGATGAGATGCCCCTAGTGATGAGGACTTTTGATTTAGATCAGATTGATTTGAGAATTGGTTCGATGAGATTCAATGATACAATCATCCTATCCACTCGGGAGTGAAATTGAAAGATGACATGTCATGAAGGTGATTAACAATAATAAGTTGCAGATAGAGATAGAATCATAGGTCTAGAAGAACTCATAACAGTTTACGGAAGAATTGAGAAGATTCAAAAACAATCTAGAGTGATTTGGAGGTTTAGTTGACCAAGTTTGACCAAGGTTGACTAGAGTTGACTTTTGATGAAAAAGATGAAGAAGTCGAGAAAATGATGATGAGATGTGATTCTGTCAAGAATACGACATCAGCAGGTCAACTACACAAGTGTCCAATCACGTCAGTCCTAAAAATTTTAAAATGCAATTTTGAGCTATGTAGACGTGTCAGATTTCAAGGTCGATCATGAAAATGGATTCAAAGTAGTTGATTTAGCCAAGGGTGAAGTTTTTGCAAAAAATAGAGCACTTTTGAAAATTAGGTCAAAACCTATATAAGGCCCAAAAGGGTCATTTTCAATTCATTTAAAACTGTTGACTTTGCAAAAAAAGAGAGATCTGAGTGAAAATGCAAGGAGTTCCAGTGAAGTTTCATAGGTTTGTGCACTCCAAATGTCACAGCCAGCCGCTGTTGTATGACCCACTTGTGAGTAGTCAATATCTTGCCTTGTATTTCGATTTGGTAATGTATTTTAGTAGATTTAGATAGATTTTAGGGTGTTTTAGGAACTTAGTCATGAGAACTCACATGAGAAAATAGGTTCTTCACATGTGTTAGTGAAAATTCTCATGCAAGAAAGTATTAAAGAATACTTCCTTGCGGGAGCCTCTCCACGGGCTCACATGAAAAGGATCCAAAAATCACGTGGGAAACCCTTCACAAGGAAGATCCCTTGTGTAAATTGACGTGTAGTCTCACGCGGTTGGGAAATCTCACATGAGATTCCTACATCCTCGCATGGGAATCTACATCAAAGAACCAAATTTTGAGCCAAAATTTGCATAAAATCATCCAAGTAGATCGTATGATAGTCAATTTTAAGTGCATAGTTTGAAGTTTTGTTTTGCATTAAAAATCATCACGATGGGATACAGATCATGTGTTGTTGCTTGCATTGTAGGTTGACTTCCTAGACATCACATCTCGATCTTACCATCTTGTGATTGGTGAGATAGTGTAACAACTAGATGATAGAGAGATAGCGCACATAGATGCATTGGGATTATTGTTTATGTGTGATGTACCAAATATGTAAGTAAATCATCGGCTTCTAGGTGCACTCGTCAAGTGTTTCCATTCCGAGATGAACACATTTCACTTATCACAAGGAAAGATGACCATGATGCCTGAGGATATATACATGATCCTCTAAGTACCATTCTACAGGTTGTGTATGGAGTATGATGTACAGCTGAGAGCAGGCACATCGATGCTTAGAGCTATCTTCTTGGATGAGCTAGTCATGGGTCGAGTGATACCCTAGGAGGAGCTCATTAGAGACTATGGGTTGAGGCATAGATTAGCAATGCTTCTAGCAACATTCCTAGGCTACTACTTGATGCTAGACAAAGGATAGCATGGGCTGGAGTGTAGCTGGGGATAGATGCTATAGAGGATGTTAGGGCAGTCACTAGTGTGCTATGAATAGGGTTAGTGCATGCTGACCTACATGTACCATGAGATGCATGAGATCATGCATAGAGATGCCAAAATCATGGTAGTAGGAGTTTTTGTTCTACATATATGGTCCTGAGAGCATCTCCCTGTATGCAGGCCAATTTTTAAGGATACTTGATAGCCCTTAGAGCCATACATTTATAGATATGGAAGACTGATGACCCAGCCCGTGCTGGATAAGATAGAGCAATGGCGTGCTCAAAAGGATAATATGGTCATAGTTGTATGGTGGTCATGGATAGGTATAGAGATTTGGGATGATGCAAGACATGAGTTGGGCTATATGTTTTTTTCTTAACCATTGATCGACTGCTCTATTTCTATCATTGAGTGATTCCCATTGACCAGGGTGATGCGACAGTTTGCAAGGCCATAGGACATATCTCAGGAGTACTGATCATGCACCCACTTTGCCAATGAGGTGAAGAAGGGCTGGCTGGTAAGATTAGATTAGGGAGGGTCCATGATTGAGGCATGGGTAGCACTAGCCTGATGAGATTATATGGCCATAGTGGTAGATGGTGGCATGATGCCAGCATACTGGGATTACTTGATAGCACATCCATTCCCGCAGTTTATAGATCCACTCGGTATGGGTCAACAGGTAGCACAGACACCACCACAGTACCAGGTGTCTTGGCCACCACTAGAGTAGTAGTAGGTGCCTCAGTAGAGGACTACATAGGTATCCATCCCTCCTCATCAAATGAGGACAAATCTCAGTGCTGATAGTAGTGGATCTCAGGAGAGATCATCAAGGTAGAGGACCAATGAGCCACCACAATAGCCTCCAAAGAAAAAGGCACAAGCTGAGGGTGGCGATGAGGATATGCAAGATCAGGCTACACAGGGTCCCCCTCTTGGAGATGCAATCTCACAGTTGCAGGAGTCACTGCAGAGGAGCGAAGAGAGGGTGCAACTGGCATAGAGATAGTTGGGTGACCTACACATACAAGTTACCATCTGAGATGCTCGGTTGGTAGATAAAGAGTAGGAGAATAGGGAGCTGCGGGAGGAGCTAGCAAGAGCATGGTTAGAGGCTCTATATGAGGCTACATAGGCCTCATATTATTATGCAACTTACATTGGTGTGGTTCCTAAGGTAGTGGACCAGGTGTCGTAATTTTTAGAGTAAGTCGAAGCTCCTGATGTTCCATAGGGATCTCCCCCATAGGCACCACCTCGACTAGATATGTCACCTCCTCCACCTCCTCTGGGTGGGGAAGACCAGAGCTAGAATTACTATTGATTTGATTAGATCATGATGTATCTAATGCATAGGCATCTTTGTATGGTAGCCCATTTTGAGATATATACTATGCTCGAGTAGCATCATTTTGTATACTGACACTCTAATTTATATAGATATGAGCTTGATTCTTTTGGCATCATTGTATGTGTTATATATTGCTTTGAATGTTTGATGCTTTATGAGATGTATCCTAAATGAGTAGATGAGTAGATGTGAAATGTATGAGATGTATGGATATGTAAATGAAAATACACATATTTTCTTGTGATGTATGTATGCAATGTAGAATGCAATAATAGATAAATGTAATGTATGTTTAGATGTATGCTTATGGTGGACGCACATGTATATGAATATGTAGATGTAAATGTGTGCACGTGAGTTATGGTAATATACTTTTTGAATGAAAGATGTAAATACAATGTATGTGGTACTAACCATCTCATGCAGGATATCACAATACATGATAGGTACTAACCAACAAAATTTTCTTGAAGATCGAGAGTGAGGATCGAACACTTGTGTAGTCATGATGAAACTGGGATGTTAGATGAGAACCCTCAGCATAAAAATCTAGGAGAATACAACCTAGTGAACATGAAACACTTTTGCAATTTTAGCCTAGAATTAAAATGCAAGCCTAAGCTAGATGTAATCCCTAGGACTTTGTTGCAGGACCCATTAGATAGTTATCATCATAGAGCTGTTGGTATAGGACGGTCGTGAAGTTTCATATAACTCTCACTGATATGACAATCATGAGAATATGAATATGACATTAGTCTTATATTTGTTAGAATGAGGTGTAAGCATTAAGGCACAAGAAGTCAAAATGACCTAAACACCTATTCCTTTTGATTTAGCAAGTTAACATAAGCATCAAAGGATAGCTGCTAGGATGACTTGAATGTTGCTTGTGTACAAACACACCAGATACATGAGAGTTCCTTCTTTTTCTAAGTGATTGATAAGTATACCAAGAATTCTCACAGTGATCCTTATGTCCACTTCGCAGGATGACCATTTGAAGTTGCACTTGTAGCAAAAAGATGTCACTCAAATAGATAAGGAGAAGAACCAACCTCACCAAAGTGTCCATATAAAAGGAGTTGAGGTATACATGGCCATCTAACATGAGATAGAGGCTCTCACATTGGACACCCATTTTTTGTGAATCCATTAGATCATTGGAACTAAACCGACAAGCAGAAAGAAAAGAAAAGATCATTCCCCCAGTCTTCGCATCTCTCGATTAAGATAGACATCTTGGAGTTTCTCGAGGAAGAATGATAAAGTGAAAAAGACAAGCACACAAGCAGAAAAGCTCAGCACACTTTAGAGATTTTACAAATTCAAATTCAATTTTAGTTTCAATGGATTGATGTCAAATTGGAAGTATACGTCATAAGCGAGAAATTATAACCAGATGATGACAGTAGATAGACACAATGAGAACCACTGGTGACTAATGCAAGAGAGATTCTCAAGAAGAGAGATCTCAGTTATAGTGAGACATCAATAGAAAGATGTAGTGAGAACCACTAGTGACTAATGCAAGGAAGATCCTATGAAAAAATAGGACAGTACCCCCTAGACTAGAAAGGTTACCCCTAGAGTATGACCAGTATCAATCCATGCAGAGTCTAGCATAATCTCAAAGGTAACTAAGAGCAAGCGCATGAGCTAGTGAACTAAAGTAGGAAAAGTAGGAAAGCAACTATATAGAGCTAAGTGATGTTGTGATAGTTATATCATTGCAAAACAAGAGGTGTCTATTTACCAGGTTTTCACCTTCTTGGCAGGAATTTATTGCTTTTGCTACCATGATGCCTGTTTACCAAGTTTTCATTAATGACACTTTTTTTTGTTTTTCTTTTTTTTTTGTATTTTTTGTATTTTTTATTTTTTTGTATTATCAAGGCCCCTGTTTACCAGGTTTTCACAAGAATAATAGATTTTTTTAGGACATTTTACAATTTCTAGGATTTTTTCAGAATTGAGTATGTACATGAAGTATTCTAAAGATGTCTTAGCTATAGAATCATTTCATATGCAGAGTGTTGATCAAATGTTTGAGTTGTTCTCCTTTAGTAGTAGAGAGTTGATAGGTGCCCGACCCAAACGCTATAGTAACAATATATAGAACAAGCCAATTTGGTTCAAACTTTCCCTGTTGGATCCATTGTTGCTGATTCTTTGGGTTCTCTCTTAGGATGAGATCACCCACTTGGAAGTCCCTTGGTTTAACTTTCTTGTTGTAGCTCTTGGACATCCTCTTCTAATATGCTCAAAGGTGATCGAATGCCACTTGCCGACATTCATCCAGTAGTTCTACCTCTTGTAGCTAAGATATTCTATTGTCATCATTAGTGCTGAGGCCCTTCAGAGAGACTCCCATAGTAGTAATCTCAACCTTGATTGATATAGTAGTAGTCAACTTGAGAAATTTCAGGAGCAGAACGAGATGTTGTAGTAGTGATCAGGGGATTCGGCCAGTAGTGTCCAACTATCAAGAGATCCATAGTCAAGGAAATATCACTTAAGTGAGACCTACAAATATCCTCGTTAATGCATCTTAACTCTTTGTAATATTTCCCATGCTCTAAATGTTTAAGGAGAATACATTCTAGATTTCTCTTAGTCATGTCATCAGAAATGAGGAGATACCGATATGCACTTTTGGGAAAGGCAAGATGGAGTGAAGAGTATAAAGTATGAGAGGCAAGGATGGTGAAATGGAGGGAGGTGTGAGAATTTGGAAGCCTGAATAGAAATTGTTAATTTTCTTTTGATATCCAAGTCTCTATTTTTCTTGGGAATCCACCTAGCTTTTGACCCTTCATTTTCTTTTGAGATTCTTTTGGTTGGAATTCTTGTAAGATGGATTTAAAGATCCTTTTTTTCTTCTTTTGATTGTCTTTGTTTCTCTTTGAATACATTTTTTCTCTTTTGAATTCTGCCTTCTTTTATTTGTAGTCACATGTCAATTAGATAGGACATGGTGACCTTGAGATATAAGTGGATTTTGATTTTTTATGTTACAAATCTAAGTTACTTCCAAAGACTCAAGAATTATGGATGAATAAGGTTGATATGACTGGTTTAGATGGAGAGGTGGAATGGGAAGTGGGTGAGCCACTTATCTAACTGAGGGGAGGGAAGAGAAGTTGATGGGATGGGCTCAAGTGCAAAGATATCAACATCATCCTCATCGTTCATGAATGAATCAGATAGATCAAGAAAGTTATCTTCCATTAAACATTGTCAATTGTGAGTTGTCCTAGAGGAGTCAGATATGTTTAGAGGAGTATCATGTGAGTCAAATAGAGATGGCTGATTTTGAGAGCTAGGTCCCTCTTCAAGTGGGAAGAGTGCATGAATAGGAACCATTTCAATTCTGGATGTTCCAATGTTCCATAAAGTCGTAATAGGATGGGGCCTTATATATCCATGACTTGCTAGAGTAGCTGAAGTGCAGCTTGAAGTAGATGGCCTAGGAGCCATATGGATGATTTCCACAAAGGCATGGAAAGGATCATCATCAGTTTCTTGACCCTTAGAGTTAGAACTTTCTTCTCTTTCAAAGCTGGGAAGAGGAACATATCCATGTATAACTGTAGACACCTAAAAATCCTTTGGAAAATAAAATTATTTTTATTTTTTGAAAAACCCCTGATGACATCATCATTTATTAATTAATTAATTATTTAATTAATTAATTTATTTTTATGTCATTAAATCCCTTTATCTTAATTAAAAACATTTAATTAAGAAATCCCTTCCAAAAATGTTTAAATCTTATTTAAACATTATCTCCTTATTTATTAATTATTTTAATTAATAAATTGACCAAAAATCTAAAAAAAAAATAATTAATTTATTTTTTGACCAAAACTTGGCCAATTTCCTAAAAACCACTAACCTCTTCCAGAATCTTCTAATTCCTTCTTAATCTCGATTAAAAGGCTAATCCCATCTTTTATAACCCTAATCCCAAGGCTAAATATTTAATTAAGATTAAATATTTAATTTTCATATTTATTGAAAATATTTTAATAAATATTCCCAAAACTTAAGCTTTTGGAATGAATAAGCTTTTATTCCATAAAACCAAGGAGAACTCTAGACTCTTCTAGAATCTTCTCAAATCCAACCCCTTCACCCATCCTAATCCTAATTCCTCCCCTAACCTTGTCACATTCCCTAAACAAGGTTAGCCAACTCTTAAGCTTACCCCAAAGTCAACAAAGAGGGCTTCCCTTTTTGAAATGCATTGAAGGCATTTAAGGCCTCCTTATCCCTCTTACATGCATTTATGGTGCATTTAAGAAGCCCCTCACCCCTTTCTTACACCCTTTGACCTTAGGCACATTTCCCAATTTGTGCACATTCCTCCCATCTTTCAACCCAATACCCTTGTGACACTTGTCACAAGGAGGTGACCCTAAACTAGCACAATCCATGTGCTCCCCTTTGAGTGAATCTTGGCCTCTCTTAAGGATTTCAATCCTGGCCACTCACTCCTCCTACCCCAAGCCCTTAAGAATCCTATAAATACCCTTCCTTTCAAGAGGAAATCAATAAGCTTACTTTCATTCTCATGCATTGTTATAATGCCATTTTCATGTTAGATCTTAGCAAATCATTCTAATTTAGCCTACTTTCAAGCATCTTAGCTCATCATAGCTTAGTAATAATGGATTAACATAGTTTTCTTCATTGTTTTGCATAGCATAGCATCATATCACATCTCATTTGGTCTAAAATTAATCTTAGCATAATCATATTTGCATTGAATCTCCATTAGAGCATTTTTGAGCCTCTTGAAGCCTTAGGGGCAAATCAGGTGTTCTATACCTATTTTTGTGCCATTTTGGGGTTTTCATGAGCTTCAAATCATCCTAAAATGTATTAGAGTATGCTCCAAGTGCTTAGAGAGCACACCCACATCCCTCTTATCAGAGCAAATCAAACAGTGCTTGGGTGCACCTATTTTTAGCTCAATCTAAGGTGGCTTAGCTTAGAGTTTATTTATTTTGTTTTGATTGCATGCTAGATTAAACTCTTAATGTTTGATTGATTTGAGCCTTTCAAAATAGATAACAAGTACCCTCGAAAGCCTTGCTCACAATAACATCAACTTGTATTGTGACAGTAGCATCAGATAAGGAATCCCATTCATTTTCCTTTGAGTTTGTCTCAATGTTGTGATACTTCTTGATATAGTCAAATAGAGATATTGTAGGAGGTAGGTCTTCTTCATCACTGTGATCTATAATAGGAGGGGTATTCTTAATAGAAAGAGCTTGTTTAGTAGCAGAAGTAGTGGAGTAGCTCAAAATAGGCATACCCCAAGGCATATTCAGGATGTGAGAGATATCAGTTAATGGCCCCCAATCAGGATTGGTAGTATGTGTAGTAGGTTGGATGGAATCTCCCTGGGTAGGACTGGGGTCTGCCAGCTTTTTCGTGGGCAAGTGCACAACATGTATAGTCATAATCAAAGGGATTCTAGATAGGGAGACCAAGATGACCCCTCTCTAGATGTGGCTAATGGAGAGGAATATCAAGATCCTCTACAGCACTTAGATTGTGTGATGGGTTGGGAATGACCTCTTCCTTGGTTGTGAGGTCTACCTCTACCTCATCTAGCAATGTGTAAGGGAAATACGTTGCTACTTCAAGTTGCAACAGTCATAGACAAGGATTGTGAAGTGAGAAAGAAGTAGGACTTACACTTGGAACTCTGTGTCTAAAAAAGGAAGCAAAGAGTGACAAAGGTGAAAAATACCTGACACGAGTCATTGAATGTAAGGCTCGAACAATTGAGAGATGACTATTGTGTCACAAGGTATGATAACACAGTAGATCAAGTACACCAAAGAGAGACAATGTGAGTTCAAGAGATCGTCACATAGTTCTCAGCCCAAGACATCCAATTTTAGACTATGTACAAGCAGAAAGACATGCAGGTAGACCCTAAATAGGAACTAGATCAGGTAGAAAGATAAGCAACAGATGTGAAATAGCTCACTATTTTGATAAGCTGTAGGATAGTTTCACACAAGAAAGTGTAGTCCCGCATGAAGATGTACCAGACTCGCATGAGGAAATGCTAGGCTTGCACAAAGAAGTGCTGGAAAAACTAAAAAAATGGTAGAGGTCTCTAACAGAACTATTGCAATACTTCGCGCAAGGATATGAAATCCCGCATGAGGAAGTGCATAGGATGCAAAACTTCACATGAGAAAGTTCATAGAACTAGGCAAACAAGTACACAATTAGATAGTTTGGATCGATTTTGAGACATAGTGTGGGCTATTCTTTGATAGAACACTCAGTTTACAGACTGATTCAAGACAGTTTTGGATCAACAAATCTCAATTTTAAGGTTTGGAATCAATCATTAACAAGCACAAAGTTTTAGACTTTCACACAATAGTGAAACAATCAGTAGTCAAAAATAGTTCTACCGAGGACAAAGCAACTCAGAAGAATCATGGGAGTCTTGACAAACTTTAGCATGTCAGACAATTTTAAGACTAAAAACAAACACTCAGTTATCCCTACAAAGAAAATGGTAGAGAAGACAAAATTTGTGCCTCACAACTTATGTGCATGCATTCACCTCACACAATCATGTCACCCCCTAGAGGGCATCCATGTTTTTGGTGTTTCCAAGGACTCAATAATATATGTTCAAAGGTTACCCTTGAAGTAGGGGCTAGTGTCGTATACCACCTTCAAACGTTCAGGTGCATGCCTATGGTGAGAATCTAGGGGACAAATTCTTCCCCCTCCCTACTCAAAGATTATGTCCCCTTTTAGAGATGAACCGAGTAGGAAACTAACTAAGAGAGTGTTTAATAGGCTTCCATTCACATTAATATTTTATGTCCTTAAAAGCAAGGCTAGGGCCTCTCAGCCACAATGACACTTGAAAGTGTAAACCCCCACAAGAAGGGCTAGGAGCGACACTGCTTAGTACAACGAACAGAGCTTTCTCAAGATGTTTGACATCATGGATCAAGAGAAAAAAATTAACATGAATTTGGAGTCTTTCTCTCAACAAAGAAACTTTATTATAGTGAGGTGGAATCACCAGCAAAAGGTGTGTACTCACTTGGGTCACTCCCAGAGGTTCAACTTCTAGCAGGCCCGCTAAAGGTGATTCAGACTTGGTTTAGATTCAAGGGTTTGAGTTTCTGATTCTCTCAAAGAGTGAAGAGCATAATCCTCTATCTCTACACCTTACCCAAACACACCTAACATGTTCATCACCAAGCTAACTCCTCTTTCAACATATTCAAGAGCTTCTAGGTTTTTGGTTCTCTCAAAGAGAGAAGAGCATAGTCCCCTCACTAATGAATGTGTCAATTGATTTGTTACCTTTCCTTGTTCCCCTAGGTATCTATCATGTTAGTAGGGTTTGGGTCTTATATTCATCCATGGGCATCACTTCCATGTAATGAAGAGCCTATTACCCTATCTTGCTATCAAGACCCTTAAGAAATTTTAACAAGGCCCTATTTAGATTATAAAGCATGAAAAAGATAAAATGTTTTGAGTGGGTTTATATTTCTTTGAAAAGCATCTCTGACAAGCTTCCTATAATCAAACAGTCAGAAAGTGTGCATAGTTGTCTTTTTAGGAGTCTTTGACAAATGTCCTGCAACCCACTATTAAGCTGTATCAGAAAATAGAAACCACGACATCACAACAAAATAGGGAATGCCAGAAAATAGAATGCTAAAAGTACAAAATTGAAAAAGTTTATGTCTCTGGTGTCAAGTTTCATGTGAGAAAATAGCTAGACCTGCGTGAGAGAGTGCTTTTGTTGTGTGAGGAAGTACTAATACAAGCACAACTTCATACGATACAATAAGAAACTTCATGTGAGAATCCATACCAGAGACATACAAACAAAAAACAAAATTTGATAGAAAAATAAAAGAAGACGAGATCAGAAATTGAATATTCTACCCCACGGTGGGTGCCAGAAATGTGATAGCTAAATGTTTACCTCTTACTTAGCCATACACTTCAACATAGTCATTATTCACCAGATACACACAAGAATTAATTTGGGATCATTCATCCTACATGCCTAGGTGATTTGACCTATTTCCTCCTATCTAGGTAGGGTTTGGAATTGCTCTCAGAATCAAGAGTCCAACAACTATAGACTAGCTCTAGAATGTAGGATTTGTTGGATATTGCTAATGCATTGGTGTTAATTAAGACATTTAATATGTTTAATCACTATGTTACTGAATGGGCACTCATATTGTTGTCATTTGTGTTTTGTCACTGATGTCAACATATTCTTTTATGAAGGAACCAGACTGGTAATCATAGTGTATAGATGTTTCAAATGTTGTGAAGTTAGATGAGAATTCAAGTGGATGTTGTGATCTTATATTTGTGATTGCATCATCAAGTATTTTATATTAAGAGAGTTACAACTATTTTGGTAAAGACTGGTCTTTGGACTATGACAGTGAGAATTGACAGAGTTAGTCTCTGAGTTTTTGGTATATCTTTCAGAGGGATTGGATTCAAGGTATGTGAACTTGAAGGATGATGGAAGAGGTGCTGACTGATGTTCATTGGTTAGCACAAGGTATGGAGTTATTGGTGATGTCATCTGTGGTGTATGCTCTAGCAATGGCTTATTCTGAAGTTGACTCAGGGAATGAAGCGCGTGTTTTGTTTGGCAAGCACAAATTAAGGATGTCGGTCCTTAATTATTGTGTGTATCTTAGTAAGGTTTTATCTAATTGTTTGTAATTAGAAAAGCTATATGGGCTGACCTGATCTTGGTAAATTGTAATAAGGTATACATGGAAGGTCTTTCCTTTGGGAAAGATATGGATGGAATATGTGTGATATAAGAAGGTTGTAAAGGTTGCGAACTTGTGTTTGCTATATGTAGAGCAGAGGATTACTAGTGGACTTCATTGGAACTAATCAAGAAAAGATAGTTGCTGGTAAAGAGTTCAAAGATTGTGTATTTCTTCGTATACACCTGCTGCGAACTAGTGAGTTTTGAAGGTGGATTTAACCTTCTTTGGGTAGTGAGCCTTGGGCAGTGAGCCCTCTATTTTTCTTAGAATCCTAATAGGGTATGTCCTCTAACAAGGACTATGTACTATATTCTTTCAATAAGCTCCTAACATGGCTATATCTTCTAACAAGGATTACTATACTCTCAGTACATCATCAGTGGGTGATAATTCCTACCAGGGTTTTTACCTTTAACAGGGTTTCCCCATAACCAAAATATTATGTTATTGTGTTGGCAGTCATTGTGTTCATTGGATCTCATATTAATGAGCTTAATGTTTAAAGTTTAATATTCTATCATACAACTGATTCACCTCCCCTCTTAGTTGTATTGTGGATTGTTATTCCTAATAGGATTTGATCTAGAAAGTGAAATGCAATAATGCAAAGATGAGAATGCAAGATTAATCTAGAACAATGTAAGAAAACTAATTTAAAAAGAAACGCATTATTAATCTAAGCATGATTTTAAGCTAGAAATGATATTAAGATGATACGTAAAATGAGATTAGCTAAAGCTTTTGAATGTAAACAAGTTGATATTTGATTGTGACATTACTTTGTTACTCAAAAGTTGCATCCTCTTGAATGAGAAACAAGAGGTCTTTTATAGAATCTTGGGTTCAATTGATGGTTGAGATTGAATGAGATGAACGGTGGAGATTGAAGGAGAGTTCAGTTTAGAATAGCAAGTTTCCTATAGAGAGGCAGTCAACTATTTGAATTTTGAGTGTGTAAAATAGTTAACTAATTTGTTGCACTTTTGGATTTCCAGTTAACTCAAAGTTTCCCTTTTCCGAACTGAAGAGAAGATTTTTGGAGAGAATATTTGACTAAATAAATACAATATTGCCTCACAAATAGATTTTCTCAATTATTTGAATAATTAAATTTAATTATTGAAATGAGAATATTTATTTAAAAACCAAATATTATTTAATTCCTTTTTTATGTATTTTAGCTAAAGACGGTGGATTTAATTTAATTAAGGTGCTAGGACTTTGTACTTAAATTAATCAATCATAGGGTTTATTTAGCCAATTATAGTCGATATTTAGGTATTAAATATAGCATGTGATTGATGTAGATTTAAGGTTTTCTGCATTTGACACTAAGTCAAGTAGAGTCAATTAGAAGATAGAATTGCCTAGTACAATAGGACTTTGATGATTCATAAATTGATAGAATGAGACTAAATGCAACAAAATTGGTTAGGATATCAAGATGCCAATTTTGGGGTATTACATCAATAAGATAGGCCCTTTTCCTTTCACTTGACAAGGTGTATCATTTCCCATTTTCACTGATCCTCCATTATAGTGCTCAAGATGTTCAAATTTATCTTCATCACTAGTCATGTGATGTGTACAACCACTATCAATGATCAAAGTATCATTCTTACCAACTATAGAAATAAGGGTTGTTTCTTCTAAATCATCTGTCATCTTGCCTTTATATTTTTAATCGCGGTTGTCTCTGTTGTAGTGTCAGTTTCCTCTATAATTTCTTCTGTCAAACTTTGCATCACCAGATCAGTCATTGTCTTTATCTTCTTGTTTCTTGTTAGGACATCTAGCAACAATATGGCCAATCTCTTTACAATTAAAATAAGCTAAAGGTAACTTTCCCTTATACCTTCCTTTACCTTTTTGAAGTCTCCGGGCCATAAAGGCTTGAAGCTCATCAAGCTCATCTTCCTTGTCACTATCACTTTCATTCTTTATATTATTCTTACTGCTAGATTTATCAATCTTTAGAGATGACATAAAAGCATACTCAACACTCAGTACAACACTATTGTCATAATTATTTATCTCAAAAGTAGTTAACATTCCAATCATACTATCAAGGGTAAGAGTGTTATTAGGTGCAGACCTCATTTCATGAATTACAACTATTCTAATTGCATAGATAGGCAACAAGGTTGTCAGTATCTTACTTGTACTATAGTATCTTTATAAATAATACCTCTTGCTCCTTGGATAGCATTGACTACCTCTTTGATTTGGTTAGAACTTTGTGTTTTGTTCTCACCTTCCTTCATTTTCATGTCATCACATCTTCCTCTCAAGCTTTCAGCTCTGGTTCTCATTACATTTACATCACCACCATAAACTAGAGCAAGTTTATCCCACATTTGCTTCATTTTAGTGCACACTTTGACATCTTCAAACTCAACATCAGATAGAGAAGAAACAATCTCTATCATACTAATATTATGTTCATGTCTGTCTCTCAATTGATCAACTGTCAAAGGTCCAACATTCGATTGTATAGAGCCATGGTCTAGTAGATGTATAGAAGATTCTCCAATTCCAGATATGTGAAGCCTCATCTTTCTTTTCCATGTGGATAAGTTATCTTTGTTCAGCTTAGGTACTTCCCTCTTATGCATCTTGTGATCTTTTTGCTCAAGTCCTTAAAAATTTCCTCCAAGCAACCGATATGCTTTGATACCAATTGTTAGAATAATTGAAGAGGGGGGGGGGGGGGGGTGAATCAGTTATCCTATAGTCCCAAACTCCCAGATGTACTTTGTAAAACTAAATCAATAATTTATGCAGCTCGGTAACATAAAATACCAATCTATTTGTTCACTTTACCAAATACCAGTAATTATCCAAACTGTGATTACCAATTAAATCAACTATGTATTATGTAAAGTAAGATATCAAAACAATCATAACAAATAGAACATAACATAATGATTTAACATGGAAACCTTGCTATGGGAAAAACCACCTAGGACTAGTAACCCAAAATAATTCACTCTTCTAAAGTGAGATCAGTTAGGAGCCAACCCTATTAAAGGTTACAATGCACATTGTTAGGTGTGACCTAGTTAGAGGATTTATCACTAATAGTTAACTCTTAACCAACATTCACTATGGGGTCAACAAGATAACAATTAAAATTCAATGAATGTCATATGGAAATACAATGAGACTGTTAAGTCCACTCTATTAAGAGAATTTGCTGGATCATCAGTTAAACTGATACAGTTATGATTTGAATCAAATACAACTCAATTGAAAATATTCAGATTTATGCTATGCTCATAAAATCCTCTGATCATTACTCAATTCACTTCCTCAATATTTAACAACTTACTTCACTCAGTAAATAGTTCTATGATGCTCAGTAATGTATGCAACTCTGTTCTTTCTATAACCAGTTTGATCAGGAATGCATGAATAAAATCTTCACACAAAATCTCTATAGTTTATATTTGTCTGACATGTTTCAACAATGAAACTTATGTCTCTTAAATAGATAAGTAAACCATTTTCATATCAGCCATCAGATTTTGCCTCTTAATCTCCTTCGTCCATTTTGTCTCTTAAACCTTCCTTGGAAGATGTGTCCTTGACATGTTTCAATCTCATCCTTTAGATCACCTTTGAATTATGTCATTCATGGATCTCATAACTAACTTCATCCTTCACCTCAAAATCATAACAATTTCCAACTCATCAATTTCAGTCAGCTGTTCTTAGCATTTAATGTTTTCATCCATACTTGGTTAATATTGAATGTGTCGGTGATAATTAACTCGATTATTACTGTCACTTGGTATACACTACATGGGCTCGGTGTATACAAAAGTCTTTAATTACCGACCACATTGACTTGTTTAATTCAAATATCTTCTTCATAATAGATTAATGTAACATGCTCCAGTTAACAATATAAAGTCATAGACTCATCAATAAGTTACCCAATGTTTACCTTATCCTTATCTATCATATCCATATTTTCCTTATGTAGATATCTCATTTCTTCATCTTCTTCCTTCTACAAATGTTCAGATGTTTTTAAATATCATGATAAGTATTGTCAAAACTAGTTGACATCAATGACAACATATTGATTGATTTAATCATCTTACATATCACTTAAATAGCTTGGTGATCTCTAATCATTATTCCTTCAGTTCATCTAGATATTCAATTAGTTGTAGATCATCACCAAGCCCTCTCACTCTCTCCAAAAAATCTATAAATAGAGGCCTTCTCAAGAGAAAATCCATCTCTCATTTTTACATTGTTATCATGCCAGTTTAGCTTTAGATTTCATAATCATTTTAGAATTTTAGTTTCTTTTTCTTTCTTTCAATATAGATCACATATCATGCTTAATGGCTAATGAATCTTATTTTCCTTAGCATTTGTAGTTTCTTTTGATCTAAATCACATAGAAATGCTTAAAGCTAATGGTAAATAAATCTCAATCTTGCATTGCATTTGTAGTTGTTAATCTCAATCCTTATCATCATTCTCATTTGGAATCCTTGATGCAAACTAGTTCCTCATACTTGTTCTTTGCATCATTTTGGGATCTTCTATTTATCTTGCATTTAGGATTTCCATCATCTTAGTTTGCATTGGGGATCTTCTCGTGTTTGGAAAGAATATCTATTAGAATTTATAATCTTTCCTTGGTTGTATTATTTAAATGAGGATAAACCAAGGTATTCTTCATGTATTTTTGTCATCTAGTCCAAGTGGGAGGACAATTCATATTTTGTAATTCCTTTAATAAGGAAATTAGTTTATTTGTCCTTATGAGGATATCGACACTTGTCAAACACACTTATGACACTCTAACTCCTCTCTCTCATCTCTATTTAAGAGATGCTTCTCTCTCTCTCTCTCTCTCTCTCTCTCTCTCATTTCTCATGATGAAATTATTGTATTGAGCATATTGCTCTCTTTCTCTCTTTTCTCTCTTTAGGCTATGACCTCATTCATAATATCACAAGGGGTTTTTATTTTATTTTCCCCTTTCAAAAGATCTTGGCTCATTGTTTGGATCCTTGGAGAATTCTCATGGTTATGGTGATTGATGTTAAAACCATGTCTCACTTTCAATGGTTATGGCAAAATACCTTCTTGCATTACACTTTCTTGGGTTCTTTCCTTAACTTTTTTTTATTTTTCCATACTTCTTACATGGTATCAAAGCTTAGGTTGCTAATCCTTGTTTGAGTGTAGTTTTGAATGTTACCATTCTTGGGAGCATATCTCATTGGAGACTCTTGTTTATGAGAGAAACTTGAGCTTCATTTTCTAACTTTCGTGTTGCAAGTTTTATTATTGGTTTTATTATTTTGTCTAACCCTCTTTGGTCGACTTGCCGATAGAGAGTTGTATTTAATTTTTTTTTGGTTTGGCTAGTCTATTGCCAAACCCATTTTTATTTAGCTTAGTTAACCTCTGTCAAGAAACTGCAAGGGCTAACATTTTGTTTCAATCACTTTTTGCAAGATTTTATTTAGCTATTTCTCATAGTTTCAATACTAACATTTATGATCTTTTTCCTCTATTGTTTTTTTTTGCGTGATTCAAAAACTAATATCTCAGATCTTTTTAAAATATCTTTGTGCACGTAGGTTTTTTTTTTTTTAGGCATATCTTTGTTCTAATTTATATCTCTATTATTCTTTCATATATATCTGATTTTATAGTATTGTGCATGCAAATTTCATAAATCTCTATTTTGACAGTACACCTCACTTAGTCGCCCATATGTTTTGATCTTGGACACATTAGGAAGATCACTCCATTCAGAACCTTGAACACTTTGTCCTTAACAACGTATCCATAATTTAGAAAAATACAATGGTTGACCTTAGAGATGTGCCCCCCACACCAAGACTGTATTTTCCATATAACAGTCATTCATTCATCCTTTCTTTTGGTTTTTTTTTTGTTCCTGCTTCTGTCTCTTCTTTAATTGTGTGATCTATCCTTTATCTTTTGTATATTCTCAGCTTTGCAAGGCATTGCATGAGCAACATTTCTAATATTTGCACAATTTTTTAATCCAATTTGTTGTCTTTTCTTTCAACTGCCAACTCCTCCATCATTTCAACGCCATGTGTGAGCCATTAACCTTGCTAGCTATCTGCCTAAGTCTGCCATTTGTTCCATTTATCCTTGCATAACCTACATATTTTTTAATTTAATATTATTCTTGCATGCCTCTCCCAGTCCTGTCTGTTATTCTCTTTTGTTTCATTTATTAGTTTCTAAGTTTAGTTTGTTATTTGAATATTTCTTTGACCGGTTTCAATTAGTTTTTTTCTTTTTTAATTTCAAATCAACAACGTCTATATCACATATTCAAATGGGTATTAACTTTGAGTTATCAATCTTTGTCATTAATTAATCATTAATTTCTTACTTTAATTAGTTTCTTTTAATTAAAAATGTTTCATTTACTTTTTATTTAATCTTTTTTAACATTGTAATAATGTTTAAAGCTTAAGTTTTAAATTCTGATCATTTAAATTTTTTATTAATATTAAAGTCTCTAACATTTAAATCTCATCATTTATCATTTCATTTAATTCATTTTCATCCTTATAATCTCCTTATTTCATTTATTATATATTTTTTTACAGAGTTTAACAAAATTTCAACAAAATTTTTTATTTTAAATTTACACAACTCAAATACTCATTAACATTAAGTTAAATTGCATTTTTACATTCATTAGGCACTAAATTTTATTTTTTCTAACCTCTTTTAGGCTACTTCATGTTTTTATAAATTTAATTCTATTAGTATTTATTTTGAACTATATCTACTTTAATACTTAAAATTAAATTTAAATATTGCTAATTACTATGTGTGGTTTTCACATATTTCATTTATATTCTAATTTAACCTCACTTTTACCTTTAAGAGGCTAAACAATATGTGGAAAATAATTGATCCGCGAGAAATAACGTCATTGATATTGCTAAGTTTTAATTTGTTCTAGTATTGTAATAAAATTACCATTTTAATCATTATTTTGCAATAATATTTTTTTTGGCAAAATTTTTATATTTATATTAATATATAATCTGGTTCAAAGGGCTCCTGGAGAAAGAACCGGTAAAGAAAACTCCGTTCGTTACCCATATATACAAAAGGAGCAAAAGATTGCTCAAAAAAGTTATAGTAGCCTACCCAAAAACCCACAAAGCCGAATCACGACTTATATGGTAAGTACAAAAATCCCCCTTAACCCTTAAGGCATAATACATCCTCATACAGTATAATCCCAAAATGTCTTGTAGACATCCCACCAAAATGTAGGCCCCATTGCAAAACGTAAAGCCCCCCTTTACATCTGATCATTTACAATATTCAGAATAGAGAAACATTGAATTTACAAAGAAATAATGGCTGCCATAATAATTAAGACATCATCAGCCATAGAGAATGAACAGAGAAGCCATCAGGTGCCCAAAATCATCTTTAGAAGGTATGGCAGGAAGATGAAGTGAAAGAGACTGCAGGAATCATCTCCATAGCATATATGCAATCCAAATAGAGGACTCAACACCTCCTGCAAAACAACAAGTGAAGCAAAACCAAAACCAAATACACCAGAAAAACATGATAAAGCATCATTAGTCATAATTCCTAAAACTAGGATGCGAAGGTGGTGATAAAAACAAGGAACTCTAGAGACGGTCTACATTAATAACGAGAGAATCCTCCGAAGCACGATCAGGTGGAGGAGAAACCAGGAGCCGAACAGGGGAAGAACATGAACCCACAGACAATGGAGCCAAGGAGCATGAAGGAACATCCAAAGGAGCTGAGATACCCATAGGAGAGATACCATCCAACACAAAAGAAGTCAAATTCAAATTTGAAGATCGAACATGACCCAATATAGCAAGGCATACATTTTTGCAAATGCCTTTCCTTTGTGACCTACATCAAATAGGGTTCTATTCAATAAATGATCAAGAGGCATAATGGAATTTGCCGATATACAATATTTAACCACAGCCAGAACCATGACATATTTGTCAGAATTGAAAAGTAGATGCTGAGGAAAAATACATCCAATATGAGCATCTTGGAGCCAAAAGTTATACTTTTGGACTGCAAGAAGCAAACCATTTTCTTGCAAGTATTGTGGCCAAATAGACCAATTTGCAATAGCTACCAACAAGGACCATGACTGAGACACGTATAAAATATTGGAACAAAAGACCGAAACAATTTGAGATGGAAAGATAATTCTGTGATAATGCGGAGATAATACTGAATCCCCAATCACCCTACAAATACTACGAGCACATTTTGCACAGTGAATAATAAACATGGATGCAAGAGCCTCATCAGAAACAATACCTTCAAATGAAACTTCCAGTTGATGACTTGACAACCAAACCCAAAGATTCAATGTCCTAAACTCATCAATGTATCTGTGCAATGCCATGGAAATAGTACCCAGAAAAAATAACACTGTGATATAAATGGAAATACCAAGTAACTTTAAATGAAACAAAAGTTGATAATATAGCACCAGAAGCCATAATGAAAAGGCTTGCTCCATACATAGAAATAAATGCAAAGAGTACAATCTAGTAAATTCCACACATGAAAAATCCATCTTCAACAAGGTCCTTACAAAGGCAGAAAGAAGTCCTTTGTGTGAAACAGATCATACAAAGATCATTCGCACTAGAAATAAATATAGAATATTGTTAAAAAGAACTCTTACACATGCGAAGGCAAGATATTAATAGTGCATGTCAATCATAGAATACCATGAAACAAAGTACCATAAGGAGACATGAAGGATGACACAATATGCCGATCAAAAGCAATGGGGGATAATTAAGGGGGCTAGGGAATAAGGGAAGAAAAATAAGAGATGACAAAGGGTAGCTAAGATAATTCAGACTTAATTAAAATAAAAATGGGGATACGGAAGGGGAAGGGAAGATAATTATAGAACCATCAACTCCAAAATCTGATAGAGTACAAATCTTGCTTTCACCAAAACCTGCTAGAAAGTACAAACCATGATTGATAATCATGACAAAAAACATCATACAAATAGTAGGCATAGATTAATAGGATGAAAGTATTAAAGCAACCAAACCAATTAGCCATGCTACAAATACCAAATCATACCAAAGATGAGGAAACCGACTCTAAATCTATAATTTTAAAAATAGATGGATGAGATTTAGAAGAGACAAGGGCAGATGGGAACATTAAGGAGCAACCATCAGATCCAATTTTAGAGAGAGCATCTGCTAGATTGTTTCCTTCCCTAAAAATGTGAGATATATAGCATTCTGATAAGGAATCTAGCAAGGACCAATTTTTTTCTAAAACATAAAGAATTTTTCGTGAAAACGCATGTCTAGAAATACAAGCATTAATAATCACTGAGGAATCTCCCTCAATGTGAAGGGAATTATATCTCAGATTTTTTGCATCTTATATTTTTTTAAAATTACTACTTTCTAAGTTAGTTTTTTTAACAAAATACGTTCATTTATATCAAATAAGTTACTTTATTTAGAGATTCAATATTCTACCTATCTTCTTTTTAAAATTATTTGACCTAGTTTATAATCTTTAAATTTAAATTTATTATTATTGTTATTTTAAAAAAAGTACAAAATTTTAATCATTTTTTAATCAAAAGTTATTTTACGTTAAAAGTTTTTTTTTTCAATTTATGTCTCATCGGTTTTAAAATTTACAAGGTTTTAATTGAATTTTTCATTTAATTTTTTAAAGCACTTTATAAATTATAATTAAAATTTTATTTTACTCAAAAAGAGCTCAAAAGGAGTTTTGAAGTTTTAAGATTTTTATTAAAATTTTTCATTATATATATATTGTTTCATTTCAAATTTCAATTATCATAAAAGTTTTTATATAAAAGAGGGCAGTTTATGTTTTCTAGCTACATTTGTCAATGATAACTTGTTCAAGTTTTTTGAAACACATTGTCAATTTTAAGAAGCAAAAAGGTATGTCGGAAATGGTTGATCCAAAGAAAACAAACTCATTGTTATTTTTGCTAAATTATAATTGTTCAAGTATTGTGATATATCTAACAAAATTGTCTTTATGAGCATTATGAAAGGTTTATGTGACTCCTTGGTATAAGTTCAATATAGCTTGATCATAGATTTGTCTTAGAATTTTGTGTGTATTTCAATGTGGTTAAAACCCTATATAAGTTATAAATAAATAGTATTTATTGATTCAAAACTCAATATGATTATATGCATTAGGTTGGCCCCATGTCACCCGAGGTCATATGTAACCTTTAACTATAGTGTATTAAACCTTTTATAAGCTTCTCGCTTACTCCTTGTTTAACATTATGTTAAATTGACTTATTGGTTAAATTGATTTTGCACTTTCAACTATCATGCACTTTAAACTGACTTGAGTATTTCTAATTGATTGTTCGATCCTTGCCTTGTTCAAATCTCTCCAACCTCTTTATTTTTTTCAAAAAAAAATCAGGATACATAATTTCATTCTTTCAAATATTTCCATGGTGGGTCGATCCTTTCAATATTCACACTTGTGTTCACCTTGGATGGAGATTTTAACTAATATGAAATAATTTATGCTTATTTCTCTTCCAAATATTTCTTATTTATCTCAAATTATTCAGGTTTATGAGTTATCTTACACTATTGCCTTCATTATTCAGTGATTTGATTCAATTTTACTATGTTCTATTGATTTATCTACACATAGTTGCAATTTTATGCTTTTATAGCATCTCTTTATGCTCATGGTAGCATTTTATGGTTTTATACCATTGGTTTATATGAATTTTATTTGATTTTGTGTAAGTTGCATCGGGAGCCAATTTTTCAAGGTTAACTATGGTGGACCCAATAGTTTTAACTAGCTCATAGTTGCCTTATCTGGCCCATGGAGTATCCCTCCATCATATAATTGGTGTGCACTTATGTTTGTTCCCCTTTGAAAGTATTTATTTGGTTCTATTTTGATCCACTTTGTTCCTCAGTGAGAGGGTGATATTTTAGGGAGCTTTCCCCTTTATTTGGTTCTACATATGAAGTATGATATTGTATCATCGGAAAACAGAAGCACTTCCATTTAGGATTGGTTTAGCCCTCTGAGTAAGTGGTCTAGATTCATGCCAAATGCCTTGAATGGGTTTTTGACTTGGATTTGGTTGTTTCCCCTTGTTCAACCCCTCTTTCCACCTATTTATGTATACACCTAAAAATAGTCACCTAGACTATTAGCCCCCATTTGCTAAATCATAAATTGCTTATTCTTGATCAAATCCTAGTCCTATCATTTATTTGATTATTTTCTATGGGCTAACCATCTTATCCTAAGTCTTTATTTATTAAAAGGAATATTTCCTCCCCTTTTAATAAATAAAAAGCCTCCACTTTTCCTCTTATCCTAAGTTGCACAAATAAAGCATTATTCTTATTTTATAAAAAGAGAAAAAGCACTTTTTGTCTGATATGGACACAAAAGTCAACTCTTATTTTCTCATTGGAGGATATTTGTGCACATGGATTTCTCCTCTTTTAAGCTCTACCATTGATTAAATCTTTTGCCTCTTAATCTCCATGGTCCATTGATTTTTCACCTCCTATAAAAGAAGGGCTCTCTTCCTCATTTGCACACACAAATTTTTATGCTATTGTTATGCTATAGGTTTTTTAGGTCATCTTGGAGCTTTTGGAGATATTCTTGCATCTAGGGTTTGAAGATTTGGAGCATTTTTTCCATTCATCTTGCATCTTCATCAAAACTCTATCTTCTTGTCTTCATTCTTGCATCATCATGGCTTTCTTGCTTCATAGTTAGATTTTATTTCTTGCATAGTAGTTTCATTTTCATGGCATTCTTAGCTTAGATTTTCTTTATGATTTAGATTAATTCATTGAATCTCTCATTGCATGGTTTATTAGAAAGGTTATTGGCTTAATAGCTCTAGCTGAGAGCATTCTTAAAACCCTTGCACTCCATGCCTAGGGAGCTATGGATCGATTTGTGAGGGCTCATTCTTGAGTTTCCTTGCATGTAATGATTCATAGAAGTGTGGTCACATTTTCACCATATATTTTTGGTGCCCACCATGGGGAAACCCACTTTTTACATGCTATTTTTGATTATTTTTGGAGCTAACACCTGCTGATTTTGATTATTTTTGGAGCTAACCCTTGTGCAGATTTGTTTGGAGATCAAAAAACCCTAGATTTGAAAGATTTGATCATATCTCCCAAACGGCTTGGTGTTTTGGTCTAAAAATGTTTTTACAATTTGGTGACATATCAGAGAAGCTCCAAAAACATTTTTAGAATTTTTGGAGGTGATTTGTATTTTTTATGAGTTTTTCTTGATTTTTCATAAAAAATCTATTTCTGGCGCAAATCAATGTATTTTTTGGAAATTTTTATATTTCTGGAAAGGTATTGAAATTATACATGGGGTCCATTCACTATATTTTTAATTTAGAGATCATATCATAGCTCATTTGGTCAATTTACAAAAACTAGTCTGTTTTGGTAAAATGGCTCTCTAGGGCACAAATGAAGAGATTTTTTTGAAATTTTTACATTTTTTGAAAGCTCTCTATTTTTTGATAGAGGTCTCTTTTTTGCATTTTGGTATTAGGGTCTGAATTCATGTGGTAAAAATTAGATCTTGTTGACTAGGTCAAATGCAAAAAAAATAAAATTTTGTGATGGGTATGCACTTATTTTTCATTGTTCAATGCATGATATGAGTTATCATTTGGATTATTTTCTGGTTATCATTGCTCCTAAAAATTGATTTTCAGATCTAATCCTAGGGTTTGCATAAGTTGGATATACATTGCATATCTTATTTGCTTGTGTCTTATCTTGTTCATTTGAAGGTGCTCTTGCTTTCATGGAATATGCTTAAAACAAAGCGTTGGACTTGAGGTATTTTGTTACATCCCTAAAACATTTAGATCTTGGGATTAAAATTGAACCTCTCATGTGTTTGGCTTGAGTGTTTACATGCTTTCATAGAACACATTTCAATTGATGCTCTTAATGGGAAATGAATGAACATAGATTTACTTTCATACAAGTTTGTGTAAGTGAATGCTTGTGTTTAAACCTTAAGTAATTCTTGGTTCCAATATCAAATATCTCATTGAGTGATTTAGGGCATGGATTCATTCCTTGTTTACATGAAGAGTTAAATGCACCACTTTGTGGACTCACTTCATGTTTACTTGGGAAGTTAAATATTCCATTGTTCAACCCTTTTTCATTTGTGAGTAGTATTGATTAGCAGTCTTAGATTACTTGTGATTGATCTAGATTGCTATCTTGGGTTATTGGACTCGCTAATCTGCCGACCCCTCGTTTCCACCCCGTGGTTGCAAGATCAGTGCTACATTAAAGGGGAGGGGTCTACAGGAAAGAAGCATTAAGTGCTCCACTTGGCAACCCTTTTGTGCTTTTTTTGGAACTCACTTGTTTTCTAAGGTGTGGACTCACTTTGAGTTTATGTGAGGAGTTAAATGTTCCACTTTTGGGCTCACTTTGAGTTGATGTGAGGAGTTAAATGTTCCACTTTTGGACTCACTTTGATTTTTTGTGAAGGGTTAAGTGTTCCACTCTTTTGGACTTGCTTCAGATTCTCTTGAAGGGTTAAATGTTCCACTTTTGGACTCGCTTCACATTCACTTGAAGGGTTAAGTGTCCAACTTTTGGACTCACTTTGCATTTACTTGAAGAGTTAAGTGTTCCACCTTTAGTGATTTAAATACTTTTGATAGTGAATTATTTAGCTTTTATTTTAGAAGGCCTGCTTGGGGACACACCACCTCAAGGGACAACCTTAACTCCTATATTCCGACGGAGTATAAATAGCAGGTGGTGAATCAAAAGACACCTCTCTTGGGAATTGAGTTTGATATCACTCTTGGCTAAGCCTCAAAGAACTTTATACCTTTGAGAAGTGAAGGAGGAGATTTGGGTTACCGTCTCCCCCCGGCTGTGTGATTTTGGATTCTTCTCATCTACGGATTTGGGCCTCACGTACCTCATGTATATCGAGGACTCCATTTAGCAAAGCTATGTATATCCCTGTAGATAGCTTGATAAGATGTTGTTGTGTTTTATGTGCCTGCTAAAACATTTTCAAGAACATACACAAGTAGCATCTCTAGGGAGTAGAAATACTAAGTCACTATCTCTGTTCATGCACAAGGTTGTTTTGCCCCTTGCTCATTGTTTGAAGACAATTGCTTGCTTGAACTCCTTGATTTCTGTCTTATGTGCTTGATCAATGATAAAAATTTGTTGATATACCTACTTGATCTTTTAAAATAATTCAAAACTAAGTTTTTCACATTCACTGGTCAAGAGTTGTACGATACTGAAACATCATCTCATACCTTCAACCAAGAATCCTAAGTCATTTTTGCTGTCTTACTATTGCTTGCAATCTGAAGTTGATTTGTGTCACTTCTAGTCTTCCTTGGCTAGTCTAGATCTCAAATCCTAGGTGCTGTCATGTTGCTCAACATCTCAATAAATGTTATGGTATCAATTGCACAAGATGACTCTTAGTCTTGTTCTTTCTTCTCCATTTCCCATGTTCTTCTGAAGTCTTCTATTCCCATGGAAAATTCTTCTTCTTGATTCTTTTCCTCTTATTTTCTAGTCTACCTTCTTCTATTCATTTCTTTCATGCTTGGTTCCTCCTCTTCTAGAATCATGAGTTTTAACTATCTTGCTATAGAACCTCTCTTGAGAAGGGATGATCTTGAACTCATTGCTCAATTCAAATAGTATCGTTTTTCCAACCATCCCACAAGTCATCAACTTAAGGCAAGAGTAAACAAAAAGATGCTTGAGTCTGACACCTTTGCTAGGATTATAGACATGATTCTCTCACAATCTCCTTCTTCCAAACACTCTTTATCTTCTAGGTCTTCTCACCATTCCTCATCTTCCACATCTTACCATGCCTTTTCTAGACATTATTCTCCTTCAACTTCTAAATCTTATCATGGCTCTTCTCACCATCATTTGAATTCTTCCTTAGCTATGTTTTCCTCTTCTTCATGATCTCGTTCTTCTTCTACTTCCTCCAAGAGTCTTGCTATTCTTCATGAGCCATACCTTAATGAGCAATGTGACAATCCTTGTAATACCTTTGATGACTATGATGATGGACATTGTAGTGATACTTATGACACTTCTATTCCTTAGAGTCCTCCTAGTCATAGACTTGTGCTTACTGAAAATGCGTCGTCATATTGGGTAGATTGTGATGGTGATCCATATGATTCTAATTTCAAAAGAGAGTTTGGTTATATTTGTAGACAATACCTTGATGATAATCCATCTACTACTGCTGAGGACTATAAAATGCAATGCACTAATTATAAAAGTTATTACTACAAGAATCTTTCCTCTAAGAATTCTACTGCTGAAAATCAAAATTGCACTTCCGAGCAAGATCATGTTAATGTTGAATCTTTGTATTGTGATGGTTCTCTTCCATCCCCTACTTCTTCCAACACTCATAAATCTCCTAAAGCTTCCGAGTCTTCCAAATCTTTCACAAATCCTTCATCCAACAAAGATCCTAATACTTTTCATGTGGTTCCCTACAGTTATCCTCAAGAGCTACCTCTTCAAGAAACTCAAGCTAATCTTCACTTGGCTGCAAATACTTTCAATGATGCTAAACCTAAAGAGTCTAAGTCTTTATGCGCTAGCTCTTCACCATCTCTTGTAAAGTCTTCCATACAATCCCAACATGCTTCCTTGTCCTTAGAAGTGGCTCCATGTCAAGAGGACTTTAAAAATGATAAAGAAAAGAATATAAAAAAAGATCAAGATCAAGAACCCTCCATGTCATCCAATTATTTTCATGATGTCTTTGATCCATTTCATGGTTCTTTTGATCCTCTATGCCCTTCCTCATTCATTCCACCATGTCTTAATTCTTCCGCTAAACAAGATCAAACCACTACTTGCACCATTGAGCTTATTGAAGATCAAAATAACCTTACTACACTTGCACTTTCCAAAGATGATACTTCCATTAAGGTTATTAAAAATGGTGTTGTTACTTCCAATATTGAGCCTATTGAAAATGAAGAGAAAAATTCTACACTTGTGCTATCCAAAGATCCTTGTCAAGATCAAAGTCTTCCATCTTCTTGTTCTATTGCTCCATGTTCACTTCCACTTTCTACTCTTCCTAAGTCTTTGCAAGCTTTGAAAGATCCTATCAAAGAAGATGCTCCTATTCAAGATGTTCACAATCCTATTGAAAATCTTAATGCTCATTCTAAAGATGCTGATGTCCTTGGTTGTCATATAGACACTGATGAACTTATTGATTATCCTTTTGAATCTTCCACTTCCATCCTTGGACCTCTCCCTCCATCAATGTTAAGGGCTTCACATCTACCTTCCATCTTGGGTCCTTATGTCCCTTCACCTTCCCCTCCTAACTCTCCTAATTTTTCATCCATTTTGGGTCCTTATCTCCCGCCATCTCCTATCTTTCCTCAAGATCAACATAGATACATACCCTTGAATCCTTTTCATCCACTTACCCATCTAAACCAGTCATATCTTCCTCCTTCTTCCACAATTCCCAAGTCTTTTGGAAGTAACTTGAATGTTCAATACAAGAAAAAGAAGCAATAGAAGAATCCATCAAAAAAAGAAGATCACCATGTCTCCTCTAATCGACATGGGTGCATAAAGTCAAAAGAGATATCTAAGAAGAAAACTAAAAGACAAGTATGGGTTCCAAAATCCATCATTGAAGATATTCTCTCTAAATCATCCAAAGGAAATAAAAAGCCTAAGGCTATATGGATTCCAAAGTCTCTCTTGAAAGAGTCTAATATTGAAAAAAAAGTGAAGTTGACATTCAAGCTTCCAAAGGCTTCCACTCCATCTTCTTCCAAAAATGATCTTCAATTCCATGCACCTGAACTGCAACCTTTGCTAAATATTCACCATATTCCTTCTCGTATTCCTTCATTCACATTCCCTTCACCCTCTCACCACCTTTCAAGGTGTGTGTCGACGTTGATCTTGCCTTCCTTTCCATCTACTCTTTCACAATCCTTCCATTCATTATCCTTCTACCTTCTATCACTTTTCCTCATTTGCCTATTCCTCCTATCTTCCAACCTCACTCGCTTTACATAAAACCTTATCCTCCATTTTTCTCTTCCATCTTCTTTTCCCTATGAACATCTTTGAGCATATGATTTTGAATCCTTGGCATGTCATGGTATATCCTTTCAAGGAGCATTCTCTAAAAAGCTTGATTTCTTCCAAAAAATTATAAAATTCAAAAAAATAGAAAAATGAAAAAAATGATAAATTTTTTTTTGAAAATGTGCCATGGTGAAAACCTGGAAATAGGCACCTTGGTAGCAAAAGTAAAGAGAAATAAATTTTTCCTATGGTGAAAACCACTCTCTTGTGGTGCCTTGGATAAGTACCATGATGAAAACCTGGCAATCAGGCATCATGCGTAGTTCTTCTACATATTTCATCCATTCCGTCTTCTCTCTTTGATCTTGACAATGTTGACCTATAACAATGAACATTTGGCTATTTTGTGAGCTATCTGACGGTGATCTTGCTTTCATTCCTTTCATGTTTAGCCTTCATATTCATTTTCCTCCATTCATTCTAGACTTTCGCTATCTTTTTCCCCTTTGGTCTTGATCTAATAAAAAGAGTAAAACACGATGCTATGAAGCCTCTTGACATTTATACTCCTTTGGACTACATCATTTCCTTCTTTTGTAGTGCACTTTTGTGACTTATCCTATGCTAGCCTTTCATTGCTTTTCCAAATGTGCTTTACATGAAATTTTTTCCCTAGCTTGGGTACTCTTGAGGAGTTTGACCTTGAGGATTTCTTCCCTCCATTTGCTTTCATTCTCCTTTCTTCCATCTCATTCACCAGCTTGCTCATCCATCTTGTCCCTCACCTTGCTAGACATTGGGACTGCACGATGTGATCTTGCTTAAAGAGTTTGATGCCCATTCTGTCTGGGGGCATCCTTTGTACATATTTTATGATCCTGAAAAAAATTATAAAAAAATTCATATATGATGCTGAAAAAATAAAAATAAATTCAAAAAATTCAAAAAATCAAATTTTTTTTTTTGAAAAAGTGCCTTGGTGAAAACCTGGAAACAGGGGCCTTGGTAGCAAAAATACAAAAAAATTATAAAAAGTCCTGAAAAAAATTGCAATAAATCTATCAAGTGGTGAAAACCTAGAAATAAGCACTACTTGAGACCCTCTGCACCTATGTCTATCAGTCTTGCATGGCGCTCCTTCGCTCCACTTCTCGCTTTGCCTCTCCTAGCCTGGAATTGACTCTTGTCTTAGTCTAGGGGGCATACATTGTTTGAAGCTTATTTTGGGTCTCTTTGTGCCTCTGGGTTTCTTAAGCATCTCACAAATAGTGTTTTTCAACACCACCCCAACTGTGTTTTTCAACACTCCCCTAGCGTCGAGTGTTTCTTAACACTTCTTAGATATCCTACCCGTAGTCTAGATGATGCAATATTTCTCACTGGCATATGTGATACTCAAAGTTTGACTCTATGACCAACACACATGCACTTAAACAATCAACTTGTTGAGATATGATGACTTTATTTTTCTTTGTGTGTTGTCTATGAGGATTTCTTTGATGAGTGGTCTCTCCCTAAGAAGTTTTCGATGATGCATAGCTAGAAGATTGAGGGAATGAGAACATGTTTTATTACTTTTTCTGCTTGTGGGTATATTTTGTTGGTCCTAACTGTCATGAGTATTTATGCTGGTCTTACTTGACACTATGGACCTACAAGGTATTATCCTTGACTATTTTGCAAGTGCATGATTATAGTCATCCTCACTTTCTCGTATCTTGATGCGAGCATAATCTTGCCATATCAAACTTAGGTAATCTCACTGCACTAGTCATCTTGACCTACATGTCTTTGATGCCTAGGTGGGATTTTCACATTTCTATCTGATATAGATCATATTCAGATCCACATAGTTATGCTAGTGTGCATTGTATGATCTTACAGCGCTACCTAACGCTCGATGATGAATATTAGATGTCTATTGGCTTTGTAACCTTGCAAGTAAACCACTTTTCATGTAGCTTGCACTCTTAGGTTCATGTTAGTTTAGTTTTGCATCTTGCATATGGAGGGAGCTTTCCTTTATCTTTCATGGACTTGTTAATCAACTGCGCTCACCTTTTGCTTCTTCTTGATCATGTCTTTCACTTCTTGTCTTTCATATCCCATCATTTTCCTTTCATTTCAGGATTGAAATTGAAATCTGAGTTCACCTTGATTATTCCCATCACTTTTCTCCTTCTTCCATGTGCTTGGTTAACCTTTTGATGCCTAATCCTTCAATCTTTGCTGGGGCATTCTTCACCTCTTCATCCTCATCTCTTTCCAACTTCTAGTCTTTCATTCAATTTCAAATCCCAAGTTCAAATCCTCTCTCCATGGTGTTTACGGGTTGAGGGACTAATAGGTTCGTGCCCCGTGTCCCATGTGTGGGGCATATCTTCACTGCTTGATGGTTATTCTATTCTCTTTCTTCGATTATGATTTCTAGTGATTTGATCATGTTGCTCTTGCTTTTGCTTTCCCTCTACCTGGATTTCTCTTTCGATCCCAAGGGGGCAGACACATCATGTCTTTTTGGTTATCTCTCTTTCCTAAGTGTTCAGTACTGTCGCTACTAGGCTGACCATGCAGGATTTTCTATCTCTCTGTACTTCATTCTTTGGAGTCAGATCGCTATCTCTTGCCTACTTGGCTATCTCTTGCTGATCTATTCTTTGACTACATGTGATCCCAAACGGATCTCACATTTGTCAAAGAGGGGCAAAATGTATACACCTAAAAATGGTCACCTAGACTATTAGCCCCCATTTGCTAAATCATAAATTGCTTATTCTTGATCAAATCTTAGTCCTATCATTTATTTGATTATTTTCTATGGGCTAACCATCTTATCCTAAGTCTTTATTTATTAAAAGGAATATTTCCTCCCCTTTTAATAAATAAAAAGCCCCCACTTTTCCTCTTATCCTAAGTTGCACAAATAAAGCATTATTCTTATTTTATAAAAAGAGAAAAAGCACTTTTTGTCTCATATGGACACAAAAGTCAACTCTTATTTTCTCATTGGAGGATATTTGTGCACATGGATTGCTCCTCTTTTAAGCTCTACCGTTGATTAAATCTTTTGCCTCTTAATCTCCATGGTCCATTGATTTTTCACCTCCTATAAAAGAAGAGCTCTCTTCCTCATTTGCACACACAAATTTTTATGCTATTGTTATGCTACAAGTTTTCTAGGTCATCTTGGAGCTTTTGGAGATATTCTTGCATCTAGGGTTTGAAGATTTGGAGCTTTGTTGGCATTCATTTTGGATCTTCATCAACACTCTATCTTCTTGTCTTCATTCTTGCATCATCATGGCTTTCTTGCTTCATAGTTAGATTTCATTTCTTGCATAGTAGTTTCATTTTCATGGCATTCTTAGCTTAGATTTTCTTTATGCTTTAGATTAATTCATTGAATCTCTCATTGCGTGGTTTACTAGCAAGGTTATTGGCTTAATAGCTCTAGCTGAGAGCATTCTTAAAACCCTTGCACTCCATGCCTAGGGAGCTATGGATCGATTTGTGAGGGCTCATTCTTGAGTTTCCTTGCATGTAATGATTCATAGAAGTGTGGTCACATTTTCACCATATAATTTCCAACCTATTTCTAGCACCTGACCCTAAGAACTTGAGCTTCTTGGCCTCAGGGTCAAGGTTGATCTTCTGGGTCAAGGTTGACCTCGACGCTGACCTAGGTTAGAGTTGACCTCGACACTGAAACTAGGTCCATATTTTAAGTTCTGAAAGTTTCTGGATATCAGGTTTCAGAAAGTTTATTTTCTAGCTTTCGGGTCGGTTGTTTTGGGATTTGAAATAGTAAAATCTTAAATGATATTTAAATTAGGTCCACTTCCAAGAGTAAAGGCTTAATTTGGAATTTAATTCTCCTATGCAGGCCTCTCTATAAGTATGTCCCATAACTTGTATAAAACAAAGCCTTCTCCCCTCATTTGCACACCCACCATCCATTGAATTCAAGCATAAGGTGAAATCAAGTGATCAAGAAATCATCAAGCAATCAAGAAGGAGAAAGAAAGTATTCAAGCATTCAAGATCCAATTCATCAAGGAGGTCCATTGGTAGCCATTAAAAGATTCAATCTCTATGGAGCCCCTTTGTTGAAGATTTCTCCATCCATTTCCATTCAAGCTTCTTCCTATTCCAAGATCCATTCAAGATTGGTGTTGAAGATCTAATGCAACTAATTTGAGACATCCTACATGCAATTCTACATTCATTTGGAGCATCCATACTTGTGGATTCAAGGATTCAAATCCTCCACAAGGGTTTCAACATAAGAAGGATGAATTGTTCTATTTACTTTGTTTATTGCTGCAATTTCATTTACATTTCAAGGTTAATTCCAAAACTGGAGTTTGACCAAAGAAAACTCTTCATCCAACAAAAAAAACCCTTTTTCTTGCACGTGCAGGTGCGGGACAATGAATTATAGATCAGATTTGAGTAACCTTTTCGACAAATTTTTGGGATCCGCAAGTAGAATTTTCATCGGAGCAATGCAGGTCAAGGTCATCATAAAGGGGTCAAGGCCAACTTTTCTACCTAGGTCAAGGTTGATCTTTCTCAGAAAAGAAGAAGGCTTTTGGGTTTTTTCTGTCTCTATGTTTCTAGGCTAGATCAGGTTGCAAAATTTCTTGAAACTGATTACAGACACAAGAAAATAGCATTTTCCAGATTTGTCATATTTTGAGGTAAGAATTTTTCTTCAATTCAATTAATATTTCAACACTCTCTTCCATAAATAAAAATAATTTTTTCCTCTTTCTTCATATTGCTAATTGATTGATTCATTTAGGCATTAACCCTTTCCTTGTGGTTAATCAATTTAGATCTTTCCTTTGGGAATTTGGGGTTAAGAAGAAGATCTTATTATCTCTCTCATTCCATACCTTACATGTTGACACATACTTCCTACATCTATCTTCCTGCTTTTTAAATAATAATATCACATTTTGGTACCTTACATTTTCATACACTACAGACATTTTGTGGAGATTTTTCCTCCATTTGGTTCTACCTACTAAATTTGATATTTATGAAAGTTGATATGACCCACCTTGATCTTTTTCCTCATGGTAAGGATATTTATCTTGAAATACCTTTTGACCCATGATGGATTTGTTATTTGAAAGCAATATATTGTTTCTCCTCATAAACCTTTCCTTGATCTGCATCAATAATCATGCTTGGAAAATCTGAATCTTGAATTGATCTAATTAATAAGGCACACGTTCTATCATTGTCTCTCTTACATTTCTTTGATAATTATACCAATGTGATAATGATCTACATACTTCATTGTCTAGATCATGATTCATGTAGGTTGTAGATTTGCTACCCATTTACTTGTAGTGAGATGACTCATTAGTGGACTGTCTATATCCATGTGATTGATGCAATGTTGATGTAGGTTTCATTAGTTGGCCTTGTTTGGAGTCATTTGTGCATTAGTATGTTCCTTTTTTTAGAGCTTTATTATACCTATCATGTTAACTCCATTGCATCTTGGTGAAATAGTACATTTATCCTCATCTCTCTTAGTTCCTCTATGGTCATTTCTTATAATTATTAAAACAATAATATTTAGTAACTTGACTACACGATGTAATTTTACTTGTGGATTGGTGCCTTGTTTTTTGTTCTATGCCTCTTTTTTCAGGTTATCCATCAAGGCACATTATTGGCTTTTTGCAAATCTTATGAAGATGTTGCTAAGCTTCCACTTGATCAAATTCAAAGGACTTGTGTACTTCTCTTGGATCTACAAAAGTACCATATGATTTGAAGATCCAAGAGAAGTACACAAGTTTGATACCCCTTGTAAAATCCCCAAGTAAATATTAAAGGGGGGTGTTAGAATTTATAATCTTTCCTTGGTTGTATTATTTAAATAAGGATAAACCAAGGTATCCTTCATGTATTTTTGTCCTCTAGTCCAAGTGGGAGGACAACTCATATTTTTTAATTCCTTTAATAAGGAAATTAGTTTATTCCTCCTTAAGAGGATATTGACACTTGTCACACACACTTATGGATGGTCACATTCATAGACTTTGGAGTTACATTCTAACTCCTCTCTCTCATCTCTATTTAAGAGATTCTCCTCTCTCTCATTTCTCATGATGAAGTTATTGTATTGAGCATATTTCTATCTTTCTCTTTTCTCTCTCTTTAGGCTATAGCCTCATTCATAATATCACAAGGGGTTTTTCTTTGATTTTTCCCTTTCAAAATAACTTGCCTCATTTTTTTGATCCTTGGATAATTCTCATGGTTATGGTGATTTATCTTAAAGCTATGTCTCACTTTTGATGGTTATGGTAAAATACCTTCTTGCCTTACAATTTCTTGGGTTCTTTCCTTAACTTCTTTTCATTTTTTCATACTTCTTACAACATCCACCTTCTCCAAAATGAATAAATCAAATGGCGCTTGGGTGCTCCAATTTTGGTTCAATCACAGGTGGTGTTTTGAATCTCTTTTTTTTGTGTGCACATGTTTATTTTAACTAATGTTTTCTTCTCAACACATGCTCCCAATAGGTTAGGTTCTGCACATCCATATTTTGGCACACCTAGTGGAATACTCACCATGTAAATTTCTTCCTTATTTGAGGATTTTCTTTATCCATTTTAAAAACCCTAGTAGTCCTCATACAAGGTAGTGAGAATGCTCGTACAAGTAAACATCATTTTATGGAGTTTACTTGTACTACATTATGAGTATACTCATAATGCATGTATAGAATACTCGTATTGGCTGTAACCCCTCTCTATCTGCATTTTGTTTGCATTATGTCTGAGCCTATTTACTTGTGTTACAACCTAGGAATTCTTATACTATGCATGGTATATTCTCATACAAGAACTCTGCATTAGGTGTTTTCTTAACCTGTTCCGTGTGTATTCTTATACGAGTCTGCAAACAAAATCTCATTCTCTATTTGCTTGTATCAGAAATAGAGAGCACTTTTGGGGTCTTAGATCTTGATGTTTTTGGATTTTGGTGATTATTTTGGCTTCATATTATCCTTGACCTTCTATTTTGTAGATTCTAACATTTTTTGTAGGACATTTTACAAAAATATCACTTTCCAAATTCATCAACATCTCAAAACTAGTAACACCTATTTGTTGTAGGACACTCACCAAAGAATCATCTTGAAACTACTAATCCTATTGGTGTTGTAGGTTGCCTAAGAGATACAATCAAACATTGTGTTTTCATTAATCTCTTTTCTTAGGCATCCTAACAAAAGTCCACTTGAAGTATTTTGTTAAGTGATAGGGTGAGTATGCTCTTTTCTTTTTGAGACAATCAGAAGCCTAGACTCACTTGGAAATATAGTTTAATAGGGACTTTGGGAATGAATGAGCATGGTTGATGTGTTTGGGAGAAAACAACATTGGATAGGAGAGTATGTTTTTTTCTCCTTGAGAGAAAATCAGAAATCTAGACTCCTTTCATTGCCAATCCATGCTTTTGATTTCATCCTTTAGATAGGCCTTCTGGTTGAGGTAAAAATATCCTTGGAATGACCCATGTGAGAACAAGGTGTAAGCCCACCAACTCCAAGTCACGTTAATAAAATTTTCTTCTTGGGGTTAAAGCCTCAAAAGTCGGATAACATTTGAGCTATTATGGCCTTGTAGTCTCAATCACATTTACATGAATATGTATGCCAAGGTTCTTTGTGGGGCTATATGCCTAAATCATGCAAGAATAGACACCAAGAATGTGTTAGAATAATGACCCTCACTAAGATATATTAAATAGAAGCTACCTAGTTCACCCCCAAAAGCGTGATAATCCAAGTGCAAGGAGGTTAGTAACCTCCCGAAGACACTCGCCATTTCATACCTTCTTGAATGTTTAGAGTTGGATAATAAAACATCATGAGTGGAGCCATTGCATGCTTGGTGATGACCATATTCAAATTAGCTCTTGAAGTGTGCCTAAGTTAGTGAGCAATGATTTTCATACTTAACCAACTCCTTAGGGTAGGAAGTTTGTTTGACTATTTGCATCAACAATCTCCCCAAGAACATACATATTTAAAAAACATTTCCAACTTCATTTTCACTATTGATTGTCTCCCGTAGGGTTGATTTATTCCTTTCTGGATTATTTTCATACATGTGACTATTATCGCTCTTGATTTGAATGCTCAAAAGTGAGTCCTTTACATGGAAGAGATCAACTAAACAAGATGAATCATTTTTTTCCCAAAGGCCCTTAAAAATCATTTGTCCTAAATCATTGATCAACACAACCAAATCAACATTCCTTTGAGATATAACTAATTCAACAAAGTATAAGAAAGCCAAGTTACCAATTACTCGTGTTTATCAAGAAAAGAAAGTTGCAGAATGTAAGCTTAAAGATCAATAACCTCCCCTAACTACAATCAAGAAAGAATCCAAATACCATGAAAATCTTGACACCGTAACCTACAATGCTAAAATCATACATTTTGGAGCACGCTCCTAGATAAACCATCACTTTGATACTGTTGAAAGAGAAGACTAGTTGGCTTATCACATGCCACATCCTTTTGAATATCAAAAAATTGTCTTGACATCCTTGCATTCTTGAATTGTACATCATCCTTTAGGTGCATTCATATCATCTCATTTAATTAAACCATCATCCCTAATATAAAAATCCAAACTAAAAGAAAAGAGAATCTAAATAAAAAAATCAGTCAAATCATCCAAATCTCTGCCTAGTGCCATATCCTTTTGAGTTTCTCAAATCCTTATCCTAAATCAAAACCATTCTATAGATTCACCCATTGGCTAAGAATTGCCTACGATAGCTAAGTACTTGTTCTTGTAAGCCTCATCATCTTGATCCAAATATTGTCTTGCATTGACAAGGATCCTATCTTTTGAAGATCACAAGTCTATATAAGGTTGACAATCCAATTTCATTTGATCTCACATCAGGAAAAAGAAACTCATTCATGTTTGGCACCTAATTAATCCTTGTCTCCTAGGACACTTGTAGCATCCCAATTTGGGTTTCCATCAAATAATCCTTTAATCCTCTAGGTTCATTCTGAGTCATGCATTTACCCTTAGGTATCCATAGGTGCATCCTAATCCCCATCTTTAGGTTTCCTTAGAAATATCTTGCATTCATACATCATCTGCATCTTCATTTCCCCATCCTAGGACTTGAATTTTTCATGTCTACCAAAACAAGATTGAAGAAGAGAAAGGATATAGATCCTACACTTGCTACTAGTTCATCTAATCCAAACAATCCTAACAATGCGATGGTAACATATGATCCACAACCACCTCAAATTAAGAATGTATCAAAAGATACAACTGAAGCACCCACCATGGGTTCCATGGAAGCATTCATGAGTCATCTTGGCCATGTACAAATGGTTAGTACAATGATAGCCCAAAACCATCTTTCCATCTTGGCTAACTATGTACAAGAGGGTACTCTCCTTCCATCATAACTCCAACCCTGCAACCCTATAAACCCTGTTAGTGCCTTCAACACTTTTGTGAAATAGATCCTCAATCATAGTTGTCAAGTGACCCAAGTGTCCTCACCTATCCCTCATCTCTTGCAATCAAGTGCCACCTTCCCCACAGTACAAGCAAAGACACAATCTTCTCCTTTTTCTATCATGGAGCCATCATTTCCACCTATAACATCTCAAGTCACCACTTAGGCATAGAGCTTCGCACAAGTGCCACAACTACCTCCCATGAAAAATTCCACACAAATAATACCCCTAATTTTCATGAGCTAATCCTCCACATTAGCACCATTCTTCTAGGGGGCAATGCAAACACCTCTATCTGCTGCTCAGAAAATCTTCACACAAATGCTCCTATCTACTACACAACAAGCCTTCATCCAATCACTCTTTCCACCTATCACTCAATTTGCATCCACCCAATTATCCCTCCGACCTTTTTCTACCAGTGCTCAAGCTCAGCAAGCATTCTAAATGATAGGGATTTCATGTATAGGACCCACCAACGAACCATTCACATCCTAAATCCCCACCAACACCACCACATTTCCAACCATCTTCACATCCCAACCTGCTACAAGGGTATGTTTTTCTTGGGGCCTTACTCAAGAGAAAATGCATACTTTATAGATACAAATGCAATCCCATATATCTAATCCCACAAACCCACAAATAATTTTTCCATTTAAAGAACAACCCCTACCACAACCTCCTCAGGCTACATCTCTCTACACATTTACCAACTATATATTTATGCCAACATCAATCTCTCAAACCTTATCACAATGAAAAAGATCCTCTCATTTCACCATCTATCTCACACAACCACCTCCTACCTGTTGGAAACAATTGTCTGAAGGAAATTGCTACTCAAATTATGTATTGTCTTTGATGTCACACAATGTCATAGTCTGTAGCAATCAGTTACTACCGAGGTCAGTCAGTCTGCCAGACAGGAATATTAGTCCTTACCGAGTTCAGTCAGTCATCGAAGAAAAGTTAGTGTTTACCGAGTTCAGTCGGTCATCGAAGAAAAGTTAGTGTTTACCGAGTTCAGTCGGTTATCGAAGGTAAAGGATTGTCGGTGTTTACCGAGTTCCCTCGGTCTCCGAAAGATTATAGAAAGTTATGGTCACCGAGCACTGTCGGCCCTTGAAGGATTTTTGCAAATAGAGTTTGCTTAATTCAGCCGACTGTTATACTAAATAATGTCGATTTGACAAATCTAAAATCATATAAATAAAAGGTCAAATGTGAAAAGTAAACAAGAAATATAGCAGAAGATTTACAGAAGAAAGACAGGAAAGGTGTGTGCGAATTTGTGAAGGATGTTCAGATATCCTTGAGGTGCAGCAGAGATTTATTCAATCAGAAAGGATCAGACTTATGCAGAACAGAGATCTGTAATCAGCAAGACAGTTGCATTATTATACAGGTCATTTTTTCATTGTTACCTTCTTATCATTGTAACAGTGAATTCTAAATCTCTTAACCGAGTTGGTTTAACAACCATATTGTAAATCCTCTAACAAGGTGACAATTCCATTGAATTGTTTTCAAGACCTCTTACCAAGCCACTCCTAGCAGGGTGTTTTAAATCCTCTAACAAGGCCACACCTAACAGTGTGTTTTGTAACCTTTTACCGGGTTGGCTTCTAACCGGGCATCACTTCAAAAAAGTGAAAATCAGTATCTAGATACATTGGTAGTTTTTCCCATATTGGGTTTCCACGTTAAATCTTGTGTCTCTTGTGTTCTTAATTACTTTCTCAATCATATACATGTGCTGATGAATATCTAAAAGATAATTTTGCTAATACTTTCTGCATCTTCAAAGTTACTGCAATCTATTTACCGAGTGCTAAAACAGATAACATTGTTAAGATATCCTAAGGGATCTAGAAAGAATTAATTGTGAAGTGTTTTATGGTTGACTGATTCACCCCCCCCCCTCTCAGTCACTTCATCCATATTCCATCAATTGGTATCAGAGCTTTTGGTGCTTGCAGGAAGGGTTTCAAGGACCTAAGCTAAAGATCAGGATGTCTTACAAGAGGGAAATTCCAAAGCTCAACAAAGATAACTTTTCAGCATGGCAAGGTCTCATGCGACTTCATCTGGCTTCCATTGGTGATTCAGGATGCAAATACATTGATGAAGAATACACAATTCCTAATGGCGCATTAACTGTTGAAGACATTGCAGATAAAAAGACTCACAACACCATGATGATAGACATTGCATCTGCTCTCAGCTATGAAGAATTTGATGATATTAAAGACTGCACTACTGCATATGAAATGTGGATGGCACTGAAGAAAATATATGGTGGTGATGCAAATGTGAAAAGAGCCAAAGCAGAAAGCCTAAGAGGACAGTTTGACAAGATGAATATGAAGGAAGATGAAAACATTGCAAAATATGTTGAAAGAATCAAAGCAAGTGTAAGTGCAATTAGAGCTTCTGGAGGAACAATCTCAGATGAGACTGTTATAAGTAAGGTACTCAGAACATTACTCCCTATCTATGCAATAAGAGTATCAGCTATTCAAGAAAGAAGATGTGAAACAAACCACAATATAACTTTGGATGCTTTAGTTGGAAGATTGACAGCCTTTGAATTAGACAACTATGACAACTATGTTCCTAGTTCCAAAAATATTGAATCAGCATTTGAGGCCAAGGTTTCACTAAAGAAGAAAAAGAAAATTAAAGAAGTTCAGTCAGAAAGTGAAGAAGTATCAGAAGAAAGTTCTGATAGTGATCTTGAAATTGTAGAAGCATTACTTGCAAAGAAGTACTCTAGAGGGAAAGGTAAGTATAAAGGTAAAACTCCTTTAATCTATTTTTCATGTGAAGAAATTGGACATATTGCAGCTAGGTGCCCAAACAAGCAAGTCAAGGAAGAGAAGAGAAGTCACAAGTACTATGGCAAAAAGAATTTCAAATCATACAAGGATAAAGGTAAGAAAACATGTTTTATGGCTAAAGATTCTGATGATAGTGAAGAAGAAATTATTTTTATTGCTATAAAAGATGAATCTGATGATGAAGATAAGATGGCACTTATTTCTCATATAAGCAAAGATGATATATGGATAATAGACAGCGGATGTTCACACCACATGACTGGTGACAAGACAAAATTTGAATATCTAGAAGACTGTGATAGTGGTAATGTAAGATTTGGAAACAATGAACCTTGTTGTATAAAAGGAAAAGGAAGAATCTCTTTAACCAAAGAACTCATATGTGATAATTCTTATTGGGTTGAAGGACTAAAACATAATCTTCTAAGTGTAGCACAGCTAATCAACACTGGTTTCAAGGTTGAATTCATGAATGGTCAAGAAAGACTACTGGATGGAAAAGGAAAACTCATTGGATCAGGCAAACAAACAAAAGGTAACTTATTTTACCTTGATCTCAGTGAATATTCATGCTTTATTGCTCAAATAGAAGAAAGTTGGCTATGGCACAAAAGGTTATGTCATGTGAATTTTGATAACATGATAAAAATAAGCAAATTCAAGAAGGTTAGAGGCATTCCTACTTTGAAGAAACCTGATACTGGTCTATGTAAGAATTGTCAGATTGGCAAAATGAGTAAAACTAGTTTCAAGAGTAAGAACTATCAGTCTAAAGAAATTTTGGAAATTGTGCATACTGATTTATGTGGACCTATTGGAATACAAAGCTATACTGGAGATAAATTCTTTATTCTTTTTGTTGATGATTATTCTAGAATGATGACTGTTATGTATTTAAGAGAAAAATCAGAAGCATTTGAAAAGTTCAAATGGTACTTAGCAAGAGTGGAAAAGGAAACAGGGAAAAGATTGAAATGCTTAAGATCAGACAGAGGTGGTGAATTCATCTCCCATGATTTTAACAACTTCTGCATTGAAAGAGGAATCAAAAGATAGGTATCAGCTCCTAGAACTCCTGAGCAGAATGGAATAGCAGAAAGAAGAAACAAATCTATTATGGATTGTGCAAGGACTCTAATGATAGAAAAGAACATCGCTATAAAGTACTGGAAGGAAGCTATCAGCATTGCAGTTCATACCCTGAACCGAGTACAATTGAAGAAAGACACCTTCAAAACTCCTTATGAATTATGGTATGGCTATAAACCCAATGTAAGTTACATGAAAATATTTGGTAGCAAGTGTTATATCTTAAAAGAATCCAGAAGAAATAAATTTGATGTGAAAAGTGATGAAGGAATATTCCTAGGATATTCTAGCAAAAGCAAGGCATACAAATGTCTGAACTTATCTACTCACAAAGTCATAGAAAGTATACATGTAAAATTTGATGAGTTTGCAGAAAAGATTGAAGAAGAAAGCAAAAGGGAACCTGAGAACTACAGAAGATTCATTTACATTGAACCTGAAACATTGGCAGACACAACTATCAGTAAGGAAACTATATCTACCAAGCCGAGCACAGTTACCGAGTCACAAACTGAGTCACAGGAAGAAGTGCAAACTGAGTCACAGGAAGAAATTCAGACCGAGTCTCAGCTTGAAGTTACCAAGAAAATATCTACCAAGCCTGAGCAACCTGAAGAAGAGATCCTAGAAGACAATAGCATGAATCATTCAAAAGGCAAGGAACCTATACTAGCCAAATATGTCAGAAGACATCATACACCAGATCAAATCATTGGAAACAAATCAGATGGTACTATGACAAGAAGCAAGCTAAAAGGTACATGTCTGCTTACTGATTTTGAACCTAGAAATATTAAAGATGCATTGGAAAATGAAAGTTGGATTGAAGCAATGAATGAAGAATTAGAACAAATACAAAAGAACAAAACTTGGACTCTTGTACCTAGACCTAAAGATAAGAATGTAATTGGAACAAAATGGGTATTCAGGAATAAGCTAAATGAAGATGGTCAAGTATCTAGAAACAAAGCTAGACTGGTATGTAAAGGTTATTCTCAAGAAGAAGGTATAGATTATGGAGAAAATTTCACTCCTATTGCAAGATTAGAAGGTGTAAGAACTCTACTTGCTTATGCAGCACACAAAGGATTTAAGGTATATCAGATGGATATAAAATCTGCATTTCTCAATGGAATTCTTGATGAAGAAGTCTACATTGAACAACCTGAAGGTTTTGTTGATCCAGATAAAAAGGGCATGGTCTGAAGGTTACACAAAGCATTGTATGGTTTAAAACAAGCTCCTAGAGCATGGTATGAAAGACTCCATAACTATTTGATTCAGATTAATTTCAAAAGAGCTAATGATAACAACAATCTGTATATTAAAGAAGGACCGGATGACAAAATTGTATTGGCAGAAATATTTGTGGATGACACTATATTTACAGGGAATGAGGATCAGTGCAAAGAATTTTCAGAGAAAATGAACAAAGAATTTGAAATGTCTATGTTTGGTTTAATAAAATTCTTTGTTGGTCTTCAAATTCAGCAAAGCAAGAATGGTATATACATTACTCAATCTAAATACATTAAGGAAATACTTAAGAAGTTTGGTATGGAAGATTCAAAACCAGTTGGTACACCCATGTGTACTAGACTGAAACTTACCAAAAATGATGATTCAAAAGAAGTTGATCAGACCCTATACCGATCTATGATTGGAAAATTGCAGTATGTAGTACATACAAGACCTGATATTGCCTTAGCAGTCGGTATGGTAGCTAGATTCTTAGCAAAACCTAAGGAAAATCACATGATGGCAATCAAAAGAATCTTAAGATACTTAAGAGGAACTGAAGAATATGGTTTGTGGTATAAATTTGGAGGCAATCTAGACTTAAAAGTGTTTACTGATGCTGGTTGGGCAGGAAACATTGATGACAGAAAAAGCACAAGTGGTGGAGCATTTTTTCTTGGAAAAAGATTGGTATCTTGGACTAGTAAAAAGCAAAATTGCACATCTCAATCCACAGCTGAAGCAGAATATGTTGCTGCTGCAGTAAACTGTTCAAATATTGTTTGGTTTAAACAGCTATTAGAAGGTATGAAGGTTGAAATCAAAGAACCAGTTGTTATATTTTGTGACAATACCAGTGCAATAAACATTTCTAAGAATCTAGTGATGCATTCCAAAACCAAGCACATTGCTATTAAATAACATTTTGTCAGAGAATTGGTGCAAGATAAGGAAATCAGATTAGAATATATTCATACAAAAGAATAGATTGCAGACATTTTTACCAAACCATTACCTAAGGATGCATTTGTGTATCTAAGAGGTAAGTTAGGGGTCATTCCCCTATCCGAGGCTCACTAAATACAGTTTTAGTGATGCATCAACCAGAAAATGATTGAAAATCAACCAATTGATGCAGCATATTCAAGGAATTGTTACATATGAATCAGTACTTGAGGTACATTAATTTTCACCGGTAATATGTGAATTGTCTTTGGCATGTGTTGTCAAAGAGGGAGTGTTTGCTATGTCTTTTCTATTACTTCAAGAAATTTTCAATAGTCAGAAGGAAGAATTTTTAGGATACAGGAAGTTTGCTGACAGAGGGAGATTTGAATTTGAACCGAGCTAACTCTTTCAAATTTCTTATGCTATGACATATTGTGTTGCCATCAATGCCAAAGAGGGAGATTGTTGGAAACAATTGTCTGAAGGAAATTGCTACTCAAATTATGTATTGTCTTTGATGTCACACAATGTCATAGTCTGCAGCAATCAGTTACTACCGAGGTCAGTCAGTCTGCCAGACAGGAATATTAGTCCTTACCGAGTTCAGTCGGTCATCGAAGAAAAGTTAGTGTTTACCGAGTTCAGTCGGTCATCGAAGAAAAGTTAGTGTTTACCGAGTTCAGTCGGTTATCGAAGGTAAAGGATTGTCGGTGTTTACCGAGTTCCCTTGGTCTCTGAAAGATTATAGAAATTTATGGTCACCGAGCACTGTCGGCCCTTGAAGGATTTTTGCAAATAGAGTTTGCTTAATTCAGCCAACTGTTATACTAAATAATGTCGATTTGACAAATCTAAAATCATATAAATAAAAGGTCAAATGTGAAAAGTAAACAAGAAATATAGTAGAAGATTTACAGAAGAAAGATAGGAAAGGTGTGTGCGAATTTGTGAAGGATGTTCAGATATCCTTGAGGTGCAGCAGAGATTTATTCGATCAAAAAGGATCAGACTTATGCAGAACAGAGATCTGTAATCAGCAAGACAGTTGCATTATTATACAGGTCATTTTTTCATTGTTACCTTCTTATCATTGTAACAGTGAATTCTAAATCTCTTAACCAAGTTGGTTTAACAACCATATTGTAAATCCTCTAACAAGGTGACAATTCCATTGAATTGTTTTCAAGACCTCTTACCAGGCCACTCCTAGCAGGGTGTTTTAAATCCTCTAACAAGGCCACACCTAACAGTGTGTTTTGTAACCTTTTATCGGGTTGGCTTCTAACTGGGCATCACTTCAGAAAAGTGAAAATCAGTATCTAGATACATTGGTGGTTTTTCCCATATTGGGTTTCCACGTTAAATCTTGTGTCTCTTGTGTTCTTAATTGCTTTCTCAATCATATACATGTGCTGATGAATATCTAAAAGATAATTTTGCTAATACTTTCTGCATCTTCAAAGTTACTGCAATCTATTTACCGAGTGCTAAAACAGATAACATTGTTAAGATATCCTAAGGGATCTAGAAAGAATTAATTGTGAAGTGTTTTATGGTTGACTGATTCACCCCCCCCCCCCTCTCAGTCACTTCATCCATATTCCATCACTACCACCCATGTCCAAGAAACCATTCCATCGCTTAACAATGTAGGAATGTACCCCACCTAAATTGATCAAACACAAGGGCAAGTGCACTAGAAATCTACACCATTTCATCAACCTCCTCCACAAAAATAGTACTTCCCAACACAATAGAAACATCCCCTCATTCCACAACAATATCCCCTTATTCCCCAACATTAATAGATGATGTCATACCATGTATAGTAGTACACCTCTAGACCTCAACAATAGTGCATTGACCAGCCACCACCTCAAAATCCATTCTAATCTGCCTACGTAGTAGGGAAATCCCCCTTCCAAATCCCCTAGTACCCACCTCAAAACCATATGTACTCAATAGGACCATCTGACCCCTTCATAATAGGAGTACCCACCTTAGCACCTGTAACTCAGAATGGGAAGATATGAAGAATGCTCTCAAAGAGCTCAAGGCTGGAATAGAAAGAAAGACTTTCAAGTTTGAGGAAGTTTTTCCTTAACCTTTTTATAAATCAATCACAACATTCCCCTTCCCCAAGCACTTTGAAACACCCAAATTTGATAAATATCGGGGAAAGGGAGATCCAGTTAGCCATGTTAAGGAATTTTACATGGCTTTCCAAGAGGTTGCTTATAGAAACAATTTCCTCATGCACTTTTTTCTAAAATCCTAGGAGGAACCACTATTGAGTGGTTCTACAAAATACCCTATGGATCTATATCAACCTTAACAGAATTATCTAAGAAGTTTGTAGCCCAATATGCACACAAAATAAAAAACAATATGTCTCTTTTGAACCTATGTAATTCAAAAAAAAAGGAGGGCGAGAGCCTGGCTGACTATCTAAAAAGATGGGAAAACCTCACCATGAGGCTATCATATCAACTGCCAAAGAAGTATCTCACCAAAATATTCATTGGTAATCTTCACCCAAAGTTATCCCACTTCATTTGTATGAATTGTATATGTACTTATTAGGATATTAAAAACAAAGCAATGGACATTGAAAAGGGCCTCTTGGAGAATGGTACCATCATGCATTATAAGTAAATCTTGCAAGATAAGCCCAACAATGACCAACAATGCTGTTGGAATAAGAATAAGAATGCGATCACTGATGGGGATACTAAAACCAAACATGTTTAGGTTGTCATAGCTAGTCCTAACCACTTACACCTATATATCAACAACAAACACTAGCTTACCAACAACCCATACAAAATCATCAAAACCAAGCAAATAAAACCAATGCCATATCACTCACCCTGATACAGAACAAACCACGGGTCCAAAAAAGCCATAAGCACACAATCACCCCTCTTGGTGAACCATTGGATGTAATATTCCATCGGATGGCTAAAGCCAACTTGATTATTTATCCCCAAACCCAGCCATTCAATGAGACCACCCGCAATCTAGCATGGTACAAGGACAATGAACATTGTGATTATCACTATGTTAAAGGACATGCCATCATAAAGTGCATGAAGCTCAAGCACTACATCCAAGATCTCATAGACAAGAACGAGATCAAAATGGACACACCAACCTAGCCTTTTCCCAATGCCAACCTGAAAATCTATCACAATGTGTTACCTCAATACAATTCTAATAAGGGCCCATCCAACACAAGATACTCATCCAAAACCCTAGGAAAGGGTAAGCAATGTGACCATGCTGATGGAAAGGACTATACAACTGCTTATATCAACTATGACAAATTTATCAGATGCATATCTCAAGTTGAGCCCATAGTCAATGTCATCCACATCAACGGTACAGATATTTAGTATGTAATCACCACATGTAGAGGAAAGGTATTTGTTTCCAAAGACAATCCAATTCCCACACCTAATGCACAGTGTATCCTTTTGGAACATCTTTGGAATACCCTTTCCCATATCTCTATCCTCAACCTTCTCCGCACATCATCCATCCACTAGGAAATCCTTAATAAATCCCTCCAAGATGCAGGTGTCCCCATGGACATTAACACAATCCAGTTTGAGAACATTGTCTGGCATCTACCTGCATCTTGTGCCCTCTCCTTCAAATCTTATGACATGCCATGTGTTGAACACAATCATAATCTCCCTCTTCGCATCGTCGTCATAGTAAATGACTTTATTTTCAAAAGTGTCATGATAGATAATGGTTCAACACTAAAATTATGCACACTAAAATTCACTCAACAAGTGGGATACATAGAGGTTGATATATCACAAGAATTCATCACTATCAAGGCCTGCGATAACCTTGAGCATACCTCAGAAGGTACTATTTTTTTTCCCATCAAGGTAGGCCCAATAATTTAAGAAACTATCTATCATATTATTGATCTTGATCTTCCCTATAACATCCACCTCAATCGACCTTGGATTCATTCTATTAAATCCACCCTATCCACCTACCATCAATGCATAAAATTCCCACATCAAGGAACTGAAATAACAATCTACACTGATCCCCAACCCTTTGCATACTGTACCCATTATCCTAGAATCGGTATTGGCACATTAGTTACCAGCTCATCCCAACCTCATTATGATCTAGAGACAATCCTAGCCTCTACCCTCTCCACTATTGATATCAACAATAGGGGTTGTGTTTAATATAGTTTGACTGATGCCTTCATAGTAGGGGTCCTGTCACTTGATCCACACACTCAAGGGTGTCCATCCCATCAATGCTCACCTAAGAAAAAGGAGCCCAAAATAAATGAAATGGGTTCATCTAAATTCCAATTACATGAGATTCTAAACAGTCAAGAGATGGATCTTGATATCAATGGATGGTTGTATAAAGATCCCCCACCTATTGACACCAAGCTCCTTAGGTACTTCAAGGATAAATACCCAACATCACATAATTGGGATACAAAAAAATGGAACTATCAAGGTGGAGGTCTAGGATCTAAAGAAGAAGGCATGAAAGGCCTATTGGAAGCATCATAAATCCCAAGACATAGATGCCTTAGATTTAATACCCCTTGCCTGCACATACAAGGCCACAATACCACCATTGGGGGCACCAATGAGCCCAACATGACCCTCTTGAATATCTAGGATGAAATCATGGAAGTTGAAGACATCCCTCAAGAGGAAGGGAAGAAATCATATGACGATATGTTTGATGGTGAAACCTTCTTGGGAAATTATATCCTCTTCCAACTATCCATCAACCTTATCAACCTCCCCCTCATCGATCCTAAACTCATAGGCTGGGACCAACCAAGTGTTGCACACGATGATTAGTTCTAAAGTGAAGACACACTCCTAAGATTCATGAGAGCATAAGATTAATAGTTAGACTAGGGGCACAAATAAACATATGTCAACAAGATGGACCCCAAGGGATACTTTGGGGAAGTGGAAGTCTTTAGCTGCAAAATAAAAAATGAAAAAGAAAAGAATGATTCTTTTTGTGAAAACCCCTCTAGGACACATTCTGACTCTAAAAATGTGAAAAAAAAGGGTGTATCTTCTAGTGAAAACCTCTATGAGGTGCTAGAGGATGAAGAATTTCCTCTTCCTCCTATCCATAATTACAGACTAGAAAATTCATCCATACACATCGAAGATGCCAATCCCGTCAACTTGGGAACTAAGGAATCTGCAAGAATAACATACATCACAACATCCTTGATAGAAGGTGAAGAGATAGCTTTCATGGAACTTCTCCAAGAAGCTACAACCAATTTTACATGATCATATGCTCATGTGCCTAGACTAGATCCAAAATTAGTTGGTCACCATATTACAGTGGACTCAAATTTAAAACAAGTCAAATAGAAGCTTCACAAAATGTATCCTAAGGTAGCCCTAAGGTAAATCATCTGAGCCATTGATTATTTAGAATAGATATCTAACATGGTACTTGTTTTCAGGCCATCAGGGGAAATCAAAATCCACATAGTCTTTAAAGACCTTAAAAAGGCATGCCTAAAGGATGACTTCCCTCTATGAAACATAGATATGATCGTCAATCTCACAGCAGGTCATGAGATGTTCACTCATGGATAGCTTCCTGGGATGCAATTAAATCTGCATAGAAAAGGAAGAACAACATAAAATACCATTTACAACACCATTGGGAACCTTTTGTTATAATATGATGACATTTGGGCTGAAGAATGTAAGAGCTACCTATCAGAAAGAAATGACAACCATCTTCCATGACATGATACACAAAATACTTAAACACTATGTGGATGACATTTTATCCAAATAAAAAGAATGGTGGGAGAACCTCGGCATTCTAAAGCATGTGTTTGATTGTCTACATCATTATGGCTTAAAGCTAAACCCCAAAACATATGTCTTCGATGTAACATCAGGAAAGTTATTAGGGTTTATTGTATCACATCAAGGCATCAATATTGATACAAAGAAAGTTAAGGCTATAATGGACATGCCTCCTCCCTGAACACTCAAGTAGCTAAGGATCTTACAAGGAAAAATATAGCCTATCTGTAGATTCATATCATAGCTAGCTGATAAATTTTGACCATTTCTACATCTACTTCACAAGGATATGAGTTTCAAGTGGGATCCAATCTGTCAAAGAATTTTTGAGAAGATCAAAGAATGCCCAGCCAACTCACCCATTCTTATGCCACCAATGCTAGGATTCCCTCTCATCCTATCCATCTCAGCAACCACTATAGTACTAGGGGCACTCTTGGCCCAACTTGATGATAATGGAAAGGAAAGATCTATATACTACATCAGTCACACACTTGTTAGTTATGAGTTAAATTATTCACCTACAGAGAATAAATGTCTTGCAGTGGTCCTCATCACTCAAACCTTATTTCCAAAGTGGACACACTCAAGTACCTACTATCTAGTATGTAGACAAAAAATAAATAAAGTGATAGGTCATTGTAGATCAACTAGATGAAGCACCCTAGGTTGATGACTATCTATTGGTAATGGAATTCCTTGATGAAAACCTCTACATGGTTGAAGAACAACTAATGTGGAAGCTATACTTTTATGGCTATTACACATCGCATGGATAAGGAGTAGGAATCCTCTTTGTCACTCCCAAAGATGATTACATACCTAAGTCATTCAAATTGGTATTCCCTTGCACCAATAACATTGCAAAATATGAGGCACTCATCTTAGGCCTCAAAACAACTATCCAAAGGAATATCACAAAGCTAAAAGTGTTTAGAGATTCACAACACATCATCAAGAAGGTCCTGGATGAGTTCCAAACTAAATATGATGAGCTACTATTGTACAAGGAGTTAGGGACAAAATGAAAGAGAAATTCTTGAGTGTATAGTTTACAAAGATACCCAAACTATAGAACAAAGTTGTAGATGTTATGGCAACCATCGGATCCTTACTAGAGATCCCCGAGATTCTATGCACTATTAATTCTTAGTCAAGTAGCTACATACACTCACTTACAAGAATGTCAACTCTAAAATGGTGTACATTTTGGTTGGTCTCCAATTCCCATGGTACCATGACATCCATGCTTATCTAAAAAATGGTATCATATCCCCTCACCTCACAAACACACAATGCTAGAACCTCATTCATAGAGCTTCCTACTACACTCTCATAGCTAACACCCTATATCATTTTGGATATTGTAACATTATCTCTTGGTGTTTAGATTCAAACAAGGTTGTCCTAGCTTTACAAGAGGTTCAAGCTGGAATCTTTAGTTCCCACACGAGCGACATGGTCCTAGCAAAGTAGCTTCTCAGAGCTAGGTACTATTGGCCAACAATGAAACATGATACATGTGAGTTTTTAAAGAAATGCCTACCATGTCAGCAGTATGCCAATTTGTTCAGTGATCCGACACAATACTTGTATCTCATATAGAAAGGAAAGAGAAAAAAGAAAAAAGAAAAAAAGAAGAAAAAAAAGTTATTTCATTTTCCAAGGTGCATAGGTGGAATAAAAGAAAAATAAATAAATAAATAAATAAAAAGAAATCATTTTATTTATTGAGGTGTGTAGGTGGCATTTTAGAAATTTGTAGAAAGTTCTTGCATTTAATATTTGTAGCTAGGTAGTTACACTTTTGATGAAGGGTGCTCCCCTTAATACCACAAATACATAACAGAAACATAGAAACAACAACAACAATATGCAAGAACAGAAAATTGGCTTCTTATTATCCACAAATGTGGAATTACAAACTTTCAGAATTACAATATGTAAAGCCACATGGGCATTCCCTTACAATATTCTGTAGGACAAAGCCTCGAATTATTACCCAGATCTACTAACCAGAACTACCCTAGAAACACTACGGCCTTCTTTATATAGGCAATTTCCACCACCTGAGAAGGTTCCAAAAATTTAGCCCATAGGGCCGACCAAACTTAGAATTATTTTATTTTTCAATTTATTACATCAAAGTCGGCTCAAAATAACTTTTGAAACCCGAACAAAAATTTTGAAGAAAAATCATTTTCTGCCATTTCAGGTGACCCAACTTCCTAAGACCATAAGTCATCACCAGTTGACCCGATTGACTATTGTAACCCCATTTTGGAAAGGGCGCGAGGAGCTCTACAACACCTAAATGAAGCAAGCTTCATTAAGCCCAAAATTCAACCTCATCCGGGGCCTCTAAAGGCTTCAAAACTGAGTTCAAAGTTTTTGTACCCTGTTTCCAAAACCAAAAATTTTTAATATCTTCAAAACCAGACTTGATCTAGCCATGAAACTTTACTGGCAGGCTGATATGATAGAGATGAACCTCCACATGTGAAATCAGAACATTCCGAGATCATATGACCCACTTACTAAAAATAGAAAGTTTCCAGAAATAGCAGCTCTGCACAAGATAGCCCTTATTGAAAAGAGAACAGAAATATTTTTGGGTGATGCAAGATTGCTCTTACACCCAGGATGCTCCTGCATCAACTTTTCTATTTTCTTATTGGCCACAAAGGCAATGTAATTTTCTAATTGGCCCACATGGTGATGCTTAATATTAATTGGGTGGAAATTTAATATTTGTATCAAGGTAGTTGCATCTATCTTTTATCCCACATTGGTGGTGTTGTAATATCTTTGGTGGTAAATTCCTATATAAAGAAGGCATATGAGCATTCATAAGCAAGCTCTCTCATTGTAAGCTCTTGGAGTTCAAGCTCTCACATTGCAAGCTCTCAAGTAGAAGCTCTCAAATTATAGGATATTGTATTGAGGAAGAAGCTCTCAAATTTTAAGCTCTTGGATTGTAATTTTGGAGGATGTAAGATCTCCCATGTTATAGATTTCATATTTGGAGAAAGATCTCATGTTGTAAAATCTCTCAAGTTGTAATGATTTTCAAGTATTAGTGTATGCTTTGTAAAGCATTTTATCTTCTCTTTGTCTTCATGTTGTTATATTTTTGGTTATGAGTTGGTAAGGGTGGTGTGGCCCTTCATCAGTGGTATCAAACTAGGAGTTCCTGAGTGTGTAAATAGATCATCGACTGTGAGGCAGTTTGCACTAGGACTGTGGGTTAAGGTTTCTGTGTAAAAAGATCACCGACCGTGAGACAGTTTGCACCAGGACCTTGGGTTGGGTAAAAAATTTTCTTAAGAGGATGTGAGTATGGAGAAGAGAAAGAAGAATAGGAATTTTATGATTGGAAGGATTCTTAGTGTTCCTAGACTTGAGAAAATTAGAGAGAGATATCAAGAAGAGACAAGAGTTACAATATTATATTTGAAGAAGCAAGTGGCTAAATTAGAAGTAGAGCTAAAAAGGAGAAAAATGATTCAAAAAGATGATGAAAATTCTCTAGATGCAGGAAAGATAGAAAATAAAGTGGACTATCATGCAAGCGGTACAAAAGAATAAAGAGAGCATGATGATGAAAATATTGATGAACCTGAAGTTGATGAAGATGATTTATTAATGAAGATTGCAATAGTTGAGGAAGAGTGGAATGCCTTAGTTGGAGGTCAAAGGAAATAAGTCTTTACATACCTTGTTGAAGATACGAAAGAAGAAAACAAAGATGAAAATGTGACAGAGGTAAATTTTTATGAATCATAGAATATTAACTTTGAGATAGATTTGAAAGATAATGATGATGGTTTATATGAGAACTTTGCAAGTGATGTTTGGTATGCAAAAGAAGATTTGTATGGTATTACAGAGTTTACTATAGATGCATTAGATCCTACAAGTTTGGAGGAGAATGAGAGTTACAGATGGATGAAGTTGATTGTAGAGAAGTATTGTCGGCAACATATACTTGTTCCAACTAGGTGTTGGAAAAGAAGGAAAAAAGAAATATATCGGTAGTGGATACTTGTTCTTGCAAGGCATTGGAAGAGGAGAAAAAAAATGTTAGTAGCAGCTACTTCATTTTGTGAATCCATATCCACAAAATTTTTCCTACCTTGGGTGTCTGATGCGGGAGCATCTTGCATCACAAAATAAAAGGGGGCATGCTAAAATAAATTAAAAAAAAAGAAAAAAAAAAAAAGAGAAAGAAAAGAGAAAAAAAAAAGAAAAAAAGAAGAAAAAAAAGTTATTTCATTTTCCAAGGTGCATAGGTGGAATAAAATAAAAATAAATAAATAAATAAATAAAAATAAATCATTTTATTTATCGAGGTGTGTAGGTGGCATTTTAGAAATTTGTAGAAAGTTCTTGCATTTAATATTTGTAGCTAGGTAGTTACACTTTTCTATTTTCTTATTGGCCACAAAGGCAATATAATTTTCTAATTGGCCCACATGGTGATGCTTAATATTAATTGGGTGGAAATTTAATATTTGTATCAAGGTAGTTGCATCTATCTTTTATCCCACATTGGTGGTGTTGTAATATCTTTGGTGGTAAATGCCTATATAAAGAAGGCATATGAGCATTCATAAGCAAGCTCTCTCATTGTAAGCTCTTGGAGTTCAAGCTCTCACATTGCAAGCTCTCAAGTAGAAGCTCTCAAATTATAGGATCTTTTATTGAGGAAGAAGATCTCAAATTTTAAGCTCTTGGATTGTAATTTTGGAGGATGTAAGATCTCCCATGTTTTATATTTCATATTTGGAGAAAGATCTCATGTTGTAAAATCTCTCAAGTTGTAATTATTTTCAAGTATTAGTGTATGCTTTGTAAAGTATTTTGTCTTCTCTTTGTCTTCATGTTGTTATATTTTTGGTTATGAGTTGGTAAGGGTGGTGTGGCCCTTCATCAGTGGTATCAGACTAGGAGTTCCTGAGTGTGTAAATAGATCATCGACTGTGAGGCAGTTTGCACTAGGACTATGGGTTAAGGTTTTTGTGTAAACAGATTGCCGACCGTGAGACAGTTTGCACGGGGACCTTGGGTTGGGTGAAATTTTTTCTTAAGAGGATGCGAGTATGCAGAAGAGAAAGAAGAATACGACTTTTGTGATTGGAAGGATTCTTAGAGTTCCTAGACTTGAGAAAATTAGAGAGAGATATCAAGAAGAGACAAGAGTTACAATATTAGATTTGAAGAATCAAGTGGCTAAATTAGAAGTAGAGATAAAAAGGAGAAAAATGATTCAAAAAGATGATGACAATTCTCTAGATGCAGGAAAGATAGAAAATAAAGTTGACTATCATGCAAGCGGTACAAAAGAAGAAAGAGAGCATAAAGATGAAAATATTCATGAACCTGAAGTTGATGAAGATGATTTATTAATGAAGATTGCAATAGTTGAGGAAGAGTGGAATGCCTTAGTTGGAGGTCAAAGGAAATAAGTCTTTACATACCTTGTTGAAGACACGAAAGAAGAAAACAAAGATGAAAATGTGACAGAGGTAAATTTTTATGAATCATAGAATATTAACTTTGAGATAGATTTGAAAGATAATGATGATGGTTTATATGAGAACTTTGCAAGTGATGTTTGGTATGCAAAAGAAGATTTGTATGGTATTACAGAGTTTACTATAGATGCATTAGATCCTACAAGTTTGGAGGAGAATGAGAGTTACAGATGGATGAAGTTGATTGCAGAGAAGTATTGTCGGCAACATATACTTGTTCCAACTAGGTGTTGGAAAAGAAGGAAAAAAGAAATATATCGGTAGTGGATACTTGTTCTTGCAAGGTGTTGGAAGAGGAGAAAATAAATGTTAGTAGCGGCTACTTCATTTTGTGAATCCATATCCACAAATTTTTTCCTACCTTGAGTGTCTGATGCAGGAGCATCTTGCATCACAAAATAAAAGGGGTCATGATAAAATAAATTAAAAAAAAGAAGAAAAAGAAAAGAGAAAGAAAAGAGAGAAAAAAAAAAGAACAAAAGAAGAAAAAAAAGTTATTTCATTTTCCAAGGTGCATAGGTGGAATAAAAAAAATAAAAATAAATAAATAAATAAAAATAAATCATTTTATTTATCAAGGTGTGTAGGTAGCATTTTAGAAATTTGTAGAAAGTTCTTGCATTTAATATTTGTAGCTAGGTAGTTACACTTTTCTATTTTCTTATTGGCCACAAAGGCAATGTAATTTTCTAATTGGCCCACATGGTGATGCTTAATATTAATTGGGTGAAAATTTAATATTTGTATCAAGATAGTTGTATCTATCTTTTATCCCACATTGGTGGTGTTGTAATATCTTTGGTGGTAAATGCCTATATAAAGAAGGCATATGAGCATTCATAAGCAAGCTCTCTCATTGTAAGCTCTTGGAGTTCAAGCTCTCACATTGCAAGCTCTCAAGTAGAAGCTCCCAAATTATAGGATCTTTTATTGAGGAAGAAGCTCTCAAATTATAGGATCTTGTATTGAGGAAGAAGCTCTCAAATTGTAAGCTCTTGGATTGTAATTTTGGAGGATGTAAGATCTCCCATGTTGTAGATTTTATATTTGGAGAAAGATCTCATGTTGTAAAATCTCTCAAGTTGTAATGATTTTCAAGTATTAATGTATGCTTTGTAAAACATTTTGTCTTCTCTTTGTCTCCATGTTGTTATATTTTTGGTTATGAGTTGGTAAGGGTGGTGTGGCCCTTCATCAAAATCTTCTAATTAGTTGTCAATAATTATGGTTGTGACTAGCATCTCCAAATCTATCCCATTGTCTAGGCATATCGTACATCCTTCAGCACTCCCACATGAACCACCCCATACTCTCTGGTATATGGTGTCAAGGTTGTCTTACCAATTAAGGCTGGGTTACCACTACTACATGTATCCATAAATAATTATATCACTGAAGAAGACTATCGTGTAGCACATCTCATACAACTGGACCTGTTAGACAGGAAGAGGCAGCAAGCTTATGATTATTTGGTTGTGTGCCATAATTAAATCAAGAGAAGCTAAAACAAAAAGGTACACCCATGATAGTTCCAAGTGGGAGACATGGTCCTTAAGGAGAAATAGAATGTACAAGTAGATCATGAAAAAAAAGAAAAGTTCGAGCCTACCTTCTTGGGCCATTACATTGCCACAACCTACTTCAGCTCAAGAGAATACTAGCTATCTATTGGCAAGTTGACTATATTGATGTATATGCCTATTATTTAGTGTTTTAATTATGGCAACAAAGTCATATGATGTTATGGAGTCAGTGCAGGTAGTTAGAACATCAGAATTCGGCTAAATATGGAAGACTAGACAATTAGCAGAGCACCAAGTGAACAAAGAATTAGTGTACATATGTATGACTGAGTTATGACATGTACCCTTGAAGATAAACTTATTGGTATGTAGTCATGCTAATTCTAAGAGCGCATGATCATCTGAGTTAGCATGATGAAGATACAACCAGATGAAGTGACATAGTCAGTAAGCGGCATAACAAAATAGAGTATGGAGATGACTGTTTGTATTTTGGTTAGTGATCATAATATTATTTTGTAAAGGCTATGCACCTATTGTACTTAGGTCATAAATATGTTAATATGATTATATGTAAACACACTTGATACAATTCATTTGGAAGCATTGTATGTAATTAGTTATAGGCCTACTTGATGAATAGTTTTGTATGTGCATATAAAGAAGACATGTGCCCTTGTAATTAGGTATGGAATGAGATATAGAGTGAATAGAAGTAGAGAAAAAGTATGTGGAGAGAAGTTATAATATTGTAAATCTTTACAAGAGGCTAAAGCATTAGGACCAAAGGAACTGATCTGACAAGCAGTGTCACAACAACAATTCACAAATCTAGATATAGTGTGTATCTGAGATCCAGAAGGTTGTAGCCTTCACCACTTGAGAAGTGAGCTCTAGGATAGTGTGTCACCACCCCTAATAGGGTTATTGTAAAATAATCCTAACAGGTTCTGACCCCTGACCAGATCATTATACTAAAAGTATTGTAAAGAACAACTCCTAATATGGTTGTAAGATCTTCTAATAGGGATCACAATACACTAGTGCAATTCTTAGTGGGTTTCAATTCCCACTGGGGTTTTTAACTATTTGGGTTTCCCCATAATAATATTTGGTGCTATGTGTTATGGTTATTTATCTTACTTTCATTTAATCACATAAGAAATTCAGTTAAGTTTCAAGATATCAGAAAAAGTAATAATATATAGAACACTGATTCACCCCCCATCTCAGTATTCCCATTCCTAACAATTGGAATCAGAGCTTTGGTCCTCTAAAGATAAGTTTAACCACTTGAGGAGATCATGGATAAGGGAGAAATGAAACATTTGAAAAAGAATCTTGAAGCAGCTCTTGAAGACCTTGACATATCTGAAAAAGAAATTGAAGAACTGAAAGAGAAGGTTAGTGATTCTCAAGCAGTCATCAAAAAATTGAGAAAAGACTTGAAAGACTATTCCACAAGTGATTTGGGAAAATGGTTAAAAAGATAAATGAGGAAAACACATCTCTAAAAGATCAGATTGAAGAATTGGATGAAAAACTACTTAACAATCAAGAAGCCTATGAAGAACAAGTCAAAGAAAACAAGCAGTTGGATAAAGAACTAAGGCAAGCAAACATGAAAATCTTGGAGTTAGAAAACGTCAAGAAGCAAGTGGAATCTGAATTTTCTAAAGAAAAGAATCATATTAACAAATTGCACACAAGCAAGGATCTAATAGAGTCACAGTTGTATGCACAAAAGATTAAAGGAGACACCAATGGTATTGGATTCAATGGAGTACAAAATCAAATCAATTACATGCAAGAAAGAAAGAAAGCATCAAAAGAATCTACAAAAATTGGAAAGGTAGAAAATCATATAGAAGCTGAAGCTAAACCATCTAAGGGTGAATGCAAGCCAATAAACAAAACTTGTTATGCTTATAACAAGCATGGTCACATAGCAAGAGATTGTAAAGAGATAAGACCTTTCAATGGTTACTGTTATTCATGAAATAAGTTTGGTCATAGAGATATGAATTGTAGATCAAATCCAAGAAATCAATCTCAAAACAATCAAAGAAGTCATCCATAGAATAATGTCAGAAGTCCTCATAACATTACATGTCCAATATGTAATTATAATGGTCACAAAGCTAGACAGTGCAAATTGGTAACCCACATCAATGCGCTAAGGAATCCATAGAAGAATGTCAGAAGTCCTCATAACATTACATGTCCGATATATAATTATAATGGTCACAAAGCTAGACAGTACAAATTGGTAACCCACATCAATGCACTGAGGAATATCAGGCCTCCAGATATTTTTCGCTCATGCAATAAGGCTAGACACATCTCAAGATTTTGCAGGTCAAAAGCTCAAAGATAGGAAAGCCCTAAAAATCTAGAAGGATCAATATTGGATGAAGCAAGAGAAGTCAAGTTTGTGCAAGCTACAAAATATGCAAGCTTGATTTGGAAGAAAGAAATGAAGGATAATGTTGATGAAATAGTTGAGGATGCATCCTCAATGGACGCACCTCCCATTTATGGTTAAAATGACCATCATGGTCATAGGGGGACCTAAATTAGCTACAAATCCCTATGTGGTTGGTAACTCACTCTCATAGTATGTGCCTTGGACTACATATATTTGGAGACTGATGTAGTATGCAAGAGTGCACTGCTTCATTGATAGCAGAGATAGAATAAAATTCATAGTTGCATTTCATATTTACGCAAAAAGCATTAATTATAGAAAACTACTTTATAGTCACCAGAGATTCATTGATCACTCATTTACAATCAAATTTGAGCATTTGGAGATCATAGGAGTTCTAGCAGTTGAGTTGATAAGTATTGTAGTTATATTTATTAGCAAAGAAGGAAGATAGATTATTGCAAGCCCTAGTTTGGACGTGACAATTTAGAAACCCTTATAGACATATTTGAGTGATTCATAAAGTAAGTTATGGCTACTTCAATCATTTTTTATGTTGTTGAAAGGAAAAGATATGTATTTAAGAAGCATCCATTCAAATCCACCCTAGATGACCTAGAAGGATCCTTTTCTAGAACCCCAATGGGCATTATGTATGTAGAAGACATATGCACATACGTATATTGCAAGAAGGAACTAGCGTGTTTGGATAGAATAAGGTTGCACCTAGAAATAATGATAAATCTTGATAAAACATTCATGGATGAGTTTGCGCACCTTCAAAATCACCCAACCATTGAGTATGATATAGCGTATGAATTCTATGAATCTAAATGGATTAAAATCTTGTTGAGCAGAATTCATGATGCCCTATTTTGGATAGTTAAAGTTCTAATTTGCATCATAGCTGATCTCATTTATTAGATGATAGGTTTATCAAGTATAGGTTTCATTCTTCCTGTTGGTAAGGATGTGAGAAAATTGGTTGAGTAGGCTTCTAAGTCACACAGTGACAAGCATGATATGACCATAGAGCCAATTGAGGAGAAAGACATCAAGTTAATGGCTATGATTCTTGGTTATAGGTTTCAGCATGCAAACAGGGTCAATAGTGTGTCTACAGCCACTATTCTAGCAACCATTAGAATTTTGAAAGAACATGGTGAATTCAAATTGTGTGAAATCTTGTGTGCATAGTTGATAGACAACATAAGGGCCATCAAGCATGAAAAGAGCGAGATATTCAGGTTTGGGTCTCTGATTATCTATATGTACTTTCATATAGTTGGAAAAGTTTCAGATTTATACCTTGAGAAGAACATGCGTACAATGCCACAAATATCACTTAAGGCATCAACTGAGAGTACCTTGAAAGATTATATGGAGTTAGAGATCAAAACATTTAGGATAAAGATGAAAATGAGATATAGGATACCTGAGAGCATTGTTGAGAAATAAAATGATAGTATTTGCTTCATGGTAGAGATAGACATTACATGCATGGAAGCTATAGAACCTAGAACTAAGTGGATTCATCCACTTGGTTATGAAGTGGAGGAACATATCCTAGAGGCATATGCACAAGTCCTCATTATAGCACCAAAGGATCCCAATGAGCCAAGATGGGGAACATATGAGGAAAAGATAAGACAGGTAGATGCAGTCTTAAATAGTGAAGTGACCAAGAGGAAAGCCTCTAAAATCATATCTAAGATACATAAGATTCATGGTGTCACTCAAGCTGACCTGGATAAAGCTAGAGAAGCTAAGATAGCTATGCAAATTGAGAGCGCATCCACTGCTAAAGCTAAATCAAAGAAGACAGATGACCCTAAGATGAAGAAAGTAAAAATTGATAAAATTGATGATCCAAAGGATGATATCATTCATGTGCCCATAGATACATTTGACTTGGAGTCCATTGAAGAATCAAGTAAGATGCCCAAGAGGAAGAAGTAGATAGTTCCAAGCTATGCATTAGCAAGAGCCATAAGAAACTAAGGCCAAAATGTTCAACCACCTCCTAAGGTAGGATTCCTACAAAGTTTACAACTGTTGAGATCCAGAGTGGTAGATGAAGGTAGAATTGATCAGATATCAAAGTTTTATGATAGATATCATGAGATAGATAAATCTGAGATCCATGATATGCTAATCAAATATATGATAAAATTCAAGAAAATAGTTCTAGAACTAAAATCAGTCATTCTAGACAAAGTATTGAACATTATGGATTCCTTGAAAAGACAAGCAACAGAGGAAGATTACAAAATAAGAGAAAAGACACTAGATGATAACCTTCTAGTATGTTTAGATGATAAGAAAACACTGCTTCTAGGTTTGGTGAAGCCACACCTTAGAACTAAGATGAGAAAACTTCACATTATGAATAAGGACTATGAGTTGATTGTTAAGGAAACATAAAAAACCTTTGAGAAGGTGTTCCTAGAACAACGCATGCAACCAACATCTGCACCAAAAAATGAAGCACCTATTCAGAAAGCCAAAGTAGATGAGGTTACAAATGCACCTATGATAGGTCCATAGGACTGGGCACCCACAGTAACTACACCCACAGAGGCAATGGTATCTGTGCCCATACCTGAAGTCAAGAAAGACACCATAATGATAGATAATGTTGAGATATCTATGGAAGCCATAGATAAGGACTTGGACAAGTTTGAAGAGACATTTGTGAGCACTAAGGAAGCATAAATTATTTGTGGTGATAATTCACCAGAGCAACAAGAAGAAATTCAGATTGAGGACTTGGAAGGACAAGAGGAAGAAGAGGAGAAAGAAGAAGAAAAGGAGAAACAAAAAGAAGAGGAGAAAAGAAAAGAAGAGAAGGAAAATGAGCCAACAGATAAGCCATCTATTGAAGTACCCATAAAAGTAAAAATAGAAGTGATCGATAGCACACCCCTCACTCCATCAACATCATTGTTGTCAAGTTTGACCCCTGACACATCAAATATATACTCATGGGGAGAAGAAGACCTAATCAAGATCAGTGTACTTTCAATGGAAAAGGCTATGGAAAAATTGGTAATGAGGAACCCAATGTCTGTTGAATTAGTCAACATCCTAAATAGCCTACTATCTGAGGATAAGAAAGTGTCCAGTGTACACTTAGTGGATGATGTCAGCACCATCTTGACCCATTTCAAAACAAATTTCTCCATTCTTGAAGAATCTACATCCAAGGTTGCAGAAGAGAAATATCATAAGAAAATTTTGAGTGAGCTAGTAGGGAAATTTGCACTTGACCTTAGCTCTTTGAAGGTTGGTCAACCCTTGTTGAAAGACCTTGTAGCCAAGGGAAAAAGGATAATAGAAGACTGCATGGATAAAGATATGTTTACTACAAACCTTGCCAAGAAAATCAAAGATGTAGAAGCTATGATGACAACTGTGAATAAATTAGTATTGGATCCCTCACAAGATTTCAATATGTGCAATAATGTCTACCAAGGACAAGAGGATAATATTGAGAAGGCAAAGCAAGAAATAGCCAAGATAAGGACTAGGAAAGCATAGTTGAGACATGCACTTGCGCCCTCCTTAGATGTGCTAAATCAGAATATCAAGGAGATTGATGTCACTATAATGACATATGATCAAGGTCCAAGTTTAGATTTGGAGAAGATGGAGAAGTTTACATATGCTTTGTGCTCCCATCTTCAAACCATTAATGCACTAACAACATTTTGGCAGCAAGAGATCCAGAACTTGAAGATAGCATATTCGGATGTACTCAGCTTGTAAGTACTTGTAGATACACCTTTTTTGAGCACCTTTATGATTAATGTCAAAGGGGGAGTAGAGTATGTAATAGAAGTAATAATATGGAGCTATGTATATCATGTAAATGGGAGTAGAGTATATAGTAGAAGGAGAGATATAAGTTAGAATATATGTTAGAAAATTTTGTATAAAGATATAGCTAGTAACTTGGCCATATTCCTTTGTTGTCATTAATGAAAAAGGGGGAGATTATTGGAAAGTTGACTATATTAATGTATATGAATATTATTTAGTGTTGTCATTTAGGTAACAAAGTCATATGATGTTATGGAGTTAGTGCAATCAGTTAAAACATTAGAATTTGGCTAAGTATGGAAGACTGGATAGTTAGTAGAGCACCAAGTGAACAAAGCATCAATGCACGTGCGTATGATCAAGTTATGACATGTGCCCTTGAAGATAAGCTTATTGGTATGTAGTAATGCTAAGTATAAGAGCGCATGATTAGATGAGTCACTATGATGAAGATACATCCAGATGAAGTGACACAGTTAGTAAGATGCATAATAGAAAAAAGTATGGAGCCGACTATTTATATTTTGGTTAGCGATCAAAATATTGATTTGTAAAGCCTATGCACCTATTGTACTTAGGTCATTGACATGTTAATATGATTATATGTTAACATGCTTGATCCAATTCATTTGGAAGAGTTGTATGTAATTATTTATAGGCCGACTTGATGAATAATTTTGTATGCACATATAAATAAGACATGCACCCTTGTAATTAGGTATGACATGAGATATAGAGTGAATAGAAATAGAGAAGATGTATGTGAAAAGTAGTAAGAATGGTGTAAAGCTTTACAAGAGGCTAAAGCATTAGTGCACAAAGGAACTGATCTAACAAGTAGTGTCATAGTAGTAGTTCACCTTGCAGATATAGTGTGTATTTGAGATCTAGAAGGTTCTAGCCTTCACCACTTGAGTAGTGAGCTCTAGGATAGTGTGTCCCCACCCCTAACAGGGTTATTGTAAAATAATACTAATGGGGTCCAACCTTTGACCAGGTCACTGTACTAAAAATATTGTAAAGATCAACTCCTAACAGAGTTGTAAGATCTTCTAACAGAGATCACAATACACTAGTGCAGTTCTTAGTGGGTATCAATTCCCATTGGGGTTTTTACCTATGTGGGTTTTCCTGTAATCATATTTGGTGTTATGTGTTATGGTTGTTTATCTTACTTTCATTTCAGCACTTAAGCAATTAAGTTAAGTTTCAAGATATTAGAAAAAGTAATATTATATAGAACATTGATTCACCCCCTTCTCAATGTTCCCATTCCTAACACTATCAACACCTGAGGGGGAGCCCCTAAATGATCCCATTAATATCATCCATTTGAAGTAGTTTTATGCTTGAACTATCCCCTATGTATTGGAAAAAATCTGTAAAAGGTGTTAAAAGTCCTAAAAAAATCATTTTTTTAGTGAAAAGCTAGTAAATAGGTGCCTTGATGATAACCAAAAAAAATAAAAAATTCATAAAATATAAAAATATAAAAAATTAAAGAGAAATAATCATTCAATGGTGAAAACTGCAATCAGGCACCTTAGGTAAGTAAGTTGGTGAAAACTTGGAAATAGGTGCCATACATAGTGGACCATGCAATTATCTATCAAACTCCCATCCCCTTTGTTCCCTTCACTCCCTCATCCCCACCCCTCCCTAAATCCCTATCCGAAACCCATATTCCCAAGGTGCTCTATTATCACACATGTGCACCATAAAGGTGAATTACCCCCCACATCCTGAGCTTCCTGTATATATCAATTACATAATGTCTCCTATTCTTACATCCTGACCTTTGTATTTACTCATCCTCTTTGACCTATCCTAATTCCTGAGATTTTGTAAATAGCTGGTGTGTATATCATCTTTTCTTTTGTACTATATTGTTTCATCTCGTTGTAGATATTCTCATCCAGCTTGCAAAAATCTGATCAATTATGTCATCTTGACAAGAATTATACTTCAAAAGGTTCCTCAATCAACATCCTTGATCACATGATTATCCATGATTCACCATTTTCCATAAACACATAATTTTTCATCAGTAGGTCCTTGCATGATGCATCCTTCCTCATATCTAACCTAATCTCCCCATCATTCAAACAGTCAATCTCTCTTTGGAAAAGAACATCTTTTCGATTTATCACTTTTATTTTGGATTATTTCTTTGGTTCTTGGCTATATTTTCAAGGATTATCATTGTTCCTCTCCTCAAAGTCACCACAATCTCATTATATCATGGTATGTTGTGAATGGGGACAATCTAAGGCACGTCTCTTTTGATCATTTTTCTTTCTATTTGTGGATCAATCGGTTTTTTTGTAGGTTCCTTTGCATCATATACACCATGCCTCTTCTTGGACTCATGTTTGATGCTAGGGCTACCCTTGCGTTCTGATTGTATCAGTCCTATGCAACGCTGGTGACAAGGCCTTGACTTCCTAGTAACCTTGGCAGGTCTCTAATGTTGTTGTATCAAACTAGGATGTGCTCTCCAAAATTAACACAATTTGATCTCCAAGTCCTCTTAGCTACATTTAGATTCATCTTGCATTATGCATTTTTTTATCATGTGGAGTCCTCTGTTTCACCCCTTTCCTCCATCCCCTTTTTTCCTCACCTTTTTTCCCCCTCTCTCTGTCTTTTTTCTAGAAAATTCCACAAAGCTTTACCTTTGTGCTATTTTCTCGAGGGGGCACAACTCCACACCATCATCATTCTGATGCAATCTAATTTCATCTAGGGAAAATTGTTTTATTTCATGCAATGGCACTTGCTAGATTGCATCAAAGAGGGGCAAAATTTAGTTGTCTAAAAATCATTCATATTAATTAAATTTATTCAATTAATAATCCACATGACATCATAATTAATTTTAATTAATTGATCATGGATGTCATATTCCTCTACCTATTTAATTATAATTATTTAATTAAGTTGGGTTCATTACCAAAAGTATTTAAATTTAATTTGAATACTTCCCTCTCTAATGCATTCAATTTATTTTAATGCATCACTAGCCTATACCCATCACCTCACTTGCTAAGCCTACCCTCCCACCTAATCAATCCCTTAATCTCACTTAAAAAGTGATTCCTAACCTCATTAGTCCTAATTATTTGGGCACACATGTATGAGAAACTCTTCCCAAGGAAGCCACCAAACTTCCTTAAATGCTTCAACTCTTTCTTACAACTTTTTCCCCCACACTCTTCCTAAAAGTTGGTCACACGTGTGAGAAACCTCAAGCCCTTCAAACCTTAAATGTCTATCTTGTCTCAATTTGACCTTTCAAAATAGCCATCCCCTCTAGCCTATGTGTCTCCTATGTGGATGCCACATAGGTGCAACCTCATCCAAGCCATCCCCCTCTTTCCAAAAAATCTATAAATAGAGGCGTTCTCAAGAGAAAATCCATCTCTCATTTTTGTATTGTTATCATGCTAGTTTAGCTTTAGATTTCATAAGCATTTTAGAATTTTAGTTTTTTGTTCTTGCTTTCAATCTATATCACATATCATGTTTAATGGTTAATGAATCTTAGTTTCCTTAACATTTGTAGTTTCTTTTGATCTAAATCACATAGAAGTTCTTAAAACTAATGTTAAATGAATCTCAATCTTACATTGAATTTGTAGTTGTTAATCTCAATCCTCATCCTCATTCTCAGTAGAATCCTTGATGCAAACTAGTTCATCATACTAGTTCTTTGCATTATTTTGAGATCTACTCTTTGGCTTACATTTAGGATTTTCATCATCTTAGTTTGCATTGGGGATCTTTTCATTGTGTTTGGAGAGCACATCCAGATTCTCCAAAATGAACAAATAAAATGGGGCTTGGGTTCTCCAATTTTGGTTTAATCAGAGGTGGTGTGTTGAATATCTTTTTGTTGTGTGCACATTCTTTTTTTAACTAACATTTACTTGTCTATGCATGCTCCTGATAGGTTAGTTTCTTCTTATCCACACAAATAAGATCTTTTAGGATCTACCCAGTTAAGGGAGTTATACACAAGAAACCTATTAGGGTCTTGTGATCTAGAAACAACTTCTTTCTACATCGGATCCTCTATCAAAGATATATTCTCTCCTTAGAAGACTCTAGAATACCCTAGCTTGAATGCACCTCATAATCATGATCTACACACACAAATCTTTGATTTCAACTTATAAATATCACTGCTCAAGCACCAATCCTTCCACAACCCTAAAATTCATCCAACATATTTGAAATCACCTTTCAATCTTCACCCACAAAGAGATTGCACCAAAACACACATCCCAATATAACAACCATCTTTACAAAACATGTTAGCAAAAATATAGACACTTATAATTTATTTTATCAAGAACACTCAAACACATTTTGACCAACTCAACCTTCATCTTGATAAAATATTTACCTTGATCAATATAATTCCAACACATCACCAAAAATGAATTGATACATGTCAACATGAAAGATGGATGAATAATTCATCTCAACTCTATTACCACTTGCCAATAGAAGATCTACCATTGGTAGTTGAAGATCAATGTCACCTTTTACTAAAATTTTTTTTGTAACCATAAAGCATACTTACTGATTATTCAATTCAGTCACGACCATAACCATGAGCTCAACACAATTTCAACAACACAATTATATGATCATGCCACCTACCTGAACATAGATTCGCTAAACCAATCAAATCACTCATCGCCTGTCACATATAGTTCTAGTAGTTTCCCTATCATACTTTAGTCAAACATAACTTAGATAAATCATACATTCAATAGTTGTGATCATAAATTTAACATCTAAAGACATTCCCAAGTATCCCTTAAGGATCATGACCACTAGAACTAGTTGTAATACACTATTCATCCTTCTCACATACTTGGCAACACACTAAGAACACTAGGTCAATACTTGACATAAATGAAAACACAATAAATAATCATCTCAACACAAAATCTATACCATCACATCACTTAAAATCACTACATTAGTTATGCCAACAATCTCACCCTTTGGCATTCATAGAAACACAATAATCAAAACATCTTCTCAATCAGATAACCTGCTTTGCTTATTTTCTTACACTGAATCTTCATGTGTCTCTTTCTCATCTGTCTCATCTATTTTCTCACTACTTCATGTCTCACCTATTTTCTCACCACATCTCAGTACATCTCTCCCCCTTTGAAAAAAATTCCAAAGATGCCATATCATGGATCACGCCATCTCCTACAAGATCTGTATCACCAACTACTCCCCCTAAGGATTAGCCCCTTATTACATCAATCCAATAAAATATTCCCTAAAAATATTGGACAAATGCATTAACATCACTTTAATTTTACTCAGGTAGGGGAATGACCCCCAACTTGCCTCTTAGATAATCAAACGTATCTTTTGGTAGTGGCTTAGTAAAAATATCTACAACCCGCTCCTTAGTTGGCACATAATACAACTGCACCTCTTTCTCTTGAACATGCTCTGTAAGAACATGGTACTTAATTGCAATATTCTTGGTCTTTGAGTGCATCACATAATTCTTGGATATTTTTATAGCACTAGTATTATCACAATAGATAACCATCAGTTCAGTTAACTTTTTCTTAATACCTTCCAATAACCTCTTCATCCAAGCAACTTGAGTGCAATTAATAGCAGCAACAACCTATTTTTCTTTGGAGTAGAATAGGAAATATCATTGAAGTGTTTTTTCATTTCCATGACACAAGTTGTTATCTCTATTGAGAATTAAAGGTTGTCATTAGTATCAAATGTTATCAAAGACATCGGTCGGTTACTTATATTGAGCTAATCAGTAACTAGAAGTAAAACAGACCAGTCAATTAAACTTGTACACCGAGCATCAGCAAACACCAACACCAAGCGACAGTAAACACTGAGCACCAGTATGGACCAAGTAGTTTATACAGTGTTTATCAATGATCATAGGAGATAGCATAGTAATCATGAATGACACATTCTTCTATGCGAATAGTTGCAACAGATCATAAAACATTTTACCAAGATCGAGGAACATTTATTGTCAAGATACTCATTAAATGTAATGTATATCTTATGTAATAGTTTATCTAGGTCATCCTTGTACACCATAGATCTTAGGTTTTTGTCTAAGATTTGTAACCTAATTTTGTCAAGCAGAAAAAGAGAAACACTATATATTTGTGTGTTTGCATCATTTTTTATGTGAACTGATATATGAATTACAGAGCACTTGAAGCACTTGCCTAACTTCAAGACTATTAGTTGACAGAGCAGAACAGAGTACAGAGGAAATTAGATTGAGCAAAATCAAAAAAGTCTAATCGAGTAGTTCAGAGTAGAGATACATCATAGTTGAGGTGATATTTTATCAGTACCTATTGATCTATATTAGACAATTAAGTTGTCAATTAGTAGATAATTGCCTATTACATTCTAACAATTGTAATAGAGTTTTGTATAAAATCTCTTAACAGAGTAGACTTGACACTCTTATGTAAATCTCTTAACCAAGTGCACACTTCATTAGTGTTGTTAAAATCCTATAACTAGGTAGATCTAGCTGATCTAATATATTACTCCTAATAGGGTAAGATCACCAGAAGTGATCAAAACTTGTAGCCCTAATAGGCAAACCTTTTCTATCTGCAGTAGTGAAGAATTTGTGGGTGTCATCCCCACCACAATTTTTACCTTCTAACAAGGGTTTCTGAGTTACCAAAATACTTGTGTTATGTGATTGTCATATTGATTTCATGTTGTTTACTTTCATAAGCCATATGGATGAATGATACATGCAATTAGATACAAGTTATTTTGCAAGGTATTATTGTTTGCTATTATAGATCTAAAAGGTTTACAAGTAAAAAAAAATTTGGGCACTGATTCACCCCTCCCTTCTCACTACCCTATCTCTCCTAATTCCAACAATTGGTATCAGAGCACAATTATCTTATTGAATAATTTAACTGCTGAAGGGTAAAGATCTAAGTCATGGAGAGATATAAGCTAGATAAGAGTATTGAGAATCAGAAGATTCAGATGCAGATGTTTGTGGAATAGTATAAGCAAGCTAAGGAAGAACCGAAGAAAATGATGGTTGAAAGGAAGAACCTATCTATTCTACAAAATGAAATCAGTTATCATGAAGAACCTATTGATGATATATTTGATCATATTGGATCTAGTTCTGGATGCATTTCTAATGGATCTAAAAGCATAATCTCTGATTTGTCTGAAAAGAATCAACATCTATCTAAACAAGTGAAAGCACTTCAAATCGGTCAAGAATCTTAGATGGTGAGAATGGTAGAGATAATGAACAATGCTAGATAGTCTAAACAAGAAAGGAATCTGGCTATTGAAGACTGAAGACAAATGACTGAACAACTTCAAGCTAAAGAAAGTGAAATACAAAGACTTATTGATCGTCACTTTCAAATATCTAATTAGATGATGACTGTGAATCAAGAAGTAAACTGAGTGAATGGAGAATTGTCAAGAAGACTTGCAAATTTTGCAATACTTAGAGAAGATAATGAAAAACTAAGAAATGAAATAAAGATACAAAAGCAGCGTAATGAAATGAAGAAGTTAGCTGAGGACAGTTCTAAGAAGATTGATGAATTTTTGACTAATCAAAGGAAATTTGGGAGTAAAGCTAGTCTAGGCTATACCAGCAAAGGAGAATCATCACAACAAGCTAAAAAGGTCAACTAAAATCAAAATCAAAGACCTAAGGTGTTGACATGTTATCATTGTGGCAAACTAGGTCACACCTCCAATGTTTGTAGAAGCAGAGCACAAGGTAAACCTCCTATTATTCCTAAATTTGATGGATATTGTTGCTATTGTAGAAAATATGGACATCAAGCCTATGATTGTAGAGCCAAAAAAAATGCTAACAATACTGCTATGCAGAAGTTATGCTATACCTACAATAAGGATGGACACATTGCACAAGAATGTAAGGCAAAAATGAAAGAAGTATGGACACCTAAGTAGAAAACACAGTGTGAGCCTTATCAACCGAAGAGACAAGGTAACTCTTATGTGTGGGATTACAACAAATGGGCTAACTATGTTGCATGTGGAAGGTATGGGCACATTGCAACAAATTGTAACAGGAAAAGATGGGCTGGACAATCAAGAAGCTCGACACACACTGGAATGGCATGTATGCACTGTCATAAAGTGGGTCATTTAAGCAAGGACTACAGAGACCGAGCACCAGGAGAAAATCATGTATTTGAGAGTGGACACACTATTGGAGATATCATGAATATAAGGAATACTATGTGGAGAAAGGCATCTAATGAGAATGCTGAGTCAAGCAATGTTCACATTTTACATACAATTCCTTATATATGATGAGCACACACCAAATCTACATAAAAAGATGCATTATGGTTTATATTAAGAGCTAGCAAAGTTATATATATTTGGTGAAAGCAAGACCGAGAGTTGGTTACCCATCAGTAATCACTATTCAAGGTTAATTGAGCACATGTATCAACCAATGAAGAAATTGTGTGTTAACCAAGTTGTTGAATTCCTAAAGTAGGTCAAGCATTTAATGCATGAAAGTTTGAGCGGGAATATTGAAAAGTCTACAAATACATAGGAAACAGAGTTCATTGTTACATTGCGATTTCAAAGAGCGAAGATTTCACATAAAAGAGTTTGAGCTAAAAGATTTTTAGAAGGGTTCAAGGCCATTGTAGATTGAATCGACATCACTCTTCGACAATTCTGATTAAGTACAGTTACTACCGAACACTTTATTAACCTGCTGATTGCCAAAACCCTAGAATTGATTTATGGCATCTACATTGTCTGCAAGCAAATCACAAAGTGTCAAGGAAGAAGGAAATTTGATGGTTAGAGAAAATTTTGATGAACCTAAGTACAAACCACACCCTAGGATTGCATCACAAATGGATATAATGGGTGGTTTTTCAAGCATACTAGATAGGGTTTTATTAACAGAAGATGTACGATCATTTATTCACTACAAGAATGGGGAAGTAGGAGATTTTGAAACTATTGTGGCATATCAACAATTGTGTGGCACAGATGGAAAATTGAAACCCAAATTTGATAAGATTGAGAAATCAGGGTTATCATGTGCCATACACTTTCCATAATCATTCAAAATAGACTAGATAAGGATTGTGTTGAGTAGGTATCATGATGGAAAATTTTGGTTGGATAAACTAGTAGAGGTCACAAAGAAATGATAAGTAGGGTTACTGGGTATCCTACAACTGACAAGAAAAAAGCTTTCCGAAGCTCATCCCAAGCTGATGTTGAAAATAACACTGGAGCTGTATGGGATGGTCGAGCACTTAAGATTTCAACAATCAAAGACCCACTAGTAAAATTTGTAGCACATGTGATTGAGTAAAAGATATTTCAATCGAGCAGACTAGACAACATACCCTGTAGTGCAGTTGACATGGCACATAAGATTGTGAAGAAAGATCACCACATTGATCATGCAGAGCTACTGTTGAACCAACTTTAGGAAAACATGAAGACCATAAGGACAAATAAGTCTAACACATGTATGTTTGGTTCACTCCTTGTTTGTTTATTCTTCTATCTACAAAAGTATATCCCTAGCATTGGTCAAGTAAATTGGACAATAGATAAACCAATAACTGTATAGATTATCGATATGATGAATGTATGCAAATTAGATGTCTAACTACTAGAGATGATAAATTAACTATTAAAAGCCAATAAATCTATCTAATGCAAACACAATGAAGAATTAAAATTAACTATGAAATAATGAAACTAATTTAATTACCTTCACCTACCATGCAGCTTGTCTCCATTCTCCTTCTAGCCTTGATTTCTTGAAGATGTTGAGCTCTAAGATTTCCTAATGAAGCCCTTTCCCAAGATGATCACCAAAGTGTGGAGATTGAGTGAAATGAGTGCACAATAGCTTATGCAAACTAATGGATGAAATGCAAATAAAATGGTGATAGTATGGATGCTTGATTGCTCTTAAAATGCTTGAATGCTTGGATGCTTGGATGCTTGAATGCTTGAGAATACCTATTAGCTATTATCCCACAAAGGGGAAATGAGGCACCTTTTATAGAGTTTTGGAGGATCTAGGCCTAGGTGGCACAATCCTACGGTTGAGAATGAAAGGTGGAAGATTCTAGGGCTAGGATTGACTTGGTTGAAGGAGTTGAGAGAAAGAAGGATGTAGTTAGAATGTGAGAGGAAGAATAGGGATGATGTTCCTCTCATATTGACATGGAGGAGAAGAAGGTGGAAGGGAATGACACATGTAAAGTGTCTCTCAAAGACCAAAGCGAGAAAAGGGGAGAGACATTTTCCTCATGAGGACTCTTTGTACAAGTGTCCCATGAGTCACCTTTGACCCTTAGAGGTGGCTTGAGAAGGCCCTTAGGAATAGGGAATGTCTCTTGACTTGGTTGTTGAGAGGACATGTGGTCATGAGACTAAGTCTTATGAGGCCACATAGCCCTTAAGAATAGGACATGTGTGGGTGAGGATAAATATGAATAAATAATTAATAATAATTATTTATTTTAGCCAAGGTGATGTGTCAGGTGACTAGGTGGATGAAGTGGATTAGAAGACTTAGTCATATTTAGGTGATTGTGTATTTAATTAAATCACTTTAATAGACTATTTAGAAGACTTAGGATATAGAATTAGACTATAGTGAATTTATTAAATAAATTGAATAATTTACTTAATAAATAGAAGAAATAAATATTAATTAAATAATAAATATTTAATTAATTTATCAAGTCAATAGTAATTAAATAATAAATATTTAATTAATTAATGAAGCCATTTTTAAGTGTATACATTTTTCCCCTCTTTGAAATAATGTGTTGGTCACATTATTTCAAAGAAAAAATCAAGCATTTTTTTGCCCCAGACAATGTCTCAGACGATCTATGCATGCCCCCTCGAGAGATTGATTGATAAAAAAGATTTTTTGAATTTTTATGGGATTTTTTTATATTTTATTATATATTTTTTATTTTTTATTTTTATTCAAGTTGTACAATCAATCTCACGAAAGAACAGTAGAAAAGATTGATGAAAATGGTATGAAATGGAAGAAAAATGGGTAGTAGGGTCCACACACCAAGCACTTTGGGTCCACAGGCTATAAATAGGGCTAAGGGGTCCATAATAGGCTCATTGTGCACACTTGTCAATCGGAGATCATAGCGTGAGAGAGAAGAGAGCATAGCTGCCAGGATGTCATTTCCACTGTCAGATCACCGCTTCGAGAGAGTTAGACACTTCTAGCGACCACTCGATTCGGGTGAATCGGTAGGTGACTTGATCTTGCTTTGTGATTTCATGATTTGATGTATGTTAGTGTAGAATTTTAGCATGTTTAGGGTAGATGAAATGATAGATTTAGATTAGAAATTTTTTTGTTTTTAGTCAAAGTATGAATGTGCAGTTGTGGCGCATCAATGCACAGCAACTAGTGATATATGCATAGAAAGTTAAAGTTTCTGCACATGTGTTTAATGAAGCTGCACATTCATACTAGAAGAATATAGTGTTGCACAAATATGCAATAAAAGTGCGCATATATGAAAACCTGTGCAGTTGTTATGAATTGTTGCGCAAATATCCAACAAAACTGTGCAAATGTAAAAATCTATGCAAAGGCTAAATAATATTGCGCATGCATGATGAAATGCTGCACATGTGTTTTAGATAGTAGAATCTAGGCAAAAAAGATAGTCAATTAGGTCAAACTTGATGTCGATAAGCCGATTTGATCTTTCGGCGATTGATTATGATCGATGTGATCAAGATAGGAAACATTGTAGCATGTTCGCTAGTTAACCAGTTTTAAATAGATAATTGATAGAATCATCTATTGAAACATGTGATAAAACATGTTTAAAATTGATATGATAGGATAGATAGATTGATAGATCAGTTTATCAAAATTTGATAGATTGATTGTTGTTGACTTGATAGGAGGATATCACAGATGTTCTAATGTCATGGGAGAGATATCCCGTCACACAGAACCTTAGACCAGCTCTATCAGAGATAGACAGATTATTGATTGGAGCGTCTGGATTATACTATGTCATTTACATGCCTAAGATTTGGGTGAATCTAAGTATGATGACTACGTTAGTAGAGAGATGGCACTCGGAGACAAGTACCTTCCATCTTTCGATAGGGGAGATGATAGTGAGATTAGAGGATGTATATCACATCCTCCAACTTCCCATCACAGGGGAGTTGGTTCAGTATGATCGGCACAGCGGAGTCATAGAGTGCAAGGCCATGTTTGGGGATGATGATATAGAGGATGGAGAGATTAGTTGGGAGGATATGGTTGATTTGTATGACCCTCTTCCAGTGGTTCTAGCAGGTGCGATTTGGGGATTCGTATGCCTAGATTGTAGGTCATAGGAGATGATGGAGGGGACCTGATTTGCTTGAGGGGTGTGTTTATTAGCACATCTATATCATGATTTACGTCAGGTGGTGTACCATAGAGGTGCATCTTTATCAGTAGGTGTGACATTGCTCCATGTTTGGGCATGGGAGCATATTACAGTGACTAGACTAGTGGCCATTAGATTTTGGGGCGTAGGGAAACCCTATATTCATTTATATTCCTCAGTTTTGTCTCAAGCAAAATTGGGACATTTAGAGTTTTGGCGCTATACTTTTGATACACTGGACACAATGACTTGGAGACCCTACCTAGGGTGTGAGCCATGTGATGATGAGTGACAGCCAAGTTTTTGCTTTGAGTCATGGTGGTTGATAGGTTAGACACCTTTTATCATTGAGAGACAGTTGGTCAGCTGTGTTCTGCACCAGTTTGGTAGGATTCAGGGCATGCCCCAGGATGTTACTATGTTTGTGCACACACATCAGGAGAGATGGGACTGGGGGCCCATGGCATCATTTGATGTTGCTTGGTAGGAGTTTTTGGATGCACCATTCCAAGCATGGTTGATGAGAGCAACAGTTGTAGACACTGGGATGACTATGGATTTAGAGCATTTTTTGAGAGATTTTCCTATACCACAAATTGCAGATCCAATAGCTAGACCTCCAGAGAGGGATCTTGCAGTGAGACAATGGGGGAGATGCCAAGGATGAGATAGGAGAGGACAGGGTAGAGGAGATGGAGGAGGAGATGGTGGAGGAGATGGTGGAGATGGAGGGAGAGGAGATAGGGCAGGACCACAGATGAGGGGAGGTGGAGTGAGCATGAGGGGATAGGGACAAAGATTGCCTCCTGTACAGCCAGCATAGCTAGCTGCAAGAGCTCTACTATAGGTACCAGTCACTCAGGTACAAATACCAGCTAGCCTAGTATAGGGTAGCCAGATTCATGTTGACGTACAGGATGAGCCTGATGCTGAGATGCTAGATGTACAGGCACAGGATGAGCAGGCAGACATGGACATTGGGGGACAGGATCCCTATTTTTAGAGAGATGCTACAGATGAGGAGCCAGATATCGATGCACTGCTAGTCTGACTAGCATTTACACATGTACAGGAAGACTGGGTTCCAGGTCTAGAGAGGTGCATTGAGAGATTAGAGAGGAAGATGGATGTGCTTAGACATGAGTGAGACTCAGCTATTGAGAGACTTGGGGAGTCTGAGATTCTTTTGGAAGAGCTGTAGTGCACAGAGGAGTTAGGTCCTCACAAAGATAGCTTGAGAGCTATGATACGGGTTGGGAAGGAGATATCCTACTGGTGAGAGGCATATAGATAGGTAGTGCCAAGAGATCAATGGATTGGGAGCTTCAGAGAGAGCTCAGTAGCTATGAGGACAGTGGTATATGAGCGACAGGCACTAGTTGGCAGTGGAGGTGTAGCATCACATCCTCCTAGAGCATCCATAGGTTCAGGAGATCTAGGTGGATCCTTAAGAGTAGGTGGTTTAGCATCATAGGGCCTCATTGTAGCTTGCAGACAATGATAGACAAATTTGGGAGGCAGTGGATCATAGATACCACTTGTATACACATTTTTGTATCATATTATCATTGTATCTTTATATATTGACTTGACAGACATAGACTATAGACACATTGTTATTGATTATATATCATTGGACTTTGGGACATTTTGTGTTTATGGACTTTATATGATTGATGTAGTTCTATCATGATTTTCTATGATATTTATATACATGTGCGTACTAACATATGCAAGATGTGATGATTTACTTTAATATGCATAGAATGCATATCTTAGGATGCAAAATGATTGATTTTCTATGTGATGCTAATGGATAAATAATCTAATATATGATAATATAAATGCAATGATGTAAAAACAATGTGAATAATGTAAAATGAATGGATACTAAATGCATGATGATAAAATACATGTAATGAATAATAAATGATATTGCAATGCAAATGATATCTAATGTAATAAATGAAAATGTACCTAAGATGATTTACAACATGATAAAATGAAATGATAACTATAACAAATAACCAATGAACACACCTAATAATAATTATGTATGTCTTAAAATGATTAAGTGCAAAATAATTTTGGTTGTCCAAATGTCCTCAACATAAATAACAATGTTTTTGACACAAGAAGAATGGACTTAGGAAAAATAGATAACCTAATGAGAAAGATAACCCACAAAACCTTATAAAAGGAACACTGATATGTAATTCATGAGATGGTAAAATGCAATGCAAAATGGGATATGAAATGAGTATCTCTACAACTTCATGTAACATCTTAGAACTTCATAATAAATAGAATTTGATTTTCATCATTGAGCTCATTATGTTGCAAGAAAATGCAAGCATCATGGTATAATTAAACTAGGATGACCTGAGCACTTCTTGCATGGAGTTTAATATTGCAAACTTGACAAGCATCTAGGTATAATTGAACCAAGATGACTTGAGTTTCATTTGCATAATAGACAAGGAATATTTCCCCTTCCATCGGGGAAAAAATATTTGGAGTCGAGGTATGCGATGGCGTATCACCATAAATAGTATTAGCAGAGCCACATAATTTGTATGTTGTCAATACTATGAAATGGATGAAGGCACTTACACACAAACACCCCAATTTACTTGTTCCTTTGATTTCATCTGAAAATACCCCACAAACAACAATCAAAGAAAATACCATGCCCCATCCTGGCTATTCTAATCAATGACATATGGGAGTTTCAAAATTATGTCAAAAATATCTCGGAATAGCATAGGAAACATGATAACATTGAAATCACAATATGAATGCATAATCTACAAGAAACCATTCTAACATGCCTACCATGAATATACATTTCTTTTGCCAAAAGATAGATTTAAGATGTGTTGATCAGATCAATTGATGATGTATAGTCAAGATGCATAGATAAGCGGTCATGTTTCGAAGGATAGATCATTGATTTAGATTCAACATGAAGATACCATTGTGAAAGAATGTTTGATTGTGTTTGCTTGCCTGGTGAAAATGCTCCACATTGTCCTCTAAGAGTCATGATTATCATAGATCCACTTCCCAAACTAGGTCGAGGACATTCCCCCAGCTAGGTGATGGATTGACTTATTATGGATGAAGAAGGACGGAACAAGTCTAGGATGAAGACCATGACAAAAGATCAAGCTATGATGGGGTTTTATTATGGGTAAATACAATGGATGGTGTATGAACTGGTCATTTTATTATGATATGTACATGGTGGGGATGAGGACTGACTAGCCATTTTATTTGCACATATATACAATGAACATACACAATAGAAGAATCCTAAGAGATAGAGGAGCTAACTTGTCACACATAGTGCCTGTTTCTAGGTTTTCACCATATGCTTTTATTGCAGTTTTCTTTTGATTTGATTTTTTTTGTATTTTTGATATTTTTACTCTTTTTTATTATTTTTTTTTTCTTTTTGATCTATATACATGCCACTTGCATTGGGATTTCAAGGATAGAACTTCTTGAAATGTATGCTATTAAGAGGCTCATCCAAGGGATCTCCCTTTGGTATAGACAACTGATAAGCCCCATAACCATAGACTTCTATAATCACAAAAGGACCTAACCAATTGGGTTCAAACTTGCCCTTCTTTTCACGGTGTTGTTGATTCTTTAGATTTTCTTGAAGGACTAGGTCACCCAACTGAAAGTCTCTCATCTTTACCTTACTATTGTACTGATGAGATAGATGCTACTGATAGACTTTCAAATGATCATAAGCTCACTGACAACATTCATCCAGCAGTTCTAGTTTAGTCAGTCATGCAACTCTATATTCTTCATCAGGAATCAAATCTTTAAGAGTGACACAAAGTGAAGGCAACTTGACCTCAAGGGGCAGGACTGCTTTAGATCCATAAACAAGGGAATATGGGGTGGCTCCAGTGGGAGTATGGATGGAGGTGCGGTAAGCCCATAAGGATAGATTCAATTGGAGATGCTAGTCACGGCTAGCATCATTGACAGTCTTTTGTAGGATTTTAACAATTGTTTTGTTTGATGCCTCAGCTTGGCCATTTCCTTAGGGATAGTATATGGAGGAATAGTTGTGGGTGATGTGGAATTTGGCACATAGTTCATCCATGTCCTAGTTTTGAAACTTTTTCCCATGATCAGTGATTAGATACATAGGTATACCATATCTGCAAATGATATAGTTTAAGATAAACATGGATATTTATTTCCCTACGGCGGTAATCAATGGAACAACCTCAATCCATTTAGTAAAATACTCTGTGGCAATGAGAATCCATTTGTGGCCATTGGAAGATGGAGGGTTGATAGTGCCCATGAGGTCGAGTCTCCACTGACTGAATGACAAAGTAGTTGTAAAAGGATGTAACTCTTATGCTGGAGCATGGATAAGGTTTCCATGTATCTGATATTTCTTGCATGCCCTAGAAAAATGAAAGGAGTTTGCTTCCATGGTAGGCCAATAATAACACATATGCATGAGTTTCTTAGCCAAAGAGGGACCACTCAAATGTGTCCCACAAATACCCTCATGTACATCATGTAAGGAAAGTTGAGCTTTGTCATGTTCTAGACATCACAGGAGAGTACCGTCAAAACCTCACCGATAAAGGGTGTCAGATATTAGGACATAGCGGGATGTTTGGTGGAGAAAAGTTTGTTTTTGATTTTGGGATAGGTCAGGAGGTAGGGTGTTATCTTTGAGGTAAGAATAGATTTTTTTGTAGGTTGGAGAGTCATGTCCAATCAGATGACATATAATACTCGTATCAAGGTCATCATATGCAGGACAAGTTAGGGATTCCACTAAGAACTCAAAATGGGCCTTGGTATGTTCTAAATCAAATAAAGAAGCAATCATTTCCATGGCATCAACAACCTTGTTTTCATGTCGAGGAATCTGCTCAAAAGTGATGACAGAGAAATACTTTTTAAAGTCATCAACCATACATTTATATGGAAATAACTTATCATCTTTAGTCTGATAATCATCATTAACCTGGTTGACAGTTAGTTGAGAATCTCCGTAGACATTTATTTCAGATACTTTCCATTGTAAAGCCATTTTTAACCCAATCAACAAAGCCTCATATTCTGCTACATTATTGGTACAAGGAAATAGCAACTTGTAAGATTTTGGAATAGTGTATCCTTGTGGCATGATAAAGAGAATACCAGCTCCTGAACCTTGTTGAGTGTATGAGCCATCAAAGTATAATTTCCATGTTTGTGTAGACAAAGCTAAGATATGGGCATCAGGAAACTCTGTGTGTATAGGTTGGTCATCTGTTAATGGAGCATCAGCTAGTTGATCTATGATCACTTGACCTTTGATAGCCTTCCTATCTACATATTCAATATCAAACTCACTAAGTAGCATGACCCACTTAGCCAATCTGCCTGTCAATGCTATCTTGCTTAACATATACTTTAAAGGATCAATCTTTGCAATAAGCTGGGTAGAATGTGACAACATGTAATGTTGCCACTTCTGTGAAGCAAAGATAACAACCAGACATGCTCTTTCAATAGGGGAATAGTTTAACTCATATCCCACAAGAGTGTGACTGATGTAGTAGATGGCTTTTTCTTTTCCTTCATGATCTTGCTGAGCTAGAAGAGCACCTAGTGAAGCTGTCATGGCTGAAATGTAGAGCAAGAGTGGCTTGCCCAAAATTGGTGACATCAGAGTTGGAGGATTTTCCAGATACTACTTGATTTTTTTGAAAGCTTCCTCACACTTATCATCCCATTGGAATAAGATATTTTTATGCAGCAAATGTTGAAAGGGATGACTGCGATCGGCTAGTTGAGAAACAAATCTTTAGATGGATTGGAGACGTCCCTGTAAAGATCTTAGCTAACTAATGTTAGTGGGGGAAGCCATCTCCAATATTGCTTTAACCTTTTCTGGATCTACTTCAACTCCTTTAGCTGAGACAATGTACCCTAATAGTTTTCCGGATGTGACCCCGAATGCACATTTCATTGGATTGAGTTGAATCTGATATTTTTCCATTCGGGTGAATATTCTATCAAACACTCTCAAATGACCAGCTTTGTCTTTAGATTTTGTGAGAATATCATCTACATAATCTTCTATGATGGTATGCATCATGTCATGAAAGATCATGGTCATGGCTCTTTGATAAGTTGCTCCAGCATTTTTGAGGCCAAATGGCATCACATTCCAGCAGTATGTACCCCACAGACAATCAAAAGTAGTTTTTTCCTGGTCTTTCGGTGCAATCTTGATCTGGTTATAGCCTGAAAAACCATCCATTAATGATAACATCTCATGCCCAGCTGTCAGATCAACAATCATATCAATATTTGGCAAAGGGAAGTCATCTTTCAGAAAAGCTTTATTAAGATCTCGAAAATCAATACAAATCCGGATAGACTTGTCTAGTTTTGAGACAGGAACTATATTGGAGATCCACTCAGCATAATCAATAGTACAAATGAACCCAACATCTAAGAGCTTCTTTAATTTTTCTTTAACCATTAGTGCAATATGTGGGTGCATCTTGCGGAGCTTCTACTTAACTGGTTTCACACCTAGTCTAATAGATAAATGATGCATAATAAGATGAGGGTCCAACCTAGGCATATCAGCATAGGACCAAGCAAATTTGATTTGTCTCTCTTTAAAGAATTTGGAAAAAGCTTCTTTCTCTGATTCTGTCAAGGATTCTACTACTTTGAGGATGTGTGGAGACTCCTCTGTTCCAATGTTGAGCGGTACTATTGGTTCTATAAGAATGGCAAATTGTTCTCGATACAAATAATTGGGAAGAGTGTCAATCCTTCCATCGTCAGGCACCTTAGAGAGGTTTTCACCATTAGATGCATCTTTTCTTTTTACTATTTTTGGATCTAATACTACCACTGAGTGGTTTTCACCATTAGATCTGTTGATTATTTTTATATTTTTATGACTGAAAGGATTGGCACTCTCTCCAAAATAGGCCATGTCATTGAGTTCTATTGAAAATCCTAACTTGTGATCCCTTGGTGGTAAATGATCCTTGATGCCAAGATAGTCAATGATTGCATCATCATTATGGAAGACATCAAGTTCTGGGTGATTGGGAGAATCCCAATTGATAAGGTCAGGATGGACAAGGGGCATTGGATCATTTGGGTCGGTTTCAAAAGTAGAGATGGTATTGATGGAAAAGTTGTCAAGGTTTATGATGGTATCAGTCAGGTCTATTTCCATACTCTCATCTAAATCATCTATCGCAAGATAACACTCACTTTGCTCATGATCAACACGAGTAGTATTATGTGGGACCAAACCTAGTGAGTCACTCGTTGAACTCTTGCTCTCATGATAATCATTACTATATTGATGGACAACATCGACTCCTATTTCTTTAGTATAATCAGATAAGGAATCCAATTCATAATCATTAGAATCAGAATCATCATTATCTTCAAGTCTATCATTGATTCTTTAAGCTATCCTTCAAGTTTCTCTGGATCTTCATACATACCATGCTTTCTAAATTGTAAGGCAGGAGCTTTAGATGTCTCATGAAAAGGTGGGATTTTTACTTTTCCTTTTGGTTCTTGTGGTCCTTCTCCTTTATATCCTAATCCTATAGTGTCTCTTTGATAATTGGGATTTTGCAAAATTGGTTTTATCACACCTTCTCTTTATAACCCTATGGGTCCAGCACCTTGATATCCCATCTTTTGTAGAAAAGTATACCCTTTTCCATAGACATAAGGTGATATATATTCATGTTTGATATCCTCTTCAATCTTTTGTGTCTTAAGCCAATAATTTGCATTATGCTCAGCTGCCTCTTTGGATATTGTGCCCCCACTTATAAATGTGTTATAAACAAGTGTGGAAGGGGGTTCTGATTATTGTTTAGTGATTAAAGATTTACCATATGATCTGGGAGATAAAGGTAACTCAGTGATGCAAAGAGTGTTAGAAAGAAAAGATCCCCAAGATAACTGAGAGGGGGGGGGGGTGAATCAGTTATCTGATACTTAATCAATTTAATTCCTTTTTTAGTAATTAACAATATAACCAATGCAATAATCAACCATATGAAAACAACCATACACAATTTGCACAATGACACAAGATATGTTCTCGAGGAAACCCAATCAAGGGAAAACCTCGTGTGGGAATGATTCCCACAAGATGATGTACTAATATGAAAGTTCCTTCTTAGAGGATGGACCCTATTAGGAGTCTTATGAAATACATTCAGTACATATAAATCCCTATTAGGAGATTTTGAATCCCTGTTAAAAGATTCTGACCCGGTTAAGAGTCTAAGGAACAAAAAGAAGACAGATGGACCCACTGCCCAAACAGCTTCAAGGCAAGATCTCTGAACTCACTGTCCAACAGCCCTTAAGATTATTCATCAAAATAATATGGAACAAAGTACCTTCAACTTACTGTGCCCAAACTGCACTCACAATGTCATAATACCTCAAACTCTGATCTCTGCACTCACAAATCATCAAACACTGCTATACTAATCCTTTTCTTCACTTCATGCCTAGATCCGCAACTCTCTCATCAGATTCGCTCATCATCATATATCATTTCTCATATCCATACATAAAATAATGAAAAACAATCCTCCTTATATACCACACTCAAATAATTACAAATGAGTCGGTCCTCAAATACAAAATAATAGTTCTCACACGTTACATCAAAATTACATAAAACTGTCGACTTCCAGGTGCTATAACTTTCTCAAAGCTTATCCAAAATTTATGAACTCTTAATAAAAGTACCCTCAAGGTGTCTAGATGCTTCATCTAACTCTGCAAATGAAAATATCATCCCAGTAAAAAGATATAGTCAATTTACCAAAACTGCTCTTCAGGAACACTGTTCTGATATACTGTCTTCACCAAAAAGCTTGTAACTAATACATATGAACTCCAATATTTATGCACTATTAACCATAGCTCAAATACATCCTAAAGATAATGTATTAAATTCTGAAAAGTTTGATTCCATCAGAATAATTACTTACAAAAATATCTTCCATCAGGTACTCTGACTGCCTGTCTGTCACTGAACTTCACTAAATCACCTTTATCTCTCAATCCGAAATAGATAAAGACTTGCACTATTAACTAAAGATAAATATCATCATGTTCTAGCTTCCATTAACTCCACATAAGCCAATCTTCAATATAAAATTATTTATGATCAAAATAGTCCTCTATTTCCCTGTCAATTCACTGAAATATCACTGTGTTGACATCAATGACAATCCAGTCATGAATGCAACACTCCACTACTACAGAATGATCACAAAACATATCCAAACAATATCTCAATGCATAAAAAACTCTTCATGCACTCATTTTGCATTCATTCCTAACAATCTCCCCCATTGGCATTGATGGCAACACAGATGAAAAACATCCAATGTTCTAAAAATCCAACAAAGATTTATAAATTGAATTTTTCAAATCTTGCTTGATTTTCCTATTAATCTTTCACATATACAATGCTTACTTTCCCTCAATGACATCAAACAATATGAATCTCTCCCCCATAACATATGCTACATTACTATGATGTTTTTCATGAATCTCTCCCCCATTGACATCAATGACAATGTCAAACAATAGCTCAATGTCAATAGACACTATTTTGAAAAATACATGCACGAGAGTCCTCAATGACTCAGCTCAAACACAAATACTCCCCCATTCAGGAAGTACCATCATCCGGTCCAAAAAAGATAGATACATAAACCACTGGACAAATGCAATTCTCTGCATCTTCTACTCAATAGAAGGTTGGGGAATGACCCCAAGCATACCTCTCAAATACTCAAAAGTATCCTTCGGAAATGGTTTAGTAAATATGTCTACTATCTGTTCATGGGTACTGATGTACTCAAGTATGATTTCTTTCTTCTCAACTTTCTCTCTCACAACATGATACTTGATCTCTATGTGTTTTGTCTTTGAATGTAATACTAGATTCTTCGACAAATTGATTGTACTTGTATTATCACAATGTATGGTAATAGGTTCTTCAAACTTTATCCCAATGTCCTTCAACATCTGCTTCATCCAAATAATCTGATTACAATTGTTTTCTACTGCAACATACTTTGCTTTGCTATGCTTTGTGAAATACAGTTCTACTTTTTACTTAGCCATGAAACCAATCTTCCTCCAAGAAAAAATTCTCCACCACTGGTGCTTTTCTTATCATCAACACTACCTCCCCAATCTGCATCAGTGTATGCACATAATGTAAAATCATTAGTATTGTCATACCACAGTCCATAATTCATTGTTCCTCTCAAATATCTCAGAATTCTCTTAGCTACTGCAAAGTGTGTTTCTTTAGGTGATGCTTGAAATCTTGCTACTATCCCAACTGAATGTGCTATATCTGGTCTAGTATGTGTCAAGTACTGCAATCCTCCAATCATAGATCTATACTTCTTATTTTCAACTTCCTCTGACTCATCTTTGCTAGATAATTGAAGTCTGGTCACCATAGGTGTTCCAACTAGTTTACAATCTTCCATTCCAAATCTTTTCAACAAATCATTCAGATACTTAAATTGACTGATAAATATACCATCTTTGCTTTGTGTTATCTGCAATCCCAAAAAGTATTTCATTTCTCCAATCATACTCATCTCAAATTATGTCTTCATTTCTTTTGCAAATTTGTCACTGGCTTCATCTTCTCCTCCAAAGATAATATCATCAACAAATATTACCACAATCAATAATCCATTCTCAATTTCTTTTATGTACAAGTTACTATCTTCTATCCCTTTCACACATCCCAATTTCAGTAAATACTTGTCCAATCTTGCATACCAAGTTCTAGGTGCTGAAAATTGTCTCTTAATGCCATTCATCTCACAAAAATTATCAAATTCTTTAGATGTAAATTCACCTCCTCTATCTGATCTCAAAAATTTAATTTTCATTCCTGATTCAGTCTCAAGTTTATTCTTAACAATCTTAAAATTATCAAATGCCTCAGACTTTTCTTTAAAAAATGCAACCCACATCATTCTTGTAAAGTCATCAACAAAAATCATAAAGTACCTTTCACCATGAAATCCTCTAGTTCTTGTAGGTCCACTCAAATTTGTATGAATGATCTCCAACTTCTCAGTAGATGCAAACTTCTTTCTTGGAAATGAACTTCTTTTCTATTTTGCCATCACACATTCTTTGCAAATCATGTTAGTAGGCTTCATAATCTTTGGTAAATCTCTCACTGCAAATGTAGTACTCACCTTCACAATGTTATCAAAATTTATATGACAAAACCTTCTATGCCATAACCAACTGTCATCAATTTTAGTCATCAAACATGTTATTTCAGTAGGATTCAACTGAAATACATTACCTTCGGTTCTAGATCCTTTTCCAATCAGATTTCCATTCTTATCTTTTATCACACAAGAGCTTTCAGTAAAAGAAACTTGATAACCTTTATCAACTAGCTGTCCAACACTCAACAACTTGTGCTTTAATCCATCAACAAAGTAAACATCATCAGTGTTAGTCTTTCCATCAAGAGTAATAGATCCTATACCTTTGATTAAGCAAGGTGCATTATTACCAACTCTGACTACTCGTCCATCATAATTGCTATATTTTATGAATTTTCCTGTGTCACTTGTCATGTGATGTGAACATCCACTGTCTATAATCCAATTTGATCTTTTTTCTACTTGTGAAACTAGGGCTTTTTCTTCTACAACTTTTGATTCAGTAGTTTCTTCCTTTATAGCCACAAATCCTATGTCATCACTATCATTATCACTATCACTTAAATGTCTTTCAATTCCTGCTTCAATTTCTTCATCATTAACATAGTAACATTTATCAGGTCTTCTAAATTTGTTTATGTATTTCTTAAATCTCTTAGGACATTTAGATGCATAATGACCATATTCTTGACAAGTCCAACATTTAAATATTTTCTTACCTTTCGGTTCTCTTTTCACGAGTAGTGCATTACCTTCTTCAATCTTCTTGTCTTCTTCAGATCTGATTCTGTTGCTACTTGCATAATCTCCATTCATGCTTGTACTTCTTGACAATGTAGGTCTGATACTCAGAGCACTGAATGCTATCTCCATTCTAGGTAATTCTCCTGACATTTTCAAACTCATTTCTGCTACTTCCAATCTTCCAAGAAGGGTTTCTTTTGAAAAGTTCGGTGTGCAAGGTATCACTTGTTCAATCATTTGTGTTGTCTACTTGAATACTGGTGTCAATGTTCTCAAAATCTTCCATATCACTTCATGCTTTGTCTTTGTTCCTCCACAAGACTTAATTCCTGTAACAATCTCAGATACTCTTCCCATATAGCTTCTAATTGATTCATCTTCTAACATTCTTATATCTTCAAATGCACAAATCCAATTATGTAATCTAGCTTGCTTTGCATGTACATCACCTTCAAAAGTATTATGTAAAGCTTTCCAAATATCATGAGCTTTAGGTAGATCTTTTACCTGACCATATTCATTTTCTAGTAGGGCTGACAAAAGTGCTTCCTTTGCAAGTATGTTACACATAAATATGTCTCTTTCCTCATTTGAACAACTTTCAAGACTTTCTTCACTAATGACTTCCTTCTCTTTTCTTGTAATCAACCAATAACCTGGTCCTAAACACAAGAGATGTACCTTGATCTTCTGCTTCCAGCTATCAAAATTTATTCCATCAAACTTAGGGATTTCTTTCCTAAAATTTTCCATAGATCTCCTTAAGTTGTTAAACTTTTCCTTCAAGGACCTGTTGCTCTGATACCAATTGTTAGAAAGAAAAGATCCCCAAGATAATTGAGAGGGGGGGGGTGAATTAGTTATCTGATACTTAATTAATTTAATTCCTTTTTCAGTAATTAACAATATAACCAATGCAATAATCAACCATATGAAAACAACCATACACAATTTGCACAATGACATAAGTTATGTTCTCGAGGAAACACAATCAAGGGAAAACCCCGTGTGGGAATGATGCCCACAAGATGATGTACTAATATGAAAGTTCCTTGTTAGAGGATGGACCCTGTTAGGATTCTTATGAAATAAATTTAGTACATATAAATCCTTGTTAGGAGATTTTGAATCCCTGTTAAACGATTCTGACCTGGTTAAGAGTCTAAGGAACAAAGAGAAGACAGATGGACCCACTGCCCAAACAGCTTCAAGGCAAGATCTCTGAACTCACTCTCCAATAGACCTTAAGATTATTCATCAGAATAATATGGAACAAAGTACCTTCAACTTACTATGCCCAAACTACACTCACAATGTCATAATACCTCAAACTCTGATCTCTACACTCACAAATCATCAAACACTACTATACTGATCCTTTTCTTCACTTCATGCCTAGATCCGCAACTCTCTCATCAGATTCGCTCATCATCATATATCTTTTCTCATATCAATACATACAATAATGAAAAACAATACTTGTTATATACCACACTCAAATAACTACAAATGAGTCGGTCCTCAAATACAAAATAATAGTTCTCACACGTTACATCAAAATTACATAAAACTGTCAGCTTCCAGGTGCTATAACTTTCTCAAATCTTATCCAAACTTTATGCACTCTTAAATAAAGTATCCTCAAGGTGTCTAGATGCTTCATCTAACTCTACAAATGAAAATATCATCCCAGTAAAAAGATATAGTCAATTTACCAAAACTGCTCTTCAGGAACATTGTTCTGATATACTGTCTTCACCAAAAAGCCTGTAACTAATACATATGAACTCCAATCTTTATGTGCTATTAACCATAGCTCAAATAAATCCTAAAGATAATATATTCAATTCCACAAAGTCTGATTCCATCAGAATAATTACTTAAAAAAATATCTTCCATCAAGTACTCTAACTGTCTATCTGTCACTGAACTTCACTAAATCACCTTCATCTCTCAATCCGAAATAGATAAAGACTTGCACTGTTAACTAAAGATAAATATCATCATGTTCTAGCTTCCATTAACTCTGCATAAGCCAATCTTCAATATAAAATTATTTATGATCAAAATAGTCTTATGTTTCCCTGTCAATTCACTGAAATGTCATTGTGTTGACATCAATGACAATCCAGTCATGAATGCAACACTCCACTGCTATAGAATGATCAAAAAACATATCCAAACAATATCTCAATGCATCATAAACTCTTCATGCACTCATTTTGCATTCATTCCTAACAAAGAGCTTGACCTAGTGTGTATTCTCCCATACTGCTTTCTTTGATGTCTATCTTGATCCCATCTGATTTAGAAGTTGATGCTATATTACTAGGATCACTGGGTGTAGTTGCGAAAGATCCAGTATGATTATAGGGAACCAAAAAATTAGAAGTCTTCACATTGCTAAAATATTGAAAAGGATTAGAGTCTCCTTTGATATTGATCTCCTGACCATTATGAGGGAATTTCAAACATTGATGATAAGTTGATGGCATAGCCTACATGGAATGAATCCATGGTCTTCCCAAAAGAATATTATAAGCAAGATCCATGTCCAAAACTTGACAAGATACATCTTTGACAATAGGACCAACTCTAATTGGAAGAACAACAAACCCCTTGGATGATCTATCCTCCTCATCATAGGCCTTTATTGTGATTTTCTTTTTGGGATCAATGACATTCTCAGAAAATCCCAATTCAAGGATTAACTTTAACATGCAGATATTCAAACCAGCTCCCCCATCTATTAGTACTCTTTTAATCTTGTGATTCTGGACAAGGACTTTGATATGTAAGGGAGCATTATGAGGTTGGGTAATAGCTAAATCATCATTTTCAGTGAAGAACAAATAGTGTGGGGTTGTTAAATGGCTCACCATAGCTTGAAATTGATCATGATCTAGAGTTGTGGGGACCTGGGTCTCTAAGAGAGCTTTTTCAAGGATATCTTTGTGAGATGGGGAAAGATGCAAAAGCTCTAAGATGGATATTTGGGTAGGTGTCTTCTTGAGTTGTTCCAAAAGATTGTACTAGTTGGAAGTATTTGGTATAGACTTTGGGACATAAACGAACTTGTTTTGGGTAGTGCTTGGTTTAGACTGGAATCCTTGGAGAGTAACTTTGGCTTGAGTGTGAGTAGTAGCTTGGACTGGTTGACTCTCTAATTTTCCTTTTATGGTAATGACATTGGCATAATTCGTAGAATGATGACAGTTAGAAATGTTACCAACGTATCTATAGGGTGTAGTATTATAATTGGCTTGGTTGTCACCCTTATTGTTGGAAGATCCTCCTTTTTCATGCTCAGGAAGTGGATCTTTGAAAGCTGTATGTGATTCATTTGAGACATGTTCGTCAAAACCAATTTCACCACTTTGGATTAAGTCTTGGATCACATTTTTGAGTCTTTTGCATTCATTGGTTTTATGTCCTTTTCCTTTGTGAAATTCACAATAATCATTTCCATTCCACCAAGAAGGCTTCACTCTAGGTTCATAATCTTTCATTTCAGGAAGTGTGATGAGTTTCTTGGTGATTAATTTCTGTAATGCTGATTCGAGAGATTCCCCTAAAGGAGTAAAGTTTCTTTTTGGTGAGAAAAAAGGTAGTCTTGGTTTAGATGAATCTGTGTTGGTATCTTGATTTTCTGATTGATTATTGTAGGTAGCTTGAGTAGCATTGGCCTTACTTGTGAGATTTAGAACAAGTTTTTTTGATTGGACATTACAATTATCAACAATTCCGTCATTGACAATGTTTTTGTTTTTATTCCAGAATTTTGATTTGTCATTGCTGGAACTAGAATTATAATTGTTGGAATTCGAATTTGAGGATCCAACATTGTCTTTGGAATAAAGTTTTATCTCATCTTTTCAGACCATGGCTTCTTCAATCTTGACACCATTTTCTATGAGCTTATTGAAGTTTGGTGGACATTGCAATTGTAACCTATAAGTCATTTCTTGTGTAAGGTTATGCACAAAAATATCCATCTTTTCTTGTTCAGGAATCATTCATGGATATTTAGCAAACAATTGACGCCATCTTTGCAAAAAAGTAAGGAAGGGTTATGCATTCTTTTGATGTGTATTGCAAAGATCAAGCATAGTGACTTCATGTTTGATGTTATATGAATAATGAGTCACAAATTTATCAAGAAGCTCATTGAAAGATTTGATGCCGGGGGGAAGTTTAGAGAACCATTCCATGGCTTGTCCTCCTAAACTTCATGGAAATAGTTGCATAAGATAAGTGTCATTGTGAGCGACTTCAATACAAGTAGCACAAAACTCATGAATGTGATCTTGTGGATCCGAATTCCCTTTGTATTTGTAAAATTTTGGTACCTCAAAATGAGGAGGGAATGGAATCATTGCTAAGTTCTTATCAAAAGGATAAGGACATATATTATCCAAAGAATACTTCTTAGTTGATGATCCAGTTTTGATGTCATGAATTTGTTTTTGAAGCATCTAGATTTGTTGTAGGACAGGATCCAAAGATGGTGTGTTTCCTTGAGTGTTTTGGGAAACATTATGCTGTTGAGTACATTGAGAATCATTGGATTGCTGATTATTGTGAGAAGCATTTTGTTGTTGATCACTATGAGAAGTATCAGATTGCTGATTATTTTGAGAAGCATTTGATTGTTGATTGGTTTCCTTTGCTCCATGAGTATCTTGAGAACCTATAGGGATTTCTTAATTGTTTGTTTGAGTTGGTTCTTGAAGATGGGCAACATCAAAATCACTTGGTAACTTAGCTCCTTATTGAGAAAGCATGAGGAAATACATTTCTTTATCCAAGCCTAAAAGTCTTTCCATGACTTGGAAAATTTTTGGATCTTGTGTAGCATCCCTAAGCTCTTCATCGGTAGGTTCGTCATCTGATGAAAAAAGTGCAGTTTTCTTAGGAGGCTGTTTGGACCAAGGGTTCTCCTCATTGCTAGTATTTCCTACCATTTTGCCTAGGGATTCTAGATTAATAGGTTGTTTGAGTTTCTGAGATTGAGTTTGAACCATAAAATGCAGGAAATTGATTTTGGAATGAAAGATTTTTGATGAAAAGATATGGAAAATGATTAGTAGAAATGATATGATAAGTATTGAAAATTTGGTACCAAGAGATAAAATAATCCAAGTAAGCTTGATGGTTAAGGATGATATATCCTGATATGATAAACTCACAAAGATCAAAGTTTGATAGATAAGGTAATTTTTCAACTCTAAACTAAGAATCTTAAAGATTGGAAGAAAATGATTTGATGCCTCTTGATGTAGGAATGATGATGAAAAGTGATGAAAATGGTCAAATTAAAAATCAGAGGCCTGTGTAACTCAACTGTTTTTCCAGACTCTTACTAAGGACAAAAATGCATATCTAAAAAAGTGATTTTGAAATTCCAAAAGTCTATGGGAATGCTCTTTGTTGTAAATGTGTAGCAACAAATGCACAGGATAGTTTAATGTATGTGCAATAAGTTGAAACAAATGCATAGAAATGTCTAACAGATGGGCAGTGGTAAAATCAAAAGTGCAAACAGTCTGAACGGATGCGCAAAAAATTTGATCAAATGCACAACAAGATTTGATATATGCATAGGTTCTCACATTTTTGATGATTTTCAGTTTGATGATTTGGAAATTTTGGATTTTTCTGATGTTTTCTAGTTTTTGGCAAATTAAAATGCATAAACACACACACACAAGACATAAATGATTTTGATCTAATTTAATCTAATATGAATGCACAAACACACTTACAATCCTAAGGTTGGTAAGGACAATATCTGTTGAATCCCCACTAGGATAATAAAATCTAGCCACACAAATCCACAGCAGACAGCCTAGGAACTTGGAGGCATAGGCTCCTCCTTACATGTGCACACACTTCTCAGGCACACCATGTTCCAAATTCAATGGGTGATTACTTCCCAAAGAACTGCTATCTCTACTATGAACCATGAGTAATGTGGGGTGTCTTCACGAGCTTGGGTGACCCCTTGAGCTAGCAAATAGAAGGTTTTTGGCCACTAAACAAAAGTTGTTAATGAGGACATCCGTTCAAGTGGTTGTGATCAAATCATTTTCCCAATTAAGGGGGCTCTCACAGTCCTTTTCAAAGCAAGGCTTTCACCTATACTAAGTAGGACTTTAACACACCACTGGGGTACTAGAGGAGATTTTGGTTGCCACAATGAATTCACACCTGTCTAATGTGAGACTAATCACACTAGCATTTTTTATATACCGGTTTGGAAGGGCTTGGCTTTAGCCTATTACCGGTTCAGTTGTTCCTTGGCGTGAGTACCTCTTTTCCCACCAAAGACCACTCTCTAAAAATTATAACAGTTTCTCTTACACCGAAGGTCCACGAATGGCGAGGGGAGAGGATACGTTGTTATAATTTTGGGATTACAGATAGTTATTAAGCAAAACATGATAGACACTTGAATCTATGCTAAAGAAGGCACACAGAGAAAAAGTATGTCATATTTTAAAAACCCAAACAAGATTATAGTTTATTTTGCAAAACCCCTTTAAGAATCCTGCAAACAAAATTGTTAGAAATTTTGGCAATGGGGTCTTCAAAAACAACGTCCTGCAAAACAACCTAAAAGACTACCAGAATGAAACAACCTGTCAAAGTGTTAGGAAAAACCAAAAACAACTAACAAAACTAAATGCAGGTACTGTGTAAAATAGATGCGCAGGAATAGTAAATAAATGTGTTGTAATGATAAACGTATGCGCAAAAATTATGGATGCGCAACAATTAGAGACTAATGCGTAGTGAAGTGATGTAAATGCACAACTATTACAGATGCACAACAAGAAGAAATGAATGCGCAAAATAGTTGAACTAATGTGCAGCAATGTAACAGAAAGTGAAAATGAAAAATGGAAAATGTCGACTGTGGCATCAGAAAATGAATGCGTAGCAGAAATGAACAGCTGCGTAGGAACTGTGAATGAATTCACAAAAATAACCTGCAAAAAAACTTGCACATGGAAAATTAAAAACTGAAAGTGAAAAACCTAGTTGGGCCCTCCTTTTAGCGCCAAAAATGTATGCAAATTAGATGTCTAACTACTAGAGATGATAAATTAACTATTAAAAGCCAATAAATCTATCTAATAAAAACACAATGAAGAATGCTAAGTAACTATGAAATAATGAAACTAATTTAATTACCTTCACCTACCATGCAGCTTGTCTCCATTATCCTCCTAGCCTTGATTTCTTGAAGATGTTGAGCTCTTAGATTTCCAAATGAAGCCCTTTCCCAAGATGATCACCAAAGTGTGGAGATTGAATGAAATGAGTGCACAATAGGTTATGCAAACTAATGGATGTAATGCAAATAAAATGGTGATAGTATGGATGCTTGATTTCTCTTAGAATGCTTGAATGCTTGGATGCTTGGATGCTTGAATGCTTGAGAATACCTATTAGCTATTATCCCACAAAGGGGAAATGAGACTCCTTTTATAGAGTTTTGGAGGATCTAGGCCTAGGTGGCACAATCCTACAGTTGAGAATGAAAGGTGGAAGATTCTAGGGCTATGATTGACTTGGTTGAAGGAGTTGAGAAAAAGAAGGATGTAGTTAGAATGTGAGAGGAAGAATAGGGATGATGTTCCTCTCATATTGACATGGAGGAGAAGAAGGTGGAAGGAAAAGAAACATGTAAAGTGTCTCTCAAAGACCAAAGGGAGAAAGGGGGAGAGACTTTTTCCTCATGAGGACTCTTTGTACAAGTGTCCCATGAGTCACCTTTGACCCTTAGAGGTGGCTTGAGAAGGCCCTTAGGAATAGGGAATGTCTCTTGACTTGGTTGTTGAGAGGACATGTGGTCATGAGACTAAGTCTTATGAGGCCACATAGCCCTTAAGAATAGGACATGTGTGGGTGACGATAAATATGAATAAATAATTAATAATAATTATTCATTTTAACCAAGGTGATGTGTCAGGTGACTATGTGGATGAAGTGGATTAGAAGACTTAGTCATATTTAGGTGATTGTGTATTTAATTAAATCACTTTAATAGACTATTTAGAAGACTTATGATATAGAATTAGACTATAGTGAATTTATTAAATAAATTGAATAATTTACTTAATAAATAGAAGAAATAAATATTAATTAAATAATAAATATTTAATTAATTTATCAAGTCAATAGTAATTAACTAATAAATATTTAGTTAATTAATGAAGCCATTTTTAAGTGTATACAATGAACAAGTTAGGAGATGACTTGAATATAGAGTTTGATAAGTACTTTAAATAATTTAAGACCGGGATGAATCAAAGAAGCAGAATTCCATGGGAATTAGTTTAGAAATTTGAGACAGATATATGTTTTCTAGTAGACACAGATCATACAATGATAAGAACAGTTGACCCTAGGATAAAATGGCTAGCACCTATGCATTATGAAATGAACCATGATTTCGGTTTGAAATCTATTAATGCACTGCTAGCACTACCAAAAGACCCCAAGGACACTAGGTTTAGAACCTATGAAGAAGCTAAGACTAGAATCACGACAGGTCAGGCTATTAATAAAATGACTAGGAAGGAAAAGAGGATGAAGAAAGACCTAACTGCTAGATTTGGAGATGTCTCTGACTCACCTGAGGAGTCACCAATTGAAACAACAACTGAAGGTAAGTTACTGTTGGCTAACAAACCCTATGATAGTGAGGAAACTAAGTTTGAAGAAGATAAAGATCCAACACTGGTTCCTCCCACCAAAATTCAAAAGAAAAAGTAGTTTCCAGTACAAGTAGGTATAAGGAAAAGATCATAAAATATAGCCTCACCCCCACTGAAGAAAGAATTAGTGAAAATTACAAGACCACGGGAAGCTACACCGACAAAGACATATGCCAAGAGAAATACCAAGGTTGTAGCTGAGGCACTGAAGAAAAGGAGAAGACTGATAAGAGGTAAAGAATACCTTGAGGAGACTGAAAATGAAGATGACACCAATCAATTCAAAGTGGTCAACAACAAGGTAAGGTTAATAGATGAAATCATTGAAGATATACTTGAGAACGGTGACCTTGCTGATCCTGAACTTAGCAGATTTGACAAAATGTCAAATGAAGATCAAACAAAGATTGAGGAGGCATTCATCCAAATGATAATAGAGTTTGAAAGAGTTCCATTAGATTTTGCACTCCCATTACCAAAGGAGTTGGAGGAAAGAATAAATAAAAAATGGGCTTATGCACTAGACACCAAGAAAAGAAAGAGAGAAAGATCTCTAGTTCAGGTAGCCCCACATCTAAGCCTAGAAAAACTTAATGAATATATGGCTAATTCTCAAGAAAGATTTATGGTAAAGAACCAAGCTATGATGACACTAGATGAGAATGTGGCAGACATAGATGTAATAGGAGATTCCCTATGGACATCAATTCTTAAAGCCAAAGAACAAGCTAAGCAAAAAAAGCATTCTTAAATCTATCTAAGAAGAGACAAAATTCCAAAGGTAAAGGTATCTACATTGATGATACTACAAAAAAAAGTCTAAGGATACTGGTATATCTATTACCGAGGTAATTGATATGATCGAACAAAAGGAAGTAATAAATATTTCACAGGATGCATCAGATCCAGTAGAGATCCAACTGAAGAAGAAAACTGATGATGATGTACTCATTAAGGACATCACAAATGGTGATCCTGATGACAAGGATGATGAGGATGTGAATATTGCACCTAGAAATACTCAAGATGAAGCACTAGACATTGAATGTTCATTCACATCATTATGGGGTGACCTTCCTATACTTGTAGGGGCAATAGAAATTATTTCACAGGAACAACCCGATGCCTCAAACCCCGAGAAACCTAAAGACACAACTAGGGAATAGGACACCAAAACACCTACATAAATAAATAAGCCTAAAGGAATAGAGGTAAATACTACAATAACATAGGCACAAGATGAGGCTAAGGAAACTGAGGTGACCCTGCCTGACACCACATTCGAGGCTCTTACTCCCTCAATTGACACACTGACTACCAAGAAGTAGAAGAAAGAAGAGATTGTGTCAACCATGAAGGATACTCCAAAGACAAGAGACAAGGTTCTTGTCCCTATTGTGAAGAAGTCACCCCTTGTACCAGAGAAGAAGAAGAAAAAGAAAGGAAAATGGCTAGTCACTCTAGATGAAGTTATAATAATACCCAAGTGTGACCCGAGGACCCTTAGCCCCAAGGAATTGAGTAAATATGGGGAACTATGTTCAAGAAAGGTAGCACAAGAGAAGTTGAAGCAAGAAAACAAATGCAAAGAAATAGTAACAGATGTAAGGGATATCTTACAATAGGTAGTACCTGAAGTAAGCATTGATGAAGATACACCTATCTTAGATCAACTTGCTATACTTTTTGAGAAGATAAATACCCCGGACACTGATGTAGACAAGTGAATTGAAGAAAGGGCAGAATCCAAGATTCAAGAAAAACTGGTAGAAAGAATCAGCCAAGAAGTGGCAATCAACAAGGTCAAATTATCTAAGGAAATAACCTAGATAAAATCTATAACCTAGTTAATTTATCAATTTTGACTAAAGCTTTGCACTGTGGAAACCTTCACTACTGAGATAAGTGAAAAGATCAAAGGTCTAAAAGATGAAATCAAGACTAGTGCAATTGCAGCTATAACTGAGCCCCAAGCTTTCTCAAAGCATATTCATTGAGTTTAGGAACTCAGGAGGTTAATATAAGATCTCAAGAAACAAGAAGAGCATATCACAAATCAAGTTACAGAGTTACAAACAAAACTTCTTCCATACCTGAAGATTTTTGAGAAGCACATTGTCAAAGCAGAACAACTAGTTGCAACACCAAAAATTTCAGTGTTGGATAACATCTTTGACATGCATGCACAAGTCAATCTTGAGCACATTTCTCTCAAAAACTTGAAAGAGGAATGGGAAAACCTCTTGGAGTCTATGAAGAAAACCCATCAGCATATTTTTGACAAGATGTGAGTATACTGTATACTTTTTATATTTGGCATTACTATCAAAAAGGGGGAAAGCAATGTATATGTCATTATGCCAAATATGTACAAAATGCTATGTATACTACATATTACGAGGAGCTTGCACCGAGGGGGAGTAAATAGAAATTTTGATAAGTATATGTATATGGTAGAGATATAAGGTATGTATATATAGAAAATTTTGTCTATATATATTCAAGTTTTGATACTAATGCACCCCTCCCCTCTCAGTACCCTATCTCTCCTAATTCCAATAGAGGTCTCTCTCCAAGAAAGAAGGATCCTCCACTTGTGCTCTTCCTATCATCCAAATTACCTATCCAGTCTCAATCAATGAACACACTCAAATTAAAATCTCCTTTGGGATCATACCAAAGTGTTCAAGTTGTTGTTGTTTGAGGTGTTGACCTTCATGTTTTATCATTGATGCCAACATATGTTTTACTTGGTTTCATTATCGGGAGTCTTAGATAGACTGGTTATGACAAGAACATGTAGGTCTAACAGGGTGATACAAAGAATGTATAGTGTTCTAGGGTATGCAAGATTATATTTGTGAAGAACGATGTGTGTAGACCTTATTTATAAGGTCACAGATCATTATTTTTTCTTTTACATGAGTCATGATTGATTTGGTGAAGATTGATAACAGTGGAATAACAAAGGATTATAAAAAAGATGGTCTCTGAGTTTTAAGGATAACTTGGATGCGATCTTGGATTGTAAGTTTAAGGCTTGACAAAATACACATGGGAGAATATCATTTGAGATTATTTGGTCATTGGGATAATGATGATTTCAGATGAGGTGTGTGGTCTTGTAAAGACCTATTTGGGGCTAACCTAATTGCTTGTTATAACTTGTATAAAGGAATATCATTCCTTGAAGTTGTAAATGGTGATGTGGGTTGTGAACTTGTTTTTGAGTGGATCTAGAAGGTGGGTTTAACATTTAAAAGGTGGATTTAACCTTTACTTTGGGTAGTGTTCTCAGTTAGTAATCCTACCTTTTTATTCAACTCCTTAAAGGGTTAGAAAGACTCATAATAGGGTTTTTCCTTTAATAGGGACTTCTACAAAATACAATAATGAGCTCCTAACAGGGCTAGGTCTCCTAACAAGGACACAATATTTGTAGTGCATTATTAGTTGGTTTCATCCCCACCAAATTTTTTCCCTTAACAAGGTTTTTCTTGACAACAAATCTTTGTTTTATGGTGTTTTGGTTTTGTGGCATTCTTATGGTTATATTATTTTTTCAATTTGTTTGAAGTAATAATTTTAAAAGGAGTTTAAGTTTAAGATTTGGCATACAATAGATTAACCCCCCCTCTCTCAGTTGTGTTGGTGCATTGTTATTGCTAACAATTGGTATCAAACCTCTTGGTCCTTAGATATAAATCTTAAACACTTGAGGAGATCCTACGATGGATCAATATAGAAAGGACAACCCTAAGTTTGATGCTGAAATTTTTGACAGCTAGAAAAACAAGATGAGGACTCGTATGATATTGACACAGGGGCAGGGTAGATACAAGCAGAATCAAGAAGAATAAACAAAAAGGCCTTTCTCAGAGTTAAAAAATGGAAGTAATATAAGATCACATAAAAAAATGAAATCACAATGGATATGAGTCGATTAACTGGCAGCAACAATAGAGAATTATATTATTTCTTTCAACATGCCTGGCTGTGAGGCCTTCTCGGTTTCGGCCTTATACAATAAGAATTATCAATTTAGAGTCACGACTCACATCCTATCTTTGTATCCAATGATGTATCTTGATAATAATATCTAAATATACCTCTTGATACCCTACTACATCAATCTAGACCCCTTATATAGCCAGCTAAGCCACAGGTCGGCCAGTCAGGCATTTATTTACAATATAGGTCTAGTCTGAAAGATTTAAACCAAAACTAATACTAGAATGAATATAAATTGATGAACCTTAGGATTTAGGTCCTTAAATGAAACAAGAACATTCCTTTAATGGTGAAAGGTCCCATTTGATCACATGGAACATCGCAAGAAGAAACACCACATATTTCACCCGAAAATTGGTAGAAAATAGGTCCCCGAGAAAAATGGGCATAACTTTTTACTCATAATGAATTAGGGCTTGCACTCTTGGTAATGATAGTAAATTATGTCCTCTAAAATTCCTTAAGAAAAAAAAGGCTGATTCCTTATGGATCAAGATCTCCACTATGAACAATCAGCACCAAAACTGCAGGAAACGTGGTTCCGACGACAAGGAAAATAGCTGTAACTTTGAAACAGACCATCCAAACTTTATGTGCTCATAGGAGAAGGTTACAAAATATTTCCTAAACATAATGTAAGCTTCACACATCATGAAACCAAAAAATATAATAGTTATAAAGAAAACAATAGCAAACAGGTACAGAAATCAGGAAATGTTTTTGGTTGATGCAAGATTGCCAAAGACCCAAGATGCTCCTGCATCAGACACTTGGGGTAAATAAATAACTGATTTCCACATCAAGAAATTCTCATATTATAACATGAATCATAAAGATCCAACTCATCTTGTGTAATCCATGAACTATCTTCAACTGGCTTGTCTTTCCATTGAACTAGATATTCCATGTAGTCTTTTCCTCTTGTACTCTTGCTCACTTTTTTATTCAAGATCTTCTCAATGCTATCTCTGTTCTTCTTAGGATAATATGGATCATCTTCTATCTCATCATTTGATTCAAAGTACTCAAAGATATCAGTGATATTGACTATAGGTGATATATCCATGTCCTCTAGTAATTCCACTTCATAAGCATTTCCACTGTCAAACTTCTTCAGAATCTTACAAGGTCCAAACTTCTTCATTTTCAACTTGTTGTAGGTACCAATTGCAAATCTACTTTTCTTCAAATGAATCATAACCTCATCTCCAACTTCAAAATATTTATGTCTCCTTTTCTTGTCTGCTCTCTATTTGTATTTTAGATTACTACCCTCCAAATTCTTTTTAACTTCATCATGAAAAGTTCTCATGTATTCTGCAAAATGATTAGCTTCAACACTTCTTCCTATTTAAGTAGGTAAATCTCTCAGCTCTATGGCTCCCTTAGGATGAAATCTAGTAACAATCTCAAATGGTGTCCTCTTAGTACTTCTATTCATTGAATTATTATATGCAAACTCTGCTTGTGCCAAAATCAAATCCTAATTAGCAGGTTTGTCACCAACTAAACATCTCAACAAGTTTCCCAAACTCTTGTTCACAACTTTAGTCTATCCATCTGTCTAAGGGTGAAATGTAGAACTAAACTTCAAATCTATATTCATCTTCTTCCAAAGTGTTCTCCAAAAGTAACTAGTAAACTAAGTATCTCTGTTTGAAACAATAGATTTAGGCAAACCATGCAATATTACCACTTCCTTGAAGAATAATTCAGCTACATGTAATGCATCAGATGTCTTCTTACAAGGTATGAAATGAGCCATCTTTAAAAATCTGTCAACCACTACCAAAATAGAATCATTACCTCTCTGAGTTCTAGGCAATCCAAGAACAAAGTCCATACTCACATCTTCCCAAGGTCTATCAGGTACAGGGAAAGGTGTACGTAATCCTAAATTCTGACTAGTTCCTTTTTTTGTTTGGCAAATTCTGCAACCTCTAACCATTCTCTGCACATCTCTGTAAATCTATGGCCAAAAGTATCTTTCTGAGATCAAATTCACATTCTTATCAATCCCAAAATGTCTAGCAAGTCCACCACTATGTTTCTCCTTCATTATGTTCTCTCTCATAGATCTTCTAGGTATGCACAACTAAACTCCTTTAAACAACATGTCTTCTTAAATGAAATAATTAGTCCACTTATCACTTATTGTGTGTTCCTTACAAGCTTTCCAAGGTTCTGCAAAATCAATGTCAGTCTCATATAAACACTTCAAATCATCAAAACCAAGTACCTCAACTCTCATCTTTGTCAACAAACTTCTTCTTCAGCTCAAGGTATCAGCAACCTTATTTGACTATCCACTCTTATGCTTCAATGAAAAGGAAAAATTTTGCAAGAACTCAACCCATTTCATATGTCTCTCATTCAACTTATTCTGACTTCCCAAATACTGCAAAGCTTTATGGTTAGTATACAACACAAAATCTTTAGGCATCAAATAATGTCTCCACTTCTTCAAAGCTTGAACAATAGCATCAAACTCTTGGTCATAAACTGAATATTTTCTCTAGCATCATTCAACTTCTCACTAAAGAAAGCTATAGGTTTTCCTTATTGACTCAAAACAGCTCCAATTGTACTTCCACTAGCATCACATTCAACTTGAAAAAATTTACTAAAATCAAGCAAAGCAAGTGTAGGCAACTCTGTAATTATTTGTTTCAATGTTTCAAAACTCTTTTGTGCTCCATGTGTCCATTTGAAATCATTTTTATCTCCTCTCATAGTTTCAGTCATAGCATTACAAATAGAACTGAAATTTCTGATGAACTTCCTATAAAAACTTGCCAATCCATGAAATGATCTTACCTCTCCAACATTCTCTGGTGTAGGCCAATCAAGTATAGCTCTTACTTTCTCAGGATCCATCTTCAATCCATCAACTAAAATTATAAAACCAAGGTACACAATCTCCTCTTTCATAAATGAACATTTCTTCAAATTAATCAGCAACTTTTCTTCCTTCAATCTCTACAATACTTGTCTGATATGTTCAAGATGTTCTTCCTTACTCTTACTAAATATCAAAATTTCATCAAGATATACAATCACAAACTTACCCAAGAATCTTTTCAGAACTTCATTCATCAACCTCATGAAAGTACTAGGTGCATTAGTCAAACCAAAAGGCATAACCAACCATTCATACAAACCTTTAGTAGTCTTAAAAGTAGTCTTCCATTCATCCCCTTCTCTAATCCTAATCTGATGATATCCACTTTTAAAATCAATCTTTGTGAAATACTTTTCTCCACTCAAACTATCCATTATGTCATCCATCCTAGGCAAAGGAAATCTATACTTTACTGTTATCTTGTTTATAGCTCTAGAATCAGTGCACATTCTCCATTGTCCATTCTTTTTAGGTGTTAATACAACAGGTATTGCACAAGGACTCAGACTTTCCCTAATAGAACCTCTTTCAAGAAATTCTTGCACTTGTCTATTCAACTCAGTCTTTTCATCAGGTTTCAACCTATATGGTGCTTTGTTGGGAAAACTAGCTCCAGGTATCAAATCCATACAGTGACTTATACTTCTCATAGGTGGTAAACCATTAGGTACATTATCAGAAATGATGTCATGAAATTCATTCAACAAAGGCTTAACCTCTGGTGCATGCTCTAACTCATCTTGTTTCTTAGTCTTTCTTGGAATTAAAGCAAAGCAAACATTCTATTCTTTCATTTCTCTTGCAAACTTTTTACCATCAACCAAACATACTATGACTGTAGTATAGTGACCTTCATCAAACTTCTCTACTAAAGGCAATAATACTTGTTTCTTTCCATCCATCTAAATAGTATATTGATTCAATCTACCATCATGTGAAGCTTTCCTATCATACTACCAAGGTCTACCCAAAAGAATATGACAACAATCCATAGGCATAATATCACACAAGACTTCATCATGATAATTCCCAATTTTGAACTTAACAAGGGATTGTTCACTTACAAGTAGTTTATGCTCCTTCTAGAACCAAGCAATATGATAAGGCTTAGGATGTTTCAATCTCTGCAATTGCAACTTGTTAACCAGCTCTTCGAATGCCAAATTATCAAAACTTCCACTATCAATAATTACCTTGCAACATTTGTTAGCGATCTTACATTTGGTTCTGAACAAACTTTTCCTTAGAATAGGTTCCTCATCATCTTCTTCATTCCACAAGATCCTTCTTAGCATTAGGTTCTCACCATGTTTATGTTCATTAGACATTTCCTCAACTTCTTCACAAGCCAAATTAATTTTGCCATTGCCTCCAGTCTTCTTTCTAGAGTTAGTACATTCAAAAGCTCTATGTCCTTCTTCACCACATTTGTAACAAGTACAGGTTTAAACCAAGATATCTCTTCTCTTTTACCATTATTGTTATTCCTAGAGTAACTAGTATAGCTACCTCTAGAGTAATTACCTCTTTTAGCAGGTTCATCTTTCCATCTTTTATATTGAACTGCATTGTCAGATCTACTGCTTTCTCCATAAGATCTTCCTCTACTTCTTTGAAATCTTCCACCTCTTCCTCTTTGTCTTTGATCATGTCTTTTTGTCAATCTTTCTTTAGCCTTCAAAGAAAATTGGTATGCTTCTTCCACACTATCAATCTTCACATAGTTGATCTCATCTTGAATAGTTGTCCTTAGGCCATTTAGATATCTAGCCACTTTCTCAACTTTATCATCCACATGTCCAAATCTGATATCCAATTTGTAAAATTCCTCAGTATATTATTGCAAACTCGTGTCCTTTTATCTTATATTTTTCATTTTCTCATCAAACTAACTTGGTAGTCAGCTAGAAGAAGCTTCTTCTTCATCTTTCCAAGCATCTTCATCCATGTCTTGATCTTTTCTTTTCCTCTCTTCTATCTCTTAGTTTGCAAATGATCCCACCAAAGAGATGCATGACCTTTCAACTTTGTGACTACTATCTTAACCTTCTTATTATCAGGAGTACCTTCATACTCCAAGTATTTATCCATCTTAGAGATCCAATCCAAAAGTGTATCGGTCTCAAGTCTTCCATCATAGCAAGCAACTTCAACCGCAGGTCTAGAGTTAGCCTTAGGAAAAACTCTCAAAAGTCTTTCCTCATCTTGTTCCACTTTAGGCTCAGGATTAGGTGCTGCTTCTTCTTCTTCATCACTAACATATTCAAGATGTGCTCCTCTTCTCTAGGCTATCTCTATAGCTTCAAGCCTAGTTGTAATATGCCTCAACATATCCACGATAGCATTATCATTTCCTCTAACATGAACCACCTTGACAATAAGGTTCTAGCAAGATCATAACCTTCTACAAGTTATAGGTTAGATCTCAGATCTTCCATCCTACAACCAATCTAATAAGGTTCTCCATGATCCAATCCACAGGAAAGAACCTAGCTCTGATACCACTTGACACAGGGGCAGGGTAGATCAAGCAGAATCAACAAAACACCCTTGCTCAGAGTTACAAAATGGAAGTAATATAATATCACATGAAAAAAATGAAATCACAATGGATATGAGGCAACTAATTGGCAGCAACAATAGAGAATTATATTATTTCTTTCAACATGCCCGGCTATGAGGCCTTCCGGTTTTCGGCCTTATAAAATAATAATTATGAATTCAGAGTCACAACTCACATCCTATCTTCATATCCAATGATGTATCTTGATAATCCTCTCTAGATCTACCTCATGATTCCCTACTACATCAATTTAGACCCCTTATATAGCTAGTTAAGCTAGAGGTCAGCCAATCAGGCATTTAATTACAATATAGGTCTAGTCTGGAAGATTTAAACCAAAACTAATGCTAGAATGAATATAAATTGATGCACCTTAGGATTTAGGTCCTTACATGACCCAAGAACATTCCTTTAAGGTTGCAAGGTCCCATTTGATTACACGGAACATCGCAAGAAGAAACACCACACGTTTCACCCAAAAACTGGTAGAAAATAGGTCCCTGAGAAAAATGGGCATAACTTTTTACTCATAATGAATTAGGGCTTTGACTCTTGGGAAATGAAATTAATTTAGGTCCTCTAAAAGTACTTAATATTGCAAATTATGATTCCTTATGGATCAAGATTTCCACTATGAACAATCAGCACCAAAACTGTAGGAAATCTGGTTCTAACGGTAAGGAAAACAGCTGTAACTTTGAAACGGTCCATCCAAACTTTATGTGCTCATAGGAGAAGGTTCCAAAATAGGTCCTCAACATAATGGAAGATTACCACACCATGAAACCAACAAATACAACAATTATAAAGAAAAAAATAGAAAACAGGTACAAAAATCAGGAAATGTTTTTGGTTGATGCAAGATTGCCAAAGACCCAAGATGCTCCAGCATTAGATATGCATGGTAATTGATTACTGGATGATAATCAAGAAGGATGAAGAGCTCAAGGTAGAATCTAAGATATTTGATGCTACTAATATGAGAGGAAATTGTTTCTTTGCAACATGGTTGCAAGGGAAGAATTGATTAGTGTAATTTTAGAAGTAGAATTCATAGAGGTTAACGAACTTGATTCAGCACACAAGATATGGAAAAGGTTAGAAGCTTTGTATGAATGAGAAAAATACACTAAGAGGTTTCCTAAGCACAAACCTAAGTTTTAGAATACAGATAAGGAATATTATTATGCTAGTGATGGTGTTTCTGATGATTTTGTAAATGATGAAGATGACATTGGATTTTTTGCAATAAAGGATGAAGAACCTATTCAGGAAGAGAAATATTTAGTTTCACATATGGAAAATAAATAAGAATGGACTATAGATAGTGGTTTCTCTCATCATATGACTCAAAATAAAGACAAGTTTGTTTAGCTAAACAAATATGATGGTGGGTTGGTTAGATTTTGTGATAACACTCCTAGATTGATCATTAGTAGAGGATCAATCTCTCTTGATTAAAAAACTAACATTGATGATGTCTTGTTTGTTGATGGCCTTAAACATAAGTTTTTGAGTGTTGGACAACTTGTAGATAAGGGGTAACCACTTGCATTTTAAGGATGGTAAATGCAATATCAGAAGTGAGATAGGGGACTTGATTGCATCAGGTACAAAAATAAGAGGTAATGTGTTTCAATTGATTACTATAGAGGCTAGTTGTTTTGTGGCTAAAGTAGATGAAAATTGGTTGAGGCATAGAAGATTTTGTCATATCAATTTTGACAACATTACATGAGGGCTAGTAACACAAATGTGGTTAGAGATCTTCCAAATATTACCAAGCCTACTAACACAATGTGTAGAGAGTATGTGATTGGAATGAAATGTGTTTTCATAAACAAAATGAATGAAGAAGGCACAATTGTGAGGAATAAAGATAGACTAGTTTGTAGGGGCTATTCACAATAGGAAGGTATAGAATTTAAAGAAAAAATTTCTCCTGTTGAAAGGTTAGAGGTAGTGAGATTATTCCTTTCTTATGCAATGCATACATATTTCAAGGTATATCAGATGGATGTGAAGTCTATATTCCTAAATGGTGATCTTGAGGAAGAAGTATACATAGAGAATCCTGATGGATTTCCTTTGACAGAAGATGGCGACATTTTTTGTAGGTTGAAGAAGGATTTTTATGGACTAAAGTAGGCACCAAGGGCCTAGTATGCTCATCTTGATAGGTATTTATTCCATCGTAGTTTCAGATTAGGTAGTGTAGATAGTATTCTATATTTGAGAACTAGTACATATGGTATTTTTATTGTTGAGGTGTATGTGAATGATATTATCTTTGGAGGTAATGATGAGATGAGAAATAAGTTTTTTGAAGAAATGAAAAGTGAGTTTGAAATGTCAATAATTGGTGAAATGAAATTCTTTCTTGGTTTGCAAATAGCTCAAAATAAACATAGTATTTTCATCTCACAAACTAAGTATTTTAAGGAGTTGCTAAAAAAGTTTGGAATGGAGGATTGTAAACCTATTGGGACACCTATGGTGACTAGGTGTAATCTTTCAAGTACTGATAAATATATAAGTGTCTTGCTTAAAAGCTACAGGTCCATGATTGGAGGTTTTTCAGTACTTAACACACACTAGGCCAGACATAGAAAGTGTAGTTGGAATTATTGTGAGGTTCCAAGCTGATCGTAAGGAAACTCATTTTTTTGTTGTTATAATTAATATTCAAATATCTATAAGGAATAATATAATATATAATATGGATTATGGTATGATAAATTTGATGATTTCACATTGCACACTTATACAGATGCAGATTAGGCAGGAAGTGTAGATGATAGGAGGAGCACTAGTGGAGGATCTTTTTCTTTGGGAAAAGGCTAGTCTCTTTGTTGAGAAAAAAAATAGGATTGCATAGCTTAGTCTACTACTGAGTTAGAGTATGTGGTTGTTGACATAAATTGTACACAGATTGTATGGATGAAGCAAATGTTGAAGGACATTGGGGTAAGCTTTGAAGAGCCTATTTTAATTCATTGTGATAATACAAGTTGGAGTAGAGCCCCAAACTATATCCAAATATTCAATTAGAGTTCCTCAATACCCCTACTCCCATACAATCTAGGGCTCTAACAAAGAGTTCCCAAAACCCACAATGACAAGATTGGGTCTTTTATCCAATCTCCTACACATTTAAGGCACCAAACTAACAAAACTTAGAACTGGTTAATCTAGGGATGTAACAAGGTTATAAAAAGGTTCAACAAAAATTTTGGATGTAATGAAACACCAATCCTAGACCAATTTAATACTGAGACACTATATGGTCACCAAAACCTATATAGGGCTACAAGGAGAAATTATGGATTTTGGAGGGAAACTCACATGGAACTCCACCAAGATAAGTATTCACCACCCTCAGCTACTCTAATCCATCCACTAACAGCACTCTCTAGGCTAGGGCACTTGATAAATCTCCTAACTCTTGTTGTCCTCAATTCCCTCCTAGGCCTAATAGGGCTAATAGGTCACTTTTCCAAAGGAAGTGTCTTGAATTCAGATCAATTTCCACTAAAACTAATTGGAACACCTATTGGATCATACCAAATGACCAAATCCAAGGATTCAAGTCTTCATTCCACCCCTGGTCTGAGTTGTGCATTCAAGACCATAATTATGGACAATCACATCTAGATGCCTATCTAGAGGTTTTAGTCATTTCTCTCTCCATCGATGGCTTCCCAATTTGAGACCCAAAAAATATTAGAGTACATCCTCCATCCTTTATTTCCACCAAGAATCATATTTTTTCCATGGTAGAATCTCCTAGAAAGAGGAAATTAGTATTGAAACCCTAGGTAGGGCCTTCCTATGACCAGTGGGCACTCAAAATGAGATTACTTTCATTCTAGATAGTTGAAAGACTTAAAATAAATTTAAAAATTCTCATATGCCACACACCCAACTTCCAAACTCCTTCAATGGAACATGTGAAACCATATAGATCTGTCCACCATAGAAACACAATCGAATTCTCATGAAACCAATGAAATTTGATTGAAATCAAGTATGAAATCTTCTCCAATAGTTCATCTAACATTGGATTAAGGTTTTTCAGCCTTCTTATACAATCTCCAATAAGTTGCAACCAACTGAGGTGGTTGTGAATGTTGGGTTTCAAATTTTACATCTTTTTCAAAAGTTGCATTATGCAACATTGACAACTTTTACAAAAGCTGTCAATTGTCAATCAATCTAACTAATCTCTAATCCTAGACTCCACCTAGGACCTTAGAGAGGTTAAATAAACCTGTTGGGTGGATATTCCTCTTGAAAAAAGTAGACTAAATGAGAAGTTGTAAGAATTGGGTATTCCTATGTTATTATCAGATTTTACATGGTTAGAAGAATGTAGGATACACCTCACAAATCAACATTGTGAGATAGATTGTCCTATTTTTCTTGGAAAGATGGACTTCTATTTGAAAGGAAAGATGACTATTGAAGAGGTATTAATTCTTATAGTGGATCATTGGGATAGTTGATCAAGGAAGGAAGAAGATGAACATGATCAAACCCAAGAGACTATGGAAGAAATTTATTGTCCTATTGAGGGATGGAAAGTGATTAGTATACAAGAAAATAATGGTGAGACATTTCAAAATGATGGAGAGAATGAAATCATAAATACATTCATAGAGATTTACATGAAAGTTGAAAGTGGAAAGGTCACTTCTCATGAAATCATAAGTGATGATGCACTATATTTTTTGAATGCTAATCATGATGGAGCCCAAATAAAGGAGATACATGAGGTTAAAGAGGATGATAAAAAGGAAGATGATGAAGATGAAAAATTATGCCATGAGGTAGATGACTCTCAGCATTTACAAATAAATAAACAAGATGAATCTCAATTTTTGTCATCAAAGGAGGTAGACAAAGTACTTGATTTGGTATCATGTTTGAGTAAAGAAATGTCCATTTATGGGTATTCCATGCACATATCAAACCTTGTAGTAGCCAATTCATGTAGGATTTATCCATTCTAGATATATTTAGAAATAAGTTATCTTGAATTCTTGTTAGCTTGGGAGATCACCTTAGAAGGTAAGTATGACTTTGAATATGTTTCTTTGAGGCATGAGGGAGATAATGATTTGAATGCCAATACTAACGATTCTTGTAATTTTGAAGACATACTTATGAGTGAAATTCTTAGTCCTAATGAGGTCAAATATGATGATTTATTATTTATGACTAATGATAATTATAACAAGGATCACAATCTGGATGTTTTGCCTTTTGAACCTTGTTGTAATGATAGGTTGTAGTACAACATAGATGAATATGTTTTCTAATGGTGTGCAAGCACTTGAGGAGGATGGATTGGTGTACCATGAGGTAAGACCTCTAGAAGAAGAAATTGCATTGAGTGAGTATATGCCCATGGTTGGGAACTCACTAAATTAGGTTGTATCTATCCATTATCCCTTGCATTTTGATGATTTTTAGTTTGAGTATGATAAAGGTGAAAAAACTTGTTTGTGGATTAATCATGATTATGGAGAGTTGCCACAACTTCTAATTTTATGTGATTTGTACCCTGAATTTGAACAAAAATTATCTAAATTTTATTTTTCTAAGTACAAAGATGAGTTTGCATACCTTAGAACTATATAGGGTGCGTTATTGCTACTACATGGAAAGAAAAATCAATTAGTAAGCAACTCATATGCTTTTTTTTCTAAGTTTTTTGTATATAATTTAGCTTTAGTTCTAATTAGGTAGGTGTTAGTTAGTTTCCCTTATATTTTAGTGGTTAGTTTTATTTTGTCAGTGTGTCAGTCTCATTCTTTGTTGCTTGAGTTTTTTTTTCTTTTTGTTTGTTAGTCTAGGGAAAAGTGAGTTTTGTCGGGGCTATTCCTGACAAGTGGTTCATCCCTGGTGGTCTTTGATAGGAGGAAGAGGTATTTCTTAGTCAAAAATTTTAAAGGAATTTGTCTTGCAAGAAATTTTATACATGGATCATGAATGGTGATACCTTTCATGGGCAATCAAACTGATGTTCAAAGTTGATCATCCTCAAACATTACACACTTTAAGCACGATAATTGGGATTGTTGGTTTCTTGGGTAAGTATTAGTTGGAGTTGATTAGAGCCTATTATTGTGGGTGACCTCAGATATCAGAACCCTTCTCCATCTACATCTTGACTTGAATAGACAAAATCAAAAGGAGGAATGCATAAAGACAAAGTCAACAAAAAATCAAAAAAGAAAATACTAAGATAGCATAGCATTGCCTTAGTGTACCAAAAGGTCCTGAAATGAAGATTATTGAAGAAGTGACAATATTCAGAGCACAATGGCTCAAGAAAAATGACCTTCCATGTAAATTAAGTTGACTCTAAAGGAGCCCTCCAAACAATAAAAGAATCTTATATATTGTTAGAAGATAGAGAAGGGTGACTCTAGCAACCTCTATCGGGGCTATGAATGCTTAAATGGCAGTAGAGAAAGGTTAGAATGAAATTATGGACATTTATGAAAGTAAGAAAAGATTGGTTCCAAGTGCTTCTTATCTAGGAAACTTCATCCAAGTGTTGAAAGAATGAACACATAGATGCACTCATTGGATGAAACAACAAAGGACTTCAATTTTGAAAAGCTGGTGAAAGAATGTTTTCATGAATGGTGCTTGTGTTTAGTTTATTACAAGACAATTTCGAGAGAATGTTTTCTAGTAAAGAAATGCCTTGGCTATTTCTCCTTTTGTTGGGGCTATTTTTTGTGGTTCCACAACACACACCCCATTTTGGCCACTTGGCCTAATGGGGACCCCCTTTTTTTTAGGGTTCTTTTTTGTTGTCTTTAGGGTTTTGGTTTATTTTTCTTCTACAAGTATCTTAGATAGTTAGAATATTCTTTATGCTTTTAATAAGACATTAATGAAAACTAATTTTTCATCCAAAAGTTTGGTGTCCACCTTTTGAGGTTTATCAAGAAACAAGGGAAGCTGACATCTATGGGAGTATTTAGATTTTTGGACATCTAAGAAGTGACAAAGAAGTTTTAAAAATCTCACCTCAACATTCTTCCAGAACACTAAGTCTTCGATTTTGACAAGTTTAGAGAATTTCAACACCTATCCATTTTTCAGTGTTGGTAGATTTTCAGAGTTGCTGGGAGTTTCTCTATCAGAAAGTCCCAAATACTAGAAGTTCTGGTAGATTTTCAGAGTTTCAGAGATGCTAGGAGTTTCCCTGCCTGAAAGTCTAAAATGTTGGAAATGATGGTAGATTTTTGGAGTTACAGAGTTGCTGGGAGTTTTGCTGTCTGAATGTCCAAAATGCTAGAAGTGCTGGTCAATTTTTTGAGTTTCAAAGTTGCTGGGAGTTTCACTGTCTGAAAGTCCAAAATGTTGGAAGTGCTAGTAGATTTTTGGAGTTTCAGGGTTGCTGGGAGTTTCACTGTCCAAAAGTTTGAAATGTTGGAATTGCTGGTAGATTTTCAAAGTTTCAAATTTACTGGGAGTTTTGCTGTCCAAAAAGCTAAAATTCTACCCAGCATGGATTTTTTCTGAAAGCCCGAAAGTTCAAAACTTTGTCAAAAGAGTGTTAAAAAACTTAGTCATTTCTTCAACTTCATTTTTTTTAGCAAGGGTCGGGGTTTGAAATTTTTGGGCCGTCACTGCCAACAACTTCTAGTCTTCCATAGTTAATTTTCAATTAGATTGATCACTTCTATGGGGTCATTTTTGCATGATTTAAGGGTGTCTTCCAATTGAGTCCATGAAGGAGAGCTGTAACAGAGAATAAAGGGAAGGATCACAAGTTTCATGAAGAGAATGCGGGAGTTCCAGTTTTATTTTTTGAGTTATTTTATGCATGATCTACTCCAGATTTATAATGCATGAGTTTTAATTTTGTGCTAGAGTAGTTTTAACTTATTTTACATATAGTTTCCTTCATGTAATCTCTAGTTTAGATTTATATTCAAGTTTTAGATGCAACTGAAACCCTAGTTACGAAATTGAGAGAACAACTCTATAAATTATATGAAATTCATGTAACAAAGGTCAGATTTTTACCATAATACAATACATACAATTGGTGCTTCAATTGTGGTGTGATTCTTTTGTTATCTTTTTGAAATTTATGAATGTGTGAATTTATCATTTGTTTATTTCAAAGAACCAGTTGATTGTGTGGTGATTTAGATCTGCAATTATTTAGTTCAGTGTTTACCTATGCTACATTTCTTTGTTGTGACAAATTATTGAGATCTCTTCTTTTTCGGTGCTTGGAAGATAAACTTGTCTCACGTGTGCGCACATCTGTGGTGGCTTCATGATTTGATGAGTTTTGGCTTATTAAGAATTTGTGTTTATTTCCATTGATGATTGCATCTGCCTGGTCAAGATTGTGATTTCATTAGATCTCTATTTTGTGGGTTTTGTCATCTTCTTGGTATTTTAATTCATGAAGTAGTGTGATATTGGTTTATGGTGCAGGAGCACCCTTAGAAGACCAATTGGTTGTCCTTTTTTTTGATGTGGAAAGACCCTCTTGAAGGGCATTGTAATTAGATAAGGTCATGTGACCAGGAGTGGTGTGATTTGAGTCTAGATTAGTGTCTAATTCTAGTTAAGAGATGAATTTTATCTTCATGAATGTCTTGTACCAGATGATGTCAGTAAGTGATTAAATATTTTTTTTAGTGTTTATAGGGTCTTAGATGTCCTAAGAAGTCTAACTAAGGATAGAGAAGCTTGGGTGGAGTTAGAACACCTTAAAGAGTGAACAAAATGAAAAAGATGTAAAAATGTTGTCGAGCAACATTTGCAACTTTGAAAAGTTGCTATGACAAAAAAACCCAACTTTAAGGGTTTCGACCTTAATAGGGTTTAGTGATGCCTAATAGGAAAAAACACATGATATAAGGGTATATATTTTTTTAAAACCATAGTTTAGGGTGGGTGATGACATTGTGTACGGACTGTCATTCTGCAGTAGCAAGCTTCACTATGAATAGAGGAAGATTTGAGGAACAAAGATATCTTTTAACTTTGCATGGATTGAAACATCATTTGTAGCTATTGGATTCTTTTGTTTATCATGTTTTAGTGTGAATCAAGATTTGATTTTTTTCTTTAGTTAGGTTTTACTTAGCATTTTGTAAATTATTTTGTTTTCACAGTTATCTGTCTAGTTTTGATAGTGTGTACAAAATGTAAGCCTAGCTCCATTTCCCACTATAGTTCCTGTATGAACTTTTGGGGATGGAGACTAGGGTTGATAAGATTCATGATGTCTCAATTCTGGGCTCTGAAGATGCATGCTATGATTTTTAAGGTCTTTCCCTAGGCGAGCTAAGTGTAAAAGCCCGACTAGGAAGACCCAGTGTTTGTGTAGAAAAATTGCAGGAGGTTTTGTGTCAAGAGCCAAGAAGGCCTTGAATGTCATGTTTAGTGATCTACAGGTACTCTATGAATAGGAGGAGTTCCCTGGAAATCAGCTTGCCAATTTTTGATGCCAAAGATCAAAGATAGGTCTAAGACCTTGAAGAAGGCCCTAATTTTGAAACAAGGTGTACGGAGAGTGTCAAGATCCCAGACCAAGAAAATATGAAAGGTCTTAAGGCATATATGTGAACTACCAACAAAATTTTTGGGTTCTTTAAGAAGGTTTTTCAATGGAAGAAGAATCCTAGATTTTAGGAGGCCTAATTGGGCAAAAAGGCTACAAGGCCTAGATCTTAGGAATTCAGTGAGCGATAGGGAAATGGGTAAGCTTGGCAATCAAAGACTTAACCCAGGAGTCAAAATTGGATTTTAAAGAAGCCCTTAGCCTCCTACAATCAAAACCATAGGTTAGGGCTTGTGTGTGATGGAAGTTCTCTTTGAAGACAAAGAGTGCGAGCCAAGGAAGATAGGTAGGCTCTTAGAAGTGGGAAGGAATTGATTCCTTCTATTTGATTGAGGGTGGATTGTAGAAGTCCTAAGAGGTCCTAAGATTGACCTAAGAAGAGTTGAGGACAACTCAAGGTGTTTGGAGAGTCTCCCTATGAGTTTATGTCCATTATTTTCCTTTACCAAGTTTCTTTTAAATTCTCATCACCTTGCCTCTTAATTTTATTGCAAATCAATTACCGTAGATTAATTAGATTAATGTTGTTTCATTTAAAATCTGAAAATCCCCCAAAAAAGAAAGTCTTTTTGTGTTTAATTTTTTTTTTGCAGCCCTCCTGAAATACAAACTAGCGAAGGCCTCCTTGTGAATAGATTCACATTTATCTTCTGTTGAGCTATCCAAGTGGTTGATACCCAACCCAAAAGGAACCTTGAGATTAACTAATATCATTCTTCCAAGAGGGGAATTTTCTCACGTAAATTCCTAGTCATTGTCTCATGTAAAAAAGATGCACAAAAAAACCATTTCAACCTTCCTTAGGCTACGTAGACTACTTCTAGCCCTTCTTAAGGAAAATTTGACCAAAGTGGCTAAGATAGACAAGTAGGTTTATAACAACAACCATTGTCACCTTGTCTTACAAAGTAGGACTTATTATTAAAAATGGATTCAAGATCCAATCAGTACCCTAACCACTTGTATTTGGATCAATTTATATGTTTACAATGGATGGATTTGAGGGTGCTCTTGCACTATACTCCTGGGGTGCACTGATCTCAAGTCCTCTTGAGATGAGGTCTTGCAAAGTTGAGCCATGCTTCTAAATCTCCATCTCATCCATTCATTCAGATTATTCATTAGGAATTCCCTTCTATTTTACCAAATATTTCTTGTAAACATTCTTCCTTGTTCTCTTGATGATCTTGGTATCCAAGATCCTTTCAAGTTTCTTTGGTTCATGAGGGGGTATCCCTGCAACATCCTCTTCAATTTCTTCCACCTGAACTTCTAATCCTACATTCACATCACCTTTGTAGGGGCTAGCTCATAAATATTAAATATAGGAGAGATACTAAGGTGTGAGGTTAACTATATTTCATATGCATTCAACCCATGATTTTTAAAAACTAGACAGGGTCCTACTTTCTTCATAAGTAGTTTAGTATGTTTGCCCTTAGGAAACCTTTCCTTCCTCAAATATACCCACACCAAGTCTTTGGCTTGTTTATACTTCTCTACACTTTTCTCAAGTGCCAACCTGACTGAGTCATGTATCTCCTTCATGCTCTCTGCAAACTCTTCTCCATGAGCATTGACTAGAGAGTTTGGTGGGAGTTCTCTGAGTTCCAAGATGCCTCTTGGACTTTTCCCATACACAATCTATAAGGGGATCTTCCCTGTACTCCTATTAACTAATTCATTGAAGGTAAACTCTACCTGTGGTAGGACTGAGTCCCACTTATCTCCATATTGCTTTGTTAGGCACCTAAGTAGATTTCCAAGTGACTTATTGACAACCTCTGTCTACCCATCCATTTTTGGATGATAGGTAGAGCTAAAACTCAAATTGGTTCCTAACCTCTTCCACAAGGTCCTCAAAAAGTGACCAATAAACTTCACATCCCTGTTTGACATTATGGTTTGAGGTAAGCCATGAATCGTCACAATTTCTTTGAAGAATAAATTAGCAATTGATGATGCATCATTGGTACTTTTACAAGGGATAAAGTGGTCTATTTTACTAAACTTGTCCATTACAACATAAATGCTATCATATCCCTTTTGTGTCCTAGGCAGTTCCATCATAAAATGCTACAACTCTCCCATGGCCTTGTAGGAATAGGTAGGGGTTGGTATAACCCTTCATTAGTAGATGCACCCTTGGCCCTCTAACAGATTATAAATGTCTCCATAATCTTCCTTACTTTAGTTTGAAGCTTAGGCCAATTAAAAAAATTCTCACCTATTCCAAGGTCTTGTCCAACCCAAAATATCCCCCCATGTTGCTTGCATGCTTCTCCCTGATAATGTTCTCCCTCATTAAACACTTGGGGATGCACAATTGATGTCCTTTGAATAATAATCCTTTTTGGATTAAATAATCTACATACTCAACTTGATAGGCTTCAGAATAATTAGAACACACCTTATAAATATCACTGAAATCATCATCATCTTTGTACATTTCCTTTAATGAATCAATCCCTACACTTTGGAGTTGCATTTGTTGCACAACTAAAGACCTTAGGCTCAAGGCATCTACCATCTTATTGGAAACTTCCTTCTTGTTTTTAATTGAAAATGTGTAGGCTTGTATTGACTCCACCCACTTCATGTGTTTGTGGCTTAGTTTCTCTTGATTGTTCAAGAAACTCAAGGCTTGATTGTCTGTGAAGACAACAAATTCCTTCGGTAAGAGGTAGTGCCTCAATTTCTTCAATGATTGGACCAAGGCATATAGTTCCAAGTCAAAAGAGGAGTATTTCCCATTGCTTCATTCAGTTTCTCACTAAAAAAGGCTATAGGTATGTCCTCTTGGCTCAAGACAACCCCTATATCTAGGTTTGATGCATCACACTCAATAGTGAATACCTTTTGAAAATTAGGGAACACTAGGATAGGTTTCTCCATTACCTTTTGCTTCAGCTTTTGAAAGGCTCCCTCTACATCATTGTTCCACACAAATATACACTTTTGTCCACCCTTGATGGTTTCAAGGATAGGAGCACACAACTTATTGAAATTCCTAATGAATTTTCTATAAAAAGAAGCAAGTCCATGAAAGCTTCTCACCTCAGTCATAGTTCTAGGAGAAGGCCAACTTAAGATGGCTTCTAACTTCTTAGGGTCCATCTTGATGTTCCCACTTGCAATCACAAATCACAAGTATACAAGCTCCTCCTGCATAAAAATATGTTTCTCCAAATTTATAAAGAGCTTCTCCTCATGCAACCTCTTCAAGACCAAGTTAAGATGTTTGAAATGTTCCTCCTTATTCTTACTAAAGATAAGGATGTCATCAAGGTAAACTATGAAATTTTTTTGAAGGAATGGTTTAAGTACCTCATTCATGAGCCTCATCAATGTGCTAGGGGCATTTGATAGGCCAAAGGGCATCATCCTCCACTCATACAAGCCTTCATTTGTTTTAAAGATTGTCTTCCACTCATCACCAGCCTTGATCCTTATTTGGTGGTAGCCACTCTTTAAATCCACTTGATAATAGTACCTTGCACCCCCCCAAATGATCTAATAGGTCCTCTATCCTAGGCATAGGAAATTTGTACTTGATTGTGATTCTATTTATGGCCCTAGAATTAGTGCACAACCTCCACATGCCTTCCTTTTTGGGAGCCAAAAGAATAGGTACTACACAAGGGCTAAGGCTTTTAGTGATCAAACCCTTATCTAAGAGTTCTTGTATCTATCTTTCCATCTCCTTATTCTACTCTTGAGTTAGCTTATATGCTACATTGTTTGGTAGAGTTTCCCCTGGAATAAAATCTATATTGTGGCTCATGTCCCTGATTGGAGGAATTTCATTAGGTAGGTCCTTCGTCACAATGTCCTTATACTATTCTAGTAGGTATAAAACTTCTTTAGGGCCTACTTTTCTCGAGGGATTTATCTCCTTCTGAGCTATCTGTTAGTAATGGGAACACTAAGAGGAGGGGTGAATCAGTGTTCTATAATTAATTTATGATATCTTGAAACTTAACTCAACTACTTAAATACTGAATTGAATACCAAAGAAAATGAAGTAAACAACCATAATACATAACACCATATATGATTACAGGGAAACTTTTCCCAAAGGAAAAACTCCGATGGGAATTAATACCCACTAATAATTGTACTTGTGTATTATGAACCTATTAATGTTCCTTTGCCCTGTTAGGAGAAGTCATTACAATGTATTAGTACAATGACCTCATCAAAGGTTAGACTCTATTAGGATTATTGAAGTACAAACCCTATTAGGGGTAGAAGGCTCACTGTTAGAGCTCACTACTTAATGAGGAATGCTACAACCTCCTAGATAACAGATACACACTATATCTACAAGGGTGAACTGCTGCTATGACACTACTTGTTTGATCAATTCCTTTTGTGCACTGGTGCTTTAACCTCTTGTAAAGATCTATACCATTATTAATTCTCTTAACACATACTTCACATACTTCTTCCCTTTTTTTATATCTTCTAAATCTACATCATGCTCAATTACAAAAGTGCATGTCTTATATATAGGTGCAACCAAAACTATTTACTAAGTCAGCCTATAACCTGCTACATATAATGCTTCCAAATGAATTGGCTCAAGAATGTTTACATATATTTATAATAACAAGATTAAAACACATTTACAATAGGCACATAGCCTTTACAAAACAAAATAATACTCACTAATCAAAATCTTTCCTATTGGCTGCATACTCTATTTTGTTCTGCCGCTTACTATTTGTGTAACTTCAACTCGCTATAACTTCTTCATACAGAAAAATTTGACCATGTGTTCTTAACCATAGCTTAATAACATAATAAAAATATTATCTTCAAGGGCACATACCAAAACTCAATCATACGCATGTGCCTTGATAATCTATTGATTAGGTGCTTCACTAACTACTCTGTCTTCCATACTTAGCCAAATTCTGATCTTGTAAGTTATTGCACTGACTCCAAAACTTCATATGACTTTGTTGCCATAATGAAAACACTAAAATTAGTCATATACACTAGTATAGTCAAATTTTCAACAATATCCCCTTTTTTCATTAATGGCAACAAAGGAATATGGCAAAGTTGCTAAACTACATTTTTACACAAAAACTATCTATCTTATACTCTTATCTTTTTTTGAATACTGTACATCATATACTATCTAACTTATATCTCCCTTATATCATATTATTCTTCTATTACTTTATTCCTCTACTCCCCCTTTGACATTAATGACAAAGGTGCACAAAAATGAACTCTTCAAGTACTTACACAGAAAGTACATCCGGGTATGCAATCTGAAGGTTATGGATCTCTTGTAGCCAAAATGTCTTGAGTGCATCTACTATCTATAGATGGGCACATAATGCATAGGTTAGTTTCTCCATCTTTTCCAAGCCTGTACTTGAACCTTGATCACATGTCATAATAGTTGCATCTATCTGCTTGATATTCTGATTGAGTACACCTAGAGAGGTCACAAGTGCATGTCTCAATTGTGCTTCCCTAGCCCTTATCTTCACAATCTCCTTTTCTGTCTTCTCCATTTTGTCCATTAGTTCTTGATAGACATTTTACACATGTTAATATCTTGTGATGGATCTAGCACTGATTTTATCATAGCTGCCATCATAGATTTAGCTTCCTGTATCTTCTTGGAAAGGTCTGAAGTAAGTTTGTCTTGGTTCATACAGTCAACAATTATTTTCCTTCCCTTTGTTGTTATCTCCTTTAACATAGCTTGACCAACCTTAAGATAATTAAGGTCAAAAGTGAAATTGCTTATTAACTTGTTCAGCCTTTTCTTGATGTATTTCTCTTTTGCAATCTGAGAAGTTGATTCCTCAAGACTTGACAAATTGATGTAGGAGCATCCCAGGGTAGTTTGCTATCCTGCATGTTTGGGAGATTTGATGGAGTTGTGTGGACTTATTTTCATATGTGAGGGGTTTGGTAGAGTTGGATAAACCTACTTGGGGTCTTGGGTAATTGGTGGAACTAGGCATGGTCTTGGTTGCTCAGCACGGCCTAGGAGGAGCTTGGCCTTGCTTAGGAATTTGGTGCTTATAACAGGCTATATAAGTAATTTTCCACAAAGAGTTAGAGGATGAAAATTTTAGGGATTGAAGAGGGCCTATATTTCTACCTACATTTTGACACATGAGTTCTAATTCATTCGGAGCTAGGAGATATCCCAATTTTACTAAGACATCTATTTTGGGCATTTAATTATTTTTTTTGGCCAACTTGTGGCATTTAATTTATGTGTTTGTATTTAATTTATATTCAGGGCCAACCTATGGCTTAGATTGGTATAAGTAGGGGTTGTGGGGGAAGTCATTAGGCATTATTCATCCACCTGGGAGAAGAGGAGGTGGCTGTGGAGTGAGTTTTGAGGAGAGCTAGTAGTTGCGGCTTGGGAAACAAGGAGATTGCTTGGTGGGCTTGTGAGCACAAGTTTAGATCTTCCTTGGGGTTCCTACCAGTGTGCAGATTTGGGCTAGCTATAGTTTTCTTTAGATCTTGTGAGATCTTGTGGAGTTTCTATTGTAATTGCATTGTATTTGGTGGTAACTTGGAAGGCCTTACAGCCAGTCAAGTTGCATGAAAATATAATGATTCTATTATGAGTATTTGCATTGTGTGGATCTAAAGGGGGCTAGGACATCTCCATCAGGGATTCTCCTGCCTTGCACTACATCAAATGGTATCAGAGCATAGTTTTTCCTGAGTGTGTGGATAGAGCGCCAAATGTGAGGCAGTTTACACCAGGACCTTGGGTGGAGTTTTTCGGAGTGAAGGTTGTTCCTAATTGTGTGGACCGAGTGCCGAATGTGAGGTAGTTTGCACTAGGACCTGGTTGAAGGTTGGATCTAGTTGGTGATTCATTGCAAGGGGTTTGTGAAGATCTTAGAAGATGGATGTAAGAAGATTAGACCCTGAGATGATTGCAAAACTCCAAGATGTGGTGGAGAAGAATATTTCAAAGACTTGTGCTCAGTTGGAAGCTAGATTGACTAATCAAGTTAAGGAAGGGATAGTTGAGAGTGATCCATCTCTAGATAAATTTCATAAGAGAGTTTGAGAGATCTTGAAACCATGGAGTTGGAGTCTACCGATCAGGAAGTGAGTTGTCTGGCTGGTTAGAAGACTTGTTCAAGAGAGAAGAGGACATAGCAAGGTCGAGATGGAAGTTGGTTTTGTTGATCAGTGTGTGGAGACTGATGCAGAACCTATAGAGAAACTTGTGGATGTTTCTATGGAGCTTCCTAACCTTGTTGATGCTATGATTGAGATTGGTTTTCATGATCAGTTGGTTGAGTCTGACATGGAAATTGTGGAGCACTTGGTCATGGATAATCAGGTTGCTAAGGGTGATGATCCATATGTTGGTGATATGGATGTTGTTGATATGGATGTTGTTGGTGTGGATTCACTAGTTGTTGATGTGGTTGAGGATCTACATGATACTATAGATCTATATGTTCCTGATGTGGACTTGTTGGTGGTTGACATGGTTGAGGATTTACATGTTGCTCCTATTATGGATTTGAGCTGACATGTTGGTGACATGGATTTCATGTTCAAGGATATTGTTGTTATTGGTAGTGATCAGCTACAGAGAATGTTGGTGATGCACTATGTTCAGTTTGTTCCTGGGAGTGAGCATGTTGATTGGATGGTTGAGATTCTAGTGGTTGACAGATGGATGCGGATTTGGATGATTTGCATGTTGGTTCTATTGTCCCTATTAGAGTGGAAGCCTTTGGAGAAGATGAAGATGGTTGCAGATATTTCATCTGGTGTCAAAGTATGAGGCATACTTCTTTTCACACCTGGGGAGTCTGATGCAGGAGCATCCCAGGGTAGTTGGCTATCTTGCATGTTTGGGAGATTTGATGGAGTTGTGTGGACTTATTTTTATATGTGAGGGGTTTGGTAGAGTTGGATAAACCTACTTGGGGTCTTGGGTAATTGGTGGAACTGGGCATGGTCTTGGTTGCTCAGCATGGCCGAGGAGGAGCTTGGCCTTGCTTAGGAATTTGGTGCTTATTACAAGCTATATAAGTAATTTTCCACAAAGATTTAGAGGATGAAAATTTCAAGGATTGAAGAGGGCCTATATTTCTACCTATGGTTTGAAGCATGAGTTCTAATTCATTTGGAGCTAGGAGATATCACAATTTTACTAAGAAATCTATTTTGGGCATTTAATTGTTGTTGTTGGCTGACTTGTGGCATTTAATTTATGTGTTTGTATTTAATTTATATTCAGGGCTGACTTGTGGCTTAGATTGGTATAAGTAGGGGTTGTGGGAGAAGTCGTTAGGCATTATTCATCCACCTAGGAGAAGAGGAGGTGGCTGTGGAGCGAGTTTTGAGGAGAGCTAGTAGCTGTGGCTTGGGAAACAAGGAGATTGCTTGGTGGGCTTGCGAGCACAAGTTTAGATCTTCCTTGGGGTTCCTACCAGTGCACGGATTTGGGCTAGCTACAGTTTGGTTCAGATCTTGCAAGATCTTATGGAGTTTCTATTGTAATTACATTGTATTTGGTCGTAACCCGGAAGGCCTTACAACCAGGCATGTTGGGTGAAAATATAATGATTCTATTATGAGTATTTGCATTATGTGGATCTAAATCTTTGCATTGTTATCATATTCTATTGTGTAGTTATTTGCTAGGGGCTAGGACATCTCCATCGGGGGTTCTCCTACCTTGCACTGCATCACAAATTGTCTTTGAAGCATGCCAAGATGGTACTAACATTGTCCACTGAATGTACACTTGATACTTTATTGTCCTCAGGAAGTAGACTGTTAGTATGTTGATTGATTCAACAAATAGGGGATTTCTCATAACTTGTTTCTCTTTTTCTTTCTCCATTGCTAACACACTTATTTTTATCAAATCTTCTTCTCCCAAAGAGTCTAAGCTTGATGTATCAGGGGTCAAACTTGACAACAATGAAACTAATGGCTTAGGAGTAAGGAGTATGTTTTTACTTACATCCATTATCTCAGTTTTCATCTTTACTAGAGTCTCAATAGAGGGTTCTTCTTTTTCAACTTTTTTCTCACTTACAGGTTCATCTTCCTTCTCACTTTCTTGTCCAGTCAAGTCTTCAACTTGGGCTTCTTCTTTCTTCTTAGGTGACTCTTCACCACATAAGATCTCAGCCTCTTCAGTGCTTACAAAGGCTTCTTCAAACTTGTCTAGTTCATTATCAGTTGCCGCCATTGATATTTTAACATTATCTATCATAATAGTGTCATCCTTAGCTTTAGGCATGGGTGCAAAATCTTATGGACCTATCAGAGGTGCATTAGGAATCTCAACTACTTTTTCTTTCTCAAAGGGAACTTGAGTTCTAGGCACAGTAGGAGGATACATGTGTCTTTCCAAGAACACCTTTTCAAATGCCTTTTCAGTCTCCTTTGCTACCAAATCATAATCCTTGTTCATAATTTGTAGAGTTCTCAATTTAGATCTTAAGTGAGGCTTCACCAGATCTAGCAACAATGTTTTCTCTTCAAATGAGCATACAAGGAGGTTGTCATCCAAATTCTTTTCCCTTATCCTAAAATCTTCTTCAATTCCTTGTCTCTTTAAAGAATCAAAGATGTTCCAAACATTATCTGGAATGAGTATCTTAAGTTCCAAATCTATCTTCTTGAACTTAATCATGTGTTTGATAATCATTAAATGGATCTCTGATTTATCAATCTCATGAATTTATCATAGAATTTTTCTATTTGATCAATTCTTCCTCCATCAATTACTCTAGTTCTCAACACTTCAAGATTCGGTCTAAATCCTACCTCAAGAGGTGCTTAAGTAATCTTACCTTTTCTTCTTTATATCCTTGATGATACATGGCTTGCGTCGATCTATTTCTTCCTTCTAGGCATCTTGCTAGGCTTGGGAGGTGGAGTGGACTCCAGATCTATCTTTTTATTCTTTTCCGTAGGATCACTAGATTTCTCTATTTTGACATCAGAAGAGGGTGTACTCTCAAGTTCCATTGCAATCTTGGCTTCCTTGGCTTTATCCAAGTCTTCTTGTGTAACACCATGGATTTTTAGAATGTCTGAGGTGATCTTTGATGCTTTTCTCTTGGTTGTTGCACTGTATAAGACAAAGTCTACTTGTCGTATCTTCTCTTTATAAGTACCCCATCTTGGTTCATTGGGATCCTTAGGCGCTAATAATAGGACTTGTGCATAGGCTTCCAGAATGTGTTCCTCTACTTCATAACCAAGTGGATGGATATACTTGGCTCAACTACTTCCATACATGTGATGTATGTCTACACCATGAAACAAAATGTTGTCCTTATACTTCTCCACAATATTCTTAGGTATCCTATACCTTCTCTACATATTGATTATCAATGTTTTAATTTCAAGATCCATGAAATCCTTCAAGGTTCTCTCTGATGTTTCCTTGAATGAGATTTGTGCCAATGTAGGTAAACTCCTACCAAGATAAAGATCTGATACTTTACCAACAATGTGAAAGTAGATATAGATGATCAATGACCCAAACCTAAATATCTTTCTCTTGTCATGCTTAATGGCCCTTATGTTATTCATCAACTATGCACGCAAGATCTCACACAAGTTGAACTCTCCATTTTCTCTCACTATTCTTATGGCTGCGAGAATAGTTGTAGGTGATACACTATATACTCTATTAGCATGTTAAAACTTGTAACCAAGTATCATCACCATGAGTTTGATACCCTTTTCCTTAATGGGCTTAATTGTCATGTCGCTCTTATCACTCTAGGATTTACAAGCCTTCTCAACTTGTTTTCTTGCATCCTTACTAGTAGGAAGAATGGTGCTGGTCTTAGGAAGTCTGGTCATCTCATAAATGAGATCTGATGTAATGCAAACTGGAACTTCTCGAATTCAAAACAAGTCATCATGTATTCTGTAAAGTAATATCTTTATCCATTTAAATTCATAGAACTCATATGCAATCGCATACTCTATGATAGGGTTGTTTTCTAAGTGGGTGAACTCATTCTTGAATGTCATGTCTGGATTTACCATTGTTTCAATGAGTGACCTTATTCTATCCAATCCTACAGGTTCCTTCTTGCAATATATGTATGCATGAATATCTTCTACATGCATCACTCCCATTGGAGTTCTAGAAAATGCTCCTTCTAGGTCATCTAAGACTGACTTAAAAGGATGTTTCTTGAATATGTATATCTTCCTCTCTGCAACATCAAATACAATTGGAGTGGCCATTACTTACTTGATCAACACTCAAATAGGTTTCCAAAGGGTTTTTGAACCATCATGTCTAAACAAGGGTTTCCTAACCAACATTCACCTTCTTCGCCGATAAACTAGCTATAATCCTTCAACACTAACTGCTTGATCTCTTGTGCTCTCCAAAGGTTTGAACTTGATTGGATCTCCGATGACTATTAAAACAACTTTCTACAATTAATGCTTGTCACCATAATATGGAATGCAACAAAGAATTCCAATCTTTGTTTCTACTATTAATCAGGTTGTGTGATCTTTCATACAACATGAACTAGTATCCAAACAACTATAACCAAAGGTGCATACTTTGAGGGTGATTATACCAATTGTGCAAGGGTCTAGAGATTATCAAGCTCCCCCTATGACCATAAGGGTCATTCATCCAGAAGTAGAAGGTATGTGCACTGAGGATGCATCTAATACTATGCCACTAACATTATCTTGCTTTACTTCCATCCAAATCTTGCTCACATCTTCTATAATTCATCTAGAATTGATCCTCGAGAGTTATTAGGGTTTTATTGTCTTTATGCTTGTGATCTGAAAAACTTTGAGATGTGTCCAGCCTTGTTACAAGAGTGACAAATAATTGGAGGCATTATATTCCTCAGTGCATTGATGTGAGTTACCATACTGCCTTGTCTAGTTGTGTGTACATTTTAATTGCATATCTGACATGTAATGTTCAGAGGTCTTCTAATATTTTGTTGTGGTTGATTTCTCTAATTGTGTTGTGTCTGACTTCTTTGATTTGATCTACAATTCATAGCTCTATGACCAAAATTATTTCATGAATAACAATAACCATTGAAAGGTCTTACCTCTTTACAATCTCTTGCTATATGTCCATGCTTGTTACAAGCATAAAATTTTCATTCTACCAGATTGCGTTCATATTTAGATGGTTTAGCTTTAGCTTCAGTATGATTTTTAGTGTACTTATCTTCTGTAGATTCTTCTGGTGCTTTCATTCTTTCTTGCATGTCATTAGTTTGATTTGTGCTTCATTGAATCCAATACTAGTGGTATCTCCTTTAATATTTTGTGCATACAACTGTAACTCTATTAGATCAGTACTTGTGTGTAATTTGTCAATATGTTTATTTTCTTTTGTTAATTCAGATTCCATTTGTTTCTTGATGTTTTCTAACTCCAAGATTCTCATGTTTGCTTGCATAAGTTCATCATCTAACTATTTTTTCTCTTTGATCTGCTCTTCATAGGCTTCTTGATTATTAGTTAGTTTTTCATCCAATTCTTCAATTTGATCCTTCAGAGACATGTTTTCTTCATTTAGCTTTTTGACCATTTTTCCCAAATCATTGTTTGAACAATATTTCAAATCTTTTCTAAGTTTCTTGATGAATACTTGTGCACCATTGGCCTTCAATTTTAGTTCTTCAATTTCTTTTTCAGATATGTCAAGATCTTCAAGAGTTGCTTCAAGATTCTTCTTTAGATGTTTCACTTCTCCTATATCCATGATCTCTTCAAGTGGTTAAACTTATATTTAGAGGACTAAAGTTCTGATACCAATTGTTAGGAATGGGAACACTAAGAGGGGGGGGGGGGTGAATCAGTGTTCTACAATTAATTTTCAATATCTTGAAACTTCACTTAATTACTTAGATATTGAATTGAATACCAAAGCAAATGAAGTAAACAACCATAACACATAACACCATATATGTGTTGGAAATTTGGCTGAGTTGGATACATAGATGTTGTCATTATGGAAACATATGTTCTACATGAAGATCACATAGCTTAGAGAGAAAGTATGATAGAACGTAATGCAAAATTGTCTAAGTATGAGACAGTGTGTTTTCACTAGTGTACCCGATGATAGTTTTGTTTAGAAATGTTGATTGGAGTAAGTTCAGTGCTTGCACACTTGAATATAGATTCTATGGTGACTATTGAAGACTCAACTAAGAACGCAAGTTAGTATGGCATGTACATAAGAAGTTATGGCAGGTTTACTAAAGACAGTGTTAAGTCGACAGGACAGAGTATGAAGATAGAATTGGTAAAGAGTTAAGGGATTATTTTGTTTACCAAAATAATGACTTAAAAATATAAATGGATGAAATCCTAGATGTTAACCCTTGGGTAAAGATATTTGTATTATGTAAGCCAACTAGAAGAGTTATTAGTCTTAATAACTTGTATGAAGAGATGTAATGATGTAATTGTAAAGTGTGATGCACATATGAATGTAATAGTGATAGTGAAGAAAAGTAGTGAAAATATATTGATGTGAAGTTGCAAATAGTATAAGGTTATGTACCTTGACCTATTTTTTTAATTAATGAATATTGTATATTACTTGTTTGGGCAGTGGGCTCATCTGGTAATCATATTTTGTACTACCAACTCCTAACAGGGTTGAGGCTTCTAACAAGGCCTATAGTCCCTTAATCAGGACTGAGACACTATATGCATTTAATAGACTCCTAATAGGGTCAACATCCTTAACAGGATACTTTTGATTAGTGGATCTTTGTGGGTACCATCCTCACTGGGGTTTTCCCTTGGCTAGGGTTTCCTCGAGAACAAATAATGTGTTATGAGTTCTTTTGTTTTATTGCTATGTATGTTGTTTAGCTATCTATGTTATGCATGCATTAAGATAATCTGTTATATCCATAATTGGGCAAAAGTAAAAGTTTGTAGAATAGTGATTCAATCCCCCTCTCAGTATTCCCTATTTCTAACAATTGGTATCAGAGCCTAGTTACTCGGAAAAGAATCATTTAAGGAAAGCCTAGTAGCTTGAGTAAGATCTCTATGGATATGGATCAGCTACAGAAGAATCTTGAAGAATCTCTTGAATAGATTGATATGCTTACTAAAGAAAGAGACACTCTAAAAGGAAAATATGATGATGCAAAGAACCTCATTGAGAAATTGAAAAATAAGTTGGAAGATCTGAAATCAGAGAAGGAATCTGAAATACAAATTGAAGATTGTGATGACAACTTAGATAAAGAAAATGAGATCCTTAAACATGAATTGAAGATAGAAAATTTGAAGCTAAGTCTGAAAGATGGAAATGGAAAGATTGAAGCAAATCTGAAATTTGGGAATGAAAATCTTAAGCTTGAAAATGAAGGGCTAAAATCTAAACTTGGTAAAGTAACATCTAAACTTGAGAAAGTCAATTTGTAGTATGTCGAACTTAAGAAATACAATACAATTGTGAAAGGAGAACTGACTCAATCTAAGCAGTAACTTGAAAGACTATATTCAACTAGTGAGAGGATTGATGAACATATGTCTTATCAAAAGCCATTCTATGATTAAACTGGGCTTGAATTCAACACATTGAAAGAAAATGAAAAATTCTAGGAACCAGATCTGAAAATATCTGAAAGCATAGATGAAAAGAAATCTAAAGAGATCAAAAAATATGAAGATACATCTAAAGAAGAATAACCACATAAGCGAGAGGAGTCACCTAAAGGTATGCAAAGAGAATTCAAAGGTAGATGCTTTACTTTTAATACCGTTGGTCATATGAAAAGAGATTACACAGGTAAGCAATTAAAACCCCTTAATGGTTGTTGTTATAATTGTCATGGTTTTGGACATAGAGCTATTGAATGTAGAAAACCTAAATTTGTTGAGAATAACAATAGTAGTAGAATGTTTAGAAATACTAACCATGCAAATAAGAAACCTAATGAAGATATGAACATAAGAAATGGAGTAGTATTTTATAGATGCAACAAGGTTGGACACATTGCTAGAAATTGCAGATCACAGATAAATCAACCTAGACCAAGATCTAGAAACAATGGAATAGTTTTTCAGATATGTAACAAGATTGGACACACAGAAAGGTTTTGCAGAATGAACAATAGAGTTTTTTATTCTAATCCTAACCCTAGAAGTCATGCAAGGAGAAATGAAGATGCAAGTAACAACTGGAGAGGTTGTTGTAGTAATTCAGAAGAAGTAAAGTTTGTCAAAAGCACAGATCAAGGAAACATTTTCACCACTGAAGGTAACCAGAATGGTGAAGTATCAAGTGGTGAGAATGAATCTTTACCTAACGCATCTCTAAGTACTTAATTCATAAAAATTACAATAGAATAGGAACTTAGATTAGTGTAGAATTTGATATATGATGAATTGAGTCTTGCGTATTTAATGCAAGGTATTATATGCTATACTAATGCTATGGTTAAGAGTGCATAGAAAAATATTCTATTTTGCGAGATCGCAAGAAGTTTTAAGTTTTGTAGGGTAACAGAATCAACTTTTTGGAAAGAAGTGGCAAAAGAATTGAATGTGATGTCAGGTCTATGTGAGATTGAAATAATAAAAGGTTATGATTAGTATTATTTGATCATCAAAGTGAACACAAGTGCTAAGAAGAGTGAAGAGCAGTGATTGGAAGCATTTTGCAAGGATTTGGTGAAGGATTTTTGTGTCGAATCTACGCAAGCCCTAAATCACGGAATTGAGGTATTTTACTTGGTAGATCTCTAAATCAGTTAAAGAATTAGTGGAAGTCATGGATGTTTCATTGATTCACAATGTCAGAGATAAGAATAAACCTAAGATGAAAAGGGAACCAGTAGAACCCTTGGAAGATGATCCTAAGTTAGTTTTATCATCTATACCTGATGGAGTTTTACATCTAGAAAATGTTAGAAGTTATCTGGGATGTAAGCTAGAGACTCTCGGTGATAGTGATTTCACAAAGGAATATCAGAAGATCTACAATCAAGATATTTCATTGAAAGTAGGGTTTGAGCATTTGAAAGATAATGAGATTGTTAACTATGCCTTATAATATGAGTTTGAAAATGAAGAATGCACTAAGATAATTTTGAGTAGAATTCATAATGGGAAGTTTTGGTTAGATGACAGAGTGATAGATATAACAGGTGACCTAATTCATGAAGTAACTAGTCTTTCTAAAACTAGAGCCATTCCTTTGAATGAGAAGAACATGAGGAAAATAGTTATAGACAACAAAAATTCATCTTATAATGGAGGGGGAATAGTAATTAGCAAAATTCAACAAGATGATGTGAGATATTTGTGTAAGATCCTTACAACTAAGTTTTGTGCTAACTCTAGAGAAGATGATATGCCAGCTGGAATGATACATGTAGCCTATTTGATGTGCGTTGATAGAGTACAAGTTGATATGTGTGAGATTTTAAGAATTTAGTTGTTTGAGAATTTGGAAAAGATAAAGAAGACTAAATATTCACAGTTTAGATTTTCATCATTGATCACTTATATGTTTTTCCATTTGTTGAGAAGATTTCCTTACACCATTGGTAATGATTGGAATGATGGACAAACTATAATGGAAAGGATTAACAAAGAATATATGAGGCATGTTATTGATAAAGTAAATGAAAGTGTAGTGTTGGCAATTAAAACATTTCAGAATTTGATGACAAGAAGATCAAGGATCCCATAATCCTTAGTTGAGAAGTATAAAAATGAGATATGTTTCATGGTTGATACTAACTTTACATACATTGAAGTAGTAGAACCTAGAATAGAGTTCATAGACCCTCTTGGCTATGAAATCTATGAGATTGAGATAGAAGAATATGTGAGTAGATTACTTAAGTGCAAGATGGACATTCATAGTAACAGGTTTGGAACCTTTGAGGAGAACTTCAACTCTGCAAAGTCTATCCTTGAAGAGAAATAGTCAAAGAAAAGAGTTGAAAGTACAATCAAGAAGATACTAAAAGATACAGGGATGACTGAACATGAATTATTGATAACCAAATAGAAAGCAATAAAAATTAGAGAAATTGGACAAAAAGAATTTTTTTTTGTACCACCTTTATCATCAGTTGTAGTTCAGCAAGAAGAGACACAAGTGAAGGTGAAAATGGAAGAAACAGAGAAAGATCAAGAAGCAAGAAAATCTACTAGATCATCCTCCTCCACACCTAGTAAAAGAATGAAAATGATTGCCACCAGACTTGGTAAGAGGTAGAAGACATTAGTGCTACTAGTTCAAAGGAAAATTATAGAGATTAAAGATGATGAAGATACTCCTATTGAGAAGAAAACTTGGAAACCTAGAATTGAAAAGGTGAATGAATAGATTATTCAAGATGGAGACTTTACAAAGATGAAAAAATATTATGATTTATATGATTATAAAGAGAGATTGAACCTAGAAAATATGATTTTGTCAGATAAGAAATTTTATACAACTTAGGGTAAGATACCTGATGACTTGTACAAGAAACTTGTAAATAGAAAGAAGAGAGCATCAGAGGAAGATATAACTATTAGAGAAAATCTTGTAAGAAAACTTTGTGATGTGAGAGATGAAGAACACTTCAAATAGATCATGAAGGATCTGAACACCCATCTAAGAACCAAGAAAAGAACAATATAGATTATGGGAGGTAAATATGAAGAAATAAACAAGGAAATAGAACAAGGAATTATTAAGGTCATGACAGACAATGCTGGAAATCCATCAGTTGCAGCTAAACCTACAGGGCAAGTAGAAGAAGCAGAACAATAGGACATTGCCTCTCCACTAGGTATCAATATTGAAGATGAAGCTATGAATGTTGAAGGAACAAAGATCACTTTGGATAGTGATGATAAACTATTCAAGAATCTTGAAAACATTGTTGACAATTCAACTTTTGAAGAGTGGGATAGTGCTAAAGGAGAGGAGAAGATAGAAACTAAAATTTAAGAACCTAAAGTGATAGAGAAGCAAGTTCCCACCCAAGAAGAAGTAAATCTTACACTTGAGACTAGTAAGAAAAGTCAGATTGGCTCTATATTTGAGAGTTTGGGAAACAAGGTAGATGATGATGATCAGATGGAATTGATCACATCTTTAAATAAAATTATTAGAAAGAATAAGAAAGTGAAGAGTCTAGAAGGATGCCTGAAGGAGCTTACAGAGAAGTTACAAGGCATTGTAACCACATAAATTACAGAGGCAGATCCACTAGAAAGAGAAAAGAAAGTGATGAACACATTTGATGATGAGTTTACCAACTTATATAATATTGCCAAGGTAAAGGCTCAAGCAGCCTATGAGGCCAAAGTTATTTTGAATATAAGTCAGAACATCAGGAATGATATCAATAATCTTGATATCTACATAAAATATTTCAGAAAGAATTTTGAAACAGGAAAATCTTTGTACATTTAGTGTACAAAATCAGAGAACCTGATAGTAGATGAAGATCAAGGAAGCATAAATTCAAAATGAGATAAACCTTCTTTCAAGCCCTAATGTTAAGGTACTTAATGTTGAGAAGAAAATCTACAAGATCTATGATGAAATAAGAACTTTACAAGATGACAAGGATAGGAAGCTGAAGAGATTCACTCTTTTAAGAGAGCATGTTTCTATAAAATTAAGCATTGTTGAAGGACAACTAGAAGAATGTCTTTCATCCAAGACATCTTTTCAAAAATTTAGTTTTGAGAATCTTCAAGCATGTGAAATTGCATCTTATGGATTGTGTGCACTACTGAGTGTTGCAGATTCGATTAAGAAGTCATGAGACAAAGAGTTAGAGGTAATAAAGATTAACTTTATAGATTGTGTTGCAAGCCTACTGGCTTTGCAATACTAAATCAAGGTATAACTTTTTTTTAACATAGTTTTGTCACCCTCCTTACCTTTTTTTTGGCATTGTTGTCAAAGGGGGAGAGATATATAGTAGAAAATTGATAAAGATACATACTCTTAGGGGGACTACTGTATAGAGATAAGATATTTGGAGTCATAAGCACAATATATACATAATTTGTATTATTGTAACAATTTTGAAATTTTGAAGTCTAGGACTTAGCCAATTTTCTCATATGTTGCCACCAATGACAAAGGGGGAGATTGTTGGCAATTTGGCTGAGTTGGATACAAAGATGTTGTCATTATGGAAACATATGTTCTACATGAAGATCACATAGGTCAGAGAGAAAGTATGACAGAGCGCAATGCAAAATTGTCTAAGTATGAGACAATGTGTTTTTGTAGTGTACCTGATGATAGTTTTGTTTGGTGATGTTGATTGGAGTAAGTTCAGTGCTTGCAAACTTGAACATAGATACTATGGTGACTATTGAAGACTTACCTAAGAGTTCAAGTCAGTATGACATGTACGGAAGAAGTTATGATAGTTTTACTAAAGTGTGATGCACATATGAATGTAATAGTGATAGTGAAGAAAAGTAGCGAAGAGATATTGATGCAAAGTTGCAAATAGTATAAGGTTATGTACCTTGACCTATTTTTGTAATCAGTGAATATTGTATATTACTTGTTTGGGCAGTGGGCTCATTTGGTAATCATATTTTGTACTACCAACTCCTAATAGGGTTGAGGCTTCTAACAAGTCCTATAGTCCCTTAATTAGGACTGAGACACTACATGCATGTAATGGACTCCTAATAGTGTCAACATCCTTAACATGATACTTTTGATTAGTGGATCTTTGTGGGTACCATCCCCACCGGGGTTTTCCCTTGGCTAGGGTTTCCTCGAGAACAAATAATGTGTTATGAGTTCTTTTGTTTTATTGTTATGTATGTTGTTTAGCTTTTTATGTTATGCATGCATTAAGATAATCTGTTATATCCATAATTGGGCAAAAGTAAAAGTTTGTAGAATACTAATTCACCCCCCACTCTTAGTATTCCCTATTTTTAACAAATATGATTATAGGGAAACCTTGGCCTAATGAAAAACCCTGGTGGGAATTAATACCCACTAATAATTGTACTTGTGTATTATGAACCTCTTAATGTTCCTTTGCCCTATTAGGAGAAATCATTACAATGCATTGGTACAATGACTTGGTCAAAGGTTGGACCCTATTAGGAGTCTTGAAGTACAAAAATTGTTAGGGGTGGAAGGCTCAGTGCTAAAGCTCATTGCTCAATGAGGAAGGGTACAACCTCCTAGATAACAGATACACACTATATCTGCAAGGGTGAACTGTTGCTTGTCTGATCAGTTCCTTTTGTGCACTGATGCTTTAACCTTTTTTAAAGCTCTATACTATTCTTACTACTCTTAACACATACTTCACATACTTCTCTTCTATTATATCTTCTAAATCCACATCATGCTCAAATACAAAAGTGCATGTCTTATATATAGGTGCAACCAAAACTATTTACTAAGTTAGCCTATAACCTATTACATATAATCCTTCCAAATGAATTGGCTCAAGCATTTTTTCATACATTGATAATAACATTATTACAAAACATTTACAATAGGCACATATCCTTTACAAAACAAAATAATACTCAGTAATCAAAAATTTTATGTCGATTGCATGCTTTGGTATGTTTTGTCACTTACTATCTATATCATTTCAACTCACTGTAACTTCTTCATACGAACACATCTGACCATGCATTATTAACCATGGCTTACTAACATAATCAAAATCTCATCTTCAAGGGTTCATACCAAAACTTAGTCATACGCACATGCATTGATGCTCTGTTCATCAGGTGCTTCACTGACTACTCTATCTTTCATACTTAGTTAAATTCTAATCTTCTAACTTATTGCACTAACTTCAAAACTTCATATGACTTTGTTTTCATAATTAAAATACTAAACTTAGTCATATACACTAGTATAGTCAACTTACCAACACTATCTTAGGTCTGTCAGCCTTTGGCAAAAGGACTAGGGCATAACAAGGGGTGTTTTCTTCCTTTAGAGTCTTCAAGAACTTTTTTTCACCAATAAATAGAAATTTGGAATCTTTATGTTCCTCTACATTTTCAGACAGGGGTAAGAGTGTTATATTTTCTCCTTTTTGTTTGATGGTGTAGGTGTTCAACCTCCCATCATGATGAGCCTCCACATCATACTGTTAGGGCCTTCCAAGGAGCAAATGGTAAGCATCCATAGGAATATTGTCACATAGCACCTTGTCTTTGTACTTTCCAAGTTGGAACTCCACCCATGCTTTCTCTTCTATGATAGTGTGTTGGGTCTTGGTGAGACATGACACCTTGTAAGGGTTTGGATGTGGCACCCTCCTCAACTTCAATTTCTTCAAATTTCCTCCTCAGACACCAAGTTATCTGTAGATCCACTATCTATTACTAGTCTATACACCTTACCTCCACTCTTGCATGTGGTTTAGAATAGGCTCTTCCTCTATGGGGGTTCTTGAGTACAAGGATCCTTCAATAAGGTCCTCCTCATCATGAGGGCCTCTCCTTCTTTAGGTGGTGCATACGACCCAATTTTATTGTCTCCTTGGTTGTCTTCTTCTCTGACCATGTTTTCCCTTCTCTTTGTCTAATTCTTTCCTTCTCAAGATACTTTGAGGCTAGGTGCCTTGGTTGGTAACATCTGTAACACCTTAGGGGTCCTAAAATTATTCCTTTAGTCATTCCCCTTGAATCTCTTCTTCTCCCTCTATAGGAAACTCTAGAACTACCCTCTCTAAAGGAGTTCTCTTGACTGGCCTCCTCAAAACTTTTAGGAGTCTGTCCTCTTCCACTACCTTATCCTCTTCCTCTATTGCCAAAATCTCTCTTGCCTCTTCTTTTCCCACCTTGGTCTTGCTTCCTCTTGAGCTTTTCCTCCACCTTCAATGCCAATTGAAAACATTTCTATATAGTGGTAGGGGAACACAAACTTAGCTCATCTTGGATGTTCATCCTCAATCCTTGCATTTATCTAGCAAGTTTTACACTTTTTGGTTCCACCAATTTAGACTTCATAGTAAGTCTATGAAATTTTGCAGTATAGCTTGAGATGTCCATCTCTTTTTGTCTCAAACTTTGTATCTTCTTATCAAGTTGAATTTCATAGTCCTCGAGCACATAGGCTTCCTTCACCAAGGCCACCATCTAATTCCATGTAACCACTGGAATTTTATCCATCTTCACCCTTTCTGCTTGAGTGAAATTCCACCAAGTCAGGGAAGATCCCTTCAACTTGGATTTTACTATTCTTACCTTTTGATGCTCTAGTATCTCCTCACATTCAAAGAAGTTAGTGAGTGCATCAATCCAATCCATCACTTCTTCTGGATCCATCTTCCCACTATAGATAGGCAAGTCAAGCTTAGTGTCCATGGTCCTTCTCTCCATGGATTTCAAGGTCTTTAGCAATAGCCTCTAGTCTACAGGCACCTCTTCTTCTTCCTCCTACAAAGGGGTCACTTCATCACTCCCTTCTTCTTCCATTCCAGAGTTTCCACTATGCCCTTTCTTGAGTTTCTCCTTAATCCCTTCAATCTCTCACCTCATTCACTTCCTTTTTGCATCATGCTCTTTCACTACCCATAGTAATTCTGCATTAGTCATTCTATTAGAAAGTTCACTATCTTCCTCCAAAGATCTGCTAGTTGCTATGATACCACTTGGAGCATAGCACCAAACTATATCAAAATATTCACTTAGAAGTCCTCAATACCCCTACTCCCATACAATCTAGGGCTCTGACAAAGAGTTCCCAAAACTTACAATGACAAGATTGGGTCTTCTATCCAATCTCCACTACTACATTTGGGGCCAAATTTTGACAGAAGCTTCCGATGGGTAATTTTTTATTACAAATTTGGTGTTTTTTTTTGTAATAGGCCCCAATGGTGTCGGTATTCCAATGGTTGTTTAATTGACCATTAGAATTTTGAAATATTCAGGGTATAGATGAAAAAAAAAAGTGAAACAGACTCATTTTTATTTCAATTGGATAGAGAAGGAGTGGGAGAAAAGGAGCGAAAACTAATTACGGGAGAAGGTATGCAATTTCTTCATCTTTCGAGTCTCTGGCATCATATTCGAATGCATTGCATTTTATTTGATCATGAATGCTCTTTAAAATGACCGCATTCTACTGGTGTCATTCCCTAGCCAATGAGTTATCTCTATTATTTGATGTTATTAGTGCTTGTGCTCAAGGATATTGATTCACTATTTTCAAATGTTTAGATTCACGTTTGTTGATATTACTGGCATGTTTAATGATGCCATTGTATATTGTTGTCACTGAAATGACCACATTCTACTGGTGTCATTCCCTAGCCCATTCTTTAACTCCATTATTTGATGTTATTGGTGCTTGTGCTCAAGGATATCCATTTTTTTCAAATGTTGACTGTGGTTATTGTGTGCAAGGCTTTCAAGGGTACCTGTTATCTATTTTGAAAGGCTTAAATCAATCAAACGTTAAGAGTTTAATCTAGCATGCAATCAAAACAAAACAAAGAAACCACCTCAGATTGAGCTAAAAACAAGTGCACCCAAGCACTGTTTGATTTTCTCTGATAAGAGGGATATGGGTGTGCTCTCTAAGCACTTGGAGCATACTCTCATGCATTTTAGGATGATTTGAAGCTCATGAAAAACTCAAAATGGCACAAAAATAGGTATATAACACCTGATTTGCCCCTAAGGCCTCAAGAACTCAAACTATGCTTTAATGGAGATTAAGCTACATGATGAGTAATCTAAGATTGATTTTAGACCAAATTAGAGATGTGATATGAGGCTATGCTATGCAAAACAATAAGAAAAACTATGTTAATCCATTATTACTAAGCTATGATGAGTTAAAATGCTTGAAAGTAGGCTAAATTAGAATGATTTGTTAAGATCTAACATGAAAATGGCATTATAACAATGCATGAGAATGAAAGTTAAGCTTATTTATTTGCTCTTGAAAGGAGGGGTATTTATAGGATTCCTAAGGGCTTGGGGTAGGAGGAGTGAGTGGCCAGGATTGAAATACTTAAGAGAGGCCAAGATTCACTCAAAGGGGAGCACATGCATTGTGCTAGTTTGGGGTCACCTCCTTGTGACAAGTGTCACAAGGGCATTGGGTTGAAAGATGGGAGGAATGTGCACAATTTGAGAAATGTGCCTAAGGTCAAAGGGTGTAAGAAAGGGGTGAGGGGCTTCTTAAATGCACCATAAATGCATATAAGAGGGATAAGGAGGCTTTAAATGCCTTCAATGCATTTCAAAAAGGGAAGCCCTCTTTGTTGACTTTGGGGTAAGCTTAAGAGTTGGCTAACCTTGTTTAGGGAATGTGACAAGGTTAGGGGAGGAATTAGGATTAGGATGGGTGAAGAGGTTGGATTTGAGAAGATTCTAGAAGAGTCTAGAGTTCTCCTTGGTTTTATGGAATAAAAGCTTATTCATTCCAAAAGCTTAAGTTTTGGGAATATTTATTAAAATATTTTCAATAAATATGAAAATTAAATATTTAATCTTAATTAAATATTTAGCCTTGAGATTAGGGTTAGAAAAGATGGGATTAGCCTTTTAATCAAGATTAAGAAGGAATTAGAAGATTCTGGAAGAGGTTAGTGGTTTTAGGAAAATTGGCCAACTTTTGGTCAAAAAATAAATTAATTATTTTTTTGGGAATTTTTGGTCAATTTATTAATTAAAATAATTAATAAATAAGGAGATAATGTTTAAATAAGATTTAAACATTTTTGGGAGGGATTTCTTAATTAAATGTTTTTAATTAAGATAAAGGGATTTAATGACATAAAAATAAATTAATTAATTAAATAATTAATTAATTAATAAATGATGATGTCATCAGAGGTTTTTCAGAAAAAAAAAATAATTTATTTTCTAAAGGATTTTTAGGTGTCTACATTTTGCCCCTCTTTGATGCGATGCCGCAAGTGGCATGGCGTCAAAGACAAGAAAATAAGATGCCCAAGGCTAGAATTAGAGGAATGACAGGTTGTGCCCCCTCGAGAAAATAATGCAAGGAGGAAATGTTGTGGAATTTTCTTGAAAGGAAACAGAGAAGAAAGGACCTAGGAAGAAGGGGAGATAAATAACCAAGCTTCCAAGAGCAAATATGAGTGAATGCAAGATGAGATGGAATGAAAAATGCAGGATGCAACTATATGAAAAGATGCAAGATGCAAGATTAATCTATATGATGGGGGATTTAGGGAGCTCCAAGTGCAAATGTGGAGAGCACAACCTAGTTTAATATAGCAATGCTAGAGACTTGCCAACGATACTGGGATCACAAGGCCTTGTCACCAGCCTTGCATAGGACTGACGCGAAAAGGACACGCAAGGTTGCCCCAGCATCACACATGATACCCGAAGGAGGAATGGTGGAAACGATGCTGAAGAAACCACAAACACATGACTGGCTCACAGGCAGAGGCAAAAGATCAAAAGACCCTGCCCTAGGTTGTCCTCATTCGCAGTGCACCATGATATAAAGGATTGTGGTGACTTTGAGTAGAGAACAATGAGAAGTTGTACAAGATTAACAAGACCCAAAGGACAAAATCCAAGGTTAAAATGATAACTCCAAAAGACAACCTTTGCCAAGGAGAGAGATTTGATTTGACTGATTTGATGGGGGGAAGATTAGGTCAGACAGAAGGAAGGATACATCCTCAAGGACCCGCTGATTGATGAAAGAATGAGTGTTTGTTGTTCGCTGGCAAATGATGAAGTCAAAGAATAATCACAGTGATCAAGAATAGTCAACAATTGATGTTGCTGAAGTACAAGGCTGGGTAGGACAAAGTGTTCTGATCAAAGGCTACTGCAAGACTGACAAGAACTAGGTACAACAAAAAGGGATGATATGTACAACGGACGGGAAAAGATATACAATGGATATGTACAAAAGCTCAGGATTTGGGATAGGAAGATCTTGCTATACAGGAAGGATTATGCTATACAGGGTGGTATACAAGATATACAAGATAGGATACAAGATATGGTACAAGATATGTGCAGGCGGGAACGACAAATTGGCTGGAGGATTATGAAAAAGATGAAAGCGAGGGGATGGTGGATGGGGATGGGGATGGGAGTTTGATAGATAATGACTCGGTCCATTATGTATGGCACCTATTTGCCAGGTTTTCACCAACATACTTGTCCAAGGCACTTGAATTGCCAAGTTTTCACCATTGGACGATTATTTTCTTTTCTTTTTGCTTTTTGATTTTTTGATTTTTTTTTTGTATTTTTTTGCTTTTTTCAATTTTTAGGGATTTTCTGAATATGTAGGATCTGGTTCAAGCATAGAACCTCTTCAGATGTATGATGTTGATTGGATCATTCAAAGGCTCTCCTTCTGGTGTAGATAGCTGATAAGCTCCAGAGCCAAAACATGCTGTGACAATATAGGGGCCCAACCAAGTAGGCTCAAACTTGCCTTTCTTTTTTCGATTTGCTTGGACCTTCTGATTTTCTTTGAGGACCATGTCACCAACCTGGAACTGTCTAGGATGGACCTTCTTGTTGTAACTCCTTTTGAGTTGATTCTGGTATGCAACCAGGTGATCATATGCTTGCTATCACTTTTCATCTAACAGGTCTAGCTATGTGAGACGGGCTACACGATAATCTTCATCAGTGGTGTAGTTCTTCATGGAGACTCACAATGATGGGAGCTCGACCTCGATCGGTAGAATGGCTTTGGCACCATATACAAGGGAATATGGGGTGGTGCCTATGGGAGTGCGATAGGAAGTGCAGTAGGCCCAGAGGGTAGGATTTATTTGGAGGTGCTAGTCACGACCAGAATCATTGACAACCTTCTTGAGGATTTTCAAGATAGTTTTGTTGGTTGCCTCAGCTTGGCCATTTCCTTGAGGGAAATATGGATTGGAGAAATGGTGGTGGATGTGGAGTCTGGCACACAGATCATCCACATGTTGGTTTTCAAAAGGTGTGCCATGGTCTGTGAAAATGTTAGATGGTATGCCAAAGTGGCAGATGATGTGGTAAAGGATGAACTTGGATATTTGGATGCCAGTAGTTAGGGTGAGCAGAATCACTTCAACCCATTTGGTGAAGTACTCTATGGTAGTTATTATGTACTTGTGTCCATCTAAGGAAAGGGGAGTGATTAAGTTGACAAGGTCAAAGCCCCAACATGAAAATGGCCAAGGTGGCGCAATGGGCTGCAAGTCTTGTGCTGGTGCATGAATCAAATTCGCATGCTGCTGACATGGTAAACATTTCTTGACAAATTCACAAGCATCATGTTCCATGGTTGGCCAATAATACCCAACTCGAAGCAACTGCTTAGCTAGAACCATGCCACTCATGTGGGCACCGCAAATTCCAGCATGGACCTCTTGTAAAGCCAGGATGGCCTCATTTGAGTCTAAACACCTAGAGAGGATATTGTGATACCCTCGACGATTAAGGGTGTTGGCTACAAGAGTGTAGCAGGAAGCTCTGTGAATAAGGTTTTGGCATTGGTTATTGGTGAGATGGGGAGATATGATACCATTCTTTAGATATGCATGGATGTCGTGGTACCATGGGGACTAAGGACCAACCAAGACACACACCATTTCTGCATCAGCGTTCTCATAAGCTGGTGTATGTAGCTACTCGACTAGGAATTCATACTGTGATGCATTGCATGGGATTTCTAACAAGGATCTGATGGTTTCCATTGTGTCTGCTACTTTGTTCTAAAGTCTTGGGATCTATGTGAGCTATAGCTTTAGGAAATGCTCTTTCAGTCTATCCACCAGTTCTTTGTAAGGTAGCAACTTGTCATCTTTTGTCTGATATTCATCTAAGACTTGTTTGATAATCAGCTGTGAATCTCCAAACACTTATAATTCTGTGATATTCCACTGAATGGCTATTCTGAGACCTGAGATGAGTGCCTCATATTTTGCAATGTTGTTGGTACACGAGAATCCCAATTTGAATGATTTAGGGATGTAGTCACCTTGAGGTGTGATGAATAGGATTCCTGCCCCTGATCCATGTGATGTGTAGGAGCCATCAAAGTATAGTTTCCACATGGGTTGTTCTTCAATCATACATAAGTGTTCATCAAGGAATTCCATGATTAGTGGATAGGCATCCACTAGTGGTGCTTTTGCTAGCTGATCGGCAATGACTTGCCCTTTGATTGCTTTGCGATCAATATACTGGATGTCAAACTCACTAAGTAACATGACCCATTTTGCCATACGGCCTATAAGGGTTGTCCTTGATAATAGGTACTTGAGGGGATCCACTTTTGAAATGAGCCTAATTGTGTGACTGAGCATATAATGTCTGAGCTTTTGAGTGGCAAAAACCACTGCAAGGCATTCTTTTTCCATAGGTGAATAATTAAGCTCATATCTGACAAGAGTTCGACTGATGTAATAGATGGCTCTCTCTTTGGTGTCATCATCATGCTGAGGTAAGAGTGCCCCCAGTGCTATAGTGGTTGCTGAGATGTAGAGTATGAGAGGGCATCCTGGAACTGGTGGTACTAGAATTGGAGAATTGGCTAGATAATCCTTAAGCTTATCAAAGCTTCTTTTACATATGGGATCCCATTTGAAGCTTGTGTCTTTGCATAAGAGATGCGTAAAAGGTTGGCACTTGTCTGCTAACTGAGAAATGAACTGATGCACTGATTGAGGCTTTCCTTGTAGGCTTCTGAGCTATTTGAGTGTTCTTGGCGGAGGCATTTCTATTATTGCTTTGACTTTCTTGGGGTCTATCTCTATGCCTCATCGTGATACAATGAAACCTAGGATTTTTCCAGATGTAACACCAAAGACACATTTCTTTGGATTGAGTTTTAAGCCATAATGATGTAAGTGATCGAACACACTCTCAAGAATTCTTAGATGTTCACCGCGTGTTTTAGATTTTGCAAGGATGTCATCCACATAGTCTTCTAGGATCTTGTGGATCATGTCATGGAAAATTGTTGTCATTGCTCTTTGATATGTGGCTCCTGCATTCTTTAACCCGAATGGCATCATGTTGTAGTAGAAGGTACCCCATGGAGTGGTGAATGTTGTTTTATGTTGATCTGCTTCTGCTATACAAATCTGATTGTAGCCTAAAAAGCTATCCATTAGTGACAACATCTCATGACCCGCTGTAAGATCTACAATCATGTCTATATTTGGTAGTGGGAAATCATCTTTAGGACATGCCTTGTTCAAGTCCCTGAAATCTATGCATATTCTGATGTCTCCTGAAGGCTTTATGACAGGTACCATGTTAGAGATCCATTCTGAGTAGTCTATAGCTCTGATAATCTTGGCTTGGAGGATTTTTTCAAGCTCTGCTTTGACTAATAAGGCAACCTTCGGATGCATTTTTCTCAGCTTCTGCTTCACTGGCTTGACATTAGGATCCACTGCTAGATGATGAATGACAAGATTAGGATCAAGCCTAGGCATGTGTGCGTATGACCATGCAAAATTTATAATTGATTCTCTAAGGAGTGTAGTCAATGCCATTTCTTCACCCTCTGTCAAATTGGCCGCAATGTAGGTGATTCTCGGACATTCCTCTGTGCCTAAGTTGACTGGCCTAGTTTCTTCTATGATGATAGGTGATTGCTCTAGTCTGTAATCTTGCATAGGAGGAAGAGGCAAGTCTTCATCTTCTAGCGCTTGAATTGCCAAGTTTTCACTAGAAGATACGCTCTTTATTTTTAGTATTTTGGAATCAGAATGTGCCCCAGAAGGGTTTTCACATAAGGACTCATATTGTACTTTTTCAATTTCTTTTTTGCAGCTAAAGCTTTCCTCCTCCCCAAAGTATCCTTCTGGGTCAAGCTTGTAGATGTGAGATGATTCTGGATCTTGAATTGGTTGTGGGCCTGATGCCCCCATGAACACTAGGAGTGCTTTCGTGCTTTGGAACTCATCGATGTGTGTGATGCTTGGTTGGTCCCAGTCTATGAGTTGAGGGTGGATGAGGGGAAGCTCTATGAGATTTATGGTGAGTTGTTGGAGGACAGAAGTCCCCAGGAGGGTGTCATCGTCAAAGATATCATCATAGGATCTGATTTCTTTCTCCTCAGGGATGTCTTCGATTTCTATGAGGTTGTCTTGGCTATTCAAGAGGGGAATGCTAATCATGTTGGTGCCCCCAGTTGCGGTATTGGGCTCTTGTATATGTAGGCGAGGGGTATTAAAGCCAAGACCCTGATGTTGTGGGTTCTTTGATGCTGTGATAGGGTCTTTGCTTCTGCCTTCGTGTGGTCCTAGACCACCTCCTTGATAGTTCCATTGCTTAGTAGTGTACTTGTGAGATTGTGGGTATTTATCCTTGAAGTAGCCAAGAAGTTGAGTGTCAGGTGGTGGGGGATCTTTATACAACCACCTATTGATGTCAGGATCCACCTCTTGACTATTTCATATGCCATGGGATTCAAAAGTCATAGGTCCCATTCTCTTGATTTCATGATGCTCTTTAATAGACTTGCTTTGGTGACTTGGGCGCCCTTGAGTATGTGGATCAAGTGCGAGGGCCCCTACAGCAAATGCATCATGTAGGCTATATTCCCCATAGCCTTGGTTATTGATCTTGATAGAAGAGAGGGTGGAGGTGAGGATGGTCTTTGGATCGCAGTGGGATCGGGATGAACTAGCAACAGAAGTGCCAATGTCAATGCCAGGACAATGAGTGGAGTGGGGAAATGATGCTTCCATTGCATGGCAATATGTGAAGGGTTGTGGATCAGCATGGATGGTAACCTCAGTGCCTTGATGCAGAAATTTGATGCACTAATGGTAAGTAGATGGTACAGCCTTAATGGAATCAATCCATGGTCGGCCTAGGAGGATATTGAATGGTAGGTCAAGATCAACAACATGGCAAATGGTATCTTGAGTTGCTGGGCCTAGCTGAATAGGCAAAGTAATAGTACCTTCAGAGGTACGCTCCAAGTTGTCATAGGCTTTGATAGTGATTACTTCATGTGTTATATCAGCCTGTGTGAACCCAATCTACTGAATGAATTTTAAAGTACACAAGTTCAAGGCCGAGCCATTATCTATCAAGACCCATTTGATGGCAAAGTCTCTAACCATGACAGCGATGCGGAGGGGGAGAGTGTGGTCAGGTGCAACGTCTAGTATGTCGGATGGTTTGAAGGACAAAGCATAGTCTATGAATAGATGTCCCACAAGGGTCTCGAACTAGGTGGTGTTAATGTCTGTGGGGACATGTCCTTCTTTGAGAGCTTGGTCAAGGATCTCCTGATGGAGGGGTGAAGTGCGGAGAAGGTCCAAGATGGATATTTTGGCTGGTGTGTTCCCAAGATGTTCTATGAGGTTGTACTGTGCATTGTGTGCATTATGTGCTAGCCTCGGATGGGCACCAGCGACAGTTATACGGCCTCTGCGAGTGGTAACAGCACATTGACTATCTGCTCCTCTGACATGGATGACATTGACTGTGGGCTCAACTTGGGCTATACATCCAACAAATTTATCATAATTGATGTAGGCAGTAGTGTTATCTTCTTGCTTGCCTTTGCCATGATTCTGGCGATGATTGGTATTGGCCTGGTTCTTTCTAGCATTGTGTTGTGGGAACACATTCTGATAGATTTGTAGGTTGGCATTTGGCAAGGCTTGAGCAGGTGTATCGACTTGGATCTCCTTTTGATCAATGAGATCTTGGATATAGTTTTTGAGTCTCATACATTTCAAGGTAGTGTGTCCTTTGACATGATGATAATCATAGTACTCATGATCTTTGTACCAATCAGGCTTGGGAGTGGTATCATCAACTGGCTGGATTGGTGGAAATGTGATTAGGTTGGCCTTGGCCATTCGGTGAAAGATAACATCCAGGGGCTCACCCAATGGTGTGAAATTCTTCCTTGGATTGTTCTGAGCTCTGGGTTTGTGTTGTTTGGGAGCAACATTAATGGTATTGACCTGATTGTTTGGATTGCCTTGATATGCTTGATGACTTGCTGCTCATAATTCTATTGGTTATTCTGAGGGTGATATTGTTGCACGGGTTGCTGAGGGGCTTGAGGAGGTTGCTAATAGACAGGTGCTTGTTGTTGTTGGTATGCGGGAGCTGGTGTAGGACTAGCCATGACAAATTGAACATGCTTGGTATCAGTGGCTCCGACAGTAACAACATTCTTGTTACGATTCCAGTATCGAGATTTATCATTGCTAGGTTTATTCTGGGAATCATTTTTGAAGTGCCGGATTGTTCCTTCATCTAGGAGGGCCTTTTCAATGCCTATCCCCTTGCTTTTGATATCTTGATAGGTTTGGAGACAATTCATCCACATGAAGTGGGATAGGTTAGGATGCAGGTTATCAATGAAGATTTTGGTCAAATGCTTTTCTGGTGGTTGGTATGATAACCTGGTGGTAAGGTTCTGCCATCGTTGCAAGTATTCTGCTAGGCTTTCTCCTTCTTTCTATTTTGAGTTGCAGAGATCTAACAAGGTCAAGTCATTCTCAACATTGTGGGCATAATGATTAATGAATTTCTCAAAAAGTTCAGCAAAGGTTGTGATGGTCCCATTGGGTATTTTATAGAACCACTCAACAGCAGTTCCTCCCAAGCTTTTGGGGAATAGGCACAAGAGATAGTTATCACTGTAAGCCACTTCTTGGCACACCATATAGAATTCCTTAACATGATTGACTAGATCTCCTTTCCCTTGATATTTATCAAATTTAGGTGTTTCAAAGTGCTTGGGGAAGGGAATAGCAGCAATGGATCGGTCAAACGGGTAAGGACACACCTCTTCAAACTTGTAGGTTTTGCTCTCAGTACCAGTTTGGAGCTCCTTAAGAGTTTTCTTCATGGCTTCCCACTCAGCATTGATTGGTGTTTGAGTGGGTACTCCCATTGGAGGTGGGTATTATAGAGCGGGATATGGAGATCGCCCAGTAGGATAGGTGGATTGGAGTGGATTTTGGAGCAATGTTTGCTGGGGAGGATACTCCTGGTGTGGCATAGTGGGATATTGTGGTGATGGATATGGGATTTCTTGCTGGTGTTGTGGGATGATAGGAATTTGTTACTGCACCTGGTAGGAGGAAGCTTGTTGTTGCTGGGGAATGATAGGGTTTTGTTGTTGTTACTAGAAGTGGGGTTGTTGTGGGGGAGGCTGGTGGAATGACGCCGCTTGCTGGTAAGGTGGTCCTTGCTGAACTTGGCTCTGTGTTTGACCAATGTAGGTTGGGTGCATTCCCGCATTGCTTAAGGGTGGAATTGATGTGGGGAAGCTTGAAGCAAAGGGTGGCTAGGCAAGATAACTTTCAAAATGGGATGAACTTTGCTGCTGAGGTGGAGGAACTTACTGAAAGGCATTAGGTGTTGTGAACGGATAGTTTGCAAAGGATGAAGCTGGTGGAGGTTGTGATGGTTGTTGTGTTGCTTGTGAGAAGGTGGCTTGTTGGTTTCCAAACATGGATGTAGGAGAATGGGTTGGTATACCCCAAGCTTTCATTTCTTCTTGAGTGAGGCCCCAAAGAGAGCTAGTGTGTTGTGGGAATTGTGTTGCAGCGGACGCTGGGAAGGTAGATTTGATGGGAGTTTGGGATATGAATGGTGGATTCGAAAAGCCCATTGAAGGCATCCCTGTGGTGAAGGAATTTTGATGGGCTTGTGCCTGGGTAGATGCTTTTTGGGGGGGGAAAGGAAGGGAACATTTGCACTCCCCATGAAAAGGGTGATGTTGATGCAGAAGCTTGCTAAGTAGGAAAGGGGAGCGATTGCACTGCCCCCGGAATAGATGATGCTGGCATTTGTTGGGTGAAAGAGGGAAATGATTGTGTTGATCCTAGAAAAGATGGTATGGATGTTGAAGCTTGTGGAGCAAAGGGGAAGGATGATTGCATCCCTCCTAAAAAGAATGGTGTGGAAAGAGATGGAGCTGCTTGTGTAAATGGATGTGTAAGAGGTGGGAGTTGATTTTGTGATAAGCGTTGGATTTGTGCAAGAGCTTGGGAGGCCATGGCAGATGATGAAGTACCTGTGATAGGGAATGGAGCAGATGGTGTGACAACTTGTGTTACGGGGCTTATGAAGCTTCCTTGCAGAAGAAGGGGAATTGTGGAGTTTTCTTGAGATGTTTGCAAGGTGGGATCAGGGAATGGTTGGATGAATGGAGAGTAGGCTTGTGCTGGGATTTGGATAGTGCTTATGGGAATACGAGGAGAGAGATATGGTGGAATGGGAGTATGCCTTTGTGAAAAGTTAGTGAACATGTTCTGCTGGTTTTGGGCCATAAGTGTGTTGACTGCTGGTGGGTTCTTTGGATGATTCACAAATATTTCTATTGCCAACGGGGCTGAGGGGATATTGGGATCATCCCATGTATTTCTAGTTTGTATTTCAGGATCATAGGCTACCATTGCACTGGTAAAAATGTTGGGATTAGATGAGCTGGTGATTGGATAGGGATTCATGTTTCTTCTCTTCCTAGATCCGGATCTTGTCTCGACAGGCATGGAGATGCAGATGCTAGATGGATACAAGATGTTTCCTAGGAAGACTCTAAAGAATGATGAATGGAAGCTATGAAGTTTCTAGGGATGATGAAACTGTTTAAAATGAAATGCAAGGATTGGTGAGGATGCTTTGGATATGAATCAAGGATGGCGAAAGATTTGATGGAAGATGGTGACAATTTTGGTGAAATTCTTGGTGATGATGGGGGCTTGATGGGATGCTTTGATTTGGATCAAGATTGGGTGGAGGATTGGTGGAATGCTGGTGGGAGATTACTAAGTGTCAACAATGAGTTGTTGTTTTTCCTTGATGGAGGATCAGTGATAGGATTTGGGCCAACCTAGGATAGACTAATGATCTTCGGTTAACTGGATTCTTATCAATACAAGCCAATCTCTTGCTCGAGAAGATGAGGTTGTACAAGGACAAGTTGGATTTCCTTTAGACAATGCTCTATCAAAAAGAGGATGCTTTCTGATTTAGGATAAGGGATGGAAACAACTCAAAGGTTTTGAACACTAAGTTTTTGTGGAGTTCGATCTCTGGATTTGGTACAAAAGATGGTGGGTTCTGATTTAGGTGATGGATGCTGGATTTTTGGATGAAGGATATGGGATTCTGATGGTGGATTGCTGATGGAAAGATGGTGAAGGATAATGGAACAATGCTCTTTCTAAGAGGATGATGCAGATGCGAGTGGGATGGATGATCTATGATGCTACTAGGAAGATGATGGTGTATGCAACTAAGGACTCTAGGATGCAACTAAGGTTTAGTGATGATGTAGGGATGAAACTAAGATGAGACTAGGATGAAGGACTGCCGAGATAAGATTTTGTGAGATTTGAAGGTAGAATGGAACATGCAATGGATCCAGCTAATCTTCTCTTTCAAGGTTGATGTAGCGATGGTTTACTCAAAAATGGTAGGCAAACTATTTGACTCTTGCATTATAGCCAATATTATCAAGCCTTTCTTGATATTTTTCTTCTGCTTGGGTTTCTTGGACAAAGGATTGATGGCTTTTAAGGTTCCTCTCTGCAACTTTCTTCTCTTGATAATCTTTGGATTTGGGCAACTTGGCTTTCAGATGTTTGATCAAATTGGGCATATCTTTGGGAAAATTCTGATAGGTTTGGTTTTGAGAACAAAAGGCTTCTTGGATATCTGATTTTGGCAAGACTTTCTAAGTATCAAGTTTGTTGATTGGTTTGATTTTCTCAAATGGCAAAGGATAAATTAAAAAGAGTTCTAACAAAGCAATCTCCGCAAAGGGCAAAGCAACCTTGCGGGATACAAACAGGATGACTGACTCTGATAAAGCTTTTGAAAGTGTATGTTTCAACAAGTGTTTTCACAAAGTCTTTGACTATCAAGCACTTCAAACAGATCTACCTAAGGAAGGTAAGTATCAAATTGCTTTCCCACAGCTTGGTATACCCCAGAAGGGAATAAAAATGGTGAGTAATCTTGAGGCGACCTGGTAAACCCCTTGGAATCGGTCCTTGCACAAGGATTTTGATACTTTCGGATGTAGATAGGGTAGCCTCTATTTTATCAGGTTTCTAATAGTTTTGTGGAGTCTCCATACCCGGTTATGCTGATCACCCATGACTCACTTAAGAGCCTAGCCAATAATGCTAGGGGAGAGGAATATTTACCATCCCCATTCATAGTGTTTGGCACGAACACCCGACGATTAGGAGATGTAAGTGAGTACTTTTTGCCTTCACTTTATTTATATACCGGCCGGGGGGGATACCGGTTTGAGGTCATTCTCCGAGGAGGAAGCGCTTCTCCTTGGACAGGCCTCGCTAAAAGCAGAATAGGTGAACTTGTCCAAGTTCAAATGTTCCATGTTGCTTACTCTAACAAGGATTTTGCAAGAATTGAGAAACTCCTAAATGCACATCAAGCATATTTGTTCATTTTCCCAATTTGATTAAGTGATGTTTTGAAATTTGAAATTAAAGACACACGTGCTTAGATTTTGATTTGTTCTTTCTCCAAAAATGTAAATGATTTGAGCGGTTGCAAGTTCTTTCCTTTTGGGCATTCAAGATTGATATTTGCGAGTTGATTTAAGAACTTTGAAAATGTTCTTTGTTTTATCCTTAGATCATTCAAGATTGAGTTTGTCTGCTTGCTTTGAAATCTAAAATGAGAGAGGGAATAGAGTTGTTCGTTCCTTTTAGTGCATTCGAAATTTGGTTTGATTTTCAAAATGATGACACTTTAGGACCTAAATTCTTTCCTTTAGTTTCATTCAAGATTTGTTTTGACCTTTGTATGCAATAAAAAAAAAATGAATCCAGTCCCAAGTAATTCAAGACAGAAAAAACACCAAAAAGCAACACTGTCCAGCTTATACGCGATGCTGGAAAGTGCAGAGGCGACATTTCATTCTCACAGGTGACATTTTGTACCTTTACAAGCGACAAATAACTAGGCAAAGGTGATGGAGAATTTTTCCAGGTGACAAATAATTGACCAGAGGTGGCCAAGAAAGACTTAGAGGTGACACCTAAATCCTCTGAGCGACGGTAGAACATTCATAGGTGATAAAATAAATACTAGAGACGACAAAAGAAAAACCAGAGGCGAGGGTTCTATACCAAAAAGTGTGAAAGTTTATCTCAGAGGCGTGATTAATTATGTCGCAGGCATGATTTTAAGTTGGAGGCATGAAATTTTATCTCAAAGGCGTGAGCACCTATGTCGTAGGCGTGATTTAATTACATGTAGGTGACAGAAGAAGAAGTAGAGGCAGAATAGAAGTTATCACTAGTGGAAATCTGCCAGTAAGCAGGCATGAAAATAGTGTCTGTACGTGTCATTTGATCACTTCAAGGCGTGATTTAATTTGTCAAAGGCGTGATTTCATTGCTGCAGGTGACATTTCTTTTTCTGAAGGCATGATTTCTTTTGTTTCCTGCGACACAGAGAGTGAAAAAGTGTGATTTGATCAAGCTGATTGTGGTTTGAGTCCCACCGGGCGTGACATAATGTGTGCAAGGCTTTCAAGGGTACCTGTTATCTATTTTGAAAGGCTTAAATCAATCAAACATTAAGAGTTTAATCTAGCATGCAATCAAAACAAAACAAAGAAAACTCTAAGCTAAGCCACCTCAGATTGAGCTAAAAATAGGTGCACCCAAGCATTATTTGATTTGCTCTTATAAGAGGGATGTGGGTGTGCTCTCTAAGCACTTGGAGCATACTCTAATGCATTTTAGGATGATTTGAAGCTCATGAAAAAATCCAAAATGACACAAAAATAGGTATAGAACACTTGATTTGCCCCTAAGGCCTCAAGAACTCAAACTATGCTTTAATGGAGATTAAGCTACATGATGAGTAATCTAAGATTGATTTTAGACCAAATTAGAGATGTGATATGAGGCTATGCTATGCAAAACAATAAGAAAAACTATGTTAATCCATTATTACTAAGCTATGATGAGTTAAAATGCTTGAAAGTAGGTTAAATTAGAATGATTTGCTAAGATCTAACATGAAAATGGCATTATAACAATGCATGAGAATGAAAGTTAAGCTTATTTATTTGCTCTTGAAAGGAGGGGTATTTATAGGATTCCTAAGGGCTTGGGGTAGGAGGAGTGAGTGGCCAGGATTGAAATCCTTAAGAGAGGCCAAGATTCACTCAAAGGGGAGCACATGGATTGTGCTAGTTTAGGGTCACCTCCTTGTGACAAGTGTCACAAGGGCATTGGCTTGAAAGATGGGAGGAATGTGCACAATTTGGGAAATGTGCCTAAGGTCAAAGGGTGTAAGAAAGGGGTGAGGGGCTTCTTAAATGCACCATAAATGCATATAAGAGGGATAAGGAGGCTTTAAATGCCTTCAATGCATTTCAAAAAGGGAAGCCCTCTTTGTTGACTTTGGGGTAAGCTTAAGAGTTGGCTAACCTTGTTTAGGGAATGTGACAAGGTTAGGGGAGGAATTAGGATTAGGATTAGGATAAAATTAGGATTAGGATGGGTGAAGAGGTTGGATTTGAGAAGATTCTAGAAGAGTCTAGAGTTCTCCTTGGTTTTATGGAATAAAAGCTTATTCATTCCAAAAGCTTAAGTTTTGGGAATATTTATTAAAATATTTTTAATAAATATGAAAATTAAATATTTAATCTTAATTAAATATTTAGCCTTGGGATTAGGGTTAGAAAAGATGGGATTAGCCTTTTAATCGAGATTAAGAAGGAATTAGAAGATTCTAGAAGAGGTTAGTGGTTTTAGGAAAATTGGCCAACTTTTGGTCAAAAAATAAATTAATTATTTTTTTGGGGATTTTTGGTCAATTTATTAATTAAAATAATTAATAAATAAGGAGATAATGTTTAAATAAGATTTAAACATTTTTGGGAGGGATTTCTTAATTAAATGTTTTTAATTAAGATAAAGGGATTTAATGACATAAAAATAAATAAATAAATTAAATAATTAATTAATTAATAAATGATGATGTCATCAGGGGTTTTTTAGAAAAGAAAAATAATTTATTTTCTAAAGGATTTTTAGGTGTCTACAGTTATCAAATGGATAGTCCGTGAGCTTCTAGCTAGGCACCATTTGTATTGATAGCTTAGGGAATCAAATGTATTGTATAATTGATAGTTGAGACTTTGTTAAAAGGAAATAGGACAAAGAATAATTTTGATTTACTTTCTCTATTTTGATCCATAAGTGATTGGCAACCCTAGAGAAGTATATGCAGATTTATAGATGCAGTTGCAGGATACATAGTAGCTGATAATTCATAAGAAATCCATGCATCCAATTTGAATAGAAATTAATACAAATAAATAGGGTCCTCCAATGGCCCAATCATTTGGACCTTGACTGTCCCCTCAACCAGTGACCCTTAAAAACTGGGTTATCATGTAATCAGTGAGTGATCCTTCATTCTCCTGGTCTGCCTTGCATCCAAACATATTGGAATTACACAATACAATGATAACAAATCTTTCACAATCCCCCTTCCCTCAAGGAACACTATCAAACATCCCTCCAAGTAGTATTTCACTATTTTATGAGTGGATTGTGTAGGAAAAGTTAATATTAAACAAGGAGAAAACTCCTCAACACATCTTGGAAACCATTGAATTCAATAATAAATGAAACCTAACACCAACACTATTCCTTCCATAGTTGTAGGATACATAGAAGTCAATAATTCACAAGAAATCCATGCATCAAATTTTTATAAGGATATCCTACTAATTAATAGGAATTTTTCAGAGATGACCAATGATTATGCATTTTGATGGTAGTGTGCTAGTTCAAAAGGATAATATAAATCTGAAACAATGTTTTCTAATTTTCTCAAACTATAAATGCGGTTAAAGGGAAAATATTATCTGGAAAACCCACAAACCAAGCTAGCAAATGATTGTATATCAAATTATTCCTATATTCATTCAAGTATTGCTATGCTTCGGCTACCTGACCTTTGAGCTTCATCTAGAGGAATGTGTATCTTTAAGATAGAGTTATTTCTTGGGCCTTACAATAGGGTGGATATGATCAAGATTTGTTTAGGCTATATCTTTGTTAGTCCCATTGTTAGGTTCTTATGGCTCATGGTTTGAATCTATTATGGTTGTGTAAGGGATTTCTAGATGCTTTTTCTAACATAATTATTGGACACCATGATTGGAACAATTGGTTGTTGGCTATTCTACACATAAATCATAACTGTCAATGGTTCTTTGCGTTCAAGAATTCATTGATCAATCTTTGAGATTTATTGTCCCAGCTTTAAAAGAGTGATAAAAGATATAGTGAGTGCTATCTTTTCCAATGTTTTGTGGGTGACATTATCTTTTAGGAGTAATTGTTGGAACCAAACTATGTTCTTTGCCTCTATTAAATATTGCAAACACAATCATCTTCTTGGTGAAGGGTTGCTTCCATCCCCATGAGGCACTATTGCATGGTTTCCATTCCCTTGTAGTATAGTGAACCTAATTTAATTCAAGTGTGCACTATTTTGGGATCCATAATTTATGGCCCCTACACTGTGGTTGTTAGCCTAAGATAGGCCTACCTTTGCATATAATAAGAGGCCAACATGAAACAAACATCTAGAAGTCAGGGGGTTGTTCCCTATCCATAATTTATTATTTAAGTGCTAATTGATGATGGGTATATCGTGTAATTCATACCTAGTGTGTCTCTTTCTTTCTCTCCACATTTCACATTAGGAGTATATGCTATAAAATACTAATGAAATCAACTATTGATAAAATCTAATAAAAATTGCAATATAAAGATTAAAATATATCTTGAAGAAATATGGGAACCATTTTTGATAGATATTGTACAAATGAAGAGAATACTCCCAAGAGGAAATGCTTCAATGTGGAATAATTAAAGGACAATATTTTACTTTTATATGCACATCTGCAATGTTTTTGATATATTTTTGAGATAAAAAAAAACATAGAAAGAATAGCATATAGAAGAAAGTAAAGAATAATGATCATACTTTGAGATATTGTGGAAACTTAAAGGAAAGAATGCTTGGTGGGGTTATCATGCAATCAATGAGTGATCATTCATTCCCCTCTTTCAGTGACCCTTCAAAACTAGGTTATCATGCAATCAGTGAGTGATCCTTCATTCTCCTAGTCTTCCCCACATCCAAACATATTGTAAATACACAATACAATGATAACAAGTCTTTCAAAATCCCCCTTCCCTTAAGGAAAACTATCAACCATCCCTTCCACATAGTATTTAAACAATTAACATTAAAAAAGGAGAAAAATCCTCAACACATCTTGGAAACCATTGAATTCAATAATAAATGAAACCTAACACCAACACTATTCCTTCCATTCACTTCAACCAAGAATAAGGCATTTAATACATTCAACATTACATATAATCATTAGAAAGTTACATTTCCTAATTGTGTAGCAGAACAATCAAGACCAAAATGATCAAAAGTACTTTCACCCTTGCACAAGCTATTCCAAACTTCAATTAAAATGAGAAATATGCTATATCAAATCATTCATATTCATAGTAACCATTCAAAGGATAATTTTTTCAATGAACCCTTTGACTATACCCCTATGGCAGAGAAAGGAAACCTCAAAATAGAGAAAGGAAACTTAGTAAAACCAGTCTATGCCGCTATTTGTGAGGGAAACTTAGTCACAACATTAAGTATCATCTCATCATGGTCTATTCACCATGTTTCAACACCCCATTCACACTAATCTGTTTAACTTAAACCATACTTCTTCTCTAGGACTCAAAGGCTTGAAACAGTATATGTGGTAAAAATTCATGAAATACTAAATAAGACTTGCTATTTGTCAGACAAATCTTCATTATCCCCCACAAAAAACTAAGTAATAACTAGTCTACCCTTAATTTGTTTAACAATGCACCATATTAGATAAAGTAGGTTCTATCACACATGGCACGAACTCTCTTCAAACTCACAATACGTTGCATGCGTAGTACAAAACTCATGAGATTCTAAAGAAGGCCTCACTCTTAATGAGTTATAAACATGCCATTGTTTCAGTTTTTCTTGTGAGTTATGATAATTTTTGTAAACATGTCATTGGTTCAGTTTAGTGTATTCATTTTTGTTAGACAAATCTTCATTGTCTTTTTATTGTCTTCTTTATATACTAGCATGTATTAATTGGTTGACAAATAAAGAAGCATTTAGACAATCAAAAGACAATGCAGATAATTTTAAATGCGTCTAACACAAATTTTTTTTACAAAAATGAACCAATGGCATGATTACAACAAAGAAATAGAGTGATAATAATATGTTGAAAATTGTATTCTATTTAATATACACCAAAGGACTAGTCACAAAAATTCTTAAACATAATTTATCTAATATGATGAATTCTTAAACAATTAAGGTTGGAGTAGACATAGTTATCACATAGTTTTTTGTGTGGTACAAGGAAGATTTGGTTGATTAAGAGTGAGGCCTTCTTTAGAATCTCATATAAATTTGGCTAATTAAGATGACAAGAAAAACATAATTCATTAGTTAAACTTTTTAATTTCATGTATTTTTTCTCCTATTTATTAGGTGCATGAGTTGAAGGTTGAATGTAAGAGTCTTATAATGTTGTGTTACCTTTGGATCTCGAGTTTCTAATACTCCTATGATGATCTTTCTCAAGAAGTATTTTATTCTATTGTTGTTTTTTGAATAACATATTGGGGAAATACAAAATTGTGTACTTTTATAGGACAGTGAACACAAAATTGAAGCATCAAACAACACTTGATCAAGTTGTAGGTGGAACATGCACTCAAATAGTAAGTAATCTAGAATTAAAAAAAAAGTAATATGTCATGTCTACATTTTGTTATTTTATGAGATTACATCCATGTTCTATATTCACAGAATGGTTCAAAATTGAAATTTACAATTTGATAAAAGTACTAACGGGTGTTGTTCCCTGCACCCTCAATCAACAACTTGCCTCCATTTTTGGTCTTAATTTGCCTCCACTTGTTGTTCCCTGTGTGTGTGTGAAAATTGTACCTGATCTGTAGACACAACACTCAGTAAAACATTAGAGGTTAGCTATAATCAAATTTGTGCAAAATTGAAAGCTATCTAACCAAGCGATTTACTGCCTTCTAGTAGGTGCGAGATTAATGTTCTCAGATTGTAATCAAGATCAGTGACCTAGACGACACCTAAATGAAGGATTTGAATGCAATTCTAGATATGGGATTGAATGCAATTATTCTATTTTTTTGGATTTTTCATATGCAATAAGAATGATAAAAACTGATATGATATGAATGCTATTGAAAACTGATATGCTATGCTAATCTAACAATGATATGAAATATGAATGCAAAAATAAGATTGATCTCACAAAGATGTCGATTCGCAAGAGCTTTGATTCTTCAATTCCAATTCTCCAGCGTGATTGTGCAAAATATGAGATGATTTGTGAAGAGCTGAAGCCTTTAATTTATAGAAATCTAGGGCTTTGGAGGTGCATGAATAAAAGCCATAAATCACTCAAATTAACTCATCTTGATTTTTGAGTTATCTGATCATAAAAGATAGTTAATTCTCAAAATCATGCAAAAACATGCAAAAACAGCTTTTTAACTCAAATTAGAGTTTAGATCAGCTTTTTGAACTCCGAAAGGATGTTGAGTTCCAAAAAGTCAATAACTTGCATTGATTTTCTGATTTGGAGTTTAACTGTTTCTTTTGAATATGCATAATAATTAAGAATTAAATAAATAAATAAAGTGATTTATCCTCAACTCAACTGATTTTTGAAAATAAATAATTAATTTATGGGTTAATTAACTATTTATTCAAACTTTTATTAAAAATTATACTATTAAATAATGACAACATGCTTTAATTAATTAAATAAGAATTTAATCAATTAAAGATAGGAATTTTAATTTATTGTCAAAATTAAATAATACAATTAATAATAGATAGAATTAAATTTAATTACATAATTAAGTGGCAAATATTAAATCTAATTAATTAAATATGAAAATATTCAATTAATCAAACTTAGGATAAATGTGATTTATCGCCAAATAATCATTAAATTAAAGATAATTAAGATAATTAGGAATATTACTAGGAATATTCCCCGATGCAGAATTTAAGATAATCAATTATGATTCGATGATGTTTAGATGTGCCTTAGGTTAGGACTTTGATGTCGATTTTGTTCGAATTGAAGATGTAGGAGATTAATGAACTTATAGCCCATTTTTGGGGTATTACATTTTTCCCCTCTTTGAATTATTGTGCGAAGCGCAGTGGTTCAAAGATAGTCTGTGTTTGATAAAGATATGAAACTGATTCAAAAGATAAACCGATCTCAAGATAGAAACCGATTGAAAGATATTGAGATAGGAGTTGATTGATATTGAATTAAGATGGAGATAATAAGTCTTGAATGACCAAAGATAATGTTCACTGTAGCAGCAAATGAACCTATGATTGCGAAAAAGTGTCAAAATGCCTGATTCTGAACCTTAGGATTGATAAGAAGTGAGTGACCCGTTCTAGACTCGATTGTCTTAGCAGAACTAGCAGGTATCACATCCGAATCCTTTAGTTGCCGAAGAACCAAGGAAATAACACTATGATCTAATGGTTGCAAAAACTGATACAAATTACAAGATTAAGAGAATACCAGATTGATATGGATCGATGAATTTGATATGCCCCAAGTGATGATAGATTTGCCTCGAGCGATGAGGACTTTTGATGAATCAGTGACTAGACGTGATTGTTTGTCTTAATCACTGATGAAAGATATTGATAGACTTGATCGATAGAATTTGATTTACAGACTTTGAATGATGTGCAATACCATGCCCCCTTCGGGATTAAAATTGAAATCTGACAAGAAAAGTCAGCGTTGATAGTTTAGAAGCATGTTAATTGATTGGAAAAGTGGTTATATACGTTTGAGAACGCATTCTACATCATTTGGAGGTCCTGGAGACCGAATTTGACTAGGTTTGACCATGAGTTGACCATGGTTGACCAAGTTGAAATTTTGATAGTGTGATGTAAGATAATCAGTTAAGTTGAATACTAGAGTTCTGTGATGATTGAAGGTTGATTATGCAAGCAATTAATAATATGAATGATCTCAGATTTGAATTTTGATCCCGAAAAAGGATTCTACTTGCTATTTCATTGGAGGAACCTTCGTGTGAGATTCAACTCTTGTTAGACTTGAAGATGCGATTTGAAGAATCATTTAAGCATTGAAGTTCATTTAATCATTGTGAGATCATATAAACATGCAAAATGCAATGAGACATGCAAAATGAAATGCAACCTAAGACCTAGGACCTAGTCACTGATCATGTGTCGATTTGTTATCATCATTGAACTTTTAGGTAACCGAATAAATCAATACAATGCCCACTAGCCATGAAACCATAGACATATGAATATTGATTTGTATGTGCAAGAATCAATACAACACCCACTGGTTATACAACCATGGACATATGAATATTGATTTATTTTCGGAATGTTGGATTAGATATAAGCATCAAGGCACAAATGCCAGGATGACTTGAATATCATGTCCATTTTGATATAGCAATTTGTACAAGCATCAAAACATAAACGTCGTGATGACCTGAATACGCCTTGCATTGCAAACACATCAAACAGTCAAGAGATCATTCTAAATCCAATGTGAATTACCCGTAGTGACCCTTTATCGTTCACATCCTTAGGCAAGATTGCGTTCCACAGTAGGAGAAAGAACTTACTCAAAAAGACAATAGTTAGATCAAACTTCCTTGAATTTTTCAGGTATCAATGGTCGAGGTACGCATGGCCATCCAATTCGAGATAGAGGCTCTTACAGTCGGACACCATTTCAATCCAAAATTTCCAAAGCTGTTAGATTTTCACATACAAGCAGAAGACAAAGAAAAGATTATGCCCCCAGTCATCACTCTCTAAATCCTGTAAAGGACATCATTGAAGAGCTCGAAGGGACACAATATGCAAAAATCTCAATGCGAATCAGTAAGCCTACAAGGAGATAAAAGCATGAAAAGCACAGATTGTTTTCAGTTTGAGTTTGATGTTTGATTGTTGTTGATGCAAAATCCTTTCTGGAGACGAGACAGACTGACTGACTCAACTTGAAGCTTCAAAGGACTCTGAGTGGATATGACACGTCTAAGATACATGGGAGACTATAAGATATGACATTGATTGCCCCCAAGTTTGAACATTGATAGGATACAGACGCTTGAGTTGATTGGTGTACAGACCGACTTATTGAAAACTGGAAATGCAGGAACAAACCGGGAGATATGTACAAACTAAAGCAAGACTGAAAGCTGGGAAAGACCAAGATTGTGCTGATAGATGGAGCATTTTGGAACAAATGGTGCCCGTTTGCCGAGTTTTCACCATCTTGGTAGAGATTCTATTTTTGCTACCGAGGTGCCTGTTTCCAGGTTTTCACCAAGGCACTTTTTTTTTCTTTTTTTTTTTTTTTCTTTTTTTTCTTTTTTTTGTACTTTTGATATTTTTTGATTTTTTTGTGAATCATCAAGGCACCTATTGCTAGGTTTTCACCAAGATGTTCATTTTTTCAGGACTTTTTCCGATTTTTAAGATTTTTTTCAAGACATTTTACCATAGACTAAATGCCTTAAGCATAAAATTTCTTCAGATGGAGAACGTTGATTGGTTCTCGGAGCTGTTCTCCTTCAGTCGTTGAGAGTTGATAGGCACCAGAGCCAAAAGTAGCAGTGATTACAAAGGGACCCAACCAATTAGGTTCGAACTTCCCCTTGCGTTCTCGATGTGATTAATTTTTAGGATTTTCTCTCAACACTAGATTGCCAACCTAAAATTCTCTATGTCTGACTTTCTTGTTGTAGCCTCTAGACATTCTTTTCTGATACACTCTGAGATGATCATACGCTGCTTGTCTGTGCTCATCTAGTAGTTCAAGTTCTTGTAACCTCAACACTCTGTAGTCTTCATCAGTGACAAGTCCATGCATTTTGATTCTGAGTGATGGGATTTCAACCTCAATAGGCAGTACCGCTTCAGACCCATAAACTAAAGCGAAAGGTGTAGCCCCTGTAGGTGTTCTGATACTAGTTCTGTATGCCCAGATAGCTGGATTGATCATGAGATATTTTTTCTGATACTTGTTCTGATACTGGTTCTGATACTGGTTCTGATACTGATTCTGATACTAATTCTGATAATTGTTCTGATACTGGTTCTGATACTGATTTTGATACTGATTCTGATAATTGTTCTGATACTGGTTTTGATATTGATTCTGATACTAATTCTGATAATGATTCTGATACTAGTTCTAATACTATTTCTGATACTTGGTATACTTGATAGCATCTTTTTCCATTACAAACTCCCAAGCAAGATCATATCGTGCAGTCCCAATGTCTAGCAAGGTGGAGAACAAGAGGGATTAGCAAGCTGGTGGAAGAGATGGAAGACAAGAGAATAAAAGATAATGAAGGGAAGAAATCCTCAAGGGAAAAGTCCTCAAGAATACCCAAGCACATTTGGATAAGCAATGAAAGGCTAGCATAGGATAAGTCACAAAATCATAATGCCAAAGAAGGATAGGATGTAGTCCAAAGGAGTAGACATGTCAAGAGGCTTCATAGCACCGTGTTTTACTCTTTTTTTCTTTTTTTATTAGATCAAGACCAAAGGGGAAAAGGATAGCTATAGGCAAAAATGAATGGAAGAAGATGGATATGAAGGATAAACATGGAAGGAATGAAAGCAAGATCATCGTAAAATAGCTCACAAAATAGCCAAATGTTCATGTATAGATCAACATTGTCAAGATCAAAGAGAGAAAATGGAATGGATGAAATATGTAGAAGAACTACGCATGATGCCTGATTGCCAGGTTTTCATCATGGTACTTATCCAAGGTGCCACAAGGGAGTGGTTTTCACCATAGGATGAATTTATTTCTCTGTACTTTTGCTACCAAGGTGCCTGTTTCCAGGTTTTCACCAAGGCACATTTTCAATTTTTTGTTTTTTATTTCTTTTTTTGAAAGAAGGCAAGCTTTTTAGATAATGCTCCTTGAAAGGATAAACCATGATATGCCAAAGATTCAAAATGATACGCTCAAAGATGCTGATAGCGAAAGGGAGATGGAAGAGAAAAATGGAGGATAAGGTTTTATGTAAAGCGAGTGAGGTTGGAAGATAGGAGGAATAGGCAAATGAGGAAAAAGAGTAAAAGGTAGAGGGATAGTGAATGGAAGGATTGTGAAAGGGTAGATGGAAAGGAAGGCAAGATCAACATCGATACACATCTTGAAAGGGGGTGAGAGGATGGAGGAAGTGTGAATGAAGGAAAACGTGAAGGAATATGGTGAATGTTTAGTAGAGGTTGTGGTTCAGGCACACAGAATTGAAGAATATTCTTGGAAGGAGATGAAGTGGAAGTCTTTGGAAGCTTGAATGTCAACTTCACTTTTTGCTCAGCATGAGACTCTCTCAAGAGAGACTTTGGAATCCATATAGCCTTAGGCTTTTTATTTCCTTTTGATGATCTAGAGATAATATCTTCAATGATGGATTTTGGAACCCATACTTGTCTTGTAGTTTTTTTCTTAGATATCTATTTTGACTTTATGCCTCCATGTCGTTTAGAGGAGACATGGTGATCTTCTCTTGATGGATTCTTGTATTGCTTCTTTTTCTTGTATTGAACATTCAAGTTACTTCCAAAGGACTTGGGACTTGTGGAAAAGGGAGGATATGACTGGTTTAGATGGGTGGGTAGATGAAATGGATTCAAGGGTAGGAATCTATGTTGATCTTGAGGAAAGATAGGAGATGGAGGTATGTAAGGACCCAAGATGGATGGCAAATTAGGAGAGTTAGGAGGGGAAAGTGAAGGGACATAAGGACCCAAGATGGAAGGAAGGCATGAAGCCCTTAGTAGTGGTGGAAGAGGTCCAAGGATGGAAGTGGAAGATGCAAAAGGATAATCAATAAGTTCATCAGCATCTATATGACAACCAAGGATATCAGCATCTTTAAAGTGAGCATCAGGATCTTCAATAGAATCATGGACATCTTGAATAAGAGCATTTTCTTTGATAGGATCATTCAAAGCTTGCGAAGACTTAGGAAGAGTAGAAAGTGGAAGTGAACATGGAGTGGTAGAACAAGAAGATGGAAGACTTTGATCTTGACAAGGATCTTTGGATAGCACAAGTGCATAATTTTTCTTTTGATTTTCAATAGGCTTGACATTGGAAGGAACACCATTTTTACCAACCTTAATGGAAGTATCATCTTTGGAAAGTGCAAGCGTAGTAAGGTCATTTTGATTGTCAATAAGTTCAACAGTGTAAGTAGTAGCTTGATCTTGCTTAAGCGAAGACTTAAGACATGGTGGAATGCATGAAAAAGGGGGTACAGGATCAAAAGAACCCTGAGGTGGATAAAAGACATCAGAAAAAGGAGTGGATGACATGGAGGCTTCTTGATCTTGATCTTTCCTTATGTTCTTTTCTTTATCATTTTTAGAGTCCTCTTGACATGGAGCCACTTCTAAGGACAAGGAAGCATGTTGGGATTGTATGGATGATTTTGGAATAGATGGTGAAGGACTAGCTGAAGTAGGGATTATAGCATATGAAGGCTTAGGCTCTTTAGATTTATCATTATTGAAAGTCTTTGCAGCCAAGTGAAGGTTAGCTTGAGTTTCTTTAAGAGGTAGCCCTGGGGGATAACTATAGGGAACCACATGAAAAGTATCAGGGCTTGTGTCAGATGAAGGTTCTGCGAAAGATGTGAAAGACTCGGAAGCTTTAGAAAATGTATGGGTATTGGAGGAAGTAGGGGATGGAATGGAACCGTCACAAGACAAAGGTCCAACATTAACATGATCTTCCTTGAGAGTGTAATCTTTATTTTCAGCCTGAGAGTTCTTAGAGGAGAGATCCTTATAGTATGCATGTTTATAATCAGCGTGGTAAACTTTCTCTTCCTCAAGTGAAACAGATGGATCATCTGGGTATTGTGCATACAAATCATCAAAGTCTCTTTGATAATCAGAATCATATGGATCACTCTCCTGATCTATCCAATGTGATGGCCCATTTGTAGTAAGCAGGAACGAACGATGAGGAGGACTCTTAGGAACAGAGGTGTCATAGGTATCATTACATTGTCTGTCATCATAGTCATCATAGTCTCCAAAGCTAGATGTGTCACTCTCCGTGGAAGAGGTATCATATTGCTCAATTTTTTTTCGGGGGCATGGTGACATGTACAAGTCTTTATCAAATGGAAAAGAGTATAGAGGTTCCTTTTCTTTCCCAAGTTTGTCAAGCTGGACTTGCATAGCATGTATCTGTTTCATTATAGTGGCGATCAGAGCTTCTTCCTCTTGTTTACTGATTCTTTGAGAAATGTGTACTGATTCTCAATAGCTATTGCTCTATTCCTGACACAATGATATTTTTGACAGATTCTGGAACTAGGCTGGAAACATTGGATATCTTGCAATTTGACAATTCTTGACAACTTCTCTCAAATTTTTCCAAACGACACTCTGCAGACTCGTACGACACTGGGTAGTCTATGAAATGACAGTTGCTAAACTCATACGACAGTTGGGTAATACTGAAATGACACTTGACAAAACTCGTACGACTTTTGACTTCCTGAAATGACTTTTGACTCCAGAAAAGATTTTACGTCAATTTTTGCAAAATGTAAGGTTTTCAGTTTTGGATTGTTTGCAAATTGTACTGTCCAAATTTTGAAGGTTATACCAGATTTGATCGTTTTTAATAGCCAAGTAGATAAATAAGCATGCAGAATAGCAAGCAAGTGATTCCAAGCATGTCTGAAAACAATGAACAAGGGCAAAAGCAACCTTGCACATGAACAATCAAGTGACCAAATTGTGCTAATCCCTGAGAGTACTAATTGTGTATGTTCTGAAAAAGTTTTGCAATAACGCACATATACCTGAAAGTGAAAAATTGGCCTCTCTAGGGTTTTTAGTAATGGTTTGACTCTGCAACTTTTATGATTCAAAGGGGTGAACTCCAATCCCGGCGCACCAGGGTTTTGACACAGTCCGAGAACTTAATCTTCAAGAGCTGCTAGGGAGATCTGACAACCCAACAATGAACCATACCCGTGGAGATTTCTTCCACAAGGACATTTATATAGCGGTTGTCACTACCATGGCGAAAATGGCTATTACCGCTTGAGGTTCCATCAATGCAGTTTGCCCTGTGAAGGGATTGTCCGCTACGGTTAACCCTCTCTAAAGATGACTCACAATAGTATACCACAAGGGGACTTGGCTCCAGATTCAAGGTTTTGACACCTCTTCACTTTTAACCCAAACAAAGCAAGCAGATTAATCCGACACGCTAAGACAAAGTTTTGTTCCACCAAGGTCTGTGATATCAACTCCACGTGATCTATCAACCTCTTCGAGGAGAGAATGTATCAATCAATAAGAGAAGACTCACTAACCAATTTTGATTCACCAAAGCTTGTGATATCAACCCTACGTGATCTATCAACCTCTCCGGAGAGAGAATGTGTCGATCAATAAGAGAAGACTCACTAACTAAGTTGAATGTGAAACGCACTAAGTATCCTCCCTACCTACAAGGATTCTATCGTCAAGAAGGATTTCGCTAGGAATCCAATCTCTCAAGAATCACGAATAGTGTTCATAGGGCCTAATTACTATGTGAGCACAGATATATTCCCGAAAGTAAATCTACCAAAAGTACCCAAAAAGTAGAAAGAGGAACACTTAACGCTTAAAGCGAATATGAGATGAGTCCACAAGGTGGAACACTTAACACCTCACACAAGCTGAAAACGAGTCCCCAACCTAGAAAACAAGTGAGTTCCTAAAAGCACAAAAGGGTTGCCAAGTGGAACATTTAACGCTTCTGTCCTGTTGACCCCTCCCCTTTATGGCGCTGAGATTGCAACCACGGGGCGGAAATGAGGGGCCGGCGGATTAGCGAGTCCAATAACCCAAGATAGCAATCAAGATCAATCACAAGTATCCTAAGACTACGTAATGAATCCTTAAGGGTTCACAACCTAGTATCAATTATGCAAGTGTGTAGAAATAGATCAAAAGCATGAAAAGATGCACACAAGCTTGACACATAAGAGATTTATTTTAAGTCCCAAATCAAAATATTATTAGATGAAGGAGAATACCTGGGATCCAACGCTCTGCAATCCAGAATTTAGCACACATCCGAAAGTACAAAATCAAGACCAATCAACAGCAAATTGTAAGCGTTAGAAATCAATAATCTGAAAGTACAAATCTGCAAATTATGTGTCTCTGTAGCAAAATCTCGCGCGAGGCAGAATGCGGTCTCGCGCGAGGAAACACTGTCTCGCGCGATGAAGAATGAAGTCTCGCGCAAGGAAGTACTATCTCGCGCGACAAAAATATGAAGACTCGCGCGAGGAAGTGGAGTCTCGTGCGATAAAATATAAAGTCTCGCGAGAGGAACTGTAGTCTCGCGCCAGAAAGTGATTTTTTTTTGCGCACAAAAATGATACCAGTGAAATTTCGCGCGACACAGAAAGAAATCTCGCGCGACGCAAGTGAAATCTCGCGCGAGAATTTGTACAGAGATGTACGGAAGTACGGACAGAATGATAAAAATCGCTGTGTACGGACAATTTTGATTGAAAAAGTGCCAAAAAAAAACAAAAAATAACGTCCTACAGAGTATACCAGGACCCTTGAAACCCTTATCCTCAAAAGATAGAAAATTGATAGAAATGAAGGGAAACCCGTTTCAGGGCCCCACGGTGGGTGCCAGAAATGTGTGTGTGAAAATTGTACCTGATCTGTAGACACAACACTCAGTAAAACATTAGAGGTTAGCTATAATCAAATTTGTGCAAAATTGAAAGCTATCTAACCAAGCGATTTACTGCCTTCTAGTAGGTGCGAGATTAATGTTCTCAGATTGTAATCAAGATCAGTGACCTAGACGACACCTAAATGAAGGATTTGAATGCAATTCTAGATATGGGATTGAATGCAATTATTCTATTTTTTTGGATTTTTCATATGCAATAAGAATGATAAAAACTGATATGATATGAATGCTATTGAAAACTGATATGCTATGCTAATCTAACAATGATATGAAATATGAATGCAAAAATAAGATTGATCTCACAAAGATGTCGATTCGCAAGAGCTTTGATTCTTCAATTCCAATTCTCCAGCGTGATTGTGCAAAATATGAGATGATTTGTGAAGAGCTGAAGCCTTTAATTTATAGAAATCTAGGGCTTTGGAGGTGCATGAATAAAAGCCATAAATCACTCAAATTAACTCATCTTGATTTTTGAGTTATCTGATCATAAAAGATAGTTAATTCTCAAAATCATGCAAAAATATGCAAAAATAGCTTTTTAACTCAAATTAGAGTTTAGATCAGCTTTTTGAACTCCGAAAGGATGTTGAGTTCCAAAAAGTCAATAACTTGCATTGATTTTCTGATTTGGAGTTTAACTGTTTCTTTTGAATATGCATAATAATTAAGAATTAAATAAATAAATAAAGTGATTTATCCTCAACTCAACTGATTTTTGAAAATAAATAATTAATTTATGGGTTAATTAACTATTTATTCAAACTTTTATTAAAAATTATACTATTAAATAATGACAACATGCTTTAATTAATTAAATAAGAATTTAATCAATTAAAGATAGGAATTTTGATTTATTGTCAAAATTAAATAATACAATTAATAATAGATAGAATTAAATTTAATTACATAATTAAGTGGCAAATATTAAATCTAATTAATTAAATATGAAAATATTCAATTAATCAAACTTAGGATAAATGTGATTTATCGCCAAATAATCATTAAATTAAAGATAATTAAGATAATTAGGAATATTACTAGGAATATTCCCCGATGCAGAATTTAAGATAATCAATTATGATTCGATAATGTTTAGATGTGCCTTAGGTTAGGACTTTGATGTCGATTTTGTTCGAATTGAAGATGTAGGAGATTAATGAACTTATAGCCCATTTTTGGGGTATTACACCCTGCATCCTCAAAAAGTGTTAGATAGGCATATTTTTCATTTACAAACTACTATATTATTTGAATATCTTTCTTTCTTGCCACAATAGGAAAGAGTTTGAGGTAGAAGACTACAATAACAGAAGTGTTTCAATTTGGTATACTATACTACAACATAATTTCATAACTTAGTTTTCAATTTCTATATACAATTAGGTTATAGATAATCTAAGTGAAGAAGGATCATGTCAGACAATCCAAGTGAAGAAGGAAATGGGGATACAATCAATAGATTGTGGTCAAACTTGAAAATAAAAGGTGATGGAAAATGTTATTGTCCCTACAATATTTGTAAGGGCTTAAACACTAGAAGATTGCTAATCAAAATAGCTAAGAGACATTGTAGGGATAATGGTCACATTGAAGGAGGGTTTGATTATCATGAATTGGTAATTTTTTCATTCTATTTATTTAACAATTAATATATATATATATGAAATACACTTGATGATGAGATCATTATCATGGTTTATTTTTGTTCATCATTTTTATATAGGTCAACCTCCCTAGGGGAGTACATGATATGGACCATGGATGTGTGAATATGGAGAATATGGCTTTGGAAGTGGAGGATCATGGTGGTGCAAATATTGAAGTTGAAGATTATGATCCCATCGAAGATGACGACAATGCACCAGATGATGGTACCAATACATTGATCCATGACACATTTGGTATTGGCCCAACTAATTATGATGATCAGGATGATGTTGATGTCATCCATTATATACCTCTACTTGAGAAGGCATCCACGCCCCTTTACAAAGGCTCCCAAACAACTCTTCTCTCTATTGTATTGTTGTTGTTGAACTTGCAGGTTATGAATGGTTTATCCAACACAACAATGTCACGTATGCTAAGGTATGTCATAAATGTCATTATAGTAATTAAATGGTGAAACATGTACCATAAATATTGTTAATATTAACAACTTATATTTTTTTTTGTAGATTGATAGGTGATTTTTTATTACCACCATTGAATATTCTCCCTCGCTCATACCGAGAATTATGTGCCACTATGAAAGATATTGGAATAGAGTATCAAGCAATAGATGCTTTTCCCAATGATCATATTATTTATCATAAAGAACATAAATTTGCAGCATAATGCCCTAAATGTCATACAAGTACATATCGAATAGATCAAATAATAAAAAAGGTGGCTCAAAAGGCTTTTCGTTACATCCCCATTATACCATGTTTGAAAAGATTATTCAAGTGTAGTAGCTTGGCACAATTTATGGATTACCATGCATGCAATAGGAGTCAAGATGACATTATTTGAATGTCTACAAATGGTTTTGTATTTAAGGACATAGAGGAAAAGTGGCCGCACTTTATTGAAGAACCTCAAAATCTCAAGCTTTCAGTGGTAGCAGACAGTGTCAATACATTTGGAGAGCTAAGATCTATTTACTCTATTTGGCCTATTTTTGTCATCAACAATAACATTCCTCCATAGATGTCAATAAAGAGGGAGCACATTATGTTGGCAATGATTGTTCCAGGTATTTGATCATTTAATAGTTATCTACATGTAATTATAAATCTTATAGTAAAATGGTCACAATAATTATGTAATGTTGTTGTTCATTCAACTAGGTAAATACCAAGTTAAAGATATGAATGTATATATAGATCCTCTTATCGATGAGTTGGTGGAGGTATGGAAAGGTGTCACTATGTATGACATCTCTAGATCAATAGGAGACAGACAATTTCAATTCCATGCAATTCTTGTATGGACAATACATGATGCCCCAGGGCTAACATATTTTTCTAGTATGTTATGGTGAATTCAAGTTGCACATGATAATTCTAAAAATAAAAATTAACATATTTAATCCAATTGTATCATTATCTTGTAGATCTTCAAACAAAGGTAAAATTTGCATGTCCAGTTTGTGGTCCAAAGATGAAATCTCGTCATTCAAAAAGTTTAGGAAAGTAGGTGTTTGATGAGTATAGACATTTTCTCCACAAAAATCATAACTATCGAATTACCAAAAAACATCTTTTCAATGGGAAAGAAGAGACTACATCTAAGCCACAGAGAATGACACCTCACCTATGGAAGTTGGAATATAAAAGAATTGATCGTCAAGGTACTACTGTTCTACCTAATGGTTTATGTTTGGAATTTGTATATTTATATTGTGTTTTGTTTGCTAATTATGTGATTGATAATCATGAATGTCATCAAGGCAACACTACTGAGCACCTTCCAAAGGGACTAAAAAGTTATCCTAGACAATTTAGTAGGTTGCCCTACTACGAGCAGTAGCAAATTGTGCATTTGTTTGATACTATGCATATTGGAAAGAATGTAACAGAGACATTGTGGAAGATATTGGAAGGCGTGACAAAGAAAAAATTATCAAAATTTTTAGTGATATTCATGAATCCAATCATGTTCTTATGATGATGAGAGAAAATGCGACATCGAGGTGCCCTCTAGGTACCAAAATCTATAGAAACGATGGGTCCCCAAGGAACTTCCTCCAATAAACACTGATTTTAGTGTTAAAGGCAAGATATATCATATTGCACCATCATCAATACATGGTTTGGGCCTATTTTCCATGGATGGCATAAAGGTCTCTTACAACAAAATTAATGAATTGATGGAGTATGTTGGACCTTGTTACAATTACAAAAGTTGGATGCGAATTGTTCAATATAAAAAGTATGTGTAGGTATGCACTCTCGGCAAATTATATTCAACAAAAAGATAATGAGAAAAGTAAAACAGTGGCTATATACATTGATGGAAGGCCAAAATCATTAGGGAATATTGTAGGTTTTATAAATAGCACACAACCTCTATCAACTATTAAGAAACCCAATTGCATATTTGAGGCGTGCGAGGGAAATCATGTATAAAACCAATAAGTGTAGGGGAAGAGTTTCTTATTGATTACAATTTGAATCGCATAGATAAAAATGATGTCACTATCATTAGAGTGTAGGTACATACTATGTACCATTAAATAATTGATTTTTTGTGCCAGCCACATTTAGAGTCTCCTCACCATCCACCTCATCTCCATCATCATCTTCTAATGAAATTTATTAATGCAGTCCTTTCTAATTATTGGTTTACTTTAATAATAAGACAGGACCACAATATGGAGCAACCATGTAGAGGGGACAATGATGATTGTGCATGCACTTCTTCCCAGTAGGTAAACCTATTTTTTATTGTACTACAAAATAGATAGAAGCAAAATGTTAAATCAAATTTTTTATTATATTCTTTTTATCACTGTTTCAGATTAATTCTAATAGTGTTAGTAATATTGTTGTCACAGATAGGTGATCAACAGAGAAAGGGAAAGGAACCCGCAATCCCTGAAGAGGATTCCTTTGACAAGAACCTAGTTGTTGATTTGGCTACTTGTGATGAGTCAGCCTCTGCAATTAAAAAATGCCTCCACAAAACCGAAAAAAGACTAGCTGAATTGGCATCTATATTCCCTCCGACTCTTGAGTCACAAAAGAGGGCAACTAAACTAATGCACCTATCTCAAAATTACAGAGTAAGTATTAATGTAACTTTTAATTATAACAAAAGTTCAATAATAGTTTTTATGTTATAGTAGTCTTTTATGTCATTAAAAAATAAGAGGATGTGTTCCTTTTACAGCTTTTTTTGCGTAATTTTGATCCTCACAGCCATGATGAGGGTACTGCAGCTAGTTCAAGTAGATCACATGTTGGACTATAGTTTTTTTTACTCTCTAACAATATTGTCCATGGTAATCACTACTTTTATTATGCTCTAACAATCTTATTCTTCAGCATGTGTCAATGATCATTTATTATCACCACCTCATATGATGGTAGGCTCAGATGTACTATGTCCTACAATGTCAGCAACACGTAGCATGGCCATAAACACCATGGCACCTCCTACTCGTACACAAATTTTATTTTCTCTGTCATTATATATATGTTTATTTCCCTTGAAGTGTTCTTTCTTAGGGCCATTTCGTAATGGATTTAATTTATGCAACAAGGGATGCAACACTTGATGGTGATTTTCCTGGATGTACTAGTATTCCTAGTATAGGAATGGTGAAGGATTACATATTTCTTGTGAGGGATGAAGGAGTTCCCTTAAAAATAGAAAAACTTCTAGGTACTTTAAATATTGGACCTCTCTTTTTCTATACAATCGCATGTTAATTACACCTTGTATTCAATATGAGAAGCTTACATCTATTGTATTCTTATTTTATACTATTATATCCTTCGACTAATGATCCCATGATTATTTTGCAGGAAATGATATTTTTATGGTAAACTTAATGATGAGTGTTTGCAGATATTCAGGCCCACCATCTATACAGGGTGGAACATCATATCCAAACTAAAACCCCAATCCACTATTTTGATTCCATATCATTGCTAGGATAGTTATCATTACATCCATTTTTGAGTCTAACACTATTTTTTTCTTAAAAGGAGGAAACCCCAAAATTAAAAGTTAAAGGATGATCTCGTAGAGAGTATGACAAACTTTTTTAGACCTCATGCATTTGAGAAGGGTAAGCTCCTTCAAAAATTTGGGTTATGTTTGAGGTATATTAGGGACCAGTACAAGTGTACATTAACCAAAAACCCAAATTACCAACGCCCCCCTTGTATTCTAGATTTAGAGTGGAAATATCTTATTTTGGATGAGAATGAGAAAAATGAAATTAAAAAAAAGGAAATACACCCCCAGAGAACAGAAGAAGGTATGTGATACTATTAAGAATGTAATTGTGTACTAAATACTCTTCATATTTATATGTAATAACATATTTCAATCTCTTCATAGATTGCCTGACACATCAAAGGCAACAAAGGAAAGACGACAAAAGTACGGGCAACACAAGCTAGGCTCTAGCAGTTATTTGAAACTTGTTGCACAAGTTGTAGGTGTTAATATTGTTAGAATTGAATGAGGAAAAATATAATCTGTAGATAGCTTTTAACACTAAAAATAATTCTTTGATCTTTATAATATTTATTTATAATTTGAAATCTTTTTTTATTTTGATGAAAAAATAAAATAAAATTTGATGATACCAAGAAAAAATGTAGGGCACGGAGTTCAATATAAGTCTCATAGAAGAGGACAAGAGAATTGGCTTCCAACAAGGCTATAAAGTTGTGGCATAAAGAATAAGAAGTGCACAAGGTTCTACTAATGGATCTATCGCAGTATTAAGATAAATAGATGATATTTCAAATTTAATTATTTACCAATTAGTTTATTTGATGTTAAGTTCCAACATAAAGTGAGTTAATTTGTTTTAAGTAAGAAAAAAATGATAACATGAATGTGTATGAAATTGAAATGTACTCTATCAATTCTTTTCATACACAACCTTTGCATGTTGATGACAATGAGGATGGGCATCAGAGTAATACAAGTAAACATCTTAAATTGATTGGTGTAGTAATACAAATTTAATTGCAATTGGTGTTTGGATTAATGAAACAATTTGTATTGCAGCTGTAGAGAGTGTAGAGGCCACTATCAATGAGTAGCTTGAGGTTGAGGCTGAGGCTGAGGCCAGACAAACTGACCTCAATGTTGATGATGTGACTAGATCGGGTAAAGAGCTATACGACTATGGCTTGTAAAGTATTGAAATACTTTTTAATGTTTTTAATTATAATAAAAAAGTTTTTAATTTAATCCTTTTATATGTTATTGCAGATGACCCCCTTTGCATCAACAGATAACTAGGCATGCATTGAGATCTAATGAGAGGGTAGATGATCATCATGATGATATTGATACTCCTCTTAGTGATTACTTCTTAAAAACTAGAAATCAAAAGAAAAAAAAGAAATGATTGTCATCTATGCACCTTAATTGATAATGGTTGATTTTTATATGCCAATGAATTTAATTATGTGGTATTGAATGTTCATAAATTTTATATTGTGTTAATGAATGTTATAGTGTGATAATTAATGAATGTTACATTTTATTAATGTGTCAATGAATGTTAATGAATGTTATCATGTGATAATTAATGAATGATACATTTTATTAATGGATGAAATAATGAATGAATGTTAGATGTTAACAGGGAATTTAGAATAATGTTAGGGGGGGGGGGGAAATGAGCTTCCACCTTCATGTGGTTGGCCCTTTTTAGTACAGAATATAAAACTATTCTTGAAATAAAGTGAAGCTCAATAAGATTGTTGCTTATATAGGGTCTCAAGTGTAGCCTTTATCTCACTCTCAATATTGCAAGGCTTCAAGTGGTGTTCTGAGATCGGTTTCTCCATCTCCCATTGACATCTTGTCTTTCTCCTAAGAACTCTTACTGAGCTCTGATACATGGATGAGCAGAAGATGTCTGATGAAGGGTGCTCCCCTTAATACCACAAACACATAACAGAAATAGAGAAACAACAACAATATGCAAGAACAGAAGATTGGCTTCTTATTATCTCCACAAATGTGGAATTACAAACTTTCAAAATTACAATATGTAAAGCCACATGGGCATTCCCTTATAATATTCTGTAGGCCAAAGCCTTGAATTATTGCCCAGATCTACTACCCAGAACTGCCTAAGACAACACTACGGGCCTTCTTTATATAGGCAATTTCCACTGCACGAGAAGGTTCCAGAAAAATTAGCCTTTAAGGCCGACAATCCTAAGAATTATTTAATTTTCTTCTCTTTTTACATAGGGTCGGCTAAGAAAATATACACAAAAATGCTTTTAGGTAGCCCAACTTCCGGAGACCATAACTTTTTAACCGTAGCTCCGATTTTCTATTATAACCACTTTTTAGAAATGCCATGTCGAGATCTATAGTGCCTGACTCGCGCAAGCTCCAATCAGCCAGGGGTCGACCGTGATCCGGAGCCTCTAAGGCCTTCAAAATTGACCTGAAAGATTTCATACCCAAAAACCTCAATAACTTCACCAATACTGATGATGTGGCAATGAAACTCAACTGGTAGGCTGAAATGACTATGATGAACCTTCAACTGTGAAATGAAAACATTCTGAGATCATATGACCAACTTACTAAAAATAGTAAGTTTCCACAAATAGCAGCTCCGCACAAGATAACCCTTATTGAAAAGCAAAATGAAATATTTTTGGATGATGCAAGATTTCTCTTACACCCAGGATGCTCCTGCATCAGACACCCGGGGTAATTTGAGAAGTGACCCTGTCACGACTCAGGTGTGCAGAGGAAAACCAAGACGGTTAACCTCCTCCTTTGTTAGCCATGATGAATCCTCAATAGGTCATCCTTTCCACTTGACCAGATATTCTTCATATGTCCTGTTCCTTGTACTTCTACCAACTCAAATATCCAATATGTCATCAATCTCCTTGGTATCTGAACTAGTTGCTGGAATACTCCACTGTGCTGTTGTGATGTCATCTTCAACACCTCCTTCATGATACTTTGTCAAATCTGAAATATTAAACACTGGTGAAATATTCAGCTCAGTAGGCAATTCTACCTCATATGCATTTCCTGAATCATGTTTCTTCAGTATCTTACATGGTCCAAACTTCTTCATTTTCAACTTGTTATATGTACCAACTGGAAACTTTTCCTTTTGCAAATGAACCATGACTTCATCTCCAACCTAAAATTCCTTATGCCTCCATTTCACATCTGCCTTAGCCTTATACTGTGCGTTCATCTTGGTAATGTGCTTCCTCACCTCCTCATGGATGTTCTTCAAGTGTTCTGCAAAATCCTCAGCTTCAGCACTACTTATTTCTCCTTTATCTATCTTTCTCAATTCAAATGCATTTCTTGGACTACTTCCATATACAATCTGGAATGGTGATCTACCAGTGCTCCTGTTAACAAAATTATTGTATGCAAATTCTCCCTGTGGTAAAATCAAAACCCATCCTGTTGGCTTGTCTCCAACCAAACATCTCAGCAAATTTCTCAAACTTCTATTCACCACTTCTGTCTATCCATCAGTCTGTGGATGATGTGATGAACTAAACTTCAAATTTGTCTTCAACTTCTTCCACAATGTACGCCAGAAATATCCAATAACTTAGTGTCTTGATTTGAAACTATGGTCTTTGGCAAACCATGTAGTCTCACCACTTCTCTGAAAAATAATTCTGCTACATGAACAACATCATTAGTCTTCTTGCAGGGAATAAAATGTGCCATCTTTGAAAATCTGTCAACCACCACAAAAATTGAATCATGTCCCCGCTGAGTCCTTGGTAAACCAAGAACAAAGTCCATGCTGATATCCTCCCAAGGCTTCTCTGGTACAGGTAATGGCTGATACAACCCTGTATTCTGCTTCACTCCTTTCACCATCTAACATACTCTACAACTTTGTACAAACTTCTTCACATCTTGTTGCAACTGTGGCCAATAATAATTTTCACTAACCAAACCAAGGGTTTTATCACGACCAAAATGTCCAGCCAATCCTCTTCTATGCTTCTCCTTGATGAGATTCTCCCTCATAGAACTTCATGGAATGCACAACTGACTCCCTCTAAATAGCATATCATCCTGGATGATGAAATCTAGCCACTTCGTTCTATCTAGAGTAACAGGTTCTCTACAAGCTTTCCAGGCTTCACCAAAATCAAGATCCTCTGGATACAAATTCTTGAGTTCCTTGAACCCAACCACCTCAATCTGCATTTCTGTCAGCAATAGTTGCCTTCTGTTAAGAGCATCTACAACCCTGTTAGACTTTCCACTCCTGTATTTCAAAACAAATGTATAACTTTGCAAAAACTCAACCCATTTCAAATGCCTCTGATTCAAATTTCCTTGATTATTTAAATATTGCAAAGCTTGATGATTAGTATACAAAACAAACTCCTTAGGAAGCAGATAATGTCTCCACTTCTTTAATGCCTGAACTATAGCATAAAATTCCTGATCATAAACAAAATATTTCCTCTTGGCATCATTTAACTTCTCACTGAAATAAGCAACAGGTTTACCTTCTTGGCTCATAACAGCTCCTATTGCAGTACCACTAGCATCACAATCTACTTGAAACACCTTATTAAAATCTGGAAGTGCTAAAACAAGTTGTTCTGTAACTTTTTGTTTCAACAATTGAAAATTTTTTTCTGCCCCATTAGTCCACTTAAACTCTTTTCTATCCCCTCTCATTGTTTCAGTCAAGGGTCCACAAATGCTACTAAAACTTTTGATAAACTTTCTGTAAAATCTAGCTAGACCTTGAAAAGATCTTACCTCAGTAGCACTCCTTGGAGTAGGCCATTCAAGGATATCCTATACCTTCTCTGGGTCCATTTTTAGACCTTCTCCTGAAACTACAAAGCCCAAATACACTAACTCTTTCTTTACAAAATTGCACTTCTTCAAATTAATCAACAATTTCTCTTCTCTCAACTTCTCAAACACCATACGAATATGCATCATATGCTCCTCCAATGTCTTACTAAAGATCAAAATATCATTTAGGTAAACAATGGCAAACTTACCCAAAAAGTGCTCAGTGCATTGGTTAGCCCAAAAAGCATGACTAACCACTCATACAGTCCTTCCTTTGTCTTGAAGGCAGTCTTCCATTCATCTCCTTCTCTGATCCAAATCTAATGATATCCACTCTTTAGATCTATCTTTGAGAAATACACAGCTCCACTCAAACAGTCCATAATATCATCCATTCGTGGTAATGGAAACCTGTACTTGATTATGATCTTGTTTATTACTCTTGAATCTGTACACATCCTCCACTCTCCATTCTTCTTTGGTGCTAATACCACTGGTACAGCACAGGGACTTAGACTCTCACAGATCAATCCTTTCTGCAACAACTCATGTACTTGTCTGTTCAACTCCTCACTTTCTATAGGTGTCATTCTGTGTGCTGCCTTATTTGGCAAACTCACTCCTGGGATCAAGTCCATCTGATGACTAATCTTCTTGACTGGTGGTAATCCATCAGGTACATTATCGGATACAGTATCTTGAAACTCATTCAACAAATCTACAACTTCTACAGGAATATCTTCTACTTCCTCTTTACCATCTTTTGGAATTAAAGCAAAACATACATGCTCATGCCTCATACCATCTAGGAAATTTCTTCCATCAATAAAAGTTATTCTTGCACTACCACATACCTTTTCTTTTGTGTCATTCAATGGCTTTAGCTTATGTCGCACTCCATCCTTTGTCAGGGAATAGGTATTCGCATGTCCATCATGTACAGCACATCGGTCAAACTGCCATGGTCTACCTAACAACATATGAAATACATCCATAGATATGATATCACACAGTACCTCATCATGGTATCCACCAATCTTGAACTTGAGTAGGCATTGTTCATTGACCATGACCTTGTGGTCATCCTGTACCCAGGCAATCCGATATGGATGTGGGTGTTTCTGTCTCTTGAGCTTCAACTTTGTCACCATCTCTTTTGACACCAAATTGTCAGTGCTTCCACTATCAATAATCACATCACAACACTTACCCTCACACTTGCACCTGGTGCGAAATAGGCTCCTCCTTTGTTCAGGTTCATTCTCGCCACTCAACAGGACTCTTTTGTTAATTAGTGTTTCTCCCTTTTCAGCATCTTTAGAATTTGATGATCTGGCATCTTCATCTACATGTGCAACTCTGGCCTGGCCTTCATTTCTCCTGTTTGTTCTACCTTGGCACTGAGGACATTCAAATGCCCTATGACCTTCTTCTCCACAGTGAAAACATGTTCCATGGAAGCCTCCTCTTCCAGATCCTTGTCCTCTTCCTCTTCCTCTCTGATCTCTATTATTCTGATCTTGCAAATGATTGTAATTATTTCTTCGTTGATTCTAACTACTACTGGCCTCATCCTTCTTCTTCGAATCTTCATTTTGGCCTCCATAGGACCGTCCACTAGATCGTCCACCGTGACCTCTTCCATTTTGTCTGCTCTCGAACTTCTTGTTCAGCTTTTCCTCTACCTTTAGGGAAAACTGGTATGCCTCCTCAATATTGTTCATTCAAACTAGATTCAATTCCTCCTGAATGCTTGTCCTTAACCCATTAAGGTATCGGGCAACTTTCTCCTTATCCGCTTCTGCATGGCCTGTTTTGATGAGGAGTCGATAGAACTCCTTTGTATACTCCTGAATAGATCTTCTTGCTTGCTTCAAACTTTGCATTTTCTTTAGTAGGTCAAGCTCATAATCAACAGGAATGAACTGTTGCTTCAATTTATCCACCATCCGATCCCATCTTGTGATTTTATCCTTCCCTCTTCTATTTCTCTCTAATTGAACCTCTTGCCACCAGATCTTTGCATGACCTTTTAGTCTGGCCTTTGCAAATTTGACCCTATCAGGATCCTCAACATCTTCATACTCAAAATATTCCTCACATTCATTGATCCAGTCAATCAATTCTTCTGGGTTAAGATTTCTAGAAAATGTAGGAACCTCAATCTTAGGTCTTTTTCCAATCTTGGAAATGGCCCGAAAAAGTCTTTCTTCCTCCTGGTTCACAATTTTGACTTCTCCTTCTTGATATTCTTCTTTGACTTCATCCTCGCTTTCGTCTTTGACATTAAGATTCATTCCTCTACGAATCTCTTCTTGCAATGCTCACACTTGTCTCTGCAGTGCCCTAACCTCAGGCGTTACAACACTAGCTCTTCCACCACGTTCCCTTCATGGAGGCATTTTTGCGATGCGTGCTGAAACCCTACCCACGGTCCTAGTGCAAACTACCTCACAGTAGGTGATCTGTTTACACACTCAGGAACTCCTGCTCTGATACCACTTGATGAAGGGTGCTCCCCTTAATACCACAAACACATAAAAGAAACAGAGAAACAACAACAATATGCAAGAATAGAAGATTGGCTTCTTATTATCTCCAGAAATGTGGAATTACAAACTTTCAGAATTACAATATGTAAAGCCACATGGGCATTCCCTTACAATATTCTGTAGGCCAAAGCCTCGAATTATTGGCCAGATCTACTACCCAGAACTGCCTAAGACAACACTACGGGCCTTCTTTATATAGGCAATTTCCACTGCCTGAGAAGGTTCCAGAAAAATTAGCCTTTAAGGCCGACAATCCTAAGAATTATTTAATTTTCTTCTCTTTTTACATAGGGTCGGCTAAGAAAATATACACAAAAATGCTTTTAGGTAGCCCAACTTCCGAAGACCATAAATTTTTAATCGTAGCTCTGATTTTCTATTATAACCACTTTTCAGAAATGCCATGTCGAGATCTATAGTGCCTGACTCGCGCAAGCTCCAGTCAGCCGGGGGTCGACCACGATCCGGAGCCTCTAAGGCCTTCAAAATTGACCTGAAAGATTTCGTACCCAAAAACCTCAATAAATTCACCAATACTGATGATGTGGCAATGAAACTCAACTGGTAGGCTGAAATGACTATGATGAACCTCCAACTGTGAAATCAAAACATTCTGAGATCATATGACCAACTTACTAAAAATAGTAAGTTTCCACAAATAGCAGCTCCACACAAGATAGCCCTTATTGAAAAGCAAAAAGAAATATTTTTGGGTGACGCAAGATTTCTCTTACACCCAGGATGCTCCTGCATCAATGTCCCTTACAGGCTACACATATATAATATGGTAGGTCTAGGGAACAAATATACTACAACATAGAATTTGTCAACTTGAATCTATAGTTTCTTCATTCACAATGAAAATTCAAATTACAAGCCATATTTTAGATTTAATATTCATATTCATCTTCATCATGATCATAGCCATCACAGTCAGCATTTGGTTCAACTTCATTTGAACTACACTCCTTGTCGGGTACTATTATAAGGCATGGAGTGTGGTCATACCCATGTTACCATAATTATGAGTTGGCCTATAAAATTATGAATAAAATACCTCATGTATCATATTTATAATATTGCAGGTGCACCTAGGATTGGCCCAGGCACCCAAGTTCCTACCAAAGGAACCCAAGTCGCACCCAGAGGAGAAAAAAAGTGGAACTGGAACCTAGCCTCAAATAAAGAATCAGATAACTTGGCTTTTTTCTAATTCAAGTTTATTTCTAAATTCTTCCCCAATTCGAACCTGATTATTCCATTTTTTTTTTCCAATTTTCCTTCTTCCTCACTCCAAATTATGCTATGTTGTTATTTCCTTTTACTAATTGTGTTATTTCAAGGATTACCACCCATGACTTGGTTAAGATGATGAATGTTGTGAATGCCTTTATTACCAAGGAATCACTGCCCACCATTAATGAATATTAATGATCATTGTTTCCTAAGGGTAATCATTATTTGTGTATGCTGATCACCCAAGTCTTTGGTTGTGATTTGCATGCTATGAGGTTTGTCAGAAGTGGGGGTATGACATGCTAGTTGGATTATAACATATTGAAAATTACACCATGAAGAAGACAAATGATTAAATAGAAAGAGAGGACCAACTGAACCATCTTATGGTCAATCTATATCACATTGAGAAACAATGTCAAGACTCGAGAAAAAACAATCAAAAGTTTCTTCAAGACCATGAATGATCAACAACATTCCATCAGAAAACAAAACACTAACAAAAACTTTCAAGAAACATAGTACTATCTAAAATGAATACCCTCCAAATGATTATGATTATTTTGATGTTGATGTCTATAATTTATGTCTAATGATTATGATGATGTTGATGTTGATGTCTATAATTTATTTCACTTACTAATGCTTGCGTAGATTGAATTTTGAATTGCCAGGCTGGAGAATGCTTTAAAAGTTTAGGGTCTATTCTACATGATACTCTTAGTTACAGCTCAAATGCAACTCAAAATATTTTTGATGCTAGGAAACCCACTACAAAAACTCATCCATAGGTGAAATTTAATGCTATAAATCTTGGCATTGTTAATGTTATTACTTTTCCTCACGTTTCATATTTGTGAAAATGTTTCTTGGCACTATATTATTTTTCAATTCCTATATTTGCATCTTTTTAGATCATTAACTTAAGCATTGCATGTCTTTGTTCAAAGTTTATTCTAACACTATATTATATCTTATTCTTATTACAATGTTCTTTGTTGTGGGAAAGGAGGTCAATTGATGGGGAGATTGGGATAGACTAGCCTAGTCTATGCTCCTTGATCCTTTTCTTGGATCACTAGTGTGCTCTACCCACACCTTGTGGTCTCTAGGATGCCTCTTGTCAATAGGATCCCCTGACCCAACCCAATCTAACCACCAATGTTAAACACTCCTTCTCCTTAGCTCTTCTTCACAAATTTGGGTTCAAACCCTTACATAGGCTTATGAGGGTTTCTTGGCTTTCATACTTCTCAAACTCTAGAAAGGATGGTGAGGGATCTTAAGGTTTTTTTACAACCTATTGAATGACTCCAAGGGCTTGGGTACCTTGGCTTGTTACCTGATCTCATCATTTCTTACCAAAATAGGGCTACAAGAAAAGAGCCCCAATTAAGCCTCCTCTCTAGGTTTATAGGACTTTCACCTATGACCTTCTCCAAACCATGAATATTCTTCCAAAGAGACTTCCATTCAAATCCCTAACTCTCAAGGGTTTTCAAGGTTTTAGGACCCCAAGTGTTTGTACAGTGCCCTAACCAAAAATGAGGGTTTCTAGGTCTTTTTGAGCTTGACAAAGTCACGAAACTATTTTGTTTATGTAAATACCTTATCTGGATTAGTGGAAACCTATCCTTCTCACCAATGAATCTTCTCTAACCTTTCTTGAACTCTTCTAAAGGATTTCTTCTCCAATCTTCACCCTTGCCTTCTAGAGCCTTCATAACGTTGACCTTACCTAGTCGAGCATAGTCCAGGATCACCTAGGGCTTTGTCTTAAAAATGCTTGCACTCTCTTCCCAGAGCCCTACTTAATATGGTACAAAGAATAGGGTCTATACTTCCATATCCCATGGTTATATTTTGTTTCCATGGTGGGGATAGGAACTACAGGCCCATGTTTAGAAGTCACTTCAAACTAGACAATGAAGTGCTAACTTCAAACTATTAACACAAGTACACTTAAAACCTACAAAGAACTAATCTAATCACACCAAAATGAAAACTTATACATAGAAAAAGATATACAAAGGCAAAACTTTCAAGTTCAATTCATTATCTTTCCTCCTTCATGCCATTTGTGTAGACTGGCATACACAATACAGTCACAATCACAATAGCCTTTCTCAGAGCCATACAATATTATCTCTAACCCTTAGATTAAGGTTTTCAAAGCTTTTATGGTCTTCTCCTAGGGGTATGGGTTTGGTTAGGGCTCTAAGGCACTAGGTTAGGTTTCTAATCTTATATCAGAAAAGTTTCTAAGCAACTTTTGAGAAACTTTTGTTGCTTGAACAATTTTTGCTCTCTCCAACTTTCTAGGCCACACAAAGGCCAAAACCTAAGCACACATGTGCTAAACTATTAAATAACCATAATTTTAGACCTCTAGAAAACTTGGTCAGGTGACATTAGGATGACATCATCCACTAATTCCCTGAGCATTTACAAAAGATTGAGCAAGACTATGACTTTAAAACCCAAAATAGACCCTTCACACATACGCTGAGCTCATGGCTCTTATTGTAGTTACAAGGCTTCATTCAGAAGCACATCACCACCAAATTTTCAATGGTAGGAGCCCTTAGAAGGGTTCTTCTACACCATACTCCCCCTCGGCACAAACTTAAGGCACTTTGGGAGTGATAAGGGCTAGGTCAATACCTAGCTTCTTGAATTTGCTCTCCTCAACCCAAGTGGCTTTAGACTCAGGTTGACCTACGCATTTCACCAAGTGTTCCATGTAAATTTGGTGCCTTGTTGATTTCTTCACTCTTGATTCCAAAATCTTCTCTGCTATAGGTGTTGGGTATATTTTATGTTTTTTGAGGTTTTTGCTTTGGGTCTTGTTTTAAATGTCCTTGCTTATTTCTTCATCTGGTTTAGGGTTTTAGAACTCCTTAACATTTTTCATACTTGTGTTATTAAACCCTTGGCTTAGACATTTTTTTCTTGAAATGGTTAATTCTTTGGTTAGTTTTGAGTGTGCCCTAGTTCTTTCTATTCGTGCATTACTTTTTGGGTCACTTAAGTCTTCCAAATTTGCATGTGGTCATTTCTCCTTGTCTTCACTTAATCGCACAATGTTCTTCCTTGTCTTTAAGTCTTTCAGTGAACTGGCAACAATGGTGAGTCCTTTTTTAAGTTTTCTTTAGTCGCTGAATTTCCCAGTCTATGTCATGGTTAGTCTTAACATTCAGCAACTGTATTGTCTCCTCTTCTCTTGATTCTTGGAAATTTCATTTAAACATTTGGCAACTTGGCATGGCAATTATCTCCTATTCTCTAAGTCAGGTGGCTAGGTTCAAAATCTTCCAACGATCCAGTGAATGCCATTGATCATCTTTGCAATCGGTGGTCAGGTTTTAATCTCACAAAGACTGGGTCCTACACCAAATCATTTAGCGACCTAGTGAACAAAGTCTTACTCTTGTATCCTCTAAGTTTGGTGGCTTTGGTATTTTAATTTGGGGGTATGTGCAAGATCATGAGGGGCCAAACTATGCCTTTAAGTGGCAATGAAAAATCAGCAAATCAGGGTTAGTCAACTTGATGTGAAAATTTCAACTAGCTATGAACCTAATATAAAAAAGTTGTAAGAATAGAATCTGTAGAAAATTGAATTTAGTTTCTAAACTACTAGGCCTTTTTTGAGAAAAAGTTAGTATGATTGGTGAAAAGTATAGATTTTAATGCAGCAGTACAAAAATTTCAGGAAAAAAAAAAGTAGGTGTATGTCTGACCACCTTAATCATAATCAAATGATAATATTTTATTATAAGATTTTATATATAAGCAATAGACTCGTGCCCGGATGTGACGCATATTTTTTTGTAATTTTATTCCAAAAAAATAATTAATTATAAATTTTCTACTACAATGTTTTCAAAATTAAAAAACTCCCATGTTTGAGCACCTTAACTCATTGAAAACTTTACAAAATTGAAAAAAAAAAAATTCCTTATAGTAGGCGAAGCATAGAATGTGACGCATTTTTTATATTTCAAAAAAGTTATACCATCTAAAAGTTATAGTCAATTTTCAATCAGTATATAAATCAGCACTTTAGAGGTAGCTCAATTAGAAAATAACTAATAATTACTTACCGAATTCAAAATTTGACAACAATTATATCGATAGAAAGCTGATAATCTCCTTAAGATACCCTTTTTGTTTTATCAAATTCGGGTGAAAAAAAAAGTCCTCAACTACATTGTCAAAGTTTGGAACTTAGAGAAACAAGGAAAGACACGTATTTGAGATATTTCAATAGTTGACCATGTAGGTTTGGTGCACAAAGCAATACCGAGCCTAATCGGGTACCCGATATTTTTAGGTACCCGAATATGACGGTAGAATTTTGAATTTTCACTTTCCCTCCACTTTCTCCCTCCCATTTCTCCATCCTTCATATGATATATTATATATAAAAAACTATATATTAGATATATGAAATATTATATAATATCAATTATATATTAAATATTATATAATATACATTTTACATTTTAAATATTATTTAATATATATTAATATTAAATGTTACATTATATAGCATATATTATATATTATTTTATATGTATAATATATTAATCTGTATTTTACGACTATGTATGAAAGGTTGGAATATTGCAGAAATATCATGGATGGCCATTGAAAGAAGCCAAGGAAATTAATTAGCCATTTAAAAAATTCATGGGTGGCCATTAAGGAAGAGAGAGAGTGAGAAGGTGGTGGGGTATGAGAGAGGAAGAGAGAGAGAGAGAGAGAGAGAGAGAGAGAGAGAGAGAGAGAGAGAGAGAGAGAGAGAGAGAGAGAGAGAGAGAGGGTGATGAGAGAGAGAGGAGATAATAGAGAGAGAGAGAGAGAGAGAGTATGGGAGGGAGAGAGAGGGAGGAAGAGACAAAGACAGAGACAGAGACAGAGGGGGGAAGGGGAGAGAGTAGGATAGAGAGAGAAGGGGAAGGAGAGAGAGAGAGAGAGAGAGAGAGAGAGAGAGAGAGAGAGAGAGAGAGAGAGAGGGGGATGGGGAAAGAGTAGGAGAGAGAAGGGGATGGGGAGAGAGTAGTTGAGAGAGAGAAGGGGAAGGGGAGAGAGTAGGAGAGATAGAGAGAAGGGGAAGGGGAGAGAATAGGGGAGAGAGAGAGAGAGAGAGAGAGAGAGAGAGAGAGAGAGAGAGAGAGAGAGAGAGAGAGAGAGAGAGAGAGAGAGAGAGAGAGAGATAGAGAGAGAGAGGTGGGGGGAATGGGAAGGGGATAGAGTAGGAGAGAGAGAGAGAAGGGGAAGGGGAGAGAGTAGGAGAGAGAGAGAAGAGGAAGGATAACCAATTCATTACAATATTAATCAGTAATGAGCAAGGAAAACTTAAATAATATCATAGCAGTTATTATAAATCTAAATTCTAATTAGGAGTTTTAAGCAAAGTGAGTAAGGTCCTAGATAGGGACATTACAGATCCACACATTGTTTAGTAGATACCTCCAAGAACCCACATACACAGGAGTAGGTTTGAAGTAAGACTAAGATTGTTTATTGGTTCAAAAATATTACTATGTTGTACTTTTGTTTAACATCCAATGAGTGGATGTGAAATTCAAAAATTTGATTATATTGCCACTGGTTCTATTTCAAATTCTAGAAAAAATGGATCTTTGACATATGTTCATAAATTTTAGTCAACACCATTTTAAAATAACACATCAGTTTATTTTTACACATTGAGAATATCATCCTTAGGAATTGAACTGAAATTGACATAGGTCATAGGAAATAAATGCCCCAACTATTTGGTGTCTTCTGCATTTTGAGTTTCTTATTACAAGATCAAGAGAAGAATATTACTCTCCAAATGGTTTTGGATAGTAACATTTGTACTTCCTCTTCACAAATATATTTATTCCCTCACCTTGCTCCCTATTGATACTGACAAAGTGAATCTAGGAATTTCTGCCATGTAATGGGAGAAAAATGGTTTCCTAATTTATTGATATGTGTCTAAATAACACATGCAAGAACCTTTTCTTTGATATTGCTCACTAACACTTTAGAACTGAAAATATTTACAAAAATTGGCATGTACTTGCATGAGGACATTATATATTATAGGAATCCCGCACAGAAGAAGTTGGCAAGCCACTCAAATAGTAGTAACTAATAGCAAGTGGGATAATGTAGATGCTTTAATAAACCACTATCTTCTTTACTCAAGAAACATTTGGTTCATCTAGTCGACTGGGGCATGTTTGGGAATAGACAATCTCCATTTAAACTCAAGTTTGTGGAAGTAGTTATATTCATCAGTAGAGGAGATACACCCATTGGATCTGCAATGTAACTTTATGCTCATTGGAATTTCTATTTCTCTTCAATTGGGATACTCTTTCCAAAATGGCATCTACCCTTTTACCAATTTGGGAAATCAATGGGTCTATTTGTGGACCTCGAAGGAGTTGGACACCTAAATGAGAACCTTGAGGTGAATCAGGAACTTCTCTATGAAAGAGATTAGTACCTTGAGAAGCTCTCCATTAGTCAATTGAATTAAAACCTTGGACCATAGATTTCTACCCTTTGTTGTAAAATGAGTGAGACTACCTTGCCAAAGGTGGCAATGAACTTACATTTGAGGGATATTGCCCAACATGAGTAACCTAGTTTCCCAAGTCCTATAAATTCAAGGCCATTAATGAATAGGCATTTCTAATAGAAATATTTTTGGTGCTAGAATGAACTGCATGACCAAATTCTTTGCTGCTAATGAGCCAATTTGAGGCTTAATTTCACATTGCTCTGTGGATAATTCCATAGCACTTGTTACTTCTCTATCTAAATTTTTTGCGTTAGTGTACATGTGCACTGAAGAGCTTCTATCACTACTTGAGCTACTACCAGATGGTGAGTACTCATCATCATCATCTGACATAGGCTCACATGCATATCTTACTTCTTTCCTTTGCTTCTTTCCCCTTCCTAGCTCTTCCTCCTTATCTATAACTTCTATCATGGGTCCAAGAAGCTCTTCCCACTCTTTCCCATTAATATGCAAATATTTTTGTTCATAACAGTATTTTCTGCATTTATTATGATATTGATCTGATTTGATGCACCATCGCTATTTGATCCATACTTCCCTTTCATTTTACTTTCTTTTCTCCTTTTGCACATCATAGGCCAGGATTTGACAGTGGGTATGACCTTGGTACTACTGGTGTTAATTATAAATTTTACCTTTTAGCTATTAATTTTTTGTCATTTTTCCTTGTATGATGCTTTTGTATATGAATTGTGGATATTCTCTGGGAAACTTTTCATTTTTTCCTATAGGATGTCTTTGTATACAAATTTTGGAGAATCTCTATTAAAGAGTAGGTAAGGATGGCTAAGCTGAGTGCAGCGGAGAGGGAGATGACTAAATTGCGAGAGTAGAGGTAGAGAGCGATAATGACAAAAAAAATTTAGGGCTTACATAAATATGGAAATTATAATCTTCCTCCCAGAGTAGACATTAATGAAGTTCTTTGTGCCTTACCAGAGGAAGTCGACTGGATTATTGAAGCTAATGGTACTACATACAGAAATGCGGTATGTATTTTTGGCCTAATTTTTATTTTTCATTTCTTCTAGGTCTTTAAAGGTAGCTGGCTAAATATTTGTATTAAATGTTAGGGAATGCATGAAAATAATATGATTGTGAGCATGAGCATGAGTCCCTACAGGGGCATAGTTGTGCCTTTTACAGGTGTCGTAAACCATAGCTACGCAGAAATGGAGGCTTTGAAGAATAGTTCACACTTGGAATCCTCAAGTGTGTCCTAGGGGTCCTAGTATGCCTTATCATGTGTTAGGACCCCTAGGAAGTCCTCATGACCCCATTTGACACATTAGAATGCTCAAGTGTGTCCTAAGCGGTCCTACAATGCCTTTGGACACACTTGAGCATTCAAATGTGTCAAAAGGGGTCATGGGGACTTCCTAGGGGTCCTAGTATGCCTTATCATTCGTTAGGATCCCTAGGAAGTCCCCATGACTCCTTTTGAATAATTAGAATGCTCAAGTGTGTCCTAAGGGATCCTACGACCCCTTAAGACAAACTTCATCATTCAAATGTGTCAAAAGGGGTCATGGAAACTTCCTAGGGGTTCTAGTACACCTTATCACATGTTAGGACCCCTAGGAAGTCCCCATGACCCCTTTGGACACATTGGAACCTGCAAGTGTGTCCTAAGGGGTCCTACAATGCCTTTAGACACACTTGAGCATTCAAATGTGTCAAAATGGGTCATGGGGACTTCCTATGGGTCCTAGTACACCTTATCCCGCGTTAGGACCCCTAGGAAGTCCCCATGACCCCTTTTGACACATTGGAACACTCAAATGTGTCATAAGGGGTCCTAAAACCCCTTCAGACATAGTTGAGTGTTCAAATGTGTTAAAAGGGGTCATGGGGAATTCCTAGGGGTCCTAGTACACCTTATCCTATGTTCAGACCCCTAAGAAAATGTTTACAAAACCTGACATGTACTTGAATGAGGACATTATATATTAGATAAATCCCACACAGAAGCAGTTGGAAGCCACTCAAAAAGTAGTAATTGATAGCAAGCGGGATAATGCAGATGCTTTAATAAAACACTATCTTCTTTACTCAAGCAACATCTGGTTCACCTGCTCAATTGGGGCATGTTTGGGACTAGACAATCTCCATTTAAACTCAAGTCTCAGGAAATGCAATTCTATTTGTCAATGGAGAAGATACACCCATTGGATCTGCAATGTAACTTTATGCTCACTGGAATTTCTATTTCTCTTCAATTGGGATACTCTTTCCAAAATTTCATCTACCCTTTTACCAATTTGGGAAATCAATGGGTCTATTTGTGGACCTTGAAGGAGTTGGTCACCTAAACGAGAACCTTGAGATGAATCAGGAACTTCTCTATGAAAGAGATTAGTACCTTGAGAAGCTCTCCATTTTTTAGCTGAATTAAAACCTTGGACCATATATTTCTGCCCTTACAAGTTGTAAAATGAGGAGTGAGACTACCTTGCCAACGGTGGCAATGAATGTACTTCTGAGGGATAATGCCCAACATGAGTAACCTAGTTTCCCAAGTCCTATGAATTCAATGCCATTGACAAATAGGAATTTCTAATAGAAATATTTGTGGTGCTAGAATGAAGTGCACAACCAAATTCTTTGCCTGCTAATGAACCAATTTGAGGCTTCATTTCACATTGCTCTATGGATAATTCCATAGCACTTGTTACTTCTCTATCTGAATTTTTTGTGTCAGTGTACATGTGCACTGCAGAGCTTCTATCACTACTTGAGCTACTACTAGATGGTGAGTACTCATCATCATCATCTGACATAGGCTCACATGCATATCTTACTTCTTTCCTTTGTTGCTTTCCCCTTCCTAGCTCTTCCTCCTTATCTATAACTTATATCATGGGTCCAAGAAGCTCTTCTCACTCTTTCCCATTAATATGAAAATATTTTTTTCCGTAACAGTATTTTCTACATTTATTATGATATTGATCTGATTTGATGCACCATTTCTATTTGACCCATACTTCCCTTTCATTTTACTTGTTTTTCTCCTTTTGCACGTCATAGGCTAGGATTTGACAGTGGGTATGACCTTGGTAATATTGGTGTTAATGATAAATTTTACCTTTTAGCTATTAATTTTTTGTCATTTTTCCTTGTATGATGATTTTGTATATGAATTGTGGATATTCTCTGGGAAACTTTTCATTTTTTCCTATAGGATGTCTTTGTATACAAATTTTAGAGAATCTCTATTAGAGAGTAGGTAAGGATGGCTAAGTTGAGTGCAATGGAGAGGGAGATGACTAAATTGAGAGAGCAGAGGTGGAGAGCGATAATGACAAAAAAAATTTAGGACTTGTAGAAATATGGAAATTATAATCTTCTTCCTAGAGTAGACATTAATGAAGTTCTTTGTGCCTTAGTAGAGGAAGTTGACTAGATTGTTGAAGCTGATGGTACTACATACAAAAATGTAGTATGTATTTTTGGCCTAGTTTTTATTTTTCATTTCTTCTAGGTCTTTAAAGATAGTTGGCTAAATCTTTGTATTAAATGTTAGGGAATGCATGAAAATAATATGATTGTGAGCATGAGCATGAGTCCCTACAGGGGCATAGTTGTGCCTTTTACAGGCACTATAAACCCTAGCTATGCAGAAAAGGCGACTTTGAAGAATAGTTCACTACAGGTAGATTATAGAAGTAGAGGGCAAGAGAATCACTCTATTTCCACCACCTGTGGCTATGAAATGGTATCTTTCCCTACTTTTTCAATCTGAACACTAAATTTAAAAGGTTCTCAAAATAGATTCTAGTCATCGGACAACTGTACCATGCCTGTTTATATTCTGATAGCTCAACAGAGTCATTGGGAGGTTAAACAAGAACAACGAGATGGATCTTTGAACCAGTCAAAGATTATGGAGAGAGGGGAAGGGTTTGGTAAAATGAGCAATTGTACTATAAATTATGCAAGTGTTGTAGACCTGACCGCATTAATAAATTTAGAGAAGAGATCAGCAGCGGTGCGACATTATGAGGATTAAAGCCTTGCCATTTTGATGGTGCTGCCCTGATATTATAAAGAATGTCTTGCCGCTTCAATGTCGGCACTGCCTCTATCTCAGACTTTTGCCATTGCTTCTCATTAGTACTCTAAGATATGGCATGGATTGTGGGCTTTTGCATAGCATAGTCTATCATAAATTCTCTATAAATCATCATGTGTTATAGTATTCTACACATTTCTGAATGACTTACTTGAAGAATTTAATTTTTACCATAATTTTTACTCCACGGATTGTCAGTTTGCACTAGGAGAGAAGCTGAGGATTGCAAGAATTTGATAAATTTGGTTTATCTCATTTTCTTTCTCTGCCATTTCTAAGTAATATGATTTTGTTTTTGTCTGTCTTAAATGATTTTGCCTAAAGTTAATGAATTTTTTTAGATGATTTTGTCTAAAGTTAATGAAATTTCTTCCATGGATGTTAATGAAATCTCTTCAATGAATGTTGATAAGACATTTAAATTCAGAGTTAATAAATTCTAAAGCTTCAATGTTCTTTGTTGCAGAAGGTTATTTTCATGGTTTGTGATTCATGCAATTCCTTAATAGTTTCATTCTTAATAGAATTCATAACTAGATTTTCCATAGCCAATTTTCTTCTTGATTGTTTCAATATTTTATCCTCAACTAAACATTTTGTAATCAGTTGATATACAATAAAATTTTTCTCTTGGCCAATCCTGTGGGCTCAGGATTGAGCCTGTAGATCCACCAAAGGGTTGAAACCTGGATCTGGTGGAAGAGTAGTGTTAGAAAGAAGCCATTCACTAACATCTCATCTAAGTTATAAAAACTAAATTTGGATTCACTAGAAGCATTAAAGAATCTGGACTTCCTAGCACCCCTTCAAACACACTTTAGCATTGAAATGTGTCATAAGGGGTCACGGGGACTCCCTAAGGGTCCTAGTATGCCTTATCACCTGTTATGACACCTAAGAAGTCCCCATGACCCCTTTTGACATATTGGAATGCTCAAGTGTGTCTTAAGGGGTACTCGGACCCCTTTGGACACACTTGAGCATTCCAATGTGTCAAAAGGGGTCATGGGGAAGTCCCCATCACCCCTAGGAAGTCCCCATCACCCCTTTTGACAAATTGGAATGCTCAAGTGTGTCTTAAGGGGTGTTAGGACCCATTCAGACACACTTTAGCATTCCAAAATGTGAAAAGGGATCATAGGGACTCCCTAGGGGTCCTAGTAAGCCTTATCACACATTAGGAACCCTAGGAAATCCCCATGACCCGTTTTGACACTTTAAAACACTCAAGTGTGTCTTAAGGGGTCCTAGGACACCTTCGAACACACTTGAGTTTTCTAATGTGTCAAAAGGGGTCATGGGGACTCCCTAGGGGTCCTAGTATTCCCTATCACATGTTAGGACCCCTAGGAAGTCCCCATGACCCCTTTTAAAACATTAGAATGCTCAAGTGTGTCTTAAGGGGTCTAAGGACCCCTTCAGATACACTTGAGCATTCCAGTGTGTTAAAAGGGGTCATGTAGACTCCCTAGCTATCCTAGTAAGCCTTATCACATGTTAGGACCCCTAGGAACTCCCCATGACCCCTTTTGACACATTGGAATGCTCAAGTGTGTCTTAAGCAGTCCTAAGACACCTTCAAAATCACTTAAGCATTCAAATGTGTCACAAGGGGTCATGGGGACTCTGTAGGGGTCCTAGTATGCCTTATCATGTGTTAGGACCCCTAGGGAGTCCCCATGACCCCTTTTGACACATTTGAATGCTCAAGTGTGTCTTAAGGGGTCCTACCCCTTAAGACACACTTGAGCATTCAAATGTGTCAAAAGGGGTCATGGGGACTCCCTAGGGGTCCTAGTATACCTTATCATGCGTTAGGAAACCTAAGAAGTCCCCGTGACCCCTTTTGACACATTAGAATGCTCAAGTGTGTCTTAAGGGGTCTTAGGACCCCTTCGAACACAATTGAGTGTTGCAATATGTGAAAAGGGGTCATGGGGACTCCCTAGGGGTCCTACTAAGCCTTATCATGCATTAGGACCCCTAGGAAGTCCCCATGACCTATTTTGACACATTAGAACACTCAAGTGTGTAATAAGGGGTCCTAGGACCCCTTTGAACACACTTGAGCATTCAAATGTGTCAAAAGGGATCGTGGGGACTCCCTAGAGGTCCTAGTATGCCTTATCATGGGTTAGGAACCCTAGGAAGTCCCCATGACCCCTTTTGACACATTCAAATGCTCAAGTGTGTCTTAAGGGGTCCTAGGACCCTTCAGACACACTTGTGCATTCCAATGTGTCAAAAGGGGTCATGGGGACTCCCTATGGGTCCTAGTATGCCTTATCATGTGTTAGCATTCCTAGGAAGTCCCCATGACCCCTAGGAAGTCGCCATGACCCCTTTTGACACATTGGAATCCTCAAGTGTGTCTTAAGGGGTCTTAGGACCCATTCAGACACACTTGAGTGTTCTTATGTGTGAAAAGGGGTCATGGGGACTCCCTAGGGGTCCTATTAAGCCTCATCATGCATTATGACCCTTAGGAAGTCCCCATGACCCCTTTTGGGACATTGGAACACTCAAGTGTGTCTTAGGGGGTCCTACAACCCCTTCAAACACACTTGAGCATTCAAATGTGTCAAAAAGATTCATAGGGACTCCCTAGGGGTCGTAGTACATCTTATCATGCATTAGAACCCATAGGAAATCCCCATGAACTCCTTTAACAAATTGGAACGATCAAGTGTGTCTTAAGGGGTCCTACGACCCCTTCAGACACACTTGAGCATTCCAATATATCAAAAGGGGTCATGGAGACTCCCTCGGGGTCCTAGTAGGCCCTATCACACATTAGGACCCCTAGGGAGTCCTCATGACACCTTTTGACACATTAAAATGCTCAGGTGTGTCATAAGGGCTCCTAGGACCCTTGAGACACACCTGATCATTCCAATGTGTCAAAAGGGGTCATAGGGACTCCCTAGGGGTCCTAGTATTCCTTATCATGTGTTAGGACCCCTAGGAATTCCCCATGACCCATTTTGACACCTTAGAACATTGAAGTGTGTCTTAAGGGGTCCTAGGACCCCTTCGGACACACTTGACCATTAAAATGTGTCAAAAGGGGTCATGGGGACTCCCTAGGGGTCTTAACATGTGATAAGGTATACTAGGACCCCTAGGAAGTCCCGATGACCGCTTTTGACACACTGGAATGCTCAAGTGTGTCTGAAGGATTCTTAGGACTGCTTACAACACACTTGAGCATTCCAATGTGTCAGGAGGTGTCACACAAACTTCCTAAGGGTCTTAACACATGATAAGGCATACTAGGACCCCTAGGGATTCGCCATGACCCCTTTTGACACACTGGAACACCCAAGTGTCTCTAAACAGGTTCTAGGACCCCTTAAGACACACTTGAGCATTCCAATATTGAGTGGTTCAAGCTATTTACCTTGGTCCTTACTTTCTAAATAAAGGGAAAATTCTATTCGTACTAATGTGTGATCAAGTTCAAGTTATCCTTGTTGGTGGTAGTAAAATTGATTGAGATATATATTTTATGTTTAACCATATTATGAGGATTATTCTCTATGGATTCAAGGATTAGTTATACATGTGATATCGGTTAAAATGTGTTTAAGATCTAATGCATGGTGTATTTCCATTTCAACATTTCTGACTTCCAGGAGTAAGTCTCATCTTAGGGGGGGATGATGTAGTGCTCCTCTAATTCATATTCGGTAAGGAACTAAAAAGGTAAGTAAACTTTTCATCACTTATAGTAAATTGTTAGTTGATGTTTCTAGATGTAAATATGCATAGACGTAAATATATAAATAATATATGTGGTTGTATGACTTTCATAAATATATAGTTTAAAATGTTGTGAATTACAAACAATGTAATTTCATTTATGTAATATTTCACTTTACAAATCTAAAAGAAATATAATAAATATTTTTAAATTAAATATGTTATTGATAAAAAAGATCTTTATTATTTTTCTATGTATTTAAAAATAAATAAATACATATATATAATTTTAAATAGTTTTTACATATTTTAAATATTTTGATTATAAAATAAAAGCTTTATTTATTTTATTATATTCTTTTATCAAAAAGATTATAAGAACATTATTATACAAATGAATTTTACAATAAAATAAATAAATAAAATAAAGAAAAGAAAACTAAGCTATCATTATAAAAATAAAAATAAATAAATAACTAGGTTAAGGAATCTTATTCCTTAGTAAAGAATCTTAACTATAACTTAAGATAATCCTACGTATGAGGAATTAAATAGATAAGACTAAAAGTATAGTTTGTTAATTAATTTGAAGTTCTCTCAATAACCTTTTTGACAAAAAGATTAATCAAATTTATTCATAGGAAGAAATCTGTTGGTTATGGAACCGTTTCAGTTTTCTGAAAACAACTATATCAAATGGAAGAAATAAACACAGGAGGGGGGGTGATATAGAGGACAGGAGACAAGTTTAGAGGAGAGCCATCGATATTATGTGTTAATGAAGTGTAATATTAATATAATTTCAGATTTCGTGATGTCTTTTGCTTTATATATCTCTTGCTGTTCGAAATCAAGAATCTCTTATTAATGTTTAGTAGAAATTGATTGGAGAACTCATCATTAATGGAGTACTGTCATATGTTTTGGTTTCCTTTATAAAGAAAGAAAACCGACAGGTTGAAATGCACTACAAGTGAATGGAATTTCAGATATTGATAAGCATATGGATTTTTTTTCACATGAGTAAATTTAGAATTTGGGTTGTGACTGTGATGTGAGGATTGAATAAAACTTTTGCCTCTAATCTGTTGTTTTATGACAGTCAATTTCAGTCTCGGTACAGAGACCATAACTTTAAATTTAACCGTTGGATTTTCACGATTTTGAAATATGTTTGACAAAACCTAGTTTGGAATAAATTCACCGGAGCGATCGGGAAAATATAGTCTGGTTGGAAAGTTATAAAGGACTGAGTACGGCTCTATACAGAATGAATGTTACAGATTTCCAGCAGAGCTATTTGCATTCAGTGCCGTGGGATGATCGGGTAAAGCTTGGCAAGAAGGTAAGATTGGATCCAATTAGTAATATTAACTATTTATGTAATGTTCCATTTATTTCAATTATAGTTAAGAACTATAGGATACTAGTTTGCCAATTTAGGTATAATATTATCGGATAAAATAAATAGATATTCAAATATTATTAGTTGTAAAAATCAATTCTTTTAGGTGTAAAAGATAGGCTATTGACATTCTTTCATATTCTTTTTTTTTAGATACATTATTATTATTTACAATAAATAGAAGTAGTTATTATTGTAATATATAAATAGAAACAAGAAATGTGTGATTACTCTTCGAATGTTAATTGTTAAAAATAAAATAAAATAAATACAATTAGATATATAAGTAAATCTCCTAAGTTGTTGACAAATTTGTATAATTATTAAGGATATAGTGGACGTTAGAAGGTTAGATGTATGTCTAGAGATACATGTGTGTGTGTGTGTGTGTGTAAGAGTTTGTGTAATGGTCTCCAATGGACAACCCTTTATGATTAGGAACTAGAATGAAAGGTGTTTGTTACTAGATGACATAGATTTACATAAAGATGCACATAAGTATTAGGGAATTTAAATAAGTTGTATATATATATAGATTATTCTCTCTAGATGTGAGACTATATTATCTTGTATATTAATTTTTCTGTTGTAAATATTGATGTCTTGGGTTTCGTTTAGGGGTTACTTATATTATTTGTAATAATATATGAGGTTAGCATAGTTTGAGATCAACCCCCTTATATGCTCCTATCTTTCTCTTGGTCATTTTGTATATTCTTGAATACTTTTGTAGATTTTATACATGTGCATACACTTATTGGATTGTGTTCACTTGTACCCTTATTCATATTACACATTTTTGGTAGTTGATATAAGTTTGTTCTAATAATTATATGCTTGTTGTGTCTTATTGTAGTTTCTTATTGTTATGGTTGCACACTTGTAAACATGTTCTTTGTAATATTAATAATTCTTATTTTAATTATGGATAACTTCTTAATCATTTGATTTGATTTCATCATAACTAAGTTTACCGTTAGAGATAGAAGAGGTTTTAAGCCTATGTCATGATTTCATGAGATTACATAGGTATATTTTTCTATGATGATGCTATTAGTGATTATAAAATACATGACAATATCTTAGTGGGATATATGTATTTCACTCCTATGTTTGCTTGGAAGGAACTTTAGTAAATACTATGATTAAGGAGGTTTCATGAATACTATATCAGTGTGAGTTAAACTATGTTTTTGAGTTATGAAATTTGTATGAAGTTTTCAACTTTAAGTCTAGGAATTTCTCCTTGTTCCACCTAAGTGGGTGGCAACCGAAGGGAAAACTGTCTGGGGGACAAGACCCTAGAAAGGGTTGCGTACCCGCTTTCTTGATTTTACAAATAGATAGTCTAGAATGGGGAGAGTCGAACTACGAAGTCTCTGAGCGTGAACGTAGGCAAGGCCATCGATGATGAGCCCCCGAGGCTTAGGTCCAGTCCCTTAGGGTTTGTCTTTAAGTTTATAATGCAATGATTTCACTCCTTAATAATGATTCTCATAGCTAAGTTATCAATAAAACATTTATTTGTAATATAATATATCTAATGTTTACATCTAGTTGTTTAGACATATGTGTAGTTACAGGTGTTGGACATGGTGGTCATCATGTAAAAGAAAGTTAGCAATATTCAGGTATGCAAGAATAATAATTTGTTAATTGAGCAAGACAAGTAGTATAATCTCTTTATTCTCTTGACCTTTAGTAACATTAAATAAATCAAATTAGATTATGTTCCGCTACTTTATTGAAAAAAAGTATTATATATTGTGTATGACTTAATGAGTATAATGTCCTTGAGCCAAGGGTTCCTTGGTGGGGCATTACAAGGCATCCTTGGACCTTTTAAGACACACTTGAGCATTCCAATGTGTCAAAACAGGTCATGGGGACTTTCTAGGCATCCTAACATGTGATAAAGAATACTAGGACCTCGAGGGAGTACCCATGACCCCTTTTGACACATTTTAATGCTCAAGTGTGTCTTAAGGGGTCTTAGGACCCCTTCAGACACACTTGAGCATTCCAATGTTTCAAAAGGGGTCATGGGGACTTCCAAGGTGTCGTAATCTATGATAACTCATACTAGAACTACTAGGGAGTCCCCATGACCACTTTTGAAATATTTTAATGCTCAATTATGTCCAAAGAGGTCCTAGGACACCTTAAGACACACTTGAGTTTTCCAATCTGTCAAAACGGGTCATGGGGACTTCCTAAGGATCCTAACATGTGATAAAGCATAATAGGATCCCTAGGGAGTCACCATGACCTCTTTTAACAAATTTGAACTCTCAAGGGTATCTTAAGGGGTCCTAGGACCCCTTTGAACACACTTGAGTTTTTAAATGTGTCAGAAGGGGTCATGAAGACTCCCTAGGGGTCCAAGTATAGCTTATCACATGTTACAATCTCTGGGAAGTCCCCATGACCCCTGTTTACACACTGGAACACTCAAGTGTCTCCATAGGGGTCCCAAGACCCCTTAAGATAAACTTGAGTATTAAAACATGTGAAAAGGGGTCATGGGGACTTCCTAGGGGTCCTAGTATGCCTTATCATGTGTTAGGACCTCTAGGATGTCCCCATGACCTCTTTCGACAGATTGGAACACTCACGTTTGTCTTAAGGGGTCCTAGGACCCCTTCAGACACATTTGATCATTCAAATGTGTCAAAAAAGGTCATGGGGACTCCCTAGGGGTCCTAGTATTTCTTATCATGTGTTAGGACCCCTAGGAAATCCCCATGACCCCTGTTTACACATTGGAATGCTCAAGTGTGTCTGTAGGGTTACCAAGACCCCTTAAGACAAACTTGAGCATTAAATAATGTGAAAAGGGGTCATGGGGACTTCCTAGGGGTCCTATTATGCCTTATCACATGTTAGGACCTCTTGGAAGTCTCCATCACCTCTTTTGACACATTGGAACACTCACATTTGTCTTAAGAGGTCCTAGGACCCCTTCATATACACTTGATCATTCAAATGTATCAAAAGAGGTCATGGGGACTCCCTAGGGCTCCTAGTATTCCTTATCATCTGTTAGGACCCCTAGGAAGTCCCCATGACCCCTTTTGACACATTGGAATGCTCAAGTGTGTCTCAAGGGGTCCTAGGACCCCTTTAAACACACTTGAGCATTCAAATATGTCAAAGAGGTCATGGGGACACCCTAGAGGTCCTAGTACACCTTATCACATGTTAGGACCCATAAGAAGTCCCCATAACCCCTTTTTACACATTTGAATTCTCAAGTGTTTCTTAAGGGGTCCTAGGACCCTTTCGGACACACTTTGGCATTCCAATGTGTCAAAAGGGGTCATGGGGATTCCCTAGGGGTGCTAGTACACCTTATCATGTGTTACAACACCTAGAGAGTCCCCATGATCTCTTTTGACACATTTGAATAGTCAAGTGTGTCCAAAGGGGTTCTAGGACCCCTTAAGACACACTTGAGTATTCTAATGTGTCAAAAGGGGTCATGGGTACTTCCTAGGGGTCCTATTATTCATTATCATGTTTTGGCACCCCTAATAAATCTCCATGACCCCTTTTGACACATTGGAAAACTCAAGTGTGTCTTAAAGAGTCCTGGGACTCCTTCAGACACACTTGAGTGTTCAAATGTGTCAAAATAGGTCATGGGGATGCCCTAGGGGTCCTAGTAGGCCTTATCATGCATTAGGACCCTTAATAATTCCCCATGACACCTTTTGACATATTTGAACACTCAATTGTGTCTTAAGGGGTCCTAGGACCCCTTCAGACATACTTGAGCATTCTAATGTGTCAAAAGGGGTCATGGAGACTCTGTAGGGGTCCTAGTATGCCTTATCATATGTTAGGACCCATGAGAAGTCCCCATTACCCCTTTTGACATATTGGAATACTCAAGTATGTCTTAAGGTGTCCTAGGACCCCTTCAGACAAACTTGAGCATTACAATCTATTAGAATGAGTCATTAGGACTCCCTAGGGGTCCTAGTATGCCTTATCATGTGTTAGGACCCCTAGAAATCATCCATGACACCTTTTGACACATTCAAATGCTCAAGTGTATCTGAAGGGGTCTTAGGACCCCTTCGGACACACTTGAGCATTCCAATGTGTCAAAAGGGGTCATAGGGACTCCCCAAGGGTCCTAGTACACCTTATCACATGTTAGGACCCCTAAGAAGTCCCCATGAACCCTTTTGATACATTGGAATGCTCAAGTGTATACTAAGTGGTCTTAGGACCCCTTTGGACACTCTTGAGCATTGTAATGAGTCAAAAGGGGTCTTTGAGACTCTCTAGGGTTCCTAGACTCCCTTATCACGTGTCAGGACCCCTAGGAAGACCCCATGACCCCTTTTGACACATTGGAATGCTCAAGTGTTTCTTAATGGGTCATAGGACCCATTCAGACACACTTGAGCATTCCAATATGTCAAAAGTGGTCATGGGGACTCCTTAGGGGTCCTAGTACACCTTATCACATGTTGGGACCCCTAAGAAGTCCCCATGACCCCTTTTGACACATTGGAATGCTCAAGTGTGTCTTAAGGCTCCTAGGACCCCTTTGAACACACTTGAGTGTTCCAATGTGTCAAAAGGGTGCATGGGGACTCCCTAGGGGTCCTAGTATGCCTTATCACATGTTAGGACCCCTAGGAAATCCCCATGACCCCTTTTGACACATCGGAATGCTCAAGTGTATCTTAAAGGTCCTAGGACCCCTTTGAACATACTTGAGTGTTCCAATATGTCAAAAGCTATCATGGAGACTCCCTAGGGGTCCTAGTATGCCTTATCACATGTTAGGACCACTAGGAAGTCCCCATGACCACTTTTGACACATTGGAATGCTCAAGTGTGTCTTAAGGGGTCCTAGGACCCCTTCAGACACACTTAAGCATTCTAATGTGTTAAAAGGGGTCATGGGGACTCCCTAGGGGTCCTAGTATACCTTATCATGCGTAGGACCCCTAAGAAGTCCCCATAGCCCCTTTTAACACATTAGAATGCTCAAGTGTGTCTTAAGGGGTCCTAGGACCCCTTAGGACACTTCAGGATTCCAATGTGCCAAAAAGGGTCATAGGGACTCCCTAGGTGTCCTAGTACACCTTATCATTTGTTAGGACCCTTAGGAAGTCACCATGCCCCCTTTGGACACATTGTAATGCTCAAGTGTGTCTTAAGGTGTCCTAGGACCCCTTCAGACACACTTGAGCATTTGAATGTGTCAAAAGGGGTCATGGAGACTCCCTAGGTGTCCTACTATGCCTTATCATGTTTTAGGACCCCTAGGAAGTCCCCATGATCCATTTTGACATAGTGGAATGCTTAAGTGTCTCTTAAGGGGTCCTAGGACCCCTTCAGATACACAAGAGCATTCCAATGTGTCAAAAGGGGTCATAGGGACTCCCTAGGGGTCCTAGTACACCTTATCATGCGTTAGGACACCTAGGAAGTCCCCATGACCCCTTTTGACATATTGGAATTCTCAAGTGTGTCATAAGGGGTCCTAGGATCCCTTCGGACACACTTGAGTGTTCCAATTTGTTAAATGAGGTCATGGAGACTCCCTAGGGGCCTAGTACACCTTAACACGTGTTAGGACCCCTAGGATGTCACCATGACCCCTTTTGACACATTTTAATGCTCAAGTGTGTGTTAAGGGGTCCTAGGACCTCTTCAAACTCACTTGAGCATTCCAATGTGTCAAAAGGGGTCATATGGACTCCCTAGGGGTCTTAGTAGACCTTATCACACGTTAGGACCCCTAGGAAGTCCGCATGACCCCTTTTGATAGATTGGAACACTCAAGTTTGTCTTAAGTTGTCCTAGGACCCCTTCGGACTCACTTGAGCATTCAAATGTGTCAAAAGGGGTCATAGGGACTCCCTAGGAGTCCTACTATGCCTTATCACTCGTTAGGACCCCTAGGGAGTCCCGATGACCCCTTTTGACACATTTGAATACTCAAGTGTGTCTTAAGGGGTCTTAGGATCCCTTTGGACACACTTGAGCATTCCAATGTTTCAAAAGGGGTCAAAAGGGATCTGATCTATAAGTATTAGTGAAGATCCAAACTGAAGTTTTGTTTTCAAACATATGACAAAGTCGTGCTCCTATGGTGCAATGTTGATAGATTAATGTATGACCACATAGACCATAATTCATAGAGATATTTTAGTTAATTAAATTACCTTCTGGTGATCGAAAGGTGAGTCACAAAAGAATTCCATGATAACCAGAAAAAGTGAAAGGAAAATTAATAGGATATGGTCCTTGAAACATATCTTGAATTAGCTAAATACCTCTTTCTTGGTGAAGCCATCTTTTTGGTTGTCTGATATGTGGATTCAAGAATTGAATTGGTATTTGAGACTGAACTGGAGGAGCATAGATAAATTGGGCAATCTCTTCATCAATTGGTTCATCCATATCTTCTATTTGAAACATACTACTTGGATCCCAAATGTTAGATGCTATTAAGATATGCTTGGCTTGTAACATTCTCAATCTATCTGATAGGTAATCATTGGTCAAATCAAAGTTTCTTCGATCAAATGGATTTTTGCTAAATTTTGGATGACTCTATTCCCACCATCTTTCTTCATGAATACAAATAATGTGCACATTGCCTTTGTTTGATTCAACTCCTTTAGCTCCTTCCCTGGTTAAGAAATTAGCAAAAATATTCTTTTTTCCTAGAATATGTTCAATATCAGAATTAAAGGTATAAAGAAATTGAGCCCATCTGATCAAGCGTCCTCTTATTACCTTATTCTTAGATTCTTTTTTAAAGAATCCCCTCAAATTCTGGAGGTCACTTCTAATCAGAAATCTTTTGTCAGCAATGAACATATAAAAGTTCTCAAGAGATTTAATGACTACTAGGATTTCTTTATGTGTACTATGGTAATTGATCTCACCGCCTTTAAAATTACTAGACACATACCTTACAATTTCTTCTTTACCTTGAGCATTTACTACTTTCAGAATGTCGGCCCAAGTATGTTCACTTGCATCTGTTTAAATGATTTTTGAACCGGTTCCAGGTAATTTTAATGTAGGAAGTTTTAAACATTTTTGTTTGATCCTTTCAATGGCCTGATTATGTTTGATAGTCCATGTAGGAGGAGTCTTCTTTAATAGCTGATTCAATATTAATTGATCATGTGCAATATGAGAATGGAATCCAGCAATGTAATTGACAAGACCAAGAAATCTTTGAAGTTCCTTTACATTGGTAACTATTAGATTGGCAATTTGTTTCAAAATATGATCCTGTGCTTCCATTTTTCCCCCTGGAAGAATACGAATGCCAATACAAATAATGGAATCCTAAGAAAAATGAGATTTAGTGGGATGGACAGCAAGACCATGTTTCTGACAAAGAGACAAAAACTGTCGAAGATGTTCAGGATGTGCAGAAGGACTTTGACTAAACACAAGGATGTCATCAATATATGGAAGAATGAATTTGGAATATTTCCTAAAGATGTTATCCATATGTTGCTAAAAATAGAGGGAGCTATTTTAATGCCAAAGGGTAAAACAGTCCATTCATACAGTCCTTGAGGAATAGAGAAGGCTGTCTTGTAGCGGTCATCAGGATACACACTAATTTTCCAAAAACCTTTGGTCAAATCAAATTTAGAATAAATGTGACTTCCTTGAATAGTTTTCCAAATGTGATCTTTACTGAGTAATGGATACTGATTATCCTGTAAACAGCTATTTAAAGGTTTATAATTCACAACTAACCTTTTTTCTACAATTTCTTGCCTGTGTTCATTAAATTTAGGAACATACATAGCATGATAGGAAAATGGAGAGGAGGAAGGGGTGATTAATCCTTGATTAAGAAGATCCTTGATTTATTTTTTGCAGAGTTATGTTTCCTATAAACTCATTAGAAAATAATTAGCTTTGGCTTTAGGAAGAATTTCCTTACCATCCATATCAGTCTTTAATGGAAATCTGCAAACTAAGTTCCTTTGCTATTTTTGTAGATCCTTTTTCATTACTGTTTGGACAAACTGTGTCTTTAATTTCTCTATTTGTGGAGCAATATTTTCTACTTGCTTGGCAATCCAAGCTGGGTTCTTCTTCTTAGAAGTTTGTGGTTCAGTCTTACTGGTGTAAGAATGCTTAGTTTGTAATCTTGGCACTGCGTGATTGTTCAAACTGATTGAATCTTTTATGATTAGAATTGGCTCCTATTGCTGCATTGTTGTACTACCAATTACACCATCATATCCATCTATTTCATAGTGAATAAAAACTAATTCATCTCTATGACCATCATCAAATTCTATAGGTGCTTTACAGATGAAATTAGATATGTGTTTCACTTTTCAAAAAGTAATTTCAGTATCATCTTTTAGCGATTGATCAGGAGGAAAACAATTATATCTATCAAGATTAAGATCAACTCCAGTATCCCATAAAAATTATAATGGATATGGATTAGTACCTTTGAAGTGTATCCTTAGTTCTAATCTTGGACAAGATGTGTGAACTATCTTTTTGTCACTTGGCAATATTGTTGTGCAGGATCATCTTCAGGTTCTTGTATGCTTGCACCTGTGTCAGGATCAAAACCTTCAGTAATAATTGCATGACTAATATATGGATTGTAAGGTTTCTCTTGACAATAAAGGTCATCTTCTATAGATGGAGTTATCTATTGAGAGGGTTCTACAAGAAGAGAATTGTTCTAATTCTTTTCCTTTATCAAGTTCTTCTGTCAAATTTTCATTTTCTTTATTAGAAATTTCTTGAAGTTCCTATTTAGCCTAGCTAATGACTTTGTGAATAAATTCTTTTCTATGTTGTCACAATATTATTCTAGCCATGCTACTTGGTGTAGGAGCATTGTCTTTAGTCTGCTGACCTATTGGATTCATTGCTTGAAACAAACTAGGCTTGGATGTTCTAGTGTGTAATTTAGATCAACCTCCAAAAGTTGACTGTTGTTGTTGCCATGATGGAATCTTATATCCATGATCAACTTCTCTTGAATGTTGCATTCTTATCAGTTCTCTCTTTTTTTCTTTAAGACTAGCTAATTTGAGTTTATTTCTTTTCCAAGTTTCTGGCCCCATATTCATTTCTTTTTGAATTTTCTCTAAGTCATAGATTTCTCTTAAAATCCTTTCCAAGGATTGCTGAGGGTCAGAAATTCCTCTCATCATTCTACAAAAGAATGAATTTTCTGAATCAGATCTGATTTAGGTTGTTCTTTTGAATCTACAAAATGATTAGACTGATCTAAGTCTGATTCTTTTTCTAGCTCAGGGTCTGTCAAAATAATATCTTCAGAATCTGAAGGATATTCATCAACATAGATAAATTCATCAGAATTATCTAATACAGATTCTCTTAATAAACATGCCTTTCCTTTGAACTTAGACTTATTCTTATCTAGACACTTTTTTGCATAATGGTCACCTTTACAAATGTAATAGGTAGGTTTCCATTTGTTTTTACCTTTGAATTTACCTTTCTTGTGAAAGAATCCCTTTTGTTTGTAGGATTTCTTCTTATAAGAAAACTTTCCTTTTCTGTGTGTACATTTTGTACATTCCTTATATCTTTTCTTATGCTTATGGAAAGTTTTTCCACAACCAAAGAGTGTTGTCATAATTTTACAAACAGAAGGAGAAATAAGGGGTTTAACTTGTTTTAGTTCTCCTCTTGCTGTCTTCCTGACAAACATCTTCATTAATTTCCTTCAAGAATTGAACCAATTGAGGAAATGTGATTTCTTGAAAAGTCAGATTCACTTCTAGTAAGTTTTCTAAAACCCTTTTATGATAGTATTCTCCTAAACCTTCAAAGCCTTTGATGAAAGTTATATACATAAATTCTTGATTCTGTTCTTGTCCAGATTGATAGAAATTCTAAAACTGATCAACACAGTATTCATCAAATTTTGTTAGATCACAACATTTATTACTGATGAATCTTTTGTATGCTGTTCTTTCTAAAGAATCAGTTCTGCCTACAAACATTTGGATTAACTGTGCACAAACTTGATCAGTACCATTATTAATTAGATCATTTATGTAGCTTATATCAAGATGCTCCTAAACTTTTTTGGCTATACCAGTAAGACAGTTTAGGGCTTGCTTGATAGGTTCTGTTTGTTGCACACCAGTATTTGTGGCTTGAAAATTGATCACCCATGCTCTAATTGCATCTATATTTCTAAGATTCTCAGATGTATCAAAGGTGTCAAAATTTACTAGAGGTGGTGTATCTGCTTTGAAGTTTTGTAAATTTCTGAATGGCTCATGTTCATTGTGGGGATTAGTGTTTCCTCTTGCCATTGAAATCGTCCCTTTCTTTTTCTCTTCTAGAGTTGCTATTCTTATGGTTCCAGTAGCAGTATCCTAGATTTTCTCTATTTCTAGTTCAAGGAGATTTGTACTAAGCCCTTTGCCTTTGTATTGGGCTTGTAAATATTCTGTTGAGTTATTTGGGAAACTCAATGTTTTAACTAGATGAACTAGCTAAATAGACAAATTATGAAGTTTGTCAAATAACTAATCAACATGATTCTTAATATTAGTGGCTTCTCTTATGACAATGGTTTCAACATGTGTAGACTATTGATTAGAAGACTGTGAAATGGCATCTATGTGTTTAGTAGTTTTGACCACTGTATTTATTTTAGAACGCACATTTTTTATGTGATTTTCATGCGACTATATAAAAGTTTTTTACTGAGCCCACCATGCTTCTTCTTGTTTCTTGAATGTAGAAAAATCATTTTTCAACTGGCGAATGAAATGAGAACATCATCCTGCCATTCTTTGGTGAGTTGAGCTTCAATTTTTTGAATAATGGCAATGATTTTATGGGCATTAGCTTGAGTACTGGCATAATGTTTATCATGGGCCAAAGTTTGTAACATTTGTTGATGCTGAATATCTTTGGTTAATAGCATATGCTTTCAGGTACAAAGATTATTCTAGTTCAACAGTTTACTCTAGGATGAAACTTGAGTATCTCCGACAGGAGAGACATGTTGAGGCCAAAAATCTATTTGGTATTTACCAGTTGGATCAATTTTCATGAAATCAACAAAGGAGGGAATAACTCCAGGTATAACAGATTTGCCTATTGGAGTAGTAGTTTCTATAGCCTGTTCATTCTTGATATCTGGTTGTGGGAAATAAACAGATCAACCAAACATCATACGGACTTTACCAATAGAGAAAACAAAATTACAATTGTCACACTTCAATCTACCATCTTCAAGTTCAAAGAAATGTACATGGGAACAAGAAGAGGTTATAGGACCAAACTGAGAAGTTGGCTGAGGTAAAGTAGACTGGATATACGGGAACAAAAACAAAGATTCCATTCCAGAAGCTGGTTTAATAGACATGGAAGGTTGGTGACTAACAAAAGGTCTTGATAGTACAAAAGGTGGAACATGTTCAAGTGTAAAGGATCTAGACTTGGATAATTTTGGATCTGCAAAGTTTAGAATAGCAAAATTATCAGTCTCATGAATGGTAACACCTTGTAACTAAGCTGGTTTTTCTAGTTGAGCATCCTTGCTCCAAAGTTCAAGTGCTCATTCTGTTGGCATCTTGATGTCTTTATGTTTGACTATCAAAGGGGCTCTCAACTCAGTAGTCAGACTTGTGGATTTCCAAATTGTAGACAAACCTTCTTCAGGACTCCTAGCTTTTCTAGAATTAGTCATTAAAGGTAATGACTTATTCAACAGTCGATAGTGTATTAGAAAAGTCAACGTATGATCTATGGATTGTCTTTTGAAGAAAGTATTCATTGTTTAAACTCATAGGTCAAAACATCATTAAGGTTTGCATCTTTTAGGCTTACAAAATAATCAAATGAACAGTTGATATAAATCGGACCATTCGACATTGAATCATAGGATCCTCCTAAAAGGGCATGGGAAGTCTTTGTTATTCTGGCATCTTTTAGCAACATCATAATTATGATGGGTAAACCTTTTCAATAATGACCTAGAATACCAATCCTAACATATGATAAGTGCATATATTGAAAATTCTTGGGACTGGCCTTGGCTTGTTTTTGTAAGTCCGCTATTTCTTTGACAGTAAATAACTTAAGAAATTTTTCAACTCCATTTGTAACAATATGCTGAAGCTCAGCAACTTTACATCTATTGACACTTTTATATGAGAAAACATCTCTCAAACCTTTAGGAATATCTCTATATATTTCAGAATGAAAAGTCTTTTTAATCTTGTGCAAAGAAGTTTGTAAAACTTGCCTCTTCATTGTGAGCAATAGTGTGATCTCTCATTTCTTGATCTACAACTCTTTTTCCTTTATTCTCCATTGTCGAGGTTGATCTATGCTCAAATCCTCGCTCAAACCTGATACTTTACTACTTGCAACTTCCCTCACCTACCCTCAAATGGGTCTTACACATGGGTCTTACATATTTAGGTCTTACAATGTATCTATGGTAGTTCAGGGATGCTATAAGGAGAGTGATACAAATAGCCAACCAAAATAAACAAACTTGAGAAAAGAAATACAGATGGAAATTTATGGACATAGATTATTTGCATATAAGGCTTTGATATGAGATTTTGGACAAGCTCTTAGAGAAAAATTATTAAGCATACTAAGCAGATTCCACTTCTTAAATCAAGCACTTCTTATTAATGGTGGAATATCATATACAGACCAATACAGATATAGACTATGATGATGATTATCAAACTTACACAGACTTGCTTATAACTTTCAGACTCGCTAGATATTCTTAATTTACAAGGTCTAGTTTCTGATCATCAAGAGGATGAGAGCATACTCTCTACTTGCAAACTCAGAGACTTCCTAAGACTTAGGCTCTAAGACTCGCTCAACTCTACTTGTTGAATAAAGGAGATCAAGCATCCTTATATAGGAAGAAGAAGAGGAGAAAGGCCTTTGATTGATGCCTCCTGGCAAGAACCAAAAGGGCTAAATTATTGAAGACACAACAGAGCGCACTGGCTAAAGTAGATGTCCACTATGACCTGTATGTTGGTCTGGGTGGACCCCTATATCTACAAACATAGCAGTGTGTAGACAAATGAGTAGGGACATGCAACTCGTAATGCGTTCACTTTACATCCAAAAGTGACTACAAAGAGATTCCTTTGATCACCCGTGAAGGAATAAAACATGGACCGTATTATGGAATTGAGTTAACCCTTTTAAATGGTAGTTGATTCTACCCCTAGCTTTACAAAACTAGACTTGGGTTACTGGTATAAGGATCTTATCCATACCATTCAGACTTGCATTACTCTAGAGCCATAACATGTCACGTACATATAGAATATGTTCAAAAACATATTTGGATGGTTTTTCAGGAAATGATCAGCTTTTCCCATGAGCTGACACATTGGATGGAGACACATGAGAGAGGGAGGAGATATGGATGACAACCCGATCCATTATGTTTCTTTTCATCAGGATCATTCATCAGTATCAACAAAGCCATTGATACATCCAAGATAGTAATAATTCTCATGTGGATCTTCATCCATATAGGGTAGGTGAATTGGATCAGGTTCTTTCCAAATTATCTTAAGTGTTTTAGATTTACATTGGCCATAAACATAAGCGTCGTAAACCCTAGCTATGTAGAAATGGAGGCTTTGAAGAATAGTTCACTGGAGGTAGAGAGAGAGACTTCCTAGGGGTCATGGGGACTTCCTAGGGGTCCTAGTACACCTTATCATGCGTTAGGACCCCTAGCAAGTCCCGATGACCCCTTTTGACACATTGGAATGCTCAAGTGTGTCCGAAGGGGTCCTAGGACCCCTTCGGACACACTTGAGCATTCCAATGTGTCAAAATGGGTCATGGGGACTCCCTAGGGGTCCTTGTACACCTTATAATGTGTTAGGACCCCTAGGACCCCTTAAGACACACTTGACCATTCCAATGTGTCAAGAGGGGTCATGGAGACTTCCTAGGGATCCTAACCTATGATAAGGCGTACTAGGACTCCTAGGAAGTCCCCATGACCCCTAAGAAGTCTCTCTCTCCACCTCTAGTGGACTATTCTTCAAAGCCTCCATTTCTATGTAGCTAGGGTTTATGGCACCTATAAAAGGCACATTTAATACAAAGATTTAGCTGAACAGCTTTAAAGACCTAAAAGAAATGAAAAATAAATTTAGGCCAAAAATACATATCACATTTCTATATGTAGTACCATAAGCTTCAACAATCAAACCGGCTTCCTCTGCTAAGGCACAAAGAACTTCATTAATGTATGCTTTATGAGGAAGATTATAATTTCCATATTTCTACAGGAGATTCTCCAAAATTTGTATACAAAGGCATCCTATAGTAAAAAATGAAAATTTTCCCACAAAATATCCACAATTTGTATACAAAAGCATCATAGAGGAAAAATGAGAAAAAAATAATACCTAAAAGGTAAAATTTATCATTAACGCCGGTAGTACCAAGGTCATATTTGCTATCAAATCCTAGCCTATGATGTGGAAAATGAGCAAACCAAGTGAAATGAAAGGGAAGGGATTGATCAAATAGCGAAGGTGCATCAAATCAGATCAATATCATAATAAATACAGAAAATACTGTTACGAACAAAAATATTTGTATATTAATTTGTTACACCTTTTTCTTAGCTTATGTACCTTGCTACATGATTAGACATTTTCGTTAGCAGAACTGAATTTTAAGGTTAAGTTTTATAGATCATCTTTTTGATCCAAAGGATGCAGATCGACTACAATTCGTATACAAAAAGCATCATACAGGAAAAATGAGAAAAAAATAATAGCTAAAAGGTAATATTATATATAATATATTAGTATACATTAGTATATGTATTATATATATATTATATACATTAGTATATATATAATATATTATATATATTATATACATTAGTATATAATACATTAGTACATATAATTTTCATTGGTATATTATAGTACATTAGTATATATATAATATACATTATATATATCATATGCCTCTTTTATATATATATATTATGTCATGCCCCGCAAGGGAATCAGGGAAGAGAATAGAGATTCTCTTTGTAAAAGAAAACCTAAGTAATGATTTATGAAAATTTTTGAGCTTTTAAAATATTTATGCGAACAAAACATAAACTTAACTTAGAATCCTCCAAGGTTCCCTTTTTCATTTAAATGCATGATACGTTCAAGTCCATTAAGTAAACTAACAACAAGATTTATGTCTCAAAGAAAACTACATCATATCTCTAAGAAATACAAAGTATTTTCATTTCAATTTTCCATTTAAAACCATCTATATTCCTAAGTATTCTTTATGAACAATATAACCTTTAAATCAAATAGAATCATCTCAATCATTTGATACATTGCAAATAATACATTTGTTCTTCAATAGCCTTTTTCACTTAATCAATAATAAGAAGCATACTAACGTACTTGAAATGTTACCAAATCCTTTTTCTTTTCCAATCTACATCTTATACATAAATTTCACATCTCCCTTTTCCCTTTTCTTAAATCTACCCATTCCAAATCCATCATTTGAAATGACATCAATGATTACATTACATCCATCTTTGCTTGGGAGGTAACAATAACTTTATATCATGAAAGATAATTACAAAGCCTTCATTCTTCAAAAACTAGTACATAAGCAAGCATGAATCTTCAAACACTACATCTGCAAAAGATACCTTGATAAAAAGATTTACCACCCAACCATGTGGATACCTAAATGGCCTACTCCCCCATGCTAGGAGATAAACACCAAGGTCCATAAAGAAGGAATAGCTAGGCCAAACCTAGGGTTGGGTAACCTTTCCCAAATAGAAAATTAAAGAAGATCAAAGCGTAATCCTTTCCCCAAAAAGGTTCTAAGGCTTGGTAGAAACTCTAAGCAACAACCTAAGTGAGTGTCATCGCATAGCCCTCACTCCTTGGGTTGTCCTGGTACTAGCCACTCTAGGCCCCGACCCCCAAGTAGGCACATGCAAGATCGAATGCCTTTCATACAGACAAGAACCATGTGATCATACCTACTCATAGGTACCTTCTCCCACCCCCATCCATAGCCTTTACATGCAGGATTGAATGCCTTTCATACAGACAAGCACCATTCGATCATACCTACTCGTAGGTACCTTCTCCCACTCCCATCCATAGCCTTTACTAGCACTAATGGCATGGGTGAGGCACATTTAATATTTTTAATGTTTAAACCCATTCACATAAGTTTAATTAAGTTTTCACTTGTTAAATAACTCTTCATTCGGTTATCCTAGTTCTAGCCACTTAGGGCCCTAGCCTGACACTAAGAGCCACTCACTAGGTGTTGTTAGGTTTTCTACCCTTAACCCACATATCACAATTATATCATACATGTAGTAAAAACACATTATAAACACATTGAGAACTACTAAAAAGAATACAAAATAATAAGATAGCTTATGGAAGTTTAGGGAAATTAGGAACGTTTAAGGATGTTTAGAATGTCTTGATCCTTTTAGACAACTCTAAACCCTAAACTATTTCCTACACACATCCTAACCCTAATAAGGCATCTAAATGTACTGAACATAACCTCCACCAAACAAGTAATGGACAAAATTAAGGTTTACACAAAGTTTCATATACCAAAAGATAATGCTCCCTAAATTTCATTCTAAACTTGAAATTTGACTAAGCCTGAAATTGAATAAGTCTGATTTTATTAAAAATCTAAAAATTAGAAGTTACAACTTAACTCCTAGGAAGCTGAAACCTATCCCAATCAATTTGAAAGGTACCTAATCCCTTTATACAAGTATAACTTAAAGTATAAGAATATTTCCATTGCCATGACAAAATATTAAAAATGGCTCACATAATAACTTTTGTATTGTATAAATGACACACACAGGATACATTCGTATTAAAAGGATGGAATACTGCAATAATATAGAATTTGTATAACATATGGATGTCTGGAAAAGTAATACAATAATGTATACATGATCAGCAAAAATACAATAATGTATTACAATAATATAATAATGCATCAACATTCTATAATAATACATTATTGCAGAATACATTAATGTGTCAACCTTCTGCAATAATACATTATTACATAATACATCAATGTATTAACATTCTATAATAACAACACACAATAAAATAATAATACAGTAGTGCACCAATGTTCTGCAACAATAATACACAATGCTAAAGCAATCAAATCAATCTAAGACAAATTTCATACTATAAATCTATTTCTCAGGATGGATTCCAACCTGGAGTCCTCCAAAAATTGGTTGATGAAGGAAGATCAAATCCTCTCCAACTTTTCCAACACTCCTTTGAATCCCTCTGCTTGCAATCTTTCAGCCTCTACCTGTAACAATCCAATTGCCAAACTCCAAGAATAAGGAAATTCTCTCCTCAAAAATATAAATTTTCCTACAATAATAATACTAATCTTCTTCTTGAAATCAACTCTTCTCCCAACTCCCATACATAGGAAAGTATTTCTTGTAAATAGAATGGAGGAGGTGCTTGCATAGGTAATCCAACTGATGCAACCATCTCAACTATCCATTCGTTAATAGTTAATGGGATGGTTTGCAAAATCATTCCCGTCAAGGGAGAATAAATTTTAAATAAGACTATAATCTATGTTCCCTAAATTTCAGGGTGTTAAAATAAATAATATAATCTCAAAAATAATTTACTAACTTATTTAACTATGGTAATAGAATTTACTAATCCTATTTACCATTTATAAGGATAACATAGATTTTATCTAAAATAATTTTCGTTCACACTATTAATTAATTTATTATATAATAATATATATATTTAATATATGTATTCATAGGCATATGTGTGCACCCATATGCTTATGGTACATATACCATAAATAAGACACATTATAATTAATATTAAATATTAAAATAACGTTATTATAAAATATATTATTTATTCGTACACTAATCCACATTCTAAAATATATATTAGGTAGCTACTAACATAAGTTAGATTTTACCACTATTTATTTAAAACATTTTGTTATTAATTTTGTCATAGTCACTTTGTTATTATGAGTATTATAAAATAATACCATAAAATTATTCATTATTATTGATATTAAATCACATGATTCAATCACATGCCAACTCATTCCTAACAAGATATGCTAGTATAATAGTAGCTACTACTAAAGATAAATTATTAAATCATAACTTCAAATAAACAATGACTCACATCAATAATCTACTAAAAAAGTTGAGCATACCATGAAGTAAAAACTACCATACTCAAAACCTCATTCTCAAAAAAGACAAGAAACTAGCTACAAGATCCACAAAACCAGTAAACCAAGAGATCACATAATACATCCACACAAGGGACTGACTCAGCACTTCCCACCTAAGGATAAAAGGATTAAAGGTGAAGTTTCTTCCTATGGAACCTGGTGATATCTCTGTAACAACAACAATGATCGAGGATTTTGAGGGATCGCTCATACCTGTGGAGCCAGGTGGAGATGATACCCAGTACTTGCAATCCTGCATCACCAAGAAGAGATACATATACATATACATATCTATATATATATCTATATATATATATATATATATATATATATATATATATATATATATATATATATATATATATATATATATATATATATATATATATATATATATATATATATATATATATATATATATATATACATACATACATACATATGGATATACAAATCAGATATATACAAGCAGAGGACCATGATCGATACATCGTGTGGACCTCAGCTAAGTGAGTAACTATGACTTCGTCCTGAGTCATGAAAACACATCAGACACATATCCAGGAAACATAAAACATCATGATAATGGTTAGATTCAAATCCTTGGGTTAGATCCATAAAACATATAAAAATAGATGGCTTTCTAATCTCATAAACATATAAATGATAACCATAAATGAGCATATCCATCATATCATCATCCATAAAACATAAATGTAAATGTATAGCTCTGACCATCATAATAAAATGTCCAAATTAGAAAAGTCTAAGTATCACCATAGGAGAGGTATTACATATATATATATATGTGTATATATATATATATATATATATATATATATATATATATATATATATATATATATATATATATATAATATGTAAAAGTTCAATTTTTTTCATTTGCTCCCGCCCTTCTTTCATCGATCAGGGAATATCATGTACCCGATATGGAATCGAATAATCAATACCGAATTGGATTCCTGATTTTGGCCATGTAATATTTGACCAAAATATTCCCTGTCCCCATAGACCAGACAAACATGAGATTTTATACTTTTTTCACGCGTTGCAGAAAAAAAAATGTGATTTGGGGCCCATTGTTTGATTTTTGTTGACTTGTGGTTTCACCATGGGAAGCAGTAGTTGTCGAAAGGCTAAACGCAAAAGGAAGTTGATAGATGAAGAAATTCAAGCATATAGGGAAAAAGATAAGGAAAATCACCAAAGGAGAGAAGGTATGTTAAACATTAATCAAGGTGACCCCATAAATGTAGTTGTAAGTGAAGAGGATGTTGAATTTGAAAATGTACAGATGGAGATTGAAAATGTGGACTTAGGGAATGAAAATGTTGCACAAGAACCACATGAACATTACACATCTCCAAATTATATGTGAAATGAAGTCCCTTGCAATAAAGATAATCAAACTTCAAATTCGAGGCTTTCAAGAAGACCTGAATAGTTAATTGAAATTGAGGAGAACATTATGAATAATTGGGACAGAAAGAGGTCACATAGAACCGTTAGGTTGTGGGCTTCAAGACTTTATGATCAATTTTTTGGAAACAAGACATTGGTTGAGCAATGTCAAATTTTTTTGCAGTTGTTAAAGATGAAAAAGATGAGACATGTGCTTGTGAAATTGAAGATTAGGGTGAACAAGAAAATGGAGAGAAATGCCATTGTTTTGAAGAATCTTTTCAATTCTCTCAATAGCATTGGGAAGACTAGTAGAGAAAAAGACTAGAGAGTTGCTAGGAGGATTATTACAACCTCCTTAGTAAGTCATCAGTTGAGAAAGGCTCATTTGATGAGACAAACTTGTGTTGACTTCAATATAGACCGTACAATATTGGGTAGAGCACTTGTAAGAAGAGAAAGACTTGATGATCGACTTCAACTTGATACATGGGCTTATGGTGGGAGACTTCCATGTTTTGATACAAAGCTAACAGATGTTGTCAAGGATGAAATTCAACAATTTTGGGATGCTAACTCAAGAGTGTCACCAAATGAGAAGGATGTCTTGAAGTTGAGAGGTTGCAATTGAGACCACACTCCACATCCTAAACATTATGTGGAGGTAAGTCAAACAATGTTGTATAAAAAATTTTGTGAGACACATCCAACATTGAAAATATCACAAAGGTCTTTTGAATTTGTGAAGCCATTTTATTGTGTACCCCCTAAGATTTGGAATACATGTTGTTGCAAATATCATATTGAGTTTTCAATGCATCATCAGTTATTATAGTCCATTCGTTCTACTTTTCATACTAATGAAATGCTAGAGGATTGTGGTGCAAGTGGTCTTCCCAAATCATCAAGAGACTTGCTAGATCAATTTTTATGTCATAGAGATGATGGTTGCTTATTTTATTAAAAAGATTGCTTAAATGCCAAGTGCTCAGAATGTGGTGGCTTGTCCAAGTTTAGAACATGTTTTCATGAGGGTTTGGAACACAATTTTGGAAAGACACTCATCCAAAAAAAGTTATATGAAACGATGAAATATACATTGAAGAGTGGAGGTGAAGGCTCTAGATGTGAGTTAGTTGCAAAAGAATACAATGTTGCTAATTTTATCTCAGATTTCAAGACAAATCTTTTTTACAAGTATGCAAGGCATAGTCACAGGGCTCAATGGTTGGATCAACAATTCAAGACATGTAAGGACACTTTCCCCATTGGAACTATTATATCCGTTGTAGACTTTGCAGAGAACTATACATTGCAGCCCCAAAATGAGATGCAAGCTCAATATTACAATTCTTTTCAGGTTGCTATTTTTGTACACATCACATATAGACATTCCCCTAATAGCACAAAAGATGAGCAAAAGATAATCAGAGAGTACTTAAGGATCAATTGTGGATTTTAGGTGATGTACTTCTTGATGCTTGCTCTATTGTTGATTGGTGTAATTTAGCATTGTCATAGGGGGGGACTCTTAATTCTACAGTGCATAGATTCTTTTGGTTGGTTGAGGAGGGAACTATAGGAGATAGATTGGATTGTCAAATAGTGAAAGAATCTTCAAAAATGCATTCATTCTGAAGCTCCAATAGTAGTACATGGACCATTTGGACATGAGAGTTGGCTTTTTTTTGTCCCATGTGTTTTTAGTATGACTGGGATCATTGCGAGTCAAGTGAGTGGGTGGATACATGGGTTCCACAATATATAACTCCTTTATCTTTGACACTCTCTATAAGAAATGATGACATGGACACTTCAGTTGACTATGACCATCTTTTAGATCTTCTAAACCCAGGAGATGTTTTTTCATTGGTTGCACTGGAGGGGAATGATGAGAGGTCAAATTATTGGTTAGCACGTTGTGTACAAGGTAAACATAAGCTTTTACAATTGATGACAGATGGTGATGGGTTCACATATCCTACTGGTTTAGTTGTTGTTGTGGGAACATGGCTATGAACATACATGATTAGAAAGAATGGAGTTCCCGCATTTGAAGACTATGAGAAGCACAAAACTATTCTCATGTATTCACACCTTGTTATAGCAACAAATGTCAAGTTGTCAAAGCATCAAGGAAGACCAAAGACAAAATAACTTTGGACTATTAGTACTGCTAATCATGAAGCACTATTGGAGACCCTGAAGAAAAGAGATGACCCTTTAGGAACACTTGACTAGGTAATAAGTTAACTTAGTGCATTGTTTTCTAAGTTTGTTAAGCTTAATTTCAACACATTAATTTCACCTTTCTTAGATTGTATTTTGAGTCAATAAACTTGGTTTTGTATGTGGATTGTAACTTGTGCAGGAGCACCTATGAAGACACCTACGGTCACCATGTATCCAATCAGAGATAGAAGGAAAAAAGGATCCTTAATGGTTAATTGAGATCTTTTGAAGCCTATAATGGAAATTTGTAACAATCAATTTTATTTAAAAGTTAAATGTCCTAAAACTCTTCATAAGGACTTATGACCAAAATCATGTATGGGTGTCCAATAGTGCCAAGAAGGGATATTACATGTTATATACCTATGTCATTTGCATGGTTTGAATTCTTACATGTTTGATTGTTATTTCTAATGCTTTAAGGATATTATTTTTTATCATTTCAAACAATCTATAAAAGTTAAACCTCAAACATAATAAGCTCCACAGTTCAAATTTCACAAGCTTAATCATGATTAGTTTCTTAGTTCAAATTTCAAACATACCACTAACAATTAATTGAAAGCAGCTCAGCAGCATATCTTTCAAATTGGCAGCGATCTTCTTTGGCTTGTATCTTAGACCTCATGAGAGGTATCAACAAACCATCAAGGGCTATGGGATTGTGTTTCTGAGGTCTACAATAACCTCTCTTAGTTTTGGGTGATTCAACATCGTTTGCATTTGGCAAGGCAATCTCAGTCAACGCCAAAACTTGTAGTAAGGGTTAGTTGAAAGTGACTCAGCAGTATATCTTTCAAACAATCTAACCTAACATCAAACTATCTCCTCCATCAGCTCCATTTGGCTGGGTAAATGCCAGTGACAACCCCATTCCACCCACGGAGTCACCAGAATGCTCACGACCACACTTGACCCAAGTGACGCCAAGGTGCACTAAGCACAATTAGGCAATGATCTTCCCTAGCTGATATCTCAAAGCTCGTGAGAGGTATGGACAAACTATCAAGAGCTACAAAATCATTTTTTTGAGGTCTACAATAAACTCTCTTGGTTTTGGGTGATTCAACTTCATTTGCATTTTGCAAGGCGATCTTAGTCGATGCCAAAACTTGGAGTGAGGATCAATTGAAAGTGGCTCAACAGCGTATCTTTCAAACCGTCTCACCTAGCATCAAACCATCTACTCCATTAGCTCTAGTTGGCCAGGTAAACACCAATGACAACCCTATTCTACCCACAGAGTCATTGGAATGCTTGCGACCATGCTCGACCCAAGTGACCCCAAGGTGCACTAAGCACGATTGGGCAGTGATCTTTTAGGGCCCGTATCTTGGACCTCATGAGAGGTATCAACAAACTATTAGGTCCTACAAGATCATGTTTTTGAGGTCTACAATAACTTCTCTCAGTTTTGGGCGATTCGACTTCGTTTGCATTTGGCAAGGCAATCTCAGTCGATGCCAAAACTTGTAGTGAGGGTAAGTTGAAAGTGGCTCAGTAGCGTATCTTTCAAACTGTTTGACCTGACATCAAACCATCTACTCCATCAGCTCTGGTTGGCTGGGTAAACTCCAATGACAATGTCATTCTTCCCACAGAGTCAGCGGAACGATCGTGACCATGCTCAACCCAAGTGACCCCAAGGTGCACTAACCACGATTGGGAAGCAATCTTCCGGGGCTCATATCTCAAACCTCATGAGAGGTATCAAAAAACTATTAGGTGCTACAAGATAATGTTTTTGAGGTCTACAATAACCTCTCTCAATTTTGGGTGATTCAACTTCATTTTCATTTGGCAAGGCAATCTCAGTCGATGCCAAAACTTGCAGTGATGGTCAGTTGAAAGTGGCTCAGCAACGTATCTTTCAAACCATCCAACATTGCATCAAACCATCTACTCCATTGGCTCCAATTGGCTGGGTAAACACTAGTGACAACCCCATTTAGCCCATGGAGTCACTTGAACACTCGCGACCACGCTTGACCCAAGTGACCCCAAGGTGCACTAAGCACAATTGGGCAATGATCTTCCATGGCTCATATCTCATAGCTCGTGAGAGGTATCAAAAAACCATCAAGGGTTATAGGATTTTGTTTCTAAGGTCTACAATAACCTCTCTTAGTTTTGGGAGATTCAACTTCCTTTGAATTTGGCAAGGCAATCTCAGTCGATGTCAAAACTTGCAGTGAGGGTTTGGTTGAAAGTGGCTCAACAATGTATCTTTCAAACCATTTGACCTAGCATTGAACCATCTACTCCATCAACTCTAGTTGGCCGGGTAAATGCCAATGACAACCCTGTTCTTCCCATAGAGTCACTGGAACACTCGCGACCATGCTCGACCCAAGTGACCCCAAGGTGCACTAATCATGATTGGGTAGTGATCTTCCAGGCCTCGTATCTTGGACCTCGTCAAAGGTATTGAAAAACCATTAGGTGATACAAGATTCTGTTTATGAGGTCTACAATAACCTCTCATAGTTTTGGGCGATTCAACTTCATTTGCATTTGGCAAGATGATCTTAGTCAATGCCAAAACTTGTAGTGAGGGTCAGTTGAAAGCGGCTCAGCAACATATCTTTCAAACCATCCAACCTAGCATTGAACCATCTACTCCATCGGCTCTAGTTTCTTGTGTAAACACTAGTGACAACCCCATTCCACCCACAGAGTCATGGGAACGCTCGTGACCATGCTCGACCCAAGTGACCCCAAGGTGCACTACGTATGATTGGGCATCAATCTTCCATGGCTCATATCTCAGACCTCATGAGAGGTATCGAAAAAATGTTAGGGGCTATAGGATTATGTTTCTAAGGTCTACAATAACCTCTCTCAGTTTTGGGTGATTCGACTTTATTTGCATTTGGAAAGGCGATCTCAGTCAATGCCAAAACTTTCAGTGAGGGTTAGTTGAAAGTGGCTCAACAGCATATCTTTCAAACCGTCTAACATTGCATCGAACCGTTTGCTCCATCATCTTTGGTTGGCCAAGTAAACACCAGTGACAACCTCATTCCTCCTGATGAGCCTTAATTTTTTACAAAAATTAGGGCCTCCATTTGAGAAATAATGTTGGAGATTTGATAAGGTTGTCATTGATGTGATTGAAGGTTTTTTGGTTGCTCACAAGATATACAAACACATACTATTAAGTGGAGATAAAAACTAAGATAGATAGCAAAGACTATTGAATAAATAGCGTCGACAACTATGCAACTTGGTAACATTGGAACATTAAGCATCATATTAGCATTCGAATGGAGTGAAGTATACACACCTGCAATTAATGATCAAAGTCAACCCAAATAAATTTCATTTCCTCGTAGATGTTAACAATTGCAGCATATTACCAAGATCACAATAAACATATTATTTGGAAGAATATTACAAGAGGCAGTGAAGTAAAACTCGTCATGAATGTCCAGTCAACACTAATCAACCCTTGAAGCAACAACTTCATCAAATGAAGAGAACACAACATGATTTAAAGATTGATTAAACATATGCATATGAAGACATTTGAAGGAGCCATGTAGTAATAAAAAATAAATATACACAGTGCTGAACATAGTTTGAAGGCAGTATTAAAATCATTAAATGAACATTTGAGAGACAATATATTCAAGAGATGTGTTTTTGTAAGTCTAAGGGATATTATGTTGCACAAGCAATCGTATATTATACACAATGGAAAATTCAATAGTCACATGTCATATCTATCAATGGTAATATCAAAGATTGGAAATGAAGACCATAAGCTTATACGATAATGGAGATTTTTTATAGCATCAAATGAAGGCTCCTGCATACATGATGATATTGAAACATTATTGCCGACAGTTAAAATTATTATAAATGCGAACAAAAAGAATTGAAAATGATAATATATGAAATTAGTAATGAAGGTATGAGACTAAATGCACACACAATGAAAAATAGTGACATAATTGATGGTATAGAATTTGTATACGAAAATTCAAAGAAGTGGTAAACACAACTCTCATATTAGCAATGATTGAAGTTTTAATTTAGTGATGAAGAGCAGATGGCATGGTTTTTGTTTTGCAGAGAAATGATATTCAGTATCGGTACTGGTGGCCTCATCATCATCTTAGGCACAAGGAAAGTTAAGCACTAGAAATATAGGAAATCTATAGAAGTTAAACCTCAAACATAATAAGCTCCATGAACAGGGTATTCCAGAGTAAAGAAAAACAAATGTAGCTTCAACAAGATATAATTTAAATCATAATGATAATCATAGTCAAGATATAACTTCACCATTCAATTCCATAAACATGAATAATAAATATGTATATACAAAAGATGACACAAATATAACATATAAATGAACATGTTCTATATATACAAAGTATCAAATGTATCAAAAGTATCTCCATATACAAATATGGCACATGCCATTTCAAAATGTCTACAAAATCAATGTTTTAAGGTGTACAATGTGGCATATATGCCATCTCAAAATGTGCCAAGTGGCATCTCTAGATGACCACAAAACTAAAACTACATCCTATGCCATAGGGGGATCATCCAAATGTAGCCTCTTTGAAGAAGTGTTGGGCTCTGATTGATCTTGCATAAAAAATGAGTTCAAATGGACTAGTTAGATTGCTTACTTTATATGATTTGTACATATATATATATATATATATATATATATATATATATATATATATATATATATATATATATATATATATATATATATATATATATATATATATATATATATATATATATATATATATATATATATATATATATATATATATATATATAAAATTCAAACACTAATTTAATTAAAATTATAACTGAATACCAATATTTGTACCTGGTCTCTCGAACGCTGACCACAATCAGGTGTCCTAGCATAAGCCCTGGCTAGCGAAGGGACCATGCCAATAATACCAACTCTGACCTATAAATATATATTTGCAATAATGAGATTAGTAGAGTGGTGTAACATAGAGTAATAAATCTACAAAATAGGATGATAGCATAATAAAATTACAAATTGATTGAACTAAAATTAAAACTTACATCTGGTGATCCCTCCTCTGGAATAGTGGGCTGGGTCAACAAAGATACAAAAGATTCTCATGGGCCCTCCCTCACAGTCAGAGTAACCTATGAGAGTAAAAGGATTGTCAATTATATATCAATGTACTTCATCATAACAACCTTGGTTACAAAATACAAACACAAATATGTAAAAAGTCTATGTACAATTGGGCTATCACTCTGAATCTAGATGTCTATAATCCTATGCTCTCGAACTAGTGTCAGGACATCATCAATAGCCACACCCTATACAATGAAGTGCAAGTAAAATATTTATTACTACACACAAGTGGCATACATATGCATGCATAATTAATCTTAAACAATTAACTACCTTTCCTTTGTCGACACTTGATGAAGGAACCCCCTCATGCCCCCCACTAACATCGGCTGTAGCCTGCAAGAACACAATAAGATGAAATATATTAGTAAATGTATGAATTTTATTGCTCTAATTGATAGAGATTTAAGCATGTACACCAAATGATATAAAAAAAACTAATGGGTACATAATTTATAATATACCATATAGTCATCAGGGCGAAATGAAATGGCTGAAAGTGTGGACTCATCTACCTATCTTACCTCCTCCTGTGTCATCAACTGAACATAAATGGAAAAAATATATATACATAAGTGCATGCAATCATTAAAACTAATCTAAATAAATAAATTATTTTTAAATTAAATAAGTCATGTGACAAATTTATTTATAATGTTTAATCTTACTATATCAACAAGAGTCAATGGCTTTGCGTACACCTCCTGAGCACTCTCATGAGATGTAGATGCTCCATGAGGTGTTGCAGCCTCTGCAATTGCATCTCCTGTATCCTCCTCATCAATAACATGTAACTAATATGTATCAGCATTAGTAAGCATTCCAAGGCACATATTTCTACATATAATGCAAATGTGGGGCTCGCATACATGTGAACTCCGATGAGATGTCGATGTGCCATCATCATCCACAGTAGGAGGCAACACTGACCTGGTCTTCCTGATCAACTTATCACTCAGTAAATGAATGGCCCTAATAGTCTGTGAGGTAGCCTCTACAATGATATCAAGATGCTGCACTGGAGGAGGGGGTGTGACATCAGTGGGGGGGACAAAGGTAGTGGACTTTTTGCACTGGGAAGATGGCCTAGTCTGAGGAGCTCCTTCGCCTATGCCCATGTTGGGCCTCATACTCCAATAATTAACATGGTGACCAAGAACAAACTCAGCATATGATTTTTTTATGAAATAAAATGGGACCTCCAAATTGCTATGGGGTGGTTTATCAAAAACCATCCACCAGCGATCCCAAAACTGTGTGCACATTGCTTCATTTGTGCACCATTTTATTGATAATTTGGGCTTTTTGGGGTCAACTTGTATTCTAGTTTTAGGATTAACAAAAAGGGTGGCTATATCTTCCTTACTTATATTAAGGGCCACAATCCCATCATGGTGAAGCCCATCATCAAATTGGGTGTGCATATCATCACGCCACTGAAGAGTAGCATTATGTTGTTGTGTGAGTGTGTCAATATTTTGAGCAATTGTATTTAGTGTGGTAAGCATGGGACCTAATGTAGGTATATTTTGATACATGTTTTGGAAATCTCATATTGTATTCAAATTTTCTTGTATCAAATCTTGTAAAGATTTAGGGTTTAGATACAGGGGATTGTTTTTGGGATCGTTATTTGGTGCAGGAGGGTTATTTTCTTCATTGTTGTCAACCATGCTTGATTAAAGAAAAAAAAAATCTAAATTTCAATCTGATTTCATATATTATTAAAAATATAAATACAAAACGCTATTTTAATAAAAAAAGCTACATTTAGCATGAAAAAAATAATTTAATTACCGAATATGTTAGGGAGTCAAATTTGTTGTTGCCAAAATTAGATACCTGAAAATATGTCGGGTATATGATATAACCAAGCCGTTTTAGCAAGAGAAAATGTGGAAAGAAATGAAGAAAAGGGCACGCAGGTTTCAGATTTATGCCATAGTTATCGAGTACCCAATAATATATCAGGTACTAGATATTGTATCGGGTACCTGATTATGCCTGTGCTTTGGTGTCAAGTTTTCCCAAGTGTACTGATACCTAGGCCTACTAAAAAGTCAACAAGCATTTTCATGCACTTTTGAATGAGTGAAAAGTGAATATTTTTCACATCGCCACTTTTTGGCCCCTCATGATCTTGTACATACCCTTGGCAAAGGATAAAGTTTTCCTCTATCACTTGATATCAAGAAAAGATGGCAATGCTCTAATTTATTTGGTGATTAAGTGAGTAAAGTGTTTGTGGGATCTCAAAACCGGTTAGTAAAGCTCCAAATCTTTTGGCGACCTGGTGAACAAAGCAAAGTTGAGATGTGTCTTCTTTAGCCACCCATTCTTGGAATGAAAAGGTTAAGTTCAATAACCTTGGGATATTAGGTGAATGTAATGGTTGCTGATTCTCATAATTAAAAGGTAAAGGTTTAATGGATTGATCGATTCAATGACAACCGTCAATTATTCCTAAGATCTACGGTCAGTGTGTAATCTCAAGATATAACCTAAGGTATGAAAAGAATTCAGCAAATGGGAGATATGGGTTATTCAGTCAATCTCAAAGCCTGACCATGGTTAAGCATTTCTTTTTGAGAATGTGAGATAACCTTGTTACTTGAATCGCAAGATGAAATGAGAGTTAGGCATGGCTTTCCAAGATTAAGAGATTTAGCTATTTGTTGATTCTCCAGATGTGACTGTGGTTAAAGTATTATGTTTCACAGTTTATAAAATCCTTTGTTCACTGAATCTCCAAATGATTGCTGAGTTAAGGAAAAGGTTGTGAGAATTGGTGAAGTCTTTGGTCGCTTATTCTCTAAGTTTAACCATGATTAATCTGAGTGTTCTAAGAATGTGAGATTTCCTTTAGTCACCAAATCTTTGATTACAGTGGGGACATGATAAGCTTTAAAAGGTAGTCTAAGGACCATTGATCATCTCTGGGATCAATGATGGTCGCTAAATCTCTAGATAAAGTCATGAGTTAAGAGATCACTTCGAGATTCTGTGAATGGCCTTATTGTTGGATCTCCAAACTTAACCTTAGATTAACAATTCTTTCAGAGATGATGAGTTCCTTTGTTCGTTGGATCTCTGAAACATGTCTGTTAAGTTTTCATGCCAATCAATGTTATGAGCCATTACCATGTGGAAAATGGTATTCTACCAAGCTGGAAAAAGTAAAATACTGTCAAATTAGGTTTTACCAAGGGTTTTCATTAGTAATTAAGGGTTTTAATGGAAAAAATCCATGATCATTGCTCTCACACTCTATTTTTTATTTTTTAAATCATCCTGTCAACATCCACGCCACAGCTAGCTATGATTTGAAGGTTGGTAATATGCAGAATTGAATGCAGAAGTGACTAATGATGGATTTTCTATGATTTGGCATTCATACACATGTGACTCTTGAAGTATATAGACATGACTGGATTTCTTTTTGTGCTCAAATTTATTCTAAAGATAATTGAGATTACTGGTGCTGAGGTAGAGAGTGAAAAGTAAGAAAAGTTATAGTACTATGAAGCTCTTGTTCTATCAAGATGAGCCATCCAGAGGTGAGTGTAGCATCATCCAGTGGAGCTACAAAAGAACAGAGTGGAGAGGATAAGGGAAAGATGAATTATTTAGATGAGTTCGTCAGGCTGCTTCCTGGTTCAAATCAAAACAAGAAGGCTATTGACACAGCATTTGAAGATATCATGGACAATTGTAGGGACCCTATCTCTCCTTTGGGTTCAAGTTTTACCATCTTCTCATACTTTTATAATAATTGGCATAAGGCTATACCTATTTTTAATGCTTGGGCATTGGGAATGGAAAATCTAATTGTGCCTGATGTGTTCTTAGATGTTGATTTAATTATTGAGTTGGCTAGGTTGTATGACCCCATTTCTAAAACCATTAGGTGTGAAGACCAATCTATTTTTATTTCCTTGGATAGGGGGTCTTTCATGAAAGAATTTGATTTTTATGCCTCTTCTTCCACTGAAATAGATTTGAAAAAATAAAGGCAGAGGTATGCCAGTAATTTTGGGTCAGTAAAAAGCTAGATAGTCAAGCATATGCCCAAGTGGGGTAAGTACATAGCCTCTCTCCTAAAAAGTCTAAATGCCCCTTTTATATTTTCATCCCTCAATCATTACATGAAATTCTTGTGTCATGGGTTGTGTAGGGTTCTAGGCATAGATGGGGATGAAGATAAAATGCCTGCTGAACTTTTTAATGATAATCCTAGATCTTCAGAATTCTCACATCAATACTAACTATGATTACATCTAGCATGTAATTGATAGAATGCATGAGAGGTTTATGTTTGTCAAGGAGAGTAAGAGACCTATTAGATTCATGCATTACTCCCTTCTTATGCATTTGATTTTGTACCACCATGTTAATGATCTTGATGCAAGAATGTTGAAGTTAAGGACTTCTTTTGAGGGAAATCCCAACCCAATGTAGTATTGGTTGAGAGCATGGAATTACACATCCAATGAGTGTAACTTCTCCATTTTCTAGAATTATTTTGTTCATCCAATTCTTGAGATGTTGGGAAAAAATGTTGTGAGGCTATCAACTAAGGTCTTGAGGGTGTTCAGACCAATGCAGTATGAAGATAAATGGCTAGGGAACCACAATTGGGGAGAGTTCTACCTGGGGGGAAATTTCATAGTTATTAGAGTTTATGGCTGCCCTCAACCTCCACACCTAATTCCTAAATTTGCACCTCCTAGGGTTGCTATGATGGAATTTATCTGGCAATTAATATGGATTGACAAAGAGCACTTAGGACCTCATATGAAGGGTACCTTCACACCGAGGCAATCCAAAATTGGTAGCTTCCTGATTAGAAAAAAAGCACTGGACCAGGTCATTAGCTAGCTCAATCACTTCAAGATGACTATAGGTACCTATTGGTATGTTGATTCTGAGGGTTTCATCAAGATTTCTAGGATGACCTTGATCCCTAACATTGGAACAATCAAAGAGCATGAAGGCCTGGATGAGGAGGATGTGATAAGAAACATGCTAGACCTAGATGAAGCAGGGAGAAGGTGGACCAAATATTTTGACTTGCTAGACATAAAGGTCAAACTCAAGTAGGTAGGGATTCCTTTTGGTGGTTATTTACCTTAGCTCCCATATCTACAAAGAATGGAGAAAATGATAGAAATGCATGGCACCCTATCTAGCCAGTTGGAAGGGTTGCTTGAGGAGAAGTTGGATGTGCCAAGAAATTATTCTACCTCTGAGCCTGAGGAATTCAATGATGAACCACAAGAGGGTGGAAGTCCACCTCAAGGTGAAGGCTCACTAATTATTGAATTGAAAAAATACCCATAGGAGGAAGGGGATACTTCAGAGCCCCCATTGAAAAAATAGAGGCTTGAAGTAGGTGAGCCTTCTAAGAAGAAAAAATAGAAGAAGGTACTTGACAGTGCTTTAGCTCTTGTGCCTGGTAATAGAGCCTACCATCATCAACTAAGAAAGGCTATCAGGGAAGGCAAGAAAGTTGTATCAAAAGAAGAAGAGGATTTACCCTTGTTATTGGGAAAGGATGAAAGAGAACTTTACCAAGAGGAGTTTCTCAATGATGACCAGTTCATCCAAAGAAAAGAATTCAGGGATTTCCTCATTTGGAGGAAACAAGATGAAGTAAAAAAGACCCTTCCTAATGGAATGCAACCAAGTGAAGAGGCTTTGAGGGCTCTAACATCATATGATCCTAGTCTTGAGAGGATTACTATGGAGGAAGCAAGGGAAATGGTTAAATCAAGTGGCATGCTTCTAACTCCTAGATGGGACTTGACCTTTGCCTTCATCATTGATCAAATTAGAAAGTAGCCAAAGGGAAGCTTTTCATATGAAGTGTAGATAGATGACATGATCAGAGGGAGTGGTTATGACCCCAAGTCACAAGCTATTGCACTTTATTCTTTGGCCCCTAGAACTCAGAAGCCATCTCTCGTAAGTATTGAGGACAAGATGGAAGGAAATAAAAATTGTTTGGACTATCTAAAACACCACTAATCTTGAGGTGTCTAAGGCAGTAACACACTTTGCTCACCTGAATGAGGCCAAAACCATCCAATTGTTAGAGAGGTATGACAAATTATTTGAAAATTCAATGAAGGTTGCTAAGGATAGGGATTTAAAGCTCATGGTAATCAAGAAAATGGAGGGTGAATTGGAAGAGCAAAGGGCTAAGCTTGAAGAAGCATCTAAGCTAGTGCCTCCCCCTCCTTTGCAAATTGAGGCCCCTCCTCAACTAGAAGGAGAGGTTCCTTACCAGCTAGTGGAAGATCTAGAAAAAGTGAGGCTAGATGCAACCTTAAAGACCATGGCTGATGTTGTGCAACATAGATAGGCCATAATAAAAGATAAGATGGATTCAGTCCATCAATCAGTTGTCTTGTTGCATAAGGAAAATGAAAAGGTGAATGAGTCATTGAATACCTTGGAGCCACTCTATAGCATCTGGTCAGGAAGGAACTTGTTATTTGAAAAGCTTGATGCCCTGTAGGAACATAAGCCCAATTTCCCTAAGGTGGTGACTGAGGTCTATGAGAAAATTGGATTGGTAACTGCTCTTTAAAAGTTTTTAAAGGGAAAGTCTAATCAAATAAATGCCAAGTTAGCTATCTTTGACAAGGATTACAGTAAGTACCTACCCTCATTGTATAGTGATGATGGAAATATAATCATTTTAGATGAATGGAAGCTAAGCATGGGATAGATAATAATCAAGCAGGAGGCTTTTCTTGAGAGTGAAAATACTTTGGACGTGTAGGGTTGTAATAATATGATTGATAACCTGATAAAGGTTAAAAATGACTGTACAAGGTTTGTCACAGATGTAAAGAGGATCATTGATTCTAAGTGGGAGGTGTAATTGAATACATTACAAGAGCTATAGAGTTTTAATTAGCTATCTGATGGTGATGTAGTAGCCTAGGAAAAGAATATCAAGAGGAAGTAGAAGAAGCCAACTGTCATAGAGCTAGAAGCAGAAGAAGAAGAGTGAAGTACACATGGCACCTGATCCAGAATTATAGGGAGAGCATGTACTGAACAAAGGATGATGTAAGTTAACTTGTAATGGTGGTCATCATTCATGCAACAAATCAAGTAACTACTCTGAAATATCTCCAAATAAAGGTGCCACATGTGAAGGTGCTAGTAGTTGTGAACTACTTTCTATTTTTCTAGTCCTTGTCATTATGGTTTGTACTTTTTGTCTATAGTGCAAGTCATTTTCCTAGCCATCCAAAGCTTGTTGCATCCTTTTGAGGATTCCAAGATGGCTAGTGGTATAAATAGCAAGTTTTGCTCATTTTTTAAGGGTGGTTGAAGTTTTTTGTAAAGAAAGTATTGAATATAGGATCCGACTTCTTTAATTTTTTGTTAAAATTGTATAGATACAATTGAAAATTAATACAAATACAATGGAATTTTGTTGCTATCTCTTGTTGTCTTTGTGTATGGATGCTTTGATTTTCTTATGCATTAATTTTTAAGGCTCTTTAATGTGTTGTTCACAAGGTGAATATAGGGTTTGAACTCAAGTTTCTCTCAAGGAGAGAGTAAATCTTCAGGGAGGTCTCTAGGAATTGAATATCTATACATGAATTTGATGGTAGGGTTGGGAATTGGGAGAATGAATTATTAGGCATTTCATTCAAATTTCAGCATCCTTGTGTTAATAGGATTCTATAGATGTTAGGTTTTCACTCTGGCCCAATGAATAAGGCACTGGTTTTAGCTTGATTTGCATCTATTCACCACTAAAATATCAAAAAACTATTCAATTTACTTTTATTTGTATGTTTCTGAATTGTATTGACTATGTCAAGTACATAGATCAATTTTATAATGCTTTGTAGAAGCAATTGAGAAAGGTAAACCCACCTGAGTTTTACACTCAAAGTGAAGAAGGCTTAAAGCCTTAGTACCTTAGCATTTAGACTGTGTTGGATGTAGTAGTTGGGAATGCATGATTCTTAAGTTTAGTAAGTTTTCTAAATATTTCAACCATCTACAAGTTTAAGTGCTAACAATAGGCTACTTCTTTTAAGGCATGGCATTGCTATCTAGGTCTTGTAGCACCCTTTCTTGGTTCTTAGTCTGCCCTACTACTTCTCCTTTGAATAGTACCAGGTCATCTACATTGAAGACTGGTGAGATAGATAGGTCTGATGGTAGTTCTACTTTGTAAGCATTTTCTCCATACTTGGCCCAAATTTTACAAGGCCCTACTCTCTTCATTTTTAGTTTGGTAGGCATGCTTTTTTGCATCCTATCTTTGCTCAAGTGAACCATCACATAGTCACCTATTTGGAACTGAACTTCTTTCCTTCTCTCATCCACTTTAGCCTTTAGTTTTTTAGTAGCCTCTAGGATGGCTCTCTTGACCTATTCTTGTACCTCTTTAATGGTTTGAGTAAAGTCCTCTGCTTGGACACTCTTCATCTCCATAGCACCAAGTTCTCTTAGTTCACACACCCCTCTATGATGTCTACCATATACAACTTCAAAAGGACTCCTACCTGTAGTCCTATTCTCACTATCATTGTAGGCATACTCAACTTGTGGAATGACTAGATCCCAAGTCTTCCATACTCCTTGGTTAGACACCTCAGCAAGTTGCCTAATACTCTATTAATAACTTCACTTTGACCATCATTTTGTGGATGGTAAGCTGAGCTAAATGATAGGTTAGTTCCAAGCCTTTTCCATAAGGTTTTCCAAAAATGACCCATGAACTTGCTATCCCTATTAGACACAATGCTTAATGGGAGTCCATGAATCCTTACAATCTCCTTAAAGAAGAGATGTGCTATATAAATAGCATCATGAGTAGTTCTACATGGAATTAAATGACTCGTCTTAGAGAACCTTTCTACTACCACATAGATGATATCCATATATGTTTTTGTTTTAGGGAGTCCAACCACAAAGTCCATGCTCACACACTCCCAAGGCCTATTTGTAACTGGTAATGGTTGATAAAGCCCTACATTTCTTGAGCATCCTTTAGCCCTTTCTCATATACCACATTGTTCCACATACCTCCTTACATCCCTTGGAAACTTAGGCCAATAATAGTACCTCTATACTAACTCCATAGTTTTATTGATACCAAAATTCCCACTTATGCTCCCATTGTGCTTCTTTTGGATTAGATTTTCTCTTATGGATCCTCTAGGCACACATAGCTGATTGCCTTTTGAACAAGAGTCCATTTTGAAGAGTATAATCTACATATTCACTATGGTAGTGATTTTCAAACTCATTTCATACCTTTTAGGTTGTTGAGAAGTCTTCATCCTCCTCATAGAGATCCTTGAAACTTTCTATCCCTATGCTCTGGAATTGTACTTCTTGGATAGTCAATCACTTCCTGCTTAAAGCATCTACCACCTTATTGAGCTACCCCTTCTTATGCTTGATGGTAAAATTAAAGGATTGGAGGTACTCCATCCACTTCAAATGTTTGTTGCTAAGCTTCTCTTGAGTGTTAATGTAGCTCAAGGCTTGGTTATCAGTGAACACCACAAATTCCTTTGGGAGAAGGTAATGTATCCACTTCTTGAGGGACGACTGAACTAGTGCATACAACTCTAGATCATAGGTTGAATACCTCTTCTTTTCTTTATTGAGTTTCAAACTAAAAAATTCCATAGGCCTTCCCTCTTGACTCAAAACACCCCCTACTGCAATACCACTTGCATCACACTCTAGTGTAAACAATTTGTCAAAAGTAGGTAGGAGTAGGATAGGTTTGGTAGCTACCTCTTGCTTTAATGTTTGGAATGCTTTGTCAGCTTCCTCAGTCCACTTGAACTTAGTCTTAAGTCCTTCTTTGATGGTATCAAGTACTAGTGCACATATGCCACTAAAGTTTCTTACAAATTTCCTATAGAATTGTGCCAAACCATGAAAACTTCTAACTTCAGTCCTTGTTTTAGGGGTAGGCCAATTCAAAATTGCCTCCACTTTGCTTGGGTCCATCTTCAAGGTACCCTTGGACACTACAAATCCTAAGTAGACTAGCTCATGCTCCAAAAACTCACATTTCTCTTAGTTGATTGCCAACGCCTCCTCATGTAACCTCTTCAAGACTAACCTTAAATGATCAATGTGTTATTCTTTGGTTTTTCTATAGATGAGGATGTCATCTAGGTACACCACCACAAATCTACCAATGAAGTCTTTCAAGACCTCATTCATCAACCTCGTGAAGGTGATTGGGGCATTGGTAAGCCCAAATGGCATCACAAGCCATTCATACAACCCATATGTGGTCTTAAAAGCTATCTTCCATTCATCACCCTCCTTAATCCTTATTTGATGATACCCACTTTTAAGATCCAACATTGTAAAATACATAGCACCCCCTAAATAGTCCATCAAGTCTTCTATTTTAGGAATTGGGAATATATACATAATTGTAATCTTGTTGATGGCCCTTGAATCAATGAAAAGTCTCCACTTGCCTCCCTTCTTTGATGCCAACACCACCAAGACTACACATGGACTAATACTCTTCTTGATTAGTCCTTGATCTAGTAACTCTTGCACTTGCCTTGCCACTTGTTTTGATTAGGGGTAAGCTTATGTGCTACTTTATTAGGTAGAGATGCACCAAGTACAAAATATATTTGATGGCTTATAGCCCTTCCTAGAGGAAGTGTTGCAGGTGCTCCATCACTTACTATGTCTTGGTATTCTTTCAACATTTTCTTCACCTCCTTAGGTGTCTCTATCTACAACTCATGTTCTTCCTCCTTTGGCTTCACAACAATGGAACATCCCACTATTTCATCATCATGTAACAAGTGTAAGAATTCCTTACCATTGTTAAGCAACACACTAGGTTTCCTTGAGGCTCCCTCATCATTCTCTATCAGAGACTGAATCTTGAATGTTTTACTATCTTTCTTGAAGGAAATGGAGTTCTCTCCATCATAGATCACCTTCCTATCAAATTGCCAAGGTCTTCTGAATAGAAGCTGGCAAGCATCCATGGGTAGTACATCACAAAGGATCTTGTCCTTATACCCTCCAATAGAAAACTCCACCCAATTTTTTTCATTCACTAACACACTCTGCTCTTGATTCAACCAAGTCACCTTGTATGGGTTAGTATGGGGAATATTTGTGAGCTTTAACTTCTTTGCTACTTCATCTAAGATGATGTTGTTAGTTGACCTTGAATCAACTATCACCTTGCAAACTTTGCCTTGGATCTTGCATCTAACTCTAAAAAGAGCTCTTCTTTGTTTGGGTTCTCCTTGGGTAGGTTGTCTAATGAGTACTCTCCTAAACATTAGATTCTCCCCCATCTCTGATTCTATTTTTCTAACCTCATTGGTGCATGAACTGGTTCCATCTTCTTGGCCATAAGCTACCCTCTTCTCATTGCTAGAGCTTGTAGGTTTATCAAGACACCTATAAGCAGGGTGTCCAAGTTTTCCACATTGGTAACATTTCAATATGGCAAAGTAGGAGCTGCTTCTTCCTGTACTCCTTCCTCTACTTGTTCCACCATGAGAACCTCTTCCTCTACTAAAATTAACTCTAGTACTAGTCTCTGCAATTTTTGCAAGGAGTCTATTCTCTCCTTGGTTTCTTGAGTCACCTCCTCTGCCACTAGAACCTCCTCTTTGACCCCCTCTAGAGTCCCTACCTCTACCTTTGTTTTTAGAATCGGTCTCTTTCTTCCTTCTCTAATTTTATTCTATCTTCTATTCCATATGTTGACACCCAAGAACTGTATTAGGAGTGAACAAATTCATCTCCTTTTCTATACTCCATTTTAACCCACTCAAATATCTTGCCACTTTGATGCTCTCCTCTTCCTTCACTTTGGATCTTAGGCTCAACTTATGAAATTCTTCAGCATAGGTGGAAACATCCATATCCTTTTGTCTTAGATTCAACCTTCTTCTATGCTACTAGATTTCAAATTCTACAGGCAGGTAGGCTTCTTTCACCTTGTTCACCATAGCTTTCCAATTAGCAATTGGATTTTTACCTTCTTTCTCCCTTTCTTCTTGGAGATAATTCCCCCAAGTTAGAGCTTGGCCTCTTAACCTTGATTTGGCCACTTTGACCTTTCTTGCTTCAGAAATCTCTTCACATTTGAAGTGATTCTATATGCCCTCTATCCATTGCATGACTAGCTTTGTGTCCATTTTGCGAGTGAGTAATGGGACACCTTCAAGTGCTTTGCTAGTGATGGCTTTAATTTCTTTCAAGAACTACTCATCTTTAGCTGGAGGATCAGGCATAGGTACTTCATCATCTATAGTCTTTTATTTTTCCTTGGCATCCTATTCCTCCATTCTATCATTAACCTTATCTTCTTTACCTTGGACATCATCCAAGAGTTGTTCCAACTATACCAATCTTTCTTGCAGGAGTTTATTAGCTTCCTCCTAGTCTTCTACCTTCTTTTCTAGCTCTGCATAAGTCACTATCTTCTTCTTTTGAGATGACCCTACTGATTCTTCTAGATATTGAAACATTCACACTCTCCAACTATCCACTTCCCAAGTCTTGTTTTCTCTGATACCAATCTAATGGGGAGATTGGGATAGACTAGCCTATTCTATGCTCCTTGACCCTTTTCTTGGATCACTATTGTGCTCTACCCACACCCTATGGTCTCTAGGATGCCTCTTATCAATAGGATCCCCTGACCCAACCCAATCTAAACACCAATGTTAAACACTCCTCCTTAGCTCTTCTTCACACCATTTGGCTTCAAACCCTTACATAGGCTTATAAGGGTTTCTTGGCTTCCATACCTTCTCAGACTCTAGTAAGGATGGTGAGGGATCTTAAGGTGTTTTTACAACCTACTGAATGACTCCAAGGGCTTGGGTACCCTGGCTTGTCACCTGATCTCATCATTTCTCACCAAAACATGGCTACAAGGAAAGAGCCCCAATTAGGCCTCCGCTCTAAGTTTATAGGACTTTCACCTACAACCTTCTCCAAACCATGACTAGTCTTCCAAAGAGACTTCCATTCAAATCCCTAACTCTCAAAGGTTTTCAAGGTTTCAAGACCCCAAGTGTCTGTATAGTGCCCTAACTAGAAATGAGGGTTTCTAGGTCTTTTTCAGCTTGACAGAGTAACAGAGTTATTTTTTTTGTGTAAATACCTTATCTATATTAGTCAAAACCTCTCCTTCTCACAAATGAATCTTTTCTAATCCTTCTTGAACTCCTCAAAATGATTTCTTCTACAATCTTCACCCTTGCCTTCTAGAGCTTTCACAATGTTGACCTTACCTTGCCGAGCATAATCCAGGCTCACCTAGGGCTTGGTCTTAAAAATACTTACACTCTCTTCCTAGGGCCATGTTTGATATGGTACAAAGAATAGGGTCTATACTTCCATATCCCATGGTTCCATGGGGTTTCCACAGTGGGGATAGGAACTACATGCCCATGTTTACAAGTCACTTCAAACTGGACAGTGAAGTGCTAACTTCAAACTATTAACACAAGCGCACTTAAAACCTACAAAGAACTAATATAATCACACCAAAATGAAAAATTATACATAGAAAAAGATATAAAAAGTCAAAAATTTCAAGTTCAATTCATTATATTTCCTCCTTCATGCAATTTGTGTAGACTGGCATACACAATATAGTCATAGTCACAATAGCTTTTCTCAGAGCCGTACAATATTATCTCCAACCCTTAGATTAGGGTTTTTCCAAGATTTTATGGTCTTATCCTTGGGGTATGGGTTTGGTTAGGGCTCTAAGCTATTGGGTTAGGTTTCTAAGCTTATATCAGAAAAGTTGCTAAGCCACTTTTGAGCAACTTTTGTTGCTTGAGCAATTTTTGCTCTCTCCACCTTTCTAGGCCACACAAAGGCCAAAACCTAAGCACACATGTGCTAAACCATTAAATACCAATACTTGTAGACCTCTAGAGAACTTATGGTTAAGTGACATTAGGATGACATTATCCACTAAGTCCCTGAGCCTTTACAAGAGATTGACCAAGACTATGACTTTAGGACCCAAAATAGACCCTTCACACACACACTGAGCTCATGGCTCTTATTGTAATTACAAGGCTTCATTTAGAAGTACATCACACAATCAATCTTCATTGTCTTCATTGTGGGGGATAGTTAAGATTTCTCTGACAAATAGCAGGTCTTCTTTAGTATCTTATAATAACATGCTAAACTAATAAAGGTGTTATCGGCATTTAATCTATAATTAATAATAGATTAAGCATATTATTACTATGCTTAATATTCCATTTAAATGTACTTAACACAAAAAATAAATTTTCAAAACTAAACCAATGGTATGTTTACAACAAAGATGTCTTGAGGAGTTTTCTCCTTGTTTAATGTTAACTATTCCAGCACAATCCACTCATACATTAGTGAAATTCTATGTGGAAGGGATGGTTGATAGTGTTCCTTGAGGGAAGGGGGATTGTGAAAGACTTTTTAAAATTTTATTATATATTTCCAATATGTTTGGATGCAGGGCAGACTAGGAGAATGAAGGATCACTCTCTGATTGCATGATAACCCAGTTTTGAAGGGTCACTAGTTGAGGGGATAGTCAAGGTCTGAATGATTGGGCCATTGGAGGACCCTATTTCTTTGTGTTAATTTATATTCAAATTGGATGCATGGATTCCTTGTGAATTATTGGCTACTATGTATCCTGCAACTACATCCGTAAATCTGCATATACTTGTCTAGGGTTGTGAGCCACTTAGAGATCAAAATAGAGAAACTAAATCAAAATCATTCTTTTTCCTATTTCCTTTTAACAAAGTCTCAACTATCAATGATATAGTACATTTGATACCCTAAGCTATCAATACAAATGATGCGTAGCTAGAAGCTCACGGGATATCCATTTGATAACTAGAGTCAACATTTCAAAAAAATGGATATCCTTGAGCACAAGCACCAATAACATCAAATAATAGAGTTAAAGCATGGGCTAGGGCATGACACCAGTAGAATGTGGTAATTTCAGTGAGCATCTCAGCAATATACAATGGCATCATTAAACATGCCAGTAATATCAATAAATGTGAATCCAAACATTTCAAAACCAATGGCATGTTTACAACAAAGGTCTAATAGAACTGCCAACAATTCTTAAACATACTTTATTTGATATGATGAATTCTTAAACAATTAAGGTTGGAGTAGACATAGTTATCACACATTTTTTTGTGTGGTAGAAGGAATATTTGGCTAGGTCAAATCTTCCTTCATGCTAGTGGTCTACAGAATTAGACCTTTATTAACAATTGATCATATCCGATAACTAGTATGTTTAAGAATTATTGGGACTCATCCTTTGGTGTGTATTAAATAGAATAGAATTTTCAACATACTATTATCATTCTATTTCTTTTTTGTAAACATGTCATTGGTTCATTTTTGTAACTTCACTGTTGTATGAGTGGATTGTGCAGGAACAAGGAGAAACTCCTCAATACATCTTTGAAACCAGTGAATTCAATAATAAATAAAACCTAACACCAACACTATTCCTTCCATTCACTTCTACCAAGAATAAATCATCTAATCCATTCAACATTACATATAATCATTAGACACTTACATTTCCTGACTGTGTAGAGGAATAGTTGTGACCAAAATGATCAAAACTACTTTAAGCCTTGCACAAGCTATTCCAAACTTCAATTAAAATGAGAAATATGCTATATCAAATCATTTATATTCATAGTAACCATTCAAAGGATCATTTTATCAATGAACCCTCTGACTATACCCGTGCGATAGAGAAAGGAAACCTCAAAATAGAGAAAGGAAACTTAGTAAAGCCTATCTATGTCATTGTTTGTGAGGGTACAGTCATGATAAGTGCCTCGCAAACTTCTCCAAACATGTAATATTGTCTTTAAATACTTTATTGATCTCTTCTAAATATTAACCAAATCAAACCTACATTTGAATCCACACACAATAACCCCAAAATGAAGGGTTTTGTATCCTTTAATGAATCTCAAACACTGGTAACACATGGACAGTCAAACCAGTAGTCTCTAAAGCATTCAATAAGTGACTGGATTGTATTTAATACATGCCAAAGGACCAATTGTATAAAATTGTCAATCACATAGCATTTCACTATTGTATGAGTGGATTGTACAGGAACAGTTAATATTAAACAAGGAGCAAACTCCTCAACACATCTTGGAAACCATTGAATTCAATAATAAATGAAACCTAACACCAAAACTATTCCTTCCATTCACTTCTACCAAGAATAAATCATTTAATCTATTCAACATTACATATAATCATTAGACAATTACATTTCTTGACTGTGTAGAGGAACAGTCACGAGCAAAATGATCCAAACGTTTGAAAATAGTGAATTGATATCCTTGGGCACAAGTACCAATAACATCAAATAATGGAGATAAAGCACAGGCTAGGGCACAACACCAGCAGAATGCGGTCATTTCAGAGAGAATTCATGATCAAATAAAATGCAATGCATTTGAAATTTGCAATCGAATATGATGCCAGATACACGAAAGATGAATAAATCACATACCTTCTCTCGCACTTAGCTTTCACTCCTTTTCTCCCACTCCTCTATCCAATTGAAATAAAAATGATGAGGTCATTTCACTTTTTTTTTTCATAGCCAAATCAACCTTGTACCACACGAAGAACATGCCATTGGTTCAGCTTTGTAAATTTGTTTTTTGTGTAATTAGTAATTGGTAGATTAAATGCAAATAACACCTTTATTAGTTTAATTAGCATGTTATTATCATATCAGATAAAGTACGTTTAAGAATTGTTGGGACTGGTCCATTTGTGTGTATTAAAAATAATATAATTTTCAGAATATTATTATCATTCTATTTCTTTGTTCTAAACATGCCATTGGTTCATTTTTGTAGATTTATTTTTTATGTTAAATGCATTTTTTGTGAGGAGGGGTCTTCTCCTGAGGAGATTGATGAAGATTATGCACCTCAAAAACCAATTCATAAGGTAGCAATCATGTTTCCTATTTTCTTATATTTTGCGATTGGTAAATCTCCTTATAAGTTTCATGTCCTTTCTTTTGATTACTATGGATGAGATATATATCTTACATTTAACATTCAACTTCTTTACATTTTAGAACATGTAGTGTGTTTTTTGAGGATTTTACCAAATCAACTTTTAACATAAGCTGAAAACACCAAACTAATATCTTTCCCTTTCAACTTGACAAAATATTTGTATTTGACCAATAACTGCAAGCAACTGAATGATAAATGCACATACCTGTATCTTTGTAAATTACTTGGAACATCAAAAAGATGGCTAAGTGGTTGCCGCCATGATTTTTATCTACTGAATATGGAAAAAAATGCACCAAAAAGAATCAAATAGAAGACATGATTGGTCATTTCAAAGAGCATTCATGATCAAATAAAATGCAATGCCTTCTCTCGTGCTTGATCAGCTTTCACCCACTCATTTTCTCCCACTCCTTTTCTCTACAATCAAAATAAAAATGATTTGGTTGTTTCAAAATAGTGAATCGATATCCTTGAGCACAAGCACCAATAACATCAACTATTTTGATCTGTGGGTACCCCAATGTTGGCAAGATTTATTTTATTAATAAGATTACTCTGCACGCTTGAAGAAGCAGTATATTTTAGCAAATGAAGAGTGGAAAGATGATGATATTCCTAAGATCATGGATGGACACAATGTTGTAGATAGAATGGGAAGACATCTTTCTAGCCTAGCCCTGGATCCTTCGACAATTGGGGTATGATCTAGACATGCGCTAAAAAGATGTCTTCCTCTTTGTTGTGGAATATAGGCTCTATTGTTGCAACAACTACAGACAGTGATGTAGATATCACAATAGTTGAGAAACATAAATGTAGGCATCATGGTCACAATTTTTTGGAGACACAACATAATTGAGTTGTATTCCCAGATGATGCAAAGAAACCACTACTTTGCATCATTTGGGAATACCACTCAATTATGTTGTGTCTCCAAAAAATTGTGACCATGATGCCTACATTTATGTTTCTTAGCTGTTGTGTCCCAGGACCCCTTATGACCTTTTACGACCCTTTACAATCCTTAAGAATACATCTTAGAGGTCTTAAAATGTCGTAAAGGGTCATAAGAGGCTCCTAGGAGGGGCTAGATGAGCTTCCACCTTCACATGGTTGGCCCTGTTAAGTAGAGAATGTTAAACTATTAAACTATTCTCAAAACAAAAAGAAGCTCAATAATTTAAGGTCTCAGCCCACAGAGATGTTGAAAAAATGATGGGAATCAATGATGGAGATTTTTTAGATTCTGAGAAGATGTATATGGAGTGGAGGCTAGATTGAGTACCAGTGCAGAGATGATGATTCAATAAACTACGTCTATAAAACCTTGACAATTATCCCTTCTTTGGCCTCCACTCATTCCTCTTCTCAAAAATGGTTATCTAGAAAATTTGGATACTATTTCTCATCCATCCATGAAAATATGCTAGTGATCATATAAAATTACTTTAAGTGTCCATTATTGATGAGCTGCACAAGTGTAAAATGTTTTTGTGAGACTGGGATCAATTTGTGCAGTGTACATAAATGAAAGGTGGTGATTATTCTCGATGATCGACAGGTATAAGTCTTCCAGGCCTTACCCAATAGCTAGGACTAAAGATAACACAACTCAAGAGACCATCATAGTTGGTCTCTTTCTTTGATCTATATTATTGACAAAATATTTTACCTTTCATTAGCTCATCAAATCTGGGGATTTGAAAAAATTTAATAGACTATTTCATGACAATGTATATTATTTAAGTTGACATTGCATGAATTTATATACTTCATGAACTTGTATACAATGAGGATGGCCATAAAGAAGCTCCCCCTCCCATGGCTTGAGTAATGTAGGCCATGGGAGGAGATCTTTCTTTATCACCATCCTCATAGTCTACAAGTGTATGAAGTAGATAAATTCATGCAACGTCAACTTAAATAATATACATTGTCATGAAAATATTCTATTAAATTCTTTCAAATCCCTAGATTTGATGAGCTAATGAAAGGTAAAACATTATGTCAATAATATAGACCGAAGAAATAGACAACCTATGATGGTCTCTTGAGCTTTCTTATTTTTAATGTGCATATCCGTCATTTTTTTGACACTTTATATTTTATTCTAACGGTAGTGCTATACATCCGATAGTGATTCTTGTCAGAGTATAGGCCAATCCATCACCTCTTTGATAGATAAAATGTCAGAGAAAATTACTTTTCGACAATTACTATGATAGGAATGCTATATATCCAACGGGCTACCTGTTAGAGATATATTGCCATACTGTCACTCTTCCAACCATCCCAATATCGGAGATATGTAGTTTTCGATAAACTAGAGTGACAGTAATGCTATGTCACCAATGGGTTTATCTATCAGATGTTGTCTATAGATCTATTGCTAGTCCAACATTTATAACATCAGAAAGTATTTCTTTTCAATAGTTAATTGCAACAGCCATTGTATATCTCCGATAGGTCTTCTTGTCATAATTCTGATAGATGGACTGTAGGAAATACCATAACAAAGCTAGTATTCATGTGCAAGTTTTTGATGAAATTGGGTGTTGATAAACTGATGGATATCTCTTTAGTCATAATTTCTAATGCAAAAATGGTGATGGACACATATGTCAAAATGTCGACAAATGGGCATTGCAAATCTAACAAATGGCCATTAGAATTTGGCATCAAATGTACTAGTGCTCCTATACCTTTAAGGCACCAAACTAACACAACTTAGAACCAGTTAATCTAGGGATGGAATAGGGTTCTAACAAGGTTCAACAAAAATGTTGGATGTAATGAAACACTAATCCTACACCAATTTAATATTGAGACATTATATGGTCACCAAAACCTATATAGGGCTACAAGGAGAAATTATGGATTTTGGAGGGAAACTCACATGGAACTCCACCATGATAAGACTCAACCACCCTCAGGTACTCTAATCCATCCACTAACAACACTCTCTAAGTTAGGGCACTTGATTAATCTCCTAACTCTTGTTGTCCTCAATTCCCTCCTAAGCCTAATAGGGCTAATAGGTCACTTTTCCAAAGGAAGTGCCTTAAATTCAGATCACTTTCCAATCAAACCAATTGGAACACTAGTGGGATCATAAAAAATCTAAGGATCTAGGTTTTCATTCCATCCCTAGTCTGAGTTGTGCATTCAAGACAACAATTCTAGATAGTCACATCTAGATGCCTCTCCACAGGCTTTAGTCATTTCTCTCTCCATCGATGGCTTCCTAAATTGAGACCCAAAAAATCTTAGAGTAAATCCTCCCTAATTTCTTTCCACCAAGAATCAGATTTTTTACATGGTGGAATATCTTGGAAAGAGGAAATTAGTATTGAAACCCTAGGTAGGGCCTTCCTGTGACCAGTGGATACACAAAATGAGATTACTTTCATTCTAGATAGTTTCAAGACTTTAAATCAATTGAAAACTTCTCATATTCCATAAGTCCAACTTCCAGAATCCTTTAGTGGCACATGTGAAACCGTACAAATCCGTACACCTTAGAAACACAGTCAAATTCTCAGGAAACCAATGAAATTTTATTGAAATCAAGTATGAAATCTTCTTTAATCATTCATCTAACATTGGATTAAGGCTTTTCAACCTTCTTATACAATCTCTAATTGGTTCCAACCAACTGAGGTGGTTGTGAATGTTGGGATTCAAATTTTACATCTTCTTCAAAAGTTGCACTATGCAACATTGACAACATTGACAACTTTTGCAAAAGTTGTCAATTGTCAATCAATCTAACTAATCTCTAATCCTAGACTCCACCTAGGACCTTAGAGAGGTGAAATAAACCATTTCAACCTTCCTTAGGCCACCTAGACTACTTCTAGCCCTTCTTAAGGAAAATTTGTCCAAAGTGGCTAAGATAGACAACTAGGTTTATAATAACACCCATTGTCACCTTGTCTTACAAAGTAGGACTTATTATTAACATTGGATTCAAGATCCAATCAATACCCTAACCCCTTGTATTTGGATCAATTTATGTTTTTTCAATGGATAGATTTGAGGGTGCTCCTACACCACAAGTATAGTAAACATGTCAAAGAATCTAGTGATGCATTCTAAAACCAAACATATTTAAATCAAATATCATTTCCTAAGGCAAAAGTTTGTAGAGAAGGAGGCCAAGTTGGAAAACATCAATACAAAGGAGAAGATAGAAGAAATATTTACTAAAACCTTGTCAAAGGATTCCTCTGAGTACCTTAGACATATGCTTTGGGTGAAAACCCCTCCTTGTGTGAACTAGATGATCTAGGAAGCATCATTCCAATGGCTATTAGAAGTTTATCACTTTGTAGACTGGATGCTTAGATCTAATCCTTAGGGGGAGTTGTCTTAGGTACATAACAAAGCATATTTGGGTGATCATATACTTGATTTGATGCAAGCATGAATATTTGAAAAATAAATACCTTGCAGAGGTGGGATGTGCAAAAATGGAGAATAAGAAGAACCTTGGTACCCTTTTCCTTTAATGTCAAAGGGGAGTGTTACAGATGAAAAAACCTTACTATCTAAGGGGGAGAATTGAAAAGGATATTGAGAAGATCTTTAAGGTTGATGGTTTTTCACATATATCACCATCAATTCCAAAGGGGGAGATTGTTAAAATTGTTTCTATTTGAGGTGTTGACATTTATGTTTTTTCATTGTTGTGAACATATGTTTTAGTTTGTTTTATCAGGAGTCTCAGACATACTAGTTATCACAGGAAAAGGTAGGTCTGATAGGGTGGTACAAATAATGTATGAAATTCTAGGGTATCCAAGCTTTGATTTGTGAAGAAGTATGTGTGTAGACCTTATTTATAATGTCACAGATCATTATCTTTTCTTTTACATGAGTTATGACTAACTTTATGAAGACTAGTCACAGTGTAGTAACAAAGGATTATGATAGAGATGCTATTTGGGTTTTCAAGATAACTTGGATGTGAGCATGGATTGTGGTATGTGAGTTTGAGGCTTGACAAAATACACATGGGAGAATATTATGTGAGATTCTTGGGTCGTTGAGATCATGGTGAAGTTAGATGAGGCATGTGGCCTTGTGAAGACCTATTTGGGGCTAACCTAATTACTTGTTGTAACTTGTATAAAGGAAATTCATTCCTTGAAATTGTAAATGGTGATGTGGGTTGCAAAATTGTTGTTGTAAGGTCTGCTAGATGTAGACTAGAGGTAATTTACTAAGCACTTCATTGGAACTGTATAGGAAAAGATAATTTTTATAAGTCAATTCATTACTGTTATTGTATACTCTTATATATTTATTTGGATAATGGATCCAAAAGGTGGGTTTAATCTTTAAAAGGTGGATTTAACCTTCACTTTGTGTAGTGTGCTCAGGCAGTGAGCCTATCTTTGTAACCCACTCCTAACAGGGTTGGAAAGACTCCTAACATGGTCTTCCCTTTAATAGGAACTTATACTAAAGTGAATAATTTGCTCCTAACATGGACATAATATTTCTAGGTCATTATTAGTGGGTTCCATCCCCACTGGGGTTTTTCCTTTAACAAGGTTTTCCTCAACAGTAAGTCTTTGTGTTATGGTATTTTGATTTTTTGGCATTCTTATTGTTACATCACTATTTTAGTTTGTTTAAAGTAATCAGTTTAAAAGGAATTTAAGTTTAAGATTTGGTACACAACTGATTTGTGCCCCCCTCTTACTTGTGTTTGTGTATTGTTATTGCTAACAAAAATACCATAGTCTTCAATTCCTTTTAAGTATCTAAAGATTCTCTTCATGACCACCGCATGGGATACCTTTGGATTAGCTTGAAATATTTCAACTATCCCAACTACATGTGCTATATCAGGCCTACTATGAATAACAAACTGTAGCTTACCGATCATGGATATGTATAAATTTTCATTCACCTCTTTAGAATCATCTTCCTTGGATAGGTTACAACTGATTACCATTGGAGTTCCAATCGGTTTAGAATATTTTGAACTAAAAGTCTTCAATACTTCCCTCACATACTTTATTTGACTAATGTAGATTCCATCACTGAGCTAAGATATTTGTAATCTAAAAAAGAATATGATCTCTCCAAACATCGACATATCAAATTATGTGCTTATCTCATCTACAAATGTAATCCTTATCTCATCATTTCCACCAAAAATGATGTCATCCATAAAGACTTCAATAATCAATAATTGGTCATCCTTCTCAATCTTCAAGTAAACATTACTATCCTCACTTATCCTGATGAAATAAATCTTGATTAGCTATGAGTGGAGTCTCTCATACCATGCCCTTTATGCTTGGTTAAATCCATAAAGTGCCTTTTGCAACTTGCACACCAAATCATCATCTTTTAACAATTCAAAACTATTAGGTTGTTCTATGTAAAATTCCTCTTCCAGAATTCCATTGAAGAATCAGATTTGACATCCATTTGAAAAAAATTAAAACCTTTATAAGAAACATATGCTAGCAAAATCCTCACTCCTTCAAGTCTAGCCACTGGTATAAAATTCTCTCCATAATCTAGGTCTTCTTCTTGTGCATAATCCTCAACCACAAATCTTGCTTTATTTATTACTGGTTCACCAACCACATTGGTTTTATTTTTAAAAAACCACTTAGTTCCTATCATATTCTTATCAACCGTTTTGGGAACTAGTATCCAAGTATTACTCTTCTTTATTTGATCCAATTATTCTTCCATGGCCTTAACCCACTCTTCATTCTTCAATGCCCCTCCTACTAATTTAGGTTCATGTTCAGAAATCAAACAGGTAATTTCTCTGATCTTTCTTCTAGTCTAAACACTAGCATTATTATCAACAATAATCTGAATAGTAGAATGATTCAACTTTACATACCTTGGTATCATTAATTCAGGTGTAGGATCCTCTTCTATTTATTGAGCTAGTTCATTCTTATTGTTTTGATTTTTAACTTCTTTCTACACCAGTTGAATATATACAATTCCTTGATCATCTCTTGATTTATTCTTACTGGAACCATAATTCTATTTTGAGAATTCATCAATCTTCACATTTACACTTTGTATCATCTTGTTGGTTCTCTTGTTTAAGCACTTGTAAGATTTTTTTTAGAATATCCTAAGAATATTCCTTCATCACTCTTAGGATCAAATTTTCTTGTATATTCATCTCTCTTTATGTACCATCTTCTTTGAAAAACTATGTACTAGAAAAATTACCTTCATAGGGTTAGTATTGCAAATAAATGAAAATAATAGCTAAATTACCACAAAGAATAAGTTATTTTAACAAATAAAGAACAATTAAGCACTCTATAGATCTCTATTTAGGGATGCTAATGCAAATCTCTCAACAAGCTTCCATTAGTGATAGTCCTAAAATGAGAATGAATGATAAACAATGCTAAAATTTCAATTCCAAATGAAATTACACCTATTTATCTCTAAATTTTCCTTTCTAGCTATAAATTGCAAGAGGTTTGATGCTATTCTCAGATTTGTGGATGATTATTGCTTTAATTATGCCTTTCTTTTATAGATTTTGGCAAGGGTAGGGGGTGTAGTTGAGTTGATCAAGGTTAGGTGAGAGTTGAGTCCATGGTTCCACCTTTGGAGACCATTTAAATATTGTGTCCTCAAATCTTGGGACAAGAAGACAAAATGAGTGGACGAGATGCATCCTCCAAATGATTGACTGAGATTCAATTTAGTTTTGATCCATGTGAGCTTGGTCCTCAATTCCTATTGGTTGATGAATTTTCCTCCCATTTGGTGCTTGAGGGAAAATAGGATTTAATTAATATCTTTAGCCATGTGTACCCCTTGAATGGGTTGATTTGATTTAAATGAACTATGTAATTAATTAATTTATCATGCTTTATTTGATTTTAATTGGTTTTAATGACTTTTGATGTTTAATTGAATTGATCTATGGATTGATTTAAATTTTGATTTGATAAATGCTTGATTTGATTCAATTGCTCTGATTTTTTCTTTAGTTATTCACTTGGTTTATCTTGTCCAATTTTAGGTGATTACAAATGCCCCTCTTTGAGTTGACATGAGAAGCATATTGATTGAAAGAATGTCCTAATTTGTTGATGTAAAGTCATGATTTCGTCGATGGTCGATTTTGATGTTCGGTATAAGATGCAAATTCTGATGAAGTTTGATTGATTTGATGTCCTAATGGTTGATTTGATGATGAATTATCTGATATGGTACATGGTTTGAATTGATTCCATGTTTGATGCCCCTTTTGATTGATAAGTGAATTTTTTTTTTATAAAAGATTACACTTTGATTTGATGGTCATGCCCCTGATTTGATGATACTGATGTCATTCATGATTATCCTAGTGTATTCCCCCTTGAAAATGAAATGAAATGTGATAGTTTGAAAAATATGATGGTTCAGGTTATTTTTGCGTTAATTAGGTCAATTTATAATGAATTTTAATTTTATTTTCGATAATGATTATGTATTCGTTTGATGACAAATGTCCTTGATTTCACTGATTTGGTGAAAATTTTGCATCCCTCATCATTTTCTAGTCAAAGATGCCCTTTTTAGGTCAAAATGGCCTATATATAGGGGTAAAAAGTCAATTTTACTATTCATTATCACTTTTCCTTTTGACTTTTTATCTCTGAGACTTTTGAGCGATCCATCATGGTTATCTCAATCTGCGAGCACCGGCTCGAGCGAGGATGTTGGTATCTTCAGCCATCAACCTATGTGTTGGAAAGTTGACTAAACTATTATATATGACTATGATTTAGTGTTTTCATTATGGAAACAAAGTCATATGAGGTTTTGGAGTCAATGCATAACTTAGAAGATAAGATAAATGGCTAAGTATGAAAGACAGGATAGTCAACAAAGCACCTAAGGAACAGAGCATCAGCGCACATGCATATGACTGAGTTATGGTATGCACCCTTGAAGATAAGATTTTGAGTATTTAATCATGATAATTCTAAGAGCATATGATCAAATGAGTTAGTATGATGAAGATACAGTGAGTTGAAGTGACACAGATAGTGAGCGGCAGAATAGAATAGAGTATGGAACCAACTATTGGTATTTTGGTTAGAGATTATAATATTATTTTGTAAAGGCTATGTGCCTATTGTATTTAGGTTATAGACATGTAAATATCATTATATATAAACATGCTTGAGCCAATTCATTTGGAAGTGTTGTATGTAATATGTTGAAGGTCGACCTAGTGAATAGTTTTGTTTGCACATATAAATAAGACATGCGCCTTTGTATTTAAGCATCAGATAAGAGATAGAGTTGTTAGAAGTTGAGTAGAAGTATGTGAAGACTTTTCAGTATGATATAGTTCTTTACAAGAGGTTAAAGCATCAATGCACAAAAGGAATTGATCAGACAACCAGTGTCATAGCAACAGTTCACCAAGATCTAGATATAGTGTGTATTTGAAACTCAGAAGGTTGTAGCATTCACCATTTGAGTAGTGAGCTCTAGGATAGTGTGTCCTCACCTCTAACAGGGTTAATTATAAAAGACTCCTACTAGAGTCTGACCCTTGACTAGGTCACTGTACTAAATACATTATAAAGATCAACTCCTAACAGGGTTGTAAGATCTTCTAACAGGGATCATAATACACTAGTGAATTTCTTAGTGCGTGTCAATTCCCACTGGGGTTTTTACCTATTTGGGTTTCTCCTTAATCATATCTTTTATTATGTGTTGATTACTTTACATGCTTTAATATTCAGTTTAGCAATTAATTTATTGAGTTAACTTTCAAGAATCAGAAAGTAATTATATAGAACATTGATTCACCCCCCCCCCCCTCTCAGTGTTCCCATTTCTAACAATTGGTATCAGAGCTTTGGTCCTCTGAAGAAAATTTTAACCACTTGAGGAGATCATGGATATAGGAGAAGTGAAACATCTGAAGAAGAATCTTGAAGAAGCTCTTGAAGACCTTGACAAATCTGAAAAAGAAATTGAAGAACTAAAATTAAAGGTTAGTGATTCTCAAGTACTCATCGAGAAACTAAGAAAAGATTTGAAAGATTGTTCTACAAGTGATTTAGGGAAAATGACCAAAAAGTTGAATGAAGAAAACACATCCCTAAAAGATCAAATTAAAGATTTGGATGAAAAGCTACTTAAAAATCAAGAAGCCTATGAAGAACAGGTCAAATAAAGCAAGTTGTTGGATGAAGAACTAAGGCAAGCAAGCATGAAAATCTTGGAGTTAGAGAACATCAAGAAATAGGTGGAATTTGAATTGGCTGAAGCAAAGAATCATATTGAAAAATTGCACATAAGAAAGGATCTCATAGAATCGCAATTGTATACACAAAAGATTAAAGGAGTCACCAGCAGTATTGGATTCAATGAAGCACAAAATCAGATCAATGATATGCGAGCAAGATTAAAAGCACCAAAATGATCTACAGAAGCTAAGAAGACTGAAGATCACACTAAAAAAAAAGTAGAACTATCCAAGGATGAGCGCAAGCTAGTAAACAAAACTTGTTATGCTTGTAACAAGCATGGTCACATAGCAAGAGATTGTAAAGAGGTAAGACCTTTCAATGGCTATTGTTATTCGTGCAATAAGTTTGGTCATAGAGCTATGAATTGTAGATCAAATAAAATAAATCAGACTCAGAACAATAAGAGAAATCATCCTCACTAGAATGTTAGAAGTCCTCATAACATTACATGTCATATATGTAACTATAATGGTCACGCAGCTAGACAGTGCAGTATGGTAACCCACATGAATGCGCTAAGGAATATTAGGCCTCCAGTTATTTTTCACTCATGCAAGGCTGGACACATCTCAAGGTTTTGCAGATCAAAATCACAAAGACAGAAAAGCCTTAAAAAGTCTGAAGGATCAATATTAGATGAAGCAGGAGAAGTCAAGTTTGTGTAAGCTACAGAAGATGCGAGCAAGACTTGGATGGAAGTAAAGAAAGATAATGTTGATGAGTATGTATTAGATGTTGTAGACACCTAAAATTGTCCATTCACACTAATATTAATTTTTATTCATATTTGCCCTTAACATTATAGTTGATTTTTATTAATTAACTATATTGTTATATTCCTCTATTTATATAATTTAATTTAATTTAATTAAATAAATTCATTTTCCTTTTGCACTCTAATATTAATTTTTATTAATATTTTCCCTTAACATTATGGTTAATTTTATTAATTGACTATAATCATTACATTCTTCTATTTATTTAATTAAATTTATTTTAATTAAATAAAGTCATTTTCCCTTCGTATTTAAATTTTATTTAAATCCTATAATATATTACATTCAATTTAATATATTATCCCTCCATTTCCCTCTATAAAATAGATTTTATTTATTTTATTCCTCCACTAGCCTAAATCTCTTCTAAACCATGATTAAATTAAATTTATTTTAATTTAATTCATTTTTCCTTTTTCCTATGCTTACATTTTTCTAATATTCTTCTAATCTTGATTTAAAAGTTGGATTACTTCTAAACATGTGCACAATCACCTTTTCCAAGGTGGCCACCTCTCCATCTTTTTTCTCCACCAATCATTTTTAAATTTCTCTTTCCCTCTAAAAGCGAAGTTTGACTTTTGCCACTTCACCTTTTGCCTCTTAATCCTATCCACTCATTTATTTTGCCTCTTAATCTCCACTATCTAATTCTTTTCATTTTCTATAAAAGGAGGCCTCACTCCTCATTTTAGGTCTAACTTCTTATTCTTAGATATTCTCTTAGCTCTTGCATCTTCTAGAATTCTTAATCATTCTAGTTCATTTCTTTATTTCAATCTAATATTGTTCTTAGATCTTAATCTTGTTTATGATTATCATAGTCTTGCATCAGTCTTAATCATTTATCATTTGTGAAGCTTGGGACAAGTTCCTCATACTTTCTCTCAATTCCTTCAACATCATCTAGCTTGCATCTCCTAGTTTTGCATTAGTTTTTTATTTTATTTGTGTTGGGAGAGCATACCCACATAATCTCAAAGACCAAATCAAACAAGGCTTTGGGTGCCCTTGTTTTAGCTCATCGGAGGTTGTAATGAAAGTTACTTATTTTGTTGCATTTGAAATGACTAACATCTAATGTGATTTTGTTTGATGTTTTTGTGTTTTGTGTTTGTAGCAAATAGGTCTACACACTAGCACATTTGAGGTCAAATTTCAATGGCCATTTGTTAGATTTGCAACACTCATTTGTCAGCATTTCGACACATGAGTCCGTCATAGTTTTTGCATGGGAAATTCTGACAGAAGACTTATCCATCAATTTACGAACACCACATCACGTCAAAAACTTGCACATGACAACAACTTCATTATGGCATTCCCTGTCGTTCATCCATCATAATTTCGACAGCACAGCCTATCAAAAATATACAATTTCTGTCAGAAATAACTGTCGAAAACATATCCTTTCTGACATTATAACTGTTGGAATAGCGATAGTTTCCACCTAATTCTGACAAATATACCTATCGATGATATGGCATTACTGTCAAAGTTTCTATCAAAAAATTTCTATTTGCGACACTTAAACTATCAAAAGAGCGATAGTTGTGGAGCATTTTTCTGACAGGTTTCTCTATCGAACGTATAGCATTACTGTCGGAAGTGTTTTTCATAAATTAGTTTTCTCTGACATTTTATTTGTCAGAATTAATTATTAAGTGTCAAAAAATTGACAGTTATGCACATTAAAGATAAAACAACTCAAGAGACCATCATAGGTTCTCTCTTTCTTCGGTCTATATTATTGACAGAATGTTTTACCTTTCATTGGCTCATCAAATCCAGGGATTTGAAAGAATTTAATAGAATATTTTCATGACAACATATATTATTTAAGTTGACATTGCATGAATTTATCTACTTCACACAACTGTAGACTATGAGGACGGTGATAAAGAAGCATGGCCATGGGAGGAGATGCTTCTTTATCATCATTTTCATAGTATACAAGTGTGCAAAGTAGATAAATTCATGCAATGTCAACTTAAATAATATACGTTGTCATGAAAATATTCTATTAAATTCTTTCAAATCCTTAGATTTGATGAGCTAATGAACGATAAAACATTCTGTCAATAATATAGACCGAAGAAAGAGAGAACCTTTGATGGTCTCTTGAGATATTTTATCTTTAGTCCTAGCTACTGTCCTAGCTACCTATTGATCGTCGAGAATAATCACCGTCTTGCATTTATGTACACTACACAAATTGATCCCAGTCTCGCAAAAACATTTTACACTTGTACATCTCATCAATACTGGAGGCCTAAAGTAATTTTATACGATCACTAGCACATTTCATGCATGGATGAGAAACAATGTCCAAAGTTTCTAGATAACCATTTTTGAGAAGAGGAATGAGTGTAGGCCAAAGAAGGGATAATTCCACAATAGAAAGGAAGACATCTTTTTAGCTTGGGTCTGGATCCTACCCCAATTGTTGAAGGATCCAAGGCCAGTCTAGAAAGATGTCTTCCCATTCTGTCTACAACATTGTGTCCATCCATGATCTCAAGAATATCATCGTCTTTCTACTCTTCATTTTCCAAAATATATCACTTCTTCAAGCTTGTAGAGTAATCTTATTAATAAAATAAGTCTTGCCAACATAAGGGTACCCACAAATAAAAATAGTTGATGTTATTACTGCTTGTGCTCAAGGATATCGATTCACAATTTTGAAATGGCCAAATCATTTTTATTTCATTTGTAGAGAAAAGGAGTGGGAGAAAATGAACGGGTGAAAGTTGATCGAGCGTAAGAGAAGGCATTGCATTTTATTTGATCATGAATGCTCTCTAAAATGACCAATCATGTTTTCTATTTGATTTTTTTTGGCATTTTTTTTTTCCTATATTCGGTAGATAAAAATCATGGCAGTAGCCACTTAGCCATCTTTTTGATGTTCCAGGTATTTTACAAAGATACAGGTATGTGGATTTATCATTCAGTTGCTTGCAGTTATTGGTCAAATGCAAATATTTTGTCAAGTTGAAAGCGCAAGATATCAGTTTGGTGTTTTCGGTTTATGTTAAAAGTTGATTTGGTAAAATCCTCAAAAAACACACTACATGTTCTAAAATGTAAAGAAGTTGAATGTTAAATGTAAGATATATATCTCATCCATAGTAATCAAAAGAAAGGACATGAAACTTATAAGGAGATTTACTAATCCAAAAATATAAGTGAATATGAAACATGATTGGTACCTTATGAATTGGTTTTTGAGGTGCACAATCTTCATCAATCTCCTTAGAACAAGACCCCTCCTCATGAAAAATGCATTTAATGGATTAAACAAATCTACAAAACTGAACCAATGGCATGTTTAGAACAAAGAAATAGATTGATAATAATATGTTGAAAATTCTATTATGTTTAATACATGCAAAAAGACCAGTCCAACCAATTCTTAAACATACTTTATCTGATATGATAATAACATGCTAATTAAACTGATAAAGGTGTTATCTACATTTAATCTCCCAATTACTAATTACACAAAAAAAAAATTACAAAACTGAACCAATGGCATGTTCTCCATGTGGTACAAGGAAGATTTGGCTATGAAAAAAAAGTGAAACGGCCTCATCATTTTTATTTTGATTGGATAGAGGAGCGAAATCTGAGCGCTAGAGAAGGTATGTGATTTCTTCATCTTTCAAGCATCTGGCATCATATTCGACTACAAATTTCAAATGCATTGCATTTTATTTGATCACAAATGCTCTCTAAAATGACCACATTCTACTGGTGTCGTGCCCTAGCCCATGCTTTATCTCCATTATTTAATATTATTGGTGCTTTTTCTCAAGGATATCGATTCACTATTTTCAAATGTTTGGATCATTTAGATAGTTACATTTCCTGACTGTTCCTCTAGTACACAGTCAGGAAATGTAACTGTCTAATGATTATATGTAATGTTGAATGGATTAAATGCTTTATTCTTGGTAGAAGTGAATGGAAGGAATAGTGTGTATTAAATACAATCCAGTCACTTATTGAATGCTTTAGAGACTATTGGTTTGACTGTCCATGCGCTACCAGTGACTGAGATTCATTAAAGGATACAAAACCCTTCATTTTGGGGTTATTGTGTGTGGATTCAAATGTAGGTTTGATTTGGTTAATGTTTCGAAAAGATCAATAAAGTATTTAAAGACAATATTACATGTTTGGAGAGGTTTGAGAGACACTTATCATGACTGTACGCTCACAAACATCAGCATAGACTGGTTTTACTAAGTTTCCTTTCTCTATTTTGAGGTTTCCTTTCTCTTTCGTAGGGGTACAGTCATAGGGTTCATTAACAAAATGATCCTTTGAATGGTTACTATGAATATGAATGATTTGATATAGCATATTTCTCATTTTACTTGAATTTTGGAATAGATTGTGTAAGGGTGAAAGTAGTTTTGATCATTTTGGTCATGATTATTCCTCTACATAGTCAGGAAATGTAACTGTCTAATGATTATATGTAATGTTGAATGGATTAAATGCTTTATTCTTGGCAGAAGTGAATGGAAGGAATAGTGTTGGTGTTAGGTTTCATTTATTATTGAATTCAATGGTTTCCAAGATGTGTTGAGGAGTTTGCTCCTTGTTTAATGTTAACTGTTCCTACACAATCCACTCATACAACAGTGAAGTTACAAAACTAAACCGATGGCATGTTTACAACAAAGAAATAGAATGATAATAATATGTTGAAAATTCTATTATGTTTAATACATGCTAAAGGACTAGTCCCAACAATTCTTAAACATACTAGTTATCTAATATGATCAATTGTTAATAAAGGTCTAATTCTATAGACTGCTAGCACGAAGGAAGACTTGACCTAGCCAAATCTTCCTTGTACCACACAAAAAAATGTGTGATAACTATGTCTACTCCAACTTTAATTATTTAAGAATTCATCATATCAAATAAAGTATGTTTAAGAATTGTTGGGAGTTCTATTCGACCTTTGTTGTAAGCATGCCATTGGTTTTCAAATGTTTGGATATCCATTTTTTTGAAATGTTGACAATGGTTATCAAATGGAAAGTCTATGAGCTTCTAGCTAGGTGTCATTTGTATTGATACTTTAGGGCATCAAATGTATTGTATCATTGATAGTTGAGACTTTGTTAAAAGGAAATAGGACAAAGAACGATATTGATTTAGTTTCTCTATTTTGATCTCTTAGTGGCTTACAACTGTAGAGAATTATATGCAGATTTACGGATGCAATTGCAGGATACATAGCAGTTGATAATTCATAAGAAATCCATGCATCCAATTTGAATAGAAATTAATACAAAGAAATAGGGTCCTCCAATGGTCCAATCATACGGACCTTGACTGTCCCCTCAACTAGTGACCCTTCAAAACTAGGTTATCATGCAATGAGTGAGTGATCCTTCATTCTCCTAGTCTGCCCTACATCCAAACATATTGGAAATACACAATACAATGATAACAAGCCTTTCACAATCCCCCTTCCCTCAAGGAACACTATCAACATCCAGACCTTGACTGTCCCCTCAACCAGTGACCCTTCAAAATTGGGTTATCATGCAATCAGTGAGTGATCCTTCATTCTCCTGGGTTGCCTTGCATCCAAACATATTGGAAATACACAATACAATGATAACAAGTCTTTTACAATCCCCCTTCCCTCAATTAATTAATATCAACATCCAGACCTTGACTGTCCCCTTAACCAGTGACCCTACACTGTGGTTGTTAGCCTAATTAAAACAGGCCTACCTTTACATATAATAAGAGGCCAACATGAAACAAACATCTAGAGGTTAGGGGGTTGTTCCCTATCCATAATTTATTATTTAAGTGCTAAGTGATGATGGGTATATCGTGTAATTCATACCTAGTGTGTCTCTTTCTTTCTCTCCACATTTCACATTAGGAGTATATGTTATAAAATAGTAATGAAATCAACTATAGGTCAAATCTAATCAAAATTGCAATATAAAGATTAAAATAGATCTTGAAGAAATATGGGAACCATTTTTGACAAATATTGTACAAATGAAGATAATACTCCAAAGAGGAAATGCTTCAACGTGGAACAATTAAAGGACAATATTTTACTTTTATATGCACATCTGCAATGTTTTTGATATATTTCTGAGATAAAAAAACCATAGAAAGAATAGCATATAGAAGAAAGTAAAGAATAATGATCATACTTTGAGATATTGTGGAAAATTAAAGGAAAGAATTCTTGGTGGGGTTATCATGCAATCAGTGAGTGATCCTTCATTCCCCTCTTCCCGTGACCCTTCAAAATCAGGTTATCATGCAATCGGTGAGTGATCCTTCATTCTCCCGGTCTGCCCTACATCCAAACATATTGGAAATACACAATACAATGATAAAAAGTCTTTCAAAATCCCCCTTCCCTCAAGGAACACTATCAACCATCCCTTCCACATAGCATTTCACTATTGTATGAGTGGATTGTGTAGGAACAGTTAACATTAAACAAGGATCAAACTCCCCAAGACATCTTTGTTGTAAACATGCCATCGGTTCAGTTTTGTAAATTTTTTTTTTGTGTTAAATGCATTGAAATGGAACATTAAGCATAGTAATAATATGCTTAGTCTATTAGTAATTGAAGATTAAATGCCCATAGCACCTTTATCAGTTTAGCATGTTATTATAAGATACTAAAGAAGACTTGCTATTTTTTGGAGAAATCTTCACTGTCCCCCACAATGAAGACAATGAAGATTGACCTCCTATCCCACAACAAATAAAATTGTAATAAGAATAAGATAGTGCCAAGAAACATTTTCACAAATATGAAACGTGAGGAAAAGTAATAACATTAACAATGCCAAGATTCATAGCATTAAATTTCACCTACGGATGAGTTTCTGTAGTGGGATGCCCAACATCAAAAATATGTTGAGTTGCATTTGAGATGTAACTAAGAGTATCATGTAGAACAAACCCTAAGCTTTTAAAGTGTTCTCCAGCCTGGCAATTCAAAATTCAATCTAGGCAAGCATCAGTAAGTGAAATAAATTATAGACATCAACATCAACATCATCATAATCATTAGACATAAATTATAGACATCAACATCAACATAATCATAATCATTTGGAGGGTATTCATTTTGGTCCTTGGATAGTACTATGTTTCTTGAAATTTTTTGTGATGCTTCTAAACTTTAAAGACAAATTTTATAGCTTAATGATAATATATATTAGTGTTTTGTTTTCTGATGGAATGTTGTTGATCATTCATGGTCTTGAAGAAAAATTTTATTGTTTTGATTCTCAAGTCTTGACGTTGTTTCTCAACATGATATAGACTAACCACAAGATGGTTCAGTTGGTCCTCTCTTTCTATTTAATCATTTGTCTTCTTCATGGTGTAAGTGTCAATATGTTATAATCCAACCAACATGCCATACCCCCACTTCTGAAAAACCTCACAGCATGAAAATCATAGCCAAAGACTTGGGTGATCAGCATACACAAACAACAATTACCCTTAGGAAACAATGATCATTAATATTCATTAATGGAGGGTGGTGATTCCTTGGTAACAATGGCATTACCAGAATTCATCATCTTAACCAAGTCATGGGTGGTGATCCTTAAAATAACACAATTAGTAAAAGGAAATAACAACATAAGTCATGGGTGGTGATCCTTGAATTTGGAGTGAGGAAGAAGGAAAATTGGAAAACAAAATATGGAATAATCAGGTTGGAATTGGAGAAGAATTCAGAAATAAACTTGAATTAGAAAAAAGCCAAGTTATCTGGTTCTTTGTTTGAGGTTGGGTTCTGATTCTACTTTTGTTCTCCTCTGGGTTCTACTTGGGTTCCTTTGGTAGGAACTTAGGTGCCCGGGCCAATCCTGAGTGCACTTGTAGTATTATAAATATGATACATGAGGTATTTTATTCATAATTTTATAGGCTAACTCATTATTATGGTAACATGGGTACGTATGACCACACTCCATGCCTTATAATGGTACCCAACATGGAGTGTGGTTCAAATGAAGTTGAACCAAATGCTGACCGTGATGGCTATGATCATGATGAAGATAAATATGAATATTAATCTAAAATATGGCTTGTAATTTGAGTTTTCATTGTGAATGAAGAAACTATAGATTCAAGTTGACTCATTCTATGTTGTAGTATATTTGTCCCCTAGATCTACCATATTATATATGTGTAGCCTATAAGGGACATCTTCTGCTCATCCATGTATCAGAGCTCGGTGAGAGTTCTTAGGAGAAAGACAAGATGTCAATGGGAGATGGAGAAACCAATATCAGAATGCCACTTGAAGCCTTGCAATGTTGAGAGTGGGATAAAAGCTACACTTCAAACCCTATATAAGGAACAAACTTATTGAGCTTCACTTTGTTTCAAGAATAGTTTTATATTTTGTACTAAATAGGGCCAACCATGTGAAGGTGGAAGCTCATTTGGCCCCACCTGCCCCCCCTAACATCAGTCTAAATTCTCCGTTAACATCTAACAACTTGTGCTGAAAGTTTTGAATAACTGCCAAAGCCATAGTATCGATTTTCTGACTCTCGAGGATGTAAGTCATTTCTAGATGAAATATTAGTCACCTGAAAGACTGCACTTATCCCAGAATCACAAGTTTTCTTTGTGTCATCCAAATTTTTGATGCAAAATTTATGACCATTGCAAAACATAGCCTTGTGGTGTTTGACCTGCAAAAATATTTAAAACATGTATAAATTAATGCATCGAGAGTTCATAAATGTACGAGTGATTAACAAATTTATATGTACCTGGAAATCATTTAAACCATGTGCTAAATCTATTTCCCTTTGGGTAACATTTGGATCTCCGTTACAATGAGCTTCATTAACCAATGAAGACACAGCTTCCCATGTTAATGTGCAACTTAAATGATGACATTGTTCAATCCATTTCGTCATCCAATCTTGATTTTTTGCAATATGTATTGCATCCCACTCTCGAGAAGTTGTACAAAAAATAAATAGACGACTTACAACCAATTAATTTTGAAGATTAAGAATTAATTAACAGCTACAATAACATCTTATAATTTATTACCTCTCACTTTCCTCATTCTGTCTTCCCCCACCAAGTACTCCCCTTCAAATTTTCTAATGGTCTCAAGATCCCAAATGCGATCTATATGGATCTTTGCTACAAGCTTAGGAAGATATTCAGTAACGTACACCATAGTCTGGTATACCATATATCCCTCCACCATAGAACCCTTAGGATGTGCTCTTTTTCGAACCAAAGCCTTAAAAAATTTCAGGTGCCTCTCAACCATCCACATTGACCAAGTGTGTACGGGTCCACACATTTCAATCTCCTCAACTTGATGTATGAGGTAGTGTTCTTGTGCATTGAAAAAGGTTGAAGGTAGACACTTTTGCATTTCACACATTAGAAGAGGAATTCTTCTCTTCTAGTATTTTATATATGCTCTATGGATTTCTTTAGATGACAACCACCTACAAGACATTCAAGACACAAAAATATATAAACATGAGACTTTACAATATATATATACAACAAATTGAATAGATATCATTGCTTACCTCGTGTATTTTCCAAGATCATATATCACTTGTTTGATGTTATTGTCGAAGTTCTCTGGGAGAGAAAGGGGTAGCATGTACTGCAACAATTATAAAAATAATCATTTCATTCTTTTCTCATATAATACAATGAGAAGTACATGCAGTTTACAAATATATTGTAAATACAAAAGAACATGACTTACCTTGATGAAGGTATGCCAATCATACATTTTCAACCCTGGCCCAAATTCACCTTTCTTTGATATGGTACTTCTTATGTTTGTAGCAAATCCTATGGGAAATCAAATTTTTTGTATCACTTCTTTTATGGCATCACTTTGTTGTTCTGTTAATAACCAAGGAAGGGCACTTGTATTAATCTGTTCTCCATTTCTATTTGATTCAATGAAATTTTTCATTGCATGATTGGATTCATGAATTTCGTTACAAATTTTGACAATTTTTTCTTTGTCACACCTTCCATCCAATATCTTCCACAATATTGTCTCCGTTACATTCTTTCCAATATGCATAGTATCAAACAAATGTACATCTTGCAGTTGCTCATAGTAGGGCAACCTAATAAATTATCTGGGATAACTCTTTAGTCCCATTGGAAGGTTCTCAGTAATGTTGCCTTGACGACATTCACGATCATCAATCACATAATCAACAAATAAAACACAATAAAAATATACAAATTCCAAACATAAACCATTAGGTAGAATGGTAGTACCTTGACGATTAATTCTATTATATTCCAACTTCCATAAGTGAGGTGTCATTCTTTGTGACTTAGATATAGTCTCTTATTTCCCATTGAAAAAATGTTTTTCAGTAATTTGATAGTTATGATTTTTGTGGAGAAAGTGTCTATACTCATCAAACACCTACTTTCCTAAACTTTTTGAATGATGAGATTTCATCTTTGGACCACAAACTGGACATGCAAATTTTCCCTTTGTTTGAAGACCTACATGGTAATGGTACAATTGGATTAAATATTTTTATTTTTATTTTTAGAATTATCATGTGCAACTTGAATTCACCATAACATACCAGAAAAATGTGTTAGCCATGGGGCATCATGTATTGTCCATAAAAGCATTACATGAAATTGAAATTGTCTATCTCCTATTATTCTAGAGATGTCATACATAGTGACACCTTTCCATAACTCCACCAACTTGTTGATAAGAGGCTCAATATAAACATTCATATCTTTAACTTAGTATTTACCTGGTTCAATGAACAACAACATTACATAATTATTGTGACCATTTTACTACAAGATTTATAATTACATGTAGATAACTATTAAATGATCAAATACCTAGAACAATCATTGCGAACATAATGTGCTCCCTTTTTATTGACATCCATGGAGGAATGTTATTGTTGATGACAAAAATAGGCCAAACAGTACAAACAAATCTTAGCTCTCCAAATGGATTGACACCATTTGTTGCCACTGAAAGCTTGAGATTTTGAGGTTCTTCGATAAAGTGTGGCCAGTTTTCCTCTATGTCCTTAAATATAGAACCATCCACAGGCATTCAAATAATGTCATCTTGACTCCTATTGTGTGCATGGTAATTCATAAATTGTGCCAAGCTACTACACCTAAATAATCTTTGCAAACGTGGTATAATGGGGATGTAATGAAGAACCTTGTGAGGCACCTTTTTTGTTATTTGATTTGTTCAATATCTACTCGTATGACATTCATGGTATTCTATTGCAAATTCATGTTCTTTATGATAAATAATATGATCATTGCGACAAGCATCTATTGCTTGATACTCTATTCCAATATCTTTCATAGTGGCACATAATTCTCTGTATGAGTCAGGGAGAATATTTGATGGTGGTAACAAGAACTCACCTATCAATCTATAGAAAAAATAATATGTTGTTAATATTAACAATATTTATGGTACATGTTTCACCATTTAATTACTATAATATGACATACCGTATGACTATAATATGACATTAACAATATACATGACATACCGTATCACTATAATATGACATTAACAATATGACATACCATAGCATATGTGACATTCTTGTGTTGGATAAACCATTCATAACCTTCAAGTTCAACAACAACAATATAGCAAAGAGAAGAGTTGTTTGGCAGCCTTCATAAAGGGGTGTGGCTGCCTTCTCAAGTAGAGGTATATCATGGATGACATCAACATCATCTTGATCATCATCATCAGTTGTGCCAACACCAAATGTGTCATGGATCAATGTATTAGTACCATCATCTGGTGCATCATCGTCATCTTCCAAGGGATCATAATCTTCACCTTCAATATTCACACATCCATGATCCTCCACTTCCAAAGCCATATTCTCAATATTCACACCTCCATGGTCCATATCATGTACTCCCCTAGGCAAGTTGACCTATATTAAAATGATGAACACAAATAAACCATGATAATGATCTCATCATCAGGTGTATTTCATATATATATTAATTGTTAAATAAATATAATGAAAAACTTACCAATTCATGATAATCAAAGCCTCCTTCAATGTGACCATTATCCCTACAATGTCTCTTAGCTATTTTGATTAGCAATCTTCTAATGTTTAAGCCCTTACAATTATTGTAGGGACATAACATTTTCCATCACCTTTTCTTTTCAAGTTCAACCACAATCTATTGATTGCATCCTCATTACCTTCTTCACTTGGATTGTTTGACATGATGCTTCTTCACTTAGATTATCTATAACCTAATTATATATAGAAATTGAAAACTTAGTTATGAAATGATGTTGTAGTATAGTATACCAAATTGAAACACTTCTATTATTGTAGTCTTCCACCTCAAACTCTTTCTTATTGTGGCAAGAAATAAAGATATTCAAATAATATAGTAGTTTGTAAATCAAAATAAAATGGAGGCAAGTTGTTGATTGAGGGTGCAAGGAAAAACACCCGTCAGTACTTTTATTGAATTGTAAATTTCAATTTTGAACCATTCTGTGAATATAGAACATGGATGTAATCTTAGAAAATAACAAAATGTAGACACGACATATTACTTATTTTGTTATTCTACATTACTTACTATTTGAGTGCACGTTCCACCTACAACTTGATCAAGTCTTGTTTGATACTTCAATTTTGTGTTCACTGTCCTGTAGAAGTACACAATTTTGTATTTTGCCAATATGTTATTCAAGAAACAACAATAGAATAAAATACTTGTTGAGAAAGATCATCATAGGAGTATCAAAAACTCAAGATTTAAGGTAACACAACATTATAAGACTCTTACATTCAACCTTCAACTCATGCAGCTAATAAATAGGAGAAAAAATACATGAAATTGAAAAATTTAACTAATGAATTGTGTTTTTCTTCTCATCTTAATTGGCCAAATTTATATGAGATTCTAAAGAAGGCCTCACTCTTAATCAGCCAAATCTTCCTTGTACCACACAAAAAAACTATGTGATAACTATGTCTACTCCAACCTTAATTATTTAAGAATTCATCATATCAGATAAAGTATGTCTAAGAATTGTTGGGACTGGTCCTTTGGTGTGTACTAAATAGAATACAATTTTCAGCATATTATTATCACTCTATTTCTTTGTTGTAAACATGCCATTGGTTCAATTTTGTAAAAAAACATTGTGTTAGATGCATTTAAAATTATCTTCATTGTCTTCCGATTGTCTAAATGCTTCTTTATTTGTCAACCAATTAATACATGCTACTATATAAAGAAGACAACCAGAAGATAATGAAGATTTGTCTGACAAAAATGAATACACTAAACTGAACCAATGACATGTTTACAAAAATTATCATAACTCGCAAGCAAAATTGAAACAATGGCATGTTTGTAACTCATTAAGAATGAGGAATAGCTTGTGCAAGGGTGAAAGTAGTTTTGATCATTTTGGTCATGATTGTTCCTCTACACAGTCAGGAAATGTAACTGTCTAATGATTATATGTAATGTTGAATGGATTAAATGCTTTATTCTTAGTAGAAGTGAATGGAAGGAATAGTGTTGGTGTTAGGTTTCATTTATTATTGAATGCAATGGTTTCCAAGATGTGTTGAGGAGTTTGCTCCTTGTTTAATGTTAACTATTCCTGCACAATCCACTTATACAACAGTTAAATGCTATGTGGAAGGGATGTTTGATAGTGTTCCTTGAGGGAAGGGGGATTTTGAAAGACTTGTTATCATTTATTGTGTATTTCCAATATGTTTGGATGCAGGGCAGACTAGGAGAATGAAGGATCACTCACTAATTGCATGATAACCTAGTTTTGAAGGGTCACTGGAAGAGGGGAATGAAAGATCACTCACTAATTGCATGATAACCCCACCAAGAATCCTTTCCTTTAATTTTCCACAATATCTCAAAGTATGATCATTATTCTTTACTTTCTTCTATATGCTATTCTTTCTATGGTTTTTTTATCTCAGAAATATATCAAAAACATTGCAGATGTGCATATAAAAGTAAAATATTGTCCTTCAATTGTTCCACATTGAAACATTTCCTCTTTGGAGTATTCTCTTCATTTGTACAATATCTGTCAAAAATGGTTCCCATACTTTTTCAATATCTATTTTAATCTTTATTTTGCAATTTTGATTAGATTTGACCTATAGTTGATTTCATTACTATTTTATAACATATACTCCTAATGTGAAATGTGGAGAGAAACAAAGAGACACACTAGGTATGAATTACATGATATACCCATCATCACTTAGCACTTAAATAATAAATTATGGATAGGGAACAACCCCCTAACCTTTGGATGTTTGTTTCATGTTGGCCTCTTATTATATGCAAAGGTAGGCCTATCTTAATTAGGCTAACAACCACAGTGTAGGGGCCATAAATTATGGAACCCAAAATAGTGCACACTTGTATTAAATTAGGTTCAGTATACTACAAGGGAATGGAAACCATGTAATAGTGCCTCAATGATACAATACATTTGATGCCCTAAGCTATCAATACAAATGGCACCTAGCTAGAAGCTCACAGGCTGTCCATTTGATAACCACAGTCAACATTTCAAAAAAATGGATATCCTTGAGCACAAGCACCAATAACATCAAATAATGGAGTTAAAGCATGGGCTAGGACATGACACTAGTAGAATGTGGTCATTTCAGTGAAAGCAATTTACAATGGTGTCATTAAACATATATGCCAGTAATATCAACAAACGTGAATCCAAACATTTGAATACAGTGAATCGATATCCTTGAGTACAACCACCAATAACATCAAATAATAGAGATAAAGCACTAGCTATGGCATGACACCAGTAGAATGCGGTCATTTCAGAGACCATTCATGATCAAATAAAATGAAATGCATTCGAATATGATGCCAGAGGCTTGAAAGATGAAGAAATCACATACCTTCTCATGTGCTCATCTTTCACTCCTTTTCTCCCACTCCCTCTATCCAATCGAAATAAAAATGATGAGGCTCTTTCACTTTTTTTTAATCTATACCCCAAATCTATCGAAATTCTGATGGTCAATTGGACACCCATCAGAATACCGACATCATCAGGGCCTATTACAAAAAAAAACACCAAATTTGTAATAAAAAGTTACCCATCGGAAACTTCTGTCAAAATTTGGCCCCAAATGTAGTAGTGACATTTTCATTGCATACATTTTTGCACGCTCGGTGGGACCCACTTCCCTATTGGATCTACACTTTTGAAGATTTTTGAGTTGAAGATAAAAATCTAGGGTTTTTTGAAATATTTAATCATATCTTTCAAACGGTTGGGAGTTTGTGTCTAAATTTTTGTTTATAGGTGGGCAATCATCATGTTATGTCTCAGTCCAAAGTACAGATTTTTTTTATTATGTTTTCGTGAGTTATAATTTTTTTATGATTTTCAATGAAAATTCATTTTTGGTTGAAAATCTCCGTATTTTTTGGAAATTTTTACATTTTTAGAAAGCACTGAGAATTTTACATAGGGCACATTCTTTGTTTTTTTATTTTGATGCATGAACAGGGCTCCAAAATTCAATCTTTGAAAACTGGTATGTTTTGATAAATCATGTCCCTAGGGCACAAATTAAAGAATTTTTCCAAAAATTTTACATTTCTAAAAAGCTCTATATTTTTTAGTAGGGGTCTTTGTTTTACATTTCTATTTTTGTTGTTGAAATCATAGCAAAAAAATTAGATCTTGTTGACTAGGCCAAATGCAAAACAAATAAAAAATTGTGATGAGTTTGCACTTTATTTGCACATTGTTCAATGCATGGTTGAGTTTTCCTATAAATTTATGATATTTCAATCTTCTAACAATGGTTTTTTAGAATGGTTGACCAAGATTAAGACATTTTGAGACTACTAATCAATTTGTTTTGTAGGACGTTGTTTGAAGAGCTTGAAAAAATTTGAGACTACTAATTCATTGGTTTTGTAGGTTGCCTTGGAGGTTCAAGAAAACTTTGTGTCTATCTTAAGTTGATATTTATAGGCACCTAGTTTAATTAGTAAGGTTCATTTCTTATGATCTCATTGGGTAGTAGGAGAGTATGCTCTTTCCTCTTTAAGGGGAAATCAGAAATCCAGACCTACTTAATTTGGTCATTAGAAAGGAATCTTGGGTAAATGAACATGTGCTTGATGTGCTTGGGAGAAACTATGGATTAGGAGAGTATGCTCTTTTCCTTATGGAAAATTATAAATCTTGACCTCCATTAGCTATCCATCTTACTTTTCTTGCATTTACCTTTAGAGGGCCTGCCAAGAGAGCAATCTTTTGGGAATGACCCATGTGGGGAACAAGCGAACCCAACTACTCCACCCAACTATAATCAAATGCTTCCTTCAATCCAAAGAGAGGTAAGACATGGTTATTTCTACTTCTAATGCTTCTTCATGTGTAGGGCCTAGTTGCGTAAATCTTGCTAAGCAAGACTATATTTGATTGGGCCCTTGTTTACAAGGGAAGTATGTTCATCTAGTATAGGGCCGAGAGGTCTTAATCTTGCTTGTGAGACTATACTTTTTGGATGCTTTTAGGGCGATAGGCCTTAATTCTTCTTGTGGAATTACATGGGATAGTCATGAATAGAGGACCTTACTAGACACCTAAGGATTTATAGGCCAACCATTTTAGCCATGTGACTTCCTTTGTGCAAGGATTGATCCAAGTGGACTTACCCGGATCACCCCAACATACTCACCATATGTGTTCCCTTGGATGCTAAAGCTTGAATATGGCAATATAGAAAGACATGCACCATGAGTATTGTTCTTTTCCAATTGATCCATAACTTGCATAGTCCTAGGAAAGGCCATTCAACCACTTAATTGTGGGGCTATGAGCATCAAGTTGTGGGAAAGGGTTAGAACACTTCCCTTTTGACCTTAGGTAGAATGTAAGCATGTGTCTTCAATTGTGTTAATACCCATGCAAATATTTTTGGACATGCACATTTCATTATTGTTTTCTATGTTCTAATTCAATCCATATATCCCCTATCATCCAAATCAATCACATCATCCATTCAAATTTTCTTTAAACATCCCTAATCTATTCTTCCACTTCATCCAAGTCTTATCCACACCATCTTCTAATCTTCCACTTTTGGCTTAGGAGCACCATCATAATCTTTGGGCTTTAATCATCATCCAAATTCAATCAAATCAAATCAAATACAACTTTGAGGCCTTGCCCTCACAAATCCAAAATCAAAATAAAATCAAATTGATCAAAATTCTTGAGGCCCTTCCCTCTAAATCAAACAAATCCATCATTCAATCAATCAAAATCCTTGAGGCCCTACCCTTTTAAATAAAAATCCAAACTTTCTCCTAGTCTTAAGTTCATATTTTGTCCATCATCAAATCTTTCACTCATAATTCAAATCTTCCTCTACATCATATTCCTCTAATCCAATCCAAAATCTCTAATTCAGCCATCATTAATATGGATTGGTTTCACAAAATGGTTGAGGACTTTAAAGTGCTAAACCCTAATCCCCAAACTATGCCTCCAATCCAAAGTACCTACCAAATCAATCCTCAAGTCATGTACAATCCCAATCCATATCACATTCCTTATTCTTCCTCTACCTTTGACAAGGGAAATCAACCTCATTATCCCTCATCCACACATAATTCCCTCCATCACCCCCATAATGCCTCTCACATGCTTAACCTTTCCCAAGAAATTGAAAAGAAAACAAAATTGTGCTTAACTTACAAAATGGGGGTCAAAAGATAAAGTTTGCATTTGAAGACATGTGTTCTCCCCCCTTTCTCCAAATCCATAATCCTCATCCACCATCAATCCCCAATTCTCCATCTAATTCTCAACCTCCATACAATCCTAATCCTCCAAAGCCCACATCATTCCTATCCTCCAAAGCTTCACAATCACCCAAATCTAGACAATACACTCCCCTTGCAGACTCTCTTGATTTCATACTCCACCTACTTGTTGACCAAAACATGATGGTTTTTCCAAACACTATTCCCTTTGATGAGATTCAACCCAAACCCACTTGGTATAAGGAAAATGAATACTATGATTATCATCGCATTAAGGGACGTGATATCAAGAAGTGCTTAAAGTTTAAAAATATTGTCCAAGACCTCATTAACAAAGGAGAGATTGAAGTTGAAGATCCCAACCCCTCTATCACATCACCCTCACAAGTCCACACATGTCAAGACCTTTTCCCAAAGTATGCTAACAAAGATTCCTCTCATCCTCTAGATCTAAGCATTCCTCCACTCCTTGATCCCCTTATTTTGAAAAATCTACCTATCCCTCTTGATCCACCTCATGATTCCATTCCTAATCAAGATCAAGGCATTCCTTCCACTCTATTCCATGATAGCCTTCCATCCAAGATCCTACCATCCCTTCCACTCCACCACATAATCCTCCCCAAAGTCAAGATCAAAGTACCCCTTCATCTCCATGTCATGATTCCAATCCCTCTCAAGATCCCATTATTCCCCCTAATTCCCCTCATGATCCTAATCCTCCACAAGATCCCATTCCTCCTCAAGCTCTTATTATTCCTATTAAGGAGCCTCTCAAGGACAAAGGAAACCTTACACTTGATGGCCTTAGTGATACCACTCACTTTTTAGATGCTCATATCCATCCTACACCTTATATACCTCCATTCAAGCATAAAAATATTCCTTCATTATCTTCCAAATCCATCTTGGGCCCTTATATCCCTAAAAGAAACCCTTCATCCCATCCGTCCATTTTGGACCCTTATATCCCAATGCTAAACCTTCCATCCATTTTAGGTCCTTATGTTCCTCCATCCATAATACCTCTCGATCCTAGATCACCATTTATTTCTTCCACCATACCTAAAGATCAACAAAGACATGCATCCTTGAGATATTTATATCCATCCATCCATCAAAACCCATTATATGAGCCACATTCATCCACAATTCCCAAGTCTTTTGGAAGCAATTCTGATGCACAACATACAAATCAGAAATACAAGAATCCACTTACATATCAAGATCACCATGTCCTATCTAATCAACATGTGGCTACAAAGAAAAGGGAAATACTCAAGAGACCACAAGGGTTTTCCAAGAAAAAAGGAAAATCAAAGAAAATATGGGTTCCTAAAACTTTCATGGATGAATTCCAATCAAAAGAACATAAGAGTAAAGAAAAATCAAAATCTATGTGGATTCCCAAGTCTCTCTTAAAGGAATAGAATATAAAAGATAAATCAAATTTGACATTCAAGCTTCCAAAGACTTCCACTCCGTATGCCTCCAAATATCTTCCATTCTCTCCTCCATCTATTTTGGGTCCTTGTATCCCAAAACCAACATCACTTCTTACATCAAAACCTCACACTAGCCAATAAATTCTACCTTCACCTATCCACTACCCTTCAAGGTGTGTGTCAATGTTGATCTTGCCATCATTTCCACATACTCCCACACAAACCTTTCAATACCCTATCCAATATCCAACTCCTATATCTATTCCCTATCCTTCCATATCATATTCTCCCATTCCTCTTACCCCATCTTACACATAAATCCTTAGCCATCATCTACCTTATCCTCCATATCTTTCCCCTACCATCACCATTATTAGCATCTTTGAGCTTACCTTTCAGTGACCTTGGCCAATCATAGCATATCTTTCTAGAGGAAGATTATCAAAAGAGTTTCAAACTTGAATTCCTCCAAAAAAAAGAAAAGAAAAAAAAAATTGTCCAATGGTGAAAACTTGGTAATCAAGCACCTTGGACAAGTACCATGATGAAAACCTAGCAAATAGGCTATTAGTGCTCAAATCTATAGATTATCAAATACTCAGAAACTCATGTAATCCAATAGAATGTAATCTAGCAAAATGCAAGCACTATGGTATTAAGGTTAGAAAACCTTCTTCACTTCAAGTATGGATACTCAGGCAGGTGTACCTATATCAATTCAATGTTTGATTGAGCCCTGAATTGTGAACTATCTCCTTCACTACTTTGTCATTGCTATCAAACTCAACTTAGTAAGATGATAGAACTCTAAGTATAGCCCAAATTATCTTGATATACAACATTATGATGGAAACCATGAAAGCAACAACATGAAACAATGGTTTAAGGATATTCATCTTTCTTCTTTTTAGAGTTGAACTCAAGGAAGGTTAACCTCATTCAGTGCTTCTACAAAGCATTACAATATACATCTATGAAACTATCATAGAATAATTCATATTAAGATTGTACAGATAAAGTAAGATGAATCAATTGTTTATATCTTGGGTGGCAAATAAGTGTAAATGGATCCAAAACCAGTGCCTTATCCACTTGGGCATGAGAGTCAAACCCTACCTCCACATATATCTATCAAAACAAGTATACTGAAACTCAAATGACATGCCTAACATACCATCCTTTTAATTCCTACAATTTTCATCAAATTCATACATGGATATTCAGTTCATAGAGACCTCCCTTAAGATTTTACTCTTTCCTTGAAAGAAACTTAAGCTTAACCCCTATATTCACCTTGTGAACAATGCACTAAAAAGCCTTGCAATTTAAATACATAAGAAAACTAAAACATTCCATACATAAACACAACAAAATAGTAGTAACAGAGCTCCAATATTTTGTATTAATGGTCAAAATTTTTTGGTACAATATCCTCTCACTTCTTTAGAAAACAAGGTTTTGTATTCAGAACCTTTCTTTTACAAAGTATTTTCAACCACCTCCTAGAAGAGAAAAAACTTCCTATATGTATTCTCAGCCATCTTGGAATCCTCAAAAGGATGCAACAAGCTTGGGATGGCTAGAAAAGATCTTACACTAGAGACAAGATTACAAACTGACAAAATTTGATTGCAACAATAGATTACAAATATCTACTTTTCAACACTTTCACAGGTGGCACCTCTATCTAAGGATATTTCAGAGAAGTTGCTAAGTTTGTTGCATTAATGATGACCACCATTATAGGCTAACTTACATCATCCTCTATTTGAAACATGCTCTCCCTCAGTTTCTGGACTAGGTGCCATCTGCAGCTCTATTCTTCTTCTTCCTCTATAAGCTATACAACTGGCTTCTTCTTCTTTATTGTTAACTTTTCCCAAGCTACTACATCATCATCAAATGGCCAATTGTAAGTCTACAATTCCTATAGTAATCTTATTTGCTTATCCCACATGGAGTCAGTTATATTTTTGGCCTCCGCCACAAAGCGCATGCAATCATTCTCAATTTTAAAAAGACTATCAATTATGTTGTTACACCTCTCAAAATCCAAAATATTGTTTCCACTAAGGAAGGCATCTTGTGAAATCACCAACTGATCCATTACCAATTTCCATTCTTCCAATTTAACCACATTTCCACTGTCATCACATATGGGAGGTAAATACCTGCTATAATGTTTATCAAACATAGTCAATTTAGCCTTTACCTGATTAGACTTACCCTTTAAAAACTTTGAAACAACACTAACTAAGCTAATCTTCTCAAAAACTTCAGTCACCACTCCAGGGATCTCAAGCTTATGCTCTTGTAGGCTATCACGTTTATCAAATAACAAGCTCCTCCCAGACCAAATGCTATGAAGTGGCTCTAGAGCAGCCAATGACTCATTCACCTTTCCATTGGCCTGGTGCAATTGACTAATTAATTGGTAAACTATTTCCATCCTTTCTATTATTTTATCCCACCTATATTGTACAATATTTGACATAGTGTCCAAAGATGCCTCTATCTTTATCTTTTCCAAGTCCTCAGTAGGTCTCTCAGGCACTTCCACATCTGTCTGAACTAGGGCCTCAATTTGCAAAGGAGGAGGAACTACCTTTGAGGCTTCTTCAAGCCTAACTCTTACTTCTACCAACTCATTTTCTAACTATTTGGTCTTCATCATCTTTAAGTCTTTATCCTTGGCTACCAGGTTTGAGCTCTCAAACAATTTTGCATATCTCTTAGACAATTGGACTGTCTACGCTTCATTTAGGTTAGCCCAATGAGTCACTGCCTTCGAAACTTCAAGGTTAGTTGTATTTTACATAGTCCATATGATATTATTCCCTTCCATCTTATCCTCTATACTCAATAGAGATGGCTTTTGGGTCCTAGAGACCATAGACCACATTGCAACAGCTTGAGATTTAGGGTCATAGCCACTTCCTCTTATCATGTCACCAATGTGAACCTCATATGATAGGCTACCCTATGGTTGCTTCCTTATTTGATCTATGATGAATGCAGAAGTCAGATCCCATCCTAGAGTCAATAGCATTCCACTTGACTTAACCATTTGTCTAGCTTCATCTACAGTTATAGGATCAAGACTAGGATCATAAGAAGCTAAAGCCCTCAAGGTTTCTTCACTTGGCTCCATACCTTTAGGAAGAGCTTTCCTTACCTCTTGATGCTTGTTCCCAATAAGAAAACTCTTGAATTCATCAGTTTTAATAAATTGGTCATCACTCAAAAATTCCTCCTGATAAACCTCTCTAATATCTTTCTCTAACCACAGGGACTGTTCTTTATATGTTTCATCAGTGGCCACCTTTTTGGCTGCTCTTATTATTTTTCTCAACTGGTGATGGTAAGCCCTATCACCTGGTACAAGAGCAGATGCTCTGTCAAGTATCTTTCTTTGTTTTCCTTGCCTTGAAGGTTCTCCTTCCTCAAGCCTCTATTTCTTCAAGGGTGGCTCTAGAGGATTCTTTGTTTTTGGTTGATCTTGAGTAAGCTCAACAACTGGTGGCTCCCTAACTTGTGGAGGGCTACCTCCTTCTTGTGACTCATCAGTGAACTCCTCTTGATCAAAAGATGAGTAATCTTTTTTCTTCTCTGGCTTACTTTTATCAATTAGTCCCTCTAGTTGATTTGACAATGTGTCATACATTTCTATCATCTTATCAGTTCTTTGCAAGTGAGGAAGGTCAGGGAAAAAGCCATCAAAAGCAATTTGAGCTGCCTTTAACTATTTAGACAAATCCATCAAGTCAAAAAACTTGTTCCATCTCTTAGTGACTTCATCCTTCTCTATAATGTTTCTGATTACATCTTCCTCATCTAGACCTTCATGTTCCTTAATCACACCAATACTAGGGATATATGTCAATCTTGCAATCCTAATGAAACCCTTAGGGTCCACATGTCTACAGGCACCAGATACCATCTTGAATTGGTTTAGCCATGTTGTAATTTATGGGAATGCCCTCTTACCAATTAAGAAATCACCTATCTTGAACTGCCTATGTGTGAAGGTAACCTTTCCTGTGAGGGGCTAGGAGTTCCCTATCTGTGCACATCAACTACCAAATGAATTCCAAATAGGCAACTCTTTGGGGCACAATTTTTTCTAAAAGATGTGGGGGTTGGGGACAACCATAAACCCTAATAATAGTAGAATTTTCTCCAAGGTAAAAGTCACCCCAATTATGGTTTCCCTCCCACTTGTCCACAAACTGCAATGGTCTTAAAACTCTCAAAATCCTAGTTGATATCCTGGTAACATTGATACCTAACATCCTTATAATTGGAAATAAAATGAAATTCTAAAAAACACAAAAATCCCCTTCATTGGAAGTAGAATTCCATAACCTCACCCATAACTGTACTGGATTATGCTGATCTTGGAAAGTAAACCTTGGCTTCAGCATTTTCAGATCAAAACTATCGATATTGAAATGTAAAATCAAATGCATCAAGATAGAATAATGCATGAACTTAATAGGACTTTTACTTTCCTTAATAGATATCAACCCTTCATGCATTCTATCAATTACATACTAGATGTAATCATAATCAATATTTACCAAGGAATTCTGAATGTCTAGGATAATCATCAAAAGGTCAGCTAGTAGAAATTTTGCATCCCCATCAATTCCTAAAACTCTACACAATGCATAGCAAGTATACCTCATATAATGTTGGAGGGATTTGAACTGGTAAGGGGCATTCATGCTAGGAGGGAGAGGAGCTATATATTTATCCTGTTTCAGGATATGCCTCACCATCTGGTCTTTCACTGACCCTATATTATTCTTATATCTTTCCCTCTCCTGTTTCAAATCAATCTCAGTTGAAGAGGATGTGTATAAACCAAAAGATTTCATAAAAGAACCCCTATCAAGAGTAACTAAGGGTGATTGGTCTTCTTTTCTAATTGTCTTCGAAATAGGGTCATAGCTCCTAGCTAAAGCAACAATTAAGTCTACATCCAGGAAAACATTAGGGACAACCATCTTTCCTAAACCCAAAACCCAACTGTTACAAATAGGAATGTGCTTATTTCTATTTCCATAAAAGAAATTGAAGATAGTATAACCTGAAAAATTCAGACTGATAGGATCTCTGCATTGACCCAAATAATCTTCAAAAACATCATGAAGAGCCCTCTTGTTCTAATTGGATCCTGGCAGCAATTTCAGGAATTCGTTTGAATAATTTAGTTTGTTCTTATCTTCGCCACTTTTAGACTTGGCTTCACTACTAGAAGATGTTGTACTCCCCTCAAGTTGACTCATTTCTACTACAGAATTACCCTTCATTTTCTGCAAACTTGATTTTCTTGGCACCCAGAAATTGCTTCAGAAAACACAATTATCTTCGACTGATTTTGGACACATAAAACAATGAGCTTAGCTGATTTATTTATGCGGATCAGGAGTGTACAACTACCACAATCTTTGTAAATCTATCTTTAATTTCTCCCACATTCAATTTCACATATCACTAATTTTCAAATTACAGCTAGTCGATGCAAAGATGGTGACAGATAAATTTAAAAAACTCAAAAACAAGGCAAAGATGCAATGATTTCAGCTTTGTACTTTTAAACCCAGTATATGTCATGAGATCCTCCTTTTGAAACTGATTGGATGGCTCATTGGTTTACTCTCCAACTTGATAGTGTACTTTTTTCCACATTGCAATGGTCTTTTTCTTTTCCTTTATTACCTTTTCCAACTGGGCCCATTCAGTGAATCAGCAACTGAAAGCTTCTCATGATTGCTTAATACAATGCTAACCCTAGCTCATATTTTGAGAACTGCTGACCAAAGCCTTTGTGGGTTCTCGTAATGCAATTCTTAACTCTTCATCTACTCAATGAATCATTGAACAAAGTGATCACCTTCATTTGGAGAACTAGCGAATAAGGCCATCTCCCATTCTCTTAATTTCCTAGCTAACTGTCAACTTTCTTGGAGATTTAGCAAAAAAAGGGTTCGTGCATTCACTTAATGAATCACTTAACCACTCGATTATCTAGAGAACTAGTCAAGCCTTTACTCTCTGAATCACTGAATCTTTCCTTAACTACTATCTACATACTAAGATTCTGTATCAGTCATCGATCTTGACAATAATGCATAGCTATCACCAATTCACTGAAACATATGAGCTTTAATCATTTGATTCCAAGACTCAGTGAACAAAGAATTCACTGATTCTCCCAATACTTCAACCATTGAGTATTTCATTGCACGATTTAGCAACTAAAGGCTCAATATTCTGCTAATCCTTTGATTCACCCATTCACTAAGTGCTTCTAGCCTTTGCCCCTTTTTTTAGAGAACTTGCGAACATGTGATTCACTGAATCACTAGATTACTTAGCAGTTTACTAACTTATTCTGAGAATAAGCGAATACAAAAACCTTACCTCTACTAAACTTATTACATCAAATTGTCAAAACCGCCAGACTTAGAGGATAAAAATATAAGTACTCAGTTGCTCATTTGCCAAGTCAAACATGTAGGACCCAAAAGATACCTAAGATTAAAACATAACCATTGATCTTGACACCGATCAATGACATTTGCCAGGTTGCCAATTGATATAACCCTTAACCACTAGATTCAAAGAATGAGAAAATAACCATTGTCACAAGGTCGCTGAGTATTAACACAAAACTACCAAGGAATAAGCAAATAGGAGATTAAGCATTCGCCAAGTCACGCAAAGTTTTCTGATAACCACCAGATACTTGGAGACTCCGCGACTAAGGAAGACACTTAAGAAGGTTCCAACCCATTCACTGATTTGATGAAAACTATATGAGACATGTAATGACACTTTTCGATTCAACGAACACTTGAGACAAATAAGCACGTGCACAGATAACCACTTAAGTGGCAAAAAAGGTAACAATGAATTAGAAGAAATCAAGGCTGACTTGAGGGTTTTGAAATGAACTTGAAATTTTTTAAGGACAAAACCTAGGGTAAGGGTTTTTTTCAAACATGGTCATGACAGTTTTATGAATTTTACAAACCCTAGATGAAGCAAAGCACTTTCAAGGAGACTAAAACAAAAATTGGACAAAAACCTTAGAAAATTAAGAATATACCCAACACAGGCGTCATGTGTAATCCCTCCCCTTGCACTCTATACTTGGGGGAAAGATCCATCCATGCTATTCTACCATATATATCTTCCATATTCCCTATCCACCATCCATTGTCCTATCTAAGTTCATTATCATTTCCTTTCTTTGATCTTGACTATCCTATGCATCCCCTCTATCCACATGTTCCTTCCATAATCCTTAGTCCTTATCCATCCATATTCCTTCATAATTCCATCCATTTTTCACATATTTGATCTTGACATCCCTATCCTCCATCTCATCATCCTCATCATATTCATTCCCTTAATCCATCATCTATAATACTCTTTGATTCCATAGACTTCCCCATGTCCTTGATCTTGATTATCCTACACATTTCCTCTATCCATTATCTATTATCCAATTCCATCTATATCCTCCACATCATTATCCCCTATCCTCTTCCTACCCTCCATCTCATATTCCTTATCCATCCATCTTCCAATTTCATAAATTTTCGCTTCATAATAAACTAGAGGTATTAAAATACAAAGAAAATATCCTTGCATGCTTTGGACAATGAACAAGCCTTCACTTCCTCCATAAATATCATTTCCACATTATCCATCCTATGCCTTTTTATCCTCCATCTTTCCATCCTTATCCACCATCCCACCATCCTTCACCCTCCACACCATATCACTTTCCTCCCCATCATCCCCATCTCCTATCACCATCCTTCCATCCTCTATCATTCCTTGGTTATCCCATGTCATTGGTCCCAATCCACTTATCCTTTTTCCTATCATCCTATCCAATCCCTTACTCATCCTTTCATCTTATTCCAACCATCTTGTCTATCAAATCTCTTTATCTTCTAATACAATCTATTTATTCCCCTCACATGCTTTTCAATCTCATCCTATCCAATCATCTTCTCTTCCAATTACATTCTATCCAATCCTGCTCATCCAAATAAATTTAAAAATTTTAAAAATCCAAAAACAATATAAAATGATCCTGAAAATATTCAAAAAAAATGATATATGATCTTGAAATTTTTTTTAAAATTGATATATAATCTTGAAAAAAATAAAAAAAATAAATTAAATTAAATCTCTATAATCCAAAAGATCCCAAATCAATCCAATCAATTGCAATCAATACTAATCCATGCAATCCAATCTTCCAATCTAGCACATTAATCTTTAATCAAGCCATCGTTTAAACCAAATCTTCTGATAATCAATTGATCAATTTCAAATCCAATCATCATCATTGAATATATCCTTCCCAATCCTTGAGGCCCTACCCTCCCAATCACTTAATCAATCAATCAATCAATTGGTTTTCAGCTTGACTAGGGGCAATATGTTGGTTTGCTTTTGGTTTGTTGTGCATGCTTGCTTGTTGCTTGTATCCATTAATACTTTTTGCATCTATCATGGTCTTTGCATCCTATTGTCATAGGGGCATCATGGTGTCATAAAACATTTGGTTGTATTTGACCTTTTTGATCACGTACTTGGCACATGGTCATCTTGGTTCCTCATACCTTCGTGGATAATGTCAAGTACAATATCAAAATAGGATATGCTCTCCCATGTTGAAACAATGATAGTTTGCATTTAGGTTCATTTTGCATTCGAGGCCTTCTTTTATTCACTTCCTCTATCCTCTCCCTTTTCGAGAAAATTGTCAAAATTAATTTTTTGCCCAATTTTCTCAAGGGGGCACCATCCTCATCCTCTTTTCGTTGTTGCTTAGGCACGACTCATGGGGCATCTTATTTTCTTCTTCTTTGATACAATGTCGATTTCGACACCGCATCAAAGAGGGGCAAAATATAGACACCTAAAATTGTCCATTCACACTAATATTAATTTTTATTAATATTTGTCCTTAACATTATAGTTGATTTTTATTAATTAACTATATTGTTATATTCCTCTACTTATTTGATTAAATTAAATTAAATTAAATAAATTCATTTTCCTTTTGCACTCTAATATTAATTTTTATTAATATTTTCCCTTAACATTATGGTTAATTTTATTAATTGACTATAATTGTTATATTCTTCTATTTATTTAATTAAATTTATTTTAATTAAATAAAGTCATTTTCCCTTTATATTTAAATTTTATTTAAATCTTATAATATATTAAATTCAATTTAATATATTATCCCTCCATTTCCCTCTATAAAATAAATTTTATTTATTTTATTCCTCCACTAGCCTAAATCTCTTCTAAACCATGATTAAATTAAATTTATTTTAATTTAATTCATTTTCCCTTTTTCCTATGCTTACATTTTTCTAATATTCTTCTAATCTTGATTTAAAAGGTGGATTACCTCTAAACATGTGCACAATCACCTTTTCCAAGGTGGCCACCTCTCCATCTTTTTTCTCCAACAATCATTTTTAAATTTCTCTTTCCCTCTAAAAGCAAAGTTTGACTTTTGCCACTTCACCTTTTGCCTCTTAATCCTATCCACTCATTTCTTCATCTTTTTCAAACCCTACCTAACCTTTCATCCCAGGCACTCATTCTTTTGCCTCTTAATCTCCACCATCCAATTCTTTTCATTTTCTATAAAAGGAGGCCTCACTCCTCATTTTAGGTCTAACTTCTTATTCTTAGATATTCTCTTAACTCTTGCATCTTCTAGCATTCTTAATCATTCTAGTTCTTTTCTTTATTTCAATCTAATATTGTTCTTAGATCTTAATCGTGTTTATGATTATCATAGTCTTGCATCAATCTTAATCATTTATCATTTGTGAAGCTTGGGACAAGTTCCTCATACTTGCTCTCAATTCCTTCACCATCATCTAGCTTGCATCTCCTAGTTTTGCATTAGTTTTGTATTGTATTTGTGTTGGGAGAGCATACCCACATAATCTCAAAGACCAAATCAAACAAGGCTTTGGGTGCCCTTGTTCTAGCTCATTGGAGGTTGTAATGAAAGTTACTTATTTTGTTGCTTTTGAAATGACTAACATCTAATGTGATTTTGTTTGATGTTTTGGTGTTTTGTGTTTGTAGCAAATAGGTCTACATTTTCATTGCATATAGATGCATCTATAATAGATGCCCCCATTACTTCTAGATGAATACCCCTCATGGTCGTAGGGGGAGCTAAGATTAGCTCTAGACCCCTACATGGCTGGTATACTCACCCTCTGAGTATGCGCCTTTGGTTATAACTATTTGGAGACTAGCCAATGCAGTATGTAAGAGCACACTACCTGATTGATAGCAAAGGCAAAGATAGGAATTCTCTATGGAATTATGTATTTACACGGCAAGCATTTATGGCAGAAAGTTGATTTAAAGTCACCGAAGATCCATTATTCATACATTTGCATTCAAATTAGAGACTTTGGAGAGAACGAGAGATCAAAGTAGTTTGTGTTAAAGGATTGTAGTTGATTTCATCAGTGAAAGGAAGTTAAGTTTGTTGTGAAGCCCTAGTTTAGACTTGATGGTTCAGAAACCCTTGGAAACCTAATTGAAGTTATTAATCAAGTAAGTTATGGCTACTCCATTTGTTTTCGATCCTGCTAAAAGGAAGAGATATGTCTTTAATAAGCATCCTTTCAAGTTAGTCCTAGATGACCTAGAAGGAGCATCCTCTAGGACTACAATGGGTGTTATGCACATAGAGGACATACACACTTATATTAATGGAAAGAAGGAACTAGTTGGTTTGGATAGAATCAGGTCACACTTAGAGATAATGATGAAACCAGACAAGACATTCCTGGATGAGTTCACACACTTAGAAGACAACCCTATCATAGAGTATGTGATTGCATATGAGTTTTATGAATATGAATGGATTAATATTATATTGAGAAGAATACATGATGACTTTTTTTGGATTGGAGAAGTCCCTATCTAGATAACTATTGATCTCATTCATGAGATGATAGGATGACCTAAAATCGGCGCCATCCTTCCCACTGGCAAGGATGTCAAGAAACTAGTAGATAAAGCTTATAAGTCTTGCAGTGATACACATGGGATGACAATTGAGCCTATAGAAGAGATAGATATAAAACTTATGTCTATGATACTTGGATATAGGTTCCAACATGCAAACAGGGTAAATAGTGTGTCTATGACCACTATTTTGGTAGTTATCAGATTGGTGAAAGAAAATGGAGACTTCAACTTGTGTGAAATCTTGCATGCACAATTGATGGATAATATCAAGGAAATCAAACATGATAAGAGTAAGATTGTCAGGTTTGGGTCACTAATCATCTACGTGTACTTTCATATAGTTGGAAAAGTATTAGATCTCTATCTAGACAAGAGCCTACCTATAATGCCATAGATTTCATTCAAGGAATCATCAAAGAGTACCTTGAAAGATTACATGGAACTGGAGATCAAGACATTCAAGATAAAGATGCAAAGAAGGTATAGGATACTTGAGAGCATAGTTGAAAAGTACAAGGATAGCATTCATTTCATGGTGGAGAAAAATATCACATGCATGAAAGTTGTAGATCCAAGAACTAAGTGGATTCATCCACTTGGTTATGAAGTGGAGGAACATATTCTAGAAGCATAAGCACAAGTCCTTCTATCAGCGCCAAAGGATCCCATTGAACCAAGATGGGGTGCCTATGAGGAAAAGAAAAGACAAGTAGATGTAGTCTTAAATAGTGCTAAGACCAAGAGGAAAGCTTCTAAAATCACCTTTGAGATACTAAAGATTCATGGTGTCTCTCAAGCTGATTTAGATAAGGCAAGGGAATCCAAGATTGTAATGCAACTTGAGAGCACACCCTCTTCTAAAGTTAAAATAGAGAAGATTGATGACCCTAAGGAGAACAAGATAAAAATAGAAGAAAACGCTCCTGCGCCCACTCCTAATGTTGATCTGGAGTCCACTCAAGCATCTCCTGAGCCAAGTAAGATGCCTAAGAGGAAGAAGCAAATAGTTTCAATCCATCCATCAACAAGGACCACAAGAAACCAAGGCAGAAATATTTAACCACGTCTTGAGGTAGGATTCCTACCAAATCTACAAGTACTAAGAACAAGACTAGTAGATGAGCATAGGATTGATCAAATAGCTAAGTTTTATGATAAATATCATGAGATAGACAAATCTAAGATCCATGATATGTTAATCAAGCATATGATCAAGTTTAAGAAGATTGTTTTGGAACTCAAGACATCTATTCTAGATAAAGTTTGGGACATTTTGGATACATTGAAAAGACAATTTGTTGAAGAAGATCTTAGAATAAGAGAAAAGACATTGGATGATAAGCTTCCAATATGTTCAGTTGAAGAAAAGTCTTTGTTAATGAATTTGGTAAAGTTGCACCTTAGAACCAAGATAAGAACTCTGCATATTATGAATAAAGACTATGATTTTGTTGCAAAGGAGACTAAAAAAGCCTTTGAGAAGGTATTTTTGGAACAATGCATTCATCCATCATCTGCGCCCACAATCCAAGTTCCCATTGAGCAAGAAAAAGAAGCTAAGATCTCAAATATACCTATGACAGGTCCACATGATTCTATGCCTATGCCTAAAGCCAAGAAGGACACAATTATGATAGATAATATAGAAAGATCCATGGTGGTGACAGATAATGACTTGGATAAGTTTGAGGAAGCATTTGTGAGCACTGAAGAAGTATAAATTATATGTGCTGATAATTCACCCAAGCTATAAGAAGATGTGCAGATTGAAGATATAACTGGACAAGAAGAAGAAGAGGAGAAATAAAAAGAAGAGGAAAAAGAAGGAGAAAAATAAAATGAACCTACAAATGAATCCTCTGTTGAAATTCCTATAAAGGTAAAGATAGAAGTGATGGACAACACACCTCTCACTCCTATGCCATCAATGTCATTGTTGTCAAGTTTGACTCCTGACACAAGTCTAGACTCATGGGGAGAAGAAAATCTGATAAAGATTAGTGTGCTAGCTATGGAAAAAGAAAAGGAGAAACAAGTTATGAGGAACTCATTGTTTGTTGAATCAGTCAACATTTTGAACAACCTACTGCCAGAAGACAAGAAAGTGTCCAGTGTACACTCATTAGATGATGTCAGCACCATCATAACAAGTTTTAAAGAATACTTCTCAAGCCTAGAAGATCAGCATCCAAGGTTGCAGAAGGAAAATATCTTAAGAAGATGCTAAGTGAATTGATAGGTAACTTCACACTTGACCTTAGTTCGCTGAAAGTTCATCAAGCTATGCTAAAGGACCTTGCAGAAAAAGGAAGAAAGATAATAGTTGACTATATGGATAAAGATAAATTTAGCAAAAGGAAGAAAGATAATAGCTAACTGTATGGATAAAGATAAACTTACATCAAATCTTTCCAAGAAGATTCAGGAAGAAGAAACTATAATAGAAGAAGCAAGGAAATCAGTGGAAGATCCCTCCACAAATCTCAATATGTGCAATAATGTCTACCAAGGATAGTTAGACAAAATTGAGAAGGCAAAAAAAGAAATGGCCAAAATAAGGGCTAGGAAAACTTAGTTAAGGAATGCACTTGCGCCATCTTTAGATGTGCTAAATCAGAATATCAAGGAGATTGATGCCACTATTGTGACATATGATCAAGGCCCATGCACAAATTTGGAGAAGATGGAGAAATTAACTTATGCTTTGTGCACCCATCTCCAGACAATAGATACACTAAAGAGATTTCGATAGAATAAAATTACAAACCTTAAGATTGCACACCTGCATGTACTCACTATGTAAGTACATGAAGATTCATTTTTTAGCACCTTTGTCATTAATGTCAAAGAGGGAGTAGAGTAAATATGGAATAAAGAGTATGGAGTAATGTATATAATGTAAAGGGTAGTAGAACATATAAGGGAGATATAAGACAGAGTATATGTTAGAAATTTTTTGTGAAAAGTACAATTAGCAACTTAGCCATATTCCTTTGTTGCCATTAATGACAAAGGGGGAGATTGCTAGAAATCTGACTAAATTGTTATATATGACTATGTTTTAGTGTTTTCATTATGGAAACAAATTCAGATGAGGTTTTGGAGTCAGTGCATAACTTAGAAGATCAAATAAATAGCTAAGTATGAAAGACAGGATAGTCAGTGAAGCACCTAAGGAACAGAGCATCAATGCACGTGTGTATGACTGAGTTATGGTATATGCCCTTGAAGATAAGCTTTTGAGTATGTAATTATGCTAATTCTAAGAGAATATAATTAGATGAGTTAGTATGGTGATGATACAGTGAGTTGAAGTGACACAGACAATGAGCGGCAGAACAAAATAGAGCATGGAGCTAATTGTTGGTATTTTGGTTAGCGATTATAATATTGTTTTGTAAAGGCTATACACCTATTGTATTTAGGTAATAGAAATGTTAATATCATTATATGTAAACATGCTTGAGCTAATTAATTTGGAAGCATTGTATGTAATAGGTTGAAGGTTGACCTAGTGAATAGTTTTGTTTGCACATATAAATAAAATATGCGCATTTGTATTTAAGCATGAGATGAGAGATAGAGTTGTTAGAAGTAGAGTAGAAGTATGTGAAGAGAAGTCAGTATGATATAGTGCTTTACAAGAGGTTAAAACATCATCACACAAAAGGAACTGATTAGACAAGCAATGTCACAGTAGCAGTTCACCAAGATCCAGATATAGTGTGTATCTGATACTCAAAAGGTTGTAGGCTTCACCATTTGAGCAGTGATCTCTAGGAAAGTGTGTCCTCACCCCTAACAAGGTTAATTATAAAAGACTCCTAACAGGGTCTAACCCTTGACCAGGTCACTGTACTAAATACATTGTAAAGATCAACTCCTAATAGGGTTGTAAGATCTTCTAATAGAGATCATAATACACTAGTGCAGTTCTTAGTGGGTGTCAATTCCCACTAAGGTTTTTACCTATTTGGGTTTCCCTGTAATCATATCTTGTGTTATGTGTTGATTACATTACATGTTTTAATATTCAATTCAGCAATTAAGTTATTGAGTTAAGTTTCAAGAATCAAAAAGTAATTATATAGAACACTGATCCACCCCCCCCCCCTCTTAGTGTTCCCATTCCTAACACTGTGGACCTCTAGTATGTAGCCGATCAACTTGCTTTGTCAATTTGATGTGTTTAATTTGAAAAAAATGAATTTTTCTAGGAAAAACCCTATTATTTTCTATTTTCCAAATTAAATTACGCTTTTAAGCATTTTAATAGCATGTACACCTCCCTTTTGGCGCTTTTGCAATTTTTAATAGTGCTTCCACATCTTTTAATAGTGCATACACACATAGGATTTAGGGCTCTTTTTTCTTTTAAAAACTTCTCTAGTGCATACAATTTTAATTGCACTTTTGATGTTTTAAAGAGCACGTGTGTACATTTCTTTTAGCACACACAAACTATTTTAGCACTTATAGCTTAGAAAAATGCTTTCACAAATTTTACTTGTGTTTTCAATATTTTTAGCTGCACTTTTGTCTTTTAGTGCTTTTAATCCTTAAAATAGTGCTTTCACCCTATTTGGTAAAAATACAAATGACTTAATCAGTTTTTCAAACCGTCTAGTGTCATCAATGAGTTGATTGGCTTAGGTAACAAACTTGATTTGGTAGCAAGTTGTAGGATGTCAGTTTGAGTCAATTTAGTTTGAATTTTTTATTGTCAATCTTGATTTAGATGATGGATGATCATAAATTTTATGTCCTCTCTTAATAGAATTAGGAAAATTGATTCTGGTTTGATAATTTTTAAATGTTTGATTGACTTAGGATGATTCAAAAGATATTTTTTTCAAAATTGATGTGATTTAAACTTTCTTTTTGCAGGTTGAGCTTAAGTCACTCACCATTCAAGGTTTATATCTGCTACCATTCCATATGATTGATGATTTGAGCGGTGTTGATCATTGACATATAGGCAGATGCAGTCTATCATTTTTGCTTGTCCTACCTTGATTCTGAGTGAATTGGGGACTGATTATTGCTATGGCAGAGAGGTGGCACTCTGACCATAACACATTCCACCTACCCATGGGAAAGATGACCATCACTCCCAAGGATGTGTAACACATCCTCTACATCCCTACATGTGGAGAGTTGGTATTCTAAAATCAAATTTATGATGGCACAGCTTGTCGGTGGGTGTTTGAGGACCTGATGATCGGTGATGACCATATTCAATGGGCTTAGTTCCCATCTTTCCCAGTTATTCCAGTAGTTTTGGGTGCTCTAATTGGTGGCTGCCTCATGCCTGATAGCCGAGGGCATGGCTTTGCGGTCGGTTGGGGGCACATTATTGAAGACTTGATGGCTCAGCCCTGATGGTTTGATTGGGGTTCTTATGTTTTAGCACAGCTATACCTTGAGCTACATTTAGTTGTTTATCACCATTCAATGACTCTATCTGTCAGAGTCATTTTGCTACAGTTATGGACATGGGAGCATATCCCAATTATTAGGTCTATCGTTGTTCATCACCATGATCCTGGGAGGCCTTTTGCCTAGATGTATGAGGGCATGGTAGTGCAGGCCCATTTGGGCAAGTTAGATTACTAGTGGTGTATGATTGATGATATGGATCAGGTCGTATGGTGGTCGTACATCAGATGCAAGACTTGGGTAGAGGACATTTCTAAGCTTATGTTTATGTGTTGTACAGGTGAAGATATCACTGCGGGGGCCCCAGATTGATTATAGGATGACTCATAAAGAGGTAGAGTAGCTAGGTCACCTATTGTGGGACATGAGAGACCATATTATAAATGTAGGGATGACTAATGAGTATGTCGATTGGTTCACTCGAAACTCTTTTCTACAATTCACAAATCTGGCATAGCGGTTACCAAGGATTGAGGAGTCAAATGATGATGATGGGGATGGGGATGGAGATGGGGGTAGTAGGAGATGGGCTCATCAGGGATGATCAGGTTATCGAAAGGATAGAGAAGGCAGAGTCATGATCCTAGTTATTACTACTATGCCTATTCCTCCTAGGGGTGGTGTCCAGATGAGGGGTGGTCGGCCTAGGGTTTGAGGTGCTGGTGTGGATAGAGTTTTACATCGGGTGGATGTGGATCCTATTGCCAAATGGGGCTGATATAAGGTCTATTATTAGAGATAGGTGGGTGCTTAGGTAGTGGCTGATGTGGATGGTCAGGCTGCACAGATTTTTCTAGATCAAGCACAGGGCAGACCAACAAAGGCTTCTCTTCCACAGGCTCCTCCACGAGTTATTCCATAGGTTCCTCCAATACAGGCTCATGCTTCTTCTATGATGACATCTTGTTCAGTTCTTCCATATTCTTCTTCTTTCATTCCATCTTTATCCATTCCATCTTCTTCTATTTCATCTTCTTCCATTCCATCTTCTTCCATTCCATCTTCTTCTATGGCTCCTACACTGACTCCTCCTGCCTAGGCCCTAACATAGACTCTTGTACCAGCTTTAGCCTAAAATGTTAGCTCTCTTCAGTCTGAGATGTCAGAGATGTGACAGCAGGTTACTCAACTGAGCTCAATGATGCAGGCATTTATGGATGCTATGCATCAACATGGTTTACAGGATAGCTCCATGATGCAGGAGCATCCTGGGTGTAAGAGCAATCTTGCATCACCCAAAAATATTTCTATTTTTGAATTCAATAAGGGCTATCTTGTGCAGAGCTTCTATTTATGGAAAGTTACTATTTTTGGTAATTTTTGTCTGTGTTTAGAATGATCTAATTTCTTTCTTAGAGGTTCATTTTGGTCAGATAAGTCTGCCAGTAAAGTTTCATTGCCAGATCAAGTGTATATTGGAAGATATTGAAGATTTTCGGTATTGGCAGCAGGGTACAGAAACTTTGAACTCAGTTTTGAAGGCTTTAGAGGCCCCGAATGAGGTCAAAAATTTGGGTGACAAGTGCTTGCATTGGTTAAGCCTGGAGAGCACCTCGTGGCATTTCTGAAATGGGGTTATAATAGCCAATCGGGTCAACTGGTGATGACTTATGGTCTTCGGAAGTTGGGCCACCTGAAATGGCAGAAAATAATTTTCTTCAAAATTTCTGTTCGGGTTTCAAAAGTTATCTTGAGCTGACTATGATGTAATAAAATGTAAAATAAAATAATTCTAAGTTTGGTCAGCCTTATTGGCTAAAATTCTTGAACCTTCCCAGAAGGTGAAAAATTGCCTATATAAGGAAGGCTGTATTATTGTCTTAGGCGGTTCAGAATAGTTCTGGGTAGTAGATTTGAGTTTTGATTCGAGGCTTTGGCCTACTAAATATTGTAAGGGAATGACCATGTGGCTTTGCATATTGTAATTCTGAGAGTTTGTAATTCCACATTTGTGGAGATAATAAGAAGCCCATTTTTCTGTTCTCGCAATTTGCTATTGTTTCTTTGTTTCTATTATGTGTTTGTCGTATTAAGGGGAGCATCCTTCATCAAGTGGTATCAGAGCGGGAGTTCTTGAGCGTGTAAATAGATCACCAACTGTGAGGCAGTTTGCACCAAGACCATGGTTAGGGTTTCAACGTGCATCGTAAAAATGTCTCCATGAAGAGAACGTGGCAGAAGAGCTAGTGTTGTGACACCTGAGGTTAGCGAGCTCCAGAGACAAATGAGAGCATTGCAAGAGAAGATTCATAGAGGAATGAATCTTAATGTAAGAGAAGAATGTGTTGATGAAGCGGAAGAAAATTTTGATCAGGAAGGAGAAGGAAAACTTCTGAACCCAGAAGAAGAAAGGCTTTTTCGAGCCCTTTCCAAGATCGGGAAGAGACCTAAGATTGAGGTTCCTACATTTTCAAAGAATCTTAACCCAGAAGAATTGATCGACTAGATCAATGACTATGAAGAGTATTTTGAGTATGAGGACGTTGAGGATCTTGATAGGGTCAAATTTGCAAAGGCAAGACTGAAAGGCCAGAAAAAGATCTGGTGGCAAGAGGTTTAGTTGGAGAGAAATAGAAGAGGGAAAGATAAAATCACAAGATGGGATCGAATGGTGGATAAATTAAAGTGACAATTCATTCCCGTTGATTATGAGCTTGACCTACTGAAGAAAATGTAAAGTTTGAAGCAAGTGGGAAGATCTATTTAGGAGTATACAGATGAATTCTATCGAATCCTCATCAGAACGGGGCATGCAAAAGCTGATAAGGAGAAAGTTTCCCATTACCTTAATGAGTTGAGGCTGAGCATTCAGGAGGAGTTGAATCTGGCTTGAATGAACAGTATTGAGGAGGCATACCAGTTTGCCCTAAAAGTAGAGGAAAAGCTGAACAAGAAATTTGAGAGTAGACAAAATGGAAGAGGTCATGGTGGAAGATCTGGTGCATGGTCATATGGTGGCCGAAATGAAGATTCAAAAAAGAAGGATGAGGCCAATAGCAACTAGAATCAGAGAGGAAATAATTCTAATCGTTTCCAAGATCAAAATAATAGAGACCAAAGAGGAAGAGGAAGAGGACAAGGATCTGGAAGAGGAGGCTTCCCTGGAACATGTTTTCATTGTGGAGAAGAAGGTCATAGGGCAGTTGAATGTCCTCAATGCCAAGGAAGAACAGATAGGAGAAATGAAAGCCAGGCCAGAGTTGCACATGTAGATGAAGATGCCAAATTGTCACATTCTGAAGATGCTGAAAGAGGAGAAATACTGATTAACAAAAGAGTCCTGCTGAGTGGTGATAATAAACCTGAACAAAGGAGGAGCTTGTTTCGCACCAGGTGCAAGTGTGAGAGTAAGTGTTGTGATGTGATTATTGATAGTGGAAGCACTGACAATTTGGTGTCAGAAGAGATGGTGACAAAGTTGAAACTCAAGAGATAGAAGCACCAACATCCATATCGGATTGCCTAGGTAAAGGATGACCACAAGGTCATGGTCAATGAATAATGCCTAGTAAAGTTCAAGATTGGCAGGTACCAAGATGAGGTACTGTGTGATATCATATCTATGGATGTATGTCATATGTTGTTGGGTAGACCATGGCAGTTTGACAGATGTGCTGTACATGATGGTCGTGCAAATACCTATTCCCTAACAAAGGATGGAATGTGACATAAGCTAAAGTCATTGAATGACATAGAAGAAAAGGTATGTGGTAGTGCAAGAATAACTTTTGTTGATGGAAGAAAGTTCCTAGATGGTATGAGGCATGAGCATGTGTGTTTTGTTTTAATTCCAAAAGCTGGTAAGGAGGAAGTAGAAGATATTCTTGTAGAAGTTGCAGATTTATTGAATGAGTTTCAGGATATTGTATCCGATAATGTGCCTGATGGATTACCACTAGTCAGGAAGATCAGTCATCAAATGGATTTGATCCCAGGAGCAAGTTTTCCAAATAAGGCAGCACACAGAATGACACCTGCAGAAAGTGAGGAGTTGAATAGACAAGTACATGAGTTGTTGCAGAAAGGATTGATCCATGAGAGTCTGAGTCCCTATGCTATTCCAGCAGTGTTAGCACAAAAGAAGAATGGAGAGTGGAGGATGTGTATAGATTCTAGAGCAATAAACAAGATCACAATCAAGTACAGGTTTCCATTACCACAAATGGATGATATTATGGACTATTTGAGTGGAGCTATGTATTTCTCAAAGATAGATCTGAAGAGTGGATATCATCAGATTTGGATCAGAAAAGGAGATGAATGGAATACTGCCTTCAAGACAAAGGAAAGATTGTATGAGTGGTTAGTCATGTCTTTTGGGTTAACCAATGCACCGAGCACTTTCATGCGGCTCATGAATGAGGTTCTGAAAGAATTTCTGGGTAAGTTTGTCATTGTTTACCTAGATGATATTTTGATCTTTAGTAAGACATTGGAGGAGCATATGATGCATATTCATATGGTATTTGAGAAGCTGAGAGAAGAGAAATTGTTGATTAATTTGAAGAAGTGCAGTTTTGTGAAGAAAGAGTTAGTGTATTTGGGATTTGTAGTTTCAGCAGAAGGTCTAAAAATGGACCCAAAGAAGGTACAGGCTATCCTTGAATGGCCTACTCCAAGGAGTGCTACTGAGGTAAGATCTTTTCATGGTCTAGCTAGCTTTTACAGAAAGTTTATCAAAAATTTTAGCAGTATTTGTGGACCCTTGACTGAAACAATGAAAGGGGATAGAAAAGAGTTTAAGTGGACTAATAGGGCAGAAAAGAGTTTTCAATTGTTGAAACAAAAAGTTACAGAACAACCTATTTTAGCACTTCCAGATTTTAATAAGGTGTTTCAAGTAGATTGTGATGCTAGTGGTACTGCTATAGGAGCTGTTATGAGCCAAGAAGGAAAGCCTGTTGCTTATTTTAGTGAGAAGTTAAATGATGCCAAGAGAAAGTATTTTGTTTATGATCAGAAATTTATGATATAGTTCAGGCATTAAAGAAGTGGAGACATTATCTGCTTCCTAAGGAGTTTGTTTTATATACTGATCATCAATATTTGCAATATTTGAATAGTCAAGGAAAGTTGAATCAGAGACATTTGAAATGGGTTGAGTTTTTGCAGAGTTATACATTTGTTTTGAAACATAGGAGTGGAAAGTCTAATAGGGTTGCAGATGCTCTTAGCAGAAGGCCACTATTGTTGACAGAAATGCAGATTGAAGTGGTTGGGTTCAAGGAACTCAAGAATTTGTATCTAGAGGATCCTGATTTTGGTGAAGCTTGGAAAGCTTGTACAGAACCTGTTACTCTAGATAGGATGAAATGACTGGATTTCATCATCTAGGATGATATGCTATTTAGAAGGAGTCAATTGTACATTCCACGAAGTTCTATGAGGGAGAATCTCATCAAAGAGAATCATAGCGGAGGATTGGCTGGACATTTTGGTCGTGATAAAACCCTTGCTTTGGTTAGTGAGAATTATTATTGGCCACAGTTGCAGCAAGATGTGAAGAAGTTTGTATAGAGTTGCAGAGTATGTCAGATGGAAAAAGGAGTGAAGCAGAATACAGGGTTGTATCATCCATTACCTATACCAGAGAAGCCTTGGGAGGATATCAGTATGGACTTTGTTTTTGGTTTACCAAGGACTCAGCAGGGAAATGATTCAATTTTTGTGATGGTTGATAGATTTTCAAAGATGGCACATTTCATTCCCTGCAAGAAGACTAATGATGTTGTTCATGTAGTAGAATTATTTTTCAGAGAAGTGGTGAGACTACATGGTTTGCCAAAGACCATAGTTTCAGATCGAGACACTAAGTTTGTTGAATATTTCTGGTGTACATTGTGGAAAAAGTTGAAGACAGATTTGAAGTTCAGTTCCTCACATCATCCACAGACTGATGGACAAACAGAGGTAGTGAATAGAAGTTTGAGAAATTTGTTGAGATGTTTGGTTGGAGACAAGCCAACAGGATGGGATTTGATTTTACCACAGGCAGAATTTGCATACAATAATTCTGTCAATAGGAGCACTGGTAAATCACCATTCCAGATTGTATATGGAAGTAGTCCAAGAAATGTATCCGAATTGAGAAAGATAGATAAAGGAGAAATAAGTAGTGCTGAAGCTGAGGATTTTGCAGATCATTTGAAGAACATCCATGGGGAGGTGAGGAAGCACATTACCAAGATGAATGCACAGTATAAGGCTAAGGAAAATGAGAAAAGGAGGCATAAGGAATTTCAGGTTGGGGATGAAGTCATGGTTCATTTGTGGAAGGAGCAGTTTTCAGTTGGTACATATAACAAGCTGAAAATGAAGAAGTTTGGACCATGTAAGATACTGAAGAAGCATGATTCGGGAAATGCATATGAGGTAGAATTGTCTAGTGAGCTAAATATTTCACCAATATTTAACACTTTAGATTTGACAGAGTATCATGACAGAGGTGTTGAAGATGAGATCATAGTGGCACAGTGGAGTATTCCAGCAAGTAGTTCAGACACCAAAGAGATTGAGGATATACTAGACAGTTGTGTTGGCAGAAGCACAAGGAACTGGACATATGAAGAATATCTGGTCAAGTGGAAAGGATGACCTATTGAAGATTCATCCTGGCTTACAAAGGAGGAGGTTAACCATCTTGGTTTTCCTCTACACACCTGAGTCGTGACAGGGTCACTTCTCAAATTACCTCAAGTGTCTGATGCAGGAGCATCCCGGGTGTAAGAGCAATCTTGCATCACCCAAAAATATTTCTATTTTTGAATTCAATAAGGGCTATCTTGTGCAGAGCTGCTATTTATGGAAAGTTGCTATTTTTGGTAATTTTCATCTATGCTCAAAATGATCTAATTTGTTTCTTGGAGGTTCATTTTGGTCATATAAGTCTTCCAGTAAAGTTTCATTGTCAGATCAAGTGTATATTGGAAGATATTGAAGATTTTCGGTATTGGCAGCAGGGTACAGAAACTTTGAACTCAGTTTTGAAGGCTTTAGAGGCCCCGAATGAGGCAAAAATTTGGGTGACAAGCACTTGCGCTATTCAAGCCTACAGAGCGCTTTGTGGCATTTCCGAAATGGGGTTATAATAGCTGATCGGGTCAACTGGTGATGACTTATGGTCTTCAAAAGTTGGGCCACTTGAAATGGCGAAAAATAATTTTCTTCAAAATTTTTGTTCAGGTTTCAAAAGTTATCCTGAGCCAAATATGATGTAATAAAATGTGAAATAAAATAATTCTAAGTTTGGTCGGCCTTATTAGCTAAAATTCTGGAACCTTCCCAGGCGGTGGAAAATTGCTTATATAAGGAAGGTTGTATTATTGTCTTAGGCAGTTCAGAATAGTTCTGGGTAGTAGATCTGAGTTTTGATTTGAGGCTTTGGCCTACTGAATATTGTAAGGGAATGCCCATGTGGCTTTGCATATTGTAATTCTGAGAGTTTGTAATTCCACATTTGTGGAGATAATAAGAAGCCCATTTTTCTGTTCTCGCAATTTGTTGTTGTTTCTTTGTTTCTGTTATGTGTTTGTGGTATTAAGGGGAGCACCCTTCATCACTCCAACAGATCTCTTGATAGTGATTGTGGTCTTGATGGTGTTGATGTTGCTGATGGTTATGGGAGTTGATTATATTTTGTAGAGATGATACATATTCTTTATTCATTGATGTATATGATGTTCCATTTTTTATCTCGAGACATTGGACTCTGTTCTATTTTGTTTATTAGTTAATGTTCTTTATGTTATGCCTTGATACTTGTTGATACTTTGATGGACTTTGATGGACTTTGATTTCTCGATGTATATTTTTTTGATGACGATACCATGGACTTTGATACTTAGTTGATAGATTTACTTTATGTGACATCATCATGCGTTGGACTTCATTTTTCAGGTGTTTTTCTATGATATGTAGATCTATATGGTTCTATTTCCTATATGCTTTTTTAGATGTAATTAATGATATGGATGCATATGTTCTATTTATGCTTTGATGATTGTCTTATGTATGACATAAAATAGGTGAATGTATGCGATATGGATTTTGATGATTCTTGTAATGATTAATGTTATGATGCTTTATGGATGCAAATGATACCTAAATGTGTTGTATGATGATGTAATGATTTAATGGTTAATGCAATGTAATGGTGTTTATGGATATATAGATTTAAATGATATGGATATGTAATGGATTTTTAAATGTAAATGTGATGCAAAAATGTGATGGACCTATATGATGTAATAATGGAATAATGATATTTAATGATTAATGATGTATATGATCCTAAATGTTATATGTTATATGGATGGTGTTGATGAATGATATATAATGTATGATGGAAATAAATTTCATGAGATTTTAATGAATGGATTTAGATGAATGATGCAATGTGAAATGTTTTTAAAATGAACTAAATGATATGCAACTAATGATGAACTTATGTCTATTTGAATAAAATGACTTAATGGATGTAATGAATTTTATTTAAAGAATTGTAATCGGAAATGAGCTTAATGGTTTAAATATGAATGATTTCTTTAAAAGAATGCACACTAAATGAGATGGATTTTTTAAATGAATACAACCTAATGCAATGTCACTTAATGAAATGGATTTTAAATGAATGCAAGATAAGATGATTATAACAAATGCAATTAATTTTAGTAAAATTGATGTGAGCTACATGTAATGAACTTAATTGAACTATAGGAAGAATTCCTACATGAATGCAATATTATCTAAATCTAATAAATGCAAGTGAACTAATGCAATGCACCTTTGATTTAATTTTTAATTTCCAACACACTCAATCACATATAGTTTTTTTATGTTCCTCTAATTTTTTATTTGACTCCACCCCCTTTCTATTTTCCTCTTGTAAATTTGTTTTTTTACGCTAAGAAAGGCAAATACTTTAAATGCGTTTAATCTAAGATGTATGTAACTAATTGTCACTATTCAAAAATTTGGAGCTTATATTCATCATTGAGCAGTTTGTGATATCCAAATTTAGTACAATCATCACTAGTTCAACTATGATGATATGAATACCTTTTCCACCTCTTATGTTGCTTTCCCATCCTTTGGTACAACTATCACTGATTGAAGTCAATCATGAGAGTGAAAATACTGATTTTGTCAGATTCTATGTTGCAAGTGGATTTTGGTATTATGATATTTAACATCAAAATATCCAAGGTATCCTTTTACGTAAACAAAAAAAAATCTTAGTTTCATTATATGTACAAGTCCTCGATGATTCTTTGATGATCACATCCTTAGAAAAATAATACATGCTTTAAAACTTTGATCTTAAGACATTCATTCAGAAATCAACAAAATATCATGCTTTCATCATAGCTTGTCTAGTTTAAAAACTTTCATTGATTCGCTTGAAAGACATGATTCCATCAATCAAGTCAACACTTTAGAAAAATTTTGCATTGTTTTTCAAATCCATATTTCAAGTATAGTTCCATCCATTTCATATTTTTTTAAATCCTAATAAAGATAAGATCCTATGAGATTTTGGATCAAGTTTTGTGTTTGGTTCAAATTAGATTAGAATTAGGATTTGATTGAGTGTTTCACTTACGTTTTAATGAATTGGTTCGATGTCTGATTGAAGTTTTCTTTTGATGAATCCTCCCTCCTTTAGAGTAGATTGCCCCTAGTTTGATATGATTATGTTTGTGGGAATTAGGACAATTTGTAGATTAGGTGACCAAAATCCTTAGGTACTTGCAAATACAACTGTGGGGTTTTATTATACAATATATACAAATGCTGGCAAATGTAATATTTACAAGGATGACTGCTAGGTATGCAACTGACTTGGAATTTCAATGGTGCCTATTTACCAAGTTTTAACCAATTGAATGGGTTTTCTTTCTTTTTCTATTTCTAAATCTTTTTCCTTTTTTTGCTACCAAGGTGCCTATTTGCTAGGTTTTCACCAAGGTACTTTTTCTCTTTTTTGATTTTTTTTTATTGTCTCTTTTTTCAATTTTTTTTAATTTTCCATATCATCAAGGTGCCTATTTTCTAGGTTTTCACCAAGACATCTTTTTGAGGATCATATATGAATGTTTTTGGCTTTCTTCATGCTCAATTTTTCACTATTTTTTATATTTTATGTCTTTCTGATTTTTTTGCTCTTTTTTGTTTTTCAATGTTTTTGGTATTTTCAAGATCTCTTTTGACTATATATAATAAATAGGATGCTTTCCATATAATTTTATGATACTCTTTTTCTCTATGATCTTTCATCTGCTTTATGTGTATAACCTTTTTAAATGAATGCTATTGATAGGTTCTTGTAATTCTTCTCCATCACAATAAGCTAATTTATAGGTGCCTCTCCCAAAAGATGAAGTGATCACAAAAGGTCCTAACCAGTTTGCTTCTCGTTTTCCTTTCTTTTCTCTTTCTGCTTGATTTTTGGGATTTTCTCGCAAAACTAAGTCACCTATTTGGAATGTCCTTGACTTGATATGCTTGTTATAGGTCCTTGACATTCTGTTCTGATATACTTTCAAATGATCAAAGGCTTATTGTTGTTTCTCATCTAGTAGTTCTAGTTCATGTAATCTAGAAACTCTATAGTCTTCTTCACTTATCAAACAATGTACGGATACTCTAAAGATGGAATTTCTACCTCCAAAGGTAAAATTGCTTCTGCTCCAAAGACTAAGGAAAATGGTGTAGCTCCTATTGGTGTTCTGATACTTGTCCTATAAGCCCACGAGGTTGGGTTTATTTTTATATGCCAATCTCTACCTAAATTGTTCTTAGTTCTCTTTAATATCTTTAAGATGTTCTTATTTGTTGCTTCAGCTTGTCCATTACCTTAGGGGTAATATATTGAAGATGAGTGATGTATCATGTGGAATTTTGTACATAACTCCTTTAAATCCTTGTTTTTGAAATGTTTTACATTTTCAGTTATGATGGCATGAGGGACACCATATCTATAAATTATTGGATTTAGGATAAACAAGGATATCTGCTTTCCTATGGTAGTTGTTAGGGGTACAGCTTCCACCCATTTGGTAAAGTACTTTGTTGCCATGATGATAAATTTATGACCATTCGAAGATGGTGGATAAATCATCCCTATTATGTCCAAACCCCATTGATAAAATCGCCAAGGTGTAGTCATAGGATGAAGCTCTTGTGCGGGTACATGGATCAAGTTCCCATGATATTGACACTTACGACAAGTTTTTGCAAAGTGACAAGTGTCTTTTTCCATTGAAGGCCAAAAATATCCTATCCTAAGAAGTTTCTTAGCTACGGTTAAACCATTCGAATGTGACCCACAAATCCCCTTGTGAATTTCTTGTAAGGCTATGTATGATTCCTCTTTCTCTAGACATGTAAGAAGCATTCCATCTAGACTCTTATGATACAACATATCAAATATTAAAGTATAACAAGAGGCTTGTCGAATAAAGCTTTTCTTTTGATTCCTGGTTTTGTTCATAGGTAGGATTTGGTCTTTTAAGTAGGTATAAATGGCTCTATACCAAGGTGATTCATGTCTTGTTAGCAACCAAATGGTATGAGGATGGGTAGGGTCAAATGTGGGTTGCTCAACTTCTTCTACCAAGAATTCATATCTGGTGCTTTGATCTAGTATTTGGAGAAGTGATGCCAAAGTAGCCATTACATCTATTGCTTTATTCTTATCTCTTAGTACTTTCTCAAATGTGACAAGAGTGAAGTATTTCTTGAGATTCTCAACCATATTTTTGTAAGGTATCATCTTGTCATCTTTAGTTTGATATTCATCTTTAATTTGATTGATAACTAGTTGTGAATCTCCAAAGACTTGTCGCTCTATCGCTTTCCATTCTAATGCCAATTTTATACCAATGACCAATGCTTCATACTCAACTATATTATTTGTGCATAGGAATAGTAATTTATATTATTTTAGAATTATAGATCCTTGAGGAGTAATCAAAAGTATGCCTGCTCCTGATCCATTTGTGTATAAGAACCATCAAAATATAATTTCCATGTTTTTTCTTTAACATTCACAATTTTAGAATCTAGAAATTCCACCTAAATGAGATGTTCATCTTGTAATGGTGAGTCTGCTAGTTGGTCAGCTATGACTTGGCCCTTGATATACTTTTGGTCCACATATTCTACATTGAATTCACTTAGCACCATGACCCATTTGGCTAGTCTCCCATTTAATGTTGTTTTGCTGAGGAGATACTTCAAGGGATCAATTTTTGCAATGAGTTGAATCTTGTGGGATAACATATAGTGGCAAAATTTTTGGGAAGAAAAAACTACAACCAAACATGCTCTTTCAATGAAGGTATAGTTCAACTCATATTTCACCAATGTTCTGCTTATGTAGCATATGGCCTTTTCTTTTCCCGATTCATCTTCTTGTGCTAGGAGTGCCCCTAATAAATGTCTAGTCACTGAAATGTATAGAATTAAAGGCCTGCCTCTTATAAGTGGCATCAAAATTGGAGGATTAACTAGATATTTCTTCAATAAAGTGAATTCTTTTTCACATTTCTCATCCCATTTAAAAAATATGTCCTTCTGAAGGAGTTGAGTGAAATTATGGCACTTTTATGCTAATTGAGAGATGAACCTTCGAATGGATTGGATCTTTCCTTGAAGAGATCTCACCTGAATTATATTTCTAGGTGCCTTCATTTTCATGATGGCTTTGACTTTAGTGGGGTCTACCTCTATTCCTTTTGCTAAAACAATATACCCTAGTAGCTTTCCTGATTGAACACTAAATGCACACTTCTTTGGATTTAACCTTACTTTGAATTGCTCCAATCTTACAAGCTCTCTAAGATAGGTAGATGTTCTTCCCTTGAGTTGGATTTAGCAAGTATATCATCTACATAGTCCTCCATGAACTTGTGCATCATGTCATGAAATATGGTCATCATGGCTCTTTGATAGGTCGCTCTGGCGTTCTTTAGAGAAAAAGGCATAACATTCCAATAGAATGTCCCCCATGTGCATGTAAATATTGTCTTGTCTTGATCTTCAGGTGCTATCTTTATTTGATTATAACCACTAAACCCATCCATGAGTAAGAACATTGAATGTCCTACTATCAGATCTATGATGGCGTCTATGCTTGGTAACGGAAAGTCATCTTTAGGACATGCAAGATTAAGATCCCTAAAGTCCATGCAAATTCTAATAGATTTGTCTTCTTTTGAAACTGGCACAATGTTTGAGATCCATTGGACATAATCAATGGCTCTTATAAACCCCACTTTCAACAATTTTTCTAACTCCACTTTTACAAGTAAAGCTATGTGTGGATGTATTTTTCTTAGTTTCCACTTCACTGGTCTTACTCCTTCTCTTATGTTCAAATGATGCATGATTAAATTTGGATCTAATCCTAGCATATCATCATATGACCATGCAAAATTGATTTGTTTTTCTTTGAAAATTTTGATGAAGTCCTTTCTTTCTTCACTAGATAGAGATGTTGCTAAGTGTGTGATCCTTGGTTCTAATTCTGACCCAATATTCACTTTTTCTATTGGTTTAATCAAGATAGGAGATATTTCTTAATAGTTCTTGGGCAAAGTATCCAAACTCCCTTCCTTAGGTGCCTCTATTGGGTTTTCACCTTTGGAATCATTCTTTATTTCTTTCTCTTTTTTATCTAATGTTTCCACAACGTGGTTTTCAACATTAGATTCTTTTCATTTTTTGTTTTTTTTCATTTTTTATTGAATTGAGAGTTTGGATACTTTCCTTTGTCACTTCTTCTTGATATTCCATTGTAGAAGAAGGCTCAACCACATTTAGGTATTGGGACACCAAGTTATCATTTAAAAATGTAGGGAGGATGGTAGGTTCAATGGAATCCCATTCGATTAATTAAGGATGGATAAGGGTCAAAGGATCAATGCTTTGGTTTAGTCCAATGGGGTTTAGGGACATGAATTTGTTTGAAGGTTCAAACATTTTTTCACTTAAATCTATAATATGTACTTCTTCAAGATGTTTTAGAGAACTAGGGTTAAAATCCTCCTCACTAGAGCTCTCTAAGGTTCCTATTGGGTAAAAATCTCATGGATTAAACCTAATGTTAGATTCTTCCATAGTAGATCTCCATGATGGTACATAAGGTTCTCCTACCCATTGATTTATTTCATTTTCTTGAATTGGTATATTATCTATGACTCCTTGACTAGAACTTGAGGCTCGATTCTGATTTGATTCTGATGCTTGTTATTTTTCCTTACTAGGAGTATAGGTGTGGATAACATCCACTTCTTTATCTTGGCATGACTCACTTGACAATGATTCCCATTCCCAATTGTTGGAATCCTCATCACTTTGAGAACCTAATTGTAAAATTCTGTCATAAACCAAGGGATATTTCTTTTGAGTGTACCCTTGTTCTAGGTATCCTAATCTAGTCTTTTCTTTGCTATCTCTCCATGTCATTTCAATGGGTTCAATGAGTCCTTCATTTATTTTTCCCAAAGATCCTTGTCCTTTATATCCTATTTTCTGCATTATTTGAAATCCTTTCCCATATTGATGTGTGGGAATGCTTATATTTTGGATGCGCTTTTCATGTGTACTTGATTCCTCATCCTTATATAGCCAGTTTAGGATTTCATTGTCTTCTTCCTCCATGAATGAAGATGTATTTGTCCTAACAAAGTGATCATTGTATTTATGAGGTAGATTGGATGGTCTTCCATATGATTTTGGAGATAAGAGTAGATCCATCATGGATAAGGATTATTCACCTACTGCTTTTTGTTTAATTTTACATTGCTTTTAAAAAAAATCATCATATGGTCCATTTTTTGGTAATGAGCATCTTTGGTGTAGATTTGAATGGATCTAGCTTGGTCTTCTTTCTATTTCTCAGGAGCACACTCCTCACTAACCTTCTCTTTTCCTTTTGTCGATGTAGTTAGGTTAGTAGAACTTTGGTCAACAATAATTTCTTTTTATTCTTTTTCTTTTCCCTTCAAATATGGAAGATCCTTTTAACTTTGACCTTGCTCTATTCTTTGATAAATTGACTCTTCTGCATTATGTGGGACTAAGGAATCATTAATAGGCTTCATGTTATTACAATATTGAAAGGGGTTTGAGTCCCCGCTTACCATGACTTCTTGTCCTAGATAGAGGAATTTGAGACGTTGATGGTAGGTTGAGGGTATGGCCTGCATTTCATGGATCCATGACCTCCCTAATAGACTATTATAAGTCAACTTTAGGTTTAGGACTGGGCAACTGGTCTCTTTCTGCATTGACCAACTCTAATAGGAGGTACTATGACCCCTTTGGAAGCTCTTTCTTCATCATCGTAGGCTTTTATGGTTATATTTTTCTTTGGATCTATATACTCCTCAAAAAATCCTAAGGCCTTTACCAAGTTTAGGGTACAAATATTCAAGCCAGCACCTCCATCAATGAGGACTCTTTTCACTCTATGCTTGTGGATTAGGACCTTTATATGCAAGGGCAGATTTTGCGTGTGGTTTAGAGACATATCATCTTGTTCCAAAAAATATAGACAATGGGGTGCCACGAGATGTCCTACCATGTTTTAAAATTTATCCTCATCTAAATTTAGAGGTACATTAGTTTCTACCAATGCTTTCTCTAGAATATCATTATGAGTTGGTGAGAGCTTGAGTAATTCTAGAATAGAGATTTGAGCAGAGGTTCTTTACAATTGGTCTACAAAATTATATTGTAACAAAGATGAAGATGAATTTTCATTTGTAGGACAATTCTTGAGCCATTTCTAGGTAGAGTAATTTTCTATGCTTGCCCCCTAGTTACGACATTAGATGTTGCTTCCCTTGGCTTTTATTTGACCACAATCACATTTATGGTGTTTTCATCCCCACTTAAAGCATTAATAGTATTATCATAGGTATGGGAAAAATTGACCTTCTCATTACCTCTTTTGTTATTTTTATTGGTGTTTGATGACTTGCCCTTTTCATGATTTAGGAAAGGATTTTTGAAGGCCGTATGATCCTCATTATTTTGAGGCCCCTCCACCTTTATCGTCCCATCATCAATTAGGTCTTGAACAAGATGTTTCAACTTCATGCATTCATTAGTTTTATGTCCCTTATTACAATGGTATTCATAATGGTGAAAATCATTCCACTAATTTGGCTTAACTTGGGGTTCATATGGTCTTAGTTCGGGTAAGGTGATGATCTTGTTAGCCACTAAAGTCCTTAATGCATTTTCCAATGGTTCACCTATAAAGGGGAATTTTCTCCTTTGATATGTGGAAAAGAAAGGCTTAGGCTTGTTGACATTAGAATTATTAAAGGGATTATTGCTGGCATTGTTGTTGTTATTGTTAGAATTATTATTATTGAAATGAGCTTTGTTTGTTTGATTCACATTATATGTCAAATTTTCTCCACTTGATAAATTAAAGGGAGTAGCCTTTAATTTGTGTGCTTCCATAACTTATCATTCACAAGATTGTTATTATTGTTCTTCAACCATAGTATAGGTTTATCATTGTGATTGTTGGCTCCTTTATTATTGTTATAATTAGACACATAATGATTATTATTAGTGTTGGTATAGGGTTTATTATGTTTGAACAATTTGATCTCTACCCTCTTAACCAACACATCTTCAATTTTGATCTCATTCTCAATAAGTTTTTCAAAAGTAGGGGGTTATTGAACTTGGATCCTATAGTTAATCTCCACATTTAAGTTGTTCAAAAATATTTCCATTTTCTCCTTTTTAGGGATACTTCATGGATATCTTGCGAAAATTGTCCTCCACCTTTGAAGGAACCCTAGGAAAGATGCACCATCTCTTTGTTTAGAGTCACATAAGTTTACCATGGTAATCTCATGTTTGATGTTGTAAGAATAATGGGTTACAAATTTTGAGGCTAATTCCTTGAATGTCTTTATCCCTTGCAGAAGTTTGGAGAACCATTCCATGGCTTGTCCTCCTAAACTTCTTGGAAAAAGTCTCATTAAGTATGTAGTATCATGCATAAATTCAACGCTTAGAGCACAAAAATCTCTAAGGTGGTCTTGTGGGTCTGATCTACTTGTGTATTTTTCATACTTAGGAAAGACTACATTGATCAGAAAAGGTGCCATAACTAAGCTTTTGTCAAAAGGGAATGGGTACAAGGCCTTGATAGAGAATTGCTTAGGTTCAGTAGCCTTTTTCATTAGGTCAATCTGTGCTTGTAAAATTTTCAATTGTATAGTCATAGCACTCATCATATTTTCATCTTCTTGGGTTTTATTAATTTGGTCCACATCATAATCATGTGGAAGCTTTACCCCTACTTGGGCTAGGTTTAGGAAAAATTTCTCCCTATCTCTATCTATTAGTTTATCCATGACTTCAAGAAATTCATTGTCTTGAGCCACTCTATTAGCTCTTTCTTCAAGTGTTTCCTTAGGCCCTTGGTTAGCATTATTGATATTGTCATTGTTTCCTCCATGATGGTGATCGTGAAATGTGGAGTTTCTATCCATTGATTCAATTCTCTTCTCAAACAGATTTGGGAGACTATCCCCTTGGTTGTGATTGTTGAAAGAGATTTGATATTCAAATTCAAGGACCTCATTTACAATGCAAGTGTCATCTTCTTGTAGAGATAGTTTGAGTTTATGAGAGCATGTAGAAACAAACATTCAACAAGGTTTGATTTCAAATCATTTTTCCCCAATTTGGTAATTGTTTTCTTTTATGAAGAGATTTAAAAATATAGGATGAATCTTCAAATGGATATCTCTTACTTGTATGTATTTTTCAAACAAAGCAATCACAAGTGCACTTTTTCTTTTTAACCCTCTACACAAAAAGTGTTTGAATTTGTAAGGACATTATCATGGGTTTTTGCACAAAAAGATACTCCAAGCAATCTACCTAGTTCACAAGTTGGTTTGTAAACATGGCTCTAAAAGGTATTCTTTGCTATTTTAACAAGGTATTTAATCAAGATTCCATTCAAAATGGACATTAATTTTTCATCCTCCAAAATTAGGAGGCTTCCCACCACTGGTATGTCAGAGTTTTGCGCAATCCCAAAGGACTACTCGAGGAAGTTCGAAAAGCTTAATATCCTTTTGTCACACACCCCATTAAGGATACATGCATTTTGTTTTATAGCGGGTTGGATTTTCACATAAAAAGTGAATGTATCCCAGTTTGGGTTGTCCCTCTCACCGGCCTTATTAAAGAAAATCTCAGGAGGCGAGCCCATTATAGATCTAGCATGTTCATTTTGAAAGCAATAAAGTGGAATGAATAGATAGGTTTTTGGGAGTTTGATTCACCAAAAGGTGAAGAGCATATCCTGATCTATTTCTCAATTCCCAAACACTTTTAACAAGGTTCAATTACTAAACCCACTAACTAATGGGAATTGAGTATTTCTACTCTTTTCCACAAACAAGGGGTTGTTCAAATTTAGTGCTTGATTTACTTAGTCTTTCTTTTAATCAAGGAACTTGATATTTTTGGCATTTTGATTCACTTAGAAAGTGAAGAGCATAGGCCTAGTATCAAATCCCTCAAACAATAATAGGATACTTTAATTACTAGATTTTAGAATTGACAAGGCCACAATTTAAGCAAAAATTGACCAAGTTTTAGGCTTACCTTGTTTTGAAGCTAGTTAAGGCTAGGGGCATTTTTTATGAATTTTCCATTTTTATGCTCACCTAGTGGTGATCATTCCTTTCCATTCACTTCTCCTCCAATAAGCTAGTCAACAGAACCAACCAAAATGAAGAAAACAATAATAACTTTGAATTTAAGCCTTATTTATCAAATTTTGACAAAACTTAATTAAGGTGAGTAAATCCAATTTAATGAGATGAACTTTGATTTATAATCTTCTACAAGCTTTAAGTATTATTCATATACCTCATTTTCTTGTTGAGAATCCTCCAAAATTAGCTTGATGTGTGCAATATTCTCCTCCTTAATCTATTTTATCAAAGCTTTCCCTTCGCTATTAAATCTAGTCTCTAGTTTCTTTTTTTTTTATGACCAGTTATTTTGCAGACATAGAGAAATCATTTTCCACAAGTTAGATTCTATCAATTCTCAATTTAATTTAACACACAGCAGAATCTATTGAAAGCACTATTAAGATAATTGAAAGCACTATTAAACAAATAAAACACATTGCAAAAAATTTTAAGAGCACTGGAACATAAATTAAAAGTGCTACAGAACTAAGAAAATGCATTAAAAGAAAGTCTTAGAAGCATTGGAGAATGATTTGAACGTGTTAGAGAATCATGGTAAAAGAGTTGAATGAGGTTGGATTTGAATAGGGGTAAGATGTATGATATAGGGGTGGAATATAGGACCTATCCTCAATCGAAATTCCCAAAAGGAAAGATCCAAATGGATTAACCACAAAGAAGTGATCAATGCACAAAAGAATCAAACAATGGAGACTATGAAGAAAGGAGAAAATTCTATAATCTACTATAAAAAGTATATGCTTGAAATATAAAATAAACAAAAGGAAAATACTAACCTCAAAATAGGGCAGATCTGGAAAATGCTAATTTCTAATGTCTGTGCACAGTTTCGGGCAATTCTGCAACCTGTTTCAGACTGGAAATGTCGAGATGGAGAAAACCTAGAAAACTTTTATCTTTCAAGAACCAAGTTTTCCTTGACCTAGATAGCGGGGAAAGGTCTTACCCTAGGGTAGGATCCTACCCCCCACTGAAGGTCATTCTTGACCTAAAATAGCTTCAATATAAAATATGTTTGCATATCCCAGAAGTTTTCTGAAAAGGGTATCCAGATCCAAGCTTCAATTTACAGTCTTGTACCTGTACCTACAAAAAAAAGAGGTTTTTGTTATTTGCATGGGGGGTTTGCCTTGGTCAAACCCTAATTTAGGAATTAAGCTTGAAATTGAATTGAAATTGTAATATGTATAAACAAAGTAAATGAAACTATTCACCTTGCTTATGTTGAAGTCCTTGTGGAGGATTTGAATCCTTAAATCCACAAGTAAGGATGCTCCAAATAAATGTAGAAATGTATGTAGGATATCTCAAATCAATGGCATTAGATCATCAACACAAATATTGAATGTATCCTTGCATAGGAAGAGGCTTGGATGAATGTGGATGGAAAGATCTTTAAGGGGGCTCCAAAGAGATTGAATCCTTCAATAGCTAACAATGGATCTCCTTGATGAATGCTTGAATGCTTGAATGATTATCTTGAAGATGAATGAATGCTTTCTTTCTTTCCTTCTCCTTCTTTCTTACTTGATTGCAAATGCTGATGAAAATCATATGTGAATTGATGGAGAAAATGAGAGAGGAAGGCTTCCTTTTATAGTGATCTAGGGAACAAACTTCTAGAGAGGCCGACATCGGAGAATTAAATCCCAATTAATCTTAACCCCTAGAAATGGACCTAGATTAAATAAAATTTAAGGATTTACCATTCTAAAACCTGAAATGACCGACCTGGAAGCAGGAAAAAAGAAACTTTCTAAAACCCGACATCTCGAAACTCCCAGAATCTAAAAATTGGACATAGGATCAGGGATGAGGTAGACTCTACCCTAGGTTAGGGTCAAGGTCATCCCTAACCTAGTTCAAGGTTGAGGTCATCCTTGACCCACCAGGTCATCTTTGACCCAGACAGTCAAAAACTCTAGATTCTTAGAGAAAATTGTCAGAAAAAGCCTAGAAATAAGGGGGACAAAAGCATAACAGGGGCAAAAAGCTAGATACATGCAAAGGCCTGATCGAGGTTCTTAACATGACCCTAGACCACTCACTTGAAGGGCTAAATGCTCTTAACATGGAAGTGCTTCTATTTTAAGATGATACAAGCGCTGAAAGAAATAAGACATAAAATAAAAGAAATTGAAAGCGTGAAAACTCTATGTAAAGGTGCAAAACTTTGTTGTAAACATGTTTTTTTAGACCTCAAAAGTGCTAGAGAAATTGGCATACGTGCTAGAGAAATTCTCAAAAGCACTGTCAAATCTACAAAACAAAGAGTAAAATAAGATTTGTAAGGAAATCTTTTACTTCTCTGAATTTAAAAATTTATGAGGCCTAATGTCACACAGTGAACACCATTTTGTGTACTATAAAAAGTACCTTCATAGGGTTAGTATTGCAAATAAATGAAAATAATAGCTAAATTACCACAAAGAATAAGTTATTTTAACAAATAAAGAACAATTAAGAACTCTATGGATCTCTATTTAGGGATGCTAATGCAAAGCTCTCAGCAAGCTTCCATTAGTGACAATCCTAAAATGAGAATGAATGATAAAAAAATGCTAACAGTTCAATTCCAAATGGAATTACACCTATTTAGCTCTAAATTTACCTTTCTAGCTATAAATTGTAAGAGGTTTGATGCTATTCTCAGAGATGTGGATGATTATTGCTTCAATTAAGCCTTGCTTTTATAGATTTTGGTAAGGGAAGGGGGTGTAGTTGAGTTGATCAAGGTTAGGTGAGAGTTGAGTCCATGGTTCCACCTTTGGAGACCATTTAAATATTTTGTCCTCAAAGCTTGGCACAAGACAAAATGAGTGGACAAGATGCATTCTCCAAGTGAGTGATTGAGATTCAATTTAGGCTTGATCCATGTGAGCTTGGTCCTCAATTCCTATTGGTCGATGAATTTTCCTCCCATTTGGTGGTTGAGGGAAAATATGATTTAATTAATTTAATTTAATTAATATCTTTAGCCATGTGTATGTTAGAAATAGGGAATACTGAGAGGGCGGGGTGAATCAGCATTCCACAAACTTTAACTTTTGCCCAATTATGGATATAATAGATTTTTTATACACATGCATAACATAAGAAGCTAAACAAGATGCATAGCAATAAAACTAAAGAACTCATAACACATTATTTGTTCTTGAGGAAACCCTAGCCAAGGGAAAACCCCGGTGGGGATGGTACCCACAAAGATCCACTAATCAAAAGTATCTTGTTAAGGATGCTGACCCTATTAGGAGTCTATTACAAGCATATAGTGTATCAGTCCTGATTAAGGGACTATAGGCCTTGTTAGAAGCCTCAACTCTGTTAGCAGTTGTAGTACAAAATGTGATTACCAGCTGAGCCCACTACCCAAATAAGTAATTTACAATATACATTGATTACAAAAAGAGGTCAAGGTAGATAACCTTATACTACTTTCATCATATCACTTTGCTTCTCTTTCACTATCACTATCATATATCTCGCATATTACATCATCACTTATTCTTTCTTACAATTTACAATTACATTTATACAAGTTATTCAGGTTAATAACTTTACATGGTCGGCTGCCACAATACCAAATAAATTTATCTAAGGGTTAACATCTAGGATGTCATCCCTTTATATTTTTAATACATTATTTTGATAAACAAAATAATCCCTTAACTCTTTACCAATTATGTCTTCACGCTGTCTTCGATAAAAGTGCCATAACTCTTTCTGTACATGTTGTACTAACTTGCGCTCTGAGATGGGTCATCATTAGTCACCATAGATTTTATGTTCAAGTGTACAAGCACTAAACTTACTCCAATCAACGTCGCAAACAAAAACTATTTCATGGTTCACTAGTGAAAACCCTGTCTCACACTTAGACAAATTTGCAATGTGCTCTGCTATACTTGCTCTCTGACCTTTACGCTCTTCATGTGGGTCATATGTTTCCATAATGACAACATCTATGTACTCATCTCAGCCAAATTTCTGACAATCTCCCCCTTTGTCATTGGTGGCAACATATGAGAAAATTGGCTAAGTGTACAAGTTCAAAAACTCAAAATTGTCTCAAAATTGTCGCCATAGTATAAGATCTATATACTATCCTTATAACTCCTCAAAATATAATCTCTAATACAATACTCCCCCTAAGAGTATCAATCCATATCATATACTATCAATTTTCTACTGTATATCTCTCCCCCTTTGACAACAATGACAAAATAGAGTAGGGAGGGCTACAAAACTATATCTCAAAAAGATTATACCTTAATATCTTATTGCAAAGCTGGTAGGCTTGCAACACAATCTGAAAAATCAATCTTCATGGCTTCTATCTCCTTCTCCCATGATTTCTTAATGGAATCTACCACATTGAGTAGTGTGCTCAGTCCATAAGATGCTATTTGACATGCTTAAAGATTCTCAAAGTTAAACTTCTGAAAAGATGTCTTCGCTGAAAGACATTCTTCCAACTACTCTTCAATAACGCTTAACTTCATAGAAGTGTGTTCTCTCAAAAGAGTGAGTCTCCTCATTTTTCTACTCTTCTCATCTTACAAAATTCTTATTTCATCATAAAGCTTCCAAACTTTTTTCTCAATATCATAAATCTTCACATTAGGGCTAGAAAGAAGGTTTGATTCATTCTGAATCTCTGCTTCCTTCAACTTTATCTTCTAATCTTCTTCTGCTATTAAAGTCTCTAATTTTTTACACTTGATGTACAAAGATTTTCATGTTGCCAAATTCTTCCTCAAATCTTTGATACAGCTATCAAGACTGTTGATATCATTTATGATGTTTTGACTAATGTTCAAAAGCATTTCTACTTCATAAGTTGCTTGAGCTCTCACTTTTGCAATATCAGATAGATTTGTAAATTCATTGTCAAAAGTGCTTATTACCTTCTTAGCTTTCTCTAGAGGGTCTGTCTCTTCAATCTATGTAGTTAAAATGCTTTGTAACTTCTCAGTTAGCTTCTTCAAACTCCCTTCAAGATTCTTTACTTTCTTATTCTTGCCAATGATCTTATTCAATGAGGTGATCAATTCCAATTGATCATCATCATCAACTTCCTTTCCTAAATCTTCAAACAAAGATCCAATTTCCTTCTTCTTTCCAGTCTTAGGAGTAAGACTGATGTCTTCTTTGGTAGAAAGGGGTGCTTGAATCTCAGTCTTTTTAGGTTATTTTCTGATAGTTTGGGTTTGCTCTTCTTCTGTATCTGGTTCATCAAGAGCCGAATTGTCAACAATGTTCTCTAAATTCTTGAATACATTGTCATCAATATCCAAGGTGACCTTTGTTCATTCTATATTCATGCTTTCATCTTCAATATTTATGGCTGGAGGAGAGGTAATATCCTCTTTCTTTGCTTCACCTACTTTCTTTGCTAAAACTAATGGCTCTCCAACAATTTTTTCCATAACCTTGATTATTGCCTCATGTGTATCAGAATTAACTTCTTCATATCTATCTCCCATAATTAGAATGGTTCTCCTTTTGGTTCTTAGATGGGTACCTAAGGTCTTGAAGATTTTCTTAAGATGTCCATCATCTCTCACATCACAAAGCTTTCTCACAAGATTCTCTCTGATAGTAGTGTCTTCTTCTTATGCTCTCTTCTTTCTATTTACAAGTTTGTTATACAAATCATCAGGTATCTGACCCTGAATAGTATCAAACTTCTTATCTGCCAAAATCATATGTTTTACAATTACATTCTCCAAAATAATTTTGTCTAAATAATCATAAAGACTGTAGTACTTGTTCATTCTTGTAAAGTCTCCATATTTAATAATCTCTTCATTCACTCTCCCAACTCTAGGTTTCCATGCTTTCTTCTTAACCAAAGTAGTGTCATCATCTTTAATTACTACAACTTTCTTAGGAACTGGTGGCACCAAAGTTTTCTACCTCTTACCAGGTCCAGTGGAAATTTCTTTCATTCTCTTGCTAGGTGTGGAGGAGGTAGACCTAGTAGGTCTTCTTGCTTCTTGTTCCATCTCTGGTTCCTCTACTTTCACCTTGACTTGTGTAGCTTCATGTTGTACTACACTAGGTGATAAGGGTGGTATAGACAAGATCTCTTTCTATCCAATACCTCTGATTGCTAATGCTATCTTCTTTTCTATTTCAAACTCATGTTCTGTCAACCATGTATCTTTCAATATTTTCTTTATAGTGCTATCAAATATATTCTTAGACTACTTCTCTTCAATTATATCTTTAGCAGAGTTGAAGTTCTCTTCAAAAGTTCCAAATCTATTGCACTAGGTGTCCAACTTACACTTAAGTAACCTACCAACATATTCTTCTATTTCTGCCTCAGATATCTCATAGCCAAGAGGGTCTATGAACTCAATTCTAGGCTCCACTACTTCAATATAGGTAAAGTCAGTGTCAACCATGAAACAAATGTCATTTTTATACTTCTTCACAATAGACTGTGGGATCCTTGATCTGCTAGTTACCAATTTCTGAAATGTCTTCATCACTAACATAGCACTTTCATTCACTTTGTCAATAACATGTTTCATATATACTTTATTTATCATTTCCATAGTAGATTTTTCATCATTCCAATCATTTGCAATGGTGTAAGGAAATCTTTTCAATAGGTGGAAAAACATGTATGTGACCAAAGATGAAAATCTAAATTGTGCATACTTTGTCTTCTTGATCCTTTCCAAGTTCTCAAATAATTGTATTCTTAGAATTTCACACATATCAACTGGTACCTTGTCAACACACATCAAATAGGCTATGTGTACCATTCTAGCTACCATGTCATCTTCTCTTGAGTTTGCACAAAATTTTGTGGTTAGGGACTTGCATAAGTATCTCACATCATCTTGTTTGATCTTACTAATCACAATTCCTCTACCATTATAGGATGAACCTGTGTTGTCCATGACTATTTTCCTCATATTATTCTCATTTAAAGGAATATCACCAGTTTTAGACAAACCAATGACTTCATGAATCAAATCAGCTATGATGTCTATCATTCTATCTTCTAGCCAAAACTTCCCATTATGAATTCTGCTAAGGATTATCTTAGTGTATTCTTCATTTCCAAACTCATACTGCAATGCATATTCATTATCTTTCAAATGACCATATCCTTCTTTCAATGACATGTCCTAATTGTAAATCTTCTGATACTCATTTGTAAAATCACTATCACTGATGGTTTCTAACTTGCATCCAAGATAACTTCTTACATTCTCTAAATGCAAAATTCCGTCTGGTATAGATGATAAAGCTAAACTAGGGTCATCTTCTTTCAAGGGTTCTACTGATTCCTTCTTCATTCTAGGTCTATTTTTGTCTCTGACATTATGAATTAAAGAAACATCCATTATTACTTCAAATTCCTTTTACCGATTCACAGATTTCTTTTGTTCATATCATCAATAGGCTTATTATCTATATTTTTAGTATTCCTAAACATTCTACTATTATTGTTATTCTCAATAAATTTAGGTTTTCTACATTCAATAGCTCTATGTCCAAATCCATGACAATTATAACAATAACCATTAAGAGGTTTAAATTACTTACCTGTGCAATCTCTCTTCATATGACCAATAGTATTACAAGTAAAACATCTACCTTTGAATTCTTTTTGCATACCTTTGGGTGATTCTTCTTTCTTCGGTGATTCTTCTTCTTTGGGTGTATCTTTAGATTTGTTGATCTCATCAGACTTCTTTTCATCTATACTTTCACATATTTTTAGATCTGGTTCCTTGCTTTCATCATTTGCTTTACGAGTGTTAAATCCAAGACCAGTCTTATCATAGAATGGTTTCTGAAAATATGCTTGTTCATCAATCCTCTCACTAGTTGAATATAGCCTTTCAAGTTGTTGTTTGGATTGAGTCAATTCACCTTTCACAATCTTGTTGTATTTCTCAAGTTCAGCATACTGCAAATTGACTTTATCAAGTTTAGATGTTACATTGCCAAGTTTAGATTTTAGTCCTTCATTTTCAATCTTCAACCTTTCATTCTCAGATCTTAGATTTTCATCATTCTTGTTGTTTCCATCTTTCAAACTAAGCTTCAAATTCTCTATCTTTAGGTCATGCTTAAGGATCTCATTTTCTTTTTCTAAATTGTCATCACAATCTTCAATAAGAATTTCGGATTCCTTTTCAAATTTTAGATCTTCCAACTTCTTTTTCAGTTTCTCAATGAGGTTCTTTGCATCATCATATTTCCCTTTCAGAGTGTCTCTTTCATCAGTAAGCATATCAATATGTTCAAGAGCTTGTTCAAGATTCTTCTGTAGCTGATCCATATCCATAGAGATCTTACTCAAGCTGCTAGGCTTTCCTTGAATGATTCTTCTCTGAGTAACTAAGCTCTGATACCAATTGTTAGAAATAGGGAATACTGAGAGGGGGGGTGAATCAGTATTCCACAAACTTTAACTTTTTCCCAATTATGGATATAACAGATTATCTTTACACATGCATAACATAATAAGCTAAACAACATGCATAGCAATAAAACTAAAGAACTCATAACACATTATTTGTTCTCGAGGAAACCCTGGCCAAGGGAAAACCCTAGTGGGGATGGTACCCACAAAGATCCACTAATCAAAAGTATCTTGTTAAGGATGTTGACCCTGTTAGGAGTCTATTACAAGCATATAGTGTATCAGTCCTGATTAAGGAACTATAGGCCTTGTTAGAAGCCTCAACTCTGTTAGGAGTTGTAGTACAAAATGTGATTACCAGCTGAGCCCACTACCCAAACAAGTAATTTACAATATACACTAATTAAAAAAAGAGGTCAAGGTACATAACCTTATACTACTTGCATCAATATCACTTTGCTGCTCTTTCACTATCGCTATCATATATCTCGCATATTACATCATCACTTATTCTTTCTTACAATTTACAATTACATTTATACAAGTTATTAAGGTTAATAACTTTACATGGTCCATTGCCATAATACCAAATAACTTTATCTAAGGGTTAACATCTAGGATGTCATCCCTTTGTATTGTTAATACATTATTTTGATAAACAAAATAATCCCTTAACTCATTACCAATTATGTCTTCATATTCTATCATGTTGGCTTCACACTATCTTCGGTAAAACTACCATAACTCTTTCTATACATGTCGTACTGACTTGCACTCTGAGATGGGTCATCATTAGTCACCATAGAGTCTATGTTCAAGTGCGCAAGCACTGAACTTACTCCAATCAATGTCACAAACAAAAACTATTTCCTGGTTCACTGGGGAAAACCCTGTCTCACACTTAGACAAATTTGCAATGCACTTTGCTATACTTGCTCTCTAACCTTTGCGCTCTTCATGTGGATCATATGTTTCCATAATAACAACATCTATGTACTTAGCTCAGCCAAATTACCAACAGTGTACCCCTGAATGAGTTAATTTGATTTAAATGAACTATGTAATTAATTAGATTAATTAATTAATTAATTGATTTATCATGCTTTATTTTATTTTAATTGGTTTTATGACTTTTGATTTTTAATTGAATTTATCTATGGCTTGATTTGAATTTTGATTTGATAAATGCTTGATTTGATTCAATTGCTCTGATTTTTGCCTTAGTTATTCTTTTGGTTTATCTTGTCCGATTTCAGGTGATTACAAAAACTTTGAAGTATTTCATGCTAGGTGTGTGACCATGACATAACTCATATGGAGTCTTATCATTTCCCTTCTTCACCTATACTTGGTTCAATGTATAAACAAAAGTGTTGAAAACTTCTCTACAAAACATGTGAGGCACATCTCTTTGAATCATCATAGTTTTAACAACATCAATAATAGATATGTCCCTTCTCTTTGCAACCCCATTTTGTTGAGGAGTTCTAGGTGCTAACATTTTCCTCTTAATTCCATTTTCTTCACAAAACTCAATTAATTCCAAAGATGTGAACTCACCCACCTTTTTTAGATCTCAAACACTTTAGACTCTTACCTCTTTCCTTTTGAACTCATGCTCCGAACACCTTAAAAAAATAGAGTGCATTTGATTTGTCTTTTAGAAAAGTAACCCACATCAGCCTAGAGTAATCATCAACAAATATCATAAAGTACTTATCTCCATAATAGCTTCTTGTTCTTATAGGACCACACAAATCAATATGAAATAAATCCAAATTACCATCAGATGAAAATGATTTACTAATAAAAATAGAGCTAGTTAACTTTCCCAACTAACATTCCTTGTACATGACATTGTCTAGTTTCACTAGTTGTAGCAAAGCTTTAACAATATTCATCTTACTCGCTTTGACTAAATAATCAAAGTTAAAATAAAAAAATATCCTATGCCATAAATAACTATCATTAATTTTGTGATTACACAACTCTTTACTGTAGTATTCAGATGGAATAAATTACCTTTAGTCTTCATACCAGTAGCAATTAGATCACTAGATCTTCCAAGTATCCTGCATACACCTCCTTTGAACTCTGCAAGATAACCCTTGTTATTCAACTGTGCTACACTCAAAAAATTATATTTTAGGCCTTCTACCTAGTAAATATCATCATAATTATTTTTTCTATTTAGTGCAATACATCCTATTCCTTTTACTAAGTAAGGATAATTATTACCAAGCCTTACCGCTCCACCATCACATTCTTCCAACTTAGTGAAATTATTCCTATCACCGGTCATATGATGTGTATATCCACTATCTATTGCCCACTCTTCACCATGATCCATGCTAAAAATAAAGGCTTTTTCACCATCTACAAAGGGATTTTCTTTAACAACAACAAAAGTAAATACATCTTCTTCATTATCTTTAGATTCCTTATTGGGAACTCCTTTATCAACAAAAACAACAAAACAAATCTCATTTATCTTATCCTTGAATCTACTAAGTTTTTCCCTCTTATCATCATGAGGACACCTGGTAGTAATGTGTCCAATCTTGTTACATGAGAAGCATTTAAGAGGTAGCTTGCCCTTGTACTTACTAGTTCCTCTAGGTAACCTCCTAGAAAGCAACACTTCCAATTCATCTTATTTATTTTCCTCTAACAAGACAGAATCATAATCATTAGAGTAACTTGACATAGAAGAATATTCATGACTAACTTCCTTTTCTTTCCTTGTAGGTGCAAGGGACATAGATTCCGTAAATGAAACTTCAACTCTTGGAACACTATTATCATAATTGCCAAGTTCAAAAGTAGTCAACTTTCCAATCAATGCATCAAGAGTGATATTTGTAGTTCCTAAAGATCTTAACTTCTGAATAGCACAAATCCCAATAGCATAAATAGGTAACAAGTTTTTCAATACTTTACTAACCACATCATCTTCTTCAATAGTTCCACCAGCACTTTTGATAGAAACAACCATTGCTTTTATTCTCTAACCATACTTCTCAATGTTTTCACCTTCAACCATCCTCATGTCATCAAATTTTCCTTTTAGGCTATCAACCTTAGCTTTATGCACATGTTTTTCACCACCAAACAATAACTTCAATTTCTCCCACATATCATAGGTGTAACATACTTAGTAAAAACATGATTCCAATAAATTGGTTACCCATACCTTTTAATTGAAGCTTCATTCTAACACTCCACACCGAGTAGTTCTTCCTTGTGAACTTAGGAGCTTCCTTCCTCATCATTCTTAGATCTTGACCTTAAGTTGTTAAGCTTCACCACAAAGAGGACCAAGGCTCTTATACCAATTGTTAGTCCTAAGGGTCCAAGATTACTAACAGGGTGGGTGGATCAATAATCTAAGATATCTGATCATTTCTTCTTCTTTAATTCAAAAAACAAATTCACAAATTTATCGATTGATAAGAAAATGAAACTTAATCAAATAAACACAACCACCATAATGAATGCAACACATAACACAAATATTTTTCTCATGGAAACCCAAATGGGTGAAAACCACATGTGAGATGATACTCACAAATTTTTACTCTTTTGAAGTATGCCATGCTAGGAGTTTACAAAGACACTGTTAGGTGCCACCTAGTTATGGGATTTACCTCTAGCCCTATAAAGAGCTTTACCTTTTTAGGAGTAAATATTTTAGGATATTTCAAACTAAATTTGATGAGTCACTCTATTAATATATTTAAAAATAAGATTTGTTAGGATCTACTCGGTTAAGGGATTTATACATAATAAACTTGTTAGGGTCTTGTAATCTAAAAATATTAACTCCTTTGCTTGATTAGATCCTCCCTAACACATAGATTCTCTCCTCAGAAGACTTTGGAATATCCTACCTTGATCACATAGTCACAATCATGATCTACACACAAAAAGCTTTGATTTCATGATATAAATATCACTTCTCAAGTGCTAATCCTACCACCACCCTAAAACTCATCCAACACATTTAAAATCACTTTTCAATCTTCGTACATAGAAATATCACACCAAAACACACATCTCAATATAACAACCATCTTTACCAAACATGTCAGCCAAAGGATAGACCCTTACAACTTACTTTATCAAGAATAGTCAAACATTTTTTGACCATCTCAACCTTCATCTTGATAAAACGTCTACCTTGATCAATATAATACCAAAACATCACCAGACATGAATTGAGACATGTCAACATGACTGATATAACACAAATAATTTATCACAACTTGATTACCAGTTGCTAATAGAATATCTACCATCAGTAGCTGAAGAACATTGTCACCTTTTACTAAAACAACTTGTGTAACCATAAAAAATGCTTACTGGTCATCCAAATCAATTGCGGTTATAATCATGAGCTTAACACAGTTTCAACAATATAATTATATGACCATGTTTCCTAACTCAACATAGATTTGATAAAATAGTCAAATCACTCATTGCTAGTCACAGACTATTCTAGCAATTTCCCTATCATACTTTAACCAAACATAACTTACACAAATCCTACATTCAACAATTACAATCATATAGTTAACATCTAAAGACATTTCCAAGTCTCCCTTAAGGATCACCACCACTGGAACTACTTGTAACACACTTTTCATCCTTCTCACATACTTGGAAATACAGTAAGAATGCTAAGTCAACACTTGACATCAATCACAACACAATAATTGATCATCTCAATACCAAATATGTACTATGACATCACTTACCACCATTGCATCAGTTATGCCAACATAAACAAAAATATGTGGTATCATATGTAAGGTACCAAAGTAATTGCAAGATGAAAAGGAGAAGATTGAACTCACCTTGAAGGTTAGAAGAGGAAAAAAGCTTCACATCTGGAAATTAATGTCGTAAACCTATCAAAATCAGTAATAGGTCTAGATTTGAAATCCAAAGAGCTACAACTCTAGACTGTAAAATTTACAGATCTACAGGAATATGTAACAAAACTTTGAGTTGTTCCTAGAAAGTTGACCTATTCCTGGAAGAGAAATAACTAATAGAATCTGTAAAGGATCAAACTGATGAAGGGTGCTCCCCTTAATACCACAAACACATAACAGAAATAGAGAAATAACAACAATATGCAAGAACACAAAATTGGCTTCTTATTATCTCCACAAATGTGGAATTACAAAATTTCAGAATTACAATATGCAAAGCCACATGGGCATTCCCTTAAAATATTTTGTAGGACTAAGCCTTGAATTATTACCCAGATCTACTACCCAGAACTTCCTAAGACAACACTACGGGCCTTCTTTATATAGGCAATTTCCACCGCCCGAGAAGGTTCCAGAAATTTAGCCCAAAGGGCTGACCAAACTTAGAAGTATTTTATTTTACAATTTATTACATCAAAGTCAGCTCAAAATAACTTTTGAAACCCGAACAGAAATTTTGAAGGAAAATTATTTTCTGCCATTTCAGGTGACTCAACTTCCGAAGACCATAAGTCATCGCCAGTTGCTCCGATTGACTATTACAACCCCAATTCGGAAAGGCCACGAAGTGCTCTACAGGCTTGACTCGCGCAAGTGCCCATCACCCAAATTCTTGACCTCATCTGGGGCCTCTAACGCCTTCAAAACTAAGTTCAAAGTTTCTGTACCCTGCTGCCAATACCGAAAATCTTCAATATCTACAAAGCTAGACTTTATCTGTCAATGAAACTTTACCGATAGATTGATACGACTGAGATGAACCTCCACATGTGAAATCATAACATTCTAAGATCTTATGACCAACTTACTAAAAATAGAAAGTTTCCATAAATAGTAGCTCTACACAAGATAGCCCTTATTGAATACAAAAACATAAATATTTTTGGGTGATGCAAGATTGCTCTTACACCTAAGATGCTCCTACATCACAAACCCTAGTTCTGAATCTGTGAAAATCTAGATCTATAACTTCACCACTTTCTCTTGTACATAAGAAAAAGGAGGAAATTGTTGTGGAAATGGGCTTGAATTTTTCAAGCCCTTGAAAAGTGATAAGAAATGCATATAAAATAAGACAAATGTAACTATTCACTTTTCTTGTAAAACCTTCATAGATAGATGTTAGGATCTGATAAATCCATGAAGATATTTGAATGCTTGGAATGTGTTGTAGAATCAAGGATGTGTTAGGAATGGGAACACTGAGAGGGGGGGTGAATCAATATTCACTATATTTTAACTTTTCACTTTAATCTCTATACTGAACTTAAATGCTTAAGTATTGAATTAAACATTCACATAAACATGAAACATGAAATCAACACATGACACCAATATGATTATGGGGAAACCCAAATAGGTAAAAACCTCAGTGGGAATTGACACCCACAAATATTCTGCACTAGTGTTTTGTGATCCTTGTTAGAAGATCCTTTACCCTATTAGGAGTATCTTTACAATGCTTTAAGTATAGTAGACCTTGTCAAGGTTCGGACCCTGTTAGGAGTCTTTTACAATGACCCCTTTTAGGGGAGTGGACTCACTGTCCTAGAGCTCACTGCTCAAATGATGAAGGCTACAACCTTCTATTATCAGATATACACTATATCCACCAGGTGAACTGTCATTGTGACACTGCTCGTCAAATCAGTTCCTTTGATGCATTGATTCTTTGAGCTCTTACAAAGCCTTAATACATCTCATAGTGTCTTCAAACACTTATGCTCTGCTATTCACAACTCTATCTCCACTTCCATACCGAATACAATGGGCGCACCTTATATTTATATGCACATACAATATAATAAACTAGGTCGGCCCTATAACTAATTACAAACAATGCTTCCAATTGAATTGGCTTAAGTATTCTTACAATTATACATATACATATGTCAAAAACCTAAATACAATGGGCTCTTGGCCTTTACAACATTATATTATAATCACAAACCAAAATGCTAACTGTCAGCTCTATGCTCTGTTCTCTATTGGCACACACTGGCTATGCAACTTCAATTGACTGTAACTTTCACATCCTTGCATATCTTCTTATGCGCTCATAGACTAAGAAAGATTATAGTTTAACTAACTTATCTTCCAAGGCGCATGCCATAATTCATCCATACACACATGCGCTGATCCTCTAAGCTGCAGGAACTCTGTACACTGTCCAGTCTTCAACACTTAGCTGAATTCTGATCTTTACACTAAGTGTGCTCACTCCAAACTACTATATGACTTTTTTTCCACAATGACAACACTAAATCAAGTCATATACTTTAGTATAGCCAACTTTCCAACTATCTCCCCCTTTGTCATTGATGGCAACAAAGGAATATGGCCAAGTTGCTAACTATTCCTTTACAAAAACTTTTTGTCTTTTATACATGTCTTTATACATAATCTTATATCTCCCTATACATTTTATACTCCATATTATATACACAACTCCCCCTTTGACATTAATGACAAATATGTATCAAAAACTTTATCTACATACAATTACTAAGGGAAAACATCTAGATATGTTGTCTTGAGGTTCTAGATTTCCTTCTTCCAAAAGGTTATCAGAGAGTTAACTATCTGGAGATGGGTGCATAATGCATATTGAAGCTTCTCCATCTTCTCCAAGTCACTGCTAGGACCATGATCATAAGTTATCATGGTGGCATCAATCTCCTTGATTTTTTGATTTAGGATGTCTAATGAGGGTGCAAGAGCATTCCTTAGCTGTGTTTGCCTTGCTTTGATCTTTGACAACTCCTTTTCCGCCTTCTCAATTTTATCAATCTATTCTTGATAGTCATTGTTGCACTTGTTCACATCAGTGGATTTTTCTTTCACTAAAGTCTTTACTTGCTCAATCATAGTTTCTGCCTTTTTTAATTTGAAATGAGCATTGGTAAGCTTATCTAGGTGCATGCATTATGCAATGATTTTTCTTCCCTCATCTGCAAAATCTTATAGGGATACTTGAACAAACTTAAGAGAATTCAAGTCTAGTGAAAAGATGCTTATCAACTCATTCAATCCCTTCCTTAAGTACTTCTCTTCTACCACTATGGATGCAAATTCTTCTAGGCTAGAAAAATTACTTTTGAACTGTGAGATGACTGTACTCACATCATCAACTGAATGTACTTTTTGCACTTTCTTATCCTCTGGCAAAAAACTATTCAGAATATTCACTGATTCCACAAGGAGAGGATTTCTCATGACTTGCTTCTCCTTTTCCTTCTCCATAGCCAGGACACTGAACTTAATCAGGTCTTCTTTCTAGGAGTCCAAACTGCTTGTGTCAGGTGTCAAACTTGACAACAATGTTGAGGAAGGAGTGATGGGAGTGTTGTCCATCACTTCTTGTTTCACCTTGATTAGTTCAATAGAAGTTTCATCCTTATCTTCTTTCTTTTCTTCTTCTTTCCCATCAAATAAGTCTTCAATAAGTACTTCTTCTTGATGAGTGGGTGATGAACTGTTGCATAGGATTTTAGCTTCTTGTGTACTCACAAAAGCTTCCTCAAACTTATCCAAATCTTTATCAGTAGCTACCATGGCTATCTCCACATTATCTATGATAATGGTGTTGTCCTTAAGTGTTTCTGAGATGGGCGCAGACTTATTTACCTCTATTTGAGTTTTTGCTATGGGTGTTGAGTCCTGAGGACCTGTCATTGGTACATTAGTGGGCTCTACCACTTTATCTTCCTTATTGGTTACTTGTACTATGGGTGTAGTGGAAGGATACATGTGTTGTTCTAAGAACACCTTCTCAAAAGCCTTCTCTATTTCCTTTTTTATTAGCTCATAGTCTTTGTTCATGATGTGTAGAGTTCTAATCTTTGTTCTTAGGTGCAGCTTCACTAGATTCAATATCATTATCTTTTCATCATTAGAACATATTGGTAGACTATCTTCTAATATATTTTCCTTGATCCTTAGATCCTCTTCATTTGCTTGTCCCTTTTGAAATTCTAAAATTTCCCAAACTCTATCAGGAATAGTAGTCTTTAATTCAAGAACTATCTTCTTGAACTTGATCATGTATTTGGCAATCATACCATGAATTTCTGATTTGTCAATCTCATTGTATGTATCATAATACTTGCCTACTTGATCAATTCTTCCCTCATCAACAATTCTTTTACTCAAAACTTTTAGGCTAGGCCTAAATCCTACCTTAGGAGGTGCTTGAATGTTTCTCATGTTCCTTGTAGCTCGTGAGGATGGATGACTAGTGCTAGCTTATTTCTTCCTCTTAACTATTAGCTTATACTCTGGAGGAGTGGTAAGGTCAATAGTATCTTTGGGCGCAGAAGGAGTATTATCTTCTTTACCCTTCTGACTATCATCCTTTTCAGTTTTCATCTCTTTCAACTTAGGATCTTCTTGTTCTTCCTCTACTATTGCACTCTTCAATTCTAGGGCAATCTTTTCATCCCTTGCTTTATCAAGGTCTTCTTGAGACACACCATGTATTCTTAAGATCTCATATGTGACCTTGGCAACCTTTCTTTTTGTTGCAGCACTATTCAACTTAGCATCAACTTCTCTTGTCTTTTCCTCATAGGTTCCCCACCTAGGCTCATTAGGATCTTTGGGGGATAAAAAAAGTACCTATGCATATGCTTCAAGGACTTGTTCCTCTACCTCATAGCTAAGTGGATGAATCCACTTAGTTCTTGGTTCAACAGCTTCCATTCATGTAGTGTCTGTCTCCACCATAAAGCATATTGAGTACTTATACTTCTCTACAATATTCTCAGGAATCATGTATCTCATTTGCATTTTAGCTCTAAAGGTCTTTAACTCCAATGTTACATAGTCTCTCAATGTACTCTCAGTGGATGCTTTGAGAGATATCTGAGGCATGGTTGGAATGGACTTGTCTAGATACAAGTCTGATACTTTCCCAACTATATGAAGGTACATATAGATGATAAGTGACCCAAACCTGAATATCTTTGTCTTGTCATGTTTGATAGCCTTGATGTTATCAATCAACTATGCATGCAAGATCTCACACAAGTTGAACTCTCCATCTTCCTTCACAAGTCAGATGGCTACCAGAATAGTACCCGCAGACACACTATTCACCCTGATGGTGTGATGAAATCTGTAACCGAGTATCATTGACATCAATTTGATATCTGCTTGCTCAATCGGTTCAATAGTCATGTCGTGCCTATCACTTCTGGATTTACATGCTTGGTCAACCATTTTCCTGACATCCTTGCCTACTGGAAGGAGGATGCCTGTCCTAGAAAGGCCTGTCATCTCATGTATTAGGTCACTTGTGATTCTTACTAGTACATCTCCAATCCAAAATAGATCATCATGGATTCTACTCAATAAGATCTTTATTCATTCTATCTCATAGAATTCATATGCCGTGGCATATTCAACAATGGGGTGATCATTCCATTTGGTGTATTCATCCATGAACATTTTGTCTAGTTTCAACATTGTGTCCATGTGCACCCTTAACCTATCAAGTCCAATAGTTTCCTTCTTATATTAGACATAAGCCCTTATGTCTTCCACATGCATGATGCCCATAGGCATGTACGAGAATGCTCCCTCTAAATCATCTAGGGTTGATTTAAATGGGTGCCTCTTAAAAACATATCTTTTCTTCTTAGCGACATCATAAACAATGGGAGTGGCCATGACTTACTTGATAAACACTTTTCCAACTAAATTCTGAGATATTCTGAAGGCTTTCAAATCGACACAACGAGCTAGGGTTTCTACAACCGATCAAATACACTACAAAACACTGATAGTTTAATCTTCAAATCTTCACAACATCTTCCAAGGCTCGTCTACTCTCTAATCACTCTGAATATGAATGCAATGAGTAATGAAACAACTTTCTATGTACTTAAAGTGAGAATTCTGCCATTAATGCAAGTTGTGTAAACTAGGTTGTCACTTCAAAATTTCCAACTTGAGTTCTATTAACAATCAGCATGTGCGCTCTTGCACAAAGGTTCCTACATACTCCAAAAGCTTAAGTCCAAAGGTGCATACTCTAAGGATGAGTATACCAACTACATAGGGGTCTAGAGCTAAATTAGCTCCCCCTATGACCCTGAGGGCCATTCATGCAGATGTAGAGGGTGCATCCACTGGGGATGCATCCAATACACTCTCATTAGTCTTGTCCTTCTTCTTTTCTAACCAAATCAAGCTCACATCATCTGAGGCTTTCACAAAGTTTACTTCTCCTTTGGGATCCAATACTAGTTCTTTGGCCTTTTAGGGCTTTCCTGACCTTGCATCCTTGATTTACAGAACCTTGCTATATGTCTAGCCTTGTTACAAGAGTGAAAAATGACTAGAGGTCTTATATTCCTTGACCCATTAACATGAGTCACCATTTTACATGTTTTGGCTGAGTGACCATTATAGCTACATATCTGACATGTAAGATTCTAAGGACTTCTTACATTTGTCTGATTCTAATTCCTTTGATCATGTTGAATTCTGTTCTTCTTACTAGTCTTGCAATTCATAGCTTTATGACCAAATCTATTGCATGTATAATAGTATCCTTTAAAAGGTCTTACCTCTGTATAGTTCCTTGCCATATGTCCAGGCTTGCTACATGCAAAACAAGTGCATTCTCTAGGCTTGCACTCATTCTTAGGAGGTTCACCATTGTCTTTGGTTTGATCTTCATTCTTCATTCTTGTCCCTTTTTGTATCCTTGCTCACATATTGTCAATCTGGTTTTGTGTTTCATTGTATCCAATACAACTAGTGTCTCCTTTGGCTCTTCTTGCATATAACTAAGATTCTATCAGATAAGAACTGGTGTGCAATTTTTCAATTTGATTCTTTGCTTCTTTCAATTCAGATTCCAAGATTTTTTTGATATTCTTTAGCTCCAAGATTTCCAAGTTAGCTTCCCTTAGTTCCTCATTGAGTTGAAGGTTCTCTTTGACTTGTTCATTGTAGACTTCTTGATTATTGATCAGCTTATCATCAAACTCTTCCAGCTTACTTAGTAAGGATCCATTTTCTTCATTCAACCTTTTGACCTTTTCTTCAAGATCACTGTTAGATCATTCTTTCAAATCCTTTCTTAGTTTTTTGATAACTAATTGAGCATCACTGACCTTCTCTTCTAGTTCTTCAATTTCTCTTTCTGAATTGTCTAGGTCTTCAAGAGCAGCTTCAAGATTTCTTTTTAGATGTTTCATTTCTACTTTGTCCATGATCTCCTCAAGTGTTTAAACTTCTTTGTTGAGGACCAAATCTCTGATACCAATTGTTAGGAATGGGAAAACTGAGAGGGGGGGGGGGGTGAATCAGTGTTCACTATATTTTAACTTTTCACTTTAATCTCTATACTGAACTTAAATGCTTAAGTACTGAATTAAACATTCACATAAACATGAAACATGAAATCAACACATGACACCAATATGATTACAGGGAAACCCAAATAGGTAAAAACCCCGGTGGGAATTGACACCCACAAATATTTTGCACTAGTGTTTTGTGATCCTTGTTAGAAGATCCTTTACCGTGTTAGGAGTAGCTTTACAATGCTTTAAGTATAGTAGACCTTGTCAAGGGTCAAACCCTGTTAGGAGTCTTTTACAATGATCCCTATTTGGGGAGTGGATTCACTGTCCTAGAGCTCACTACTCAAATGATGAAGGCTACAACCTTCTATTATCAGATACACACTATATCTACCTGGTGAACTGTCACTGTGACACTACTTGTTAGATCAATTCCTTTGATGTGTTGATGCTTTGACCTCTTACAAAGCCTTAATACATCTCATAGTTTCTTCACACACTTCTTCTCTACTGTTCATAACTCTATCTCCACTTCCATACCAAATACAATGGGTGCACCTTATATTTATACGCACATACAAAATAATCAACTAGGTTGGCCCTATAACTAATTACAAACAACACTTCCAATTGAATTGGCTTAAGCATTCTTACAATTATACATATACATATATCGGCAACCTAAATACAATGGGCTCATGGCCTTTACAACATTATATTATAATCACAAACCAAAATTCTAATTGTCAGCTCTATGCTCTATTCTCTGCTAGCACACGCTGGTTGTGCAACTTCAACTGACTGTAACTTTCACATCCTTTCATATCCTCTTATGCACTCATAGACTAAGAAAGACTATAGTCTAACTAACTTATCTTCCAGGGTGCATTCCATAATTCATCCGTACACATGTGTGCTAATGCTCTAAGCTGCAGGAACTCTGTACACTGCCCAGTTTTCAACACTTAGCTGAATTCTGATCTTTACACTAAGTGCGCTCACTCCAAACTGTTGTATGACTTTGTTTCCATAATGAAAACACTAAATCAAGTCATATACTTCAATATAGCCAACTTTCCAATAGGATGTCATCACAAATGCAATTGTATCTAAACTTGTGAAACCCTTAGATCTTGAGTGAATGTATGCTTGATACCTTCAATGGAGGAGAAGAAAACAAGAATGGATGTGGATCTTCTTTCTTATTTGAGAGTTCATCTACATGGCCACCATGGAAGAGAGGTTTACTTCAAATGAGAGAAGATTTTTCCTTTTAAATGGAAGAAGACATAGAGATCTTGAATTGATGCTTTCCTTCAAATATTGAATCCAAAAGAGTTTGATTGCACTTGAAATCACCAAAAGATGCTAGCACAAAGTTTGCATGAATTCTTGATTAAATTGTATGTGTATATAATGAGATGTCAAATGAGGATCTTACATGTCCTTTTATACTCATTTCAGGGTCCATAAATTACAGGCCAACCATATTTAAGATTGGGAAAAGAAACACCCCCACATTTGGCCTGGAGCCCACTAAAATTAAACCCCTTAGGAACAATTTGACTTTGGTTGACCTATTCCCTAAGAGACAAAATTCTAAAATAGTTGTAGAATGTGAGAGGTGTAAGAAGATTATGGGAAGAAAAGTGAATACAAGCGGGAAATAAAGCATAAATTCACTCAAATCTAGGAAAATCACCATAGTAGGCCTAATAGGTCCTAGAGCTTCCAAATAAATGGGTGCCAACTTATTAGGACAATACAACAGTGTAGCAATTTTTTTGTTCATGCAAAAATTGTCAAATGCACTTAGTGAAAAGTTACCTAGTAGCTCATATCATGTTTCAGTCATCATTGGCATGAAGTAACACTATGATCACATCTTTTTGGGTGGATTTACCATAGGAATGGTCCTACTTTACCTCTTGATACGTCAGAACGCTCAACAACATACCCCACCGATGATGTCCCGTATCTCCTAAGTGCATAAATCATCAAACTTTGACAGACTATTTCTTGAAAATTGTCACACATGTGCTTGATCTATTTGAACCTATAGGGTCATACTAGGCCCCTCTATAATAACCTATCTTGGTTCTTGAAGACTTAGAGTCATTTTTGTAAGGTGACAATTTTTTTGTTCATGCAAAAATTGTCAGATGTACTTAGTGCAATGTTGCAAAGTAGTCCATATTGTGAAATATTCATCATGGGCACAAACTAGGACCATGATCATGTTTGGTTGAGATGATTTACCCTAGGAATAGTCCCACTTTTCCTCTCGACACACCTAAATACTCGGCGACATGCCCTGTTGGCAATGTCCCTTGTGTGTTCTAAGTGCATAAAATTGTCAAACATTAACATACTATTTCTTGTAAATTGTGACACTTGCACATGATCTATTTGAACCTATAGGGTCATTTTAGGCCCCTCTACAATAACATTTATTGGTTCTTGAAGACTCAAAGTCATTTTTGTAGGGAAATAATTTTTCTGCTCATGCGAAAAATATCAACTATACTTAGTGTAAAGTTTTCAAGTAGCCCATATCATCTTTTATTTTTTGTGGGCACAAACCAATATTGCGATCACATCTTCTTGGGTGGATTTACCATAGACATGTCCCACCTAGCCTCTCAACATGTTAGAACATTCAGTGACATACCCTATCGACGATGTCCCTTGTGTGCCCTGAGTGTATAAACTGTCAACCTCTGAGGGATTGTTTCTTAAAAATTGTGAGCCCTATGCATGATTCGTTTGAACCTATAGGGTTGTATTAGGCCCCTCTACAATAACCTACCCCAGTTCTTGAAGACATGGAGTCATTTTTGTAGGGCATCAATTTTTCTATCCATACAAAAAATTTCAGATGCACTTAGTGTAAAGTTGCCAAGCATCCTATATCGCATTTTTTTCCTTGTGGGAATGAACCAACATCGTGATCATGTCCAATTGGGTGGGTTTCCACTAGGAATGGTCCCATTTTGCCTCTCGATATTCTAGAACACTCAATGGAATAACCTACCGACAATGTTCCTTGCGAACCCTAACTGTGTAGAATCGTAAGAAGTAAGATATGTGTGTGAGCCTATATCAAATGATGATGATGAATACTCACCATCTACTAGTAGCTCAAGTAGTGATAGAATCTCTTCAGTGCACATGTACATTAACACAAACATTTTAGACTGAGAAGTAACAAGTGTTTTGGAATTACCCATAGAGAAATGTGAAAATTATCTTATTAACAGGATAAGAATATGGTCATGCATTTCATTTTAGCAACACAAATATTTTAATTATAAATTATTTTTCATCTATGGCCTTGCATTTACAAGACTTGGGAAGCTAGGTTTCTCATGTTGGGCATGATCCCTCAAAATTCTTATCAAATTATGTCTCCCTTGGGCTCAAGGATGGTGTTGGCCAGAGCATGAAGCAACAATTATAGTATGAGGTCCCATTAAAAAAAGACTTTTTAAACCATAGAGACAAAATAAGTGGGATCCATTTTACATCTAATAAGGGTTTAATGGAAAATGCAATTGTTGGACTGCACATAGGAGAAATAGATCATTTCCTTGCAGTCTTACTCCTCATTTTACTACAAAGGAAACTCATCTATAGTCCAAGGTTTTAATTGAGTTTACAAGTAGAGAGATTCTCAAGGTATTAATCTCTTTCATAGAGAAGTTCCTGATTCATCTCAAGGTTTTGATTTAGGTGACCAACTCCCTAGAGGTCCATGGGTAGACCCACTGATTTCCCAAATTGGCAAAAGGGTAGAATCAATTTTAGAAAGAGTGTCCCAATTGAAGAGAAATGGAAGTCCTAGTGAGTATAAATGGAAACTGTCAATTGCCAAACATGCCCCAATCGAGAAGATAAACCCAAATGTTGCCTAAGTAAAGGATATAAGTTGGTTTATTAAAACATCTTTATGATCCCATTTTTAATTAGTAAAATACTTATAAAATCCTTAATTCTTAATGATTTTGTGTCAAACCAAAACCAAAATGTTGCTAACTTACTCCTCTATTGAATGCAATGTAATGTTGTATCTAACCTCCATTGTATAGACTGTATAGATCAAAACAAATGAAGAAAATTAGAAAAAATTAGGAATATGCAATCATATTTCATTGAAATATCTTTCTCCTTTCTTTCAAAGTTTGACCATCAACTAGTTCAATCCTTCAAGGGTCCTTTTACATCAATTTATCTCAATTAAAATCAACTTCAACTGAATTATGTCTCCCTTGGGCTTAAGGACAGTTGTGAAGGTCAGTTCTAGGTTCATGACAAGTGCCAGAGAAGGGTTGACCACTTTTAAATTTATGTCTAAATATACCCACTGATTATCTCCTTTAGCAAGCCTGATTCCTTGAAGGAACAACCTCTCACTTTATAAATTTCATGTTCTATGTAAATTCCCAATGGATTTCTTAAACTGGTAAGTAAATATGAAGGTATGTGACAATTAATTTTATAGTTATGACTACACATATTAGATATTAGCTCAATAGAATGCATATTAGCTCAATAGAAATGAGATGTAAGCAATTAGGAATGATATTAGCTCAATAGAATGCATATGGGTTATGTTTAGTCAAAACCTAATCAATTTCTATTGAGCTAAAGGTGAAACGTATATTGTTGTTAAATGCACCATGTTCATAGTCTTATAGAACCCGCACTCATTTTTCTTATATAAAAATGTTACTTCTCCCTATGACATATCCTAAATAATATTTATGATTTAAGTGAGGATAGAGAGAGAGAGAGATTAGGTCATGAAATAGACAAAGATGGTGATGGAGAAAGGAAGAGGGAGAGAGAGAGAGGGGGGATAGGAGGGAGGGGAAGAGTGAAAGAGGAATATTAGGGAATGGAATAGACAAAAATAGTGATAGAACAAGGAAGAGGGGAGAAGTGTGTGTGTGTGTGTGTGAGAGAGAGAGAGGGAGAGAGAGAGAGAGAGAGATGCACATGTTGGCATTAAGCAGAATTGCCACTAGTGACAACACTTATTTGCATTCTGGATACAAACCGAGCAGACAGTGCAAACCGAGCAAACAGTGCAAACCGAGAAGACAGTGCAAACCGAGCAAACAGTGCAAACCGAGAAGACAGTGCAAACCGAGCAGACAGTGCAAACCGAGCAGACAGTGCAAACTGAGCAGACAGTGCAAACCAAGCAGACAGTGGAAACTGAGCAAACCGAACAGGACAGTGTAAACCGAGTAACATCATGTCTACCGAGTCACCAGTACTTACCGAGTTCAAAACCTACCGAGTGATCAGTATGAACCGTGCCTTCACTTCTACCGAGTGCATGACGATGCCGAGTAATGCAGTGGATGCCGAGTATCAGAAACTCACCGAGTCAGTTTGCAGGAACCGTGTAACCATACTTGGGCCGACTTAGTAGCACTTATGTTTACTTGTCAAGCCGACTGTGTAATTATAATTGTAGTTAATTGTTTAAGACTTGTATATAAACAATGTTGTAAAAATAAAGAAGATGTAATGAAACATATGAAAGAAAAAAAACATATGTGAAAGAGAAAGAAAGGCAGAGATAAGAGAATTACAGAAGGCTTTAGAATTACATATATAATTGCCTATGAAAATTATCTTATTAACAGGATAAGAATATGGTCATGCATTTCATTTTAGCAACACAAATATTTTAATTATAAATTATTTTTCATCTATGGCCTTGAATCTCAATCAGCAATCCAGTTGCAAAGCAAGAGATCTACTGTTTCATCCTAACAGGTGAATTAGTACTAAATCCTTTAACTGGGTAGACCTAACAGTCTTTGTAAAATCTCTTTACCGAGTGCATACTTCATTGTATGTTTGTAAATCCTTTAACAGGGTGGATTTAGCAATCCTTATTGCTCCTAACAGGGCAGATCATCAGAAGTGATCAAATTGTAAGCCTTAACCGGCCAACTTTATTCTGCAGTATTAAAGCTTTGTGGGTTTCATCCCCACCCCAGTTTTACTTTCTTCTGAAAGGTTTTTGGGTAACCAAATCTATGTGTCATTATTGTAAATGCTTTTAAGTTTCATGCTTTCTATATGCAAAGGTTAAAAAGTAAATTACATGTTAAAATGGAAAGAAAATTTGGAGTTACTGATTCACCCCTCCCCTCTCAGTAACTCGGTTACTTCCTGAATATTTCCAATAATTGGTATCAGAGCAGCATTGGTTCTCAAGACAAAGCTTAACTAGCTTGAGCAAAGATCCAGGACAATGGAGGTATTCAAACTGAACAAGGTGATTGAAAATGAAAAGCTAGATCTGGAAATGGCCATAGCTAAACTCAAAGAAGCAAAAGAACATCTTTCCCAATCCCTGAGAAGAAGGAAGGAACTTGCAAATCAGATGAATGATCAGAATTACATTGAAGAAAAGATTGAAGATCTTCTTCCCTCAAATAACTCAGATGAAGCAAACAATGCTGTCAAAGAACTCCTAGAAAAGAATGGGTCTCTGCAGGAAGAAGTGAGAAAATTGAAAAGAGAACAAGAGCTACACTCTACAAGATTCTGTGAGATCTTGGAACAGAGAAACAAGTTGAAAGATGAATTAGATGGAAGAAACATTGAAGTCCAAAACAAAACCCTTCAGCTAGAAAACCTAATTGATCAGATCTCTCATACAAATGAAGAAATTCTAAATCTAAGATCAGAAATAGAAAACACAAGAGAAGAACTAAGATCTAAAAAGGAAATCAATCTAAGATTGGTGGATGACCTAAACGCTGAAAAACAAATCAATGAAGGAATGCTGAAAAGTCAAGAAGACTTGAATCAGCTGTATGAGCGAAATCTTCATAGGCAAAAAGGAAAAGCAGGACTTGGATACAAAGAAGAAGGCAAATCCTCTAAGCAAGGTACTCAAAGAAATCAAAAACCTACTTGTAATCATTGTGGTAAAATAGGACATACTTCAAATAAATGTTGGAACAATAAAAAAGCAGAATTCAATGGAAAATGTTATAGCTGCAATCAACCTGGTCACAAAGCAAATGAATGCAGGGAAAAACCTAGATTCAGAGGTAATTGTCACAAGTGCAACAAACAAGGTCACAAGGCATCCAAGTGCAGATCCAAGACATTTAATCCAGCAGAACAAATTGTGAAAGCAATGTTTGGATGGGACTACAACACCTGGTGTAGATGTCATTACTGTGGAGAATATGGACACATTGGCATGAATTGCATAAAACATCATCTAAGGAAAAGAGATACTACCATAAGATGTTTCAAATGCACTAAACTCGGTCACATAGCCAGAAACTGCATGAATGCTAGTGGAATTGAAGAAGGAAAGAAGAATGAAGCAACTAAGGTCAGGAAACAGGTAAGACAAAAATGGATTCCTAAAGCTACCGAGCAATCCACTCCAAGTAATGGAATGGATGGCTCTACCGACTCAAACTAAATTTCCAAGGAAGCACTGGAACTGTATTCTCATAGATCAATCTCAAGCAGTTCCAGAACCAGTGAGATCACAGGGAGGTCGGTATCAGTCTTCACCGAGAAAGGTCGGTACCTGTCTTTACCGAGCGAGGTCGGAGCATTATGAATTCTCGAGTTCACCGAGTTGCGAAGTCTTTTTCGAGCAATTAATTCTTAGTGGGTGACAGTCTGTCAGAACTCATACCCTAATTTGAAATGAGCATTAATGACAGAGTTGTAAACAAAAAGCAAGTAATCGAACTCATTCTTCACCGTGAATCTTTAGCACTTTGGGAGCAGAAAATTTCAAGAGCAACCCAGTGATTTAATACTTTTGCGAAAGGAATTTTCTGTGAGCTACCATGGCATCGTCCAGCACTTCAGCAAAGAAAGGATCTGATATGTTAGTCCAAGGGGAGTGGAAAGCACCAGATTTTAAGATCGTGCCCGCAATTGCAGCAGCCCTAGATCCGAACGGAGCTCAATCTCAGATTCCTCCTAAGGTACTGCTTATTAACGATATCCGCAATCATTTTAACTGTTCAATTCATGAAATGGGAAACCTAGAACTAGACATTGTGCGTGAGGAACTATGTGTCGATGGTATTCTGAAACCTGAGCACAAACATCTGGAGGATAAAGGTTTAGTTCACATTGCACATCTACCTTGAAACTTTCGAGATAAATGGGTTAGATATATTCTCAGCCGTGTACATGATGGCAAGATTTGGCTTGAGCAACCTATTGAGATCACAAAGAAAATGATTCAACAAGTCACCGGTCTTCCCATGTTGAACAAAGCTAAAACTACCAAAACCCTAGGTCAGATGGAACTAGAGAAGAAAACCCTAGCCGAGTGGGACGGTAGAGGCATGAAAGTTAGCAGCATTACCGACGCTGAACTGAAGTTTGGTACACACATCATTGCCCATAAGATTTACAGTTCTAGTCGACAGAACAGTGTCTCCTGTGAAGCTATTGACCTAGCATACAAAGTAGTCAAGAATAACTTGACATTTGACCTAGCAGACTTATTGTTGAAACAGTTTAACAAAAACATGGAAAGTATTAAAACTTCCAAAAACAATCCATGTAAGTTTGGATCCTTGTTGGTCTGTTTATTCTTCTATGTTCAGAAATTCTTCCCTTCTAAAGGAAAAGTTGTATGGAGAAAAGATGTGCCAATCCTCTATGAAATAAATGAATACATTTCAGAAATGGGTGAAAACTTTGAAAGCATCATGGATAATTATTTCGAGTCTTTCAAAGAGAAAATGAATGACAGATTTCGGATTCCACAGAAGTTGGTGGAAGATTACAAAGATGACATCTGTTTTATGGTAGATTGTGACAATGTGTATATTCAAGCAGTTAAACCAAGAACTATATATGTAAAACCTCTTCCTTATGAGGTAAATATTGATGAAACCAAGAATATCATTGAAGCTCTTCTAAATCAGTCTGTCAATCCCAAAGCTCCATATTTTGGAACATATGATGAAGCTACGGTGAGAATTGAACTAAGCATAAAGCTTCCACAGGCGGTAAACAAAGGAAAAAAGAGGATAGCCAAAATGCAAATGATAACCGAGGACAAAGAAGAAATAGATGAAAAAGAAGAGGAAAAGGATGAGAAAACAGAGGAACCAGAACCTACAAAGAAGAAAGGAAAAGTTTTCATCACTAAGGCACCTGTGCCTCCCACTGCTGTGTTTACAAGGAGAAATACAAGAGGCAAGGTAGATAAGGCAGAAAAGGCAGATAAAGATATAGTATTCAAAAGGCCTCCTCTAAGCCTTCAAGAAAAGCTCAAACTCTTTAGAGATGGATCAGGATCTGGAGTAAGTAACATAAAATCCTTGAGATATGAAACCAGATCGGAAGTAGAACAGAAGGAAATAGAAGATGATGTTGTTGAGAAGATGGGATAGTGGAAATACTCTCCTGAAGAAATTGCCCCACAGGTTCCAGCACTTCTATTGAATCCAATAAAAATGAGATGGAGCAATGCAAGGCAAACTGTGATAGACATATTTGATCAAAACCTGAGACAGTTGATGCCGAGCTTGAATAATGATGAAGTAAAGAAGGCATTAAAAGAAAATGAAAATAAGATGACATTGAAATTCAATACTTGTTTGATTTTGATCAACAATATTGAATCGGTTGTGAAGGCTGCAAAGGCCACATGGAAGAACATATACCACCTTCACCAACCGAGCATTGAAACTGTAATAATAAAAGCTATTGAAGATGACAGTGATGAACAAGAAGAAGACACTGAGGTAGATGATACTGTAAGGATAGCAGCAGAAGTTATTGCATCCCTTCCTACCTCTCCAGTGAAAGTCTCTACATCCAGCCCGGAGACACCTTCAAGCATGGTTGTGACAACTTCCACATTTGTCCAATCATCCCTAGCAACATCAGAAGCAGCTACCATTTCTTCTACCGAGCTGCAGTCTCCTGCACCATCAAGTTTTCCAGTAGTAAGTTTTCCAGCTTTTGAATCTTCAAGTGTAAATATTTTAAGTTCTCCAGTAGAAAGTATGCCAGTATCTATAGCCAACCCTACTTTATCTACTATCACTACTACCAAAGCAATAAGTACAGATAAGCCTAAGGCTCTACCGAGTATAAAATTTTTGGGTAAAAATATAGTAGAGGATATAGACCTAGATGAAGAGATAGAGATTCCTACATTAGATTTTGCAAATCTCTCAGTGGACCAAATGCAGAATATAGGTGAGATCCTCCAAAGGAAAGCAAAACAAAAGAAGCTTAAAGAGGAGAGAGACAAGGAGTATCAAATCATCAAGGATGCTAAGGACATTTTGTCTGATGCATTAGGCATTAAAGTAGACTCCTCCCAGCATGTTTTGTTACAATTAGCAGAAGCAGTTGAGAAATACAATGAGGACTCATCCGGGATAGAAAAGTTAGTTGAAAGAGCCGAGAAGAGATTCAACAATAAAGTGCTTGAGCACATTGCTCAGCACATAGCTATTAACCAAGTGGAATTGTCTTCAGTTTTGTCTAACATAGAATCTATCTATTCGAATGCTACCTCTCTTTTGGCCAGACTGTGCAATATTGCCGAGTTCACAAAGGATGTTAAAGATAAAATGAATAAAATGGATGAGGATATGAAGATTAGCATACAGAAGCTGCAACTTGAACCAAGTTCAAGCTCTGCTCATCACATAAAAATTTCACACCTATCTAATATGCAGTCTGATCTACTGAAAGAAGACTCAAGGATCCGGTCCACACTGCTAGACATCCAACACATGATCCTTCCCATCATGAATACAATGTATAAGCACATTGAACATTCCAAAACATTGATTCATGACAATCAGTTCTCTATAGCAAATCACATGATTGAACTCTCTACAGAAGTCCAAATTGCTATACAAACATGTAAGATTCTGCAAGAAAGTTGGGACAGAACCCTGGCACTAATAATGAAGGTCCATTCTGATTTCCTATCAAATTTTGGATTCTCTCTGTAAATAACTTGTATATGCACCTTTGGCATTATCGTCAAAAAGGGGGAGATATGTATAGAAAGAGAGATATGTATACTGTATAGATTTGTATAAGAAACAGTTAGCACATTGAAAGGGGGAGACAATGTATAAAGCCCTATAACAAAGACAAATTTTGAAAAATCAAAATAAAACTCAGCATGATTCATGTATATAAATTTTGGCCAATAAGTGTTTTTGTCACTAATGCCAAAGGGGGAGATTGTTGGCATTAAGCAGAATTGCCACTAGTGACAACACTTATTTGCATTCTGGATACAAACCGAGCAGACAATGCAAACCGAGCAGATAGTGCAAACCGAGCAGACAGTGCAAACCGAGCAAACAGTGCA